>JARVZY010010977.1:0-1348000 GCA_030686995.1 Artemisia argyi | reverse complement strand
TTCAATAAATTAATCCGTTGGTTTGCCCTTTACCGGGCCAACACCAAAATAGTAGTTTGTTTGACCTAATCGGGTCAACACCAAAATAGTAGTTCGTTTTCCAATTATTAATAGTTTTTCCTGCTATATAGTGAGCACAATCTCGTAGTTTAATAAAACAGTGGGCTACAACATCGTACGCCCTTAACATCAGTCAGTGCAGTGCTATATTATTACCGTTCTCTTGCCCTAAGCTAATGACACTCAACGATTAACAGGCATCAAAATTATCCATAATAATGATATAAAACAGTGGCCCTCAAGATAGGTATTTACCAGTAACCTATGAAATCAAATAAAGTGCATTTGGTAGCTTTCCTCTAGCGACCAAATGGGGATTGTCAATCCCTAATAGATCTATTCACAATTATTTACGTTCACCCTACAAGTGATTAAGGCGCATGATCGAGGAACTTTTGGTAATAGGTACTTAGGCAATAGAGATCAAATATAGCATATCGTTGGAAAATCGCTTGTAATCATGTCTATAGCAGGTATTTCCTTATGAGATAATAAAGTGTGTAAACCAGTAAAGTTTATATGAAATACAGTCATGTATTTAGTTAATGAATACTTGTAAAAGTAAAACAGTAGTTAAGCATGTATCTCCCCCAAAAACGTTTATAAACCATTGTAAAAAAGTAAGAGTAGGGGCTATGACTCACCTTAGTAGTACGGTAGACAGAGTATAAGTAATGTCAGAAGTGAAGATGGTATTGACTTCAACAGATAACCTGAATGATACGGAAGTCCGAGATAAGTTCGACTTATCGAGAATTGTGATTTGAATAGTGTTTGATGACAAAATGATTTGTGGCAGAGGTGGCTTGCGTGTTAAAGTGTTCCAAGTTACGAACAAAGTTATATACAACATAACTTGTCTTGTATAATGATTATTAATGTTTATATTCTCGTTGTTCAAAAATAATGATGATATAAGTAATTTACCAAAAGTAGGTAAGTGATTAATTTGTAGAAGTGACATTGTTGAAAATAAGTCAAAGTTCGATAGATGAAAAGTTACGTTAATTTTTACGTTAAAAGTTTATAATTATATAAATATATAATTATAGAGAAAATAAGTCAATAAACGGAACTTGTATATAACTTGTACATGTTAAATTCGAGTTTCAAGTTTATAGAAAAATTACATAAGCTTGCAAGTTATTAAATCCAAAATAACCTTCAAGTTTATCAAAGTTTACACTTTTAACCCTAACGACGTATCTTTTACAAATTTAGTCCAATTTAAATATATATTACATTTTAGGTCCACGAGTATCAATATTATCAATATTTATCCAAAAGTTTCATTAATATCAGTTTGTGGCTCAGAAAATTAGAATTGACAGTTTAAACCTTAAGTTTGTAAGTTTTGACAGTTTTAGTCCCTAGTTTATAAAATTTGCAAATTTAGTCCAAATTTCACCAAATTAAAAGTTTATCATTTTTATTTTCTAAATAAGTTCAGGACATTCTAATTAGCTTATTAGAACAGCTTAATAGCTTTAAAAATGCTTATTTTTACTATTTGGGCCTTAACGAGTACATTTAAAGGCCCATTAAGTGTTTGTGATCCGTTGGGCTTATGAGAGGTTTGGGCCTGGTCTTAGACTTGTATTTGGGTTATAAAAACATTACAAAAGAGCTTTTGGGACTAGCTTATACGAATGGTTTAAAAATAGCTTAATGGACTATTAAGGTCCAAAATTTAGTTATAGGATTTTTAGGAAAAACAGGTTTCGGTTGATCAAAATGGGTTAAGGAAACAGCTTATAGATGCTTATTAAGTCGAACCAAATATATTTCTTGGTTGCTAGCAATGTCGACAATGAGGTCAAGTAATAAAAATAATGTGTCATATGTCTAGATAATTATTTACGAGGCCAAAGTAAATGGTTCAAATCATTTTCTAAAAACAGTTTTTAAGTCAAAATATTCCAAGTGTTTTACAATATTCGAATAGGACATGGTCACTTTCAAACGTGTCTAGTTTAATAATAAAACATCATATTTATGGTTAAAGCTTGTTGGTACTCGATAGTTAGCATAACAAACATCTAGGATGTCGATTAAAATGAGTTTGTCATGTTTAATATTAACGAGATAAAGTGACAAAGTAATGTGCAAAAACTGAAAAATAATAAAAGTGTATATATAGAAAAGAGTTTAAACGTGTGTCACCTTGTCACAAAGGGGTATGAAATTCGAATGTGAGGATCGATCAGGAACAAGAGAAGTGTGTGGATCGATTCTTGACCCACCAAGGATCTAGGATGAGCTAGACTTGGACCTTGGACGTGGTTCTAATCCCTCGCGAACTAGACAAACCGATTGTCCCATTTACTAGAATAACTTGAGGAAAAATGGAAATTTGTTACGTTTTGAAGTGTGCTCTCATCTCAGCTCATATGAGATGATTATATAGACATGAAGGAACATAGAGAACTCAGAGTTTGAGTATGGGATGGAAGGGATTTGCATGTTGCCTCTCAATTCACCCAATCAAATTGTTACAAGGCAAGGAATGTGTCATATCATTCCTGACAGCTTCTGGCAGCTGACAATGGGTTCTAGGAATGTCAGAGATTGATTGGGAAGCATAGGTGGTCGAATAGGAAGTGTACATCAAAATTTACAATTTGTTCTAGGTGATTTTTGGGTTTTACTTTGGACAGAAAAGACATAGTAAACGAGAATGATATTGAACGAGCTTGGTCAGTATTGGATCCTTGTCAAGTAGTTAATGAGTAGGTGTAAAAATATCAATAGGTTGTGTGTTGAATTAATGAGAAAAACGGGGTGTTTTGTGGCTGGTCGAGTGCTGGAAACAAGAAGTAAAGAAACAAAAATAAAAATTTTAACTATGGTTTCGTTGGACTGGGTTTCGTGGGTTCTGAGCTGGACTAGGCTTCGTGGTGTGATCAGGCCAAAAAGAATTTAAGAAGTCCGTTTGGTTTGTAGCGTATCACAGGAAGAGAAGCAAAACGAAAGTATATTTGAAGTGCAGAAATGTTGTATGTTAGAACGCATGTATCTGTGTTTTCATATGTATGTCGATATATTTAGAGAAATTATTGTTCAAGTTGGCATGTGCATTGGATAAAAATATGTGTTTGTAGAGATAGGATATAAGTTGTGCAAATAAGATTTTTGATAGATCGATTATATTATTTTACAAGGTTCGATTTGGTGTTATGTGTATTGGATTGAGGCTCAAGTGAGTAATTAGGGAATTTTTCATAAGCTCGGGAATTATATAAATCGTACTTGGTTAATTATCGAAACGTGTATTTTTTAAATATAAACGTTTTTAATTATTATCGACATTTAGATTTTTAAATATAAATGTGAGTACCGTTTCAAAGTAAATGGTAAATATGTTGTGATGTCAAAAGTATATAAAAAAAATTATCATGGGTAAAAATGGTTATCTTTATGTTATAATAACTTGTTAATTGTAGGAAAATTTTACGAGATGTTATATTACCTACCCGTTAAACTGAATCCCATCCCGGGATTCTAAGATAAGGTAGCTGTAAAGGTGAGTGGAAAGGGTGAATAAATAGTCATTCCTAACGATCTAATCCCTGAGCGGTTTTAATTTTTCTTTCGAGCTTAACGTACCTACTACTACATTAGCTTCTTCTCTTTAATTTTTCTTTCTAGCTTAACGTATCTACTACTACATTAGCTTTTTCTTTGATGATAGCAGTTCTTATAGTCATAATTGTTGAGTAGTTCTAATTACTTACGTTGTCTTATGTTCAATTCCTTTTGATTAACTTGATTTAAGAAACAATTCCATTTTTGAATGAAGATTTTTATTTTAACATGTTTTGAAGATAAACATGGTTCACACTATCTTGTTTCGTGAAAGTTTAAATCTGTAGGGTAACCTACCCGTTAAACTAGTTGCTTGTTAACAGATTTTTAATAATAAGAGTTTTCAAGTGGAAATTTGTTGAATGAAGAGAAAGTTGCTGAACTTCAGCTTTTGTAAAGATAAAACTTGTTAAATATAGTTTTAAGTGACAACACGGTATTTGGTTCCAAGCTTTTATAGATGATGAATCTGTTTGTTTCTTAGCAATTCCATATCTTGTATTTATATTAGAGGAATTTATAGATTTTGATGGATTTTAGGTAAAGTTGTGAAAGGTTCGGAGATCACTATATCACTCATAGTGCCGGAGAAGTAAGAGAGACCATTGTAATCACATACAATGTCGTGAAAAGGTTTCATAAATCGCCAGAATGTAAAGTAAGAACATGATTGAAGAAATATGGTTGTGCCGTAATGCCTTAGGATTAGGCATACGCAGAAGAAAATTGTGAGTCTTTGGCTGAAGTTTTAGTGTTTTATGAACTTTAGTGATCCTAGATTTCATACGCATGCCATTTCAGATACAATTAAGCCCACCTATTTATAATTCGTTATTTACATAGAGAAGCGTCCCAAATGATGTAAATAACAAAGTATAAACTCATGGTTCGGCGGTTTACAATTTCTTTATTTCAATAAAAAGGCGTCCCAATCCATTCAAATAAAGACATTGTAAATCATCCTACTTAAGAATTTCTGACTCAACACCCATACTGATCGACAAGGTAATGCGCATATTTTTCCGAGAGTACGAAAAGAGTATGTCACATGCATCTATAAAGATGAGAGCAAGATAATTAAGGAGGATTGGTATAGTACTCAAAATAGTTGGGGGAGCATATATATATATATATATATATATATATATATATATATATATATATATATATATATATATATATATATATATATATATATATATATATATATATATATATTAATATACTAGAGTGTTGTTGTAGCATAAACTATCTAAAAGTCACATAATCGTCTGGCAGATGGAAATATGAAGACACGGTATTTGTAATAATCCCAATTAGTAAATATAAGTCATAGCATAATCATAACATATATACGAAATCATGTAAAAGTAATGTCTCTACCAGATGTTGGAAACGCGTAGGCACGGAGGGCATAAGGTAGTATTTTGTAAAAGTGGTCCGTTTTAAAAGTGTAGTTATAGTCCAATGTTCAAAACACTTTGTTCTCTATAACTGTAGCTCTGATGCCAATCTGTAACACCCCCAAAATCATCACGTCAGCGGAAGACTTTTTGGGTGTTACTTCGAGGATCTTTATCACAATCATAGAAAATGACACAAAAGTGACGCTTTAAAGTTTAATTCATTCAAAATACCAAATATTCGAGACATCAAGATGTTTCATAATTTAAACAACAAGTTTATTTGAAATACGTCAAAACGTTTATTTAAGCCCATGCCGGGTTACAAGCCTACTCCGTGCCTTCAAGTTCCTTCTTGTTTAATTACCTGAGATAAACACATGCTAAAAGTGTCAACACAAAGGTTGGTGAGTTCATAGAGTTTATAGTTTAAATCGTTAATTAGAAAATGAGTGATTTCCTTGTCAATTCAATAAATTAATCCGTTGGTTTGCCCTTTACCGGGCCAACACCAAAATAGTAGTTTGTTTGACCTAATCGGGTCAACACCAAAATAGTAGTTCGTTTGCCAATTATTAATATTTTTTCCTGCTATATAGTGAGCACAATCTCGTACTTTAATAAAACAGTGGGCTACAACATCGTACGCCCTTAACATCAGTCATTGCAGTGCTATATTATTACCGTTCTCTTGCCCTAAGCTCATGACACTCAACGATTAACAGACATCAAAATTATCCATAATAATGATGTAAAACAGTGGCCCTCAAGATAGGTATTTACCAGTAACCTATGAAATCAAATAAAGTGCATTTGGTGGCTTTCCTCTAGCGACCAAATGGGGATTGTCAATCCCTAATAGATCTATTCAGAATTATTTACGTTCACCCTACAAGTGATTAAGGCGCATGATCAAGGGACTTTTGGTAATAGGTACTTAGGCAATAGAGATCAAATATAGCATATCGTTGGAAAATCGCTTGTAATCATGTCTATAACAGGTATTTCCTTATGAGATAATAAAGTGTGTAAACCAGTAAAGTTTATATGAAATACAGTCATGTATTTAGTTAATGAATACTTGTAAAAGTAAAACAGTAGTTAAGCATGTATCTCCCCCAAAAACGTTTATAAACCATTGTAAACAAGTAAGAGTAGGGGCTATGACTCACCTTAGTAGTACGGTAGACAGAGTATAAGTAATGTCAGAAGTGAAGATGGTATTGACTTCAAGAGATAACCAGAATGATATGGAAGTCCGAGATAAGTTCGACTTATCGAGAATTGTGATTTGAATAGTGTTTGATGACAAAATGATTTGTGGCAGAGGTGGCTTGCGTGTTAAAGTGTTCCAAGTTACGAACAAAGTTATATACAACATAACTTGTCTTGTATAATGATTATTAATGTTTATATTCTCGTTGTTCAAAAATAATGATGATATAAGTAATTTACCAAAAGTAGGTAAGTGATTAATTTGTAGAAGTGACATTGTTGAAAATAAGTCAAAGTTCGATAGATGAAAAGTTACGTTAATTTTTACGTTAAAAGTTTATAATTATATAAATATATAATTATAGAGAAAATAAGTCAATAAACGGAACTTGTATATAACTTGTACATGTTAAATTCGAGTTTCAAGTTTACAGAAAAATTACATAAGCTTGCAAGTTATTAAATCCAAAATAACCTTCAAGTTTATCAAAGTTTACACTTTTAACCCTAACGACGTATCTTTTACAAATTTAGTCCAATTTAAATATATATTACATTTTAGGTCCACGAGTATCAATATTATCAATATTTATCCAAAAGTTTCATTAACATCAGTTTGTGGCTCAAAAAATTAGAATTGACAGTTTAAACCTTAAGTTTGTAAGTTTTGATAGTTTTAGTCCCTAGTTTATAAAATTTGCAAATTTAGTCCAAATTTCACCAAATTAAAAGTTTATCATTTTTATTTTCTAAATAAGTTCAGGACATTCTAATTAGCTTATTAGAACAGCTTAATAGCTTTAAAAATGCTTATTTTTACTATTTGGGCCTTAACGAGTACATTTAAAGGCCCATTAAGTGTTTGTGATCCGTTGGGCTTATGAGAGGTTTGGGCCTGGTCTTAGACTTGTATTTGGGTTATAAAAACATTACAAAAGAGCTTTTGGGACTAGCTTATACGAATGGTTTAAAAATAGCTTAATGGACTATTAAGGTCCAAAATTTAGTTATAGGATTTTTAGGAAAAACAGGTTTCGGTTGATCAAAATGGGTTAAGGAAACAGCTTATAGATGCTTATTAAGTCGAACCAAATATATTTCTTGGTTGCTAGCAATGTCGACAATGAGGTCAAGTAATAAAAATAATGTGTCATATGTCTAGATAATTATTTACGAGGCCAAAGTAAATGGTTCAAATCATTTTCTAAAAACAGTTTTTAAGTCAAAATATTCCAAGTGTTTTACAATATTCGAATAGGACATGGTCACTTTCAAACGTGTCTAGTTTAATAATAAAACATCATATTTATGGTTAAAGCTTGTTGGTACTCGATAGTTAGCATAACAAACATCTAGGATGTCGATTAAAATGAGTTTGTCATGTTTAATATTAACGAGATAAAGTGACAAAGTAATGTGCAAAAACTGAAAAATAATAAAAGTGTATATATAGAAAAGAGTTTAAACGTGTGTCACCTTGTCACAAAGGGGTATGAAATTCGAATGTGAGGATCGATCAGGAACAAGAGAAGTGTGTGGATCGATTCTTGACCCACCAAGGATCTAGGATGAGCTAGACTTGGACCTTGGACGTGGTTCTAATCCCTCGCGAACTAGACAAACCGATTGTCCCATTTACTAGAATAACTTGATGAAAAATGGAAATTTGTTACGTTTTGAAGTGTGCTCTCATCTCAGCTCATATGAGATGATTATATAGACATGAAGGAACATAGAGAACTCAGAGTTTGAGTATGGGATGGAAGGGATTTGCATGTTGCCTCTCAATTCACCCAATCAAATTGTTACAAGGCAAGGAATGTGTCATATCATTCCTGACAGCTTCTGGCAGCTGACAATGGGTTCTAGGAATGTCCGAGATTGATTGGGAAGCATAGGTGGTTGAATAGGAAGTGTACATCAAATTTTACAATTTGTTCTAGGTGATTTTTGGGTTTTACTTTGGACAGAAAAGACATAGTAAACGAGAATGATATTGAACGAGCTTGGTCAGTATTGGATCCTTGTCAGGTAGTTAATGAGTAGGTGTAAAAATATCAATAGGTTGTGTGTCGAATTAGTGAGAAAAACGGGGTGTTTTGTGGCTGGTCGAGTGCTGGAAACAAGAAGTAAAGAAACCAAAATAAAAATTTTAACTATGGTTCTGTTGGACTGGGTTTCGTGGGTTCTGAGCTGGACTGGGCTTCGTGGTGTGATCAGGCCAAAAAGAATTTAAGAAGTCCGTTTGGTTTGTAGCGTATCACAGGAAGAGAAGCAAAATGAAAGTATATTTGAAGTTCGGAAATGTTGTATGTTAGAACGCATGTATCTGTGTTTTCATATGTATGTCGATATGTTTAGAGAAATTATTGTTCAAGTTGGCATGTGCATTGGATAAAAATATGTGTTTGTAGAGATAGGATATAAGTTGTGCAAATAAGATTTTTGATAGATCGATTATATTATTTTACAAGGTTCGATTTGGTGTTATGTGTATTGGATTGAGGCTCAAGTGAGTAATTAGGAAATTTTTCATAAGCTCGGGAATTATATAAATCGTACTTGGTTAATTATCGAAACGTATATTTATTAAATATAAACGTTTTTAATTATTATCGACATTTAGATTTTTAAATATAAATGTGAGTACCGTTTCAAAGTAAATGGTAAATATGTTGTGATGTCAAAAGTATATAAAAAAAATTGTCATGGGTAAAAATGGTTATCTTTATGTTATAATAACGTGTTAATTGTAGGAAAATTTTACGGGATGTTATACAATCAATACAATTGCAAAATATGATTTGGTTAGAGGTTTACCCAAAAAGATTTTTCAAAATGATCAAACCTGTGTTGATTGTCTAAAAGGCAAACAACATAGAGCTTCTTGTAAGCCCAAGACCCATAACTCAATTTATCAAGCTTTATACATGCTTCATATGGACCTCTTTGGTCCTACATCTGTGAATAGCTTGAATGGTAAAAGATATTGTCTTGTAGTTACTGATGATTACAGCAGATTTTCTTGGGTTTTCTTTTTAAGAACTAAGGATGAAACAAGTGAGATCCTTACGTCCTACATTACAGGAATAGAAAACCAAATTGATAAGAAAGTAAAAGTAATTAGATGTGACAATGGGACAGAATTCAAGAATAGAGTTATGGATGAATTTTGCAAAGAAAAAGGAATGAAAAGAGAATATAGTGTAGCTAGAACCCCACAGCAAAATGGAGTAGCAGAAAGGAAAAATAGAACTCTTATAGAAGCTGCTAGAACAATGCTAGTAGACTCTAAGTTGCCTATTTCATTTTGGGCTGAAGCTATAGGTACTGCTTGTTATGTGCAGAACAGGGTTCTTGTGATTAAACCTCATAGAAAGACTCCTTATGAACTTTTGTTTGGTAGAAAACCATCTCTAAGTTTTATGATACCTTTTGGATGTCATGTCACTATTCTCAATACCAAAGATCATCTAGGAAAGTTTGAAGGAAAAGCTGATGAAGGCTACATGATAGGGTATTCTTTGCAAAGTAAGGCCTATAGGGTGTATAATAGATGCACTAGGCTAGTGGAAGAAAACCTGCACATAGAGTTTCAAGAGAAACTACCAAATGTTGCAGGCATTGGACCAGATTGGTGTTTTGACATTGATAAGCTTTCAGAATCTATGAATTATGTGCCTGTCACAGGTACAAATACTAATGATAATGCAGGTTTTGAAGACAATGTTGAAATAACTGAGGATCAAGATTACATCTTGATGCCAATTTGGAAAGATTTGGATTCATCTTCAAGTCATGAAGAGCCTTCTAATACATCAAATGAAGGTGTTGAAGATGATCATGGAACTCAAGGTTAAGGGAATCAAGGAAATTCTAAAAATGAAAATGGTACTGCTAATTCAAAAGATGGTACTGCCAGTTCAACAAATGGTACTGCCAGTTCACAAGTTGGTCCTGCTGAACCATTAAATATTCTATCAGATGATTCCTTACCAGAAGATGTAGGGATTGGCAATCTTCCAATTACCTATGATGTTCCTACAACACACAACACAAGACTTCTCAAAGATCACTCCATTGATAATGTGATTGGCAGCATTGATTCTGGTGTTAAAACAAGAACTCAAGTCTTATCTTCAGACCAAGATGGGTTTGTCCTAGTTGTGTATGAAGAAAAGAACCATGAAGTTGCCCACATATGCCTGTTTTCATGCTTTCTCTCACAAGTAGAACCCAAAAACATTACAAAAGCCGTAGATGATTCAAGCTGGGTTGAAGCAATGCAAGAAGAGCTACTTCAATTCAAACTTCAGAAGGTTTGGATACTGGTTGACTTGCCCAAAGGTTACAGGGCAATTGGAACCAAATGGGTTTTCAGGAATAAGAAAGATGAAAGGGGAATAGTGATCAAAAACAAAGCCAGATTGGTGGCCCAAGGGTATACTCAAGAAGAAGGAGTGGATTATGAAGAAGTTTTTGCTCCAGTTGCAAGAATTGAAGCAATTAGGCTATTCTTGGCCTATGCTTCTTTCATAGGCTTCACTGTCTACCAAATGGATGTCAAAAGTGCATTTTTATATGGTACTATTGAAGAAGATGTGTATGTTTCTCAACCTCCAGGCTTCGTTGATGCAGAATATCCAGACAAGGTGTACAAGGTTACCAAAGCTCTTTATGGTCTATACCAAGCTCCTAGGGCATGGTATGAAACATTGGCTTTCTATTTATTGGAAAATGGATTTCAAAGAGGCAAGATTGATCCAACTTTGTGCATCAAAAGAACCAAGAAAGACATCTTGCTGGTGCAGATTTATGTTGATGACATTATCTTTGGATCCACAAATCAGGAGTTGTGTGTGGAGTTTGAAAAACTTATGCATAATAAGTTTGAAATGAGTTCCATGGGAGAACTTACTTTCTTTCTGGTTCTCCAAGTGAAACAATCAAATGAAGGCATATTTATCAGCCAAGATAAGTATGTAGCAGAGATTCTAAGGAAGTTTGGATTTGCAGATTCAAAGGTTGCAAGTACACTAATGGATCCAGAAAAGGGGTTACTCAAAGATGCTGAGGGTAAAGATGTTGATGTGCACAATTACAGATCAATGATTGGGTCCTTGATGTACCTTACATCATCAAGACCAGATATCATGTTCTCAGTATGTGTATGTGCAAGGTTTCAAGTAAATCCAAAAGCTTCTCATCTCACAGCAGTCAAAAGGATCTTCAGATACCTCAAGGGTCAACCTAGGTTGGGTCTATGGTATCCAAGGGAATCATCTTTTGATTTGGTAGCTTATTTAGATAGTGACTATGCTGGTGCAACCCTAGACAGAAAATCCACAATTGGTGGATGTCAATTTCTTGGCTGCAGACTCATATCATGGCAATGCAAGAAGCAAACAATGGTGGCCAACTCTACAACTGAAGCAAAATATGTTGCAAGTGCAAGTTGTTGTGGCCAAGTTCTTTGGATCCAAAATCAATTGCTTGACTATGGGTACAATTTTCTTAACACCATTATTTACATTGACAATAGCAGTACTATTTGTATCATTAAAAATCCAGTTCAACATTCAAAAACAAAACACATTGAAATCAGACACCATTTCATAAGAGATTGCAATGAGAAAAGGTTAATACAAGTTACAAAATTGATTCTGAAAAGAATTTTGCAGACCTTCTCACCAAAGCTTTTGATTTAGGTAGGTTTAAATACCTGGTAGCAGGTATTGGTATGATAAATCTTTGAAAAACATGTGTTTTTGTATATAAAATAAACAAGTTCTGGCCTTTAAACATGGTACTGCTAGTTAGTCATAAGGTACTGTCAGTGCATAATTGGTACTGCTAGTTCAAAGTTTGCTCTGTTTTTGTTCATCTTGATGCTTAAATGTTAACAATGCTATAAAACAAGTGCTTTGCACTCTGTTCTTTTGGTCTACAACTAACCATTTCAAGTTACTCAAGATTGCTAACAAAATCAGGATGTGGAAATGGTAATCAGTTCACCAAGTTTTACAAACTTAAAGAGCTGGCTAGTCCAAAGCAAACGGCTCTTGGTAAAGACTTCTCAAATCCGTTGATAGCTGATAGTTTGCTAAAAACTATAAGGTAATCAGTTCACCCAGTTTTACAAACTTAAAGAGCTGACTAGTCCAAAAGCAAATGGCTATTGGTAAAGACTTATCAAATCCGTTGATAGCTGATAGTTTGTTAAAAACTATAAGGGATTTTTACTAAAATTTCAAAGAGACTGCCAAGTTATATTTCTAAAAACAAGGTACTGGTAGTTCAAATTTTAGTACTGGTAGAGTAAAATGGTACTGCTACATAGCTGTTGAGTCTGTCAGGTTAAAAATATAGCCGTTGTTTTGAAGGGTATTTTTGTGAATTACTCATGTTTTCCTCGAATTAAGGATATAGTTATTATAATAAAAGATCTTTTTGACCGCCAGTTACTTATCCATATCTTTAATAGTCGGTCAAAAGTAAATTTCTCATAATCAATCCTTATCACAATTCACACTCACCTTTCATCTTCTACCAGTACAACAATAAAATCCCAACATCATAATCAAATTTTTCATAAAACCTTTCACCATGGCTCGTCTAAGTTTTGTCAAACGTCACAACCAATTAGCATTTTTGGAAAAGTCTGATGACAATGAATCTTTTCATCAAGCAGTGGATTTTCTAAACAATTCTTATATCAGCTTTGCTTTACTCGTGAATCCGACTATTTTTGAATCTCAAATTTTACAATTTTGGCAAACTGCTAGAGTTAGCACTCTTAGGAATGGGATTCAAGAGTTAGAAGTTAAAGTGGATGGTAGAACCTTGACTTTTACCAAATCATCCATTAGAAGACATCTTCATTTGGATGATTCAGATGGCATTAGTCAACTGCCTGATACTAAAATCTTTGAAAATTTGACAAAAATGGGGTATGATGTAACTTCTACAAAGCTTACATTTCTTAAAAAGCATTTTACCCATCAATGGAGATTTTTGATTCATACCATCCTTCATTGTTTAAGCCAAAAGAAAACCTCATGGGAGAAGTTTAGTGGTAACAAGGCTGCAGCTCTCATTTTCCTGGCAACAAACAAGAAATTCAACTTTTCAAAATATATTTTTGAAGGATTGGTTAAAAATGTGGACAGTGAAACAAATTTTTTGATGTACCCAAGGTTTATTCAGTGCCTCATCAACAAATCCAAACATTTGTTACTTCCCCCAAACAAACCTTTTAAAACTCCCAAACTTACACACAAGGTGTTTTCAAACATGAAAATTGGTTTTGAAGGAGAAGAAGTACCACTTTTTAAGGAAATGTTACCACAACATTCTGAAGAACCATCCACATCATCTGAGCATTCATCACCACACCCATCACCAGTACCATCAGTCCCACCACCAGTACCATCAGTCACACCACCATCACCAGTACCATTACCATCTCACCAACCAACACAAACACCATCTGCAACATCTCCATCATTATCACATCATAACTCACCACCCCAATCTTCTCCAAATCAAAGTGTAGATGCTCAGACTGTAAAGGAACTAAAGGAGCAAGTGTAGCACTTGCAAACCACTCTTGAAAATCAAAACAATCACTTTACAGAGATTAACACTAGGATAGTTAAGAGGGTTGAGAAGTTAGAGTTAAAGGTGAAGTTGTTGAAGGGTAAAATGTCTTCTCAGTTGGTTGTTTCTAGTTCTTCAAGTTCAGATGCAGAAGGTTTGGGTCTCTCTTCCAAAAAGGGGAGGATGGGTAGTTCTAAGAGTAAAGAACAGATTCAATTTCAATTTCATGAAGGAACTCAAGTGATTGATGAAGAGCCTGCTATTCAAGAAAAAGAGCATGTTAGTGCAAAAGATACTGCTGAAGCAGAGCAAGAGCCTGCTGGGATTCAGAGGCTATTGGCTATGGATTTAAAAGGTTCTGATCAAATGTTTTACAAAAGAAAGAGGGGATCACAACCTCAGGGGAGGTTTCTGGTTTCTGATGAACAATCTGCTGCTCCAAGTCTAGAATCATCACCAAAAGACAAGGGCAAGAAAATTATGGTTGAAGATGAACCAAAGCCTAAAAAGTTGAAGAAGAAAGAGCAAGCACAATTAGCTGTAGATGAAAGGTTATCCAAACAGCTTCATGAAGAAGAAGTTATGGGGGCTGAAGAAGAATCAAGAATGCTACAAGAAAAGTTTGATGCTCAGCTGCAATACATCATTTCCATTGATCTAATTGTAAGAGGTGAAGCCTATACTCTGGTGTATGATGAGTCTCTTAGCTCAGATGAAATGATAAACAAGCTCAATGATTTCATCACTAGGAAATACAATCAAGAAGCATTGGATGATGTCTATTAGCAGATCCAGAAGAATCAGAAGAAAGGATTTAAAATGCCACATTCTGAAGCAGATCAGAAGAAATTCTTCAAGATATATCTGAAAAGAGAAGTGAACATGAAGGATCATCAACTCAAAGGTAAATCATTTGATGAATTGAAGCTTCTATACTTAGAGGCTTACAGAAGAAACAAAACCAGTTTTCTCATGGATACACAAGAAAGGCCTTCCAAAAGAAGAAGAGATGATCAGAAGGATCAAGCAGAGAAAGCAGATTTGCCTCCTGTTCAAACAAGCGAAACGTTGTCCATGTTCCACAAGTTGTATTTGCTGAACCTTTACATGCAAGGCATCTAATCATAGATTAGGAAATCTACAATGACAAGTTTGGTAAAGCATGGAAGATATCAAGAGTTGGAAATAAGGTTGAAATTTTCAAGAATTTTGAAAATTTACTTAGAGCATGTAGCAGAATGGATTTAGATGAATTATGGGACTTAGTTCAAGAGAAGCTGAAAACCAAGTATAAGCCTGATGCAAAGGAGCAAGAGCTATGGGTGGAGTTCAGCAGATTGTATGATCCAAATCCTACTGATACACATTGAAAATTTCCTTACTATGATCTATCTGTTACATGGGAATACTTCAGCATGAGCCATGTTCATCATCTTTCCACTCAGAGTGGAATTGAACTCTTTATGCTAGGTGAGAAGGAGTATCCTTTAAGCTATGAAGTATTATCAGTCTTGATCTCCAATAAGCTATTGTGTGAAGAAGAAACTGATGCAGTCAAAAGATTGAAGGAAAGCATATTTGATCAGTATGAAAGCCTAAGGAGAAAAAGATAAGGTTTTTGGAAGAGTTCCCTCAAATCCTCAAGGTATGAATTTTATTCACAAAGAAAATTGGTTATTTTAAAAGGGAATAACAAGTTTAGGGGAGAATTGTTGGGAATAAAATGCAGAAGTTAAAGAGCCTGCCAGATGATAGTTAAGCCTGCCTCTTCAGTTTTGTTGATGTTGAAGATACACTAACAGTACCTTCTGGGTAAGAAGGTACTGCTAGTTAAAGAAGGTTCTGCCAGTTTTAACGACAAGTTGTTATATTTTATTTAGAGATATTTAGTTGTATTATTAGTCTTTGTACAAAGTTATACGTTAAGTAGAAGTAGTACAGAAGTCTCAGTAGATATAATGGAGTGTTTTACCTTAAAAAGTGTAATATTAAGATAAGATAAGTCTCTAATATATTATATTAAGCAACTTGACAACTTGTAATAAGGGCTCCTTATACTATAAAAGGAACCCTTAAGTCACCTTCTTAGACATAGATTTTCATAGATTTCTATGCATAACTTCCATCTTTAAATCCTTTTCGCATATCTAAGATTCAAGGTTACATTTGTAATCCTGGTGATAGTTTAGATCACCCGTATTATTTTATAAATAATATTGAATCGTTTTGTGTTATTCATGTTGTGTTCATCATTATTCATGTTTACTTATTCACCACCTTTGTTCCTTTAGTGTGTTTTAGTAAATTCCGCGTGCTAAATCACATTCATTCATAAATATTCCAAACACATTACCAAGACTAACATCTCAAGTGTTTAATCCTTCCACAATTATTATTATTATTATTATTATTATTATTATTATTATTATTATTATTATTATTATTATTATTATTATTATTATTATTATTATTATTATTATTATTATTATTATTATTATAAACCATCACTTTTATTAACAATAAATAGGATTTTACAAGAAATTGGTGGGGAGCCGAGAAACCAACTGTGCCCCCACACCTCTAGCAATAGCGAAACCAATCCTATTAAAAATATGAACGGCAGCCCGCGCTCCAATGTCTTGAGTCGTAGAGAAATGTCGAATACGCTTTAGAAGAGTTACTGCATCTTTCTCAAGTTCTCCAAAAGAGGAGAAAGAGAAGGGGAGGAACCCATATCCGATATCCACACATTTGGCCTCATACTTGACACGTTTACGTTGTGCAGCTTCAATAACCGCACGACCTGGCATAAAATCAAGCATACCAGATAGCGTCAAAGGTGACGACCCCGTAAGATCAACACAAACATCAAGCCCACCATCCCAAGAATAATGTAATATATCAGCTGAGCGCAAAGATCTATCCCTATCACCATAAAGCCCAATATCCACCTCCTTACGAGCTGAAATTCCGGACCGAGAGCATATATCAACAAGAACATCACGCACAATATTATGCCGATGTTTAATGCCAACAATACCCGCACAAGAAACCGCGTGATCCCCATAAATATCTCCAGTAAAAACACGAGAACAAGCTAAACACGGTACCTAAACAGTGAAAAGAGGAACACCCAGCCGATAACACAACACACAACGGTATGTCCGGGCATTCATAGTTTGACCCAATCCAGATATAGGAGCCACCCTGAGCCAATCTGAAGTATAATCTTCCTTTAGAGAGCTCCATAACGCCATCTGTCGAGGAGAAAGATGGAATGTAGATTCAACAGTTTGGGTAACCCGATCGAAATATATATCTGCCAATTTCTTCATGAGTTTAGGGGCAGCGACCTTGCTTAGGTTACTCAAAAGGTCAATATCCATAGCCATATTAAAAGTACATAAAGCATCATCAAAGGAGGGACCAGCAGTTACAATACCAGAACTATGGAGAAGCTTAGTCTGTAAGCTAGCAGATTGAAGTCTAGACGCAAGAAAAGCATATTTCAAGACATCTCCTGCAGAATAAACACCAAGCCCCCCAAAGGCAAAGGGAAAGGTGGCAAGTCTCCACTGCCAATCACCAAAACCTAGCCCAGAAGCAGTGACAATACGTTCCAATGAAGAACGAAGTGCCGCATCAAAAGAAACCTGAGCACACTCAAAGACCCTAGGGGAACATGTGCGCATAGAAAAATACAACTTGGAAATACCTGCACACGCACGGAGTAGCAACAACTCACATTGAGGGTCTTTAAGTTTAGCAACAACATCCATAAGATCAATGGTTTTAGCCACCCTTTTCAAAACCAGCTTGCTACCAAACTCAAAATCAACACTAACAGGCCAACCTAATAATTTAACACCATGTAAGGGGCGAGAAATATTGGGGGGGAACACACCCGCATATCTGCTTCTAGGGTCTTCCTTTGGCCAAAAGTCCTCAGTTTTATCAACGTTGAGGTGTAAGCCACGACTAGGTCCATCCATCATAATCAACTCCAAAACCTTACCCACAACCAAAGTATCTCCAATAACAGTACCATCATCCAGATACCATGCTTGAAAAGAAAGGTTAAAAGAGTCTCTAATCTTACATGCCAGGGGATGTAACTGATGAGGCGAAAAATGAACCACTTTTAGGGGTTCATTTAAGCCCGGAATTGAACTTATTTGATCAAATATTGCCCTAAATTGTTCCTTTTGTGATTTTAGGTACTTTGGGAGTGAAATCTGGAAAAGGAAGCAATTCGGACGTTTTTGGAGCATAAAAGTGAAGAAAACGCCAAAGTCTTAATTTTCCTTGCTGGGAACAGTAGGTGACGGCGTCAAGAGCAATTTTCCATGACGATCCAGTACAGATTTGACGGCGTCACGAAGTAGGGCATCAAGAGTAAAATTCATAACGGCCTGGAAATGCATAACACATGACGGCGTCAGAAGTAGATCAAGGCAGTCCGAGAAGAGTTTTGGCGGCGAGGTGACGGCGTCACAAGATTGGTCTTGACGCCGTCAGACCCTATTTCCTATATATAGTTTTCTAATTTTCAAATTAAAAAGAGAGAAGTTTTGGAGAAACCCTAAGTACGAACTTGGCGCGAATTTTACAGGTTTTTCAAGGGTTCTAAGCCCTTGATACCTTTCATGTGTAATTGAGATAAGTATTCTTTTAATTCAATCAATATGTCTATGTGTTGGTTGTCTATATCTTGTTCTTGTCTTAATTCCATCATGCTAGGCTAGATCTATCTTGTGTTTGCTTGGATCTAATGAAACCTAGATGTTAATTATGTGCTGATTACTTGTTTATAATTGTATTGGATGAATGAATTTGATGTTAGGCTTAAGAAAACTGGCAGATCTCCAATTGGTAACATGCTTGAACGTCTTAAGAAACATGAACCGATGTGCACTAGGTCTTTATTGGTTGTATTTAATGCATGAGCCACTGTTTATAATCCCTATGGTTTTGTTGGGCATGGTATAGGAGGAGATAAGAGCTCATAGAATTAGGGAGTTAAGTGCGCTACCCCATGAATGGTATTAAGGAATACAATCCGTCATCCATGCAACTATAACAAGTGATTAACGTGTAAAAGATGTCTAGGGAGTAGTGAAATCTAAGTAAAATACAAAAATACAAAAAATAATCATCCCTCACCTTTAGAACTAGTATTTAGGTTTTCTAATCCTAGCGACACTATACCTAGCTGAACGATCAATCCCCCGGTACTTATCACTATACTATACTACAACGATCTGGTACACTGCCTGGTGGGGGTTGTAAGCTTCTCAAGATCCCTTGAGAGGTAAAGCCTGGTGCGATTCCCACGTATCAGTAACACTAAAGCAAAAAGAAGAGGCCCAAGCGGATCACCTTGTTGCAAACCTTGATGAGACCAAAGAGTATGCTCACCATAATATAATCTGGCGGGGCTAGAGTAACAGAATTCCACCCAATGTGAAATAGCCGGAAAATGAAGCCGAACCTCACGCAACATAACAGCCCGATCCACCATGTTGAAAGCGTTTTTAAAATCAACCAACAACATAGAAAGACCAACATCACCCCCACGATCCTCAACCAAACGATTCACTACATGAAGAATAGCTTCCCCTCCTCCCGATACCCCAACACCAAATTTTAAATCATCTAAATAACTGTCTGAAGAATGGCCAATCATGGACGCACAAACCTTGGAAACTAACCGCCTCCAAACAGTCCCAACAGCAATAGGATGGATACCCCCACCTGGTTTAACTAAGAGTGTGAGAGGAGCACTAGCAATGTACTCACCCAACTCCCTCGGGCAGTTACCAGCAAGGAAAAGGTTCACCACTTGGGTGATAGATGCGATAAATTCATCAGAAATAGCCGCAGCTACACCATTTAAACAATCCAAAAGGTCTTGAGCGTGCAAACCATCTCGCCCACAAGAAGTACCACGAGGGAAACTCTTAATCATGTCAAGAACCGTTGCAGTAGATGCAGTAAGGTGATGATGATCAATAGGTATATCAGGCAAAAGAAGAACAGACTGGAAAGGGTGCTTAGCTTTTAAGTCCTCAAAAGTAGAAACATCGTAAGGTGCAATACCAGAAGACGAAAGAACTCTGACCGCAACAGTATAATGACCATCACAAATCTTCCTCTTACATTGCTTGACATTGCGGTCACCCAAATCCGAACTGTCATCATCAATATTAGACCAACTAGATGAGGGTTCGGCTAAAACTTCACGCACAATCTGTATACTACCACTAGGGGTGCTCCACGCCCGAATAGCATTAACAATATATTCTTCCTGGAGTTGGCGCTTATTGGCCGACCTACATTCTTGATTACTCCTCAGGCAAAAGGTTTTAAGGAGACAAAGAGGCAAGACTAACAAACCAACCCAACAAGAGATGTCATCAGGTGCGCAGATTACCTTGTCAAGGGCTCCTTTCAAAACACAAGAGAACTCCAAACGACATTTAGGAGGGATGGATTTGACAGTACGCAACCCCTTAGAGAATAAAGAATCAAGAAGAGGTAAATCGAAACCACCAAGCTCATCCAAAACCAAAGCCTCAACAACATCAACATGGGAGGAAACCTGTGGTTTGGTAAGATCATATAATACAAACCGAACAACACCATCACCACAATCCGGAGGAGACACAAAATCAGATCCCGTACCATGATGATACTTAGCCCGGAAAGTATGCATTTTAAAACAAACACCACACAACCACACCCCCATACGCTTAAGAGTAGTCTCAGCCCTTTCGAAAATAACCAAATCCGTTAAAAGAGAATGCTTAGTAATAAGTTGAGCCTCACCATTAAAGTGCCGATCGCGAAGATGAGTGATCAAATAAGTTTTAGTTAGCCCATTTCCACCACCATCCTGACATCCATTGAGGCCCACGAAGGGGCAACAAAACGAACAAAGCACAACCTCTTGTAACCAAACCTCAAGCAACAAAGCACCAAAGTAGTTAGGCAAAACCAATACTTGAAAACTGCTTAAAACCAGAACCAGGTGCAATAGAATCAAACACCAAACTACTGTAGCTGTAACGAAGTACTGTAGCAATACTGCAGCACTACTGTAGCATGAAACGAAAACTGATAACAGTCTCAAGTAGCAGCGCAGGAAACAGCCCCAATATGAACACAAAAACCAAATCCTTACCACAAAACCATAGGCTGTATAAACTGTAACAAGAGAACTGATGAGAGAACCCCCTAAACAGCCGAAATCCACACCAACGGTTAATGATATTTGTCGACAATCTGAAAACTAGAAACTAAAAACGAAGAAACATAAACCAAGTCGGTCCCGAATCAAAAACCCAGTAACAGCCACAAAACCAATCACCCTCACCATAACAGTATGAAATCCCACAGCGAAAAGGGTGAAGCAACCACGCAACTGATAGGGTATCAAAAACAGAAACCCTAAAAAAACCAAACGACAAGGGAACAGAAAAAAAAAACCCTAAGAGAAAATAAGTGTACCCGTGTGGATAATGAAACAACGATTCAACAATGAAGGTTGAATAGAAGTGACGGATTAATGAGAAGTGGGATCAAGAAGATCACCCATGATCATGGAAGAACCGTTTCAGTCGCCCACACAAAGGAGAGAATTTGTTATTATTACTATTATTATTATTACTATTATTATTATTATTATTATTATTATTATTATTATTATTATTATTATTATTATTATTATTATTATTATTATTATTATTATTATTATTATTATTATTATTATTATTATTATTGTTGTTGTTTTAATTTAAATGTGAAGGAAAAAAGGAAAAGGTAAGGTGAGGTTTAATAAAATGTAGTGTTTGATTAGTAGGTAAGTGTATCCCGTATATCGTTGAGCTCTGGTTTAATTTAGTGTTTTTCGGGTTGTAGTGAGCACAAGAATATGTAACTTATGAGAGTGTTTTCATAAAAGTAACATAAAACACCGTTTTGACTCTGGATAACCAATATAGAGTTCATGCCGTTACTAGGGTTTGTGTTGGTACGTGTGTGGTGCTTGGTGCGAGATAACTTCTCGTAAATGATTAATAATAGTCAGAAAAACGTAATAATAGTGTACTTCTGATAAAATAGCTAGTGAGGCGAGTTACTCTAAGCTACAGTGTGCGGGTTTGTTTTCCTGAAATAGTTTTGTAAGCTCATGTATGCTTAGAAAAATAGTTAGGCAATACTAAATTGACATTTATTATTTAAAATTAGTTGGAAAATTCCAGTTGTTACAGTCACACCTCCTTAAACGGAATCGCGTCTTCGCGATTCAATTCAAGTTACCCATTTAGAACGAAACGGGATGAGTACATACGCATGAGACTTCATCTTCACGTTCCACATGTGAATTCAGGACCTTTTTGTGAGTTTCTATGAATTGTGTTGATAGGGATAGGTATTGGTGCTCACAACCGATTTGAGTAATACAAAATTCTTTGCTGGAAATTTATAGTTAGGTAAACTGATGCGACTTCAGAAGGCTCATGATTTTAGTAAAACAGTCTTTAAACATGGTGTGGGTAAAACTATGTCTCAAATGTTAACATTTAGTCACCCCATTAATATACAAAAGTCTCAATATAGTTTGACCAGAGAATTTTGGCACATCAAAATGGGTGTTTCGGGAAAAATACCAGTACGAGTTTTGTGATTTCTATAAACGCATTTCCGAAAGGAAAGTCCTTAAAAAGCAAGGTGATAAGGCGAAAAATGAACCAGTTTTAGGGGGTCATTTAAGCCCGAATTTGAATTTATTTGATCAAATATTGCCCTAAATCGTTCCTTTTGTCATTTTAGGTACTTTTAGAGTGAATTCTGGAAAAGGAAGCATTTTGGACATTTTTGGAGCATAAAAGTGAAGAAAACGGCAAAGTCTTAATTTTCCTTCTTGGGAACAGTACCTGACGGCGTCACATGATCCTTAATTACGGCGTCAAGAGTAATACAAGAGGTGGAAGTGGATGATACAAGTGACGATCCAGAAGAGTTTACACTATGGACATGACGGCGTCACCATTGGCCGTCATGGTCCAAATATAAGTGACCCCAGAGTAGAAATGCACATGACAGCATCAAAACTGGATCTAGGCAATCCGATTTCATTATGGGCGGCGAGTTGACGACGTCATATATTCCTTCTTGATGCCGTCACCCTATAAAATCTATATATAGTTTTGCAATTTTTATTCATAATAGAGGAACAGGTAGGGTGTAACTTTGGAGAAACCCTAGCACGAATACTACCGCTTTTTCAAGGGTTTTTACCCTTTGAAACCTTTCATGTTCAATTGAGATAAGTACTCTTTCAATTCATTCAATATGTCCATGTGTTGTTTGAATATATCTTACGCTTGTCTTGAATTTAACATGCTAGGCTAGATCTCTTGTGTGTTTGCTTAGATGTAGTGAAACCTAGATGTTAATTATGGGTTGATTGCTTGTTTATAGTTGTTACCGATGATTGTATTCAATGTTAGGCTTAAGAAAACTGGCAGACTTCCATTGGTGACATGCTTGAACGTCTTAAGAAACATGACCAGAGGTGTACTATGATTTTTGGTTGTATTTAATGCGTAGGAGAATTCTAATGATCCCATGTTAGGAGCTTCTAACGGCTCGACATAGGAGTGAAGTAGGATCCTATAGAGTTAGGGAATATTGTACACAGCCCTACGACTGTTATTAAGGAATACGACCCGTCATCCATGCAATTGTAACAAACTATCAACCTGTAAAAGATATCTAAGGAGTAATGAAGCCTAAGTAAACACAACTTTCCCTATTATTGTTCACACCACTAGTTTAATTAGATTTATTTTCATTTTTGTTATTTTATTTTGAGTGCATCTTAGTTATTGGGTTAGTTGATTAGCAACTAATTCCGCCCACTACTCCAAAAATTGTGATTTTTAATTTCTTTTATTAAAACATAAAAATACAAAAAGAAACATCTCTCACCTCTTGACCTAGTTTTGAGGCTTTCTAATCCTAGCGACACTATTCCTGAGTTGAATGATCAATCCCCCGGTACTTGTCAGTATACTATACTACAACGATCAGGTACACTGCCTGGTGGGGGTTGTAAGCTTCTCGAGATCCCTCGAGAGGTAAAGCCTGGTGCGATTCCCACTCATCACAAGGATGTCAAGGGAAAATGTGTAGTCAGGTATGTTTATTTCAACAATTTAAGGTGCTTAATGACGGAGTCTTGTTGTCAAACCTGAGTGGGGTTCGATGTTTAATATCAAGCAAATTTTCATAAACATGAGTATTTCATTTACCTTTGAAGGATACTCATAAACATAACATGTATGGTTTCTTGTGGTTATGGATCAAATAGTAATAGGAGAAGTAGAGAGAGGAAGAGAGTTGGGAGGATTTCCTAGAGAGAGAGAGTAGAGAGAAAAATGAGAATATTAGATTGATGTGAATGGAAGCTCCAACCCTCTCCACATGTGGAGAGGGGTATTTATACTTACAACATAAATGCCCACACCCGAGCTGTGGATCAGGCATACAGTGGGTGAAGACCCGTCCTTCTTCCACGATGTTACTTAAACTAATACTAACTAACGTATAAATACACTAACTACGAGCTAACTTAATGCTATTACAATAATCAGGTGACCGAGACTTTTACAGGAATATTTGTATTCCTAACAATCTCCCCCTAAGTGAGGTCACCTTTGAAATTAAGCTCTTTGGTTTTTAAGCATTCTTTCATCTCTGTAGCTCGTAGGATCTGATTCTTCACTTTTCTTACACTTTGTACTTCAAGCAAGCGAACTTGTGATTTGAATTCCTTTGAGATATGTGATCTTTGAGCTTCCTTTGAGATCATCAGCCAAAGTAAATCTCCAAGCTCATCCATAGTCGTATTGCCTTCATGTGATGTAGTGACTTAAGGACCATCATGCTCACACCCTTCTAGATCAGGAGACTTGACTTTAGAGTTGTGGATCAGGAGACTTTTTCATCAGAGTTGCGGAAACGTTGTTAGTAGTCTCTCAACATTTGTTGTAGCAATAGAGGATGTGTGAGCATGAGGTATTGATTGACCTGATTCAGCTAGAAACTGGAGCCATCAACGCCATCTTTATATGTGTCCCTGAAATAAAACAGTTAGAAATAAAGATAGAGAATGAATATGGCTTTGTCATTCGTTCTGCAAGGACAGACTACCCTCCGGTTTTGTGAAAACCGACCTGTGATCAGGTAGAGTCTCTTTTAAAGAAGACTCTCCTTGACAGGAATTTCCAGCTTGTAGTAATGAATTTTCCAAAGAATCCACTTCGGAATCTTCATACTTAGCATGTTCTCATACCGGAACGTCTTAAAGCAGACAGCACGATAGAGTGAATCGGTGAATTGACATTCACGGATTGATGAGAAATTGATTTATAGAAATCACTCGCGTGTCATATGATAAACATTTTTGAGACACGACGAGAGGTTTTAGCTTAGAATCACATTTCCATCAAAAATACTTTTGTTTGAAATATTGTACACAATCAATGTGCTCGAAAATTAGTATGTGGGCACACTGAAAGGTTTTTGCAAAAGCGTCAATCCATATCCTGGAACAAGTTTGATTCAATATTGAATCGCACCATTGTTGCTTTCTAGTTGTCACTTGATCATTGATCCAAGATGGATTTCACATGTCACCTACCAACAGCTTGAGTGATGTTCGCTCTAGAAGGATTTCCATCTTCATTGTGAATATTTTCGATGTTCTGGCAATACCACAAGGATAATGCGTAGGACTCTAAATATTTTATCTTACTTTCCATATTGTGTGAAACAATAAGCATATTGGAAGTGTGTCCTAACGAGATTTATGGATGATCTCATGGCTCTAGACTTAATAATGCGTTTTGATCCGCTCCTGGAGACTGGGGAGGCGTCTCCTGTTTTAGGTAACGAGCGGTCGATACATTACACAGGGTTCCCCGTGAGAATGAAACAAGCTCTTTTAAGAGAACATGAGTAGTTGGGAAGTTTAGTGCAGCGCGTCACTGGGTCCATGACGTCTTGTCTTCAATACTAGTGTTACCTTAGTAACCACTAGTAGATTATGAATTGAACCCGGTTTCTGCCCTAAGGTTGAATATATGGAGGGCTATTTCTTTTCACCCTTTCTCATTTCATTTCTTTTGAATTCTTCAACCCCTTCAGTGCTTACCGAGACTTCACCACTAGAACCTTGTTAGGTTTGTTCTAGTCCTAGCTCTATCTCAGTCCGCACTCTTCCCTTTCTCACTTTACTCTTTTTTCCATAATCATTCCTAAGGACTTCTAATCTATCTATGGATTGTCCCTGGGAAGATCCTTCCGGTTCTGGTGGATCATGGGAACTTATACCTAACCTTAACCGTCCTTATAACTCCATGCATAAAGATAAAGGGTCGGTCTTAGGTATTACTTCCACAAACGCCATTTGCTCCCCCTCAATATGTGCATCGATATTCAAAAGTGTTTAGCACATATGCAGGAGCCTATTATTGAGTACAAAAGATCACTTTTGATTATCAAATTTCATATTTAAGTCACATTCTCTCCCCCGTTCAAAAATTTCAAATCTTTCAAGATTTTTTATCTCAATTGATTTAAATAATTTAGAAAACGTTTTTGGGAGAGAACTGCGGTCAATTTTAATATTTTCTGATAGAGGAACTGTTTCTAGCTCCCCCTCAAACTATGAGGGAGGTTGCTATGCGTCAGATTCGATGAGTTTCCAAAAGATTTGAAGTTTTAATGAAAACTCTTTAAAAATGTACTCATTCTGACACATAACCATCACAAATCTTTTTGTTGCTTTTGTTTTGTACAAAGTGTGGGGAGTTTTGATGATACATAAAATTTTGAGAAATTCACTCTCCCTCTCAATCAATGACGGATGTTAAAACTGAGATATTTTCATAAAATATGAAAGTCATTGACTGAGCGAAAAATTTTATCAAAATTTTGAGTACAATTTGATTTTCAATCAAAATTTCATAGTACCACCAAGTTTTGCACAAATACTTTCCAGAAAAATCATAGAGGAGAAAGTATTTGGCGATAAAAAGAATACTTCTCTTCTTTATCAAGAAATAATGCACTGACACGTACATTAAATCGAGGGTGCATGAATATAAAGTAATTCACGCTCGGATGAACGGCACCCTTTGCTAGGAACAACCGTCTTTTTGGCGACGTGTTTTCCTCATTTTTGAAAAACAAGTTGCTATCTGAAGTAATAGCAAGCCATATTTTTGAAGTCCGGATTGCAGCCTGAAATGATTGCAAGCCATAATTTTTGAAGAATATTTTGAGAGACGACATGTTTTAGAGAAAAAAAACTTTATTTGAAACCGAAAAACTCTTGCTCAAGCATATGTATGATTTCGTGTCATTATTGAATGACATTTCTAGAAATGTACATAATATTGATTACACAAGAGACATGTCGTAAGAAGAGTATTTTTGGATTCTTTATAATTTTTCAGATTTTTATGCTTTTTATAGGTTTTATATTTCTCTATTTACGTATGTGTATAAGATATGTACAAAGGATACTAATCTGTTTAAGAAGATGTTGACATGATTACCAGAATGATAGTATCGTTCAGCTCGTTGTAGAAATCATTAGTCAACATCTCTTAAACTTTCACCACCAAAGCATTCGAGGCTCCTGAATAATCGTCTGAAGCGGTAGTTGCCATGATATAATCTTAAACGGGATTTTACAACTCTTGTGACTTAAACAAAGAGATCGATTCTCTCCCGGGATTTTACTAAAGTCAACAAAAGAAACCGAAAGATGTAATATGCGAGTTAGACTTAGAGAGAGATCTTGGATAAGTGACAATTAGCATTAAGTGTCAAGTCGCGACAAGTCAAGTTACAATAGATCCGATCGTAATAAGTCAAGTCGTAAAGATTAACTCACAACGTCAAATTACAATCAGACTAATCGAAACGACTTAAGTCACAACAATTCACCAAACACAAGTAGTTAAGAAATCACTAGAATCTCACAACTGAGTTAATCGCTAGACACCCACCAAATTTATGAAAGTATTATTGCCTCCTCAATGTGAAGCTTTGGTAGCTTCCCCCCAAACCGACAATCATCTTCATGAGACCACTTCCCCCAAGACGTTGAAGTGACGCAAAAAGTCTCATTGGATGAAGCTCAGAAACCTGAAAAAAATGATAACACCGAAGTAACAGGGTGAACCACGGATCATCTCTGCGGTTATCAATCCCGGAATGTATGATGAAGCCCGATCACATGACCCTGTTGTGCATCCCCAATGTACACATTACTTTGAGGTTTGGAGCAGTTGTCTATTAGGGGGAATAAGATATCAACATCTTCATTTCAGTAAATGCTTTCCAGTTATCTTACACGTACCAATTTAATCCATCTTGTACGCATGTATCCAACACAAGAAGAAACGATGACACCAAAGTAACAGGTTGAAGCACTGATCATCTCTGCGGATATCACCTCAGGAATATATGATTAAGCCCGATCACGTGAACCGGTTGTGCGTCCTTGATGTACAAAAATCTCTCCCCTGATGGTTGTGATCTCATCGGAATCATCATACCATTGTGTACATGAAGCATTAACCAGAAGCACTTTACCATAAATCATATCAGCTCATATGAAGATGTCAATAAGCAGTATCATCTCACGCTCCCAATATTCTTCTCAAATTTCTTCCCACTGAAAGCTGAAGTAATACATACCACAAGTATCAAGAAGACCACTTCCCCCATGTAGTTGGAATGATACACCAAACACCACAAGTTAATACACTGACATTCTATGCGGTTATGACATATGTCTTCCCGGGATAACTTCAATAAAGAAGAAGTATTAAGTTCATCGCATGTATTCATTATGCATTTAGATGTATATCTCCTTCCCCCTTCCTGGTTTTGATACCTCAGAATCAGCAACACATTAAAGGCACATTATCTTGAAATCTTGTAAGAAGAACAAAAATTTGCTAAAATGGATCTGGTGAGATCAACTGCTACAAACAAACTCTCTCTGACTATCTTTACCACCCTTATGTAGGCTATTAGAAGTGACCACTGATGAAGTAAACCCAATATACCAAACTTGAAACTGAAGTAGAATTCCGCGTTCTTGTGACTTAAGCTTGCACTAATGTGTGACAAAGAACGGTGTAGAGAGTTCGTACAACATCGAATCCCTAAGTACTTTATACTATTCAACCAACCAACCATCGAGTATAAGAAGTACATCACCTCTTGACTACCAACAACTTCGTGTGAGTTGTGACACTCCTTAAAGTGATAGTTGTTTTGTGGTAATAAAATGAAGAATCACCAAAATAACTAGATACCCAAGTCTTCGTCATTGTAAGGGTAAAAGCTCAAGCAAGGATCTCGAAGAGTCTTCATCCAACCAACCCTGACTTCAAGATAAAATAAGATAACTCCTTTGTGAAAGTCAACTTCAATCTCAAATAAGGGATACCGAATAAACTCCGTGATTACTTGACATTCCATGTCCAAATTCTTAGCCGTTTTGACGTTAAAATCGACATTTTCCATTATATTCTTGTGGTTGATTTACAAAGTGCACATTTGGAGGAACAACAATCCGTGATGAAATAGAACAAGAGGACGGATCATTATTCATGTGTGCAACTTCACAATCATGATAGTCATCATCAACACCTTGAGGAGTAACTGGAGATCGGGTTACTTGAGTAATCTGAGTAATACTTCTAAAATAGTTCATCTTGATCAATGGAGATTGAGGAAGGTGAACCAGTTGAATCAGCAGGAACTGGAGCAAGAGCTTCAGGAACTAGATGAACAACATATGTTGAAGCTTGGAAGTATTCATCAACCGTAACTCCCACTCATCCTTAGTAAGTAGAACATTAGGTGTTGGAGGAGAGTCGTATGACCATTCTACAAGCATCAATCAACATGTGGTATATTCACACTTCTCCCCCTCAAAAATTGCAAGCGACCTTTGCCATTTTTGATTGAGCAAGTGAATAAGAATACAATGAATCATGTATTTTATTCACACTTCTCCCCCTCAAATATTGCATACCAGGTTGCCATTTTTGATTGAGCATGTGAATAAGAATACACTCAATCATGTAGTTTATTCACTCTTCTCCCCCTCAAAAATTGCATACGAAGTTTGCCATTTTTTAATGAGCAATATGAATTCAAGCAAAGATGAGTAGATCCACTTGATGACTAAACGAACATAGAGGAAGCGTGAACCGTATTGTTGAGAATGGTCAAAACTAAGAAGATTTCTCTTCTTCCGAAGATAAGGCGCACTGAATCGTACACCTTTCTTTTCTTTGATGAACGGGGCCTGAAGTGTTGTCAGCAGACACCATAATGATGACATTGAGGAATGAGGCTTGATCGATGTGCAACTCCTCATGGAAACTGGACACTTCCTATTTGTTTGTTGAGTGCTCACAGGTTTTGGTTTGCTGCTACTGGCCGAGTTCTGGAGTAAGCTAGAAGGCATCCTATGAGGTCGTAAACCTAAAATACCATTCTTTTGAAGTAGAGCCCTTTTCCTAGCCTTTTCAAGATCATTGTTCATGTACAAGTCATTTATATCATAAGAGTTTTCAGTTTTAATGCTTGGTATTGACACTGTTTTTGAACATATCCTAGAAGAGTCAGGAGAAGGTGTAGCTACTTGTTGAGCTTTAACAAACCCAGAGGCATTTATCTTAGGTAAATTATGTGAAGTGACTGGTTTTGACAAAACTTCTTTCGCATCAACTTGGGAGGCAAACTAAGTTTTTGAAAATTTTGGATGTTCAGATCTAATCGCATTCGGTTGTCTAACAACTGAATGATTTCTACTTGATTGTAAAACCGGTTTCCCCAAGATTGATGGTTTTGCAAACTTAGTGTTCACACTGCTTCTTGTTAATTTTCCTACCTCATTTATTTGAGCAGCAGTTGTAAATGTCACACCCCCAATTTACCTGACTTGCAGCGGAATGGAATGCCTGAGGGTGTAACTGTCATAGCATCACAAACAAGGATATATTGAACGACCTAAAGTGTCATTTGGAAAATACACCGTTTGATTTATTTAAAAAGGTTCAGAGTTACAAAACATAGGTCCCAAAGTATTTAAAATTTAAAGGAAACAAGTTTGGTACAATCAAACGATAAAATATAAGTGCATGAAAAATCCAAAGTGAGACGCGTCATCCTTGCTACTCACTAAAATGACTCCATGCATGCCATGAGATATACCTTAGTTACCTGAAAATACATTGCTAAAACGGTCAACATAAAGTTGGTGAGAAATCATAGGTTTGTAAGTTAAATCGGATGTACATTAGCCATAGTTAGCCTCGCTGTTTTATTAAGATAACGTCACACAAGTGAAATGGACTAGATATGTAGCTAGTAGTAACTTCAGGGACTATTAGTGGTCATTAGGAAAACTTATTATGTAATGAGCCTATAAATACCCCTCATGACTCTCCATGAGGGGTGTGGGAAATTGTGTATCTTTACTTTCACTGTTAATAAACTTCCATTTTCTTCACCCTCTCTCTACTTTCTCTCTCTAGAAAGATGAATACTTTCATCATCTTTGATCAACCTCGACCTCCCGAACCACATGAATCATACATATTTTCGATCCTACAATTGGCATCAGAGCTACGGTGTTTGTTTTGATATTTTTTGTGGTTCGATTATGTTTTGAAGCTGTTTTTTTGCATACTTTTTACGGATCTGGAAATTTTTTTCCTTGTCTATCAACAACAGTTTCATCTCATATGCTTGTTTTAAACTGTTTTTGTGCAATATTTATGTAGTCGGAAAAAAAATTCCTACTTTTATTGATAGCCAGTTTATATACAAGTCCTACTGTATCCCTTCGTCAAAAAGTTCACAGATTTCTATGCAGTTTATGATAGCTGTTTTTGTTTGTGTGTCCTTGTGTCCAAAGAACAAATCTGTGGGAACTAATATATCATTTTCAAGACTTTTTGTTCCATTACCGTGAATCATGGTCAAGACATGGTCAAGAAAATCATCGGCAAACTCATCGGAAACTGGGCAAAAAGGCTGGCCGGAATTTTTGGTCGGAATAATCGCTGGAAAAAGTCAGACTTTCTTGTAAAGAAAGTTTCGAAAAGTTCATACCCTAAATTATCGAAAATAGGTTCTCGAAACTCATGTTCTCGAAACTGAGGTTCTCGATAAAAACTATTCTCGATAATTGTCCAAGTTTCGAAATTACAGGTTTACAAAGTTTCGAAAATACATGTTTACAAAGTTTCGAAACTACAAAATTACAAAGTTTCGAAAACAGAAAATTTCGAGAAGAGGATGAAGTATGACCATTTTGAGTTTTTAACTAAACCATATACCAAGACTCAAAACCTCAGTTCGAATCCATCATTGGTCCTTATTGTTTAAATGAATTGAATATATATCGAGAAGCCCAGTAACTGGCAAAACCAAATCACACGACACCTATGCTAATCCTTCACTAGACACAACCATAACCTCACCTTCACTCCCCAACACTCTCAATCAAGATTCAAAAAATAAAGGGAAAACAACACAAGGAATTTCATCTAAACTCAGATCTGGTTCAAATTTTTGCCTAATCTTTATAAGATTTTTTTGTTTGAACCAATTTCATCACAGTTTGATAACGCAACAAAACAATAAATCAATACCTACCCGAGACCCCTTAACGGATCTTGAAGCAAACAACAAGCAGGAACTTAATCTTCTTTGGGTATCGTGAATCCGTGGTATTTGGGTTTTATTTGAGGTTCGGTTATCATTATTGAAGGATGCAAATGAGATCAGTCTTAGATGAAGTTTTTCATTTTGATGATGGGAGCTGCGTAGAGGAATAGAGTAAAGGGGGTGGATTTATTTTTAAGAGATGAATGTGGATTAGGTTTAGTGAAAATGTGCGTGAGTTTTGAGTTATAACATATAACCGGATATTTGTTGGACAGGGTTGCTTGTTGGACTTGACCGGGTATTCATTTGTTTCATGGGCCTGCTGATTCACAATTTTTGGATTGGGCTTATGAATAAAAAACGTGATGTGAATAGGCTGGAACATAATGAATGATCAATTTAGTATCCAAAAGGCTTTTTTGATATATAAAATTGATAACATTTAGCAAATGGAGTGGTATTTTGGTTTCTCAATTTTCACGGGGATACATATATTCACGGCTAGAATTGTTTTGGTTCGACACAAATGACTACGGGGTTTTTGCACGATATTATTGATTTGACTTTGAAGTGACATTTCAAAATGTGTACTTATTTATCTCAAAGCCTAGGGGTGGTTGGATGCACGACTTTTGAAGATAACTTGTCTGCGCAAATTAAAAAATCCAGTCTTGACAATCTAGTTATTACTGATGTAAGGAGTTACGTTGTAGTGCTCACAGTATAGCTATCACTTCAAGGAGTTACGTTGTAGTACTCAGTGTCACACAAAGTAGTGGATTGTTTAAGTGGCACATATTTCGTGCAACCTCATACTTAAAGGAGTTACATTGTAGTGCTCAGTATAGGTATTAAGTCACATCTATCGTACAAGCATTAAGTCACAAGATGGGATGATTACTTCTTTTTTCAAGCTGGTCATATCGGGCAGTCTCCATATGTGGTCATTACTAGTAACCGGTGAATTACAAGGAGGTTCGTTTAAAGGTTGATTTGAGAGAATAGTATTGAGAGTATACTTTTGCGACATATACTCACAAAATATGCTTTCATGGTCTATCTATATTGCATCAGAAGTGTAAAGTACGGGTAATTATGGCATGTACATAAAATAGTATGATGATTTCGATAAATTGAAACCATCAGGAGGGAGAAGAACATGCCAAAAGAAGTAGTGTTTCATCTCTAGTACGTTGGTTGTTCGAGGGAATTGTGCTTACACTGGAACCGAAGAAGTACTAATGATGTGTACATCGGAGCATATTACCAACCTTCTGTGCAATGTTATGTGAGTTATGTTGTAATGATGCTCCCTGAACGACAACCATGTGCCTACACTTTTGAATCTACTTTGTCCGTTGCGTGATGAAAAGAGAGTTGTCGGTTCAGGAGGGAGCAGGAAAAAGAATAAAGGCTCACTAGTTAGGAGGGAGTAATAACATAACTAGACCATTACAGTTGAAGTTCAGAGCTACAAATACCTTTGCCGTCAGTGTCAAAGATCATAGGCCGAGATCGTCAGAAAAGAGAACTTCAAGTCTTCCTCAGTATCTAGACTACAGAGACTCTGCGCTTCAACAACGTCAACATAGTTTACTATTGTTGTAATTTTACATTGTTAATGTATTTATAGGTCTCATTGTAACCATTCACGTGTGACGATATCTTGGAGGGAGATTGTTAGCCTCGCTATTTTATTAAGATAACGTCACACAAGTGAAATGGACTAGATATGTAGCTAGTAGTAACTTCAGGGACTATTAGTGGTCATTAGGCAAACTTATTATGTAATGAGCCTATAAATACCCCTCATGACTCTCCATGAGAGGTGCGGGAAATTGTGTATCTTTACTTTCATTGTTAATAAACTTCCATTTTCTTCAACCTCTCTCTACTTTCTCTCTCTAGAAAGATGAATACTTTCATCATCTTTGATCAACCTCGACCTCCCGAACTACATGAATCATACATATTTTCGATCCTACAAGTAAAGTAAAGTGACAAAAATGTCAAAAGAAAGCTACATTGACTCTTAAGCTCATGACCCCGAAGCTAGACAAAGTTACTTGGCCCCAAATGAGTGTTTACCAGACACTCTAATATATTAGACATGAAATGCATCCGTAATTCCGTTGGAGCAACCCAAACACGGATGGAGGAGTCACCCTCAATAGATCTATTCACTCACTCTCGCTCATACTTTAATTAACGGTCCATGATAATAAAGGGGACTTGTCAAGACGTGGTAATAAGGCAACTTAAGCAATGTAAGGAATGTAATACTTAGGCATGTACGAAAATAAGTGGTGCAATGTATTCTCCCCCGTGGGATTTGAAATCAAAGTATTGTATTAAAAACGGGGCTATGAAAACTCCCCTCGAAGTGATGATACAATGCAATGGAATGATAAAGACAACAAGGAATGAAATCAACCGCAACCTATGATGAATTAATATGATCTAATTTAGATCATGAAATGATGTATAGAATATGCATGCACGTGATACCTATACCACTCATAACTTGAAAATATACTAGTTATAGTCATAGTAAAATATATCCCATACTTGAGAAAAATAATTCTTAGTTAGACTTGTAAAACTCGTCGTAGTATATCGTATATAGAAAGTTAGTATTATAAACTTCGCCTTGAAAACCTTGAAGTAACATCTAATGGTCGTAAAAATAAACTCGTAAGTATAAGTACATCATTAGTTATGAATTCGGCAATATAGTAGTATTTCTAGAAAATCTAGGGTTTAGTACGTAGAAGTAGTATTATTATTATTTCTAGTAAAAGCTGTCAATTATATAGAGTTTTTGCCGATATTGAAACGTGAATAACTTGGTCGTTTTAAGTTCATTTTCTTCGTTCTTTATATCCACGGATTCGTCTTAGTATGTACTAATATATTTTTGATAACTCGGCTTCTCTAGGTTACGTCTAACGCTTCGGTTTGTCCACCAAAAATCGTCCAACAGCAAACAATTTTCAGAAAATTAGTTTTCGTCAATAAACTTGCAAAAATCATATCTCCTTCGTTATAAACTCGTTTTAACCCGTTCTTTCGCCTACGGCTTCGTTTTTGAAATTATTTTCTAAATCTTTGGTTGAAAAGTTCCTCTGAGTTACTGAGTTTTCCAGGATTTCAAATTTGGGACAGTAGGTTTGCAAATAGGTTCCAAATCCATTTCTAGTGTTCTAAACTTGTTTCTAATCCACCCAAATCACTTCCAATTACCACAAATCTAGTCTAATCCTACCATAAACCTTCTTAAGGTGTCATGGGTTCCTAAACATCATCAATCTAGTGGATCTAACAAAGGTTTCCATTTCTAGGGTTTCAAAGACATAAACATATATTATGAGTGGTAAGAGCTAACATATGCATGAATATTGTATGAAAACTATATAATCATAACAAATACTTGAAGAAATGAAGAAAATAATTTTTTGTAAACTCACTTGAATGATTATGAAGCTTGTATGATTAAAACCCTAAGAATCCTTGAGTTTATATTTCAAAACCCTAACAAGGACAACAATCTAGACTTGATTTAAACTTGATCTTATAAAAATTGATGGATCTTGGTGGATTTGGTGTTTGGCCGTGGGTTTTGGAGAGAAAAAGAGAGAAAAAGTAACTTTTTTGATCTAAATAATCTAAGTGTGAATTGTGTTTTGAGTTTGTAGATATTTACTTGTGAAGTTTTAATAAGTTAAAGAAAATTTAATGCACAAGGTTAATGGGGGGGGGGGGGGGGGTTCATGGCCGGTTTTTCAAAGGAACAAAAAGCAAAAATTTAGTTTTTGATTTATTTAGGATTGCTAGTGGAAGACTTATAGATATTAGTATAAGTTTTAGTTGTAATTTAGTTATAATCGGGTACCGGGTTTGCGAGAAATAAATTTTAACAAGTTAACCGGGACGTAATAAAGTCATAAAAATGTTAAAAATATGTTGGGTACAAAATTTGAGCGTTTGGATAATTATTATTTAGTTTTCACGAAAACCGTCGTAATTATATTAAACATACGTTATAAATTTAATAAATTCCCAAAATACCGGGTAAATGAATTTTATAATTTTTAGGATGTTGTAAGGAGTTTAAAAATATATCAGGACCATCGTGGGGATTTTTAGATATGTTGGTTATATTTATTTATCGCGGGTTAACGTTTAATTAAAATAAATAAACGTAAAACGTTAAACATACCAAAAATAATTATATGAATATTCTACGAGTGGTATAGTATGCAAATGATATTATGATCGTATGTAGACTATTTCTAGTCCGTATGAAGTGTCCCTAATGATAATGCATGAATTCGCACCTGAACCAATACGGTTATGCGAATTTATGTACTCGTAAACTAAATTTACGATGAAATGAGCGATGCACGTGAATAGTATTTTCTTTCCATAATGAATAGTACTTGGTGAATAGTAAAATTTTTGAATGTTCATCAGAATATCAAATTGACCTTGAAAATGATGAATAGCCTTTTGATGAATAGTGATTTATGAATAGTAAATTGTCGAAGTTTGGGAAATGACCTGAAATTGTGAGTTGTGACAGTCGCCCACCCAAAAAGGAATTCAGTCCCTGAATTCAGCTAGTGTTGGTCTCGGTAATAGGTTTGGTGAAAAGATGTGGATACTTGCGTTGCATTTGGTCTTCTCGTTCCCAAGTAAACTCGGGTCCTCTTCAAGAATTCCAGAGAACTTTCACGATTGGAATTCGACTCTGCTTCAATTGTTTGACCTCTCGGTCCATGATCTCAACGGGTTCTTCCACAAAGTTAAGCTTGTCATCTAGTTGAATTTCTTCTAACGGTATAACGGAAGACTCGTCCGAAAGGCATTTCTTGAGGTTTGAGACATGAAACGTGTTATGTACATTGCTGAGTTCTGATGGAAGTTCAAGCTTGTAAGCTACTTGACCAATCCTTTCCAGTATCTTAAATGGACCAATGTATCTCGGGTTCAACTTGCCGCGTTTCCCAAATCGTATCACGCCTTTCCAGGGCGAGACTTTCAACATGACTTTGTCTCCAACCTAGAATTCCAATGGTTTGCGTCGAACATCTGCGTAGCTTTTCTGCCTACTTCTAGCGGTTTCAAGTCTTTCTCGAATCTGGATTATCTTTTCTGTTGTGTTCTCGTACCATCTCCGGGTCAGTACATTGTACCTCTCCGACTTCGGCCCAACAAACTGGAGATCGACACTTACGACCATAAAGTGCCTCGAATGGTGCTGTTTTTATGCTTGAATGGTAGCTGTTGTTATAAGAAAACTCGATCAACGGCAAATGGTTAGCCCAACCATTTCCAAAGTCAATCACACATGCTCGCAGCATGTCCTCAAGTATCTGAATAGTTCTCTCACTCTGACCATCGGTCTGAGGATGGTAAACAGTGCTCATGTCTAACTTGGATCCAAAAGAATCTTGTAATGACTTCCAAAAGTTTGAAGTAAAGCGACTATCTCTGTCAGAAATAATGGAGATTGGTGCTCCATGTCATGAGACTATTTCCTTGACATAAAGTTTGGCAAGTTGTTCCATGGAATAAGTCTCTCTAATGGGTATTAAATGGGCTAACTTGGTAAGACGATCAACATTACCCAATAGCATCATAACCTCCTGACGTCTTGGGAAGTTTAGTGACAAAGTCCATTGTAATACGCTCCCACTTCCATTGTGGAATTTCTGGTTGTTGAAGTAGTCTTGACGGTTTCTGGTACTCAGCTTTCACTTTAGCACAAGTAAGGCATTTGCTGACATACGTAGCTATTTCTGCTTTCATGTTCGGCCACCAATAAAGCTTTTTGAGATCCTGATACATCTTGTCAGAACCTGGGTGAATAGAGTACTTCGACTTGTGTGATTCATGCATAATCAATTCTCGTACTCCACCATAGAGTGGTATCCAACTTCGCTCCTTGAAGCATAACACTCCATCTATTCTCTTTACAAAGCCATTTTTCTTCTCTGGCATACCATAAAGTTTCTCTTGTGGTCGATTTTCCTCCTTGAGAGCCTCAATCTGAGCTTCTAGAATTTTTGATGGTAATGGTGAAATGATAGTCATTCCCAATGACCTGATTCTCAAAGGTTTGAGTCGTTCTTTTCGGCTAAGTGCATCTGCTACAACGTTTGCTTTTCCTGGGTGATATCGGATTTCACAATCGTAATCACTCAACAATTCTAGCCAATGATGTTGTATCATATTAAGTTCCTTCTGATCAAGTATATGCTATAAGCTCTTGTGGTCGGTAAAAACTACGCATTTGGTACCATAAAGATAGTGTCTCCAAATCTTGAGTGCAAAAACTACAGCACCCAACTCCAAGTCGTGTGTAGTGTAATTCTTCTCGTGTGTCTTAAGATGTCTAGATGCATAAGCTATCACCTTCTTGTTTTGCATTAGCACAGCACCAAGTCCTTTATGCGAAGCATCGCAATATACCACAAAGTTCTCAATACATTCTGGTAGTGACAAAATCGGTGCGCTACAAAGTTTTTGCTTCAATAACTGAAATGCAGATTCTTGATTCTCTCCCCACTCGTACTTTTGATTCTTTTGTGTCAGCTTAGTCAGCGAATTCGCTATCTTGGAAAACCCTTCAATAAACCTTCTGTAATATCCTGTAAGTCCTAGGAATTGACGAATTTCCGTAGGAGACTTGGGCGTAGCCCAATCCTTTACTGCCTCGATCTTTGCTGGGTCGACTTGTAATCCTTGGCTATCAATGACATGGCCAAGAAATTGAACTCTTTGTATCAAAAAATCACACTTTGAAAATTTGGCATACAATTGCTCCTTCTTCAGTAGTTCCAGAATTGTTCTGAGGTGCTCTTCGTGCTCTTCCTTACTCTTGGAATAAATCAAGATATCGTCAATGAATACGATCACAAACTTATCAAGATACGGTTTGCACACTCTATTCATGAGGTCCATGAATACCGCAGGTGCGTTGGTTAATCCGAAAGGCATTACTTGAAACTCATAATGACCATAATGTGTTCTAAATGCCGTCTTCGGGATATCCTCTTCCCGAACTCTAAGTTGATGGTAACTGGATCTTAAATCAATCTTGGAATAAAAACAGGAACCTTGTAAGTGATCGAACAAGTCGTCGATCCTATGGAGTAGATAACGATTCTTCACCATTAACTTGTTCAGCTCACGATAGTCGATGCACATTCTGAAAGATCCGTCCTTCTTCTTCACAAACAAAACCGGTGCTCCCCAAGGCGAGGAACTCGGTCTAATGAATCCTTTGTCCAAAAGTTCTTGTAATTGGTTCGAAAATTCTTGCATCTCCGAAGGTGCAAGTTTATACGGTGCTTGCGCAATTGGTGCAGCTCCTGGCACTAATTCAATTTGAAACTCAACTTGGCGTGTAGGCGGAAGTCCTGGCAATTCTTCCGGAAAAACGTCTGGGAATTCCTTAACAATTGGCACATCTTCAAGTCGTTTCTCATCCGACTTCTTCTCCGTGATGTGAGCCTAGAATGCATAACAACCCTTCTTTATGTACTTCTCGGTTTTAATGCACGATATAATACTGAGTCTAGTTCCACTTCGCTCTCCGCGAACAACTAAGGTTTCATCACTATAAGGAAGGTGAACCACTTTCTCATCACAAATAATTCTTGCACGGTGTCGAGACAACCAATCCATACCGATAACAACGTCGAAACTTCCTAGTTCTACGGGCATAAGGTCAATATTGAATGGATGGTTTAGGAAATTGATTGTGCAACCACGGACAACGGTGTTGGTGTTAACAAAAGACCCATCGGCTAATTCAACAATATAAGGAATGTCTAAGATGGTTGGTTCTATGTTAAGTAAAGGTGCAAATGCAATAGAAACAAAACTTCTATCCGCTCCTGAATCAAATAAAAGGGATGCATAACGATTATTAACGAGGAACGTACCCGCAACAACTTTCGGGTCCTCTCGGGCATCTTCTCCTCCCATAACATAAGCTCTTCCTCGAGCCACTCCACCTTGGTTTCCAGTTCCTTGGTTCTTCTTCTTTGGGCACTCACTCCTATAGTGTCTAATTTCTCCGCAGCCAAAACATGTTACTGGTGGTTTCTGATTGTTACCCAAGTTTGGAAGCCTGAAATCTTTGGCGTGGTGTCCAACCTTCTTGCAATTGCCACATAAATCTGGGAAACATCCTGGATTATGATGCTTCTGACACTTATCACACTTGGGTAGATTACCCGCATATCCTTTCCCTTCATTCGGCCCTGCAGCATAGGCCCTTGCCACTTCCTGTCTCTTAGGTGCTGGTTGGATAGCATTTCCACCTTAGTTGTAGTCAAACCTCCTCTTGTTGTTGTTGTTGTTGTTGTTGTTATTGTTTGGGTTGTCGTTTCGGTTATTGGGATAGTTGTGGTTTCGGTTGTTGTTATAGTTGTTGTTGTTTCGAGTGTTGTTGTAGTTGGTGTTGTTTGAACGGTTATTGTTGTTGTTGACAGCAGATTTTCCTTTTACCACTTGGACCATAGGTTTCTGATTTATACGAATAGCCTCTTCCATGGATTGTGGGTCGAAAGACATCACATCCCCTCGGATGCTTTCGGGTAGTCCACCAGTGAAGTTCTCCATCTTTTTCCCATCGTCAGGAACCATAGTTGGACATAGTGCAGCCAACTCCTGAAACTTCCTGATATAGGTCTCGATGTCATCACCTTTATTTACCAGCTCATAGAATTCTGTTTCTAACTTTTGCACCTCAGTACGAGGGCAAAACTTCTTTGTCGTCAATTTCTTGAATTAATCCCAAGTGAGCTAGTAGGCATTCTCCATACCAATAGGCTGAGCATGAGAATTCCACCAAAACATAGCTTCATCAATAAGCATACCAGTAGCAAATTTTACCTTGTTGACTTCCGGGCAACCGCACATGAGGAATAAATTCTCAGCCTTTTCAAACCAGCGGATCAAAGCAACTGCTCCCTCAGTGCCCTTAAACTTGACGGGATCGCTAATCTTGAAATCTTTCCAAGTACATTCACGCCTAGTAGTGGGTGGTTCAACCACCCCAGTATTAGGTGCAACCCCAGCAGCCCTAGCAGCAACCTCAGCTCTCTCAGTCTCTAGAGCTTCTGCTATACTATCCCTGACCAACTTGCGGATAGCGGCTTGAGTCATAGCGGGTGTTTCTGGTGTAGTCTTTCCTTTCCTTGGCGCCATACTTCTGATAAATAATCGACAACAACCATGAGAAAGTCATAATAGAAATAGTCATCGTACCAAAAGTATACACCCACAACATGTATATATACAACCACAACAAGTATAAATACAACCACGACATGTACGAGTACAACCACAACCTGTAATAATACAACCACGACACGTATAGATACAACCACAACAAGTATAAATACGTTAACAATAAAGAGCAACCACAAAACATCATAAATATAATCACAACACATGAATATAATACATGAAAATTTCGGCCTATATATATATATATATATATATATATATATATATATATATATATATATATATATATATATATATATATATATATATATATATATATATATATATATATATATATATATATATATATATATAGCATAACCATTCCAACATAGTAGAGTCACACTTGATATATTTGTTTGTACAACAACCAAAAGACTACAAGTTCTTGAACTATGTCCCACACCTTGGGACTAGGAAAATAGTAAAAGCTAATACAATACAAGTCTATGCCTAGGCTCCTCCGGGTGCTCTAGATGGTCCAGGTGCTCCAGGTGCATTCCAAGTCCATGATACGACACGTCAATGCTAACCCTGCCTAAGATCAATCCCTCAACCTGCTCCTCGACCTCCTCAAGTCGAGTAGTTATAATCTCATCCACCCTATAACCTAAACTATCAACCTGCTCCTGTTGAGCCCCTAACTGATCATCTAAGGTAACAGCTGTAGGCCCTCTAGCAGCAGCTACTCTCGAACTCTCACCTATATGGTATACTGGTGGTGGTGGAAGGTCAGAAGTCACTGTAGTAGGTGAAACTGGGGTAGTAAACCTTGCACGCTTCCTGAGTGGCAAAAGTGAGGTAGATATAGAAGTAGTAGCGGGCATGGCTGGTGGTGTAGGTAAGGTAGGAACCGTAGGGATCCTAAAGGTAGAGGTAGTAGTGCGCACGCTCTTCCTAGCACCTAAGGTTGTTTTACTATGAGGGAACATAAGTTTTGGTTCTGAAGAAATGGAAGTAGTGGGAGATGATATGTCAGTGGGTACACGGGTAACATCAACTGGTGCAATAGGAGAGACAGGGGGAGTAGGAGCAGTCTCTTCCTCCTCAAAAGGCTCGGTATCCTCACCTGATGCCAAAAGTGGCAACATAGGTACAGGAGGAATGGGTGGTGGTGAAAAAGTAGTGGAAGACATAGAACCCTCAACATCAGAGTCTGAGACAGAGTAAAGTATGACAATGTTCGGGTCTGAAGACATAACTCTATGATAATCAAGGTGAAATGAAAATAAATAACTCGTATAATGGAATCACCTAAAACAACGAATATGCACTTATGATGTAATGATGAAATGCTATGATAATGTGGTTATAGTCTAGGGTCTATGATGCATCCTAGTTCGCTATAACCTTAGCTCTGATGCCAATCTGTCACACCCCCAATTTACCTGACTTGCAGCGGAATGGAATGCCTGAGGGTGTAACTGTCATAGCATCACAAACAAGGATATATTGAACGACCTAAAGTGTCATTTGGAAAATACATCGTTTGATTTATTTAAAAAGGTTCAGAGTTACAAAACATAGGTCCCAAAGTATTTAAAAGTTAAAGGAAACAAGTTTGGTACAATCAAACGATAATATATAAGTGCATGAAAAATCCAAAGTGAGACGCGTCATCCTTGCTACTCACTAAAATGACTCCATGCATGCCATGAGATATACCTTAGTTACCTGAAAATACATTGCTAAAACGGTCAACATAAAGTTGGTGAGAAATCATAGGTTTGTAAGTTAAATCGGATGTACATTAGCCATAAGTAAAGTAAAGTGACAAAAATGTCAAAAGAAAGCTACATTGACACTTAAGCTCATGACCCCGAAGCTAGACAAAGTTACTTGGCCCCAAATGAGTGTTTACCAGACACTCTAATATATTAGACATGAAATGCATCCGTAATTCCGTTGGAGCAACCCAAACACGGATGGAGGAGTCACCCTCAATAGATCTATTCACTCACTCTCGCTCGTACTTTAATTAACGGTCCATGATAATAAAGGGGACTGTTCAAGACGTGGTAATAAGGCAACTTAAGCAATGTATGGAATTTAATACTTAGGCATGTACGAAAATAAGTGGTGCAATGTATTCTCCCCCGTGGGATTTGAAATCAAAGTATTGTATTAAAAACGGGGCTATGAAAACTCACCTCGAAGTGATGATACAATGCAATGGAATGATAAGGACAACAAGGAATGAAATCAACCGCAACCTGTGATGAATTAATATGATCTATTTTAAATCATGAAATGATGTAGAGAATATGCATGCACGTGATACCTATACCACTCATAACTTGAAAATATACTAGTTATAGTCATAGTAAAATATATCCCATACTTGAGAAAAATAATTCTTAGTTAGACTTGTAAAACTCGTCGTAGTATATCGTATATAGAAAGTTAGTGTTATAAACTTCGCCTTGAAAACCTTGAAGTAACGTCTAATGGTCGCAAAAATAAACTCGTAAGCATAAGTACTTCATTAGTTATGAATTCGGAAATCTAGTAGTATTTCTAGAAAATCTACGATTTAGTACGTAGAAGTAGTATTATTATTATTTCTAGTAAAAGCTGTCAATTATATAGAGTTTTTGCCGATATTGAAACGTGAATAACTTAGTCGTTTTAAGTTCATTTTCTTCGTTCTTTATATCCACGGATTTGTCTTAGTATGTACTAATATATTTTTGATAACTCGGCTTCTCTAGGTTACGTCTAACGCTTCAGTTTGTCCACCAAAAATCGTCCAACAGCAAACAATTTTCAGAAAATTAGTTTTCGTCAATAAACTTGCAAAAATCATATCTCCTTCGTTACAAACTCGTTTTAACCCGTTCTTTTGCCTACGGCTTCGTTTTTGAAAGTATTTTCTAAATCTTTGGTTGAAAAGTTCCCCTGAGTTACTGAGTTTTCCAGGATTTCAAATTTCGGACAGTAGGTTTGCAAATAGGTTCCAAATCCATTTCTAGTGTTCTAAACTTGTTTCTAATCCACCCAAATCACTTCCAATCACCACAAATCTAGTATAATCCTACCATACACCTTATTAAGGTGTCATGGGTTCCTAAACATCATCAATCTAGTGGATCTAACAAAGGTTTCCATTTCTAGGGTTTCAAAGACATAAACATATATTATGAGTGGTAAGAGCTAACATATGCATGAAATATTGTATGAAAACTATATAATCATAACAAATACTTGAAGAAATGAAGAAAATAATTTTTTGTAAACTCACTTGAATGATTATGAAGCTTGTATGATTAAAACCCTAAGAATCCTTGAGTTTATATTTCAAAACCCTAACAAGGACAACAATCTAGACTTGATTTAAACTTGATCTTTTAAAAATTGATGGATCTTGGTGGATTTGGTGTTTGGCCATGGGTTTTGGAGAGGAAAAGAAGAAAAAGTAACTTTTTTGATCTAAATAATCTAAGTGTGAATTGTGTTTTGAGTTTGTAGATATTTACTTGTGAAGTTTTAATAAGTTAAAGAAAATTTAATGCACAAGGTTAAGGGGGGGGGGGGTTCATGGCCGGTTTTTCAAAGGAACAAAAAGCAAAAATTTAGTTTTTGATTTATTTAGGATTGCTAGTGGAAGACTTGTAGATATTAGTATAAGTTTTAGTTATAGTTTTAGTTGTAATTTAGTTATAATCGGGTACCGGGTTTGCGAGAAATAAATTTTAACAAGTTAACCGGGACATAAGAAAGTCATAAAAATATTAAAAATATGTTGGGTACAAAATTGGAGCGTTTGGATAATTATTATTTAGTTTTCACGAAAACCGTCGTAATTATATTAAACTTACGTTATAAATTTAATAAATTCTCAAAATACCGGGTAAATGAATTTTATAATTTTTAGGACGTTGTGAGGAGTTTAAAAATATATCGGGACCATCGTGGGGATTTTTAGATATGTTGGTTATATTTATTTATCACGGGTTAACGTTTAATTAAAATAAATAAACGTAAAACGTTAAACATACCAAAAATAATAATATGAATATTCTACGAGTGGTATAGTATGCAAATGATATTATGATGGTATGTAGACTATTTCTAGTCCGTATGAAGTGTCCCTATAATGCATGAATTCGCACCTGAGCCAATACGGTTACGCGAATTTAAGTACTCGTAAACTAAATTTACGATGAAATGAGCAATGCACGTGAATAGTATTTTCTTTCCAGAAATGAATAGTACTTGGTGAATAGTAAAAATTTTGAATGTTTCTCAGAATATCAAATTGACCTCGAAAATGATGAATAGCGTTTTGATGAATAGTGATTTATGAATAGTAAATTGTCGAAGTTTGGGAAATGACCTAAAATTGTGAGTTGTGACAGTAAAGCCCTTTTCCTGAATTTGAGATTTGAATTAATCATTTTTGATCAACAAAGATGTTGTTTGTTCTGAAATTTTAGTACCAGTTTCTTTGATAGAGTCTCTTAGGTCTATATGATGCCTTTATAAATCTCATTTTCCTTAAGTAATCTAGCCACATAAAGTTCCAATTCGATGTTTCTTGATTTAATAACATTGATGTCATGTTTAGCTTTGACTATATTACTTTTCTCATTCAGGATAGAAATATGCTTTTTGAAATTGAAGCTAAGCTTTCAAAGTGTTAATATAAAAAAATTCACGGAACTTGGTGTAGAATTCAGGATCAAGCCTATCTCGGATATAGTAACAATGATTGATTGCACAGCGGAATAATAATAAAGAACAATCAAAGTTTCAACAAGGTTTTTCTATAAGAACAATGATCCTCTATGGATCTATATCACACACACTAAAGGTGTTTTTCCTGGAGTTTTTATTCAAGAAGCGTACTAATAAAAATGACTATCAGTTCCTTTTATACACAAGGAACCCTAATACAATAATAAATAAAAATATCAATGCATATCACTACCTAAAATAGCTCATGCATATCCTAACAAACTAATAAATAACACGGAATAACTATATCTGTAGAAACATAATATGCTGAATCTCTACTTCAGCAGATACACTCCTTCAGCAGAATCTGTCTCTTCAGCAGAATTCTCTCTTAGCAGAATTCCCAACAATCCTCCCCTAATCTTGATGTTGACTGTGTTAACTTCAAGATTCCTGGATAAATCTGTGATCATATGAAGCTTGAGGATTGTAACATAATAAGTGTGCACCAGAATATGAGAACTAGCAGCAACTTCTATAGCAGCAACTAGAAACCATCTTTGAAGAACAAGGTACCATAAGCAACTCCTAAGTATGAGCGGCAACAAATGACCAAATGTACATCAAAACAAATTAGTTTCATACTATTCTCATCACTTCCAGGTGTGTTAACTCCTGTGAGAGGTGAATCATTGAAAATAATGGATTTGATGTCTCTTTACCAATAGCCATCACTACTGGAGTAGCCAAGTGTTCTAAGGTACACTGATAACCACATGATTTTTAGCAAATCATCAGCTATAAACGGATTTGAGATGTCTTTACCTGTAGCCGTTTGCTCAGGACTAGCCAATTATTTTGATGAAAATCATCTTGGTTAACTGATTACCAAATATGGTTTTCCACTGCCTTTACCACAAGCCATATACATGTGGGCTAGTCAATTATTCAGAATCCTTAAAGGAAAAATCCATGGTCAATTGACAACCATTTCAACTACTCAACAACAAAGCATGGGTGAGTTGAAAACCCTATGGTTTTGAGCAAACCATTACAGCTATCAACAGATTTGATATGTCTTTACCAAAGCTGTACCCTTTGGACTAGCCAACTTTGTGATGGAATAGTCAACATCAGGTAAGTTGATAACCAAACCTGCAGACAATAGCCACAATACTATACAACAAAAATGTTAGTTTTTTTTTTTCTTTTTCTTTTTTTTTTTTTTTTTTTTTTTTACTAATGAAATAAGGAAAACAAATATACAACATTTTTTTTTAAATCTAATAAAAGAAAGAAAGAAAAAAAATACAAAATATGTAAAATATACCATCTAGCATCAGTAGAAACCAAAGAAAAATGTAGTGCCGGCAGAAGCACTAAGCCTCCCCTTAGGCTTATGAGGATCCAACAGCTGAAAAAATGGTTAGAATACAAAGAATACAACAATAAGCCTCCCCTTAGGCTTATGCCTCCCCTCAATCAGTGCACCTGACAAGAACTATTGTTCTTGGGTACCCAGAATGAACCTTTCCTTTTATGTGTCCAAGAACAACCTGTTAAGGGCTTAACACCAGTATCCCATCTTGTCCCCCACCCCATATACATTGGGTTAAAATAACTAGGCCAAAAACCATTCTGAAAGTAAGTGCTAGTAGGTCTATAAAATGGTCTAGCAACATATCTTTTCCAACCGGCTGGAAAAGGTCTACCAGCAGAAACTGGCTTACCAGCAGGAACTGACTTATCAGCAGAAACTGATTTATCAGCAGAATTGGATCTGCTGGTTTTTACATGTGCTTGTGGAACATATGGAGGAATATTATTAACATTGGTCCACATTGGTCTAGGTCTCTTTTGGTCAGCACACACACCCATTCTCTTCTCATGAAAATCACAATCTTTAATGAGATGAGACTTACTACCACACACAAAACAAGTTTTCTTCTTAACTTTACTTGCCTTTTTATTAAAACATCCATTCTTATTACAAGAAGTCCTAAAATTGTATGTATTCTTATCAGATTTATTACAAGTGAAACTAGGTAAATCTTGAACAACAATGGGTTCATGTTTGGGTGCCCTAACTGTGGATTCAATCTCAGCTTTACTCTTAGATGTAGAAACACTAGAAGTAGAAACAAAGGAGGTAGCCTCAGTAGAATTGGACTCTGAGCTTTTGACACTAAAAACACTAGGGGAAGGGACATTGACCTTTGAAGACTTGTCACTTGAATCAGTGTCTGGTAAGTCAGTAGACTTTTTGCCATATAAATGGTGTGATCCATCAAATTCAATAGGTATGGACAGGTCTATAGGGATATGCTCCCCTCTGATAGGTCCAGGGACAGCTTTCATTTCCCCTTCCTTAACAAATTTAACTGGTTTCTGATAAGCTAAGGTTGGTTCAGGGTCAAAAACACTAGACATATCAGGATAAGTTAACTCTTCATGATCTATATATTTCTCATATCCTAATGCTTTTCTAGACCTAACAGATTGGCGACCATCAATCAATTTATTCAAACTAGATGCTCCTTCTTGCCACTTCATACGACCAGTCACTTCTTTATCTAACTTCACTTGTAATTCTTGTTTTTCTTTTTCTACATCAGATTTTTCTTTTTCAGTTCTCCTTAAATCTATCTTTGCACATTCTAAATCACTTTCTAAAACTCTTATCTTTTCATCATATTTAAGTTGATTCTTTTGAAACCAAACCTTTTGCTTTTCTAAAGTTTTTAAAGCCTTTTTATAGGCCTCAACCTCTACATAACACTCATTGTACTTAGGTTTCAAATCATCATATTCTTGTTTAAGCTCATTTTATCTTACACTACAACCAAAGACACAATTATGTACCTAAGAAGGGAGTCCCATCAGTGCAAATTCTTCAGTCTTGGATATAGTGCAAGCTTCCTTTCTCATCTTCTTGGATTCAGCCTTTCCACCATACCTTGCTTTGATTGCATTCCATATATCACTTGCCTCATCCATATAATGGAAATCTGCTACATGATCAGCAGGAATAGATTTAAGCAAGGTAGTTCTTGCCTTTGATTCCCTTTGTACAGCAATGTGTTCATCAGCAGTCGTTGGAGGAAGAATAATGACATTTCCATCTTGATCTCTTTTATGCCTTTTCAAACTGTTGCCATTTTGAATCACCTTCCAGATATTCATATCATTGTTCGTGATCCAGTGCTCTATTTTCTTAGCCCAGACCTCATACTCATGATTCATCAAATAAGGAAACATTGCATCGTCCCTTTCATTGTTAAATTCTGCCATATTACTAACGAGTAACAGCAACTTTCTATTGGTAGCAGCAGAAAAATTAACTCTCCAGTAGGAATGAACAAAAGTAGCAGCAGGATAGCTAGAGACCAGTACCAATATCAATAACACTTCTTTGAGCAGCACAAATAAATTATAGTATGAGAATAATGAGTCCCAATCAACAGCAGCAATATTTTGAACAACTATATTCGACCCCACTTCAGCCAATCAATTAACCCTTTGACCAATCACAATCACAATCACAATCACAATCACAAAAGTATTTGCTGACTCACAGGAAATAGATAGCAGAAAAACTCACAGCATCAGCAACCAAATTAGTGTATCAGCAGGAAGAGCGAATGACCAATCTTTGACTATATATAATTGTTTTTCAACCCAATAGACGACAACAGCAAAGCGACAACTATCCTTGAACTTAAAATAAATTGGTACACGATTAGGAGTAATCAATCAAAGTGAATCACGTCACCACGTGACAGACCCAATTAATAATATCCAACCAATCAAAACCCTTTATACCAATTGATTAAAAGGGAAGTAGCAGTAGCCTCTTTTAATAATCAACCCCACAACTAGCATCGACCAATTAATAAGTCGATCAGTAGTAGAAACCAATTCAAGCAATCACAACCCCACACTCAATTACGTCAAAACAATCACTCTATTATTCAATGACCATAATGGACAAAGTAGCCCCACGTTGAAACTAGGTACGAGGTTAATAATTTTCAACCAATGAATAATAAAAACCTTCACCGACCCACTATCTTGTAATCAATACCAATCTACTCTTTAATTCAGTAATCAATGATCCAATTATTAATTTCGTACGAGGTTTGTTTGAATCAGCCAAATAAATATACCATGTACTAATCGACAGATATACTAAATAAATTTATACGAGATACCTTTTCTTCACCACGTGCACAAGATGACTGATTGAGAATTGATGAGTAATCCTTCTTTTTCGAATCTGCTTTCGTCGATGTTATCAAATCTGCTTTCTTCGTTAATATGAAAACCTTAATGAACCCTAGATATCGAGAGCCACCCTCTCTGATACCAATTGTAGAATTCAGGATCAAGCCTATCTAGGATATAGTAACAATGATTGATTGCAGAGCGGAATAATAATAAAGAACAATCAAAGTTTCAACATGGTTTTTCTATAAGAACAATGATCCTCTATGGATCTATATCACACACACTAAAGGTGTTTTTCCTGGAGTTTTTATTCAAGAAGCGTACTAATAAAAATGACTATCAGTTCCTTTTATACACAAGGAACCCTAATACAATAATAAATAAAAATATCAATGCATATCACTACCTAAAATAGCTCATGCATATCCTAACAAACTAATAAATAACACGGAATAACTATATCCGTAGAAACATAATATGCTGAATCTCTACTTCAGCAGATACACTTCTTCAGCAGATTCTTCAGCAGAATTCTCTCTTAGCAGAATTCCCAACATCAGGAAGTTCCGGATTTTTACATGGTTGGTTAGATTGAAAAGATTCTTCCTTTTGTAGCATTGCGATTTCAAGTGAAATACAATGTTTTTCAAGTTATAAAAATCTGTTATAAAGTTCATTAAAAACTTCTTTATCAACTATATCCTTTGATTTAAACCTCTCAGCTGTAAACAAAGAATTCGACACATCATCATGTTCAGCATCCTGATCACTTTCTCCCCCTTTATGACTCATATTTGTTGAATTAGAAATGGTATTGCTATCAATCTTTTCCAAAAAATTTGTGTCATAAGTGGGCTTAATTTGATCAGTATGCTGCTGTTCATTGTCAAGCACATTCTGTTGAATAGTTAAGGGTGCCTCAGCATATGACACATGTTCTTTTACTAGTCTGAAATCTGCATCCATATCATGTGTAACAAGATTCACTGAACTGCTGGTAGTGTCACGCTTATCCGTCTCTAATCCTTTGCATATAGTGACAACTGACCCAACATCCGATGCTTTACCCGAATCAACAATACCATCACATGATAGCACCTGACATGCCTTCACCTTGTCGTCATACATAAGTATGTGTTGTGCTCTTTCCTCAATGAACCTCTTCACATTACCCATGCATTGGAATAGTGTTTCTCTGAACGCATTAACTTCAATTCCAGTGTAATTAGTGAAATACTTATTAACCATTTGATTCTCTGTGTATTGTGAATCAATAAACACTTGGAGTTGGTTGTTAATCACACAAAAGGCAGCCATGGAACTTCCTTCAGAAAAATTTCCTTTGTCAAGTTGTTGTTCAAGTTGATCTAAATACTGATTCATTTTGACCAAAGAGTGATGTGAAAGCACGTTCGTATGCGAATGCACGTTCGTATCCTGTTAAGTATCCAGGTCGTTCAAAGAGAACCTTAAGATGTGAGTGAAGTTGTTGAAAACATTCAATGCACCTTTCCTTTGCATTATCGAGCAATTTTTGCGGCTGATGAAAGTATTTCTCATGAGAATTCGAGCACGATGATTCCATTTCAGTGTTATCAGACACAACAATGTTTATTGGTTGTTCTTTGTTGGGATTGTTATGTTCATCGATCATGTCGTACAATTTGAGTATCTCAGTAATGACTAAATTTAAAGAATTTGACATGATGTGGACGTGCACGGGATTTTACACTTCTATGATTTAAACCGAGAAATAGATTCTTTCGCGGGATTTTACAAAATCAAGAAGAAACCGTAAGACACCGAAGACTTGAGATGAACTTTATGATCAGTTGATGGACTTGATGATCAGTTGATGGTGTTTAGTCGTGATCTTGGTTCGGTTGATGCAAGTTTGGCCTCAAAAATTTGGTGAAAATTTGGTCTAAAAACTTAAAACCTCAATAACTTCACTCTGGAGCGTTTTTGGGCCTCAAAACTTCGCCTGAATCAATAAATGTATTTAGCGTGACGTTTTCCTCAGTCTCATGGTCGTTTTGACAGGTATTTCGTCTAAAACGGAATTACGGTTCAAAAGTTATGGCCGTTTGAAGTTTGGTCGTCAAAGGTCAACTTTGGTCAACCTACAACTTTAGCAAATCACTAGAAGAGGTAAACGCTAGTTGGAGATAATCGCAATCTGAAGGTAAGCACAAACTGGAGTTAATCGCAATCTGAAAGTAAACTCAAACTGGAGGTAACCGCAGGATGAGTTAACCGCAGAATGAGCTAACCGCGGAATGAGTTAACCGCAGAATGAGTTAACTGCAGAATGAGTTAACCGCAGGATGAGTTAACCACAGAATGAGTAAACCGCAAACCAGAGTTAACCGCAGAAACTTAACAGCAACCCACTAGAATCCAAAACAATCACTATCTTGCGTTTTGTCCTTATACCCAATAAAGTACACGTTTGATGTAGCCAAACCAACTGAAAAACTATGTAATACTAACACCAATGATCACAAAAGTATACCCATAACATATCAAATAACACTAGAAAGATCAAACCATGATGTTTTCAAAGAAAACTCTTCTAACTCACAAAAACCACAAAAACCACACCAAATCTGAATATCCAAGGCCCTAAGATGAAACCTTGGCTCTGATACCAATTGTAGGATACTCACAAACATAACATGTATGGTTTCTTGTGGTTATGGATCAAATAGTAATAGGAGAAGTAGAGAGAGGAAGAGAGTTGGGAGGAGTTCCTAGAGAGAGAGAGTAGAGAGAAAAATGAGAATATTAAATTGAGGTGAATGGAAGCTCCAACCCTTTCCACATGTGGAGAGGGGTATTTATACTTATAACATAAATGCCCACACCCGGGCTGTGGATCAGGCATACAGTGGGTGAAGACCCGTTCTTCTTCTACGGTGTTACTTAAACTAATACTAACTAACTTATAAATACACTAACTACGAGCTAACTTAATGCTATTACAATAATCAGGTGACCGATACTTTTACAGGAATATTTGTATTCCTAACAACCTTAATAGTACCAAAAGGTGGTAACATAAAGTGCTTTTCAATTGGGCAATTAGTTCACATGGTGATTGCAAAATAGTTTATAGAACGAGTTGTACAATAGTTTATAGAGTAATAGGAAAACAATTTATCATTTGTAAAATTGTAGCAAAATTGTAGTTTCGTTTTGTGATTTAGTAACAAAGCAGTTCATAGGGGAGTAAAATAGTTTGCAAAGTGTGGTAAGGCTTGTAGGATAATTACAAAATGCTAGCGAAACTGTTTTTTTGTTTATAGAATGGTAGTGAGGTAATGAATCGATTTATTAAATCACGATAAAATAGTTGTAAAGATTCGTAAAACAGTTTATAGGCTAGTAGGAAAACAATTTATTTTTTATAAAGTAGTGCAGGGCCAAAATCTTTGATAGCAGTAAGACATTTTGTAGGATGACCGCAAAATGGTCTGTAGAATAACCAAAAACAATTTGTATGTTAATAGTGATACAGTTTATTATCTTATAAGAGGGTAGCAAAGTAGACAACAATTATTTCCAAAGGATAAGTGAAGGACTATGTGTGCAGGGTTAGGTTTTCCAAAGATAGTGGTTTGGGTTACTACATAAAGTGTTTAAGGTTTCTGTTGGGTATAGGATCTCTGCTAAATGTGGAGTTTGGCAAGTATAGAGTTTGGCTCTGAAGTAGGGTGTTAATTGCTACTAGCAATCAGTTGGTTGTCTTAGTAGTGTACTTAGTACTTAACAAGGAAGGTACAACCTCGATTGAGTGTAGGGTTTGAGGTGGAGGTGACTGTAACCTAACCAAATTGTGATAGAGTATTCCAACTAAAAAAAAGTATTGTGATGCTAGTGTGTTATGTGTGGATGTGAATGCTCATGTTATTCAATGATTATGTATCCACACAGCAAATTTTTGAAACTTCAGAAATCAAGTAAAAATCAATCTGGACATAATTCCATTGTAACTACTCTCAGTATCACAAAATTCACCTCTGAGTCGAACATAGGTGATCAGGCTATGTTCCACTATCCCTGGTCGAATATAGGTGATCAGTCTATATTCCACCGAGGTTCAATGAATTTTGAAATACTCAGCTCAGTCACACTAGTAATATATCCCTTACTTAAAAAGAAATTATTTTATCATAGTAAGGCAGTAGGCTTGGCAGGCAGGCATGTGGCGTTCATAGGGTCAAGTTTTCGTAAGAGTAGTTATAGTCTAGGTTTTAAAAATACCCTGTTCTCTATAACCAAGGCTCTGATACCAATCTGTAACACTCCCAAAATCGGGTCCAGCGGAAGCATACATATTATTGGGGTGCTACTCAATCGGTATCATAACACAAGTACAAAGAACGGTTTTTATCTCAACCATTTAGAATAATTTTCATTATCCAAAAAATTCAAATTTACATCATTCAAAAATAGTGCGGAAATACAGGCCCATATAAGAGTTTAAGCGGTCCCAAATATATGTCAGAGTTGTCTATGACCATGCCATGTCAAAGCCTTCAATAGTTAGCTATCACCTTAACCTGAAAATACATGCTAAAAAGTGTCAACACTAGGTTGGTGAGTTCATAGGTTTATAATAAAACAATAGCATTGTGAGTTCAATTGAGAGTTTTGTGACCATTGTGTGGCTCACAATGTCATAAAAATTGTGTTTACCTTACAGTAAAATTAGAATTGTGGACCATGAGTGGAGTGTGTGATCATTACAACGAATATAATGTCACATAGTAAATAGTCTATTACGCTAGCACTAAGTTCATGCAACCGAAGCTTGACAGTGTGCATGCTCTAGAAGCACGTTAAATAAAGCCCTTGCAAGTGTCTATCCCGTGACACTCGTGTTTCGACATGTTATACGCTCGCGTTTGCCTATCCGGCCAAACCGAACGGGGGTGTCAACCCCAATAGATCTATTTATAGCATTCGCGCTTCCCAGTAGGAATTGACGGTTCATGAGTTTGGGCATTGTGGGATTCAGTGTCTTAGGCTAATCCGCGTAATAGTGTAAATAAAGCATAAGTTTCAGTGTGGTCCATAAAAGTGTTTGCATAAAAGCAATTGTCATTCAATAGAAGTGTTTGTGTAACAGCAATGATTTGTAAAGTGTTTTGCATACAAGCAATAGTTCATAGAGGGTGTAGCATAAAAGCAATAGTTCATAAAGTATGTTGCATAAAAGTAATAGTTCATAAAGTATGTTGCATGTTTATAAAACACTTGTGTATGTTAGAAAATAATCAAGTATGCAACTAATATACACATAGGTGCATTTGAATAATCAATCAAGTATTGCGCATTCAAATAAAACAAGCGTCGAGTTTAGTTAAAAACGAGCATGTATTCTACCCCAAAACAGTTATAAAACAAGTAAAAGTAGGGTCATGAACTCACCTCAATGGAGTATGCAGTAAACCAAGTGAGTCAAATAGAGTGTGGCACCAACACGCGACCTAGATTAGTAAGGCATGATTTAGTTCATAGTTTATGTTTAAGACTCAACGTAGTTTAATTAAACTCAAAAGTTTTAGAGTGTTGTGTTATTGTTGCTTGTGTGGCAGCGTTTTGAAAAATAGTTTTCTAAATGTTTGTGTGTATTGGCTCTTGGAAGTGTGTGGGTAATTTTTGAGAGTATCAAAGATGACATAAGCCTTTTGGTCTGACAACAACCAAAGGACAAATACGGAAAATAATTACAAATAGATATTAGGTGCTAACGGCATATGGAAACATTACTCTTAAAAGAGCCTAAAATACTAATTGCGTGTTTATATGTATATAGTATAGAAAAAGTATGTTATGTTTAAAAATTTCCTCATTGTTGATTTATTACGTCAATGAATTATAGTAAGCTAAATATTTTAACAAAAGTCGAGCCTGGCCCGAGTACAAGTTTTGGTTTCCTCGTGATAATAAAAAGTTATAAGGTTTATGTTTAAATAAATAATTGCTTATTAATCTTGTAAACTCATATGAAGTATGTCTAGTTTATGTGTAACTTAAATAATCGCTTTATAGCAAAAGTTACAAGTTTAGTTTTGGCCCTTTTTTTTGTATGTTTTTATAGACTTGATATAAATGACGTTGCGGCACTTGTGGTTGAGCGAAATGGAGATAAGCCAGAATTATGTCGAACTTGAATAAGAAACTAACACACATGAAGACGTCCGGAGTGAAACCGAAAGTTATATCACCCCTTAATGGACTTATTTGGAAGTTGGTCCAAGTAGTGAAACAATTTTAGACTCTAACCATTTGGACTGCAATCCACAAAACAACATATGTTTTACTTACCTGGCCTAGGCCCAACATTAGCAAACAAAAAATAAAATGCAGGTTTTTCTGTTGTAAATTTATTTGTTCAAAACGGTAGAGCAGCTCAGGGGTGATTTGGAAAGCTCATTTTCAATCTATTTTGACCACATAAATTTGTATATAACTCAACCACAATGAGACTCAAACCAAGGACCTCACCGTGCTTGGTGTCGACAAGGCGTGGTTTACCCAAATGGAACCCATAACCTGTCTCAAACTCGACTAAAAGGCTTAACCAAAATCATTTTTGCTAAAATATTACTCAATAGATTTTGACTCAGTTTTGCCGCTTGATTTTGGTTTATAGCGGCCAAAATAAGATGACACCAGGAAACCTTTTGTAAACAAGACATGAAACAAGGAGTTCTAGTTTATAGAGTTTCGGCTAGGTTTGACAAAGCAAACACTGAAAGATGAGCACCTGGTCAGTGTGTCGAACAAATGAGTAAACCTAGGCTCTATTACGCCCTACTTGGTACAACAAAACCAACCCAAACTTAGTCAACGAAGGTTAAAATTTAGCCAATCCAAATAACAAAACAAGTCGTTCTACAAATCTTTGAGCCAATACTTAGTTTTAGTTTGCAATTTATTAATTTCCACACATTGACAGCAACACAACCACAACAATTTAAGTTTACCACAACATAACCATTCACGGTTCCAAAACTATTATTCAATCGGTGTAAACAAAAGTATCATTAACATGACTCTACCGAATAATAAAAAGACATAATCAACAAAACAAACTTGTAGATTTCGAATGAGTAAAATCCTTACAATACTTTATGAGTCAATTGAAAGAGACGACCAACAATCAAAAACCCAGTTCCGATTCCAAACAGATCTCTCGAACAACAATAGACCAACTCTGATCCAAGCAAGTTAACCACCACAGGAGACCCTTTTGATTTGAGATAAATTTTTTAGTGAAGTTTTTGGTGAGTATGGCTTAGCTTGTGGATCGAGTGGTGAGAATAAAAAGAAGTAAAACAAGTATGGTTGATTCCCTTTCTTCTTTGGTACAATGAGATGGTTAGCAAAAAGGGGTAATCGTCCCCCCCCCCCTTCATGACTGCACCGCTTGGCCTCTTGGGGTGTGACAACCTCTGAATGGTATCATAAGCGCCTGAATCGGATCTGGTTTGTATTTATTGTGGATGATTTGTTTTATTAACACCTTGGTTGTATCGAATCTCCATAGATGTAGAGAGAGGATCGATGAGAGGTTTGTTTTGGGTTTTATCTTTTCCCCAAAGAGAGAAACAGATAAAGAAGAAATAGATAAGGAAGGGGGGGTCGGTTTGGGTTTGACCACCAAGGACGTTTTTGTAGTTACTCTATTATTATTACTATTATTATTATTATTATTATTATTATTATTATTATTATTATTATTATTATTATTATTATTATTATTATTATTATGATCATCATCATCATCATCATCATCATCATCATCATCATCATTGTTGTTGTTGTTGTTGTTGTTGTTGTTGTTGTTGTTGTTGTTGTTTTAATTTAAATGTGAAGGAAAAAAGGAAAAGTTAAAGTGAGGTTTAATAAAATGTAGTGTTTGATTAGTAGGTAAGTGTATCCCGTATATCGTTGAGCTCCGGTTTAATTTAGTGTTTTTCGGGTTGTAGTGAGCACAAGAATATGTAACTTATGGGAGTGTTTTCATAAAAGTAACATAAAAGACCGTTTTGAATCTGGATAACCAATATAGAGTTCATGCCGTTACTAGGGTTTGTGTTGATACGCGTGTGGTGCTTGGTGCGAGATAACTTCTCGTAAATGATTAATAATAGTCAGAAAAATGTAATAATTCGTGTACTTCTGATAAAATAGCTAGTGAGGCGAGTTACTATAAGCTACAGTATGCGGGTTTGTTTTCCCGAAATAGTTTTGTAAGCTCATGTATGCTTAGATAAATAGTTAGGCAATACTAAATTGACATTTATTATTTAAAATTAGTTGGAAAATTCCAGTTTGTTACAATCACGAAGCTTCTTAAGACTTCGACAGGACTTGATGCTATTTGGGTAATAGTCGATCGATTGACGAAATCTGGTCACTTTTTGCCAATTAAAGAAAAATACAATATGAACAAGTTAACTAGACTTTATGTGAAAGAGAAAGTCTCTCGACATGGAGCACCAGTGTCTATCATCTCCGACTGAGACAGGAGATTTACTTCAAATTATTGGCAGTCGCTTCAGGATTCCTTTGGCTCGAATCTAGACATGAGTACCGCTTACCATCCACAGACCAATGGTCAAAGTGAGAGAACCATTCAGAATTTAGAAGATATCCTCAGAGCGTGTGCGATTGATTTCAGGAATGGATGGGATGTCCATTTGCCTTTGATTGAGTTTTCCTACAACGACAGTTATCACGCGAGTATTAAGGCCACACTGTTTGAAGCACTTTATGGTCGTAATTGTAGATCACCTATTTGCTGGGATGAGGTAGGAGAAGCTCAACTTTATTGTCCGGATTTAGTTCGAGAAACAACTGAAAAGATTGCGCAGATTAAGGACCGACTGAAAGTCGCTCGTGACCGACAGACGAGTTACGCAGATGTAAGGCGATAACCTCTGGAGTTTCAGATTGGGGATAGAGTTATGTTGAAAGTATCGCCGTGGAAAGGTCTGTGTTGAGGCAACATGATCAAGATCTCCTTATGTTTTAATGATGACAAATAAGACATCGAAACACATAAAATAACAAACGTTAGCTCAAAATTGCCGGAGCCAATGTCAGCTCCTGGCGCGCTGCCCACGCGTCAACGCGCGGGTGACGCGCCAGGAGTTTGTATATTTCCCGACGAATTTTGAAAGTCGGCTTTCCCCTTACCCAACAAATGTGGATCTTTCAATACAGGTATGAATATGTTATGTGCTTAATTGAGAACATTCGAAACGAGTTTTGAGACTTGAGAGATCCTACTTTTTGAACACCCATTTATGGGAAAACGCCAACTCATGTTTTCTAACTATCGCCTCTAACCAAGGTTTTTCTAAACTTAGGGAGCTTGTATATTTCACGAGACACCGTGTTGAAGCATCCATATGCTTATATCCCGTGCTTACATCTTCTCTAATTACGTAACGGGTTTACTCCCTTATTGGTCAAACTATGTCAAAGGTCACTTTGCGTAAACGTATCCTTTCCCACTTGGGTTATGCTTTACATCAAGGCAAAGCACTTAACTTGTTTGAACCAAAGTATTAGTTGAGAACGTCGAGTCGTGGAAAGTCACTAGATATGAACCTATGGATTCTCAACGTTGTGTTACTTGAACTTATAAGTAACCTATGATTTTCTCAAGTTATAATCTTAATTGTCTAAACCTTTTCTTCTTAATGACAATTAGATTATGTCTTAATCTTCTCTTAATCTCATCTTTGCTAAAGACGTTTCCAATCATATCCAAATCAAATATTCTCTTACACAATCTCTTACACACTTACATATTCCCTTACACACTATATCTCAACCATTCACTCCCTTACAACACATCTCATCCCTTCATTTCTAACACATGGGGAATTGTTTGAATTCCAAAGAGGCTCCTTTGATCTCAACCATTGAATTCAAATCAAACACATCTTAACCATCCATCCAATCTCTCTTCTCTATACCACCACATGTGTTTAATCCAAGCCATCCATTTCAAACCAAAACCATCTCAACCATTGATCTCTCATTTCCCCCCAAGCAAAGCATATTCCTTTGGAATATCCTCTTTGAATCCAAACACAAGGCATCCTTGATCCTAGCCATTCATTTCAAATGAACTCATCTCAACCATCCACATTCAACACATGCCAAATAGTTTGAAAACCAAGGGAGGCTCCCTTTGATCTCCACCATCCAATTCAAACCATTTCATCTCAACCCTCCATCTCATTCTTCCCCCCAAGAATTGGAATATTCCTTGGAATATTTGTTCTCTCTTTTACATGCCATATGAGCAGATACACTTCTACCCCTTCCAAATTACCCTATCTACACCTTATACCATTGGTAATTTGGTTTCTCTTTAAACACTTCACAAATGATTTCCAAATTTGCTATTTGAGTTGGTAAACCTTAGAATGATTAATATTAAGGTTTAGTGTGAAGTACAATTGGGGGTTTAGCAAGGTAAGGTATTTATAAGCCAACACCCAAAGCTTTGGGAAAATTTTCCCAGAGTGTCTGGCGCGTCACCCACGCGTCAACGCGTAGGCAGCGCGCCAGCCTCGGTAAAATTTTCCCAAGTTGGGTTCTTGGCCTATAAATACCACCCTTGCCTCTTGTATTCCTCACCCCTTGCCATTATTCTTTCTCTCTAATCACTCTCAAATCTCTATCTCTATCTCAATCTCTAATCTTGTGTTCTTGATTATCACTCTAACATCTTTGAAAGAACACATCTACTTGCAAGGGAAGAATCACAAGACCCTAATCCACTCTTGTGATTGTGTCGAGGGTTTTCTTTCTTATACCCTTTCTATTATAATCGAGTCTCTAGGTTAGGTTAGGGCTTGGTTAAACAAACATATATTCATTCATTCAATTGTTTGTAAGGGAAGTCTTGTGTCTTGGTGACCAAGCTTATATCATTGGGGATCTAGTTGGGGTTTAATACTTCGGGTGGTAAGTCTTGGTAGAGATCTTTGTGATCCTTAGGTGAAGTCGAATCGTGAGATTCTTTTGGGTGGATTCCGAGGGCGGAATACCGTTGGGGAGTAACTCCTTCTTTGTGAGCATCGATATTGGTGAATATTGGTGGAGTGAATTGTAACGGTTTATAGTCCACCGAAAGGATTATACTAGTGAATAGTATCGGAGTCGCGGATTCGCAACTGGATGTACGGATGATATAAACCCCCATCCCGAACCAGTATATATCGTGGTGTCTTTCTTTACTCGCTTTATATACTATTGGTTGTGTTTGTGGTTGTTTGGATTGATTGTACAACCACTTGGTTTTCTTTTGGCTTAAAGTTTTTTTAAACATCTAAAAAGCCGAAGAAATCGTATTCACACCCCCCCCCCCCCCCCCCCCGTCTACGGTTCTACAATTGGTATCAGAGCGATATACTCAAGTTTTTGAGCGTTAAAGCCTTCCCGAGAAGTCGTTTTAAGTCAAAAACTTCTTTCCCAAAAATGTAAAATCCTAGCTAAGTTTTTGGTAAAGTAGAGTATAGATCCATGGCTCAAGAGAACTATGTAGATGGATGTTCTATGCAAAGACCACCTTTGCTAGAAACCGAAGGGTTTTGTTTTTGGAAAACCCGGTTTGAGACCTATGTTAGCTCCAAGGACCTTGACTTGTGGGAGGTCATTCAAAACGGAGACTTTGTTTTCATGATGCTTGATACGGAAACCAAGTTGATGGTTGAGAAGCCATATTCGGAACTCAAAGAAGATGAGAAGAAGAAGATTGTCAAAAAGCAAGAGGCTAAGATGATGATCTACAACGCTCTACCTCGAAGGGAGTTTGAGAGAGTCCATGTGTGCAAAACCGCCAAGGAGATTTGGCATTCTCTCATCATCACTCATCAAGGGAACTCACAAGTTAAGGATTGCAAGATTGACTTACTCATTCAACAATATGAGAAGTTTGTAATCTTTGAAGAAGAAACCATTGACAATGGTTATACACGATTCAATGCTATTATCACAAGCCTCACGGCATTGGATCCTAGCTTTTACAACAAGAACCATGTTAGAAAATTCCTTCGTGCTCTTCCGGTGAAGTGGCAACCTAAGGTTACGGCTATTGAAGAATCAAAGAACTTGGCAGAGCTTCCTCTAGATGAGCTTTTCGGGAATCTAAAAGTTTATGAAATGATTCTTGAAAGTGACAAAGTTGTGACCAAAAACAAAAAGGAAAATGGGAAATCTTTGGCACTTAAAGCTAAAGTCACTAAAAGTCATACAAGTGAAGTTGGTGGTAGCTTTGAAGAAAGTGATGAAGAAGAAATGAACAATGAAGAATTCAACCTCATGGCTAAGAATTTTAGAAAGTTTTTTAGAAGAGGTAGAAAGTTTCAACGAAGGAATCGGCTTGATAACCGCACTAATGATCGTAGAAACAAGAATGGTCAAGGCTCAAAGCATGATGATGGATGCTTCAATTGTGGTGAAAAGGATCACTTCATTAGTGATTGTACAAATCCTCTACATTACAAAGCGTTTGTTGGTGATGTATGGAGTGACGATGAAGATGGCAATCAAGCAAACAAGGAAGCAACATGTCTTATAGTGATTGAGTCTCATGAGGTATGCTCTAAGGAGAGGCCACTTTCAAGATCTAAACCTAGTAAAGATGTTGAATTTATGCATACCATACTTGAAATCATCTCTAAGGAAAAGGATACAAAACTAGGTAATGTGTCTTGCAACCACACTATTAATCTTGCATCCATTATAGATAATTCCAATCTTTGGCATAGGAGATTAGGTCATGCTAACATGCGATTAATTCACAACATTGCATCTAAGGAATTAGTTAGGAAATTACCTGAAGAAAAATTTGATAATCATTTTTGTGATGCATGTAAAGTAGGTAAGCAAGTCCATGCAAGTCATAAGCTTATAAACATGATTTCTACATCAAGAGTTTTAGAACTATTACATATGGAATTGTTTGGACCATCCGCTATTCAAAGTTATGGGGGAAACTTCTACACTTTGGTAATAGTGGATGACTACTCAAGATTCACTTGGACACTATTTCTAAAAACAAAAAATGAAGCATTTAATAAATTCAAAGCCTTAGGGAAAAATTTGCAAAGCATACTTGGATGTTCAATTGTTTCAATTTGAATGGATCATGGTAGAGAATTTGATAATGAAATTCAATTTGGAGTCTTTTGTGATAAACATAGTATATCTCATAACTTCTCGGCTCCTAGCACTCCTCAATCTAATGGGGTAGTTGAAAGGAAGAACTGGACGTTACAAGAAATGAGTCGCACTATGTTAAATGAACAATCCATACCTCAAAAATTTTGGGGTCCTGCCGTACAAACCGCATCTTACATACTTAATAGGGTCCTGATTAGAAAAATCATTAATAAAACACCTTATGATATTCTTAGAGGTAAAAGACCATCTTTAAAATACTTTAGAGTTTTTGGTTGTAAATGCTTAATCTTCAACTCGTTAGAAAACTCTAACTGTCACACCCCGCCAAGGCGGAAAACGTGAGTGTGTAACTTCATGGATATCATCACAACACCTGGTGTCTAATAGAGAAAACACTACATGCACATAAATAGAGCAAGTACAACACGAAGTGTTGTAACAATACCCAAACACCAAAATAAATAACCAAATGTAATCCAAAAATATCTTCAATAAACTCCAAGGTACTAAATGAAAATCGTAATCGTATCACAACCAAAATTCAAACAAAATCAAATCCAAACATAAACCAAATCCTTCCAATGCAAACTAGGTCTCACCTAATCGCTGCTCTCTATCTTGGTCTTAGAATGCTCACCTGAAAATGATGCTTAAAACGTCAACATAATGTTGGTGAGATTCATAGGTTTAGACACACACCGTAGGCACCCGGTTAACTGTGATTATACCACATAGCATGACAGCAAGACAAGTTATTATACACGTAAACACATAATTAAAAACAACCAATGGGATGGAACGTGTCCCCCGATCCATTTAGTTAGGACGGAACGTGTCCACCGATCCAATTCTTTCATCAATTGAGTCGCAATGCGCGAGCAATAGGATAAATGATGAGGCGAAAAATGAACCACTTTTAGGGGGTCATTTAAGCCTGGAATTGACTTTATTTGATCAAATATTGCCCTAAATCGTTCCTTTTGTGATTTTAGGTAATTTGGGAGTGAAATCTGGAAAAGGAAGCAATTCGGATGTTTTTGGAGCATAAAAGTGAAGAAAACGCCAAAGTCTTAATTTTCTTTGCTGGGAACAGTAGGTGACGGCGTCAAGAGCAATTTTCCATGATGATCCAGTACAGATTTGACGACGTCACGAAGTAGGGCGTCAAGAGTAAAAGTCATGACGGCCTGGAAATGCACAACACATGACGGCGTCAGAAGTAGATCAAGGCAGTCCGAGAAGAATTTTGGCGGCGAGGTGACGGCGTCACAAGTTTGGTCTTGACGTCGTCAGACCCCTTTTCCTATATATAGTTTTCTAATTTTCACATTAAAAAGAGAGAAGTTTTGGAGAAACCCTAAGTACGAACTTGGTGCGAATTTTACAGGTTTTTCAAGGGTTCCAAACCCTTGATACCTTTCATGTGTAATTGAGATAAGTGTTCTTTTAATTCAATCAATATGTCTATGTGTTGGTTGTCTATATCTTGTTCTTGTCTTAATTCCATCATGCTAGGCTAGATCTATCTTGTGTTTGCTTGGATCTAATGAAACCTAGATGTTAATTATGTGTTGATTACTTGTTTATACTTGTTTTGGATGAATGAATTTATATGTTAGGCTTAAGAAAACTGGCAGATCTCCAATTGGTAACATGCTTGAACGTCTTAGGAAACATGAACCGATGTGCACTAGGTCTTTATTGGTTGTATTTAATGCATGAGCCACCGTTTATAATCCCTATGGTTGTGCTGGGCATGGTATAGGAGGAGATAAGAGCTCATAGAATTGGGGAGTTAAGTGCGCCACCCCATGAATGGTATTCAGGAATACAATCCGTCATCCATGCAACTATAACAAGTAATTAACGTGTAAAAGATGTCTAGGGAGTAGTGAAATCTAAGTAAACACATTTTCTCCACTTATTGCTCACAACCTTAGTATAATTTAGTTTATTTTCATTTCTAGTATTTTATTTTGATTGCATCTTTAGTATTGGGTTAGTTAAATAGCAACTAATTCCGCCCAAATCCTTCAAACCCGAGATTTTTACTTGCTTTCTAAAAAATATAAAAATACAAAAATAATCATCCCTCACCTTTATAACTAGTATTTAGGTTTTCTAATCCTAGCGACACTATTCCTAGCTGAACGATCAATCCCCCGGTACTTGTCACTATACTATACTACAACGATCAGGTACACTGCCTGGTGGGGGTTGTAAGCTTCTCAAGATCCCTTGAGAGGTAAAGCCTGGTGCAATTCCCACGCATCAAGTTTTTGGCGCCGCAGCCTGGGGAATAGTTATTGTCTAGGTTAGAATTTCTTTTTATTAGGTCTACTTGCTAGATTCCTTTCTAGTAAGATTTTATTTTTATTTTTAGGTTTCTTTAGTCTATCTTATTTCTTTGTGTTTTTGTTCATAACTTTTCACCACCCGACATCATGGACAACGGGAACATCTTTGAACCCGTCATCCCACCACAACAAAACCCACCATTAGAACCCCTTAGGCCCCGAACCTTAGGAGAGTATTCCCGACCTAGCCACCAAGGCTACCGAAACACCATTGAGCTCACCGGAGCCAATGTGACCCCCTTGCGATCCGACACCATCCGGTTGGTGCAAAGCGGATGTGCATTCCATGGACTTCGTTCCGAAGATCCAAATCAACATCTTAAGGACTTCCTCAAAATTGTAGATTCCATAGACCGAGGTGTTGCAACTAGAGAGACAACCCGATTACGCCTATTCCAATTCTCTCTACGGGATCAAGCTAGTCAATGGCTTGAGCGTTTACCTGCGGGATCCATCACCACATGGGATGATCTCACCACTCGTTTCCTTGCTCAATTTTTCCCACCGGGGAGAACTACTAAGCTTAGAAATGACATCTTGATGTTCCAACAACGTCAAAATGAATCTCTTTATGAAGCATGGACTCGTTTCAAGGACTTACTCCAAAAAGTCCCTCATCATGGCATAGATCTTTGGCTCCAAGTCCAAATTTTTTATGACCATATCGACATCTCCACGAGGCGAGCCATTGACCAATCGGCCGGTGGTAAGCTACGTGATCTTAGTGCGGAACAATCATGGGAACTCATAGAAGATCTTGCTCTCTATGACAACGAAAGTTGGAATGATCCCCGTGACTTGAACAAAACGGTCAAGGCAATATCTTTGCCTTCGAACAATTCTAGCACTCCCGACCGTAGGATCATGGAACTTGAAGGTCGAGTCAAGTCTCTCATGAAATCTTACGAAGCTCGAAAATCCTCAAGCCAAGTAAGCAGAATCGCTTCTACATGCAAACTATGTAATGGCCCTCACGAGACTCATAACTTCATGGAGCTTCCAAAACTTGCTTATAACGAATTCATGTCGTCACGCGTGGGTCAAGGTCCTCAAACTTCTGACGAAGCCTATGAGGCATGGAAGGATAAACCTAATTTCAGAGGGTACCAAACGCGGAGCGTATCTTTCAATGACTCCTCACCACTCACTTGGTCCGAGCATTTTCCATCACAAGGCATTCCTAGGCAAAGCTGTGAAGATGCTCTAAAAAAATTCATTCTATCTCAAGAGTTACAGCTTTCTACACTCGAGGCTAAATTTAGACAATAGCAGGCTGATATGAACAACAAGATTTGTAATCTGTTAACTGCTATCAAAGAGCATGTTGTTAATAAACCCATTCACGTTGATGAGGTTAAGTCTGTTACCGTCATGAGTCCACCAACATCCCCTGTGAAAATAAAAAGTCCTAGCAAGTTATTCAAACATCTATCCCCTAAAGGAAAAGAACATGTCAACCCCCTAGGACCAATCCATTTCGTAAACACCATCACCACGATATCTGCTTCTACACCCAACCCAACCCAACAACAAACTAATGAATTCGGTCATACAGCTAAAGATGAGACCTTAAGGGTAGACCACGATTCGGCCAGAAAACCTACCAACTCATCCGAGCAGTACACCGTGCGAGAATCTGGCAAATCGAATGAGGGGAATGAAAGATCGGAAGAGCATGAGAAAAATCCAACCATTTTGGGTGAATCTGTTATAGAGGAACCCGGAAAAAAATAGAGGATGTTACTAGTGGAAGTAACAATAGGACTAAGGAAAGCGACCCTAAAGTTTTCAAGATCTCCTGCACCATTAAGGAAAAGCTCTTAACTGATAGTCATATAGATCCTAGCTTCCCAGTCAACATAATCCCCCTTTCCTTACACCACGAAGCCTTCCCAGAACGCATTGCGTGCGAGAGAGTAATGAAAAATTTATCAATCAGGATTGGAGAGCTTGTTTACAATACTGACCTCACCGTGGTCAATGACGTGGACCCTCTCACCAATCAAACGTTAACCAACCTTGTTCTTGGGAAACCATTTATCAATGAATCGGGAGTGATCCTTGATGAGAAAGATGGTAGTGCATTATTCACCAATGGTGTTAAGAAGGTAATTTTTCGTAGGGGTAATGAGGAGGTGTATGAGTATCGTCCTTCCCTTGAGGGGAATATATATGGGTCGAAGGATGGAGAGTCGGGGAAGATAAGACGACGTAATCCGAATAATCTCAAAATCTCCTGCATGATCGGTCATAAGTACTTCGATAACGTCTACATTAACGTATTCCTGCCGAAGAATTTTATGTCCTTATTCCATTATAACAATATATGCATATGGGGAATGATTTACAAGGGAGAGAAAGTGGTTGGTAAGGATCATGAAATCCAGGTGTTTGTAGGAAATATGGCATTTACTATGGAATTTACGATCGTGGACAATATCGAAGACTATGTCGACCCTAGATTATCACAAATTGTTTTTGGGGCGCCATTTTGCGAGATCACTAATCTGATAATTGATGACCGGAACGGAATTATGGCCTTTGCTGATGGAATTAGGAGGGTTTCATACCAAATGCCATATAAGAGAAGAGACCTTAAGGAAATCGATTGTGACGGGCTTGATAAGATAAGTTCCCAACTTATTTTGTGCGATGAAGATGTTCGGAGAGGGTGTAAGAACACTTCTGATTTATCATGTGGATTCTTTAAGGATGTTAGTAAGCTTGGTTCTAAGTATCAAAAAGATATCTTCGAGTTCGAAGACCCAAAGTACTTACACTATGAAAGCGATATTAGTTTAGAAGACGACCTAGAGAATGGAACCAACGATGAGGTCACGTAGTAACCCATGACCTTGAGTCTAGCTACAAGACTTGTAAATAAAGAAAAGCGCTTCTTGGGAGGCAACCTATGTTTTGTGTGATTTTATTTTGTTTGTTTGTTATTTGCTTCCGTATGCATGTTTATTTTTATTGTTGGTTGATCATGTTTCTAAACTAAATAGTGGAAATACTTTACTTTGTTATTTTGGCCTAGTCTTAACTCCACCTAAAAGTATTTTTGCAAAAGATAAGTGTAAGGGGAAACCCCAAATATGTTTTTAAGAAACAAACCGATCATGATTCTCCACAATATTAAATGAACATGTATATTCATACTTGTTAGAGTCAAATGCTTGTATTGAGTCATAATGAAGTTTTACAGGATTTTCCAGGAAGTAGGACCAAGTTTTTCCAGAAATTTTCCGGAAACTTAACATAAGAATTTATGCAGGTCACTTCTAACGGCGTCACGAGAATACTCTTGACGGCGTCAAGTGTAAAAATCTGGAAATTTTACCGGTTTTGTTTTTCTAACGGAGTCTTATGGTTTTTGTGAATTATTAAGTTTTATAATCTCCAGGAAATCTGCAAACTTCATTCCACAAGCATTATATCTTATCTTGTTTTCTAGGATTTAGTAACTTATATAGGATGCCGCCGATTTTACGCGAGGTTGTTTTGTCTATTTTCTCAGGTTTTACAGGTTATGTATGACAAGAAGATGATTTATATTCTGGAAGGGAAGCTTTGATTGTTCATTTTCTTGGAGGAAGATTTAACCTGGCCACCTTATTATCCATACCGAGCGAATCAGGGGAGTATTTGATTTCATTCTTTTTACTTTTTCACTTTTACATTCTTTACTTGAACATTGGGGACAATGTTCATCTTAAGTGTAAGGGGAGGGTAAAAAGATGATACCTTACATATGCACTTTCGCTTGAGTTTGTTTTGTTTGATGGTAGATGTGTAATAAAACTATGAGAAATACTTGTTAGTGCAATTTTAGCGCCAAATTTAAAATTTTTTACAACATTTAGGAGTGAAACTTTAGCCATAGTAAGCATCTCATGGATAGGAGATTGTATGACTAGCACATAACCGTATATTCAGAAAAATTTTCCACCCAAATATGTGAGGTTCGCCTCTAGATTTGATAGGAAAAGCATTTACTATTAGTGCTTATGAGTGTACCGGTAGCATTTAGATTCTAGAACTTGCGTTAGTGATGCATCCCGAGACCACTAGTGAGACTACATTCATGTAGTAGGATTTACTACATGATAAGAGGCATTAGGATCACCCTTGTGTTAAACCCGTATTATAATTACTTGACCATTTAAGTCATATTACTTGGCTAGTTAAGTCAACTAATTTTTCCCACACCCTTAGCGTTGTACTCATTTTTAGTACATGAAACCCCTAGTACACCCCTCCGAGCCTATCTTTTCGTTTCTAACTTTAAGCATTCTACTTAAAGGAAGAATTTGTTACACCCCACTTAAATGTACAACCAAATCGCCTTAGCCTTCCGTGTATGCGCTCATTTTTAGTGCATTATTGTTATTTGTTAAACCCTAAGTTAACTATCTAATTGATTACATGGTTGCTAAGTTGAGTCATATCCTTGTACATATTGTTTTGGGACGATTGGGACTCATGGGTAAGTACTTATTTGATGGAGTAAGGGGGAAGAACATCATTTATTACCCTCATATGTACGTTAATCTTAAAAGTACTCCAAGTGTTTTGATTTTCTTAATTCGAGTCATTAGATTAGTTTATTGTAAAGTATGTAAAAATTCAAGTGTAAGGGGAATGTCCAACCCCTATGATGTATTATTTTGGATGGTAGGGTAAGAATGTATAAAAAAAAATCAAAAAAAAAAATCAAAAAAAGAGAAAAAACATACGGACTACCATCCCGTTTCATTCTATGTTTGTTTTATGTTTTTGTTATTTTTCATTTATTAGCTTAAGTCGAGTCTAGTCTTGGCTTAGCAACGCCACATTGTACATGTAATTAACCAAGATTGTTAACTCGCCACCAGTAAAACTTCCTTTATCCAACAAAACCGTGTATTTCATATCTCTACACCTAACGTTACAACCCTTTAAAAGACCTCTTTGATAGTTTATCCTAGGCGCTTACGCCATGTGGTGGAGGTTTGATCCTTTCCCAAGCCTATGGTAATCTATTTTGCTATGACAGGTAGTGAGAGATATCTTCCGTTTCCATATTGTAATTTATACTTTATTACACCCGAGAGATGTGAGTATCTAAACACTATTTGTGAGGTGCTTGTGTATGACCTTCGTGCTTGTCTATTGGTCTTTAGTGGAACGATTATTTGTTGTAATTACTTTTATATTAGTGTTAAATGACCCCTAACTTGTATTTTGAGTAGAATAAAAGCGCATTTGCTTGAGGACAAGCAAATCTCAAGTGTAAGGGTATATGATGAGGCGAAAAATGAACCACTTTTAGGGGGTCATTTAAGCCCGGAATTGACTTTATTTGATCAAATGTTGCCCTAAATCGTTCCTTTTGTGATTTTACGTACTTTGGGAGTGAAATCTGGAAAAGGAAGCAATTCGGACGTTTTTGGAGCATAAAAGTGAAGAAAATGCCAAAGTCTTAATTTTCCTTGCTGGGAACAGTAGGTGACGGCGTCAAGAAGGAATCCTTGACGGCGTCAAGAGCAATTTTCCATGACGACCCAGTACAGATTTGACGGCGTCACGAAGTAGGGCGTCAAGAGTAAAAGTCATGACGGCCTGGAAATGCACAACACATGACGGCGTCAGAAGTAGATCAAGGCAGTCCGAGAAGAGTTTTGGCGGCGAGGTGACAGCATCACAAGTTTGGTCTTGACGCCGTCAGACCCCTTTTCCTATATATAGTTTTCTAATTTTCACATTAAAAAGAGAGAAGTTTTGGAGAAACCCTAAGTACGAACTTGGTGCGAATTTTACAGGTTTTTCAAGGGTTCCAAACCCTTGATACCTTTCATGTGTAATTGAGATAAGTGTTCTTTTAATTCAATCAATATGTCTATGTGTTGGTTGTCTATATCTTGTTCTTGTCTTAATTCCATCATGCTAGGCTAGATCTATCTTGTGTTTGCTTGGATCTAATGAAACCTAGATGTTAATTATGTGTTGATTACTTGTTTATACTTGTTTTGGATGAATGAATTTATATGTTAGGCTTAAGAAAACTGACAGATCTCCAATTGGTAACATGTTTGAACGTCTTAGGAAACATGAACCGATGTGCACTAGGTCTTTATTGGTTGTATTTAATGCATGAGCCACTGTTTATAATCCCTATGGTTGTGCTAGGCATGGTATAGGAGGAGATAAGAGCTCATAGAATTGGGGAGTTAAGTGCGCCACCCCATGAATGGTATTAAGGAATACAATCTGTCATCCATGCAACTATAACAAGTAATTAACGTGTAAAAGATGTCTAGGGAGTAGTGAAATCTAAGTAAACACATTTTCTCCACTTATTGCTCACAACCTTAGTATAATTTAGTTTATTTTTATTTCTAGTATTTTATTTTGATTGCATCTTTAGTATTGGGTTAGTTGAATAGCAACTAATTCCGCCCAAATCCTTCAAACCCGAGATTTTTACTTGCTTTCTAAAAAATATAAAAATACAAAAATAATCATCCCTCACCTTTAGAACTAGTATTTAGGTTTTCTAATCCTAGCGACACTATTCCTAGCTGAACGATCAATCCCCCGGTACTTGTCACTATACTATACTACAACGATCAGGTACACTGCCTGGTGGGGGTTGTAAGCTTCTCAAGATCCCTTGAGAGGTAAAGCCTGGTGCAATTCCCACGCATCAATAAACATCCTCTCAATTGAATTCCCATACAAATTTCACCACTTGGGTACAGTTCTACCCTTCTCATCTCAGGTACAGGTCTACCCTCGATTCCCACACAGTTTTCATCACGCAATAATCACTTAGCATGCAAACATAAATAATAACACTCGCAAGTCCATGCATTTAAAACACATAATCACAGTAACTTTAACACAAGCATCATTTTCATCCTAAGTTTAAAAACAATATAAAAGTGGGACTATCAACTCACCTCAACTTTGTAGCTTCCAACAAACACAAATCACAATCTATACAACACAAACAAGTTTACATTACACACGGTCAAGCTATAAGCTATAACTCGTGTAATACTTATATGATGGATGTCTAAGACTCATATGACCCACCATGGATCTCCTCTAACCACTACCATAACTTAATACTCACTAAATCCCTTGCACTCTTAAAATCAGAAAACGCAGAATTTTTGGGTACATTCGCCCACATAAAATCACGACAAATAAAGCTCAACAACTCACACCAAAAATTCACCAGGGTCTCTCATAAGCATAGAAGCTAATCCTAGAAGGCCATGGACCAATAACACACACAAATACTCAAAAGAAAATCAAACTTGTCAACTACTCAAATTCGGATCTGAACGCACACCAAACATTTTTGATTTACATAAAATACTTCCACAAGTTTTTATCGCAAATCCTTTTTGTGGTAGTCTAATATAACCTAATACTTAACTATTCCAGAAGGCCTAGTCAAAATACCACTTTTACAACCACAAAACACCCTCAAACTTTTACCCAAAATCTGTCCCGGTTTGACAGCTTTGACACCTTAACCAAGAAAAATCAAAAGACCGACTTTCCGACCTTAAAATCGATCGTGGCTGGACTTTTTGGAAAGCTCTTTCATTATACTTCAATTTAGACCTAAAACTCGTTACTTAACCCTTCACCATCTATTATTTACACTCACATCTTTACAGCCATAGTTTTCTGTCCAAACCCTAACACATAATCTAACGCATTTAACACTCAATTCCCTTAACCATTAACCATATTATTGACATCTAATCATCCTAACATGTTTTACTTCATTAATTTACAGAAGTATATAAACCCTAACTCCATCATAATTTTTATTACACGAATTATAACAATAAAACATTAATTAAATGAAAACTAGTATCAAAAGTATAGATTACGCTTGATTTTTGGCTTCAAGAGCAAAACCCTAATTTTTCTTTTTCTCTCCTCTTGGGGATCGACCAAATATGCAGGAAAAATAGGTTTGGGAGTCTTGATTTTGTATTTATATTAATTGGTGGATAATTACCTAACTTAGAGTTGTAATTGGGTTACAATTAGGTCTCTTTTTCCCCCTTCTCCCCTTGGTCGATCGTACACCCCCCCCCCCTCAATTTTTTTTTAAATTAGATTATTACACTAAAAACCTCATACTTTTCATATTTTATGCATTCCCATAACAAAACCTAACGTCTTTCGCGATAAACCTTAATTTTACGACAAACCGGAAAATATTCATTTTCAAAATAAAGTTTCCAAAATTAGATTTTCACACACTCCATAAACATTTCTCACAAAAAAAACATTCCCGTAACTTACTAACGCTCAATTACTTGAACGAAGACTCATTACGCAAAACCTCAAAATGCCAAATATAAACAAGCCATTTCTACACCACATGGGTGATCAAAATGAACTTTTCCAAAATCAACATCATCAAAAATCACAATAACAACTACAACGCGAAGGGATTTAATGCTAACCCAAATACTAATCACACTATAACACACAATAACACTCATATACCCATATAACTACTCAAACCACACCAAACAAAGTTAGATTAACTCAAGGCTAAAAGTCTAACTAACCTGCTAAAATCACGGTTGTTACATCATCTCCCACTTAGGGAAAGCTCGTCCCGAGATTTAACAGCTCGTAACATCAGACTTCTCAGCAAACAACTTAAGATACTTAGCTCTCATTTGATCCTCACTGATTGGCTCCAAACGGTCAACCTAAACTGACCAGGTGATGGTCAACTAGGTCAAACTGCCTAGAGTCAATGCTCCGCGGAATATAGTGTTTCCCCGGGTCGTTAAGTCCCGACGAGGTGTGAATGGCTAACAAAACGGTTTCGTGATCGGGTGAATTTGGATGAGAAAGGGTTTATAAAGGTTTTGAATGATTACACTACGAGATGAGGAATGAAAACGATTTAGAAACGCTATATTAACAATGACGTGAAACCTAATTAACCTAAAACGTAAACTGAAAACTTAAAATCAGAAATTGCTTATACGTAAGCAGATAAATAAGCCAAACGGCTTAAATAGAAGCTATCACTTAATTTATGTTTTTGGTTTTTCTTAATTTAACAAACTACTGTTACAAACGTAACCTAAATTTAAAAAAACGCAAAAGTTATTTAAATAAAACGCGAGTTTAAATTAAAATAAACGCGAGTGCGCGAAATAAAAAGTGAAATTTAAGCTACGTTAACCCTACGGACATGCAAATAATATTTTTACGATCCTAACGATAAAAGAAAATTTTTGGAAAAAGAAAATTAATTTTTACACTAATTAATTAATTACTATTTAATTACTAATTAATAATATTTAAATTACACTAATTATGAAATTAAGCTAGAAAAATGAAAATTTAATTCTAAAAATTCTACAATAATATAAAAGTAATTTTAAAACTAAAAATATATTTTTCCTACTTTTTATCTAATTATTATTAATTAATTAATATTTATTAATTACTAAAACTACTTTTGATTTATTAAAAATACTAAAAAGGCAAAGAAAAATCTGAAACTTTTAGGAAAATTCTAAAATATAAATAAGAACTTAAGAAAAATAAAATATACTGAAAAAGAAGCCAAAATAAGCAGAATGGGCAATAAGCACTTGCCAAAAAGCACTTAAAAATAAGCACTTATCAAGAAAATTTACCACAAGCTCAAAACCAAATCAAACAACTTCAATGAGCTTAAAACAACTTAGACCACCCACAAAAGCACTGAGAATAAGCTGAAACAAGGAATTAAGCACAATCAAAGACTGAATCCAAACAGGCCTGAGAGGGTATTTTTGGCCCTTGGTGGGGCCCACCTGGGTGATCAAGGGACCAAGGAAGATGGTGACCTGTGGAGAAGACCTGAGGAGCATTCCAAAGGACCAAGGTTCATGGGTTGGGGCCTACTATCTAACTGTTGGGAGCCATGGGAAGTTGAGTGGTTAACACTGATTACTCAACAAAGATGTGAGGTCAGGGGCTCAAGGAGGGGTCAAATAAGCTAAAGGTAAGAAGAATTAAGCCCAAAATGAGCCTAGATTTGAAGAGCTGGCTATGTGGGCTTTCCAAAAAGCTCACAAACACAGATTAAGCTAGACCAGGGAACAAGCTAAGGGCATGTGAGATGAGCTCAATGAACTGAGAAGAACAAAAGTAAGAAAGTAGCAGCAGCAGACAACAACAAGCTCACACACCTAGAGATGAGGGTAGAACAGCTTAAATGATCTCAAATGAATTAAAGTAAACTAAAATTTAAACAAGCTCAAGCTTATGCAAGCTTGAGAATTCAGCAGCTTCAGGTTTTAAGAATGCAAATGAGGTCTGGGATTTTGCAGCCAACCATAGTAGGCCAAAAAGCTCAAATGAGCTTTTTCATACAATTCAGCCACCACAATAGGAATAAACAACAACAATAACAACTAGGAATAACAACACAGAGATCAAACAACATGGGATCAAAATCAAGCCTAGTTCATAGAACAATAATGCAGCAGCAGCAGGCTAAAATGAGGCCAAAATAAGAGCAAAATGAGCACTCAAAAATAAGCCGTAAGGGAAAAACAAAAGTATGGGCTTGAAAACTACCTAAGGGGCTTCCTAAAACAGCCAAGATCATGAGATTTCACCTAGTATGGAACTATTTATGGCCAATTGAAATTTGCTCACAACCTGGGTGCAGGGCAGGTTTGGCTCAAATGGGTCACTTTGGACTCAAATTCCAACTAGTAAATGAATCCCAAACTGAATTTTTCTTTTTGAATTTGATAAACAGGCTACCAAGGTTTGCAAAACTTCAATTTTGCTCTACTTCAAACCAGAATTAAACCCTAGGAGCTCAATGGAAATCTGTCCCATTTTTTTCAGCATACACTTTTGACTTTTTGATTCAAAACATAAATTTGACTAAAATGAATCTCTATTGATCATAGCTAACTATAAATGTAATATTAAGCTAAGATTACACTAGATTAAGCTATCTTACTCTAATATGCACCTATAAACAAGCTTATGCAAATAAATTACTCAAACAGTTATTCATTATATGAGAATTAAAGTAACTTTGACTTATACTATTATACCTACTGTTTTTATGCAACCTTTAGTCTAAAACTAACCTAGGTAAACTAATGATGCATTATTATCTAACAAACCACCACCTATCTCAGCTAAACAGATCCATCCAAACACCCCTGTAATAGGCAGTTTTACTAATCAAATGATGCAACAAGCTTCAAACCACTAAGCCAATGATAAAAATAGCTTCTAATAACACTACTAGAAGCTAATCTAAACAATAAATAGCAGCAGGAATCAACAGAAACTTGGAACACAAATTTGCATTAAATTCAATGAAACTTGAAATAAAACTTACAACTTTGGACCCTGATCTGAAATAGAGGAAAACATCAACCCAAGTTCATCTTAAAATACCTTCTACATCCAATTTCCTTTCCTGATTAACCCTTCTTCAACATGAAACCATATCTTTGACTTTTATTGACTAAATGTAATTTTGAAAATAAGGGATCTGAATTTCACAAACTTATTTCTAAAACTCATGTAAGCTTATAAAAACATGAAATGCAAGATTAAAAACAGATTTATAGTAATTAAATGCTAGAAAATAAATTGCAAGAAAATTCGAATTATATTAAAACTTGAAAGTTTAGTACAAAAATACAATAAGCTGAAACTAGTTATCCTACCACTACTCTATTCTACTCCTAAAACTAGCTTAAAATCTCACTGCCATGGAAGGCTTACAACTTCTTTATTTATACTCAAAATTAAGCTAGGGTTCCTCCTTTTTCTTCTCTGTTTTAAAACAGTCCTGGTTGACTCTTTGTGGTCCCTTGAGCAAATCCCAACCCTTGATGTTATCTAGTACGATCTTGGCCGTTGGTGCCTTTTTGGCGGGAAAAGATGGTATACTCCAATTTGGCAGTTAGCTCTTTGGAAGGGGGCAAGGGTTTTGGATTTAAGTGGTGGAAAGGTGAGTAGGGTTGAGTGGAGGAGTAGCAATAATGATGGTGTTGGTGTGGCGTGTTGCAGATTTTGGCAGAGGGGGGGGGGGGAAAGTTCACGTGTGTGTCTGGGGGTGGAGATGGTCAAAAGAGGGTCAAACCTTGGGTAAGATTTATTATTTAAAACGGGGTAGTGGATTATGGAAGGTGGGCTGAGGTGGCTTGGGCCAAGTTATGAGTGGGCTTGGAATAATGGGTGGGTTAGGATTTTATTATTTGGATTTTAGGGAGTAGTAAACATTGGGTCCGGTTGGTTTGTTTGAAATTTGCACAAGGACCAAATTTGTAATTTGGCAGAAAATTAAGGATCAAACATGTAATCTTCCAAAATTCATCATAGGGATTAAAGTTGCCAAAGTGATTAACCAAAAGACCATTATTTGACAATTTCCAGAAATTTACACCCAGGGACCATTTGTGCCATTTTTTAAACTTTAGGGATCAAACATGTAATTTTCTCAAAGTTTTTACCCAAGGATCGTTTTTTATAATTTTTGACTTTAGAAACCTTGGGTTGACTTTTCTTTCGTTTTAAACCTTCAGGGACTAGTTTTGTCAATTTTTGAAACTTGAGGGACTGAAACTGCCAATTATGCAAACTTTGTTCGTTTTTCATTTGTTTTTAAACATTTTGCATCTAAAACATATAAAACACATTTTTGGAATAATTTCTGTATTTTGATGCGTTTTTGAGTGTTTTTGTATGTTTTGGCAGTTCAGATACGATAAAAATGATGAGTATTTACACACTCATCAATCCCCCACACTAAACTATTGCTAGTCCCTAGCAATCTTTTGAGAAAAACTTAATGGATTTGAAACTCTTTACCAAAAGCCATCACTTCTGGAGTAGCCAGGTGTGAGAACTGTGGTACACCTGATAACCGTGTGATTTTGAGCAAACAACCAGCTGTCAACGGATTTGAGTAGTCTTTACCAAAAGCCGTTTGCTTTTGGACTAGCCAGCTCTTGATGGAATAGTCAACATCTTGGTGAGCTGATTACCAATTATGGATTTTCCACGGCCTTTACCACAAGCCATAATCTTGTGGGCTAGCCAACTCATTTGTTTTTGGGGAGTTGAGGAACCGTACAATTTTGGGCAAATTGCAAGCCGTAAACGGATTTGAGATGTCTTTACCAAGAGCCGTTTGCTCCTGGACTAGCCAATCCCTTTTGTCGCTTAGACAAGGCGGACTGATTACCACAAAAATTTTGAAGCACCAGTGAAAAATTTTTGAAAATTTTGAAATTTTGGCAAAAACGGGGTTATTATATAGTAAAATGTGATAAAATTCGCTAGATTAGCGAATACCCCCCCCCCCCCCACACTTAGCATGAATATTGTCCTCAATATTCAAAATCCCGGCTATTATGCCGACATTTTGAACTTAAAAGGGCAACATTACAAGCTAAGCGTGGAAAACACCATTTTGTTTTTCACTTTTGTAACCATAGTATGGGGGACTCCCCCACACTTAGGGTGAAAACCCTATAAGCATGCTCTGTTTTTGTTTACCGAGTCGCTAGCGTGACTCGACCCCGAATTCATTTGTCATTGGGGAAGCATGATGTGGAAGAAACAATCTCAATCGGACTTTCATTCAAGATGTTTGGACAAACATTTGAAGCACGTGAAAGTTCCACACCGATGAGATAAGTATCCGGCTCAAGATAGTAATACATGAAAATGCCGGGGTCAAAGATGGTATCTTCATTCCCGAAGGAGTGAAGAACAAGAGAAGTCACCCTGTAGGTGAAGAAAAGGAAGAAAATCATGATAAAAAGCATGATTTGATCTTCTTCCTCGAGAGCAGGCTCCGTAGCCTGAGTATGGATTTCAAAAGGTAAGCTCGTAAACAACCCGGGAGGGTGGGTGGGAATTTGCAAATTCTCATAATTGAGAGCATCTCCCCCCGGGATATCAAACTCCGGAGGAGTCGTGACATGATGAGCGAGTTCACCGGAGAACTCCTCATGAAGAGAATCATTCACTAGATGTGAATTTGTGAACTCATGTTCCATTGTGGACTCATCACAATCCTCGTCAAAGATTGGATTGTTAGAAATCATAGTGAATTCAGATTCGAATTCAAATAGAGGATTGGTGAGAGTCGTATTGAATGTTTCGGGAACAAAGAGATTATCATTCTCTATTGGATTTTCGGGATAAGAAGTGAGTGACGGATCATGATATAGGAGACTTTCAATTTCTCCCAGATCGGCTTCAAAGTCAAGGAGACCATCATCACTTTCCAAGGAAAGTGGATCGATGTGAGTAAGTTCATCAGCGAACTCCTCAAGAAGATGATCAGCATCAGTTTGAGGAACTGATGCCTCAACATACTCGATGTCTCCATAAGATGTGCAATCATCGCTAAAATCTGAGAAAGTCTCAAATTGATCTTTAGGACAGTCAATAGGGGAAGGAATATCACACATATCATCCAAAGTTCCCTGTGACTCTCCTGAGATTGGGACAAGGATCTCAACACTAGACTTTATTAATTCGTCCGATTCCTTATTAGGAACAGTGCTAAGATGCTCATCCCCCATGTTCAGAGAGTGAGTGGAAACCTCGGGTGTGATAAGAGTGGGTTGAGATGGAATCTCAACTGATGGAATCTCATCTGATGAACTTGATGAAGTTTTATAAAATTCAAGGATGTCAAGTGTATCCTCATCATCACTATCATCAGGAATAAAACGGAACAAAGAGCTAGACTTGGCTGCTTTTTCTCTTGCAATGGATTCCCTCACAGATTTTTCATAGGCATCTTGGGAATTTATTCTAGCAGCCTGCTCTTCAGCAAGCAATTCTTCCATGGATTTTTGATGAGTGTGTCTTTGGGCAAAGTCTTGAACTAAACCCTTAAGCTCATCAACGATTTTCATCATATTTTGCATTTCTGGAAGAAGTGCTTGATTCATATCGTACCGTGGAGGTTGGTCGTAATAAGGTGTGTCAAAATTGTCACAAGGATATGGATTCCCCGTTTGACAATCTGAGCTGAAGTGTGGACCTCCACAGTAATCACAACAGTAAAACTGATGTGGTTGTGAGTCGTATGTGCTAGAGTTATAATCGTTATCAGGAAACTGCTCATAGACAAGCGTGTTTCCCGATTGACAATCAGAACTGTAGTGTGAACCACCACAGTACTCACAACAGTAAAACTGCTGAGTATCATGGTGTGGTAACTGATGGAATGAATCAGTCGTGTCATGGTAGGAATAGGGATCTGGGTTATAGACAGACCCGTTTCCTGATTCTACCATGCCACAACTGGGGCAATTGCCACCATTATAAGGATTACCACACCAATGGCAAACCAGAAAGTGTGGATGAGACATAGAAAGAATCAAATGTGTATAGAGGGTGAGGAATGGAGAATCAAAAGGGTAGGAGGGTAAAGATGAATATTTTTAGGTTTTTGGAAATACATTTTGTACAAATGAGAAGAAAAATGTTTTTGTGTTTTTTGTGTTCGTTGAAAACTGAGTTTAAAAAGTTTTCGGGAACGGTTTTGTTTTGAATATGGGAAAATATGAACAAAGGATGGATAAATGTACAATGGAACGAATTCCAAAGACACTAATCAGAAAAACCGTTTAGATACGCACACAACCTCCCCGGCAGCGGCGCCAAAAATTGATTGGCTCCAAACGGTCAACCTAAACTGACCAGGTGATGGTCAACTAGGTCAAACTGCCTAGAGTCAATGCTCCGCGGAATATAGTGTTTCCCCGGGTCGTTAAGTCCCGACGAGGTGTGAATGGCTAACAAAACGGTTTCGTGATCGGGTGAATTTGGATGAGAAAGGGTTTATAAAGGTTTTGAATGATTACGCTACGAGATGAGGAATGAAAACGATTTAGAAACGCTATATTAACAATGACGTGAAACCTAATTAACCTAAAACGTAAACTGAAAACTTAAAATCAGAAATTGCTTATACGTAAGCAGAAAAATAAGCCAAACTGCTTAAATAGAAGCTATCACTTAATTTATGTTTTTGGTTTTTCTTAATTTAACAAACTACTGTTACAAACGTAACCTAAATTTAAAAAAACGCAAAAGTTATTTAAATAAAACGCGAGTTTAAATTAAAATAAACGCGAGTGCGCGAAATAAAAAGTGAAATTTAAGCTACGTTAACCCTACGGACATGCAAATAATATTTTTACGATCCTAACGATAAAAGAAAATTTTTGGAAAAAGAAAATTAATTTTTACACTAATTAATTAATTACTATAAATTAATTACTATTTAATTACTAATTAATAATATTTAAATTACACTAATTATGAAATTATGCTAGAAAAATGAAAATTTAATTCTAAAAATTCTACAATATTATAAAAGTAATTTTAAAACTAAAAATATATTTTTCCTACTTTTTATCTAATTATTATTAATTAATTAATATTTATTAATTACTAAAACTACTTTTGATTTATTAAAAATACTAAAAAGGCAAAGAAAAATCTGAAACTTTTAGGAAAATTCTAAAATATAAATAAGAACTTAAGAAAAATAAAATATACTGAAAAAGAAGCCAAAATAAGCAGAATGGGCAATAAGCACTTGCCAAAAAGCACTTAAAAATAAGCACTTATCAAGAAAATTTACCACAAGCTCAAAACCAAATCAAACAACTTCAATGAGCTTAAAACAACTTAGACCACCCACAAAAGCACTGAGAATAAGCTGAAACAAGGAATTAAGCACAATCAAAGACTGAATCCAAACAAGCCTGAGAGGGTGTTTTTGGCCCTTGGTGGGGCCCACCTGGGTGATCAAGGGACCAAGGAAGATGGTGACCTGTGGAGAAGACCTGAGGGGCATTCCAAAGGACCAAGGTTCATGGGTTGGGGCCTACTATCTAACTGTTGGGAGCCATGGGAAGTTGAGTGGTTAACACTGATTACTCAACAAAGATGTGAGGTCAGGGGCTCAAGGAGGGGTCAAATAAGCTAAAGGTAAGAAGACTTAAGCCCAAAATGAGCCTAGGTTTGAAGAGCTGGCTATGTGGGCTTTCCAAAAAGCTCACAAACACAGATTAAGCTAGACCAGGGAACAAGCTAAGGGCATGTGAGATGAGCTCAATGAACTGAGAAGAACAAAAGTAAGAAAGTAGCAGCAGCAGACAACAACAAGCTCACACACCTAGAGATGAGGGTAGAACAGCTTAAATGATCTCAAATGAATTAAAGTAAACTAAAATTTAAATAAGCTCAAGCTTATACAAGCTTGAGAATTCAGCGGCTTCAGGTTTTAAGAATGCAAATGAGGTCTGGGATTTTGCAGCCAACCATAGTAGGCCAAAAAGCTCAAATGAGCTTTTTCATACAATTCAGCCACCACAATAGGAATAAACAACAACAATAACAACTAGGAATAACAACACAGAGATCAAACAACATGGGATCAAAATCAAGCCTAGTTCATAGAACAATAATGCAGCAGCAGCAGGCTAAAATGGGGCCAAAATAAGAGCAAAATGAGCACTCAAAATAAGCCGTAAGGGAAAAACAAAAGTATGGGCTTGAAAACTACCTAAAGGGCTTCCTAAAACAGCCAAGATCATGAGATTTCACCTAGTATGGAACTATTTATGGCCAATTGAAATTTGCTCACAACCTGGGTGCAGGGCAGGTTTGGCTCAAATGGGTCACTTTGGACTCAAATTCCAACTAGTAAATGAATCCCAAACTGAATTTTTCTTTTTGAATTTGATAAACAGGCTACCAAGGTTTGCAAAACTTCAATTTTGCTCTACTTCAAACCAGAATTAAACCCTAGGAGCTCAATGGAAATCTGTCCCATTTTTTTCAGCATGCACTTTTGACTTTTTGATTCAAAACATAAATTTGACTAAAATGAATCTCTATTGATCAAAGCTAACTATAAATGTAATATTAAGCTAAGATTACACTAGATTAAGCTATCTTACTCTAATATGCACCTATAAACAAGCTTATGCAAATAAATTACTCAAACAGTTATTCATTATATGAGAATTAAAGTAACTTTGACTTATACTATTATACCTACTGTTTTTATGCAACCTTTAGTCTAAAACTAACCTAGGTAAACTAATGATGCATTATTATCTAACAAACCACCACCTATCTCAGCTAAACAGATCCATCCAAACACCCCTGTAATAGGCAGTTTTACTAATCAAATGATGCAACAAGCTTCAAACCACTAAGCCAATGATAAAAATAGCTTCTAATAACACTACTAGAAGCTAATCTAAACAATAAATAGCAGCAGGAATCAACAGAAACTTGGAACACAAATTTGCATTAAATTCAATGAAACTTGAAATAAAACTTACAACTTTGGACCCTAATCTGAAATAGAGGAAAACATCAACCCAAGTTCATCTTAAAATACCTTCTACATCCAATTTCCTTTCCTGATTAACCCTTCTTCAACATGAAACCATATCTTTGACTTTTATTGACTAAATGTAATTTTGAAAATAAGGGATCTGAATTTCACAAACTTATTTCTAAAACTCATGTAAGCTTATAAAAACATGAAATGCAAGATTAAAAATAGATTTATAGTAATTAAATGCTAGAAAATAAATTGCAAGAAAATTCGAATTATATTAAAACTTGAAAGTTTAGTACAAAAATACAATAAGCTGAAACTAGTTATCCTACCACTACTCTATTCTACTCCTAAAACTAGCTTAAAATCTCACTGCCATGGAAGGCTTACAACTTCTTTATTTATACTCAAAATTAAGCTAGGGTTCCTCCTTTTTCTTCTCTGTTTTAAAACAGTCATGGTTGACTTTTTGTGGTCCCTTGAGCAAATCCCAACCCTTGATGTTATCTAGTATGATCTTGGCCGTTTGTGCCTTTTTGGCGGGAAAAGATGGTATACTCCAATTTGGCAGTTAGCTCTTTGGAAGGGGGCAAGGGTTTTGGATTTAAGTGGTGGAAAGGTGAGTAGGGTTGAGTGGAGGAGTAGCAATAATGATGGTGTTGGTGTGGCGTGTTGCAGGTTTTGGCAGAGGGGGGGGGAAAAGTTCACGTGTGTGTCTGGGGGTGGAGATGGTCAAAAGAGGGTCAAACCCTGGGTAAGATTTATTATTTAAAACGGGGTAGTGGATTATGGAAGGTGGGCTGAGGTGGCTTGGGCCAAGTTATGAGTGGGCTTGGAATAATGGGTGGGTTAGGATTTTATTATTTGGATTTTAGGGAGTAGTAAACATTGGGTCCGGTTGGTTTGTTTGAAATTTGCACAAGGACCAAATTTGTAATTTGGCGGAAAATTAAGGATCAAACATGTAATCTTCCAAAATTCATCATAGGGATTAAAGTTGCCAAAGTGATTAACCAAAAGACCATTATTTGACAATTTCCAGAAATTTACACCCAGGGACCATTTGTGCCATTTTTTAAACTTTAGGGATCAAACATGTAATTTTCTCAAAGTTTTTACCCAAGGATCGTTTTTTATAATTTTTAACTTTAGAAACCTTGGGTTGACTTTTCTTTCGTTTTAAACCTTCAGGGACTAGTTTTGTCAATTTTTGAAACTTGAGGGACTGAAACTGCCAATTATGCAAACTTTGTTTGTTTTTCATTTGTTTTTAAACATTTTGCATCTAAAACATATAAAACACATTTTTGGAATAATTTCTGTATTTTGATGCGTTTTTGAGTGTTTTTGTATGTTTTGGCAGTTCAGATACGATAAAAATGATGAGTATTTACACACTCATCACTCACGCTCCCAAGTAAACTCAGGACCACGTTTGGAATTCCATCATACCTTTACCAATGCAATCTTACTACGCTTCATACTCTTAACTTCTCGGTCCATAATCTCAACAGGTTCCTCCATAAAGTGAAGTGTTCTATCAACCTTAATCTCATCTAGTGGCACATGCAAACTACCATCCGCCAAACACTTCTTCAAATTAGACACGTGAAACGTGTCATGCACACCACTTAATTCCTCAGGCAATCTCAAACGATATGCCACAAGTCTAATCCTCTCCGTAATCTCAAATCGGCCAACATATCTAGGTGCTAACTTTCCTTTCTTACCGAAACGCACAACACCCTTCCATGGTGACACCATCAACATCACAAAATCCCCAACACTAAACTCTAAAGGTTTGCGGTGATTATCCGCATAACTCTTTTGACGATCTCTCGCAGCCTTAAGTCTTTCTTTAATCCGAAAGACCATATTTGTAGTCTCTTGTACTAATTCAGGCCAAATTAACTGACTCATCCCAACCTCTGCCCATAACACCAGTGATCTACACTTCCTTCAGTACAACATCTCAAACGGTGCACATCTAATGCTTGAATGATAGCTATTATTAAAACTCAGCTAAAGGCAAATGAGTATCCCAGCTTCCTCCAAAATCAATAGCACAAGCACGAAGCAAATCTTCCAATGTCTGAATCGTTCGCTCACTTAGCCCATCGGTCTGTGGATGATAAGAAATACTCATATCCAACCGTGTATTCAAAGCCTTTTGCAACGACTGCCAGAACCGCGAAGTGAACCTACTATCCCGATCTGAAATGATAGACATAGGCACACCATGCCTTGCCACAATCTCATTAATATAGATCCTTGCCAACTTCTCCATCTTGTAATCCTCACGAATGGCCAGAAAATGTGCAGACTTTGTCAATCTGTCTACAATGACCCATATCATTTCATGTCCATTACTTGTGCGAGGCAATTTAGTAATGAAATCCATAGTTATATTATCCCACTTCCATTCAGGAATTGGCGGCTGCTGCAACAATCCAGAGGGTTTCTGATGTTCAGCCTTAACCTTCAAACAAGTTAAACATCGACTATGTGGAAAACTAGAAGGGGGGTTGAATAGTTTTACGTCCTTTTAAAATTTATAAAAAACAAGTTTGTTTTAAGAACTTCGATTCTAGTTTATGTGATCTCACTACTTGCACTATATGAACAATTGTATAATAACTAACTAACTAATATAGTAAAGATATATAAGTAAGTAATGAAAAGAGTTGGAGAGATCAAACAACAATACAAGGATTTATAGTGGTTCGGCTACAAGGTCACCTTCCTTGTTCCTACTTCACTCCCCGAGTCACCTACTCGAGAGTTTTCTTAACTATGTCAACAAACTCCCTTATGGCGGAGAAAACCTTACACACCAATTTTCACAACACAACTACGTCACAACTTGATCACAACTACTACACAACTTCTTCACACCTATTTACTTCACACCTTGCTTCTTCACAACTATCTTCTTCACTTCAATCTACTCCACACCTATCTTCTTCACAACTACACTACTTCACTACTAATCAACTTCTACTTCCTACACAACTTCAATAACTTCTAAACTACTTATTACAAACACAACACAACTTCACAATTAAGATATATACACAATGCACAACTACTCTTCAATACTTCTTGAACTTAGTTGTAGAAGCAGTGTTCTTCTTTTGCACTTTGGATGAGGATGGATGAGAAGGGATTGAATCACTTGAAACAAGGATTAATATACAAATGATCAAAGGGTTTTAGAGGATGTTTAGAGAGTTTAAGATCTGAAAATTTCGTGCAAAAGGTGAGAAAAATTCCAAATTTAAGATGGTATTTATAGGCAACAAGTTCTGACAGAGGAGCGTGGTCGGCCCCCTTAAATCAAGGCCGGCCCCCTTAAAATTAAGGGGACCGCCCCTTATAATTAAGGGGGCCGCCCAACTGTAACGGCCAAAAAGTTTGTCTTTTAGTGGGAAAAGTTTATTTGGTGAAAAACTAACTGATTTTGGTTAAAAACTTGAAATCATATATTTAGTATGATTAAAACATTTTTCTTTATTACCAAAAGTGTTTTTCAAAAATATATAATATGTTTATATAAGTAAATAAACTTTGTATTAGTTAATTAAATACCACTTTGATCATGAGATGTATTAAACACTTGTTTATTCATACCTTAAGTGATTAAGTTGGATATAGTGATATAAACTAGCTTAATACTTGTTTACGTAGTAATCTTACGTTTGATGAGTTTACATTTTGTGATCGTCAAAATATAGAGATATCGAAAAATATAAATAACGTTTTCATACATTATTTATGTCAACAGACTAACATACTCAGCTATGTCCCTCTTCATTCCCGGCCACCAATAAGCATCTCTAAGATCATAGTACATCTTATCAGACCCTGGATGAATCGAGTATCTCGTCTTATGAGCCTCATCCATGATCACCTTTCTCACATATCCCACTAGTGGAACCCATATTCGATCTAAGAAATATAGTCCACCATCTTCCTTTCTCTCCATCTGCTGATCCAAACCACGCAACATTTCAGCCACTAGGTTCTCATCCTTGAGAGCCTCCTCTTGTGCTGCCAATATCTTACTCTTAATCCCTGACTGCAATGTTATGCTCATAGCTCGCACACGTCTTGGCTTAATTCTTTCTTTTCTACTTAACGCATCGGCCACCACATTCGCTTTTCCAGGATGATAACGAATGTCGCAGTCATAATCACTTAACAACTCCATCCATCTTCTTTGACGCATATTCAACTCCTTCTGATTAAAAAAATGTTGAAGACTCTTATGATCGGTATAAACCGTACTCTTCATACCATACAAATAATGTCTCCAATTCTTGAGAGCAAACACCACCGCACCCAGCTCTAGGTCGTGAGTGGTATAATTCTTCTCATGAACCTTGAGTTTTCGGGATGCATAAGCTATCACTTTTCTTCTTTGCATTAGTACACACCCAAAACCTTGATTGGAAGCATCGCAATACACCACAAAATCGTCCGGTCCATCAGGTAATGCTAGCACAGGTGCATTACACAAACTATGCTTCAATATCTGAAAAGTTGGTTCTTACTCATCTCCCCATACATACTTCTTATTCTTCTGAGTCAACGTAGTGAGAGGCTTGGCAATCTTCGAAAAATTCTCTATGAATCTTCTGTAATACCCTGCCAATCCTAAGAAAGAGCATATTTCGGACGGCGTCGTAGGAGCCTTCCAATTCTTAACCGCCTCAATCTTGCTAGGATCCACATGGATACCCTCACTATTTACTACATGTCCAAGAAAGTGTACTTCCTCAAGCCAAAACTCACATTTTGAAAACTTGGCGTACAATCTCTCATTCTTCAACAAGCCAAGTATTAACCTTAGATGTTCCCCATGCTCTTCCTTTGACTTGGAGTAAATCAGAATGTCATCAATGAACACAATTACGAATTTATCCAAATAGGGCCTACACACACGATTCATCAAATCCATGAATACCGCTGGTGCATTAGTCAACCCAAATGGCATAACTGTAAACTCAAAGTGTCCATAACGAGTTCTAAAAGCTGTCTTGGGAATATCCTCCTCATGCACTCTCAACTGATGATAACCAGATTGCAGATCTATCTTTAAGAAAAATCTAGCACCCTGTAACTGGTCGAAAAGATCATCAATTCTAGGTAGAGGATACCGATTCTTCACCGTCAACTTATTCAACTCTCGGTAATCAATACACATTCTAAACGAATGGTAAACTAAGTTTACCAGGTGATGGTCAACCAAGACAAATGTCTAAAACCAACTAACCAAGGAGTACAGTGTATTCCCGGGTCGTTATGTCCCAGTGAGGTAAGCAATTGTATTTAAAAACGTTTAAAGTGATCGGGTGATTTAACAGGAAGATCAGGAATTTGATTTGAGTGATTATACTACGAGATTATGATTGAGAATGGCTTAGAAACACTATTGGAACAATTACTGACTATCAGATAACCTAGAAACGTAAGTTAACCTAAAAACGCGCGTTTGGTTTTAAAATAAACGCGAACGCGCAAAATAAAAATTGAAACGTGAGCAAATAAAGTCCTACGAACGTGAAAATTATATTTTTACAATCCTAATGACTTAAGAAAATTTTAAGAAAAAGAAAAATAATTTTTACACCATTTAATTAATTACTATTAATTAATTACTAATTTCTAATTACTTTTTAATTAACTAAATTACACTAATTATTAATTAATTATGAAAATTTCCTAGAAAAATGAAAATTAAATTTAGAAAAATCTAAAATATTATAAAACTAATTTTAGTACAGAAAACCTATTTTTTCTACATTTTAATTATTTATTATTAATTAAAACTAATTATTTAATTAATTTAAATTAAACTAAATTATAAAAAATACTAAATTAACAAAGAAAAAATCTAAAAAAAAATTCCTAAAATTATTTTTAGTTATACTAAACCAAAGAAAAATTTAAAAATGAAAATTGCTTATGAATAAGCAGAAAAATAAGCCAAATGGCTTAAATAGAAGCTATCACTTTCTTAATTTTTGTCTTTTTCTTAATTTTCTTTTACAAACCTGTTAAACTACTTAAAATAAGAGACTTTTGTGAAGGAACTTTTGCTTAAGCTCAAAAATAAGCTCTGTGCAAGCCAATAAGCTCCATAGTTTGACTTTCTTTGACCAAACAAAGAAATAAGCTCAAATAAGCTTGTGTGAGGTCCACTGATGTAAATTAAGGTTCATATAAGTTACTTGGACACTTTTAAGCTAAACTCAACCAAATAAGCTTCCTGAATAAGCAATAAGCACAACATTAAGCTCAAAAATCCCTAGGCTGAGACAGATTTGGGACAACACTAGCAGGCCTAAAACAGGTGGGGACCACAATGGTTAAGGGTTCAAGCTTGGTTGAAACAGCTAGCCTACTAGCTTGTGAACAATTTGGAAGCAAAAACCACCCTTGGGGCCCATTGAGGTGGCCACAATCAACCACCAAAGGTGGTGATGTGGTGGTGAATGTCTGTGCACAGGGGATGAACTTCCCCTGCACCTCTCTTTAAGGCTCTGTGGGACCCACTATACAAGTTACAAAAAATCTGAAAAAATTACTACTAGTCAAAAAGCTGGGAGTGAACAAGCTTGTAAAAGCTCAAGTGCTAATTCCTTCTATCCAGCTAATTAATGATCACCAAAGATTGAGCAATTTGACTGAGACAGGTTTTTGACTTTTTAAGATGTGTGAACCATTTGACTTTTGTGAATTCCTGAGGGCCAAATCTTTTTGAAAAAGTTGTATTAGACTGAATTGAGACTGAATAAGTGTCAACCATTGAGAAGCTCAAATGCTCAGTACATACCCAAATCCAAACACCCCTTAATGCATTGTCAGTTTTCAGTTTTCAAAGGAAACCAAGGTTTTCTGACGTAAAATGGAACATACTAGTTTGAAACAAGTTTGTGAACACCTAAGAATCAGAATTTTAGTGCCAAAAAGCAGTTTCTAATAAGCTAATTATCAAAAGCTAAAATGAGCTAATCTCCACAGTTAAAATGAGAATCCAATGAAAACACAAACAAACTACAAGAATTGCACATTAAAGTATCTAATAAGCAAAATCAAACTAAAATAAGCTAACAAACAGTAAATAAGCACTAAATAAGCTAGGGTTACAGTAACTTGTACAAATGAAGTTAAGGAATGAACTCACAAATGCTTCCTGCTCAATTCAAAGGGTACCAAAACCATGTAACAATCCTATTGGCTTCCCATGAAGCCTCTAAAATACCCAATCCAATTAGCTCTGCAACATCTTCTTCTTCATAACTCTTTTTTTTTTCTTTTTTTTTCCTGACTTTTTTTGTATTTTTACTTTTTATTTCCAAACTGAGTTTTTTAAGTTTCTAAATGCTCAAGTGAGCTTAATGAGGAACATAAGTGACCCTGTGAATTCAGTTTAACATTTAAAAGCAACAATCAAACTTTTGAGATTTCAAAGAAAAATGCATAAACTGAAAATGGAGAAACAAGATTTTGAATTATCTACTAAAAAGTTTACATTAACTCAAGAGAACAGATTACAACATAAAGTTTTGATTGGAAATGACAAATTACAATAACTTAAATAAACTAAAATTACTCTAAAAAACTAACACTGCTTCCCTTGCCTCTTTCTTCCTTTTATCTCTTCAAATTAGGGTTTGGGAGGTTCATTTGTCTCTTTCCTAGTTGCTATCTTGACCTTAGGATTAGTAGAATCCAATCCCAGCCGTTGTTTGAATTTGGCGCCCAAATTGAATTTGGAGTTTTCCTCAGATAATTGGTGCTAGGGGGATAGTTTGGAGGGTAGTGTTTGTTTGATGCACCAAGGGGGGGGGGGGGTTTGAGTGTTGCAGGGGAGAAGGTGGGTTTGTGATGATGGTGTTGGAGTTGCAGGCTAGGGAGGTAGGGATGAGGTGGAGTCAAAGTTGGGGGTTGACTGAGGAGGGAGTATTATTTGGTTGTGTTTGGGCCGGATGGTGGTGGGCTGGGGATTAGTGGATCAGGGTGGTGTTGTGGGTGGATTGGATCAAAGGGAGGGTTTGGATTGGTTTTGTTTTGTTTTGGGTTTATGAGATATAACAAAACGGTCCGTTTGATTAGTTAGTGAAAAAAAAACACAACGACCAAATTTGCCATTTTCTAAAAATGAAGGACCAAACCTGTCATCATTCAAAAGTTATTTCCAAGGACCTTATTTGACATATGTGAATAGTAAAATGGCAATTTTTTGATAATTTTTATATTTCAAAACTCCAGGGACCATTTGTGTAATTTTCCAAACTGCATGGACCATTAGTGTAATTTTCTCAAATTTTTCACCCAAGGATCAATTTGATAATTTTTGACTTTATAAAACCTTGGGTTGACTTTTCTTTCGTTTTAAAACTTCAGGGACTAGTTTTGTCAATGTTTGAAACTTGAGGGACTAAAACTGGCAATTATGCGAACTTTGTTCGTTTTTCATTTGTTTTTAAACATTTTGCATCTAAAACATATAAAACACACTTTTGGGATAATATCTGTATTTTGATGCGTTTCGGAGTGTTTTTGGATGTTTTGGCAGTTCAGATACGATAAAAATGATGAGTATTTACACACTCATCAATTAGTCAACCCAAATGGCATAACTGTAAACTCAAAGTGTCCATAACGAGTTCTAAAAGCTGTCTTGGGAATATCCTTCTCATGCACTCTCAACTGATGATAACCAGATTGCAGATCTATCTTTAAGAAAAATCTAGCACCCTGTAACTGGTCGAAAAGATCATCAATTCTAGGTAGAGGATATCGATTCTTCACCGTCAACTTATTCAACTCTCGGTAATCAATACACATTCTAAACGAACCATCTTTCTTCTTAACGAACAAAACAGGCGCTCCCCACGGAGAATGACTAGGTCGAATAAACCCCTTATCTTGAAGTTCTTTCATCTATGCAGCCAACTCCTGCATCTCCATAGGTGCCAATCGATAAGGAGCTTTCGCTACCGGCGTCGCTCCCGGAATTAACACAATACGAAACTCCACTTGTCGTATTGGCGGTAATCCAGACAAATCCTTAGGAAAAACACCCGAAAACTCACACACTACTGGAATATCCCCCACTTTGAGTTCCCTTGACTTCGCACTCATAAGGGATTTCAAATTCTTCTCCACGCTTTCTCCTTGTACTCGCAGCACACCACCACCCTCTAATGGAATTCGAACCACCTTTTCATGGCATATAACTTCAGCTTTATGCCTAGCCAACCAATCCATCCCTATTACCACATCAAAGCTACCATGTCCTAAAGGTATTAAGTCAATCTTAAACGCAACACCCTCTAACACGATAACACACTCACGAATAACCTTATCAACTTCTATTTCTATACCACTAGCTATTTCAATCAAAATACTAGGTCTAAGTTCACTTAACTCAACACCCAATATTCTAGCAAATTCAGTAGTAGCAAAACAATAATCTACACCCGTATCAAATAAGGTAGTAGCATAAAGACCATTGAGAGAGAACGTACCAGTAACGACGTTCGGGTCTTGACGTGCCTCATTTGCATTCATGGTAAACGCCTTCCCTTTTGATGCATTCCTGTTATAACCTTGACCTCCTTCAATAGCCAGCTGATTTCTCATCTGCCCAGGTGCCTTATTCATCTTGGGACACACGTTGCGGAGATGATCCGTGTTACCACACTCATAGCATGCCCTCCGACCAAACCCTGAGCCAACCGAGTTGATTGTAGTCGCTTGGGTAATTACAGCACGGCATTCCCTAGCAAAATGTCCAGGTTTGTTACACCTGAAACATACACGACACGACACGGCACATGCTCGGGATGCACACCAGTGCACTTAGCACATCTTGGGGCATTACCAGCATACCCTCTCCTATCATTGTTCCCTACCAACGCCGTAGAAGTCGTCCCCACATAACCCGTCACCACTATAGGGTTCGCTGCCACGAATCCCTTTCCCTTTCTTGCCTTCTTACTGTCAACCTTAGAACCAACCATCTTACTAGTTTCAGCCTCATCTCTCTTCTTCTCTCCCGACTTTGCTAGTGTTCCACTCCTAACCGCTTCATCCGCCAGTGCCCCAGCCTTTTGAATAGCACTTAGAAGCGTTGTCGGCTCAGTCGCCCTAACCATTGAGCGAATCTGTGGAACCAATCCACGGATATACCTCTCAATACGCTTCGATTTAGGAGTTACTAGATGAGGAACCATCCTAGCTAACTCATGAAACCTATCAGTGTACCCCATATGATTAGCTCCAACCATAGTATGACTCCACAACTCATCTTCCAATTTCTACATCTCATTGACTGGGCAAAACTCCTCCACCATTAAGGCTTTGAAGTCCCCCAAGTCATACCCAATGCCGCAACTCGTCCCCTAGCCTGAAGTTGCGTGTTACACCAGGTCAACGCCTTGTTAACCAAAGAACTAACCGCATACTTAACTTTCTGGTCCTCACTACATCCACTTATATCCATCACAGACTCCATTTTCTCTATCCATTAAGTGAGTGCAATTGCACCACCCTTTCCATCAAATTCCTTAGGCTTATAGGCCATTAACTCCTTGTAATTACACCCATTATTTCCGCCTCCTCCACTTCCAACACCATCAGGATGAGCTCCACTACCTAACTGCTCACTCAATTGAGTCACAAGTTCAGGCATTAAAGCTTCTAGCTGCTGATTGATCATTTTTTGAAAGATAGGGTTGCTCTCACCAATAACAGGTGTCGACTTTCGCTTCTTTGGCGTCCGATAAGGTCCACTTATTGGTGACTTATGAGTAGGACGTCTCGATCTCTTTGGCGCCATTTCCTGAACACGCAGGACAATAGAACCATTAGACACCACTTCCGATATACCACCATCATAACATAATTCCCATCACATGGGACACGCATCACAAATACCGGAAATTAAATCTTACTACACGTAAGCATGTCATTCTTGCTCAACGTAAGATTGACCGTAAGCCCACATGCGTCGTGATACATGCATAACTATGTTGGCCACCATAGTTATAGATGCATCCTTTCACGTGTGTGCTTGCTTTCAATGCTACGCCTCACAAAATAACACCTTAGCATAATAAACACACAAACTCATACATTAATAACGCATAATACACCAATGACCACATAAGATATTCAAACTCAAGCCTTATTATTAATAACGGGGAAAAATTCCCATAATCCATTGGAATCACATTCCAACATACAATCAACGTCAAAACAACTCAACAAAACCATAAACATTAAAAACATAACATTGAAAACAAGTCGTACGCGGTTCGAGTCCTGTCTAAGACCTAAAACGGTGTACGCGCAGTGGACTCCAAATCCGAATCCACTTCCTCCTCTTCGCTCACCCATCCATTCCTATTTTCATGATTCTGTGGTAAAGGATGTCTTGCAAAATCATCTTCACGATTTCTTAACTCTTCATCTATCCTATCCACAAAATCATACAAACCTCGGGGTCTAGCCCAAACTACCCCATCATCTTACAGAAACTGAGGACACCTACACGGGTACTTGGTGGTGAAACCTTCTTTATCAGCTACCTTTGTCTCATATCTCTCAACCATTTCCCCATTCACATTCTTGAGTGTCAGCTTCTCTTCAATCACACATGTTACCATGCTAGCGGGGACCAATATCCTCCTATTGGTTCTCTTCATCTTCCCAACCCTCTTACGTCCCTTAACGACTATTGTGGTCCAACAACGTGTCTTTCGCGCAGGAGGTGCCATTCTATAAATGACACACACACGATACTAAGTACAGGGTTCGATAGACGTCCAAAAACTCGATAAAATAGCTCATATATTAGGAAAATAGACATGTAAAAGTATTATACTTACACATAGGTCCTAAATGCAACTATATGAGGGACTCCTAAGCTATAGACTAGGTTAATCCACCTAATTGGCTCTGATAGCAATCTGTCACACCTCGCCAATGCGGAAAACGCGAGTGTGTAACTTCATGGATATCATCACAACACCTGGTGTCTAATAGAGAAAACACTACATGCACATAAATAGAGCAAGTACAACACGAAGTGCTGTAACAATACCCAAACACCAAAATAAATAACCAAATGTAATCCAAAAATATCTTCAATAAACTCTAAGGTACTAAATGAAAATCGTAATCGTATCACAAACAAAATCAAATCCAAACATAAACCAAATCCTTCCAATGCAAACTAGGTCTCGCCTAATCGCTGCTCTCTACCTTGGTCTTAGAATGCTCACCTGAAAATGATGCTTAAAACGTCAACATAATGTTGGTGAGATTCATAGGTTTAGACACACACCGTAGGCAACCGGTTAACTGTGATTATACCACATAGCATGACAGCAAGACAAGTTATTATACACGTAAACACACAATTAAAAACAACCAATGGGACGGAACGTGTCCCCCGATCCATTTAGTTAGGATGGAACGTGTCCACCGATCCAATTCTTTCATCAATTGAGTCGCAATACGCGAGCAATAGGATCAACATCCTCTCAATTGAATTCCCACACAAATTTCACCACTTGGGTACAGTTCTACCCTTCTCATCTCAGGTACAGTTCTACCCTCGATTCCTACACAGTTTTCATCACGCAATAATCACTTAGCATGCAAACATATATAATAACACTCGCAAGTCCATGCATTTAAAACACATAATCACAGTAACTTTAACACAAGCACCATTTCCATCCCAAGTTTAAAAACAATATAAAAGTGGGACTATGAACTCACCTCAACTTTGCAGCTTCCAACAAACACAAATCACAATCTATACAACACAAACAAGTTTACATTACACACGGTCAAGCTATAAGCTATAACCCATGTAATACTCATATGATGGATTTCTAAGACTCATATGACCCACCATGGATCTCCTAGACACCATACTAACCACTACCGTAACTTAATACTCACTAAATCACTTGCACTCTTAAAATCAGAAAACGCAGAATTTTTGGGTACATTCGCCCACATAAAATCATGACAAATAAAGCTCAACAACTCACACCAAAAATTCACCATGGTATCTCATAAGCATAGAAGCTAATTCCAGAAGGCCATGAACCAATAACACACACAAATACTCAAAAGAAAATCAAACTTGTCAACTACTCAAATTCGGATCTGAACGCACACCAAAAAGTTTTGATTTACATAAAATACTTTCACAAGTTTTTATCGCGAATCCTTTTCGTGGTAGTCTAATATAACCTAATACTTAACTATTCCAGAAGGCCTAGTCAAAATACCACTTTTACAACTACAAAACACCCTCAAACGTTTACCCAAAATCTGTCCCGGTTTGAAAGCTTTGACACCTTAACAAAGAAAAATCAAAAGACCGACTTCCCGACCTTAATCGATCGTGGCTGGACTATTTGGAAAGCTCTTTCATTATACTTAAAATTCGTGACTTAACACTTCACCATCTGTTATTTACACTCACATCTTTACAGCCATAGTTTTCTGTCCAAACCCTAACACATAATCTAACGCGTTTAACACTCAATTCACTTAACCATTAACCATATTATTGACATCTAATCATCCTAACATGTTTTACTTCATTAATTTACAGAATTATATAAACCCTAACTCCATCATAATTTTTATTACACGAATTATAACAAAAAAACATTAATTGAATGAAAACTAGTATCAAAAGTATACCTTACGCTTGATTTTTGGCTTCAAGAGCAAAACCCTAATTTTTCTTTTTCTCTCCACTTGGGTATCGACCAAATATGCAGGAAAAATAGGTTTGGGAGTCTTGATTTTGTATTTATATTAATTGGTGGATAATTACCTAACTTAGAGTTGTAATTGGGTTACAATTGGGTCTCTTTTTCCCCCCTTCTCCCCTTGGCCGATCGTACACCCCCCTCCATATTTTTTTTTACGTTAGATTATTACACTAAAAACCTCATACTTTTCATATTTATGCATTCCCATAACAAAACCTAACGTCTTTCTCGATAAACCTTAATTTTACGACAAACCGGAAAATAGTCATTTTCAAAATAAAGTTTCCAAAAATAGATTTTCACACAGTCCATAAACATTTCTCACAAAAACAACATTCCCGTAACTTACTAACGCTCAATTACTTGAACGAAGACTCGTTACGCAAAACCTCAAAATGCCAAATATACACAAGCCATTTATACACCACATGGGTGATCAAAATGAACTTTTCCAAAATCAACATCATCAAAAATCACAATAACAACCACAACGCGAAGGGATTTAATGCTAACCCAAATACTAATCACACTATACCACACAATAACACTCATATACCCATATAACTACTCAAACCACACCAAACAAAGTTAGATTAACTCAAGGCTAAAAGTCTAACTAACCTGCTAACAATACTAGTAATTATAATGGGATCTTTCTAGGTTATTCACTAACATCAAGGGCCTATATTCTGCTAAACAAAGAAACCTTAAAAGTTGAAGAATCATATAATGTAATCTTGGACGAAACTCCCCCAAAATCTTGAACATTGCCTTTAGTTGATTATGATATCATAGAAGAAGATGCATGTCAAAATAAGATAGAATTGTCTAATAATGATCTAGAGGAAATACTACTTAGAGTGGAAAATATTAAGGAAATAAGAGATCATCCCATAGATCAAGTTATAGGAGAATTAGATGAAAGAACCCTTAGGTCACATGCCCAAGACAAAAGCAATGACTTTGCATTTGTATCAACCATAGAACCTAGGAATATTAAGGAGGCCATAAAAGATGAAAATCGGGTCATAGCAATGCAAGAAGAACTAGATCAATTCTTAAGAAACGATGTATGGATTTTAGTCCCATATCCTAGTGGTTACACTATTATAGGAACTAAGTGGGTCTTTAAAAATAAACTTGATGAAAATGGTGTAGTATGTAGGAACAAGGCTAGGCTAGTAGCACAAGGTTATAACCAACAAGAAGGTATTGATTATGATGAAACATACGTACCCGTTGCACGATTAGAATCTATAAGAATTTTGCTTGCATATGCTTGTAGTCATAATTTTAAACTTTTTCAAATGGATGTGAAAAGTGCATTTTTAAATGGAGTCATCGAAGAGGAAGTGTATGTTGCACAACCTCCCGGTTTTATTGATTTTCAAAAACCTAATCATGTTTATAAGCTCAAAAAGGCTTTGTATGGACTTAAACAAGCTCCTTAAGCTTGATATGATAGGTTACAATCTTTTCTCTTGCTTAATGAGTATAAAATGGGTATGGTAGATAATACTTTGTTCACTAAAGCAAAAGGACAACATCTTATTATTATTCAAATCTATGTAGATGATATCACTTTTGGGTTAACATGCCAATCGCTTTGCGATGAATTTTCAAACTTAATGCATAATGAGTTCGAAATGAGCATGATGGGTGAACTTAGTTTCTTTCTAGGATTACAAATAAAGCAATTAAGTGATGGGATATTTTTTAATCAATCTAAGTATATTGGTGAAATTCTTAAGAAGTTTGGCTTGGAAAATTCTAAGGCTACAAAAACCCCTATCTCTAGAAAAAAAAGTTCTCACCCTAGACAATGACAACAAATCCGTTGATAGTACTAAGTATAGGGGTATGATAGGAAGTTTTCTCTATCTAACGGCAAGTAGGCCTGATATAATGTTTAGTGTTTGCCTTTGCGCTAGGTTTCAAGAAAATCCAAAAATTTCCCACTTAGAGGCTGTTAAAAGAATATTTAGGTATATTAATGGAACTCAACATCTAGGTCTTTGGTATCGAAAGGATTCAGGGGTAAAAGTATTGGTTTATGCCAATTTGGATCATGCGGGAGATATAGTTGATATGAAAAGCACTAGTGGAATATGCACATTTGTAGGTGCTTGTTTAACATCATGGTTCTCTAAGAAACAAACTTCCTTCGCCAACTCCATAACGGAATCCGATTACGTTGCGGCCGGAAGGGCTTGCCAACAAGCGTTATGGATGAAGCAAGCGTTTGTTGATTATAACGTCATATTAAACAAAGTACCTATACTATGTGACGATACGTGCTCTATCAATCTAAATTCAAGCCCAATTGATTACCCTCGCACAAAACACATTGAAATTAGACATCACTTTCTAAAAGACAACATCACTAAGAACCATATCACCATAGAGAAAATTCCTTGTGATGACAACATCTCTAAGATCCTAGCAAAACCCTTAGATAAAGATCAATTCAATTATTTAAGATTAGGATTAGGAATGAGATTACTAGAAGATGATGAGGATATAAATGGTAAATAGGAAATGGTGGAAGAATCTTTAGTACAAGTCTTTAATTATGATCCACCAACTCATACTTTTCACAAATAATCATACAACCTTTTGTATTAACCATTGGATAATAACCCCCTTTCACATCTTCATCTTCTTTTAAATCTCTAAAGACTTCTCTTAGAACACATAACATCCTCCACCATACTTTAGAAAATAACTCTCACAATAGGAATTATGTCTCTTTCGGAAGGGTTCGTTAACAATAATCAAGAAAATCAATAACCGGAGAGCTCTAAGAGATTGAAAAGGTCATTCACGGATATGATGAAGAAGGAAGGTGATGATAGGATTAAGTTTGAGTATGAGTTAAGGACATTTGCGAAAAGTGAAGTGTGGGACTTAATCAATGAACCATTAAGTCCAAGGTTGTGTGAAGATGAGTAATCCATTTGTTGTGAAAACACCGCACACATGGTCAATGCTCTCGAATCAAGGATTGAGTTTAGGGTGATGCTCTTATCCATCCATGAAGGAATTATGGAATTGCTTGCCACTATGTCCAAAATGAATAGGAAGTTGGAAGATGATAAGGTGAAAGGGAAAGGGAAGATAGTGAAAGAAGAGTTCAACCTAGGCACAAACCTAGGAATCTAGACATCACACCTTTATGTTTCCATCAAGTACTAGTATAGTGCTTTTAGATAAAGTACTAGGATAGTTCTTGTTTAATAAAATGTGTAGCATATTTTGTTCATGTATGCTTGGAATGAAATGCAATCTTTTAGAACTTATATAACTTGTCATATTATTGTGAACTAACCCATGTTGCAAGTCTCCAAATGGTAACCTAACCCATTATGAACTTTCACATGTGCGGATTTCTTGTTTGTTGCATGTCATGATTTCTATGTATAGCTAGGCCACCGCAAAGGTGAGGCTCTTGACCCATGGATCCCCGCCTTGAAACAAGGGGGAGCAACGATCTAGGGGGAACTATGTTCAAAAGGGAGCTATGTTCAAGGGGGAGCACATTTGGGTTCATATACATGCTAGCTCATTTAACCCACAGGCCCAAGTTCGAAACCTGGCTGGATTGGAAGTCCCGCCTTTTTTATTCGACAAAAGGGGGAGAAAGAAAGTAAGACCGTGAAGATCATTCAAGAATTGTTAAAGGCTTCACCAAATTACAAGGCAAAGGTCAAGACGCAAGCTACACCAAAGGCGCGCTTTGTCTTTGCTAAGTTTTGTAATTTTGTTTGCTTTCGGTTTTTATTTGTCATCATCAAAAAGGGAGAGATTGTTGAGGCAACATGATCAAGATCTCCTTATGTTTTAATGATTACAAATAAACCATCGAAACACATAAAATAACAAACGTTAGCTCAAAATCGCAGGAGCCAATGTCTGCTCCTGGTGCGCTGCCCGCGTGTCAATGCGCGGGTAACGCGCCAGGAGTCTGTATGGTTCCCGACGAATTTTGAAAGTCGGCTTTCCCCTTACCCGAAAAATGTGGATCTTTGAATACAGGTATGAATATGTTATGTGCTTAATTGAGAACACTCGAAACGAGTTTTGAGACTTTAGAGATCCTACTTTTTGAACACCCATTTACGGGAAAACGCCAACTCATGTTTTCTAACTATCGCCTCTAGCCAAGGTTTTTCTAAACTTAGGGAGCTTGTATATTTCACGTGACACCGTGTTGAAGCATCCATATGCTCATATCCCATGCTTACGTCTTCTCTAATTATGTAACGGAGTCAAAGGTCACTTTGCGTAAACGCATCCTTTCCCACTTGGGTTATGCTTTACATCAAGGCAAAGCACTTAACTTGTTTGAACCAAGGTATTAGTTGAGAATGTCGAGTCGTGGAAAGTCACGAGATATGAACCTATGGATTCTCGACGTTGTGTTACTTGAACTTATAAGTAACCTATGATTTTCTCAACTTATAATCTTAATTGTCTAAACCTTTTCTTCTTAATGACAATTAGATTATGTCTTAATCTGCTCTTAATCTCATCTTTGCTAAAGACAAATCCAATCATATCCAAATCAAATATTCTCTTACACAATCACTTACACAATCTCTTACACTCTTACATATTCCCTTACACACTACATCTCAATCATTCACTCCCTTACAACACATCTCATCCCTTCATTTCTAACACATGGGGAATTGTTTGAATTCCAAAGAGGCTCCTTTGATCTCAACAATTGAATTCCAATCAAACACATCTCAACCATCCATCCAATCTCTCTTCTCTATACCACCACATGTGTTTAATCCAAGCCATCCATTTCAAACCAAAACCATCTCAACCATTGATCTCTCCTTTCCCCCCAAGCAAAGCATATTCCTTTAGAATATCCTCTTTTAATCCAAAAACAAGGCATCCTTGATCCTAGCCATTCATTTCAAATGAACTCATCTCAACCATCCACATTCAACACATGCCAAATAGTTTGAAAACCAAAGGAGGCTCCCTTTGATCTCCACCATCCAATTCAAACCATTTCATTTCAACCCTCTATCTTATTCTCCCCCCCCCCAAGCATTGGAATATTCCTTGGCATATTCTTTCTCTCTTTTCTATGCCATGTGAGGAGATACACTTCTACCCCTTCCAAATTACCCTATCTACACCTAATACCCTTGGTAATTTGGTTTCTCTTTAAACACTTCACAAATGATTTCCAAATTGGCTATTTGAGTTGGTAAACCTTAGAATGATTAATGTTAAGGTTTAGTGTGAAGTACAATTGGGGGTTTAGCAAGGTAAGGTATTTATAAGCCAACACCCAAAGCTTTGGGAAAATTTTCCCAGAGTGTCTGGCGCGTCACCCACGCGTCAACGCGTGGGCAGCGCGCCGGCCTCGGTAAAATTTTCCCAAGTTGGGTTCTTGGCCTATAAATACCACCCTTGCCTCTTGTATTCCTCGCCCCTTGCCATTATTCTTTCTCTCTAGATTCTTTCTCTCTAAACATTCTCAAATCTCTATCTCTATCTCTATCTCAATCTCTAATCTTGTGTTCTTGATTATTACTCTAATATCTTTGAAAGAACACATCTACTTGCAAGGGAAGAATCACAAGAACCTAATCCACTCTTGTAATTGTGTCAAGGGTCTTCTTTCTTATACCCTTTCTATTACAATCGAGTCTTTAGGTTAGGTTAGGGCTTGGTTGAACAAACATATATTCATTCATTCAATTGTTTGTAAGGGAAGTCTTGTGTCTTGGTGACCAAGCCTAGATCATTGGGGATCCAGTTGGGGTTTGATACTTCCGGTGGGAAGTCTTGGTAGAGATCTTTGTGATCCTTAGGTGAAGTCGAATCGTGAGATTCTTTTGGGTGGTTTCCGAGGGCGGAATACCGTTGGGGAGTAACTCCTTCTTTGCGAGCATCAATATTGGTGAATATTGGTGGAGTGAATTGTAACGGTTTATAGTCCACCGAAAGGATTATACTAGTGAATAGTATCGGAATCGCGGATTCGCAACTGGACGTACGGATGGCATAAACCCCCATCCCGAACCAGTATATATCGTGGTGTCTTTCTTTACTCGCTTTATATACTATTGGTTGTGTTTGTGGTTGTTTGGATTGATTGTACAACCACTAGGTTTTCTTTTTGCTTAAAGTTTTTTTTAACATCTAAAAAGCCGAAGAAACCGTATTCACCCCCCCCCCCCTTTACGGTTCTACAGTCTGATCAGATTTGGTAATAGAGGAAAGCTAAACCCCCGATATATTGACAATTCAAAATTTTGGACATGATTGGTCCCGTGGCTTATAAGCTAGACTTACCACCAGAGCTCAGTAGAGTTCACCCCACTTTCCATGTGTCTAATTTGAAGAAGTGTTTTCCTGATGAGACTGTTGTAATTCCGGTTGATGAGATTCAGATTGATGAGAAATTGCATTTTGTCAAAGAGCCTGTTAAGATTATGGACCGTGAGGTCAAACGACTAAAGAAGAGTTGTATTCCCCTTGTGAAAGTCCGTTGGAATTCCAAGAGAGGACCAGAGTTCACCTGGGAGCGTGAAGATAAGTTTAAATGCAAGTACCCACACCTTTTAAAAACTGGGACTGGTGACCTAAACTGAAATCCGGGACGGATTTCCAAATATAATGTATGTGATGTAACACCCGGTACTTTTAGTAATCCTATTTACCAGCCAAATATTTTATTTTATGTTACCTGAGAACTTAAAATATTCTTGCATGTTAATTGAGCTTGAGAAACATGAGATATATTGAGAAATGAGAATTTTATTCCTTTGATTGAACCAGCACAATCTAGAAACTCGAACCGTATCGCATTTGCCAAGTTTATTGAATTAAATTGACTTCGGGAAAATTTTGAAGTTTATACTTGATTATTTGAAAATTTATTTCGTGAATAATGGCGCAAGTTTTGTAATTTTCTGAGTTAGTTTGGTGTGTCGAATGATTCCCGAACCGTTTTTGTGAAAAGATTAGCCAATTGACCGTTTTGGTCCCTCCACCTTTTTGTTTCATTTCACACCCTCACATTTCTATTTTACACTTTGGTCTCTCCCTCCTTAATTTTGGCTGTATTTAATGCATAAGTGAATTCTAGTGATCCCATGTTAGGAGCTTTTAGTCGGCTCGACATAGGTGTGAAGCAGGAGTTTATAGAGTTAGGGGATATTGTACACGGCCCTACGACTAGTATTAAGGAATATAACCCGTCATCCATGCAATTGTAACAAGCTAATCAACCGGTAAAAGATATCTAGGGAGTAATGAAATCTAAGCAAATACATCTTTTCTCATTATTGTTTACACCACATAATTACATTAGTTTATTTTCATTTCTTTTTATTTTATTTTGATTGCATCTTTAGTTATTTGGGTTAGTTGACTAGCAACTAATTCCGCCCACTCCTTCAAAACCTGAGATTTCACTTGCTTTCATAAAATATAAAAAATACAAAAAGAATCATCCCTCACCTCTAAACCTAGTTTAGTAGGCTTTCTAATCCTAGCGAACACTATTCCTGAGTTGAACAATCAATCCCCCTGTACTTGTCACTATACTATACTACAACGATCAGGTACACTACCTGGCGGGGATTGCAAGATTCTCAAGATCCCTTGAGAGGTAAAACCTGTTGCGAGGGCGCAATCCCGTGTATCAAGTTTTTGGTGCCGCAGCCCGGGGAATAGTTATTGTCTAGGTTAGAATTTTTTTTTATTAGGTCTACTTGCTAGATTCCTTTCTAGTAAGAATTTTATTTTTATTTTTTGGTTTTCTCTAGTCTATCTTATTTCTTCGTTTCTTTGTTGGTAACTTTTACTATCCGACATCATGGAAGGTGGTAATATCCTTAAACCCATCAACCCACCACAACAAAACCACCCACAAAACCCACCACTAGCAAACCAACCTCCTAGACCCCGAACTTTAGGAGAGTATTCCCGTCCTAGCCACCAAGGCTGTCGGAACACCATTGAGCTCACTCAAAGAGCCAATGTGTCTCCCTTGCGATCCGACACCATCCGGTTGGTGCAAAGCGGATGTGCATCCCATGGACTTCGTTCCGAAGATCCTAATCAACATCTCAAGGATTTCCTAAAAATCGTAGATTCCATAGACCTTGATGTTGCAACTAGAGAGACGACCCGATTACGTCTATTCCAATTCTCTCTACGTGACCAAGCTTGTCAATGGCTTGAGCGTTTACTCGCGGGATCCATCACCTCTTGGGATGATTTCACTACTCGTTTCCTTGCTCAATTTTTTCCACCGGGGAGAACTACCAAGCTTAGAAATGACATCTTGATGTTCCAACAACGTCAAGGTGAAACCTTCTATGAAGCATGGACTCGTTTCAAGGACTTACTCCAAAAAGTCCCTCATCATGGTATAGATCTTTGGCTATTAACTCAAATCTTCTATGACCATGTCGACTTTCAGACCAAACGCACCATTCATCGAGCCGCCGGAGGCAGGTTGCATGATAAAGACGCCGAGGAATCTTGGGAAATTATTGATGAACTTGTCTTCGACAATCATGAGTTATGGGAAGTTACGCATGTTATAAACTCAGCTATCAACACAATCTCGACATCTGGGGAAACCACTCAAATCTCCGAAGAACTCCTTTGCGAACTTGAGAGAAAAATGGATTACCTCACAGAAAAACAAAAGAGACCTTTAAGTCCCAGACGGGCAACAGTCAATTCTATCTCAAATATGAATCCAACACCATTGTATGAGTCACCTCTTAGAGAGAATGTCGAAACCTTTCAAAAATATGCTCGACCTTATTCGCCTCCTCAAAACCTCAGCCCGGAATTCGAAACTCGAGTGAGAGAGTATATGGCAACCCATTCTGAGCGGCTTGCTAAATTCGAAGAGGCTGTTTATAAACAAAAGGAGGAGATGCATAAGAAAATGACGGAGATGATGAGCTTAGTGGAGGAATACTCAAACCAAAAAACTCCGAAAATGATGTTATTAAGGAAGGAAAGTGTTACCCCCACTACCCAATTTGTTAACTATATCACAATTGTCCACGAGGGTAATGAAGAGAAGGAAACCCCTATTGTACAAACCGTTGAGGAACCACCAAAATCCCAATGGGATAATGATTTCTAAATGTATCCAACTTGCCACGTTTTACTATATCATGTATGGAACTTTTAATTTTGCTATCTTGGGGTCTAAAGTGCCTAATCTTTGCTAACTTATGTACTCATCCGACATGGCAAAGAGATTAGCTGAGTTGGCTAGAGGGACCTTGTTGACCCCGTTTGTTTCTTTAAAAATACCGTTATGTTGACCCGTTTTCCGTTATATTACATTTTTTTATAATAAAAACGTTTTATTTATTTACCAAATCCACTTTACCAAATCCACACATACGATCACACACTTACTTTACCAAATCCACGAAACCCTAACCAACGACTAATGCTTTAATCAACGATTGTTTTATGTCTTCTGATTCGTCTCTAAGGTATGTAAACTTACTCTAACAATTAGTTAATTTGATTGATTTACCAATTTCAAGAAACCCTAAATACTATTATGATTAATTGTTTTACTAACCCTAATTTGATTTTGTGGCTTTGCCAGAATGATTCCTGGACCCAATGGTATTGAGTTAGATGTATGGAATGACGGCATTTTCAAGGAAGACCCTTTAAGGTATGAGGATGGAGTTATTTTGCACGCGTTTATTGCTAGGCTTTCACTTAAGGAATTGACAGAACATGTCAAAAGGTATACTGAGTGTGCACATATATTTGGTCTTTACTATAAAATGCCACATAGTGAGTTGGACAAGGGTTTAGTGAAATTAGATTGTGATTGGGAATGCAATAGGATGTATGATCTATCCAAGTTTTTTGGGAAATTAGAAGTGTATGTAGACCATACCAACATTGACTTTACCAAGTACTTAGCTATGCCTGACCCTGGTACACCTACCTCTGAGTATAGAGCAGTTGACAAGAAAAGATATTGTAATGAATTTAGTGAAGAAGAAATGATGTGTTGGGCTGAGCAAGAGGCTGAACAAGATGTAGGCATTGTTAGTGCTAGTAATAAGGTTACTGGTATGTCAAGTCAAAGTGATAAGGGTAAGGGTTTGGCCAGTGTTTGTGATAAGGGTAAGGCAATTGCTAGTTGTGATACTGATATAGCTGTGGCAACAACAAATGCATCTACAATTGCTAGTGATTATGTGGATAATGGTATGCTAGAAGATAGTGACAGTGATGATAGTGATTATTCAGAAAAGTCTGTTGACTATTTGAGTGCCTGTGAAGAAGAACTAATTGAGCACAGAATTAGGAAAGCAAATAGGGCAAAGACAAAAGCTACACCAATTCCAGATATGGCTGCTAATCCTAGTAGTAGTAGACCTAGGGGTGGTGAGAGGAATGAAGTGTTTGTTGAGCATGATGAGTTCATTGATGACTTATTGAAGAAGATGAATGAAGTGGATTCTGAAGGTAACATAGAGGACCCATTTTTGGGTGTACAAGCTACTGAAGAAAGATATCCGACACATGATGAAAGCACACATTGGAGGTTGCAAGCCCCAAAGGTAACATAATTGTTCAATGATACCCTCATTTGTGTATACCATTATCCATATTATGAATCTTAATCAATAACATTCTTGACAGGTTGGACTAAAGTTTGAAAGTGCAGCCCAATTGAAAGAAGCCTTGACCAACTATGCTTTGGCCAATGGCTATTCCATATGGTATGAAAGGAGTGCAACAGACAAGGTCATTGCTGTGTGTGGGCTAAGACCACCAGGTAAGTTAAAAGACCCTGAGAAAGGTAAACAAAGAAAACAATTTAGGTTTCCTAGTGAAATTAAAGAAGATGTGCCTAAGTGTAGTTTTAGGTTGTATGCTAGATGGATGACTGCTGAGAGAACCTTTCAGGTTTTATCTTTGAAACCTGAACATACTTGTGTAAGAAACTTTGAATATGGGTCATTAGTGGACTACAAATGGATAGGCAAGAAGTTTGGTGACAAAATTAGGAAAAATCCAGACATTAAGCTTGTAGACATTGCAGACCTAGTAATGAAGAAGTATAAGTGCATTGTCAGTCTTAATCAGTGTAGGAGTGCTAAGAAATATGCATTGTCAAAATATGAAAAAACTATTGAGGAACACTATTCTTTGTTAAGATCATATGGCAAGGAGTTATTGGATTGCAACCCTGGGTCAACTATTAAACTAGGAGTGACACAGAATGAGGAAGGGTCCACTGTGTTTGATAGGTTCTATGTATGTCTTGGGGGGTTAAAGGAAGGCTTTAAGAGGGGTTGTAGAAGAGTGGTTGCATTAGATGGGTGTTTTTTAAAAAGACCAAATAGTGGTGAGATACTCACTGCCATAGGAAGAGATGGCAATAACCATATTTTCCCTATTGCTTGGGCTGTGGTTAGTGTAGAGAATAAAGACACTTGGTGTTGGTTTTTAGAATTGGTTGGTGATGATTTGGACATGCCAAATGGTGCAGGTCTAACATTGATGTCTGACCAACACAAGGGTCTTATTGAGGTTGTGAAACAAGTTATGCCTCAAGCTGAGCACCGACAATGTGCTAGACACATTTATGAGAACTTTAGGAAACAATATAGTGGTGAAGAGTTTAGGAACTTGTTTTGGGGAGCCTCTAAATCTACATATCCACAATGGTTCAACAAAATTATGGACAAAATCAAGGCTACAAACCCCAATGCCCATAAGTACTTGATGGAAAAGGATCCAAAAACATGGTCTAGAGCATATTTTGAGTTGGGTAGAGGATGTGAGGCTGTGGAAAATGGGTTTAGTGAGTGTTTTAATTCAGTGTTGGTTACTGTGAGGGACAAACCAATACTAACAATGTTGGAAGCCATTAGGGTGATTGTGCTTGAAAGGATGAACACTATGAGGAAGATATCAGCAAAATGGACTCATGATATATGTCCATCAATCCTGAAGAGAGTTGATAAGTTAAAGGATGATATAAGGTATCTTTTTATCTCACGTATTATATGTTAAATCCTTCTGCTATGATGAATACTAATTGTTGTAATCTGTACAGGTTTTGGCATGTTATCCCAGCAGGGGGAAATAATTTTGAAGTTAGGAATGGTAGTTACTCATTCAAAGTCAAAGTGGATGAGAGGTCATGTTCTTGCAGAATGTGGGAGTTATCTGGCTTGCCATGTGTTCATGGTACAGCTGCTATTTTCAAGATCAACAAGCAGCCAGAAGATTATGTTCCAAATTGGTTTAGGAAGGAACTATACTATGCAACTTACCACAATTATCTTAGCCCAGTTGGTGGTAATGACTTTTGGCCTGACCAAAGTCAATACTCCAAAGTTTTGCCTCCAAAGGCAAAGAAAATGCCAGGATGCCAAGAAAGAAAAGAATAAGGTCAAAAGGTGAAGGTGGAAGCTCTACAAGGGTGTCAAAGGTTGGAGTGCAAATGACTTGTCAAAATTGTTTTAAGGTAGGGCATAACAAAAAGGGTTGTAAGGAAGTTGCTGCAGAAAAACCTGTTAAGCCAAAAAAGAAGGTTGGTAGGCCAAGTAAGAATGCATCCAATGTTACTGACCATGTTGACACTCCTACTGAAACTGTCCAAGCACCTAGTGCTCCAAATGTGTCTCAAACAGGATTAAGTGGTAGTGGTAGTGGTGGAAGTGTTGCCAATGATGTTAGGGGATCTGATATCCCAGGAATGTAAACTCCACAACATCAAAGTGCATTGAGAAAGGTGGGTGGAGTACATTTTGCAACTGGTAGTAGTGGAACTAGTGGTGCAAGAAGGACCTTAAGGCAACATCAGCCAACAAGCAAGGGGTTTGCATACTAGTTTGGTGAGCAAAGGGCAGGTCAAGGAAGTGGTTTTACTCAACCTTCTCAGGGAAGTCAAACAAATGAAAATGAACCAAGTCAAGTTATCCAACCAACTCAGTCCAGCCAAGTCATTCAACCAACTCAACCAAATCAAGCTATCCAACCAAATTAAGCTATCCAACAAAATCAACAAAGAGCATTTGTGATTCCTAGGAGGGTACCAAGTCAGAGAGTGCTACAAAAGAAGTTGTCAAAAAAATGTTTCTGGTGAAGGAAGTTCTCAGCAGAATGCAATGCATTTGGATTAACTTGTTTTATGTCTTTAGATTGCCATATTTTGTGTACTATTTATTGGCAATCATAAACTTGCTAGTATGGAATTAAGTATGTTAGGATTCTAGTTAACTTATAATTGCCATCTTTTGTGTACTCCATCTTGGCAATTAACTGAATTATGAATGTAGTGTTTGTAATTTGACTTTCAATAGTCAACTCTTGATTTTAATGCAGAAATATGACTGTGATAGTCATATTAAGTATGTTAGTAAATTACTTTGTCTACTTTGCTCTTTTACAGATTACTTTGGTTAGGTTCAATGCTAGTATCTATGCATTTACTGTTTTTTTCAAATCTGCAAATATGGTCAGTTACAACATACTTTAACAAGAGAATATATACCCTTTTTGTAAAAGACAAGTGACTTGAATTTTGGTCAGTTACTTTGACCATTTTTAGAGACTTGAACCACATACCTACCATTCATATTACTCCTATAAAAAGGACACATATCTTACCAATACAATGCACCATTACAACATTGACTGTTGCAGAATACAAACAAACATCATGAGTTCCAGCAAGAAAGGTTGTCCACTTTCATTATTTTTGCACAATTTCTTAAGTTTTGATTAATGTTTTATTTTATTTTTTTACCTGTGTAAATTCTGTTGAATGCAGAAATCATATACATTTCATCAAGTGATTCAAATGCAACTTCTGCAGAAGATGTGGATTCATGGGCCAATTATTTTCCTCAAGGATGGGTAAGCTCAGGCTTAACTAAGGAAGATGCTAGGAGGAGAAAAGTTCCATTTCATGCCAAGGAACCATCTTCCAATGAACCTTCTGAGAAACATGCATTTAAAGCAAGGGGTAAGGTTTTAGGCCTTCCAAATCCTACATTCTGTAAGGATCATGGTATCAAAACATGGTCTCCCAAAATCCCAAAAGCATGATCTAAGGGGAAGGGGAAAATGTGTCACATGCTAAGTTGGAATAAAACTGACTTTCTAAAGTCAATGTTATAATATGATGCCTTGCAATTACCATTCATTACCATTACATGTTAAGCATGAGAAACACAATTGCAAAAGTATATACCATTCAAAATTGCAAATTTTTCATTGCATTAGAAAACTTTGACTTTGTACAGTCAAAGTAAAACATAATCCTAATGGAAACATTACAACAATTATAACCTAAACTTGCTAGTCTTAAAGAACCTAAATCAACTTCCCAATTTCATTCCAAGTACAAGATAGAAAATTATTATAATCCCAATCAAGATGAGAAACAACCTATCATACAATTGCAATTTTGACTTGGTGCAGGTCAACTCATGAACCAATTGATTCTTCTCCATTGTTAGAACATCAATGTCCTCTTGCATTTCATTCCTTTGCAGCCCTCTTTTGACATTTTGATGCTCTTCAAACAACAACTCCCTATAATAATCACTAGGTAGATCATCATCAAAAAATTCATAGAACCCACACTTTTGTGTCTTGTCCTAAAATTATAACCAAAAATATTCATCAACATTTATTACCAACACTTTATGATTGCCTGTTAAAATTGAATCCTGACTTACAAACTTGGGACAAGTAATAAATCATTTCCCAGGATTCTCCTTTGTCCATGCCGTTTTGACAGTCATAGCAAGTCCACATCCACAATGAGTTGCAACGTACCTGTGTGTCACTCTTTTGGTTCCTGGAGCGTAACAAGCCATATTCGATTTGTGTTTGTGTCTCTGATTTGATTTAATCGTAATTTAATGATCAATGTTTGTGATTCGTGTTTGTGTATGTAATTTGTGTGCGTGTTTGTGATTTGTGTTTGTGATTCGTGTTTCTGATTCAATTTTTAGGGTTTGGGGTTATATTGGGGGGAAATAATAACGTTAGGGAAAATGACAAAAGGCTTTGCCAAGCTGGAAGCAGACGTGGATGCCAACATGGCAAGTTACAACGGCAAATCCCTTAATCACCCCGTTAGTACATAAGTTAGCAAAGATTAGGCACTTTAGACCCCAAGATAGCAAAATTAAAAGTTCCATACACGATATAGTAAAACGTGGAAAGTTTGATACATTTAGAAATCATTATCCCAATCCCAATCATTAGGGTACTACCTGAAACATGATATAAATGAGAACACCATAACAAATTGGATGAAGGGTGACGGGCGTAACCAATCCTCCAAACGGGTTTCCAAAAGAGAGAAAGAGGAGAAAGATGAGTATGATACATTACCTGGGGGGGCGGTATTTGAGAAGCTACTTATACAAAAGGTGACTACAAAGTAGCTGGCTTATGGGAACTTTGAGATACCAGCCAGCATTGGAAAGTTACAATATCTGGATGGTTTCGCCGATCAAGGATCAGAAGTAAACCTAATGCATCTAACTATTTACACCCAACTCACTACGGAAATGCCGGCAACCACCCGTGTTAGGCTATCCTTCGCTGGTCACTCTTATGTATACCCTTTGAGAATTGCAGAGGACGTACTGGTCAATGTAGCAGGTTTCATGTATCCCATCGATTTCATGATCATCGATGATAAAGGAGGTGGGTGCATGCCAATAATCCTTGGATCACCATTCCTCACCACAGCAAGAGCTGTCATTAGGTATGAAAAAAGAGAAATTGAACTTAAGTCAGGAAAAAGGAAGATTAGCCTTCCTATGACCCCACGATGTATGCAAGAAAGCCCGATGAAAAGAAAGCTCAAAAACAACATTGACACGTCGCATAATCATGTTCAAGAAAAAATCCTCGCATGGGAAACAAGAATCAAAATCTACAAAGAAACTGAGCCTGAGAGAGGCAAAAGCAGCGATAAAATTCATGTCAAGTTTGAATGCAGTCAACCGACGGAGAATCATGTATCATTTGCTGAAGGAGGCTTGGTACTCTTAAGGAATTCAGAGATAAAAGTACCTCCCGACGAGCCAAGTCCCTGGTGGTATGGACCATTCACAATTGAAATTCTATGCCAAGATGGGATAGCTACCTTGTGCAGTAAAAGAGGAGGGGAGGTGACTGCAAGTGTCGAACGATTGAAACACTACCACCTTGATAGCGAGGGTCATACTTATATGGGATATGTCATCTCAAGAGACAAGGTCACGTAATAGCCTGTGACCTTGAGTCTAGCTACAAGACTCGTAAGTAAAGAAAAGCGCTTCTTGGGAGGCAACCCATGTTTTGTGTGTTTTTATTTGTTTGATTTTTATTTGTTTCCTTATGCGTGTTTTATTTTTATTGTTGGTAAATCATGTTTCAAAGTAAATTGTGAAAATGCTTTATTTTGTTTTTAACTTCGTCTTAATTACATATAAAGGTATTTTTCAAAAGCTACATGTAAGGGAAATCCAAATTTGTTTATAAGAACGAAAAAGAGCATGATTCACTACAATATTAAATGAGCATGTATATTAGTATTTGTTAGAGTCAAATGCTTGTATCGAGTCATAATGATGTTTTGCAGGATTTTTCAGGAAATAAGGCATAAGTTTTTCCAGAAATTTTCCGGAAACTTAACATAAGATTTTTCCAGGAACATTCTAACGGCGTCAGGAGTTACAACCTGGCGGCGTCAGGTACTAAAATTCTGAAAAATTTTGCGAGTTTTGTTTAAACCGGAGTCTTAAAGTTTTTGTTGATTCTTTAGTTTTATAAACTCCATGAAATCCGCAAACATTCATTCCACAAGCATTATATCTTAATTTGTTTGGATTTTTAGTATATATAGATTGCCGCCGATTTTACGCGAGGTTTGCCTTAATTATTTTCTCAGGTTTAACAGGTTATATATGACAAGATTTATATTTCTTGAAGGAAGCTTTCAAAGTTCATTTTCTTGGAGGAAGATCTAACCTTGTTGACACACTATCCACACCAAACGAATTAGGGGAGTATTTGTTTTCATTCTTTTACCTGCTTTACTTTTAAATCCTTTAATTGAACATTAACGACAATGTTCATCCTAAGTGTAAGGGGAGGGTAAATGATGATACCTTATAGGATACAATTACACTTCAGTTTGTTTGTTTGATAGTAGGTGTGTAATAAAACTAAGAGAAATACTTGCTAGGGAAATTTTAGCGCCAAATTTAAAATTTTTTACAACATTTAGGAGTGAAACTTTAGCCTTAATAAGTGTCTCATGGATAGGAGTTGTATGACTAGCACAAAACCGTACCACTTAAAAAAAATTTCCACCCAAATATGTGAGGTTCGCCTTTAGATTTGATAGGAAAAGCATTCATTATTAGTGCTTATGAGTGTACCGGTAGTATTTAGATTCTAGAACTTGCATTAGTGATACATCCCGAGACCGCTAGTGAGACTACATTCGTGTAGTTAGAATTTACTACATTATGGCATTAGGATCACCCTTGTGTTTAAACCCGTATCATAATTACTTGACCATTTAAGTCATATTACTTGACTAGCAAAGTCAATTAATTTTCCCACACCTTAGCGTTGTACTCATTTTTAGTACACGAAACCCCTAGTACACCCCTCCGAGCCTATCTTTTCATTTCTAACTTTGAGCATCTTACTTAAAGGAAGAATTTTTTTACAATCCACCCCAAATGTGCAACCAAATTGCCTTAGCCTTCCTTGTATGCACTCATCTTTAATGCATTATTGTTACATGTTTAAACCCTTAGTTAATTGTCTAATTGATTACATGGTTGCTAAGTCAAGTCATATCTTGTACATATTGTTTTGGGACGATTATGACTCATGGGTAAAGTACTAGTAATATGGAGTAATGGGGAAGACATCAATTTATTACCCCCCACATGTGCGTTAATATTTAAAAAGTACTCCAAGTGTATTGATTATCTTGATTCGAGTCATTAGAGTAGTTTATTGTAAAGTATGAAAAAATTCAAGTGTAAGGGGAATGCAAATTCCCTATGATGTATTATTTTGGATGGTAGGGTAAGAGTGTATGAAAAAAAAATAGAAAAAAAAAAGAAAAACATACGGACTACCATCCCGTTTTATTCTATGTTTATTTTATGTTTTTATTAGTTTTTTATTAGCTTAAGTCGAGTCGAGTCTTGGCTTAGCAACGCCAAATTGTACATGTAATTAACCAAGATGATTAACTCGCCACCAGTAAATATTGCCTTTATCCAACCAACCCGTGTTTTCCATATCCCTACACCTAACATTATAACCCTTTGAAAGACCTCTTTGATAGTTTATCCTAGGTGCTTACGCCAAGTGGTGGAGGTTTGATCTTTTCCCAAGCCTATGGTAATCTATTTGCTATGACAGGCAGTGAGAGATGTTTTCCATTTCCATATTGTGATATATACTTTATTACACCCGAGAGATGTGAGTATCTAAACACTATTTGTGAGGTGCTAGTGTATGACCTCCGTGCTTGTTTTGGTTTTTAGTGGAACGATTATTTGTTGTAATTACTTTTATATTAGTGTTAAATGACCCCTAACTTGTATTTTGATTAGAATAAAAGCGCATTTGCTTGAGGACAAGTAAATCTCAAGTGTAAGGGTATTTGATAAGGCGAAAAGTGTACCGCTTTTAAGGGGTCATTTAAGCCCGAATTCGTGATAATTTGATCAATTACTGCCCTAAATCGTTCCTTTTATCATTTTAGGTACTTTTGAGAAGAAATCTGGAAAAGGAAGCATTTTTGACAATTTTGGAGCATAAAAGTGAAGAAAACGACAACGTCTCAAAATCCTTGATGGGAACAGTACCTGACGATGTCAAGACTTCACACATGACGGCGTCAAGCTTGGAAAAAGAGGTGGAAGTGGAAAATACACGTGACAGCCCAGAACTATTTCAAGTATAAAATTCCTGACGGCATCACTAAGGCCGTCAAGGTCATTTTGCAAGTGACGGCCCAGAGCTCAATTTCTACATGACGGCGTCAAGACTGGATCTAGGCAATATGATCCTTAATTTGGCGACGAGTTGACGGCATCAGACACTACAACATGAGGCCGTCAGGATGTATTCTCTATATATATTTTTCCAATTTTTCATTGTAAAAGTGTGAAACATTAGGAGAACTTTGGAGAGCTTAAACCCTAGACGAATTTTTTGTAAAAATAAGGGTTTCAACCCTTGTTCCATCCATGCTTAATTGAAGATAATTTTTCTAATAATCATACGATATGTCTATGTGTTGTGTGATTCTATCTTATGCTTGTCTTTCTTTTAACATGCTAGGCTAGGTTTTTATTGTGTTTGCTTAGATGTAGTGAAACCTAGATGTTGATTATTGGTTGATGGTTTGTTTATAATTGTTGTGGATGATTGTATTCGATGTTAGGTTAAGAAAACTGGCAAACTTCCATTGGTAACTTGCTTGAACGTCTTAAGAAACATGATCGGAGGTGTACTATGATTTTTGGTTGTAGTTAATGCATAAGTGAATTCTAGTGATCCCATGTTAGGAGCTTTTAGTCGGCTCGACATAGGAGTGAAGCATGATCTTATAGAGTTAGGGGATATTGTACACGGCCCTACGACTAGTATTAAGGAATATAACCCGTCATCCATGCAATTGTAACAAGCTAATCAACCGGTAAAAGATATCTAGGGAGTAATGAAATCTAAGTAAACACATCTTTTCTCATTATTGTTTACACCACATAATTACATTAGTTTATTTTCATTCCTTTTTATTTTATTTTGATTGCATCTTTAGTTATTTGGGTTAGTTGACTAGCAACTAATTCCGCCCACTCCTTCAAAACCCGAGATTTTACTTGCTTTCATAATATATAAAAAATACAAAAAGAATCATCCCTCACCTCTAGACCTAGTTTAGTAGGCTTTCTAATCCTAGCGAACACTATTCCTGAGTTGAATGATCAATCCCCCGGTACTTGTCACTATACTATACTACAACAATTAGGTACACTGCCCGGCGGGGATTGCAAGCTTCTCAAGATCCCTTCAGAGGTAAAACCTATTGCGAGGGCGCAATCCCGCGTATCAGTGAGCTTAAATCTTTTCATCGCGTTTGGCTAATTCAAAATATGCATCAAATTCAGGAGCATCCGAAGATGTATTGGCATTTGAGATTTTAATTCTTTCTTCTAAATGTTGACACTTTAATTGCAAATTAAGATTATCAACCTCTAGTTTTGACAAATTCCTGACCATGTTATCATGGTCATTGTTTTGAATTTTCTCATGCAATTTTAAATTCTCCCCCTCAAGCTCAACAACACGATTCTGAAAAACGTTTAGTGTAACCGACATCTCATGAAATTGATGAAAGAGAAAGAGTTTTTTTTTTTTTTTTTTTTTTTTTTTTTTTTTTTTTTGAAGATATATGTGGCAATGGATAAATTGACAAATAAAGTGACAAAAATGGGTGGTTGAAGATGATAGAGGGTGAAATGACAATAATACTATCAGGTCTATAATCGGGTGAAGCTACTTAACAGAAGTACTAATGATCGTTAGCTTTCGGTGGCATATTTGAACGCCAACATGAGCTTCAATGACTAAATTGAAAATTTTATTTTTTGGTGGTTTTCTTGCATTTTCCAAAAACATTATGGACAAAAAATTGCAATTTGCCCTCAAGAAAAAGACAGCCCATTTCTTGCATAAACAAATACACCACGCGGCTGTATCAAATGAAGATATCACCACTCTATAAGCACTAGTTCTCTCCTCTTTTCTCATCACCTCCACCAACATTTAACCAGAAACATTAGCCACTTTTTCACGATGGATGAAAACTATTTGCAACTCTTTATCGATGAGACCTCGATGACTAACCGGATGGTGCTCGGGGCACTGCTGCCAACGAAGACGTGGGAAACGTTACCACACTTTTTCCAAACGTGGCTTCGGAACTATACGAGTGGAACACTGGTGTATTTTATCACAAGTTTACTTTGGTGCTTCTATGTTTATTACTACAAACATAACGTCTACGTTCCAAAAGGTATGTTTTTCATAGTTTCAGTAGTTTGCTATTTTTTAACGGCAAAGTCACATTCACGCATACACCTAGTAAGAATTAAGCAACTGTCATTATAGTTAACTTTTGTTATATACTTTGTAAGTAGGCATTAACTTAGTGGGTCATTCACCGCAAATGTACAATGGTCGGTCGTCACATAAAAGAGATCTACAGAGTTATAATTATCAGCCGATCTAAACATTCTAGGAACTAATTATCCTTCCGTCTCAAAATTATTGTTGCTAGACAAAAAAACAGTTTAAGAAAAGCGAGAATAATATACTCTTCAAATAATCAAATCATCTTCGCCCATTAAATTCTTTTTTGATTAGTTGACCCAAGAAGAGAGCACTATTATTTTAAGACACTAATTTTGAGACGAAGGCTATGTTTGGCAAAAGTAGCTGTAAGCGGTAGCAGTGAGCTGCGAGCAGTAGCTGTGAAAAAAGAGCTTTCCGCTCACAGCTTCTTAAAGAAGCATTGGAAAAATGAGCTTTCCTAACAAATAGCAAAGCTCACCACTCTTTTGCCAAACAACACTGAAAATAAAAAAGCTCATTCTCACCGCTCATTGACCAAAAAAGCTCCAAAAAAGCTCCGTGTCAAACATAGCCGAAGTGAGTATTAGTTGTGTTCTTTGGCTTAAGTTTGCATTTTGGTTACAAAAGCTTTTAGTTTTCTTATGGAGCATTAATTGGGAATCAAATAACATGCACTGAATTTATTTCCTTTCTAGTTTCTTATTCTATGGGAAAGAACGTGATAATGAATACATGGTTGGTTTTAGAATGCATTATTGTAATGTATGAAGATATATTATAAGAGTCAAATACTTAGAGCATCTGCATTGGATAAAGTCTTCCAATGACTTTTTACTTAAGCCACATCATTATTGTAACAAATTTTCATTAAATTAAAGTTTTTCATGTTTTTTTACTACAATGGTGAAAAGCTTTCCAAAAGCTTTTTGTGAAATTAATGCTCAAGAATTGCAGAGAAAGATGCATAAAATGAATACACATTAAATGAAAAGCTTTTAGCAAAAGCTTGGCAAATGACAAGTCTTTGTTAAAAGTCATTGTAAAAGTCATTAGCAAAAGCTTTCTTTTCAATGGATAAAGTTATTTCAAAGACTTTTTCAAATAGTAAAAAGTCATTGTAAAAGCTTCCATTAGGGTTGCTCTTAGGGCGTTGTTGATATTAATGCTTTAAGGCCGGCAACGTGGTGGGTTCGAACTTTATTTGATTTAGTTTTCGTATATAAAAAATGTAAAATTGAAATAAAGATAAATTAAAATGGTTGAATTGATTTCATGTGCATTACAATGGGGCTCAAGCAATGGAAATTAGAATATTAAGGAATTGTTTTTCTGGAAAAAATAGTCGTGCAAAATAAAAGGAGATCCAGAAAAGAACGAGTTACATATTTTATTGCGAATGTCATTTTTGATTGAATAAAATATTCCCTGCTTTTGTACGTGTCGCTGATTTCTTGTCAAATAGAAATACAATTAGGTACAAATGTACAATAATGCAAATATTGCTCACCAACAAAAAGTCCAAAACTATTAGTTGGGCATGTGCCGGATGTTGGTATTAACTGGAAAAGCATGTGTTCAACTTCGGTGAATCATATTCAAATTTCCGACACATGGTTAACAACTATTGTTACAAACAAGAACACTAAACTTGAATAGACGGCACACATAAATTTAACACGATAAGGATCATCTTATGTTCAATTTGAACATAAAAAGTAATGTTATTGTGTTTGTGAATTTGCTTTTAATTTAAAATAAAATAAAAAATATTCAATAATAATGGCCCATCTTTTTTTCTCTCACAAAAAAATCATCATTACTCATTATGTTCAAAATGAGTATGAGTGATCCTCATCCAATTTATCATGAATTTTGTGATTGCTAGATTAATAAACCCCCACCTCCCACATGCACACGTACACACACATAAAATAGTGTTAAAATCTATTTAGTATTGCTATAAACACGCCCTTATAGTATAAAAATCCTATACACACATCCTTAAATTACCACCAGTGATGCACACAGTATAATATCGCAATGCATAAAAGGGTATTATTTCTCTTCCATGTAGTGTGTTACCAATTTTCGTAGATATCAATTATTCTATTTACCTCTTTTAACTAAAAATAGATTTTAGAAAAACAAACACAAACATTGATTTAATTACTGTGTTCATATCCATTTTTGATACCACCATTAAAAATAGATTTTAGAAAAACAAACACAAACATTGATTTAATTACTGTGTTCATATCCATTTTTGATACCACCATTGACAATCCTGGATAGTGTTAACTTCCGAAATTCAATCAAACCTTTTCTAGCCACTAAATGATAGGAAAGTGATAGGATCGGATAGAGCATTGAAAATTTCTATCTGTAATAATATAAGAAATTTGCTGCAAGACGATATTCCTAATTCATCCTCTTAACAAAACAATTACGGAGTATAACATATGTAATTCATTAAGTCTTTATTTTCTGCTAAAGCACTTAATTTGTCGGGCGTAACCATCAGTTTGTTAGGATGACTATTGGCACAATAAACTGAAAGATAATTCAGTTCGATCTTTATATACTCATATAGTTATAATTAGAGGTGGCAATTTGTGCCCAAAATTAAAAAAAAAAAAAAAAAAAAAAAAAAAAAAAAAAAAAAAATGAGCTAAATGGGCATATTTTTAAAAGATTTTGGTACATTTGGGCCCTCTACTTTTTTTTTAAAATGGGCATATATTGCCCATTTAGAAGTTAAATGGACATAACGGGCACATATTTTGCTCTCAATTGGAGAACATTAAATTGATAAACTTATGGATATATTATATTTAGTTACTTAAATTTAAATGAGGTGTTACGTTTGAAGAATTTTTTTGTTATTTTAGGTCGTTTTTAAAACGATTCGTATAACATGCGCCCGTTTGGCCCGCGCCTTTTTAGCCCGCGCCCGTTTAGCCTGTAGCCCGTTTAGCCCGTTTAGCCCATTTAGCCCGTAACCCGTGTCCGCCCGGCCCGCCCGTTTTACCACCTCTAGTTATAATGCACGGTATTATATTTATCGGTAGATAAGATGAATGTGGACGGGAATACATTTTTGTCAAAACTTATACAAAGTAATCCATAAACACAAAATGAAACACGTATATGTCATTATGTCAACATATATTTTTTTAATCTATTTTGTAAATTTTATAAGAAGGTAGTGTGTCACATAATTAGAGTTGAGCCAGTTACGTTTATAAAAATAATACTCCATTAGAGCTGTCATGTACTTTTGTATGTTACACTATTGTATTTATTATTTTTGAAAACTAAATCCTGCTCAAGACAATTCCAAATAAGCCAAACTTGCCCTTGCCTTTGCCTTTGCCAAATTTGGCTTGTTTGATTCTGAGTTAAAACTACGGTCTAAAAACAGGCACCTTGCGCAAACCACTAAAAGCTGTAATTAATAATCTGATATGTGAGGGCAGAGCTATTTCTGGAGAATAAATTATTGCAACTTTACCAAATAAGATATATAAAAAAGTACGAGTAACATTAAATAATACGTATATAATTTATAGGAACTTTTTTTTTTTTTTTTTTCTTTAAGATAAACACCTTTATATTAGATCTCAAGAACTACAAAGCATCTTTCTCTATCAAAAAAATAAATAAACAACGTTACGCAGAAAACGATTCAAAGTATATTACCTGTCGACTTGAGTCTATAAATAGTACGAATATCATCATGCATAATGTGAAGCTTTTAATGTACGAGATGTATTTGTCTCTCGCGTTGAAGTGGGTCCAAAAAACATTTATTTCCTAACTATGAAACAAAATTCTCATTTAAATATATAGTACGTAGTATATAAGAAAACTAACTAATTACGTATGTAAATTGTAAATATTTAAGATAATGATGCTCGTAATAAGAATAGTAGTCTGTGTATTTTTTATTTTATTTATTTATTTATTTATGGGTTTTTCTAATAACAGCCCTGAAGAGTGTGGTTAAAAGAAATTTCTTTACTACAATTTAATGCAAGAAATTAAATCATCCAATTAGAATCAAATGTTTGTTGTGCATTCAGATTTTTCGGGTTTGACATCCAATCATAGTAATTTATAGATGACTTTTTAATAAAACTCATTCTCTTAACGATAACTCTAAGGGCTGTCATTAGTAAAACCCTTTATTTATTTATTTTTCTGATAATAAATGTTAGAAATCAAATTGATGTGTCTGAAGTTAAAATGTAAAGTTTAATGGGCTTGGAGGGTTTTTTTTTTTTTTTTTTTTTTTTTTTTTTTTTTTTTTTTTTTTAAGGTTAACTTATTATTATTTTATTAAACTTAAAAATTGTTAGACATAAAGTTCAATTGATTGAAGGGCTAATTTTGTTATTTATTAAACTCAAGAGGATGTAAATGCATTATGTAGTAACTTAAGGGGGTGTTTATGCATTTTCCAAATGAAGTTTACTGTTCATGAACACATTTGGATGCACATCGTTTAATTATAGATTTAGATATAAGAATTATTTGGTAAATGTTACGTAGTAATATAAGGATTAGATATTTAGATTTAGATATCATATCATGCTCTTTAGATGCACATCGTTTAATTTTAATCCCATAGAAATACAGTTTTATTAACTTTTAACTGTGATCAGAGAATATTTGCATGTGCACGGTGCACCTTGACTGGTACCATTATTACGGAGTATTTGATAATTTCAATTGGGTTAGAAGAAAGATGCAAATTGTATTACTTGGTAGAGAATCATATAAGAAGATAGATCCCTTTAATGACGTCTCATGAATACTATCATGTCTATAAAAAATTAAAAACTTCTAAGTTTTCCAAACTTTTGCACATTATATCAAGTTTTCTCCGTTACTAAGGACTGATGTCTAAGTTCGTATTGTTTTAAGAAACATGGTTGTTAAACTACATAAAAATCAAAGAACTAGGAAAATTATCATCTACATGTGCAAGACTTTACTAACTTGAATTTTACTACCATTGCAAAATACTCTACTGAATTATTGTCAAACTTTTAGAGGAAAACATTAGATTTTGGAGACAAAAAGATCTACAATTGTGGCGGTACTGTTGTGGTCTTAAATCACTTTAAAGCTCTTTTACTAGTGTACTTGGTTATCCATCCATCATTCCATTGTACGCATGTTGGCAAAGGGAAGGTCAAATGGGCTTTTTCTTATATCATGTTATAGATAGCCTATAGCAAGAAAGCCATAAGATCTACAAGGCTTGTGAAAATTCAGAACTTAATGATAATTCTTATTTTGTGTTACTAGTATAAAATAGTCCAAAATTGTAGCTTAACATAAGCAATTTTAAGCATAACTTATTACTGTACCGGGTAAATCCTTTCTTCCCTTCATCCCTTCATGTAAGAATATGCAACTAGAGGCAAATATTTGAAACCAAATTGGTACCAATTATAACAAAGAACATGTTCTTGAAATGTCTACTTTATATCGCCATCCTCCTCTTCTCTTTGAGTCATCATATCTACACCATAATGTTCATCTTTCCAAATATGATTCATATTGTTTATGTGTGACTTAAATAAGTTTATAATTGTGGGTAACAAAGTTGTACTTGTTACTTGATCTTACGTTTCGTGTTTATGATAATCATATTGGCTTCCAGAGGCTATCCCTTCAAGAAAAGCAATGCTGCTACAGATGTATGTCGCAATGAAGGCTATGCCAATCTACACTGCTCTTCCAACAGTCTCAGAGTACATGATTGAGAAAGGATGGACTAGATGTTTTGCCCGCATAAGTGACGTTGGGTGGTTTTCATACACGTTATATTTGTGTGTATATCTAGTACTTGTAGAGTTCGGCATTTACTGGATGCACCGAGAGTTGCATGATATTAAGCCTTTGTACAAATACCTTCACGCAACTCATCATATCTACAACAAGCAAAACACACTTTCACCGTTTGCTGGTGAGTCTTTATATACAACAGGTTTGAGTCATGAAAACAGTCACTTTTAGTATTTAACCTAAGTATAATTTTGTATCAGGATTGGCGTTTCATCCTATAGATGGGATACTGCAAGCTGTACCACACGTGATCGCACTATTCCTAGTGCCAACACATTTCTCAACGCATATAGCGTTGTTATTTATTGAAGCGATATGGACTGCAAATATTCATGATTGTGTAGATGGGAAGATATGGCCAGTGATGGGCGCAGGTTACCACACGATCCATCATACAACGTATCGTCATAACTATGGGCATTATACGGTGTGGATGGACTGGATGTTTGGTACGCTTCGTGATCCTTCAGAGGAGGAGACCAAGAAGATGTGAATTTGGTTGTGGGGTACTAATGTAAATGGTTGAGTGATGGTTAATTTGGTTCATTTCATTTTTTGATTTTTAAGTCAAGTAGTTTTAGGTGGGTGAAGATGCATGATGGTTGGGGGTGGGCCATGCTTACGGGACTTGCCTCCTTCCCTCGTACTGTAACGTTGGAATCTTATTTGACAATAAAAGCATGATAAATATGCTAATTTTTGTCGTGTGTTTATGTGTGAACTTCTGCTGCAATCACCAATCCAAGTTACTCTGGTGGGATGGTGGCGGTCCTAAACGTGTTACTACTTGAATGTGCAAAAATGGATTTAAACCTGAACGAGGCACGAGACTTTGTCAGAAAATGGATTTAAACCTGAACGTGGCACAACACACAAGACTTCGACCAAAAAAAAAGGCTCCACCCAGACCCATTTAAGATGTGGTCCTTAAAACTATTTATCTGGTTAAAAAAAATTGAGCAGATAAGCACTTAATTAATCAATACCAAACATTCAGTAAGCAATCTTGAATCCACAGCGACAGTGGCGCATAGGAAAGAGGGATCCTATTGTCTGCCACTAAATGTAAACATAGCACTAAGGTCGCTTACACGACTGGAAGAACAGAGCTGAAGAAACTTCAATACCAATTCATATCCTGATATAATGTTTCACTTTACAAGGCGAAAACAAAAACAAAAGATCAAAAATAAATTAAGTGGATACCTTGTGTCTATGTTCAATAAAATACAAGATTTGGAACAACATAGTAAATACTAATAATAACAACACTCCCTTTCATAACAAATCAATTGCAAATGCTGGCGATCATAGCGTGAAGCTTGAGTCATAAATTACCTTTTCTTATACGTGTATTAGCGCCATAATGTAATCCCACACAACACTTGCTTCAAAAGTATCACCACACCAACGCCTTTCGTTTTCTAAACAAGTCAACACTCATTCTAGACTTCTCGGGCTTATTGGGTTTCTTTGACTTATCGAGTCTACTATCTAAACTATTTCTAGAAACTTCTGGAAGGTCAGGCTGCGACTCTATTGTGTCTGCTGTGCCAGTGGTGCCACTTTCAGACGCTTTCTTCTGATTCTCAACATCCGCTGTTGAGTTTTTTGACCCATTGCTGCTCGTTTTTAATTTTCCGAGGGCCAAGACAAACTTTTTCAAGTGTCGGATAAACTCAGGATAAAACTCAAGGTTGCAATGGCCTCCACCTGTTAGCCACAACGGTTCATACTTGTTCTTGCAAAGCTCCCATAGCTGTTTCCCGTGAGAATGATCAACAACTTCATCTGACGTTCCCTATAAACAACATAAGCAACTTAAATGTGTCCGGACTCCCATTTCTATCATCTTTTTTTTCATTAAAAAATGTAATAAGTAATCTTACGTGAATGACAAGAACTGGGCAACTCACTAGACCAATCTTGTCAATGTTCTGAAATCAACAAAAGCAGATAAAGGGTTAACTTTATATTCACAAGAGGAACAGAAATGGAGGGGGAAAAAAAGAAAGTACTGCAATTTTAGTATATTATTATAACCTTGTAAATATCGAACCAATAGGTTCGTTTGACAGGATAAAGCACCCTCACGCCCGAGAGGATTGGACTGTGTAAAACGACACCTCTTAAATCAGATGTACGTGATGCAAGATCAATAGTGGGTCCACTACCAACAGACTGACCATATAAGATTAGTTGATCATCTTTAACACCGTATTTTTCCTTGAGGCATTTATATACAGCATCAACGTCAGCGTATGTGTTACACTCAGATGCCTGTTAGAAGGCAAAAGAAAGGATAATTGTCAAATTATTTGGAACCATATATATATTTAAAAATGAAAAATGAGTTGTATGCCTAAAACCTAGACCTAAAATTAGACCTAAAAATGTGATTGGTGCATTTGAAAATTTAATTGGTGGGAAATGATGAAAGAGAAAAGGTGCATGACACTAGTCAAAAAATGAATGGAGTAGATCTATTAGTAGGTCTAAATATCACAACTCTTTAAAAATATATAAGGTGTTTGTGAAATTAGATAGCAAACCTTTCCGGTTGATTGCCCATAGCCAGAGTAGTCATAGCTGCATATACATAAGAGAATAATTTGGACGTTAAGAATTAGCAAATGCCCGTTCAAACTTCAAAGTTTATAATAAGGAATATCTATATCAGTGTTGTAAATATCGCTCGGCGGTACCTCGGCGGTCGACCACCGCCAAGCGCCAAGACCGATATGGCGGCGATATATCAGTGATATATCGGAGAGCATAAATTATAAAGAAAATTATTTTTAAAAAATAAATATTAGTAATATCCTAACAAAATAAGTCAATAACCACACATTTAACTAAAACTAAATTTTTTATATATAAGTTTAAGACTTAAATGTAAACTATTAAAGATGGAGAGGGTCAAATGTTTAAATACATAAACTTATTTTAAACTTTTTGAGTAAAATTTATAAAGTTTAGAGACTAAATGTAAAATAGTAAAAGATAGAGGGGTTAAATGTTAAAAATTCTAAACTTATTTAAACCCTAAACCTAAAACCAAGTTGCAGCCTCACTTTAAAACACAGCCACCCTTCACCCTCACTTTAATACATTAATACACTGATAAACCCTAAACCAATTCTCCGGCGTTGACCATCAATTGACCGGCGTGAATCTGAAAAAAAAAACCAGATTTGGCGTTGACCGGCGTTGACCGACCGCCGCCAAGGCCGATTTTTGACCGATTTTGACCGCCAAGCTCCGATTTTGACCAAAACGCCAAGTTAGACCGATATGGGAAATATCGTGGCGGTGGACCACCGCCAAGCGCCATGGCGCCGCCATATCGGCCGCCATGGCCGATTTTTACAACACTGATCTATATAAAGGTGAGTATATTCTGAGGACAGCTCAAGGATGTTTTATATCACTTCAGAGATATATTTATAACAAAAAATCTCACGTTTTTTGAGAGAAATTTCTAAACCGTATTTGGATAATACAAACTGTTGGCTTATTCTAAAATAAACAGTTTTAAATAAGAGGGTGTTTGGGGTTGCTTATATTTTCTGCTCATGCTAAAATATTAGGAATCTATAAGCTGCTTAAGCATAAGGACTTCAGGAAATAGCGTTTGAATCTGCTTATTAAAAATGTTGTAGAAATTTTCAATCTAGTTCATTCATAAACGGTTTTAGGACATGTGATGAAAAAAATGCTATAGAAATATTCAATCTAATCCATTCATAATGAGTAGAGGTGGCAAAACGGGCGGGCCGGGCGGGCACGGGTCACGGGGTCAAACGGGCACGGGCTAAATGGGCACGGGCCAAACGGGCGCATGCTATACGAATCACTTTAGAAAAGACCCAAAATGACAAAATAAATTCCTCAAACGTAATACCACATTTATATTTAGAAAATTAAATATAGTATATCTATAAGTTTTTCTTTAAAAACAATTGTAATGTTATCCAATTGAAAGAAAATATGTGTCCGTTTGCGCCCATTTAACTTTTAAATGAGCAATATTATTTCAAAAAAAGAAGGGGGCTAAATGTGCCCATTTCTTTTAAAAATTTGTCCAAATTAGCTCATTTTTTTTATTTTGGGCACAAATTGCCACCTCTAATAATGAGTTTTAGGTTAGATATGATGGTAAGAAAGTAATCATATTTTCATCTCAAATAAGCACTTTGAAAAAAGCATGTCCCAACCTTCTATGCACATAAATCTGTTTGGATGATCCAAACGCTTCAAACTGCTTGTCTACTTATAACTTAGTGGATAAGCAGAAAAATTAGCAATCCTAAGGGTGCGTTTAGTTGGTGAAAGAATTTTCCATTTTTCCGGAAATTTTTCATATGAAAAGGAACAAATTGAAAATCCGTTTAGTCACAATTTTTTTCAACAATTTTCAAAAAAAGTGAAATTCTCATTCTCTAAATTTTAACTAAAAATTAGAAAGCCCATTCTACTCTTCTCACTTTTTTCTCATTTTTTCTCAAACAAAAGAGACGGGATCTACAAAACGTAAAAGATACACCATTCTAACCCTAATCTCTCGTGTCATCCTTCACCGTCCATTCTAATGACCGTTTGTAATTATTATTAAGTTATTTGGTTTATACGTTTTCATGCGTTTTCATCTGTTTTTATACATGTTCATCCGTTTTTAACCGTTTACATCCGTTTTCGTCTACTTTGTACGTTCTCGTCCGTTTTTGTACGTTTTCATCCGTTTTATGCGGTTTAATACGTTTTGTACGTTTTCATCCGTTTTTATACATTTTCATCCGTTTTTAACTGTTTTCATCCATTTTCGTAGGTTTTTGTCCGTTTTATGCATTTTTTGTATATTTGTCATTTTTCGTCCTTCTTTTGCGTTTTTGTGAATATTTATACGTTTTCGTCCGTTTTATGCGTTTGTGTACGTTTTATATGTTCTATACATTTCCGTACGTTTTTGTACGTTTTCTACGATTTTTGGACGTTTTTGTATGGTTTTGTACGTTTTCATGTTTTTTTATCCGTACAAAAACGTATAAAACATACAAAAATGTACAAAAGCGTACACAAAAAAAACAAAAACGGAAAAAAACGAACGAAAGCGTACAAAAGCGTACAAAACATACAAAAACGGATAAACGGATGAAAAACGTAGAAAACTCATGAAAACGTATAAAACATACAAAAATGTACAAAAACATATAAAAGCGGTAAAAAAAGGACAAAAATAGATGAAAGCGTATAAAAACATACAAAAGCATACAAAAACGGATGAAACCGGACGAGAACGGATGAAAACGTATAAAATGGAAAAAAAACGAATGAAAATTGATGAAAATATATAAAAACGGATAAAATAACATGAAAACATATAAAACCGTACAAAATCAGATAAAAACGTACAAAAATCCAATATGAAAAAAAGTTGACTATAAAAAGAAGAATGCTTGAAAATAGCTTTCATCTAAACATCTTTTCATTTTTTTTAAAGGGAAAATATAACTCTATCTAAACGGGTTTTCAAAATTCTCAACTCTTCTCTAGAGAAGAAAAACCAATTCCTTCTCTAGGAATTTAGAAACGGAAAAGCATGAAAATTTTTCACCAACTAAATGCCCCCTAAGCATTCTCTAAGCATCTTGTTACCCTTGTATCAAAGCTAAAACTCTTAATAAAACCACTGGACGCCACCAACATCCGTCAAATCACAGACATCAGTTACCAGCCACCGTTGTTTGCTCTCACTAATGGTCCATGGTCAAGTCCATGGTCAAATCCGTGTCCAAATCCGTGTCCAATCCGTGTCCAAATCCGTGTCCGGCCCAAACCGCACGTGGGACACGGCACGTGCGTGTCGGACACGTGTCCGAGCCGTGTCCGAGGCGTGTCCGTGTCGGACACGTGTCCGACACTGCCACTCCATACTTAGAGGTGTGTCCGTGCTTCCTAGATTACAACATTGATGACAGATTCATATTTCAATTTATATTAAAGTTGTATCATTTGATTATCTCGTGTAATTGGTATATTGTGACTACGTTAGACCATAGATCCAACGTTGAGGCCAACAATTGGTATCAGAGCGGTTTGGAATCACTAACCAAATCATCATATACCAAGGTTCTATATTTTTGCTTTGAATCGAAGAGAAAAATCCCCAGGTCTGGGTATAAGTTTTTTCTGCTAAAATATTATTCGAACTACAATAATCAAAGGTTTTCATCTTATTGTGTTCAAAGAAGATACCATTAATTTCTAGTCACCTCATAACGAATTACCGGCATCTAGAAAAGGCACCTTCAATTGTTTTGCAAAAATTTCCGATTACTTTTTTTTTTTTACCGAAAGCATAAACATACCCAGGGATCAAAGTTTTTTGCTTTTCTTTTAAACAAACAAAGCAACCAATCGATTTAGAAACCAAGAACCATATACCACTTAAATTAACACGATAGTCATCAAAAAAGGGGCAAATAAGTGATTCATAACAAGGAACAAACACACCAATTGTTTCCTGAAGAATCAAGCACCCTAGATTTTATTGCTGAATCATCACACGATTCGACCATACACACGGCAGAAGACCCAAAGAGGATCATTCGAAGTTCAAACAAAGAACCCAACCGTGAAGAGAAGGTTAACCAAAAGCCAACAAGATCGGCGGTCAACCATCAAGAGAAACCCACAAGAAGCAGTTTCCAAGTCTCAAGGAAAGAGACTATTTTTACCTCTTGCGAAGAGATACAAAGAAAGAAAAGAGGCGGATAAAAAAGGCCACGGCATCAAGGAACCAAATATCATTTAGGGCTACGGTTATTATACCCCCCCAGGTTCCAAAAATTACACAAACCACCCTTATTTTTTTTTTACTTATATCTAGTATATTAGTTTGCAAAGCCAATATATATAGCATAGTCTTTTTTGATAAGTTGCTATTTACTCATAAGTATCTTATCATATTTTTTGTTTTATAATAACCTAGTGTTTTTACGCTGTTTATTATAATTAGGAATAACTTTTAAGGAGTAATTAACCTTAGGTTTATTTCATTTTTGAATATATAATCTCCGAGGATAGTTTATTATTTTTAACTGATCCTATAGGTTTTAATTGTCATTTAGACACAAAACATAAGCGCGCTAGATTTCTTTAACACAACCCGTGTTAGAATTTTTAGGAGATTATTCTTGTCATTATCCATAAGATATGACTAAAGATGGTGGAGATAGTGGAAAGAAGGAGGTTAGCACACTTAATACTACCCCTCAATGCCCGATGTTAAAACCCGCGAATTACTCATTATGGGCAATTCGAATGCAAATTATTTTAGAAGCAAATGGGTTATTGGAAACAATTGAGTCAACTGATACAACTCAACCCGATAAGAAAAAGGAGAACTGCTATTGCATACCTTTACCAATCCTTACCCGAAGAACAACAAATAACAAAGCACAAAACCCCGAAAGCAATATGGGATGCTTTGAACGAAGAAATAGGACAATTATGTCTACAACTAGATGTATGTTGAAAGCAACAAACATGCCACAAAACTTTTGGGCTGAAGCCGTTAGGCATGTAATATACATCTTAAATAGTGTTTCTACAAAAGCACTAGAAGACATTACCCCATATGAGGCTATTAAACGAAGAAAGCCAAACCTAGAAAATTTATGAGTTTTTGGCTGCATAGCATATGTGAAGGTACCATCACAACGCTTAACAAAACTTGATGATAGAAGCAACAAGATGGTATACCTAGGAAACGAACAAGGATCAAAAGCTTACCGACTATTTGATCCAACAACACAAAGGATTTGTGTTAGTAGAGATGTGAAGTTTAAAGAGGATGAAGCATGGGATTGGGAAGATTACATGAGTGAACACACCAATGATGAACCTGAATGGATTGACTTCAAAATAGAAAACCTTGAAGCCACAAATGAACACCAGGATCAAGAAACCTAACCAAATGATGAGGACCATGATTACCTTAATAATAATGATGATGAACTTACAACATCAAATACAAGCTCACGCTCACACTCACAAACACCTCGCACACCATCAACAATTTCGTCACGAGAAATTCCTCAAGTTACACCAATCAATTCGATACAATCAACCTATCAAAGTGATAGTGGTTCAAATTCAACCACAAATTCTCATTCACACTTTGATCATACACCATTGAGAGGTTTTAGAACCTTAAATGACATATACGAGGACACCGAGGAATTATTACTTGCTGAAGATAAACCAAAGAATTACAAGGAAGCATCAAACGATCAAAAATGGATCGAAGCGATGAAGGTCAAGTTAGATTCTATCAATAGGAATAACACATGGAAACTAACCACTTTACCCAAAGGACATAAAGCAATTGGCTTAAAATGGGTATTCAAGACCAATAAAGATGCTAATGGAAACATAGTCAAGCATAAGGCAAGACTAGTAGCAAAAGGCTACATTCAAGAGCATGGCATAGACTTTGAAGAAGTTTTCGCACCTGTAGCAAGGATGGAAACTATAAGATTATTACTCGCCATAGCTGCTAATAACAGATGGGAAGTACACCATCTCGATGTAAAATCTGCATTTCTACATGAAAACTTAAAGGAAGAAGAGTACGTTTCACAACCCGAAGGTTTTATTAAACGAGAGAATTATGGAAAAGTCTATAGACTTATTAAAGCTCTATACGGACTAAGACAAGCACCACGTGCATGGAACATAAAACTAGACAACACCTTGAAGTCTTTAGATTTCATGAAATGTGCACTAGAACAAGCGATCTACACGAAAGCGTCAAGAGACTCAATTCTACTAATAGGAGTCTATGTTGATGACTTAATCATCACTGGCACACCAAAGAATGAGATCGACAAGTTTAAAGCTCAAATGGAAGACACATTTGAAATGAGTGACCTCGGATTATTAGCTTACCATCTAGGGATAGAAGTCACACAAACGGGAGATGACATATCAATAAAGCAATCTGCTTACGCGACCAAGATTCTAAAGGAAGTTGGAATGACAGACTGCAATGAAACCCTAATACCTATGGATCCAGGAACAAGATTGGCAAAGAATACTGAAGGAACAATGGTCAACTCAACTGAATATAGAAGCTTAATTGGATGTTTAAGATATTTGCTCACACAAGACCTGACTTAAGTTATCCCATTGGATTACTTAGTCGATTTATGCAAGAACCAAAAGAGCAACATATGAAAGCCATTAGGCAAGTACTACGTTATGTTAAAGGAACAATAAACTATGGTATCACCTACAAACATAATGGAGGAAACAAGATACAAGGTTTCAACAACAGTAGTTATGGAGTCAACACTCAAGAAGGAAAAGGAACTATTGGAATCATTTTCTGCCATGGTGAATCACCAATTAGCTAGAGCACACAAAAGCAAGCCAATGTAGCATTATCATCATGCGAATCTGAATTTATTGCAGCAACTGCAGCAGCAACACAAGCATTATGGGTGAAAAGACTACTAAGCAGGCTTACACACTCGAAAGAAGAAAAGGTAACTATTATGGTTGATAACAAATCAGCTATAGAACTGATGAAGAACCCTGTTTTTCACGGACGAAGTAAACATATTGACACGAAGTACCACTTCATACGAGAATGCGTTGAAAGAGAAGACTTACATGTTGAATTTATAAGTGGATAATATCAGAAGGCTGACATACTCACAAAGGCACTACCGAAGATCAAATTTCTAACAATGAGACAGCTTATTGGAGTCAAAGATCTAGGAGACAACGATTGTGATTAAGGGGGAGAATATTGGGTTAATCCCGATCTACCCATAACAAAAGGTCAACCCGAAGTCAAAGTCAACCACAAGCAAAAGTCAAACGCAGGAATAACTGCCCAAAATAGCAGTTACATTCGAATGGACACATCTGTTGGTTCTATCGAACCAACACAACTCTTATTTGTACCTTTTCATTTCTTATAAATAGTTTAGAACATATTATTACAACATTGATGACAGATTCATATTTCAATTTATATTAAAGTTATATCATTTGATTATCTCGTGTAATTGGTATATTGTGACTACGTTAGACCATAGATCCTCAACAACGTTGAGGCCAACAGTTTTCCGTTTCTATATTCCTTGATAAGGGAATGGTTTTTCTTCTTTAGAAAAGAGTTGAGAATTTTAAAAACCCGTTCGGATTGAGTTATATTATTCTTTTTTAAAAAGATTACCTCGGATTGCGACGGAGGGTAACGGCGGTGAGGATGGAAGGTGGAGATGTTACCAATGGTGATTAGGGTTAGAATGAGATACTTAATATTGAGAAAGGCCGTTTTTTTTTTTTTTTTTTTTTTTAGAGAGAGAGAAAAAAAAGTGAACGGTAGACTGGGATTTTCATTTTTATAGTTAAAATTTGGAAATGAGAATTTCACTTTTTTTGAAATTTTTTGGAAAAAAGTATGACTAAGGCTAGATGTAATGAAGGGTGACGGCTTACCCTCACCTCCACCCATCAGTTGCCATCCTCACTTAAACCTTTCATCCTCACGCGCTATGCATGGAAAAAAAAAGGAGAGAAGTGGTGAGGGTGCTCACCACTTGGGTACCATGCATTGTATGTGAAAGAATTTTAGTTTAATTAATGGGTTTGGAGGTGAGGGGAGTGGTGACCGTTGTGGCTGAAAGGTGAGGGGGTGGTGATGTAGCGGTGAGGAGTGTTGTCACCATTGTGTCTAGTCTAAAAGGGTTTTCAGTTTTTCCATTTTCCTATGAAAAATTTCCTTAAAAAATGGGATGTTTTCACCAACTAAACATACCCTTAGTATGTAATCTCATAACTTATTATATAAATCAGTTTTCTTAAAATACCTATTTATTTGAAAATCGGAATGACTTATCGCACTTACCCCAACATTCAAACAGATTACTGTGGCTTCAATTTACATAGTTCAGTTAAACGCACATTCGGAAATCCTCCAAGTATCAAGAGCATCAAAAAAAGATAAAGATAAAAAACAATCGTAATACTCGTTAGGAAAGAGGTTCCTAGAAAGCTAGAAACACATAGTACAATTTATATAGAATTCTATTGCCTATCTTAGGAGAATATTGTGTTGCGCTATAACTCTATAAGTTAACCTAGGGAGCTTCATAATGAATCCAGCCTCGTGAGACATGAAATTGAGCACATGCTGATGCTAGAGTCTAAATAATATATACTTTGAGCCACAATCTTTCCCTTTTGTGTTCATAAGTATAAAAACTGACCAAGAGGCAGGTGTTGCGCCCTAAAAAAAGTACGAACACAATTAAAACAATAAAATTCTAGAATGTGGATGAACCTCAAGAATATTGCTTCTACAAAGAAAAACAAATAACACTGAAAATACACCATTGAGTTGATGTACAAAAAGTTATCAGGATCCATAGAACTAAACACTTCCCGTAATTCTAACTTCAAATTCATAATAAAACATCTGAATAATAATAACAGATTAACAGGGCATAATCTATTATGAAACAAAACCTCCAAAGAACAGCCATACCAACACCCTCCCGAACACCATCCACTTATTCTACAAAGAGTTAGCATGATCCAGACAGCTAAACTTTTCTTGAATTTACAATCCAATTATTCAAAATGTTAGAAGCACATATAAATAACAATTACCAAAGGGCTTCTAGTCTACCGGGTGTATTCTAAGGTGTTCCTATCAAAGGTCTAGTTTAGGGTATGCGTGTAACAATTACAGGCAACAGTCTTTCATTAATCTAAACGCACAATAAAGGTTTATCACAAACCACAAATAAACAAGATCAAACTTTTCTTCCCTATTACGTCAACTAATATAAATTTCAGCAGTAACATTACCCCCCCCCCCCCCCCCCCCCCCGGCGCAAAATCACACATTTCACTAAATTTCTTAATACAATCTTTATCACGAACAACTAATTTAAGGGTGGCCTAGTGGTAAAATGTGGAGGTCTGAAGTTCAACTTTGTGCAAAGAAAACTTACGCAAGAACAGCCATAACAACACCCTCCCTAACAGAAGCACATTAACAACAACAATTACCAAAGGGCTTCTAGCCTAGCGGTATCCGGGTGTATTCCTAAGGTGTTCCTCCCAAAGGAATTGATCATTCAAGTCCCACTTGAGAAATAGGCGTAGTTTTAGGGTATGCGTGCCTTTGCCTTTCATATAAAAAGCATGAACAACAACAATTATCAGCAAATAGCTTTTATAGTAATCTAAACGCACAACAAACCACATAAACAAGATCAAAACCTTTTTTCCTTCATAACTCAACCACCTTAACTCACTACCATAAATTTCAGCACAAACATTAGATGCCTTAAAACAAATTAAATACTCTAACCAAAATCCAAAAAACATACCACCATAAATAACCACTCGAAAACGCTTGTGACAATCATCAATAAAAAGTGAGAGGTCTCAAATTCCTAACAGTGAACAATACTTAATGAACACCATCGCGTTCGACTTATGAGGAGTTATATGATCCAGAAAAGTAAAGAACTATACGTTTCTTAAATTTCTAACTCGGAAAGTAAAAGAAGAATATCCGGACCAGAATTACACGGCACAATATAAATATTAAACTAAACATAGGAAAAACAAGCACCTTCAAGAACACCATCCACTCTAAAATACAAATAACTAGAGCAATAATACCAACATGGCATAATCTTTATTAGATCTTAATTCAACTACCTTCAATTTAATACCATAAATTTCATGACAAACATTAAATACTGAATCTTTAACTGAAGAAAAACATACCCAACAAGATTAACACGAAGACGAAGGCTCAACTCAACAAAAAGCTCAAACATTTGACCCAAATCAGCAGCATTTCCATGAGAATACAAAAGAGTAGCAGATGCTTTTGGATGTTTAATATGTACAGTCACTATTTCATTCCCTTTTTTAGTCCTTAGTTTCAACACATCTACACCATCTCTCCTTGGTACCTCCGGTATAAACAGCTCACCACCCTCGCCGGATTCCACCGTGTACGACGGCGGGCTTGGTGGAAAGAAAGCAAACTTAGCAGCTATTGATGACGTCACCCCACCCATCTATCACTATGTTTCATAAACTTTTTTTTTTTTTGATGGATGACAGGAGGAACAGTGATGATGAGAGGACAGAAGGGTGTGGGGTGGATAGTGATGGTGGGGGCGGCGCGTGGGCGCGTGAGGTGGCAGGCGGCGGTGATTGGAATGTGCTTTTGTTTAACTACTAGTAGTTTGATTGAATGTGAGTTTGGTGTTTTCTTGTACAAAATAAATGTTGGGATACCTTGTGTTGTTGTCTTTTGATAATACTGGATTCTCAAATATAGACTTAAATAGAATAATGTTTTTATTGGTTTTTCAATTGTTGTCTTTTAAAAAGTTGGTCACGTTTTTTGTTTACCTAGTTTGGTCATATAATTAATTTATAATGTCGCGGCAATTTATTTATTACTACTAACTATCTATTTGACAAGTTCAGCTTGACTAGTTCAATTAAGGTTTAACCTTTAAAATCGATCGAGCTTACATTTCGATCTAGAACATAATGAATCATTGTTAATTGACTCGACTTAGAAAACTCTATTAGGCTCACAAACCTCAAGAGCTTAGTGTTTTTGGATCTCGACTTGAAAGTCTACTATTGTTGCTCAAACTCGATTTACTTAAAGCAATTCGATTTTAAATAATTTGCAAGTCTCAAATATCTTATGAATTAAATCGTCTTAAACACCCTATATGATATATGTCAAACATATTTTAATATTTGTCATTAGAATAACCCTATTTGTTATTTTGGTTATAACAATCATGTATAACAAATGGATTTATATCGCTAAACGACAAAAAATATATCATCGCGGCGGGAATTTTTTTATCTTTTAATAGAGTGACCCTTCGAAATAATGTTCCTAGTTTAGTTTCTTCTAGTTTTTATGTATTTCCTGTATTGTATTTGAATTTCGTTGTAATTCGTGTTGTATTTTTAATATATCGTATTTGAATTTTAGTTCACAAACCACTGTAGCTGCAAAGTTGGGGGAGCAAAGCCCACTCTTAGTATATAAGTATAATAAAATGTTAAGTTTTAAAGAATATGAAAAAGAAAACAAAAACTAGGACCCACCGGTGCCTATAACATGTCGTAGCTGGGAGTAGGGGTGTCATATGGGTCGACCCGACCCGACCCGAACCCGAACCCGATAAGGCCTTATAGGGTCGGGTTGATTCGGGTCCAATATACCTTATCGGGTTATCGGGTCAACCCGATAAACCCGATAGCCTTATAGGGTCGGGTTTCGGGTCTTAATTATTTCGTTATCGGGTTATCGGGTTGACCCGATAACCCGATATGCTATAATAACCCATTAAAAGCTTTATAATTTTTGAACTTGACCCGATAACCCGATAACCCGAACCCGATAGACCCGATAACCCGATAGACCCGAACCCGATAACCCGATTCCTTATCGGATCGGGTTGCGGGTTAAATTTTATATGTCGAAAACCCGATAGACCCGACCCGATAAGAGGCTTATCGGGTCGGGTTGACCCGAATGACACCCCTAGCTGGGAGGGTGTTTTCAAGATTTGTGTTATAGGAATGAAACGGGGTAAAAGATGATGTGGCATCGCTTATAACAATTGTCAGTAGGTCACGCTTTCAACCTTTAGTCAGTGTACAAATCGATGTAGCAAAGTATAGGCAATACCTGGAGGAATTCGTTCTCTATATGGGAACGACTAGGAGTAGGTGAAGTCAGATTCCCAATGCTCTACGGGGTAGGGCTTATTTTTTGTATTTTTATATTTTTGAAGAGCAATTAAAAGTCTTTGGGTTTTGGATTAGATTACGAAATGAAATGAAATCATAAATAAAATGAGAGAAAATAAAATAAGATGATAAGCAGGATGATAGAGTAATTACTTAGGGACAATCTACCTAGGGTTCAGACAAACTAACAACAACTTAATCAATATAAGCACAAGGAACTACTTATTAAGTTGAGGTGATCTTAACTTGGGTGATTGAGAAATACCTCCTATGGGCAAATTAAGGAAAGGGGTGGATCAGCTATCCTAGCCTAATCTACTCTTGCATAGTGTAAGAACTAACCTAGATATGTAATTACTAACAAGTGTCCCACTAGTATAGGTTTACTAAATGGTCAATAGACATACCTAGTTAAAGCAGATTTAGGCGAGTTGGATATATCCGGTTAATTAAATTTATAAGTGTCTACCGATTTAATTCCCTAGATATAGGTTAGATCTAAGAGTCAGATTTTGAATTAATTCCAAAGATTAAAATCCATAATTCAAGAAGCAAACAATATCAAATATTCAACATGGATGTGAATTAAACAATAAACACAGTTACTTGCAACTAATCAAGGTGTCACGAGTTGTTAATTCATCCTAATCTAGGTTTCATGCATCCTAAGCAGTTACTAACAAGTTTAGCCAAGCATACTAATGATGATCACACAAATAAACAAGGTAAATATAATAACAAAAGACATGATAATCAAACTAAAGATTGTATTGATTAACAAGTTTAATACGATGGCCACGTGATGTTTCACTTGATTACAATGCAATAAACAGTAAGAAAAACCCTTCCAAAAGTCTGGAAAATCGTCTCTAAATCCTAACTCGAGAATATGACTTTGTGGTGCATGAAAATAATGAAACCCTAGTCTTGTATATACAGATTTTGAGGGAATTTCATACAATTTACGTTGTGATTATGTTTGTTTGCTTTGTTACTGAGAATATGGGCTAACACCCTTAGGTGTTAGCCAAGTTTATGAAGATTATGAGTTTTTGATATGTTTTACATTGATTACTAGTTTAGCTCGTTGGATATTATTTATGTTTATTGCCTATGCTCATTTATTTACTTGTTCTTGGTTGTCTTGTGACTAGATGTTTGGAATATAACCTAACATTCTGTAACTTAACTAACAATATTAGTGCTTATTTGAATTATAAACCTTAGATTCGAATCATAATAATTGAATATAGGAAACCAACTGCATTGATCCTAGCTTAGGAGCACAAATCGGGAAGATTCCTTAAGTAGGTTCTCTTAATACTGCTAGGTAGATAATTACAAGAATGGGTCAAATGAGTTAGCAAACCCCATTGTATACGCCGTATGCATGGAATAATTGAAGTCATAAGCTAGAATCAAGATCTATTTATGATGTTATAGTATTTTGGCCATATCTCCTTTATACGAACTCCTTTTTAGTTGATTCAAAAGGTCACACGATGAGAAAAAAAAGATCTAAACATTAGAGGAGGCATACAACGTATGCCATAAGTGGAGCATATGCCATATTGGCTTATACCCCTTATGGAAGAATTAGTGCATACTGCGGAAGAAGTCTTGTCAAAAGAGCATACGGATCTTAGAGCATTCGTCGTATGCTAGGTCAGTTAAGTAAAAGTCCTATAAATACAACCCTAACTCGCCCTAAATAGAAGCTAACTCCACCGGCTGATAGAGGACGATTTCCAGAGGGTTTTCTACCCTCCTAAAGGGTTGTAACATCAATAAGTCAAGGTGTAACACATCATAAACATTGATTTAATTCGTTTTGATTGTTATCATACTTTTACTATGTTTAATCTTTTGAATTCAGTAGTCATTTATTTATCTTTTGCTATGGAAGGCTAAGCTTTTTGTTTTTGCCTTGTTATGAACCTATTTTATTTAATGATTAAAGTTCTTTAGTTTATTCTATGTGTGTTTTTGGATGATTATATGTTGTTATAAACTCACACCTTTAGGTAGACCATGGCTACCTATTGATTACTGTTTTCTAGTAAACGATAACCATGTAAAAGACATATATATGAATCATCAACTTACCTTGGAAAGTAAACTTAATGGCGGGCGTGATACACCAATAACAAGGACATTCACCTGGTTAAAATGGTAGACAATAGGGTTTATGATTTAGTAGCGACATTGGCGACTGACCGATAACCAAGGGTTTTTGACCTTTGTCAAGAAAACTAAGTGGTTGGCACCCACACAAAAACGTATGTTACATAGATCAGCTCATGACACTTAATGCTTAGAATATTAGTTAAGGTAGCAGGACCGAAAGGCTTGCCCAACAAAGTAACTTCCTATATATTTAATTCACCAAAGCACACTAGATAAATATTACACTAGAACTATATCATTAATAAAATTAGGGGATTATCAAGGCAAGCATGCCTTTATCTCTTGATCTTCTCTTCACTAGAACTACCGCATTGTCTTTATTTTATTTTCAGTTTATTAGTTAGTAGAATTAACAACATAATCGGTGGATTAAAACATACGTGACAACCTTAAAACTACTAGACATTTAGGATCTCTTCGCTCGCTGGGAACAAACCGGTCTTGTCAAATCACTATACTACGCGAACGGGTACACTGCTCATTAGTGTTGATGATTGTCTAAAGGATTCATATACTATAAATTTAAAGATTAGATACAACACATCAATCCTAGTTTATCCGTTGAGTGGGTATGTTTATCCAGGCCTGGTTTACCTATGTTTGGCTTGGGAACTTGCTTCTCAGGTAGAGCATGATGGATTCTAGCTTTTGTGGGCCTTTCTTGGGCTTGCTTCGAGTGTATGGCCTTTAGTCACTTGAGCTGAAACTCGCATATGCTACCAGTCATATTTGTTTAGCCAAAAAGTATGGCACCATCTTTTAGTCTCTAAGGCTGAGTGTAACGGATGGTGGTGCACCATCGGTGGTGACCACCACCACGCGCCAACCCCATTACACCCTACCTGCCAAAACAACGAGTGCAGTCATCTCCCAAGTATATGTGTTATGTTTTATTTGAACTTATAATTATTTGCCAAAATCATGCACTTGCCATTTTATTAGCTAGTGTTATGTTTTATTTGAACTAGGGGTGAGCAAAACCGCCCGAGTCCCGACAACCGACTCAATCCTAACATAAATCAATAGTCCCGAATCCGAATAATAGCTTCTCGGGTCGGGAGTCGGGATGGATTTTTAACATTTTCAGGATTCGGGACGGGCCAAAAATCGACAAAATACAAACAAAAACCAACTACTTTTGGGACAGGTCAGGACGGGACGGGCCAAAAAACTGACTACTTTCTGGTCGGTATTCGGTTTACGATTTAGGTGACTTTCGGGATCGGGATTAGTCGAGACGGGTCGGGTCGGGTCAGGATCCGGCCCGATGCTCAGCCCTAATTTGAACTAATCTATAATACTTAAAGATTAGGTACTCATAATTTAATGTGCAAGAGCTCATGCACAGTACACAAAGTACGGTACAAGTTGCTAAAGCATCCACAAAATTAAGTGCGCAGGAGTTCATGTGCAATACACAAAGTACAGTACAACATGCTAAAGCTTTACAAACTCTATCAATTTAATATTTACAATAGGTAATTCCACATGCACTCTCATGAATTCGGCATTGAATAATCATGAATTCTGCATTGAATCTCATTGATTGATGCACCTCTTTGCTTCCCTGTCCATGAGTTGCAAAAGAGTACTTCACATTTACACCAAATAATTGGAAGGAATGTGATGAGTCTCGTATTATACATATTTATACCCTCGATATTATGTAAATTATATAGAAAATAACCTTATTATTAGGACTTTTGGTACTTAATACGTGAATGAATGTGTAGGATGGGAGATTAGTGAAATGACGCAAGAAGCACAAGAAATGAATAACTCAATATAATTACTATTAGTTTGAACAAAAGCACGCTAATCTTATGGAGAAAGCACGCCACTTAAATGTACCTTTGGTCAACTATACAAACACGAGTCAAACAATCAAGTACGTCGGTTATATGCAGAAAGAGCGCCGGTTACGTAATAGAGAAGTCCACCAGTTTTACACCAATTGTGCGGCGCACTTCTAATGACAGTTATGCATTTCTACATTAATGAGCCACAACAATGAAGAGGCCGATCATTTGCTTGTCATTACTCACCAGGTACGTATGAGGGTTGCCTTTGCACACCTCAATCAAGAACAATCTCTTGATTACTAAGAAGCAGTTTAGTAGTGGTTTGCACCAAAACCACTAGCTAAGGAGTTGGAGATACTACCATACCTAGAGAAACACCTTGGAGCACGAGAAACTTTGGTATACATTCGTTGTTATGATGATAATACTTTTTTACATGTTTTACTTTATTAAGAATATGGAGTAGTAACCTTATGTTTATTCGAGGCACTTCTGCCATGATTATTATGAGAACTGTATCATGAATATTGAATCTATGATATATGCATTTGATATGTCATTGTTTAGTCTATTGTCATTTGTCTTGATTGATCATTGTGATTGCTTAAAAGTCGAAAGATTCAATCATGTTGATTATATTATGAATTGTCTATCTATAACAAGTCATTGCTATGCTTGTGAGAATTGCTTAGTAAAACAAATGATAACCTTGATTATGACATGTTTAAGGGCTAGTCTCATGTCTGACGACTTGACTAGAGGAAATGCATACTTTATACTTCATAGTTGGACTACACTTTATGCATTCTGTGTTTATAGAAGCAAAGGCCGAAAGGAGATTCTTTTACATAGGATAGAAATACTAGTTTACATGATCAACCATCATGCTTTACTTATATGCTTCGTCCATGTTATTTCTGTGATACTATTGCTTATGATTCTCATGTGCTCAGCCTTGAATAAACATACTTTTAAATCAATTGGGAGAAACAATACAAAAAATTTAAATCCAACAAAAACGGTTTTAATGATAAGTGACAATCATTGGAATCTAATTTTGTTAATCATAGCTAGCATATGGAACCATTACCTCTCTTGGGACGACCTGGTCCTACCTAAATCCTTTACTATTAACGGGGGTTATACTTTTACCCATGTGTTTTGTGTATTAAGGAAATGGTGAAACTTGTCTTATAAATTTAAAGCTTTCGAAACACATCAAAGTTTTTGGCGCCGCTGCCGGAGAGGTTAATTTGATCTTTATGTTAGTTTTTACTTACTTAGTACAAAGTTTTATTACAAAAATTTGGAGGAATTTGGACTCTGAGAAACAAAGAACGCCGGTTTTTCAGACAAAAACTGCTGCATTTTCAGTACATTTGAAGAAACAGTTGGATTTGATTTCAAAAACCCCCAAAACAAACTTGTATAATGCTTTATCCAGGTTTTGAGAACATAAGATTCATTTTTCTTTTGTTTTTACTATCTGAATTATTGCATATGTATAAATTGCACATTAAAATGAAAATCACAAAAATATTTTGCTTTTATTTTCTAGTTGTTTACTTGAGAATGTTATACTGGATAGCTCTTATGAATGATATGATAATTGCAATATGTTTTGAACTATTATCTGAGTTTTTGAATGATTATATTTCCTATGATGAACTGATAAAACCCAGAAACACGCCGGTTTTATTCCTAAGACCGCTGTATTTCTGGAAAAATTCAAATAAAACGGTTAAAAAATCGCGTAACCGCCGCACTTTTCTTAAAGTACGCCGAACTTATTTGCAAAAATCTTTACAGAAGACTTGTTTCTCTTCTATGATGATAAAACAAATGCATATCTTGACATATATGAGTTATACGAGATTATTGGAGTATGAATATGTGCTTATACCTTATTTGACGAACCTATTAATGTTTCATTTGATGTTTTTGCACATTTTAGCTATTTTAGCCATGAGCCAAAACAATAGCCTAGGAAAGAAGTTAGAATTGGAGAATAGCTGTGGATGGATTGATGAATTTGAAAGTATTGGAGAGAACAATTTCTTTGATTCAGACACAGTGGAAAGTGGTTTGAAGAATGAACAAAGGGTTCATACCTTTAGTAAAATGGATACCTCAGATTGCTATTTGAAATTTATCACACCATGTTTGGTGGAAGAATTATATGCTTGTGATGCTGTTGCAGACTTGGACTATAATAAAAACTTGCTGCATAAAGAATTTTTCAAAAGACTAGGTGTTGAATGTGAAAAGAGATTGGATGGCAGTATGATTGTGACTAAGAAACTTTTAGTAAGCTTGAAAGGAGAGTTGTTTTTAGTTGAATTCTATGTCAATCCTAATGAAAATGAATGGGAACCTAATGTAATCCTTGGGATACCCTTCTTGAAATTGGCTAGAAGTATTGTGGACTTCGCCAATGGTTTGCTTACCATTTAGCCTGATGCAACGATGATAGATGAAGATTTGAAGAACCTTGATGCATTGCTTGCTGAGATTAGTGAAGATGATTTGCCACCACTTCCTAATGAACTTTTATTGGAAGCACCTAAGTTTGTATGCAAGATGGGAAAAAGTAAAAGACTGAAAAGCAAACCACAACCAATTTACAAAATGAAGTATGGAGATGAAGCACCTTCATTAACCATAAACCGTCCAATAACTAGAGAGGAGCTTACTAGGGAAGAATTAAAAGCTGGTATGTATGCTAGGATCATGTTATTATATGAGAAGAGGCCCATTATTGAAACTTTGAAGAATGCAGACAAGCATAAAAAGATTTTAGACGGAATTCTCATGGATAGACTTAAGATAGATGGAGAAGTTGAAGATGAGGATGAAGAAGAGGCTATTGCACATGTGGTAAAAGGGTATAAAGTACTTAGAGAAGTTGAAGATCCTGGATGTTTTATTTTTCCAATTCGTTTGGAAGGGAACCTAACCTACCATGCTTTAGCTGATACAGGTTCCAATATCAATATGATGTCTTACAAAATTTATGAGTTGCTTGAAAGAGAAAAAGTTAAACCTAAGATTGATAAGATTAGAATGCTTGACATGTCACAAGCTGAGACCATGGGAAGATTGCTAGATGTTCTATGTCAAGTTAGCACACATACTATTCTGGCGAATTTCTTGCTACTTGATGTTCCTATTGACAAAGATGTACCATTGGTAGTTGGAAGAAGTTTTATTCACACCTTAGGATCAGTTCTTGACACAAGGAAGAAAAGGTTGACAACTTTTGATGGGGTGGTTTACCACCATTTTGAAACTGCAAAAGTGATGAGGCGAAAAGTGTACCGCTTTTTAGGGGTCATTTAAGCCCGAATTCGAGATTATTTGATCAATTATTGCCCTAAATCGTTCCTTTTGTCATTTTAGGTACTTTTGGAGAGAAATCTGGAAAAGCAAGCATTTTGGATGTTTTTGGAGCATAAAAGTGAAGAAAACGACAAAGTCTCAAATTCCTTGCTGGGAACAGTACCTGACGACGTCAAGGTATTACTAGTGACGACGTCAAGAGTGGCAAAAGAGGTGGAAGTAGAAAATACACGTGACGATCCAAAATGTTTTTGGGCTTATTGGCCTAACGGCGTCACCAAGGCCATCAGGGTCCAAATACACATGACGGCCCAGAGTGATTTTCTACATGACGGCGTCAGAAGTGGATCTAGGCAATACGAATTTCATCTTGACGGCGTCAGAGGTTAATACATGACGCCGTCAGGATGCATAGTCTATATATATTTTTCCAATTTTTCATTGTAATGTGTGGAACTTTGTGTGGGATATTAGGGCATAAACCCTAGACGAATTTTACAGCTTTTTCAAGGGTTTCAACCCCTTGATTCTTCCATGTTCAATTGAAGATAAGTACTTATTCAAATCATTCAATACGTCTATGTGTTGTGTGATTATATCTTACGCTTGTCTTCTCTATAACATGCTAGGCTAGGTTTTTATTGTGTTTGCTTAGATGTAGTGAAACATAGATGTTGATTATGGGTTGATTGTTTGTTTATAATTGTTACGGATGATTGTATTCGATGTTAGGCTTAAGAAAACTGGCAGACTTCCATTGGTAACTTGCTTGAACGTCTTAAGAAACATGATCGGAGGTGTACTACGATTTTTGGTTGTATTTAATGCGTAAGAGAATTCTAATGATCCCATGTTAGGAGCTTTGATGAGTGTGTAAATACTTATCATTTTTACCTAATCTGAGCTGCCAAAACATCCAGAAATACTCAAATATGCATCAAAATATTGAAATATCCCAGAAATGTGTTTTATATGTTTCAGATGCAAAATGATCAAAAACAGATGAAAAATGAACAAAGTTTGCATAATTGGCAGTTTCAGTCCCTCAACTTTCAAAACTTGTCAAAACTAGTCCCTGGTTATTCTAAAACATGAAAAAGTCACCAAAGGTCCTTTTGAATCACAAATAAACATATATAGTCCTTTGGTGTAAAGTCTCACAAAATTACAAGTTTAGTCCCTCAACTTTGCAAAAATGACAAAAATGGTCCCTGGGATGTAAAAACTTTGAGAAAAATAAATTTTGGTCCTTGTGCTACTAATCTTTGGCAGGAATGGTCCTTGGGTGGCAAGGTTAGTGAAATTACATGTTTAGTCCCTGGAGTTTGAAGATTTGGCAGAAAAGGTCCCCGGATATAAAAAATGGAAAATTATCATTAATGGTCCTTGGGGTATTGAAACTTGGCATGATTAACCCCTTTGATAACTTTGGAAAAGTTACAAACCAGGTCCCTCAAAAATCTGAAAATTACAAAATTGGTCCTTGTTATTAAAACCAAATCAACCGGACCCTTATTATTAATACACCCCAAAACCAAATCCAACCCAACCCTGATCCACTAATACCCCAAAGCCCATCCCTTGAGCCCAACAACCCTTAAACCGTTTTAAATAATCAAACGGTCAAAAGGTCAAACCACCACCCCTTTTTCCCTCCCAACGTGCCCAGCACATCAATCACTTCCACCCCCTCCTCCACTTGCTTCCACCGCCCAGTCCACCACCTCTAAACACTACAAGCCACCCACAATTAATTCTACCCCAATCCCACACGTAAAACAACCTCAATTGGTTTATCCAAATTTCCCGCGAAAACAAGCAAACGGCTGAGATTTCATCTCACTCATCCAATGGTCCATTTTATTGATGGGAAATGATCATAGGGTGTCCACAAACCCTAATTGGTGCCTATAAATGGGAAGAGAAGGCTGAAGACAACGTAGTAGTTAATTTAGTTAATTTTAGTCTTGTTTTCATTGTAACTCCTAAATTAGTTGTAATCTTTTGTTTTAAAAGCTTGTAATCACATTTACTGAGTGTTAAAACTCATTTCAATCAATCAGAGTGAAGCTTTCAGTTTTAATTCTCATATTTTGGATTTTTTTTAGATTTGAATTTCCTAATTAAGGGTCTGTTGGTTCTTAGTAGCTGTTTAAAGACTCACAAGCTCACATAAGCTCCTATATAGCTTATAAAAGCTATTAGTAACCCTTAAAAATAGTTTAGTAATAAAAAAAATCAAAAACACAAAAAAGTCAACAAAAGTCAAACAAGTAAGCATTACAGGTTTAATGTGGAAGAAGGCTGGAGCAGGGTGAATCATGGATGGCCCTGGGTTAGAGGCTTGTGGAAGCCCATAGGATTGAAAACTTGGTTCTTGGTTCATGGTTCTTTGCAGGATTGCAAATTGTATGAAATTTCCAATTTTTCTATTTTTACTATTCACATGCTTATTGACTGCTTGTTTGTGCTTAATTCTGCTTATTGGTTGTTATCTAGTCATCATATAGTTTTAAAAATAAGTCTTGTTTCATTAGAACCCTTTGTGCTAAAAATCTCAATTGGACTATCATATTAGCCCATATTGGATTCCTGAGTTTTAGTACTCATACATCTTGTTTCTGGGTTCAAATCAGCTCACTAGATCATCATAAAGTGTTTGGAAGCAATTGCATAATCTCAGGGAATCATTTGTTTTACAAATCAAAAATCCAAGTCTTTGACAGGTTGTTTGGAATTGCATGATAATCTGTGTTCAGGGTAGTATTTGTTGTTGCTTTTGGTTCTCACAAGTCACTTTAGGTTCTAATAACTTAGATCAGCCATAAAAACCAACCTCCAATCAGTAGAAAGTCAAAATCAATTCTAATCTCATCAATATTGGTCACTGATGTGTGGGAATTGCACCAGGCTTTACATCTCGAGGGATCTCGAGAAGCTTACAACCCCCACCAGGCAGTGTACCTGATCGTTGTAGTATAGTATAGTGACAAGTACCGGGGGATTGATCTTTCAACTCAGGAATAGTGTCGCTAGGATTAGAAAGCCTAAGAACTAGGTCTAGAGGTGAGGGATGACTCTTTTTGTATTTTTTTATGTTTTATAAAAGCAAGTAAAAATCTCGGTTTTTTGGAAGAGTGGGCGGAGTTAGTTGCTAGTCAACTAACCCAATAACTAAGATGCAATCAAAATAAAGTAATAAAAATGAAAATAAGCTAAATTAAGATAGTGGTGTGAGCAATATATGGGAGAATTGTGTTTACTTAGATTTCACTACTCCCTAGATATCTTTTACAGGTTAATTACTTGTTACAGTTGCGTGGATGACGGATTGTATTCCTTAATACCATTCATGGGGTGGCGTACTTACTTCCCCAATCCTATAAGCTCCTACTTCACTCCTATGTCGAGCCGGCTAAGAAGCTCCTAACATGGGATCACTAGAATTCGCTCATGCATCAAATACAATCATAAAAACCTAGTACACATCGGTTCATGTTCCTTAAGACGTTCAAGCAAGTTACACAATGGAGATCTGCCAGTTTTCTTAAGCCTAACATTGAAATCATTCATCCATTACAACTATAAACAAGCAATCAACCTATAATTAACATCTAGGTTTCATTACATCTAAGCAAACACATGAAAGATCTAGCCTAGCATGTTATAATCAAGACAAGCATAAGATATATTCAAACAACACATAGACATATTGAATGAATTGAAAGAAAACTTATCTTAATTGAACATGAAGGGTTTCAAGGGGTGAAAACTCTTGAAAATACTGTTACAAACGACCTAGGGTTTATTAGGTTCGGCCCTAGAATTCTCCACACTAGTACCTCTTTTAATGAATGAAAAATAGAAAAATATATATAGATTTTGTGAGGTGACGGCGTCAAGAGGAAAAATCTGACGCCGTCATCTCGCCGCCAATAAAGTTCTCGGACTGCCTAGATCCATGGGTGACGCCGTTATGTGTAATTCTGCTCCAGGCCGTAACCAAATTAACTCTTGACGCCCTACTTCTGACGCCGTCTTGTTTTCTCTGGGTCGTCATGCATTTTACTCCTGACGCCGTCATATTTTCCTTCTTGACGCCGTCAGGTACTGTTCCAAGCATAGAAAATTAAGTCTTTGCCGTTTTCTTCACTTTTATGCTCCAAAAATGTCCAAAATTTTTCCTTTTCCAGAATTCACTCCCAAAGTACATAAAATCACAAAAGGAACGATTTAGGGTAATATTTGATCAAATAAATTCAATTCCGGGCTTAAATGACCCCCTAAAAACGGTTCATTTTTCGCCTCATCATATACCCTTACATTTGGGATTTGCTTGTCCTCAAGCAAATGCGCTTTTATTCTAATCAAAATACAAGTTAGGGGTCATTTAACACTAATATAAAAGTAATTACAACAAATAATCGTTCCACTAAAGACCAAAGACAAGCACGGAGGTCATACGCTAGCACCTCACAAATAGTGTTTAGATACTCACATCTCTCGGGTGTAATAAAGTATATATCACAATATGGAAATGGAAAACATCTCTCACTACCTGTCATAGCAAAATAGATTACCATAGATTACCATGGCAGTCCGTATGTTGTTTCTCTTTTTCTTTTTCTTTTATTTTATTTTATTTTTTTCAATTTTTTTATTTATTTATTTTTTTTTTTGCATACACTCTTACCATACCATCCAAAATAATACATCATAGGTAATGAACATTCCCCTTACACTTGAATTTTTACATACTTTACAATAGACTAATCTAATGACTCGAATTAAGATAATCAAAACACTTGGAGTACTTTTAAGATTAATGCACATATGGGGGTAATAATATTATGTTCTTCCCCATTACTCCATAAAATAAATACTTTACCCATGAGTCTCAATCGTCCCAAAACAATATGTACAAGGATATGACTCGACTTAGCAACCATGTAATCAATTAGATAATTAACTAAGGGTTTAAACAAATAACAATAATGCACTAAAGATGAGTGCATACACGGAAGGCTAACGCGATTTGGGTGTACATTTAAGTGGGGTGTAACAAATTCTTCCTTTAAGTAAGATGCTTATAGTTAGAAACGAAAAGATAGGCTCGGAGGGGTGTACTAGGGGTTTCGTGTACTAAAAATGAGTACAACGCTAATGGTGTGGGAAAAATTAATTGACTTTACTAGCCAAGTAATATGACTTAAATGGTCAAGTAATTATGATACGGGTTTAACACATGGGTGATCCTAATGCCTCTTATCATGTAGTAAATCCTACTACACGAATGTAGTCTCACTAGCGGTCTCGGGATGCATCACTAACGCAAGTTCTAGAATCTAAATGCTACCGGTACACTCATAAGCACTAATAGTAAATGTTTTTCTATCAAATCTAAAGGCGAACCTCACATATTTGGGTGGAAAATTTTTCTGAATGGTACGGTTTTGTGCTAGTCATACGATCTCCTATCCATGAGACGTTTGCTAAGGCTAAAGTTTCACTCCTAAATGTTGCAAAAAATTTTAAATTTGGCGCTAAAATTACACTAACAAGTATTTCTCATAGTTTTATTACACATCTACCATCAAACAAACAAACTCAAGCGAAAGTGTATCTATAAGGTATCATCATTTTACCCTCCCCTTACACTTAGGATGAACATTTTCCCCAATGTTCAAGTAAAGAATGTAAAAGTAAAACAGGTAAAAAGAATGAAATCAAATACTCCCCTGATTCGCTCGGTATGGATAATATGGTAACCAGGTTAGATCTTCCTCCAAGAAAATGAACAATCAAAGCTTCCCTTCCAGAATATAAATCATCTTCTTGTCATACATAACCTGTTAAACCTGAGAAAACAAACAAGGCAACCTCGCGTAAAATCGGCGGCAATCTACATATGCTAACAAATCCAAGAAAACAAAACAAGATATAATGCTTGTGGAATGATGTTTGCAGATTTCCTGGAGATTATAAAACTAAAGATTCAACAAAAACTTTAAGACTCCGTTAGAAAAACAAAACTGGTAAAATTTCCAGAATTTTACACGTGACGCCGTCAGGAATTTCTTCATGACGCCGTCAGAAGTGACCTGCAGAAATTCTTATGTTAAGTTTTCGGAAAATTTCTGGAAAAACTTTGTCCCACTTCCTGGAAAATCCTGCAAAACATCATTATGACTCGATACAAGCATTTGACTCTAACAAATACGAATACACATGTTCATTTAATATTGTGGAGAATCATGATCAAGTTTGTTTCTTAAAAACATATTTGGGGTTTCCCTTTACACTTATCTTTTGCGAAACACCTTTGGATGAAGTTAAGACTAAGCCAAACAACAAAATAAAGTATTTTCACCATTTTAGTTTGAAACATGATCTACCAACAATAAAAATAAAGCATGCATACGGAAACAAATAAGAATCAAACAAAATAAAAATCACACAAAACATGGGTTGCCTCCCAAGAAGCGCTTTTCTTTATTTATGAGTCTTGTAGCTAGACTCAAGGTCATGGGTTACTACGTGACCTCGTCGTTGGTTTCACTCTCTAGGTCATCTCCTATATCGGTATCGCTTTCATAGTGTAGGTATTTTGGGTCTTCGAACTCAAAGACATCCGTTCGATACTTGGACCCAAGTTTACTAACATCCTTAAAGAATCCACATGATAAATCAGAAGTGTTCTTACATCCCCTCCGAACATCTTCATCACATAAGATAAGTTGGGAACTTAGCTTATCAAGCCCGTCACAATCGATTTCTTTTAGATCTCTTCTCTTGTATGGCGTTTGGTATGAAACCCTCCTAATTCCATCAGCGAAGGTCATGATTCTGTTCCGGTCATCAATTATTAAATTAGTGACTTCACAAAAGGGTGCTCCGAAAACAACTTATGACAACCTTGGGTCGACATAATCTTCGATGTTATCCACAATCGTAAATTCCATAGTGAATGCCATATTTCCCACGAATACCTGGATTTCATGATCTCTACCAACCACATTCTCTCCCTTATAAATCATTCCCCATCTACAGATATTGTTATAGTGAAATAGGGACATAAAATTCTTAGGCAGGAATACGTTAATGTAGACACTATCGAAATACTTATGACCGATCATGCAGGGGATTTTGAGATTATTCGGATCACGTCGCCTTATTCTCCCCGATCCTCCATCCCTTGATCCATAAAGATTCCCTTCCAGAGATGGACGGTACTCGTACACCTCCTCATTACCCTTCTGAAAAATCACCTCCTGGACGCCATTGGTGAATAATGCACTACCATCCTTCTCATCAAGGATTACTCCTGAATCATTGACAAATGGTTTCCCGAGAACAAGGTTGGTTGATGTTAGATTAGTGATAAGGTCTATGTTATCGACCACGGTGAGGTCGGTGTTATAGACGAATTCCCCAATCGTCACTGATAAACCTTTTATTACCCCGTCGTTGTTGACTCTATCATACACCGTGCGTTCAGGGAAGGCTTCATGGTAAAGGGAAAGGGGGATTATGTTGACAGGGAGGCTAGGGTCTATATGAGTATTGGTAAAGAGCCTTTTCCTAAGAGTGCAGGAAATCTTGAAAACTTTAGAGTTGCTTCCCTCAGCCCTATCACTGCTCTTTTTAGCCACACCCACCAAATCTTTCTATAATAGATTTACCCGAGATTACTGGATTTCTCGTGTGCTCTTTCGACCTCTCTTTTACATCATCCAATTTGCTAGACTCTTGAGTGACGGAGTCCTCGAATGAGTTGGTAGGGCTCTTAGTCAATTTGTGGTCTAATCTTGAGGTTTCATCCTTAGCTTTATGACCCATATGTCCAGCTGGTTGTTGGCTCTGGTTAGGTATGGGAGCGGATATTGTGGTGATGGTATTTACAAAATGGATTGGTCCTAGGGGGTTAACAGGATCTTTCACTTTTGGTGATAGATGTTTAAATAGCTTACTAGGACTTTTTATTTTCACAGGAGAAGTTGGCTGATTCATGACGGTAACAGATTTGACCTCTTCAGCTTGAATCGGTTTATTAACAGCTTGCTCTTTAATAGCAGTTAACATATTACCAATCTTGTTATTCATATCGACTTGTTGTTGTCTAAATTTAGCCTCGAGCGTAGAGAGTTGTAATTCTTGAGATAGAATGAACTTTCGCAAGGCATCTTCACAGCTTTGCCTAGGAGTGCTCTGTGATGGAAAATGCTCGGACCATTCGAGTGGGGAGGAGTCATTGAAGGATACGCTCTGAGTTTAGTGCCCTCTGAAATTAGGTTTATCCTTCCATGCCTCATAGGCCTCGTCAAAGTTTCGAGGACCTCGACCAATGTGTGACGATGTGAATTCATTATAAGCACGTTTTGGAAGCTCCATGCAGTTATGAGTTTCGTGAGGGCCATTACACAATTTACATGAAGAAGCGATTTTGTTCACTTGGCTTGAAGGCTTAGGAGCTTCGTAAGATTTCATGAGAAACTTGACTCGACCTTCAAGTTCCATGATCCTACGGTCGGGAGTGCTAGAATTGTTCGAAGGCAAAGATATTGCCTAGACCGTTTTGTTCAAATCATGGGGATCATTCCAACTTTTGTTGTCATAGAGAGCAAGATCTTCTATGAGTTCCCATGATTCTTCCGCACTTAGATCACGTAGCTTGCCACCGGCCGATTGGTCAATGGTTCGCCTTGTGGAGAGATCGATATGGTCATAGAAGATGTGGACTTGGAGCCAAAAATCTATGCCATGATGAGGGACTTTTTGGAGTAAGTCCTTGAAACGAGTCCATGCTTCATATAGAGTTTCACCTTGACGTTGTTGGAACATAATATATCATTTCTAAGCTTGGTAGTTCTCCCCGGTGGGAAAAATTGAGCAAGGAAACGAGTGGTGAGATCATCCCATGAGGTGATGGATCCCGCGGGTAAACGCTCAAGCCATTGACTAGCTTGATCAAGTAGAGAGAATTGGAATAGGCGTAATCGGGTTGACTCTCTAGTTGTAACATCAAGGTCTATAGAATCTATGATTTTAAGGAAGTCCTTGAGATGTTGATTTGGATCTTCGGAACGAAGTCCATGGAATGCACATCTGCTTTGCACCAACCGGATGGTGTCGGATCGCAAGGGAGACACATTGGCTCCTTGGGTGAGCTCAATGGTGTGTTCGGTAGCCTTGGTGGCTAGGTCGGGAATTCTCTCCAAGGGTTCGGGGCCTAAGAGGTTGGTTAGCTAGTGGTGGGTTTTGTGGGTGGTCTTGTTGTGGTGGGTTGATGGGTTCAAAGATGTTACCACCTTCCATGATGTCGGATGGTAAAGATTACGAACAAAGACACGAAGAAATAAGATAGACTAAAGAGAACCTAAAATAAAAATAAAATCTTACTAGAAAGGAATCTAGCAAGTAGACCTAATAAAAAGAAATTCTAACCTAGACAATAACTATTCCCCGGGATGCGGCGCCAAAAACTTGATGCGTGGGAATTGCACCAGGCTTTACCTCTCGAGGGATCTCGAGAAGCTTACAACCCCCACCAGGCAGTGTACCTGATCGTTGTAGTACAGTATAGTGACAAGTACCGGGGGATTGATCGTTCAACTCAGGAATAGTGTCGCTAGGATTAGAAAGCCTAAGAACTAGGTCTAGAGGTGAGGGATGATTCTTTTTGTATTTTTTTTATGTTTTATAAAAGCAAGTAAAAATCTCGATTTTTTGGAAGAGTGGGCTGAATTAGTTGCTAGTCAACTAACCCAATAACTAAGATGCAATCAAAATAAAGTAATAAAAATGAAAATAAGCTAAATTAAGATAGTGGTATGAGCAATATATGGGAGAATTGTGTTTACTTAGATTTCACTACTCCCTAGATATCTTTTATAGGTTAATTACTTGTTACAGTTGCATGGATGACGGATTGTATTCCTTAATACCATTCATGGGGTGGTGTACTTACTTCCCCAATCCTATAAGCTCCTACTTCACTCCTATGTCGAGCCGGCTAAGAAGCTCCTAACATGGGATCACTAGAATTCGCTCATGCATTAAATACAATCATAAAAACCTAGTACACATCGGTTCATGTTTCTTAAGACGTTCAAGCAAGTTACACAATGGAGATCTGCCAGTTTTCTTAAGCCTAACATTGAAATCATTCATCCATTACAACTATGAACAAGCAATCAACCTACAATTAACATCTAGGTTTCATTACATCTAAGCAAACACATGAAAGATCTAGCCTAGCATGTTATAATCAAGACAAGCATAAGATATATTCAAACAACACATAGACATATTGAATGAATTGAAAGAAAACTTATCTTAATTGAACATGAAGGGTTTCAAGGGGTGAAAACCCTTGAAAATACTATTACAAACGACCTAGGGTTTATTAGGTTCGGCCCTAGAATTCTCCACACAAGTTCCTCTTTCAATGAATGAAAAATAGAAAAGTATATTGATTGAGCCCGAACCACCTAACTTATATTGACCAAGGAATGGTCAACAAAGCCAAATAGCCTAGATCAATGCTCCGCGGAAGTATAAGGTTTCCCCGGGTCGTTATGTCCCGACGAGGTGTGAATTGTAATCAAACGGTTTCGTGATCGGGTGAATTTGGATGGAAAAGGGTTTGAGTTTGATTAAACTAAGGAATTTACAAAGGAATAGCTTAAATAAGCTATATAAACAAGACTGGAAAGTTTGAAAACCCAGAAACGTTTAAAACTTAAAAACGCGTACGTTACGTTTAAATAAAACGTAAACGTACGAGATAAAACGTAAAAATTGAAATCTGAAAACCCCCAGGGGGTGAAAATGACTATTTTACAAACTAAAAGGTAAAAGAAAATTTATAGAAAAAGAAAATTAATTTTTACACTAATTAATTATTTATTATTAATTAATTACTAATTATTACTAATTATTAATATTTAAAATGCTTAAATATAATATAATATTAATTAAATACTAAAAAGGTGAAAATAAAATTTCTAAAATTATAAAATAACTAAAAATAAGTTTTAAAAATAAAAATAAGTATTTTTGTCTTTTTGTGCTTTTTCTATTAATTAATTACTACTTAATTACTAATTAACTAATTAACTATTTTAAATTAAGAAAAATACTAAATGAACAGTAAAAATTACAAGAAAATTTCTAAAATTACTTTATAACATATAAAAGCTATAAAAAATATAAAAACTATGTTTTACTTAATAAAAATGAAATATGCTATTTAATTCTAATTATTAATTAATAATTAATAAAACTAAAATTAATTCTAATAAATACTAAAGGACAAAATAAAAATCTGAGAAAATTATTATAAATACTTTAATATAATAGGTAATTAATAAAAATATAAAAATGACAAGTACTTAACAAAAATCTAAAAATGAAAATGAAAATTTAATTACATTAAATAGAAACTATCACTTAATTTTAAATTTGTTTTTCTTGATTTTTCTTTTACAACCCTATTTAATACTTAAAAACAAACACTTTTTATAAAAACAACTTTTTTATAACTCATAAATAAGCTAGAATAAGCCAATAAGTTGATACAGTTGACTTTGTTTGACTTTGGCAAGAAATAAGCTAAAATGACTGAAGTGGGGCCCACAAGGGGGGGGGGGGGGTTGAAAGGTGCAAAGATTGGGGCAAGGGACCCACTGAGGTGATCAGAAACCACCACCAAAGTGGTGGTGGTGGCCTGAAGTCTGTGCAGCAGGGGAGGGTTCCTCCCTGCAGGTCAGTTTGAGGGCAAGTGGGGCCCAGTACAAAAATGGCAAAAATCAAAGAACAATGGGATAATAAAGATGGGCTAGTAGACTACAATTCCACAAAAGCATAAGATCTGAATCCAAATAAACAAATCTACAAAAATCTTTGAAGTTTTGTGAAAATCAGAAAGGTGCAATGTTGACTTTTTCACAAGAACTCACAAGTTGACTTTATCCAACTTTGAATGATCACATCTGATAAAATATGTTATATTAAGCTGCACTAGGATGATATAAGGCTACATAAACATGTACTAGACTAATATAGATGATCATGGAACCTCAAACCCATGACAGTTAACTGTCATGGGGATTGAAAATGATTTTTGACTTTGGATTGTTTAACACTTGGATTTTAAGGTTTGATAAACCTAAATACACCTAATGTAGTATGAATACACAAAAACAATAACAAAACACCCACTAGAATGATCAACACAGTGCTGATCCAAACACTCCCTATGAAACTGAAAATGGTATTTTGTGAAGTTGTGTGATAATTTAAACCATGAAATTGAGTAATTTACTTATACTAACACAGATAAACCACAACTAAGTCTAAATTAACAACAATTAACAGCTACAAGTCTACAACTAGCAATTACTAAATATGAAAATGATACTAGAACTGAGTTGATACTTACACTGAGACAGTTGCTCAAAACCAAAAACAGATACTCAATATCTATCCTAATGTCTCCCTGAGACTCTAAACCACTTCCATACTTCACGGCTCCTTTCCTTCTTCCTTTTAATTTTTTCAAAGAAATATTAGAACTTCTAGGTAAATGAAAGATATTTCATAAAACTAATTGACACTTGGTTTTTAAGACTGAAAATACTTAAAAAGACTTATAAATAAGCTAATGTGAGCTTACAACAATACTGAGCAACAAAGTTCAACACTTTAATAAGAAATTGAAATTTTAACTTGAAATTGCAAATTTGGAAACTAGAACTGAAATTCTGAGATTAAAGCTTAAATTGAGTTTGGTACACACTAAGAATACTTAATACAATGCTTTTAAACAAAAGGTTACAACAGAAATTGAAAATTAAGCTAAAACCTAAACTAAGTTACACTATTTTTTAAACTACACTAACTACTAACTCTTTCTTCTCTTTTCTTTTCTTTTTATAGTCCCTGGGACATCCTTTGACTATCCCACTTCAATCACAGCCGTAGGATTGCTTCATTGGATCCCCATCGTTCAAATAACTTTTTGGCGGGAACATGGGAAAGTGGGGTTTGGTGTTGTTTTAATGAGGGTAGGAGGGGGAAGGTGAGGTTGGTGAGGCTATTAATGAGGTTTGGTGCATGTTTTGTGGAGTATGGAGAGGAGGGGGCATGAGCCTGGAAACCAGGGGATTAAGGGGATGATGAATAGTAACCCGTGGGGTGGTGTTTGACCTGGTGTGTTGACCGGGTTATATTTATCAAAAGGGAATGGGTTTGGGCCGGTGGTGATTGGGCTTAGGGATTGGATTAGGATAATAAAAAGGGTGTAATGGGTTAAGGGTAAAAAGGCTTATGTTTGGTTTGTTTATTTTGTAGAAAACTACAAGGACCACTTTTGTAAATTAGCAAACCGTAGGGACTGATTTTGTAATTCTCTGAAAATATCCATAAGGACCTTAATTTGCAAGTTTGAATATTAAAAGGACCCAAAATAGTATTTTTCAAAATAAAACACTCGGGGACCAATTGTGACAAGTTTCTAAACTTAAGGGACCAAACATGTAATTTCTTCAAAATTTCACCCAAGGACTATTTTTGACACACTTTGATTTTCCAAGGGCAAAAAATGATTTTCCTTTCAAAAATACCCCACCAGGGACCAATTCTGTCATTTTCTGAAACTCCAGGGACTTATTTTGTAAATTTCCAAAACTTTCCAATTTTTCACCAAAGGACTAAATATGACAACTTATGATTTCAAAATGACCTTTGGTGATAATTCTCCATTTTTTGAATATCCAGGGACTAGTTTTGTCATTTTATGAAAGTTGAGGGACTGAAACTGCCAATTTTGCAAACTTTGTGCGTTTTTCATTTGTTTTTGCTCGTTTTGCATCTAAAACATATAAAACACAATTTTGAAATATTTTTAGTATTTTGATGCATAACTGAGTGTTTTTGTATGTTTTGCAGTTCAGATTAGACCAAAAATGATGAGTGTTTGAGCACTCATCAATCCCCCACACTAAACTATTGCTAGTCCCTAGCAATACTGTTTTGAAAACTTGATGGATTTGAAAAACTCTTTACCAAAAGCCATCACTTCTGGAGTAGCCAGGTGTAAGAACTGTGGCACACCTGATAACCGTGTGATTTTGAGCAAACCACCAGCTGTCAACGGATTTGAGTAGTCTTTACCAAAAGCCGTTTGCTTCTGGACTAGCCAGCTCTTGATGGAATAGTCAACATCTTGGTGACCTGATTACCAATTATGGATTTTCCACGGCCTTTACCACAAGCCATAATCTTGCGGGCTAGCCAACTCATTTGTTTTTGGGGAGTTGATGAACCACACAATTTTGGGCAAATTGCAAGCCATAAACGGATTTGATATGTCTTTACCAAGAGCCGTTTGCTCCTGGACTAGCCAATCCCTTTTGTCGGTTAGACAAGGCGGACTGATTACCACAAAAATTTGAAGCACCAATGAAATTTTTTTTTAAAATTTTTGAAATTTTGGCAAAAACGGGGGTATTATATAGTAAAATGTGATAAAATTCGCTAGAATAGAGAAATACCCCCCCACACTTAGCATGAATATTGTCCTCAATATTCAAAATCCCGGCTATTATGCCGACAGTTTGAACGTAAAAGGGGCAACATTACAAGCTAAGCGTGGAAAACACCATTTTGTTTTTTCACTTCATAAGTAATCATAGCATGGGGGACTCCCCCACACTTAGGGTGAAAACCCTATATGCTTGCTACTGTTTTTGTTTACCGAGTCGCTAGCTTGACTCGACCCCGAATTCATTTATCCTTGGGGAAGCATGATGTGGAAGAAGGAATCTCCATCGTACTTTCATTCAAAATGTTTGGACAAACATATGAAGCACGTGAAAGTTCCACACCGATGAGATAAGATTCCGGCTCAAGATAATGATACATGAAAATGCCGAGATCAAAGATAGTGTCCTCACTCCCGAAGGAGTGAAGAAGAGGAGAAATCACCTGGTAGGTGAAGGAAAGAAGAGAGATCCGAATAGCAATTAAGATAAGAATTTCCTCTTCAAGAAATGTATATTCAAGTGGAGGAGGCAAGTCCTTGAGCTTGATCTCAGGAAATTTATCAGTTTCCTCAACTGATTTGATTTCCTCATTATGAAGTTGATTGGATGGAAGAGGGGGAGATGGATCTTCGTTTAACAAACTCTCTAGAAAAAGAATGTCCCCCTCAGGATCAAGATAGTTTTCATCAACTTCAAGTGGAAGTGAACTATCTTCAGCAAGAAAAGCCTCAACCTCGTCCAGATCAGCTTTGAGATCAAAGAGATCATCATTACTTCCTGACGGAAGTGAATCAATGTGAGCACGCTCATCAGTGAACTCCTCAAGAAGGAGGTCAACATCAGAATGAGGAAGTGAAACCTCAACATACTCAACTTCTCCATAAGATGTACATTCATCGTCAGAATCGGAGAAAATCTCAAAATGATCTTTTGAAAAGACAAGAGGAGGAGGAATATCACACATATGATCGAGAATTCCCTGTGACTCTCCCGGGATTTGGACAAGGTTCTCGACACTAGACTTTATGAATACGTCTGATTCTTTTGCAGGAATTGTGTCAAGATGCTCGTCCCCCATGATATGAGAGTGAGTGTGAATCTCGAGTGTGATAACAGACTGAGGGAGCTGAGAAGGACTAGCATAAATGGGTTTTATAATTTCCCTTTGTCGTTCTGCTAGTATTTCTATCATACTCTTTGCTCCCTGAGATTTTTGGATTAATGGGATTTCAACCGATGAATTCAATGATTCTTTTGGAAGAATATCAACGATATCTTCATTATCACTATCATCATCGTCATCGATAAGAGCAGCATTGAGAAAATTAGAATTCTGCTCTTTGCTCCGCAAGCAATTCCTCCATACTCTTTCCATGAGGATATGGACTGAGAGGAAATTGGGGGGGTGAGGGCGTGTCAAAACCAGAAGGTTGACATTGATCATCATTGTGAGGACCCCCACAATATGCACAAGAAGAACTTGGTGCATAGCGAAGCAACATATTAGCTAACTCCTCCTTCATTTTCTCTTGTGACTCTAGAATCTTTTGAAAAAAATCAGGGTCAGTTTCTTGAGGAGTTGCTTGAATTGGTTGGTACTGTGGAGGTTGGTCAAAACCAGATGAGTCATGATTGTTACAAGGAAATGGACTCCCTGTTTGACAATCAGAGCTGAAGTGGGGACCTCCACAGTACTCACAACAGTAAAACTGTTGTGGCTGATTCTGTGAATCATATGAATGTTGGTGATGCGTGGGAATCGCAACAGGCTTTACCTCTCGAGGGATCTCGAGAAGCTTACAACCCCCACCAGGCAGTGTACCTGATCGTTGTAGTATAGTATAGTGACAAGTACCGGGGGATTGATCGTTCAGCTTAGGAATAGTGTCGCTAGAATTAGAAAACCTAATTTACTAGTTCTAGAGGTGAGGGATGATTATTTTTGTGTTTTTATATTTTTTAGAAAGCAAGTAAAATCTCGGGTTTTTGAAGAGTGGGCGGAATTAGTTGCTATTCAACTAACCCAAAGCTAAGATATATTCAAAATAAAATAATAAAAATGAAATTAAACTAATTTATACTAAGGTTGTGAGCAGTAATTGGAGAAATTGTGTTTACTTAGACTTCACTACTCCCTAGATATCTTTTACATGTTAATTACTTGTTATACTTGTATGGATGACGGATTGTATTCCTTAATATCATCCGTGGGGTGGCATACATAACTCCCCAACTCTATGAGCTCTTATCTCCTCCTACACCATGACCCAGCACAACTATAGGGATTGTAAACAGTGGCTCATGCATTAAATACAACCAATAAAGACCTAGTACGCCTCGGTTCATGTTTCTTAAGACGTTCAAGCATGTTACCCTTTGGAGATCTGCCAGTTTTCTTAAGCCTAACATATAAATCATTCATCCAAGAACAAGAATAAACAAGTAATCAACACATAATCAACATCTAGGTTTCATTAGATCTAATCAAACACAAGAGAGATCTAGCCTAGCATAATTGAATTGAGACAAGAACAAGAGATAAACAACCAACACATAGACATATTGATTGAATTAGAAGAACACTTATCTCAATTACAATGCAAGGTATCAAGGTTTTGGAACCCTTGAAAAGCCTGTAAAAGAGGCACCAAATTCGTCTTGAGGGTTTCACCAAAACTTCTCTCTTTTTAATGAAAAAACTAGAAAACTATATATAGGAAAAGTAGGCTGACGGCGTCAAGAGTTACATGTGACGCCGTCACCTCGCCGCCATATACTTCCTCGGACGGCCTTGATCTACTTATGACGGCCTATGTGACGCCGTCACCGACCACGGTATTTTATTCTTGCCACTTTGACGCTGTCATGAAGGCGTTTGACGCCGTCACCACCTTCGGTATTTTAATCTTCATGTCTGACGCCGTCAAGATATTACTCTTGACGCCGTCACCTTGTATCTTCAGCATGGAAATTTGGTACTTTGCCGTTTTCTTCAATTTTATGCTCCAAAAACGTCCAAAATGGCTTCTTTTCCAGAATTCACTCTCCGAACACCTAAAATCACAAAAGGAACGATTTAGGGCAATATTTGATCAAATAAATTCGGATTCGGGCTTAAATGACCCCCTAAAAACGGATCATTTTTCGCCTCATCATATACCCATACACTTGAGATTTGCTTGTCCTCAAGCAAATGCGCTTTTATTCTACTCAAAAGACAAGTTAGGGGTCATTTAACACTAATATAAAAGTAATTACAACAAATAATCGTTCCACTAAAGACCAATAGACAAGCACGGAGGTCATACACAAGCACCTCACAAATAGTGTTTAGATACTCACATCTCTCGGGTGTAATAAAGTAATATAACATTATGGAAATGAAAGATATCTCTCACTACCTGTCATAGCAAAAAAGATTACCATAGGCTTGGGAAAGGATCAAACCTCCACCACATGGCATAAGCACCTAGGATAAACTATCAAAGAGGTCTTTTAAAGGGTTGTAACGTTAGGTATAGGGATATGAATTACACGGTTTTGTTGGATAAAGGAAGTTTTACTGGTGGCGAGTTAACAATCTTGGTTAATTACATGTACAATATGGCGTTGCTAAGCCAAGACTAGACTCGACTTAAGCTAATAAATGAAAAATAACAAAAACATAAAATAAACATAAAATAAAAACGGGATGGTAGTCCGTATGTTTTTTCTCTTTTTCTTTTTCTATTTTTTTTTTCTTTTTCTTGTTTTTACTATTTTTTTTTATTTATTTATTTATTTTTTTTTTTTTTTTTTTGTGCATACACTCTTACCCTACCATCCAAAATAATACATCATAGGGGTATAAACGTTCCCCTTACACTTGAATCTTTACATACTTTACAATTAACTAATCTAATGACTCGAATTAAGAAAATCAAAACACTTGAAGCACTTTTAAGATTAACGTACATATGGGGGTAATAAATGATGTTCTTCCCCATTACTCCATAAAATAAGTACTTACCCATGAGTCCCAATAGTCCCAAAACAATATGTACAATGATATGACTCGACTTAGCAACCATGTAATCAATTAGAAAGTTAACTTAGGGTTTAACAAATAACAATAATGCACTAAAAATGAGCGCATACACGGAAGGCTAAGGCGATTTGGGTGTACATTTAAGTGGGGTGTAACAAATTCTTCCTTTAAGTAAGATGCTTAAAGTTAGAAACGAAAAGATAGGCTCGGAGGGGTGTACTAGGGTATCGTGTACTAAAAATGAGTACAACGCTAAGGGTGTGGGAAAAATTAGTTGACTTAACTAGCCAAGTAATATGACTTAAATGGTCAAGTAATTGTAATACTGGTTTAACACAAGGGTGATCCTAATGCCTCTTATCATGTAGTAAATCCTACCACACGAATGTAGTCTCACTCGCGGTCTCGGGATGCATCACTAACGCAAGTTCTAGAATCTAAATGCTACCGGTACACTCATAAGCACTAATAGTAAATGCTTTTCCTATCAAATCTAAAGGCGAACCTCACATTTTTGGGTGGAAAATTTTTCTGAATATACGGTTATGTGCTAGTCATACAACCTCCTATCCATGAGACGCTTGCTATGGCTAAAGTTTCACTCCTAAATGTTGTAAAAAATTTTAAATTTGGCGTTAAAATTGCACTAACAAGTATTTCTCGTAGTTTTATTACACATCTACTATCAGACAAAACAAACTCAAGCGAAAGTGCATATGTAAGGTATCATCTTTTTACCCTCCCCTTACACTTAAGATGAACATTGTCCCCAATGTTCAAGTAAAGAATGTAAAAGTTAAGAAGTAAAGAGAATGAAATCAAATACTCCCCTGATTCGCTCGGTATGGATTTTAGGTTGACCAGGTTAAATCTTCTTCCAAGAAAACGAATAATCAAAGCTTCCCTTCCAGAATATAAATCATCTTCTTGTCAAACATAACCTATAAATCCTGACAACAATAGACAAGGCAACCTCGCGTAAAATCGGCGGCATCCTATATAAGTTACTAAGTCCTAGAAAGCAAAGTAAGATATAATGCTTGTGGAATGAAGTTTGCAGATTTCCTGGAGATTATAAAACTTAATAATTCACAAAAACCATAAGACTCCGTTAGAAAAACAAAACCGGTAAAATTTCCAGATTTTTAACTCCTGACGCCGTCAAGAGTAATACTCTGACGCCGTCAGAATGGACCTGCAGAAATTCTTATGTTAAGTTTCCGGAAAATTTCTGGAAAAACTTCGTCCTACATCCTGGAAAATCCTGCAAAACTTCATTATGACTCAATACAAGCATTTGACTCTAACAAATACGAATATACATGTTCATTTAATATTGTGGAGGATCATGATCGGTTTGTTTCTTAAAAACATATTTGGGGTTTCCCCTTACACTTATCTTTTGCAAAAATACTTTTAGGTTGGAGTTAAGACTAGGCCAAACAACATAATAAAGTATTTCCACATTTTAATTTAGAGACATGATCAGCCAACAATAAAAATAAAGCATGCATACGGAAGCAAATAACAATCAAACAAATAAAATCACACAAAACATGGGTTGCCTCCCAAGAAGCGCTTGTTTTTGTTCGAGTCACGAGCCTGACTCTACCCTTATTTAACGGATAAAAGGGAAGTTTTCCCTACACTTAGGATTAGGTGCGGGTGGAAGTAGCGATACACACCCTTAGGGTGGAAGTATGCCACGTGAGAAAATAGTGGTGGATGAATTATATGCTCAAAGGGGTGTGCTCCTATCATCATAGCCTTACCTAATTCAATCGGTTTAATGGGTGGATTAAGATTTTCTCCTAGAAAGGGATCATTTTCTATCAACTTCAAGAGACTACTAGTTGGGGATCCATCTTGACCTAATAAACCCGGTTTAAACCCATAATGTTTCTTGTGATCAATCATAAATGGGTGATGTAAGCATGTAAGGTCATGTTCCACTCCTATATTGGCTTCCTCTCTACAAGGCTTAGAGTCCACTCCCTTTATCCTAAGACTACCCGGACTATATGGTTTGATGGGTGGATCGGAACCTATTTCAATTCCTAAATCTTCATCCAAGGATGGAAGATTAGGTAATGGTTTTGGTTGAGGCTCCGGTTCATCAAAACTAGGAACTTCCCTAGAACTAGGAGTAAGGTTATCACTACAAGTGTTCAAACCTATATCCTCTAGTGGTGCTTGGTCCAAGGGTTCTACCTCAATTGGGGTTCCTATAGTCTCTTCTACTTCTTCCGGGTAAGTTACGGGCGGTGTATGTGCCTCAAATGATGGTAGGACTTGTGAGGTACTTTGTGGGCTTGAATTGTCCACCTCATCCTCCATTGTACCTAGATTACCTATGTGTTTGTTTTGTACTATGGCTTTAGGTGACATCCACACAGGTATCCCTGAGTAATCATCCCCAGACAAACTTCCTGTTTGCTCCTTCAAACTTGTTTTTGATTGATTTGTGATGTTGTTTGTTGGGTTGTCTATTCTATAATAATATTGGGCACAGTCTTCTAAGGTATCCCATGCTTCTTCAGCACTTAATTCCCTAGGGCCCCCATTGGCAAAATCATCAATGCACATTTGGTCACATCGGCTTACACGATAGTAAAAGGTTTCGGTTAGGGATGCTAAAGAGAAACTATGATGAGGGAATTTTCGAAGTAAAATTTTAAAACGAGTCCATGCATCATATATGGGTTCATCTCGATATTGTTTGAAATTCGAGATGTCAATAGGGTAGAATGGCCTTTGTGGTTGGTGGTATGGTGGATTCACGTACTCCATAATGGTGACGGAAGAGTCAATGGAAATTACGAACAAACACACAAAGAAAAAGATAGACTAAAGAAATCCTAAAAATAAAAAATAAAATCTTACTAGAAAGGAATCTAGCAAGTAGACCTAATAAAAAGAAATCCTAATCTAGACAATAACTATTCCCCAGGCTGCGGCGCCAAAAACTTGATGCGTGGGAATCGCAACAGGCTTTACCTCTCGAGGGATCTCGAGAAGCTTACAACCCCCACCAGGCAGTGTACCTGATCGTTGTAGTATAGTATAGTGACAAGTACCGGGGGATTGATCGTTCAGCTTAGGAATAGTGTCGCTAGGATTAGAAAACCTAATTTACTAGTTCTAGAGGTGAGAGATGATTATTTTTGTGTTTTTATATTTTTTAGAAAGCAAGTAAAATTTCGGGTTTTTGAAGAGTGGGCGGAATTAGTTGCTATTCAACTAACCCAAAGCTAAGATATATTCAAAATAAAATAATAAAAATGAAATTAAACTAATTTATACTAAGGTTGTGAGCAGTAATTGGAGAAATTGTGTTTACTTAGACTTCACTACTCCCTAGATATCTTTTACATGTTAATTACTTGTTATACTTGTATGGATGACGGATTGTATTCCTTAATATCATTCGTGGGGTGGCATACATAACTCCCCAACTCTATGAGCTCTTATCTCCTCCTACACCATGACCCAGCACAACTATAGGGATTGTAAACAGTGGCTCATGCATTAAATACAACCAATAAAGACCTAGTACGCCTCGGTTCATGTTTCTTAAGACGTTCAAGCATGTTACCATTTGGAGATCTGCCAGTCTTCTTAAGCCTAACATATAAATCATTCATCCAAGAACAAGAATAAACAAGTAATCAACACATAATCAACATCTAGGTTTCATTAGATCTAAGCAAACACAAGAGAGATCTAGCCTAGCATAATTGAATTGAGACAAGAACAAGAGATAAACAACCAACACATAGACATATTGATTGAATTAGAAGAACACTTATCTCAATTACAATGCAAGGTATCAAGGGTTTGGAACCCTTGAAAAACCTGTAAAAGAGGCACCAAATTCGTCTTTAGGGTTTCACCAAAACTTCTCTCTTTTTAATGAAAAAACTAGAAAACTATATATAGGAAAAGTAGGCTGACGGCGTCAAGAGTTACATGTGACGCCGTCACCTCGCCGCCATATACTTCCTCGGACGGCCTTGATCTACTTATGATGGCCTATGTGACGCCGTCACCGACCACGGTATTTTATTCTTGCCACTTTGACGCCGTCATGAAGGCGTTTGACGCCGTCACCACCTTCGGTATTTTAATCTTCATGTCTGACGCCGTCAAGATATTACTCTTGACGCCGTCACCTTGTATCTTCAGCATGGAAATTTGGTACTTTGCCGTTTTCTTCACTTTTATGCTCCAAAAACGTCCAAAATGGCTTCTTTTCCAGAATTCACTCTCCAAACACCTAAAATCACAAAAGGAACGATTTAGGGCAATATTTGATCAAATAAATTCGGATTCGGGCTTAAATGACCCCCTAAAAACGGATCATTTTTCGCCTCATCAGTTGGTCATAACCAAAGTTCTGAGTGTTACCAGGAAACTGTTCATAGACAAACGTGTTTCCGGTTTGACACTCAAATCCTTGGTGAGGACCTCCACAAAATTCACAAGAGAATGTTAGTATCTCCTGGTTTGGTGGCTGATGGAATAAATCAAATGTGTCATGGTATGAATAGGGATCCTGGTTATAGACAGACCCGTATCCTGACTCTACCATGCCACAGCCGGGGCAATTACCACCATTATAAGGACCACCACACCATTGGCAACCAAATTGGTGTGGATACGACATAGAAAAGGAATCAAAGGGGTATAGAGGGTAAGGGATAAAGAATTAAATAGGTAAGAGGGTGAAGATGGATATTTTTGGTGTTTTTGGAAAACATTTTGTACAAATAGGAAGAAAAATGTTTTTGCGTTTTGTTTTTATGAAAATATGAACAAGGATGGATAAATGTACAATGGAACGAATTCCAAAGACACTAATCAGAAAAACCGTTTAGATAAACGCGCACAACCTCCCCGGCAGCGGCGCCAAAAGTTGATTGAGCCCGAACCACCTAACTTATATTGACCAAGGAATGGTCAACAAAGCCAAATAGCCTAGATCAATGCTCCGTGGAAGTATAAGGTTTCCCCGGGTCGTTATGTCCCGACGAGGTGTGAATTGTAATCAAACGGTTTCGTGATCGGGTGAATTTGGATGGAAAAGGGTTTGAGTTTGATTAAACTAAGGAATTTACAAAGGAATAGCTTAAATAAGCTATATAAACAAGACTGGAAAGTTTGAAAACCCAGAAACGTTTAAAACTTAAAAACGCGTACGTTACGTTTAAATAAAACGTAAACGTACGAGATAAAACGTAAAAATTGAAATCTGAAAACCCCCAGGGGGTGAAAATGACTATTTTACAAACTAAAAGGTAAAATAAAATTTATAGAAAAAGAAAATTAATTTTTACACTAATTAATTATTTATTATTAATTAATTACTAATTATTACTAATTATTAATATTTAAAATGCTTAAATATAATACAATATTAATTAAATACTAAAAAGGTGAAAATAAAATTTCTAAAATTATAAAATAACTAAAAATAAGTTTTAAAAATAAAAATAAGTATTTTTGTCTTTTTGTGCTTTTTCTATTAATTAATTACTACTTAATTACTAATTAACTAATTAAAATTAAGAAAAATACTAAATGAACAGTAAAAATTACAAGAAAATTTCTAAAATTACTTTATAACATATAAAAGCTATAAAAATTATAAAAACTAGGTTTTACTTAATAAAAACTAAATATGCTATTTAATACTAATTATTAATTAATAATTAATAAAACTAAAATTAATTCTAATAAATACTAAAGGACAAAATAAAAATCTGAGAAAATTATTATAAATACTTTAATATAATAGGTAATTAATAAAAATATAAAAATGACAAGTACTTAACAAAAATCTAAAAATGAAAATTAAAATTTAATTACATTAAATAGAAACTATCACTTAATTTTAAATTTGTTTTTCTTGATTTTTCTTTTACAAACCTATTTAATACTTAAAAACAAACACTTTTTGTAAAAACAACTTTTTTATAACTCAGAAATAAGCTAGAATAAGCCAATAAGTTGATACAGTTGACTTTGGCAAGAAATAAGCTAAAATGACTGAAGTGGGGCCCACAAGGGGGGGGGGGTTGAAAGGTGCAAAGATTGGGGCAAGGGATCCACTGAGGTGATCAGAAACCACCACCAAAGTGGTGGTGGTAGCCTGAAGTCTGTGCAGCAGGGGAGGGTTCCTCCCTGCAGGTCAGTTTGAGGGCAAGTGGGGCCCAGTACAAAAATGGCAAAAATCAAAGAACAATGGGATAATAAAGATGGGCTAGTAGACTACAATTCCACAAAAGCATAAGATCTGAATCCAAATAAACAAATCTACAAAAATCTTTGAAGTTTTGTGAAAATCAGAAAGGTGCAATGTTGACTTTTTCACAAGAACTCACAAGTTGACTTTATCCAACTTTGAATGATCACATCTGATAAAATATGTTATATTAAGCTACACTAGGATGATATAAGGCTACATAAACATGTACTAGACTAATATAGATGATCATTGAACCTCAAACCCATGACAGTTAACTGTCATGGGGATTGAAAATGATTTTTGACTTTGGATTGTTTAACACTTGGATTTTAAGGTTTGATAAACCTAAATACACATAATGTAGTATGAATACACAAAAACAATAACAAAACACCCACTAGAATGATCAACACAGTGCTGATCCAAACACTCCCTATGAAACTGAAAATGGTATTTTGTGAAGTTGTGTGATAATTTAAACCATGAAATTGAGTAATTTACTTATACTAACACAGATAAACCACAACTAAGTCTAAATTAACAACAATTAACAGCTACAAGTCTACAACTAGCAATTACTAAATATGAAAATGGTACTAGAACTGAGTTGATACTTACACTGAGACAGTTGCTCAAAACCAAAAACAGATACTCAATATCTATCCTAATGTCTCCCTGAGACTCTAAACCACTTCCATACTTCACGGCTCCTTTCCTTCTTCTTTTTCTTCTTTTTAATTTTTTCAAAGAAATATTAGAACTTCTAGGTAAATGAAAGATATTTCATAAAACTAATTGACACTTGGTTTTTAAGACTGAAAATACTTAAAAAGACTTATAAATAAGCTAATGTGAGCTTACAACAATACTGAGCAACAAAGTTCAACACTTTAATAAGAAATTGAAATTTTAACTTGAAATTGCAAATTTGGAAACTAGAACTGAAATTCTGAGATTAAAGCTTAAATTGAGTTTGATACACACTAAGAATACTTAATACAATGCTTTTAAACAAAAGGTTACAACAGAAATTGAAAATTAAGCTAAAACCTAAACTAAGTTCCACTATTTTTTAAACTACACTAACTACTAACTCTTTCTTCTCTTTTCTTTTCTTTTTATAGTCCCTGGGACATCCTTTGACTATCCCACTTCAATCACAGCCGTAGGATTGCTTCATTAGATCCCCATCGTTCAAATAACTTTTTGGCGGGAACATGGGAAAGTGGGGTTTGGTGTTGTTTTAATGAGGGTAGGAGGGGGAAGGTGAGGTTGGTGAGGCTATTAATGAGGTTTGGTGCATGTTTTGTGGAGTATGGAAAGGAGGGGGGGCATGAGCCTGGAAACCAGGGGATTAAGGGGATGATGAATAGTAACCCGTGGGGAGGTGTTTGACCTGGTGTGTTGACCGGGTTATATTTATCAAAAGGGAATGGGTTTAGGCCGGTGGTGATTGGGCTTGGGGATTGGATTAGGATAATAAAAAGGGTGTAATGGGTTAAGGGTAAAAAGGCTTATGTTTGGTTTGTTTATTTTGTAGAAAACCACAAGGACCACTTTTGTAAATTAGCAAACCGTAGGGACTGATTTTGTAATTCTCTGAAAATATCCATAAGGACCTTAATTTGCAAGTTTGAATATTAAAAGGACCCAAAATAGTATTTTTCAAAATAAAACACTCGGGGACCAATTGTGACAAGTTACCAAACTTAAGGGACCAAACATGTAATTTCTTCAAAATTTCACCCAAGGACTATTTTTGACACACTTTGATTTTCCAAGGGCAAAAAATGATTTTCCTTTCAAAAATACCCCACCAGGGACCAATTCTGTCATTTTCTGAAACTCCAGGGACTTATTTTGTAAATTTCCAAAACTTTCCAATTTTTCACCAAAGGACTAAATATGACAACTTATGATTTCAAAATGACCTTTGGTGATAATTCTCCATTTTTTGAATATCCAGGGACTAGTTTTGTCATTTTATGAAAGTTGAGGGACTGAAACTGCCAATTTTGCAAACTTTGTGCGTTTTTTATTTGTTTTTGCTCGTTTTGCATCTAAAACATATAAAACACAATTTTGAAATATTTTTAGTATTTTGATGCATTACTGAGTGTTTTTGTATGTTTTGTAGTTCAGATTAGACCAAAAATGATGAGTGTTTGAGCACTCATCATATATATAGATTTTATGAGGTGACGGCGTCAAGAGGAAAAATCTGACGCCGTCATCTCGCTGCCAATAAAGTTCTCGGACTGCCTAGATCCGTGGGTGACGCCGTCATGTGTAATTCTGCTCCAGGCCGTCACCAAATTAACTCTTGACGCCCTACTTCTTACGTTGTCATGTTTTCTCTGGGTCGTCATGCATTTTACTCCTGACGCCGTCATATTTTCCTTCTTGACGCCGTCAGGTACTGTTCCCAGCATGGAAAATTAAGTCTTTGCTGTTTTCTTCACTTTTATGCTCCAAAAACGTCCAAAATGCTTCCTTTTCCAGAATTCACTCCCAAAGTACCTAAAATCACAAAAGGAACGATTTAGAGTAATATTTGATCAAATAAATTAAATTCCGGGCTTAAATGACCCCCTAAAAACGGTTCATTTTTTGCCTCATCAGTCACTGTGAGGATTTAAGACCTCAAATCCTCCATATCTGTTCAAAAGTGGTTAGGTTAGTTCAATTTAGTTTCATTTTAACATAAAACATCATTTTCAGTCATTAGATTTAGATCAAAGCTCATCATAGTCAACCTAGGTGTTAAAGTAAAAAAGTCAAATTGCAAGGTATTGTTAGAAAACCAAAAATTGGGGGATTTGTTTTGATTTTTGTATTAAGATTTGGACCCTGAGCTTTTCACAAGTTGTTGTCTATCAGCCAATCTACAAGATCCCACCACCAGCTTAATTTTTTGATTTTTCTTCAAGCTTGTGCAACAGCTTATTTGAAGCTGCAGGGCAAGTGCATGCCCTGAGCATAAGGTTTTGACCAATTTTCCAAGGTCTCTCTTGTGTTCACCTGTGGACCCCACACCCTGTCCCTTAGCTTTTTATGAAGCCTTCCATCTCAGCTTATTGGGAGACTACTTATTTTGGGTCTCTGCTCATTTGACCATATTTTATTTCGCCTACCTTTTGACCTGTTCTCAGAAGCATAACCTGAGCAATCAGGTTTTACACCTAAGTTCCAAGGATCACCAAGACCTCAATAATAAGCCATAAGCCCAGCTTATTGGCTTATTTTGAAGTTGACCAGTTCACCTTTGAAGGTCAAAGCTTAGTTTGGACTCCCCTTGACTTCTGTGGACCTCACAGAGGTCCAAAAGTCCCAGTGTTAGGCCTGTCTTAGCCTTGTAGTTGTTAAGTTCTTATTTGGCTTTCAACAGCTTATTCATGTGCTTATTTTGATTCCATTTGCTTATTTCAAGTTGTTATCCATCTGTTTGGGCTTATTTGTTCATTTGATAGCTTTTTCAAAAATCCACAAAGTCCTAATAAGCTATAAAGTCAACTGTTAAGCACAAGGGGGTGCACACAGCTTATTAATAAGCTATAAAACAAGTGTCTTCATAAAAGTTGTCTACTTTTAGCTTATAATCAGTTTTCAAAAAGAAAAACCAACAAAAACCAACTTTAAAAATAGTGATAGCTTCTATTTAATAGGATTTATATTTTTAATATTTCTTTTCAGCTTATTATTAAGCAGTTCATCATTTTTTATATTTTTCTTATTTTTCTTTAATCTTAAACTATTGTCAGTAATTTTTCTAGATTTTTCTCTTTTAATTTAGTAATTATTAGAATTAAAATTAGTTGAATTAATAATTAAGTAATATTAGTATATTAAATAGTTTTATAAATTTTTAATTAACAACAGTACATTTTTATATTTTTTCTAGGTTTTATAAATCATTAATTATTTTTAGAAAATAGTTTCTTAATTTCTACTGTTCATTTTCTAATTTTCTTAATTAATCTAGTTAAATTAGATATTAATTAATAAATAAGTAAATAATTAGTAAAATAGTCTAAAAATAATTTTTATAAGTTTTTTATAATTTTTTAGGATTCCTGAGATGGTTTATTAGTTTTATAAATTTTCTCAGAATTTTCTAAGTCATTTTGCTATTTTTAGTCATTTAAATTAGTTTAAATAGTTTAATTAATATAATTAGTATTTAATTAATAAAAAATACGCAAAAAGACAAAAGTGTATATTTTTTTAGTTTTTAATCAATTTTAAGTCATTTTAGAATTTTAGAAATTAATTTTGCAATTTTCTAGTTAAAATTTGTATTATAAAGTTTTTAAGTTAATTAGTTTTAATTAAATAGTTAAATAGTTTTTATTTAAATAATTAATATTTAAATAATAAAATAATCAAAAAAAAATTCTTTTTAATTTAATTTTATTTTTATAATTAAGTTTGTAAAATTTTCATTTGCACTCCCTGTAGTTGTAAATTGTTTAAAACTCACCTTTTCTGCTGTCTGTAATCAAATCTGATTTCTAATTTGTGTACGTGTAATCATATATGTGTTTCTGTAATTGTTAATATTGTTTCAGTTGTTCAAATACCAAGTAATCAGTAGTATAATCAAATCCAAATCTTTATTGGTTACTGTCCTCAGTGCCACTCATTCCACAAACGTTTACAAGCACCATTTCAATCTCGCCAGGACATAACGACCCGGGGAAAAACTATACTATCCACGGAGTATTGACCTTAGGCTGTTTGACTTTGTTGACCAAATCACTTGGTCAAAATTATCTGACGGTTTAGGCTCAATCAAAATTTGGCGCCGCTGCCGGGGAGGTTGTTGCGTGTTTTAAAAAACGTTTTAGGTTTAGTGGTTTTCAAAACCCTCCCTGTACAAATTTCACCACTTTTGTAAAAAGTTTTTGTAAAAATCTCAATCATATCAAAAATTTCATTAACACTTTTCCTAAAGTGTTAGCAACACCAAAAAAATATCAAAAACAACAAAACAATCGTGAAGTTAAATTACTTCGGTTTCTTTAAGATTACAACCTACACAAGTGGAATACGGAAGTTCTGACATTAAATTGCGAACTGAAGAGAGATCCATTCTTCTCCCCCACCACCCTGCGAGTAATTTTAAAGAGAACGATTTCGGTTAACGAATCGATACCAAAAATATTTCCCAAAGTTTTCTGCACACACACCCAAAAAGCCAAAAACAATTTTTCTGTTAATATTAATTACATAAAATCTTACCACCGCAAACTAAGGCAGAAGACCTACCAACTGGGGGTCTGAACATAATAAGTTCCCAAACATAAGATTAAAACTTGCCATTGTATCCCTGTGAGTGGTGTACCTTTTTCAAAGAAGCCATTCACTTGTGATTATTGGTTTAAGTTCCCTGTTGTTTTGCCTCGATCTTGTTTTGAAAAATTGTTTATAGTGCATGCGCACTCGTTCACAAACAAAGCGTAAAAGTCAGAAAAACGTACCCGAGCTACGTACTATTATTGAAGAACCAAAAACAGAAATGGATGACGGACCATCCCCTAATCCTCCCAAGGATGAAATAGCTCCCGATCTCCGAACGATGGAGGAGTTGTGTCAGCCTACCATGCAAGGGAGGGGCGGACCTATTGCACCACTCACCATTGAGGCTACGTACTTTGGCCTCAAGCACCACATGATCCAACAAGTCCAAAATTCGTGTCAATTTCACAGATTACTGGGTGACGATGCTAACAAGCATCTTGACACATACCTTACCGTCACCCAAAGCATGAAACAACACGGTGTCACCGATGATGCCCTCCGTCTGTATCTCTTCCCCTATTCTCTCACCCATTATGCCACTGCTTGGTTTGACCGACTCCCCAAGAATTCGATTCACACCTTTGAAGAAATGGTAACCAAGTTTTTAGCCAAATATTTTCCACCTTCCACGGTTACCAAGTTACGTAATGATATCAGCAACTTCTGGCAGCGTCCCGATGAGTCTCTATTCGAGGCTTGGGAATGTTATAAGCTCGCAATTGATCGGTGCCCTAACCACAATATGTTACAAGTTACCATCATAGATACCTTCTATAATGGTCTAACATTGAGGCACCGAGATATTCTCAATGCTGCTGCTGGTGGGACCTTCATGAAAAGGCGTCCCGAAGAATGCTATGATCTAATTGAGAACATGACTGCCCACCATAACTTTTGGGATTCCTCTGCGGAGAGGGATGAGTCATGTAAATCAGTCATTCCTTCATCATCATCACCTGATATCGCGGTTCTCACTAAAAAGATGGACGACTTTGCTACGGCTATGTTGAGGATGAACTAAACCCTCCAAAATCAACAAGTGAAAGTCGTAGCCCGAAGTTGTGAAACTTGTGGAGGCCCACATCTGTATTCCGAGTGTCCAGCCACGGCTGGTTATCCTCAAGAGAATGCTTATGCTGCTCAAGGTTCCTACAATATAGGGGGTAATTTTTACCAACCACAGGGGGACCGTAATCTCTTAAGCTATTGTTCAAACAATTTTCTTGGGCCACCCGGTTTCAATCAAAATCAAAACCGTAACTCGAATCAAAATCAGAATCGAGGAGATTTTAACCAAGGTCAAAACCCAAATTTCCAAAACCAGAACCAAAATCAAGGTCATTTTAATCAAAACAATTTTCAAAATGGCAATCAAAATCAAGGTTTTCAAGGAAATTTTCAAAGAAACCAAGGTCAAGGGAATTACAATCAGCGTAATTTCAATCAAAGAAACAATTTTCAGGGCAACAACAACCAAAACCAAGGAAATTTTCAAAACAACCGTGTTCAAAATTTTCCTAACCAAAATCAAAGTGTTGTTCCACCCCAGTCTTCCTCTGATGAAGTGTTAAAACAATTCATGAAAGCACAAGAGGAAACGAATCGGTTATTGGTCAGCAAGATCTCTGAACTTCAGAAGTCTTTAAATGATCGACCCTCGGGCTTAGGTACACTACCGAGCAACACGATCGCTAACCCGAGGGGCGATGTTAAGGTGATCACTACCCGAAGTAGAGTATCATACAATGGACCCACGACTCCTTCTACCTCTTCTTCTCCTCCTACCAAGGTAGCGGAACGTGAACCTGAGGTTACCACGGACACGGTACTTCCTACAAATAACGGAGGTACCAACAACGTCCACCCTCAAGTTGTCTAGGTCCCGACTCCTAGGTCAAAAGTTGTATTTGATCCTCTGGAAATTCCTGATGAAATTCCAAGAAACAATCCCAAGCCTTCGATTCCATATCCTTCATGTTTGAATGATCAAAAGACCCGCGAAAAAGCTAATCATCAGATGGAAAAATTCTACCAAAATTTTCAAGAGTTACATTTCGATATCAGCTTCGCGGATGCTCTTCTTCTGATGCCTAAATTTGCATCAACAATCAATAGTTTGTTAAGTAACAAGGAAAAACACTGTGAGATGGCTAAAACTCCACTAAATGAGCACTGCTCAGCAGTGCTATTGAAAAAGCTTCCCGAAAAGCTTGGAGATCCCAGGAAATTTCTCATTCTTTGCATTTTCCCAGGGATGGTTGAATGCTTTGCCTTGGCCGATCTTGGTGCAAGCATTAACCTTATGCCTCACTCAATCTGGAAGAAAATCTCTCTTCCTGAGCTCACTCCTACCTGCATGACTCTCGAGCTTGCAGATCGTACTATATCTCGTCCCCTCGGTATTGCCGAGGATATCTTCGTGAAAGTAGGAAAGTTCCATTTTTTGGCAGATTTCGTGATTGTTGATTTCGATGCTGACCCAAGAGTTCCTCTCATTCTCGGGAGGGGATTCCTGAGAACGGGTCATGCTCTAATCGATGTTTTCGAAGATGAAATCACTTTTCGTGTTGGTAATGAGGCCATCACATTCAACCTTGATCAAACTTCAAGATACTCCTCCAACTATGACTCTGAAACGGTAAACTGAATTGACATCATCGATGTTGCTTCAGAGGAGTATTCTCAAGAGGTTCTCGGTTTCTCACCAAGTGGCAGTACCACTCTTTCTTCTGGGCCTATCGTATCCGACTCTTCCCCTTCTCTCACTCCGTTTGAGGGGAGTGACTTCCTTTTGGAAGAGGTCGAGGCTATTCTTGCTCAAGATAGCTCAATTTCAAATGAGATTGATGAAAACTATCTTGACACCGAGGGGGATATTCTTCTTCTTGAAAGATTGTTAAATGACGATCCTTCACCCTCTCCGTCTCCAAAAGAACTTCATAAAGCAGAAATTAAGTCTATTGAAAAATCTGATGAATTTCCCGAGGTCGAGCTCAAGGACTTGCCTCCTCATCTAGAATATGCATTTTTGGAGGGTGATGATAAGTTACCCGTCATTATTGCTAAAGACTTGAAAGATGAGGAGAAAACTGCGCTCATAAAGGTTCTTAAGTCACACAAGCAAGCAATTGCTTGGAAACTCTCCGACATTAAGGGTATTAACCCGGACTTTTGTACACACAAAATCTTAATGGAGGATGACTTTAAGCCAGCAGTACAACATCAGAGGAGGGTAAATCCTAAAATCCACGAAGTTATCAAACAAGAAGTTCTAAAACTTCTTGATGCGGGATTAATTTACCCTATATCTGACAGTCCTTGGATAAGCCCAATTCATTGCGTTCCAAAAAAGGGTGGCATAACCGTTGTCACAAATGAGGAAAACGAGTTGATTCCAACTCGTTTGGTCACGGGTTGGCGAGTTGTAAGTTAAATGAAGCTACCCGTAAAGACCATTTTTCTCTGCCCTTTATGGACCAAATGCTCGAGAGACTAGCGGGGAATGGATACTACTGTTTCCTCGATGGTTTCTCGGGTTATTTCCAAATCCCTATTGATCCACAGGATCAAGAGAAAACTACCTTCACATGCCCTTACGGAACTTTTGCCTACAAACGTATGCCTTTCGGCTTATGTAATGCACCTGGCACGTTCCAAAGGTGCATGATGTCAATATTTTCCGACATGATCGGGAAAACCATGGAGGTATTTATGGATGACTTCTCGGTCATCGGGGATTCATTCCAATCTTGTCTCTCCCACTTGGAAAAGATGCTAAAACGTTGTAAAGACACAAACTTGAGTCTCAACTGGGAGAAGAGCCATTTTATGGTTAAAGAGGGCATTGTCCTCGGCCATAAAATTTCAAAAAACGGGATTGAGGTTGACAAAGCCAAAATTGATGTCATCGCTAAATTACCTCATCCCACTACCGTAAAGGGTATTAGGAGCTTTCTGGGTCACGCCGGTTTCTATCGTGGGTTTATTCAAGATTTCTCCAAAATCGCCCGGCCTATGACCCATCTCCTCAAGAAGGATGCTCCTTTTATCTTCTCTCCTGAGTGCATCGAAGCTTTTGAAACTTTGAAGAAAAAGCTTACTGAGGTACCAATTCTTGTTGCCCCCGATTGGGACCTACCTTTTGAGCTTATGTGCGATGCCAGTGATTTTGCCATAGGTGCGGTCTTGGGGCAACGAAAAGCAAAATACTTTCAGCCTATACACTATGCAAGCAAAACTATGACCGAGGCTCAGAGTCATTACACCACCACTGAAAAAGAACTATTAGCCGTGGTGTATGCCTTTGAAAAATTCCGGCCATATTTGATACTGACCAAATGCATAGTGTATACGGATCACTCGGCTTTGAAGTACCTCTTTGCAAAACAAGATGCAAAGCCGAGACTACTCCGTTAGGTTCTCCTCCCGCAAGAATTTGATATCATTATCCGTGATAAAAAAGGAGCCGAGAACCTGGCTGCTGATCATCTCTCCCGATTAGAAAACCCTCACCAGGATGTGTCCGAGAAACAAGAAATAAATGAAACATTTCCTCTCGAGACACTTAATGTGGTTTCTTTTCGTGGTGACTCTTCTACCCCATGGTTTGCCGACTTTGCAAACTACCATGCGGGTAACTTCATTGTGAAGGGGATGTCGTCCCAACAGAAAAACAAATTCTTTAAAGATGTTAAACATTACTTCTAGGACGACCCCTATTTGTTCAAAATCTGTGCCGATCAAGTCATCAGGCGATGTGTTTACGGACAGGAAGCCACTGATATTCTCAAGGCTTGCTATGCTGGACCCACCGGAGGCCACCATAGTCCTAACTACACCGCTAAAAAGGTGTTTGAATCCAGTTTCTATTGGCCCACAATTTATAAGGATGCCCACGACTTAGTCAGAACTTGTGATGCTTGTCAGCGTCACAGGAACATTTCACAAAAGAACGAAATGCCACAAGATGCCATTCAAGTTTGTGAAATCTTTGACATCTGGGGCATTGATTTTATGGGGCCATTCCCATCTTCTCGTGGAAACAAGTACATACTCGTGGCTATTGACTATTTGTCAAAATGGGTTGAGGCAAAAGCCTTTCCCACCAATGATGCCCGAGTTGTTGTGAAATTTTTGAAATCCCTTTTTGCTCATTTTGGAACTCCCCGTGCCATCATTAGTGATCGCAGTACACACTTTTGCAATGATCAGTTCGCAAAAGTCATGCTTAAGTACGGTATCACGCACCGTCTTTCTACGGCGTATCACCCACAAACAAGTGGGCAAGTGGAAGTTTCCAACCGTGGTATAAAACGGATTCTGGAAAGGACCGTAAGTGAAAACCGTGCCTCTTGGTCGGACAAACTAGATGATGCACTTTGGCCCTTCCGTACAGCTTACAAAACACCCATCGAGTGTACTCCTTACAAGCTTGTATACGGGAAGGCGTGTAATTTACCGATCGAGCTCGAGCACAAAGCCTATTGGGCCTTGAAACATGCAAACTACGACCTTCATAAAGCGGGTGATCACCGTAAGATTCAACTCAATGAATTAACGGAACATCGTGATCAAGCCTACGAGAACTCTTTGATCTACAAAGAAAAGGCAAAGAAGATCCATGACTCAAAGATTAAGAACCACGTTTTCAACGTCGGTGACAGAGTCCTTCTCTTCAATTCAAGGTTAAAGATCTTCTCGGGCAAGTTAAAAACCTGATGGACTGGACCATTCATTGTTGCAAAAGTATACCCATTTGGGACTGTTGAGTTATCTCAACCCGACGGTCCTAACTTCAAAGTGAATGGTCATCGTTTGAAACACTATTTTGGAGAGGACATACCATCCATGGTTGTCCCGGATCTCCAAACTTTCCCCATGGACAAATGAATTCGGGGATCGAGTCAAGCTAGTGACTCGGTGAACAAAAATTAGCAAAACATGGGTTTTCACCCATATCTCTGACTTCTTTCTCTTTTCTACCAAACTAGTATGGGGAGTCCCCCATGCTGTTGTATATAAAGTAATCTAAAAAAAATGATATTCCCACACTTGCCCAAGTTTCAAATTTTCAAATCAAAGTTTTTCAAAATATCGGCATAATAGCCAGTACTTTGAATATTGAGGGCAATATTCAGTTCTAGTGTGGGGGGGGGGGGGGAATTCTGGCGAATTTGATCACATTTTTTACCTTATAAGTGCCATAATACCCCCGTTTTAGCCAAAAAAAAATTTTAGTGGAAGTGCTTCGCACTAAACACAACAAATGGTAATCAGTCCACCATGTCTAAATCACATAAGGACTGGCTAATCCAGGAGCAAACGGCTCTTGGTAAAGATTGCTCAAAACCGTTGATGGCTAACAATTTGCCAAAAATTGTATGGGATCCAACTCACCATATCCTTAATCGTGAAGAGTTGGCTAGTCCAGAAGCAAACGGCTTTTGGTAAAGACAAATCAAATCCGTTGACAGCTGATGGTTTGCTCAAAATCATATGGTTATCTGTGTACCATAGTTCTTACTTGAACTGAAACATTTGGCTACTACAGAAGTAATGGATTTTGGTAAAGAGACTTGAAATCCATTAAGTTTTCAATAAAAGATTGCTAGGGACTAGCAATATTTTAGTATGGGGGATTGATGAGTGTGTAAATACTCATCATTTTTACCTAATCTGAGCTGCCAAAACATCCAAAAACACTCAAATATGCATCAAAATACTGAAAAAATCCCAGAAATGTGTTTTATATGTTTCAGATGCAAAATGATAAAAAACAAATGAAAAATGAACAAAGTTTGCATAATTGGCAGTTTTAGTCCCTCAACTTTCAAAACTTGTCAAAACTAGTCCCTGAATATTCTAAAACATGAAAAAGTCACCAAAGGTCCTTTTGAATCACAAATAAACACATATAGTCCTTTGGTGTAAAGTTTCACAAAATTACAAGTTTAGTCCCTCAACTTTGCAAAAATGACAAAAATGGTCCATGGGATGTAAAAACTTTGAGAAAAATAAATTTTGGTCCTTGTGCTACTAATCTTTGGCAGGAATGGTCCTTGGGTGGCAAAGTTAGTGAAATTACATGTTTGGTCCCTGGAGTTTAAAGATTTGGCAGAAAAGGTCCCCGGATATAAAAAATGGAAAATTATCATTAATATTCCTTGGGGTATTGAAACTTGGCATGATTAACCCCTTTGATAACTTTGGAAAAGTTACAAACCAGGTCCCTCAAAAATCTGCAAATTACAAAATTGGTCCTTGTTATTAAAACCAAATCAACCGGACCCTTATTATTAATACACCCCAAAACCAAATCCAACCCAACCCTGATCCACTAATACCCCAAAGCCCATCCCTTGAGCCCAACAACCCTTAAATCGTTTTAAATAATCAAACGGTCAAAAGGTCAAACCACCACCCCCTTTTCCCTCCCAACTTGCCCAGCACATCAATCACTTCCACCCCCTCCTCCACTTGCTTCCACCGCCCAGTCCACCACCTCTAAACACTACAAGCCACCCACAATTAATGCTACCCCAATCCCACACGTAAAACAGCCCCAATTGGTTTATCCAAATTTCCCGCCAAAACAAGCAAACGGCTGAGATTTCATCTTACTCATCCAATGGTCCATTTTATTGATGGGAAATGATCAGCGGGTATCCACAAACCCTAATTGGTGCCTATAAAAGGGAAGAGAAGGCTGAAGACAAAGTAGTAGTTAATTTAGTTAATTTTAGTCTCGTTCTCATTGTAACTCCTAAATTTGTTGTAATCATTTGTTTTAAAAGCTTGTAATCACATTTACTGAGTGTTAAAACTCATTTCAATCAATCAGAGTGAAGCTTTCAGTTTTAATTCTTATATTTTGGATTTTTTTTAGATTTGAATTTCCTAATTAAGGGTTTGTTGGTTCTTAGTAGTTGTTTAAAGACTCACAAGCTCACATAAGCTCCAATATAGCTTATAAAAGCTATTAGTAACCCTTAAAAATAGTTTAGTAATAAAAAAAATCAAAAATACAAAAAAAGTCAACAAAAGTCAAACAAGTAAGCATGACAGGTTTAATGTGGAAAAAGGCTGGAGCAGGGTGAATCACGGATGGCCCTGGGTTAGAGGCTTGTGGAAGCCCATAGGATTGAAAACTTGGTTCTTGGTTCATGGTTCTTTGCAGGATTGCAAATTGTAAGAAATTTCCAATTTTTTTATTTTTACAATTCACTTGCTTATTGACTGCTTGTTTGTGCGTAATTCTGCTTATTGTTTGTTATCTAGTCATCATATAGTTTTAAAAATAAGTCTTGTTTCATTAGAACCCTTTGTGCTAAAAATCTCAATTGGACTGTCATATTAGCCCATATTGGATTCCTGAGTTTTAGTACTCATACATCTTGTTTCTGGGTTCAAATCAGCTCACTAGATCATCATAAAGTGTTTGGAAGCAATTACATAGTCTCAGGGAATCATTTGTTTTACAAATAAAAAATCCAAGTCTTTGACAGGTTGTTTGGAATTGCATGATAATCTGTGTTCAGGGTAGTATTTGTTGTTGCTTTTGGTTCTTACAAGTCACTTTAGGTTTTAATAACTTAGATCAACCATAAAAACGAACCCCAATCAGTAGAAAGTCAAAATCAATTCTAATCTCATCAATATTGGTCATTGTGAGGATTTAAGACCTCAAATTCTCCATATCTGTTCAAAAGTGGTTAGGTTAGTTCAATTTAGATTTATTTTAACATAAAACATCATTTTCAGTCATTAGATTTAGATCAAAGCTCATCATAGTCAACCTAGGTGTTAAAGTAAAAAAGTCAAATAGCAAGGTATTGTCAGAAAACCAAAAATTGGGGGATTTATTTTGATTTTTGTATTAAGATTTGGACCATGAGCTTTTCAAAAGTTGTAGTCTATAAGCCAATCTACAAGATCCCACCACCAACTTAATTTTTTGATTTTGCTTCAAGCTTGTGCAACAGCTTATTTGAAGCTGCAGGATAAGTGCATGCCCTGAGCATTAGGTTTTGACCAATTTTCTAAGGTCTCTCTTGTGTTCACCTGTGGACCCCACACCCCATCCCTTAGCTTTTTAGGAAGCCTTCCATCTCAGCTTATTGGGAGACTGCTTATTTTGGGTCTCTGCTCATATGACCATAGCTTATTTCGCCTACCTTTTGACCTGTTCTCAGAAGCATAACCTGAGCAATCATGTTTTACACCTAAGTTCCAAGGATCACCAAGACCTCAATAATAAACCATAAGCCCAGCTTATTGGCTTATTTTGAAGTTGACCAGTTCACCTTTGAAGGTCAAAGCTTAGTTTGGACTACCCTTGACTTCTGTGGACCCCATAGAGGTCCAAAAGTCCATGTGTTAGGCCTGTCTTGGCCTTGTAGTTGTTAAGTGCTTATTTGGCTTTCAACAGCTTATTCATGTGCTTATTTTGATTCCATTTGCTTATTTCAAGTTGTTATCCATCTGTTTGGGCTTATTTGTTCATTTGATAGCCTTTTCATAAAAGTTGTCTACTTTTAGCTTATAATCAGTTTTCAAAAAGAAAAACCAACAAAAACTAACTTTAAAAATAGTGATAGCTTCTATTTAATAGGATTTATCTTTTTAATTTTTCTTTTCAGCTTATTATTAAGCAGTTCATCATTTTTATATTTTTCTTAATTTTCTTTAATCTTAAAGTATTTTCAGTAATTTTTCTAGATTTTTCTCTTTTAATTTAGTAATTATTATAATTAAAATTAGTTTAATTAATAATTAAGTAATATTAGTATATTAAATAGTTTTATAAATTTTTAATTAACAACAGTACCTTTTTATATTTTTTTTAGGTTTTATAAATTATTAAGTATTTTTAGAAAATAGTTTCTTAATTTCTACTGTTCATTTTCTAATTTCTTAATTAATCTTGTTAAATTAGATATTAATTAATAAATAAGTAAATAACTAGTAAAATAGTCTAAAAATAATTTTTATAATTTTATTATAATTTTTTAGTATTCCTGAGATGGTTAATTAGTTTTATAAATCTTCTCAGAATTTTCTAAGTTAGTTTGCTATTTTTAGTCATTTAAATTAGTTTAATTAATATAATTAGTATTTAATTAATAAAAAAATCCACAAAAAGACAAAAATATATATTTTTTTAGTTTTTAAATTAATTTTAAGTCATTTTAGAATTTTAGAAATTAATTTTTCAATTTTCTAGTTAAAATTTGTATTATAAAGTTTTTAAGTTAATTAGTTTTAATTAAATAGTTAAATAGTTTTTATTTAAATAATTAATATTTAAATAATCAAATAATCAAAAATAATAATTTTCTTTTTAATTTAATTTTCTTTTTTAATTAAGTTTGTAAAATTTTCGTTTGCACCCCTGTAGTTGTAAATTGTTTAAAACTCACCTTTTCTGCTGTCTGTAATCAAATCTGATTTCTAATTTGTGTACGTGTAATCATATCTGTGTTTCTGTAATTGTTAATATTGTTTCAGTTGTTCAAATACCAAGTAATCAGTAGTATAATCAAATCCAAATCCTTATTGGTTACTGTCGTCAGTGCCACTCATTCCCACAAACATTTACAAGCACCATTTCAATCTCGTCAGGACATAACGACCCGGGGAAAAACTATACTATCTACGGAGCATTGACCTTAGGATGTTTGACTTTGTTGACCAAATCACTTGGTCAAAATTATCTGACGGTTTAGGCTCAATCAAGCTTCTAACGGCTTGACATAGGAGTGAAGTAGTATCTTATAGAGTTAGGGAATATTGTACACGGCCCTACGACTGGTATTAAGGAATATAACTCGTCATCCATGCAATTGTAACAAGCTAATCAACCTTTAAAAGATATCTAGGGAGTAATGAAATCTAAGTAAACACAACTTTTCTCATTATTGTTTCCACCAAATTAGTAAATTAGTTTAATATTCATTTCTTTTATTTTATTTTGATTGCATTAGTAGTTAATTGGGTTAGTTGGCTAGCAACTAATTCCGCCCACTCCTTCAAAACCCGAGATTTTACTTGCTTTCTATAAAATATAAAAATACAAAAAGAATCATCCCTCACCTCTAGACCTAGTTTAGTAGACTTTCTAATCCTAGCGACACTATTCCTGAGTTGAATGATCAATCCCCCGGTACTTATCACTATACTATACTACAATGATCTGGTACACTGCCTGGTGGGGGTTGTAAGCTTCTCAAGATCCCTTGAGAGGTAAAAACTGTTGCGAGGGCGCAATTCCCACGTATCAAAAAGTAAGAAGGAACAAGGATGATGAAAGTGATAGTGAGGATGAGGAGGAGTTCTCACCAAAAAGAGATGAAAATGGTAAGCCAATTTATGGACCTACACGTCCTAAGTACTATGATTATGAGGACCCAATGGATAGAGTTTTGGCTGAATGATTCGCCTCAAACAGTCAGATAATTATTGATCAGCCACTTGTGAATGGCCAACTGTAATAGTCAAACAGCCGAGGCAAATGCTTCCGAGGAATACAGTGTTTTCCCGGGTCGTAAGTCCCAACGAGGTGTGCGATGTGATATTATAAACGAATCTGTAATTAGTGAATGTGAACAGGAAAGGTATAAAAGTGTGTGTGTGTGTGTATCTAGGGTTTTATAACTTAAATAAACTATTAAAACGATTACATAAAACCTAGGTATCTAAAACGTATAAACGTACACCAATTTAAAATCAGACGCGATTGCGTACTGAGAAAAAGGTGAGTTTTAAGAAAAATAAACTATAAGGGTTAAAATTGACAATCCTATAAACTTAAACTTAAAATAAAGTTAAATTAAAAAGAAAACTATTTTTAAGATTATTATATTATTTATTATTAATTATTTAATTAAAAACTATTTAACTATTTAATTAGAAAATTATAAATACTACAAATTAAACTAGAAACTTAAAAAAATATTTTCTAAACCTAAAATAGAACTTGAAGAAAGTATAAAAAATAAAAATAAATATTTTTGTCTTTTTATGAACTTTTTATTAATTAAAAACTATTAATATTAATTATACTAATTAAACTATTTTAAATTACAAATAATATTAAACTAACTTAGAAAATTATGAAAATTTTTATAAACCTAATTAACCATCATAGGAATCCTAAAAAATTATAAAAACTTTATTTTATATATTTTTAAACTAGTTAACTAATTATTATTCTATTTATTAATTAATATCTAATTAAACTATTTAATTTATGAAAACTATTAAATGAACAGTAAAAATTCTAGAAAAATTACTAAAATTATATTATGACTTATATAAGCTATAAAAAATATAAAAACTAGGTGTTACTATATAAAAATTAATTATGCTATTTATAACTTATTTATTAATTAATTACTAATAAAACTATTTTTAATTCTAATTAATACTAAAAGACAAAATTAAAATCTGAGAAAATTATTATAATTACTTTAACTTAAAATAAAATTAATAAAAATATAAAAACACAAATTACTTAATTAAAATCTAAAAATGGAAATTAAAATTAAATTAAATTAAATAGAAACTATCACTTAATTTTATGTTTGTTTTTCTGGATTTTTATTTTACAAAACTAATTTATACATGAAAACAAGCAACTTTAATGAAAAAAAATAATTTCTAGCTTATTATTAAGCACTGTGGAAGCTTATTGCTTCCACAGTTGACCTTTGTTGACCAAACAAGCTAATAAGCTCAAATGAGCTTATGTGGGACCCACCTAGGATATTTCTGGTTCTAATAAGATAGGTAAACAAGTTAAAGCAAGAAAAAGCCATTGGGGCATACTGAATAAGCCAATAACCCACAATAAGCATTGGCTTATTGTGGACTGAGACAGATTAGGGGACAATTTTCATGGCTTAGTCTAGGTGGGGTCCACTGAGTATCAGGTCAAACCAATGGTCAATATAGATAGCCTACTAGGAGGGGGGTTGGGGGAATCTAACTAGAGGGTGTGGGACCCACTGAGGTGGTCACAAAACCACCACAAAGTGGTGGTGGTGACTGACTGGTCTGCTGCACAGGGCAGTTGTTTGCCCTGCAGCCTAGTTTGGGGGTGAGTGGGGCCCAGGGTAATTTTTCTAAAATTAAAATGATGGTATAATCTCAAAGATGAGCTGGTAGTAAACTAAACCTCAAAATCTCATAGTCCAAAATAAATCACAAAATTCAGAAATGTTTAAGCAAGTTTTGTAAAAACCTGATAATGGCAATTTTGACTTTTGATGAAAACCAACTAGTTTGACTTATTTGAGTTTTGGCTGATTAAAAATGAATGAAAAAGTTGTATTAAACTACACTAAGGACAAATTATATTAAAACTTAAGATTATGCATTGAAGTGGTGGTTTTGGGATCTCAAATCCCCAACAGTGAACTGTTGGGGGGATTCTTTGGTTTGTTTGACTTTTTATCACAAATTGACTGAGTTAGAACCTTAATTTACCTATTATAACCTAGTGCAACATGTCTAAGTATTAAACAACAACAAAATAAAACTCATCAGTGGTGTTAACCACTGATCCAAACACCCCTATAGACCTTGACTGCTTTGAGTTTTCACATCAATTCACTAAACCAGACCACCCAACTGACATGTATAGTCTTAATATACTATAATAAGTTTACAAGAACATATAAACAAAAACAATAATAACAAAACAACATAACTTATTAACAAGCTACATGAGGCAGTCTTGAACTCAGTTGAGCAAATAGGAAATTAAGTTAACAAGCATAAGATATTAAGCTAATTTATCACTTAATTACTCTAAACAAACATAAAAACTCAAGTAAAAAACAGATAATATGCTACACTACAGTAATGACAAGAGAATGGTAAATAAAGCTTACAAGTGGAAATCTGAGAAACAAGGTACCAAGAGCAATGAAATCCTCCTACACCTCCCCTGAGGTTCTAAAACCCTGAGAATCCAATAATCATTCCAGCTTCAAGCTTGATCCTCCATGGATACTGATTTTTATTTTTACTCTATTTTCTCTATTTTTTTTAGCATTTTCTAACTTAAAAAGGACATGACTGCTTAATGTTTCTAAAAGCTGAATGAGCTTTGTCAAGAGCTTAGTGAGCTTATGGAATCCATTAAACAACCATAATAAACACTGAATTTAAAAACTTGAAAATTTAAAGGACTTTAAGCAAAAACATGAAATTAAAATAAGACTTGAATTAAACTGAAATTATTATTCCATTACACTAATTTTAAGTAAAGTACAACATTTGAAAGGTAAATGACATTTAATTTTAAAGGAAAGCAATAAAAGCTATTCTACGTGACTATGGCCTAATGCCAAAGTGAGTATCTCCACATCTTTTCTTCTCTTTTATATCCAGCTGAGTTCCCACAATCATTTAAGTCAAATCCCATACTCAATCTTGACCGTTGGTGCTCTGAATTGATCTCCACCATTTAAATTTCTTTTTACGCGCCAAAAAGTCTTGGGGGACTGTAGATAACGTGGGGAGGAATTTCAGGGTTTAAATGCGTTTGGGGTGTTGTGTGAGGTGGAGGGTTTGCGTGGAGAGGAGGGGGAATGAGGTGGAGGTGATACTGTGGGCTGGTGAGTGGTATTAGCTGTGTGAGTGAGTGAGGGGGAAGGTGAATAGTACGGGGTGGTTTTGTTTGTGTTTGACCGGGTTTTGACCAAAGGTTGGACTGGGCTAGGGATGGGCCTAAGAAGGTGGGTAGTGGATTGGATTTGGAATTTATTTTGGGTTATTAATAATAACTTAGGGTCCGGTTGTATTTGTAGCTAACAAGGACCAATTTTGTAATTTATGGAAAAATTGAGGGGCTGGTCTTGTAAGTTTCCAAAAGTAATAATGAGGACTTAACTTGACAAGTGTGAATAGTACAAGGGCCAAAGATGATAATTTTCCATATTAAATGCCCAGGGACCTTTTCTGTCAATACCTCAAACTCCAGGGACCATTATTGTAATTTTCTGAATCTTGAAGGGCTTAACCTGTAAATATCAAATATTAACACAAAGGACCAAATATGTCATTTAGGAATAGTATAAGGTTTATTTTAATTATTTTCTTATTTTTTAAAACCTTAGGGACTAATTTTGACATTTTTCAAAGTTGAGGGACCAAAGTTGTAACTTTGTGATTTTTAACTTCAAAGGATTTTTCCTTACAACTTATGAATCCCAAGGACCTTTTATGATATTTGTACAAGTTTTGATTTACCAGGGACTAGTTTTGCCAATTTATGAAACTTGAGGGGCTGAAACTGCCAATTATGCAAACTTTGTACGTTTTTCATCTGTTTTTGCATATTTTGCATTTGAAACATATAAAACACACCTTTAAGATATTTTAAGTATTTTGATACATATTTGAGTGTTTTTGTATGTTTTGGCAGTTCAGATTGGTATAAAATGATGAGTATTTAGACACTCATCAATCCCCCACACTAAACTATTGCTAGTCCCTAGCAATCTATTTGAGAAAAACTTAATGGATTTGAAAAACTCTTTACCAAAAGCCATCACTTCTGGAGTAGCCAGGTGTAAGAACTGTGGCACACCTGATAACCGTGTGATTTTGAGCAAACCACCAGCTGTCAACGGATTTGATTTGTCTTTACCAGAAGCCGTTTGCTTCTGGACTAGCCAACTCTTGATGGAATAGTCAACATCTTGGTGAGCTGATTACCAATTATGGTTTTTCCACTGCCTTTACCACAAGCCATAATCTTGCGGGCTAGCCAACTCATTAGCTTTTTAGGATAATGGGGAGTTGAGGAACCATACAATTTTTGGCAAATTGCAAGCCATAAACGGGTTTGAGTTATCTTTACCAAGAACCGTTTGCTCCTGGATTAGCCAATCCTGTTGTGGGTTAGACATGGAGGATTGATACCATTTGTTGTATTTAGTGCAAAACACTAATACCAAAAAAAAAAAAAAATTTATATTTTGGCCATTTTTGGGAAAAAGGGCATAAGTGATCAAATTCGCCAGAATTTCCCCCCCACACTTAGAAATGAATATTGTCCTCAATATTCAAAATCCCGGCTATTATGCCGAATCCTTGAACGTAAAAAGATAACATTTAAAACTAAGTGGGGTAACACAACAATTATTTTATTTTTTCTGTATTTACAATTTTCAAAGTTTTTCAGATCTATATACGAAATGTGGGGCACACCCCCACACTTAGGTGTTAGAAAGGGTAAGAAATAGGAGTGGGGTCCACTCACAGAATTATGAAGAATTTATCAGTCTAAGGATCCTTTTTGAGCGTAGGAAACTTAGAAAAGGATACGAAGATTCTTTTTAGATTTTATATTTTATAATTTTTTTTTGTATTTTTAAATTTTTATATATATGTACAAAGAAAGAAAATTCCTAACAACCGCCCCTCGAAAGGGAATCTGGGTCTGACAGAGCTCAGTAACTGTAAACAGCCAACAACCAAATGTTGTAACTGAGGGACTATCAAACTGTGCAAGTTGTGTGCAAGGGAAAAATGTTTTTGTATTTTATATTGTTTATGAAATGAAATATGATATAGTATATGTAATCACTACCTCCCAGGCTTGTGTCAGGTTTACCACGCAAGCTAATTACTTGTGAATAATTAACTGTAATAAATGTGTCCTGACAGCCCGGGAGTTGAATGATAAAGTATAATATATATACAAGGATAGAAAGTATTTTTGGTTTTTTTGTGTTCGTTGAAAACTAATTTTAAAATGTTTTCGGGAACTGTTTTTGTTTTTATATTATAATAATATGAATAAGGATGGGTAAATATACAAGATAAACAACATTTAAAATAATATGCAAGATTCTAGGGTCTAACAACATCATAGTGCTCATATTGAGATGATCAAATTGTCAAGTTGACTTCTAACATGCTACACCACTTAATTGAAGCTATCACTGAGTCAAAATAATCATATATGGCATATATCAAACAAGAATAACACCCTACACAACCTCTAACACAGTTAAACCATTAGATCCTAACAACCTTTAAATGAAACCTAATTAAGTTACAAGAACATGAAACTAACAAATAACAACAACAATTGAACATTTATGCAAGGTTATTAGATCACACAATCTCACAGTACTCATAATGAGATCATCAATGTGTCAAATTGACTTTCTACCATGCTATACCCTTTGATTAACATTTCACTGAGTTATTTAGATCACGTATGCAGTATATCAAACAAGAACAACTACAAAAACAACCCTAACTCAGTGTAACTATCCAATCTAAACAGCCTTTTAATGAAATTAAAACGAGTTTTTCAAAGCATAGAACTGTATAAACTAATTTCATCCAATCCAGAGATCATAATTTGTCCAGATTCAAATCTTTTTAAGCATAAACATGTTGTCAAGCAGCTTAAGCCTAGGATTATCAAAAATTATGTATATTGACAGTTAAAATACTATTTCAAACCATAGTCAAATTCCAAAACATAAACGCCAAATATATTGCTAAATTATCATTAAGAAACAACAAATAAATAAGAAAGGTAAAAGATGGTAAATATATAATGAGTGTGTATCCATAATCACTAATACGCAAAAACGTTTAGAATAAGCGCACAACCTCCCCGGCAGCGGCGCCAAATTTTGATTCGCCTCAAACAGTCAGATAATTATTGATCAGCCACTTGTGAATGGCCAACTGTAATAGTCAAACAGCCGAGGCAAATGCTTCCGAGGAATACAGTGTTTTCCCGGGTCGTAAGTCCCAACGAGGTGTGCGATGTGATATTATAAACGAATCTGTAATTAGTGAATGTGAACAGGAAAGGTATAAAAGTGTGTGTGTGTGTGTGTATCTAGGGTTTTATAACTTAAATAAACTATTAAAACGATTACATAAAACCTAGGTATCTAAAACGTATAAACGTACACCAATTTAAAATCAGACGCGATTGCGTACTGAGAAAAAGGTGAGTTTTAAGAAAAATAAACTATAAGGGTTAAAATTGACAATCCTATAAACTTAAACTTAAAATAAAGTTAAATTAAAAAGAAAACTATTTTTAAGATTATTATATTATTTATTATTAATTATTTAATTAAAAACTATTTAACTATTTAATTAGAAAATTATAAATACTACAAATTAAACTAGAAACTTAAAAAAATATTTTCTAAACCTAAAATAGAACTTGAAGAAAGTATAAAAAATAAAAATAAATATTTTTGTCTTTTTATGAACTTTTTATTAATTAAAAACTATTAATATTAATTATACTAATTAAACTATTTTAAATTACAAATAATATTAAACTAACTTAGAAAATTATGAAAATTTTTATAAACCTAATTAACCATCATAGGAATCCTAAAAAATTATAAAAACTTTATTTTATATATTTTTAAACTAGTTAACTAATTATTATTCTATTTATTAATTAATATCTAATTAAACTATTTAATTTATGAAAACTATTAAATGAACAGTAAAAATTCTAGAAAAATTACTAAAATTATATTATGACTTATATAAGCTATAAAAAATATAAAAACTAGGTGTTACTATATAAAAATTAATTATGCTATTTATAACTTATTTATTAATTAATTACTAATAAAACTATTTTTAATTCTAATTAATACTAAAAGACAAAATTAAAATCTGAGAAAATTATTATAATTACTTTAACTTAAAATAAAATTAATAAAAATATAAAAACACAAATTACTTAATTAAAATCTAAAAATGGAAATTAAAATTAAATTAAATTAAATAGAAACTATCACTTAATTTTATGTTTGTTTTTCTGGATTTTTATTTTACAAAACTAATTTATACATGAAAACAAGCAACTTTAATGAAAAAAAATAATTTCTAGCTTATTATTAAGCACTGTGGAAGCTTATTGCTTCCACAGTTGACCTTTGTTGACCAAACAAGCTAATAAGCTCAAATGAGCTTATGTGGGACCCACCTAGGATATTTCTGGTTCTAATAAGATAGGTAAACAAGTTAAAGCAAGAAAAAGCCATTGGGGCATACTGAATAAGCCAATAACCCACAATAAGCATTGGCTTATTGTGGACTGAGACAGATTAGGGGACAATTTTCATGGCTTAGTCTAGGTGGGGTCCACTGAGTATCAGGTCAAACCAATGGTCAATATAGATAGCCTACTAGGAGGGGGGTTGGGGGAATCTAACTAGAGGGTGTGGGACCCACTGAGGTGGTCACAAAACCACCACAAAGTGGTGGTGGTGACTGACTGGTCTGCTGCACAGGGCAGTTGTTTGCCCTGCAGCCTAGTTTGGGGGTGAGTGGGGCCCAGGGTAATTTTTCTAAAATTAAAATGATGGTATAATCTCAAAGATGAGCTGGTAGTAAACTAAACCTCAAAATCTCATAGTCCAAAATAAATCACAAAATTCAGAAATGTTTAAGCAAGTTTTGTAAAAACCTGATAATGGCAATTTTGACTTTTGATGAAAACCAACTAGTTTGACTTATTTGAGTTTTGGCTGATTAAAAATGAATGAAAAAGTTGTATTAAACTACACTAAGGACAAATTATATTAAAACTTAAGATTATGCATTGAAGTGGTGGTTTTGGGATCTCAAATCCCCAACAGTGAACTGTTGGGGGGATTCTTTGGTTTGTTTGACTTTTTATCACAAATTGACTGAGTTAGAACCTTAATTTACCTATTATAACCTAGTGCAACATGTCTAAGTATTAAACAACAACAAAATAAAACTCATCAGTGGTGTTAACCACTGATCCAAACACCCCTATAGACCTTGACTGCTTTGAGTTTTCACATCAATTCACTAAACCAGACCACCCAACTGACATGTATAGTCTTAATATACTATAATAAGTTTACAAGAACATATAAACAAAAACAATAATAACAAAACAACATAACTTATTAACAAGCTACATGAGGCAGTCTTGAACTCAGTTGAGCAAATAGGAAATTAAGTTAACAAGCATAAGATATTAAGCTAATTTATCACTTAATTACTCTAAACAAACATAAAAACTCAAGTAAAAAACAGATAATATGCTACACTACAGTAATGACAAGAGAATGGTAAATAAAGCTTACAAGTGGAAATCTGAGAAACAAGGTACCAAGAGCAATGAAATCCTCCTACACCTCCCCTGAGGTTCTAAAACCCTGAGAATCCAATAATCATTCCAGCTTCAAGCTTGATCCTCCATGGATACTGATTTTTATTTTTACTCTATTTTCTCTATTTTTTTTTAGCATTTTCTAACTTAAAAAGGACATGACTGCTTAATGTTTCTAAAAGCTGAATGAGCTTTGTCAAGAGCTTAGTGAGCTTATGGAATCCATTAAACAACCATAATAAACACTGAATTTAAAAACTTGAAAATTTAAAGGACTTTAAGCAAAAACATGAAATTAAAATAAGACTTGAATTAAACTGAAATTATTATTCCATTACACTAATTTTAAGTAAAGTACAACATTTGAAAGGTAAATGACATTTAATTTTAAAGGAAAGCAATAAAAGCTATTCTACGTGACTATGGCCTAATGCCAAAGTGAGTATCTCCACATCTTTTCTTCTCTTTTATATCCAGCTGAGTTCCCACAATCATTTAAGTCAAATCCCATACTCAATCTTGACCGTTGGTGCTCTGAATTGATCTCCACCATTTAAATTTCTTTTTACGCGCCAAAAAGTCTTGGGGGACTGTAGATAACGTGGGGAGGAATTTCAGGGTTTAAATGCGTTTGGGGTGTTGTGTGAGGTGGAGGGTTTGCGTGGAGAGGAGGGGGAATGAGGTGGAGGTGATACTGTGGGCTGGTGAGTGGTATTAGCTGTGTGAGTGAGTGAGGGGGAAGGTGAATAGTACGGGGTGGTTTTGTTTGTGTTTGACCGGGTTTTGACCAAAGGTTGGACTGGGCTAGGGATGGGCCTAAGAAGGTGGGTAGTGGATTGGATTTGGAATTTATTTTGGGTTATTAATAATAACTTAGGGTCCGGTTGTATTTGTAGCTAACAAGGACCAATTTTGTAATTTATGGAAAAATTGAGGGGCTGGTCTTGTAAGTTTCCAAAAGTAATAATGAGGACTTAACTTGACAAGTGTGAATAGTACAAGGGCCAAAGATGATAATTTTCCATATTAAATGCCCAGGGACCTTTTCTGTCAATACCTCAAACTCCAGGGACCATTATTGTAATTTTCTGAATCTTGAAGGGCTTAACCTGTAAATATCAAATATTAACACAAAGGACCAAATATGTCATTTAGGAATAATATAAGGTTTATTTTAATTATTTTCTTATTTTTTAAAACCTTAGGGACTAATTTTGACATTTTTCAAAGTTGAGGAACCAAAGTTGTAACTTTGTGATTTTTAACTTCAAAAGATTTTTCCTTACAACTTATGAATCCCAAGGACCTTTTATGATATTTGTACAAGTTTTGATTTACCAGGGACTAGTTTTGCCAATTTATGAAACTTGAGGGGCTGAAACTGCCAATTATGCAAACTTTGTACGTTTTTCATCTGTTTTTGCATATTTTGCATTTGAAACATATAAAACACACCTTTAAGATATTTTAAGTATTTTGATACATATTTGAGTGTTTTTGTATGTTTTGGCAGTTCAGATTGGTATAAAATGATGAGTATTTAGACACTCATCACTGAACAAGAATACCTTAACCCATTTAGGAATGTTTGTGTTTGGAAGAAAGTAACTACCTTACTTGGATCACTACCATTATCAATCAAACATACTGATTGGACACCAAACTAATTTGGAGGAATCACAAAGGCTAAATGAGATAGGAAATGGCATGTTAATATTAAGATTGTTGACCCATATGGCAATGGGTATGAGAAAGGTTTTGAGACTAAGCACAACAAGAGGAAGCCATTTGGTTCCTACAAACTGAGTGACATCATGTCACCAGACCATTTCACTGCATGAAACAACAAGAGTAACAAAATGGAGTTGAAACAATACTCCTTTCTTATTTTTTTATTTTCTATATTATTTTTCAGATTTTGAATAAAACTGTATCTTAAGCTTATGCTGATGATTATCCCTCTTATAAGAGATGAATGAATATCTATTGTACATATTTCTATGATTGTTATAGTTTATAGTTTTGATTTTTACCACTTTTAGAAGTTCATATCAGACTGTTAAGAAATTTGCAGAGAAAAATCGCCGATCTTTTAACTTAGATCACCGCACTTTCAATAAAGGAAGCTTTTATAACTTGAACACATATCATTTTCAACATACGCGCTAAAAAGAAAAACACGCTTTAAACACACATAGCAACCAAAACTGACACTTTTTCATTATTCTGAGATCATTTTCCAATCCAAACACTTGATTTCAACACAATGAGGGTACGTTTACACTTGTGTTGATCTTTTGAAAATTTTCTTAGGGTTTTTACGACTAAAAACGGGTTTGCTATGATAATCTGAATTATGGTTGTTTAATGCTTGATTATGTGTTATCTTATATGATTATTAAGTTTGCCCCTTGCATGGTTATAGAATTTTGATCACTATTGATTTAGGGTTATCTTTGTCCTAAGACTAGTGACTGCCTATGCTTATAGTACAATGTAGTTGCTTAAGACATATGACATAAGTTTAAGATGGATTCATTCATAATTTAAGAGATTTTAAGAGGAATTTTGAAGAATTGCCTTTGATACATGATAAGATTGATATATGATGCTTTAACTGGATAATAATTGAACTATTATGCTTGGATAGAAACTTATGATTGCTTATATGATGTAAGGATAGTAAGAGGATGAGACTGAGATGATTATTTAGCTATGAAAAAGGTTTTTGACATAAGAACCGAGCACTGGGTATGCAGAGCAATAAAACTGCCGGTCTTATGGCCAAGACCATGGAGTTTTTATAAAAACCGACGAGTATTTTTGCTATTTTGTCATGTAACCGCCGGTTTTATAATTTAAACCCCGGCTTTTCTGGAAATATTTGAACATGGAATACTTGAAACTTGCTTAATTGATTACACATTGAGTGTTTGTATTTTCTAACAGCTAATATTGCCTGTTTATGAATGTTTGAGTAGAATATACCAGGTAAATGCAGTTCTGGTATTGCATCCAGGACCAGAGGAGCCCTTGCACCAAAAAGAGAACCAGAAGATCATCCAAATTTTCTATGGAAAGGAGCAAGCAGGGCTGACAAAAGAATGTTAAATTTCAACTTGCACAAGCTATACTTCAGGAGCATTGATGTACCAAGGGTGTTAAGCTGGACAAGTTTGGTGACATTGGGATGTGATAAAGTCATGGAGGATATATTGCTGGTGAGAGAGATATATGGGAATAAGATGGTGACTTCCCAGATGTGGAAAAAAGCTGTTCAAATCAAGGAACCAATATACATGGAGTGGTGCCTAGAATTCTTTAGTTCTGTGGCTGTTAAGATAGAGGTTGCAAATGAGGAAGTGATGACAGACAAGATTATGAGGTTTAGACTTTGTGGAGTAGAGAGACAGGTGACAATATTTGAGTTTGGAAAGTTGCTAGGAATTTAATCTGCTTGATGAGTGTGTAAATACTCATCATTTTTATCGTATCTGAACTGCCAAAACATCCAAAAATACTCAAATACACATCAAAATACAGAAATTATTCCAAAAGTGTGTTTTATATGTTTTAGATGCAAAATGTTTAAAAACAAATGAAAAACGAACAAAGTTTGCACAATTGGCAGTTTCAGTCCCTCAAGTTTCAAAAATTGACAAAACTAGTCCCTGGAAGTTTAAAACGAAAGAAAAGTCAACCCAAGGCATTGAAAAGTCAAATGTTATCAAAAACAATCCTTGGGTGAAAAGTTTGAGAAAATTACATGTTTGGTCCCTGCAGTTTGAAATTTGGCAAAAATAGTCCCTGGGTTTAAAATATTGGAAATTTACAACTTTGGTCCCTTGGTTATTATGATATGGCAGGTTTAGTCCTTGGTTACCACTTTGGAAAAGTTTCATTTTAGACCCTGGATTTTTGAATAATTACATAAAAGGTCCTTGTGCTAAAATTTCATACAAAACAAACGGACCCTTTAATATATTACTCCCTAAGTCCAATAAACACAAACCCAATCCACCTTATAACTCCAAAGCCCACCACAAACCCTCCTTGGCCCAAACTTACAACCAGCCCACCACCACCCTCAAAATAATAAAACGGGGTCAACTTTGACCCTGCCTTTGACCCTTTGACTCCACCTCACCACCTCTTCCACCTCACCCCACTCCATCCTGCAAACAGCCAAACACCCCCATCATAACCCTAGCCTGCTACCACCTCTGCTACACTCAACCCTCCCCCTTGCCTAACCAAACAACAACTACACTCCAAATAACCCCCTGACATCAATTAAATTCAAGAAAACTCCAAAGATAGTTTTGGCGCCAAGAATTTTAAACGGCTAGGATAAAAAATAATCATCCAATGGTGAAGATGAGTGCTGGGATAAGACAAGGGTACATCCAGAAACCCTAAAGAGGAGCCATAAAAGGAAAAGAGAAGTTGTGGTTAGGTAGTTAGTTTTTTAGTAGTTAGTAGTTGTAATTTTAGTCATTAGTGTATTTTTAACCATGTAATCCTTAATGCTTTAATCTTAGTGGACTCAGTTTTAATTTGTAATCTGTTCTTTCTAAATTAATTCAAGTTTAAGTTATTTCCAATCTTTCTTAGTTTCATAATTAAGCTTAGGTAACAACCTTGTTCATGCTACTTATCTGTTTTTATGAGCTCACATAATCTAAATAATAGCTTATTGAGAATTCCATGAGTTTAGGATTATGTTTAAATCAAAACTCCCATGGTCAACAAAAGTCAACTGCTATAGTTGGAGCAGCTATGGTATGATTCAGAGGTGGATCATGGTTGTTTTGGAGAGGTTTAGAGCTCAGGGGAGCACTTAGGGTGTTCATGTGATCTTGGCTCTCAGCAGTCTCACAACTTGGATGACAAGTAGGTTTTTGCCAAGTTTTAATCATAATATGAAGTAGTAATTGTTTACATTCTTTAGTTGTTGATTTCTGCTGATTTGATTTAGTTTAGTTATTTTAGAGTTAAATTAGTTATACTTGCTCAAAAAAATTTAGTGATTAGCTTTGCAATCTTTGAAAACAGTTGGTTTATAGGGTGTTTGGCATAAGCCTTTTGACTGAGTTGGTAATGTTATTTTGACCTCAGCTTGTTTGTTCATTGTGTTTGATACCACATTAGTCCAAATCGACCATTTGGTGGTCTGTTTTGAAAGAAAAAGTCAAAGATCAAGTTTTCTCTTAACCACTGTTAAACTGATGAGGATTTGGTGATTTCAATCCTTGAATTCAGTGTGAAAATAGTTTAGCTTGTTAAGTTTCACTTCATTTAGGACTAATAAACTTCAATAAATCATCTGTGATCAACCAAATCCCATAAAAGTCAGCATTTGTGTTTTATCAAAAAGTCAACATTTTCCATGTTACTCAGTTTTTTCCAATTATTGAGGGAATTTTCATGAATTTTCTGTGTAGAAATAGAACTTGTGCTTTTCACATATTGTAGTATCCCACTTAGCTTTTAGAATCCAACCTAGAGTTTATTTTTATGATTTTTCTTTGGAGCTTACCTCACAGCTTAAACAAGCCTGCAGGCCTTTGACATGCCCTGCACCAGGGGAGTTCATTTCATTGGTCTGATTTCACAAGCCTTTTGTGAATCCATAAGTGGGTCCCACTGATGGCTTTTTGGCTTTTTGGAGGGGCAAGTGAACTAGCTTGAAAGTCCCGGGTTTATTTTGAGCTTATTAGCTTATTTCATAAGCTAAACCAAAGCCTACAGCTACCCCTTGAACCTGTTGGGTTTCAGTGGGTTTAGGATTGCTTATTTCCATTTTTTTGGCTTATTCATTGTTTCTTTTCCTGTTTTCTTTGGATGTTTTGTGCCCATCTCAGTAGGTTCTGGCTTATTTTGTTTTTAGGAATCAGATTGGTAGCTTATTATCGCTCATAATTTCAATTTTGAGCTTCAAAAGCTCCCCTGCACCCAGGTTGAACAACTGAGTTCATAAGCTCCTAAAAAGCTTATCTGTGGGACCCATTAATAGTCTTTTGGCTTTTTGTAAAGCTCCCATGGCTAGCTTATAGGTTCTAAGCTTTTATATGGCTTTAGAGCTTATCTGATAAGCTAAACTAGCCCACAAAAGGCTTGCAGACCACTGTTTGGTTCTGTGGGTGCTTGGATTGCTTATTTGGCCCTTGTAGCTTATTTCAGTGAGCTTTCTCACTTGTTGTTGCTTATTTAGATCCCCCTAGTCAGCCCCTAGCTAATTTTCCCCCTAAGTGCAACTTATTAGACCTTTGTGTAGCTTTTTAGTTTTCTAAGTTTCCCTTTTTAAGCTTTTAGAGTAAACTGCTTATAATATTTGCTTGTTCTGTGCTTATTGATGATTTTCAAGAGAAGTTGTAGTACAAAAAAATTGTTCATCTTTATGTGTTGGATAAGTGTGTGTAATAAAATTTGAAAAAAAAAATAAATTGCAAAAAAGTGCATTGCTGGGATTCGAACCCTGGCCACCCAGCTCACCACACTACACACATACCACTCTGCCCTTGGGTCTTTTTCGTTTATTCCTACACACACATTCCTTTTAACCTCATTTTTTCCCTTTTGTACTAATAAGCTGCTATAGCTTATATCCAGCTTATTTCTACCTTTTTCCCCCTCCTCCTATTTTTCTTAGGTTCCTGTTATTACATAGCATTTGTACTAATTTTTCCAGATTTTCTAACTTTCATTTTCTATTTATAATAATTAGTTTTAGTTTTATTAGTTTTAATTAAAAAAAAGTCAAAAATAAATCTTTGTACAACATATTTATAAGCATTTAGGAGTTTTTATATTTTTTCTAAGTTTTTAGTAGTGTAAGTAATTTATAGAAAGTTTTACAATTTCTACTTTTTATTTAGTATTTCTAATAATTAAATTTAGTTTAAATAGTTTAATTAATATAAATAGTTTTTAATTAATAATAAATAATTAAAAATTAAAAAAAAAAAAGTTCTTTTTCTAAAAATTTTCTTTTATCATTAGGATTGTAAAAATATAATTTTCATGTCCGTAGGGTTAGCGTAGCTCAAATTTCACTTTTTATTTCGCGCACTCGCGTTTATTTTAATTTTAACTCGCGTTTTATTTAAATAACTTTTACGTTTTTAAATTTAGGTTACGTTAGTAAAAGTAATTTGTAAAATAAAGAAAAACCAAAAACATAAATAAAGTGATAGCTTCTATTTAAGCTGTTTGGCTTATTTTTCTGCTTATTTATAAGCAAATTCTGATTTTAAGTTTTTAGATTACGTTTTAGGTTAATTAGGTTTCGCGTTATTGTTAACATAGTTTGTTTACATCGTTCTAATTCGTATTTCCTTAGTGTAATCATTCTAACCCACTTAAACCCTTTCCTGTCCAAATTCACCCGATCACAAACCCGTTTTTGATCACCATCACACCTCGTCGGGACATAACGACCCGGGGAAACCCTATACTTCCGCGGAGATCTAGTCTGAGACGTTTGACTTGGTTGACCACTCACCTGGTCAATTTAGGTTGACCGTTTGGGATCAATCAAATTTTGGCGCCGCTGCCGGGGAGGTTGTGCGCGTTATTCTAAACGGTTTTATAGATTAGTGAATCTGGATATACACTCATTGTATATTTACCATCCTTTGTTCATATTTTCTTATTACAAAAACAAAACAGTTCCCGAAAACTTTTTAAAATTAGTTTTCAACGAACACAAAAACACAAAAAGATTTTCTTTCTTATAAAATGTTTATTAAAAATACCAAAAATATTCACCTTTACCCTATCACATCTTTGATTCTCCATTTCTTACCCTCTATAAACCTTTGATTCTTTCCTATGTCATATCCACACCATTGGGGATGCCAATGGTGTGGTGGCCCTCATAACGGTGGTAATTGCCCCGGCTGTGGTATGGTAGAGTCAGGAAATGGGTCTGTCTATAACCAGGATCCCTATTCTTACCATGACACAACTGATTTATCCCACCAGCCACCAAACCATGAGATACTGACATATTCGTGTGAATATTGTGGAGGTCCTCATCAAGGATTTGAGTGTCAAACCGGAAACACGTTTGTCTACGAACAGTTTTCTGGTAACACTCAGAATTTTGAAAATGATCAATATCCATACGATTCACCAAACCAGACTCAATAGTTTAACTGTTGTGAGTACCGTGGTGGTTCACACTACAGTTCTGATTGTCAATCAGGAAACACACTTGTCTATGAGCAGTTTCCTGATAACAATTATGACTCTAGCACGTACAACCCACAGCCACATCAGTTTCACTGTTGTGATTACTGTGGAGGTCCACACTTCAGCTCAGATTGTCAAACAGGGAATCCAATTCCTTGTAACAATCTTGACACATCATATTATAACCAACCTCCACAGTCCCAATTGAGTCAGACACTTCTTCCAGAAATGCAAAATATGATGAAATTTTTTGATGAACTTAAGGATTTAGTTAAAGACCTTGCCCAAAAAGACACTCATCAAAAATCCATAGAAGAATTGCTGGCTGAAGAGCAGGCTGCTAAAGTAAATTCCCAAGATGCCTATGAAAAATCTATTAGGGAATCTATTGCAAAAGAAAAGCAGCCAAATCTAGCTCTTTGTTCCGTTTTATTCCTGATGACAGTGATGATGAAGATACACTTGATATCCTCCAATTCTATAAAGATTCATCAAGTTCATCAGTTGATATCCCAGCAGTAGAGATTCCATCTCAAACAACCGCTATCACACCCGAAGTTCACACTCACTCTTTGAACATGGGGGATGAGCATCTTGACACTGTTCCTAATAAGGAATCGGACGAATTCATAAAGTCTAGTGTTGAGATCCTTGTCCCAATCCCAAGAGAATCACAGGGAACTTTTGATCATGTGTGTGATATTCCTTCCCCTCTTGAGTGTTCAAACGATCATTTTGAGACTTTCTCAGATTTTAATGATGATTGTACATCTCATGGAGACATTGAGTATATTGAGGCATCACTCCTACAGTCTGATGCTGTAGAACCCAAGAATCACCTTCTGGAGGACGAGGTTGATCAAAATATGCCATTATTCTAGAGAGAGAAAGTAGAGAGAAGGTGAGGTGACACAAAGATGTTTTTCTTATTATTATTATGTTGCACACCCACACCCCTCAAGTGAAGCCTTGAGGGGTATTTATAGGCCTTACATAAGACAACTATTAGAGTATTACATTAGTAGTCCCTGCACTTTATGCATTCTAGTTGTCTACTCCAATTCACGTAAATATCGCTCAGCTTCATTTCTAACAATCTCCCTCCAGCTGGAGATATACGTGAATTGGTTACAATGATTCCTAACAAGTAAAATAAAACAATCAAAGTAAGCGCAGCAATGCTGAGGAAGACTTCATAGCTCTTTTCTTCATAAATATCCCCAGCAATCTTTGTTAACTTGTAGACGAATCACTTGCTAATCTAATTGGGTTATTACTCCCTCCCAATTAGTAAACCATTTTCTTTTACATGCTCCCTCCCAAATGGACAACCCGTTTGATATAACCTTGATGCTTGTCGAAGAAGTATCTTTGAATTCTGCCCATATAATCTTCAGTCTCATGCACAGCGGAAAATGAATCTTAGACTGATAATATGTAACTTCTTCACAGGTTTGTTTGTGGAGCATCATATTGTCATCTTCAACTCACTTAGAATGCTTCCAGTTCTTCAATAAAAGCCCCGATGTACGCATCTCTCCCTCCTGGATGATGACGATCTCTCGGAATCATCATAAATATGTGTACATAAACATATCATCTGGAAGCAACATACACATCAATACCCCATGAGTGAAATGGCAATAACTATTCTCTCTACAATTCATCTCAGATCAACCTCTCTTCCATTGGCTAATAGTAAGTGACCACGTGTGGAGACAACCCAATATGACAAACTTGAGTGTGAAGTAAAATTCCCCAGACTTGTGACTTATGCTTGTACTATCCTGATTAAGAACCTATATGAGCACAACAACGTAACTCCTTACAATATAGGTAGTGGCATATACCCAACCATCCATCCTTTATTGTATATCCGTCTCTTGAACAATCCACAACCTTGTGTGACACTGAGCACTACAACGTAACTCCTTAAAGTGATAGCTATTGTGAGCAGTAAGAACCAACTTATGCGTTTATAGATCTCACACATAGCTAGATGTCCAAGTCTTAATCACTATCCCATGAATGCTCAAACAAGGATCTTCAAACGTCTTCATCCAACCAACCCCTAGACCTTGAGATGCTAAGTACACGCACCCGTAAAACGTCACTTCAAGCTCAAATAAGTAATAAACAAATTATCCCCGTAGTCACCTTTTGATAACGTTCAAAATTTAGCCATCGATCTTTGGTGAATCTTGATCAGGATCTTTTAAGCAATTCGTGGTGTGTTTTTGGTGAAGCTTGACATTCAATCTCGTTGATTCGTAGTGATTTCGGATTTACCCTCCAAAAATATAATTGGAAACTTTTCTCGCCCATAATTTGGAAATCACTATGAAATGCAATTCTAAGGTTACCTGAAAAATTTGAGTATTGAAAATTTTTACGCAAAATTTCACCGAAAAAATTTGAATTTTGGCCTAAAAATTTAAATTTCGAGCCAAAATTTTCAACGTTATACCAAAATTAAAATCTCGCGTAAAAATTGAACATTTAGTCTCCCCTCAAAAATAAAATTTACTCAAATTTTCCCGCCAAAATACTCTTCTTTTTTTTTTTTTTTTTTTTTTTTTTTTTTTTTTTTTGGTGCCTAACTCGATAACATTGGTGTCTAACTCGATAAACCTCATCTAACTCGATAAACCTCATCAAACTCGATAACCATCGCTAACTCGATAACCATCCCTAACTCGATAATGCTTCAAACTCGGTAACCCCAAACTCGATAACTCCAAACTCGATAAGCTTACTTTGGTTTCTAACTCGATAAGTCTAAAAAGTTTGGGCAGAGTTTCCCCCTAACTCGATAACCGAAAAACCTAACTCGATAAACGATTAGGTGAAACAGCCTAACTCGGCAAAATTGAGTTCCAAACTCGATAACAAAATCTCAAACTCGATAAGTATATCTCAAACTCGATAAGCCAAAATCCTAACTCGATAGATTATTAACCCAAACTCGATATGAGTCTCTAACTCGATACACCTAACTCGATAACATGCCCTAACTCGATATATAACACCCAAACTCGATAGTCAGCTCACATCCAAACTCGATAACATGCACCTAACTCGATAACACCTTAATCCCAAACTCGAAAACTTATCCTAACTCGATAACCCAAGTTCTAACTCGATAACCTTTTTGCACCTAACTCGAAAAAAAATTTTCTAACTCGAAATTTTGCACCTAACTCGAAAACAACTTGATTGAACAGTAACCGAGATCTTTTCACCCAAAAACATGATTTTTCACCACAAAATACCACGATTCGCCCCCGGTTAGCTCTGATGCCAATTGTAGAACCCAAGAATCACCTTCTGGAGGACGAGGTTGATCAAAATATGCCATTATTCTAGAGAGAGAAAGTAGAGAGAAGGTGAGGTGACACAAAGATGTTTTTCTTATTATTATTATGTTGCACACCCACACCCCTCAAGTGAAGCCTTGAGGGGTATTTATAGGCCTTACATAAGACAACTATTAGAGTATTACATTAGTAGTCCCTGCACTTTATGCATTCTAGTTGTCTACTCCAATTCACGTAAATATCGCTCAGCTTCATTTCTAACAGATGCTGATCCTCTTCTTGAGGAGTTCGCCGATGAACTTACTCACATCAATTCACTTTCACTGGAAAGTGATGATGGTCTCCTCGACTTTGAAGCCGATCTGGGAGAAATTGAAAGTCTCCTATATCATGATCCACCACTCAGTTCTTATCCCAACAGTCCAATAGAGAGTGTTAATCTCTTTGTTCCCGAAACATTCAATACTACTCTCACCAATCCTCTATTTGAATTCGAATCTGAATTCACTTTGATTTCTGATAATCCACTCTTTGGTATTCGGAATGAGGATTGTGATGAGTCTATTTCGGAACATGAATTCACAGATTCACATCTTGTGAATAATTCTCTTCATGAGGAGTTCTCCGGCGAACTCACTCATCATATCATGACTCCTCCAGAGTTTGATAGCCCGGGGGAGATGCACTCAATCATGAGGATTTGCAAATTCTCACCCACCCTCCCGGGATATTTTTGACCTTAACCTTTGAAATCCAAACTCAGGCTAATGAGCCTGCTCTCGAGGAAGAATATCAAATCATGATTTTCATCATGGTGTTCTTCCTTTTCTTCACCTATAGGGTGACTTCTCTTCTTCTTCACTCCTTCGGGAATGAAGATACCATCTTTGATCCCGGCATTTTCATTTACCATTATCTTGAGCCGAATACTTATCTCATCGGTGTGGAACTTTCTCGTGCTTCAAATGTTTGTCCAAACATCTTGAATGAAAGTCCGATGGAGATTGTTTCTTCCACATCATGCTTCCCCAAGGACAAATGAATTCGGGGTCGAGTCAAGCTAGCGACTCGGTAAACAAAAACAGTAGCATGCTTATAGGGTTTTCACCCTAAGTGTGGGGGAATCACCCATGCTATGATTACAAAAGTGAAAAACAAAATGGTGTTTTCCACGCTTAGCTTGTAATGTTGCCCTTTTACGTTCAAAGAGTCAGCATAATCGTCGGGACTTTGAATATTGAGGACAATATTCAATTCTAAGTGTGGGGGGAAATTCTAGCGAATTTTATCACATTTTACCATCTAGTACCCCCGTTTTTGACCAAAATTTAAAAAAAAAAAAATCACTGGAGCTCAAAATTTTTTGTGGTTATCAGTCCACCATGTCTAAACGACAAAAGGATTGGCTAGTCCAGGAGCAAACGGCTCTTGGTAAAGACATCTCAAACCCGTTGATGGCTTGCAATTTGCCCAAAATTGTATGGTACCTCAACTCGCCATATCCTAAAAAGCGAATGAGTTGGCTAGCCCGCAAGATTATGGCTTGTGGTAAAGGCAGTGGAAAACCCATAATTGGTAATCAGCTCACCAAGATGTTGACTTTGTCCATCAAGAGTTGGCTAGTCCAGAAGCAAACGGCTTTTGGTAAAGACTAATCAAATCCGTTGACAGCTGGTGGTTTGCTCAAAATCACATGGTTATCAAGTGGACCACAGTTCTTACTCGAACTGATACATTTGGCTACTCCAGAAGTAATGGCTTTTGGTAAAGAGTTTCAAATCCATTAAATTTTCTCAAAAGATTGCTAGGGACTAGCAATAGTTTAGTGTGGGGGATTGATGAGTGTGTAAATACTCATCATTTTTATCGTATCTGAACTGCCAAAACATCCAAAAACACTCAAATACACATCAAAATACAGAAATTATTCCAAAAGTGTGTTTTATATGTTTTAGATACAAAATGTTTAAAAACAAATGAAAAATGAACAAAGTTTGCACAATTGGCAGTTTTAGTCCCTCAAGTTTCAAAAATTGACAAAACTAGTCCCTGGAAGTATAAAACGAAAGAAAAGTCAACCCAAGGCATTGAAAAGTCAAATGTTATCAAAAACAATCCTTGGGTGAAAAGTTTGAGAAAATTACATGTTTGGTCCCTGCAGTTTGAAATTTGGCAAAAATGGTCCCTGGGTTTAAAATATTGGATATTTACAACTTTGGTCCCTTGGTTATTATTATATGGCAGGTTTAGTCCTTGGTTACCACTTTGGAAAAGTTTCATTTCAGACCCTGGATTTTTGAATAATTACATAAAAGGTCCTTGTGCTAAAATTTCATACAAAACAAACGGACCCTTTAATATATTACTCCCTAAGTCCAATAAACACAAACCCAATCCACCTTATAAGTCCAAAGCCCACCACAAACCCTCCTTGGCCCAAACTTACAACCAGCCCACCACCACCCTCAAAATAATAAAACGGGGTCAACTTTGACCCTGCCTTTGACCCTTTGACTCCACCTCACCACCTCTTCCACCTCACCCCACTCCATCCTGCAAATAGCCAAACACCCCCATCATAACCCTAGCCTGCTACCACCTCTGCTACACTCAACCCTCCCCCTTGCCTAACCAAACAATAACTACACTCCAAGTAACCCCCTGTCATCAATTAAATCCAAGAAAACTCCAAAGATAGTTTTGGCGCCAAGAATTTTAAACGGCTATGATCAAAAATAATCATCCAATGGTGAAGATGAGTGCTGGGATAAGACAAGGGTACATCCAGAAACCCTAAAGAGGAGCTATAAAAGGAAAAGAGAAGCTGTGGTTAGGTAGTTTGTTTTTTAGTAGTTAGTAGTTGTAATTTTAGTCATTAGTGTATTTTTAACCATGTAATCTTTAATGCTTTAATCTTAGTGGACTCAGTTTTAATTTGTAATCTGTTCTTTCTAAATTAATTCAAGTTTAAGTTATTTCCAATCTTTCTCAGTTTCATAATTAAGCTTAGGTAACAACCTTGTTCATGCTACTTATCTGTTTTTATGAGCTCACATAATCTAAATAATAGCTTATTGAGAATTCCATGAGTTTAGGCTTCTGTTTAAATCAAAACTCCCATGGTCAACAAAAGTCAACCGCAATAGTTGGAGCAGCTATGGTATGATTCAGAGGTGGATCATGGTTGTTTTGGAGAGGTTAAGAGCTCAGGGGAGCACTTAGGGTGTTCATGTGATCTTGGCTCTCAGCAGTCTCACAACTTGGATGACAAGTAGGTTTTTGCCAAGTTTTAATCATAATATGAAGTAGTAATTGTTTACATTCTTTAGTTGTTGATTTCTGCTGATTTGATTTAGTTTAGTTATTTTAGAGTTAAATTAGTTATACTTGCTCAAAAAAATTTAGTGATTAGCTTTGCAATCTTTGAAAACAGTTGGTTTATAGGGTGTTTGGCATAAGTCTTTTGACTGAGTTGGTAATGTTATTTTGACCTCAGCTTGTTTGTTCATTGTGTTTAATACCACATTAGTCCAAATTGACCATTTGGTGGTCTGTTTTGAAAGAAAAAGTCAAAGATCAAGTTTTCCCTTAACCACTGTTAAACTGATGAGGATTTGGTGATTTCAATCCTTGAATTTCGTGTGAAAATAGTTTAGCTTGTTAAGTTTCACTTCATTTAGGACTAATAAACTTCAATAAATCATCTGTGATCAACCAATTCCCATAAAAGTCAGCATTTGTGTTTTATCAAAAAGTCAACATTTTCCATGTTACTCAGTTTTTTCCAATTATTGAGGAAATTTTCATGAATTTTCTGTGTAGAAATAGAACTTGTGCTTCTCACATATTGTAGTATCCCACTTAGCTTTTAGAATCCAACCTAGAGTTTATTTTTATGATTTTTCTTTTAAAGCTTATCTCACAGCTTAAACAGGCCTGCAGGCCTTTGACATGCACTGCACCAGGGGAGTTCATTTCATTGGTCTGATTTCACAAGCCTTTTGTGAATCCATCAGTGGGTCCCACTGATGGCTTTTTGGCTTTTTGGAGGGGCAAGTGAACTAGCTTGAAAGTCCCAGGTTTATTTTGAGCTTATTAGCTTATTTCATAAGCTAAACCAAAGCCTACAGCTACCCCTTGAACCTGTTGGGTTTCAGTGGGTTTAGGATTGCTTATTTCCTTTTTTTTTGGCTTATTCATTGTTTCTTTTCCTGTTTTCTTTGGATGTTTTGTGCCCATCTCAGTAGGTTCTGGCTTATTTTGTTTTTAGGAATCAGATTGGTAGCTTATTATAGCTCTTTCAAGCTCATAATTTCAATTTTGAGCTTCAAAAGCTCCCCTGTACCCTGGTTGAACAACTGAGTTCATAAGCTCCTAAAAAGCTTATCTGTGGGACCCATTAATAGTCTTTTGGCTTTTTGTAAAGCTCCCATGGCTAGCTTATAGGTTCTAAGCTTTTATATGGCTTTAGAGCTTATCTGATAAGCTAAACTAGCCCACAAAAGGCTTGCAGACCACTGTTTGGTTCTGTGGGTGCTTGGATTGCTTATTTGGCCCTTGTAGCTTATTTCAGTGAGCTTTCTCACTTGTTGTTGCTTATTTAGATCCCCCTAGTCAGCCCCTAGCTAATTTTCCCCCTAAGTGCAACTTATTAGACCTTTGTGTAGCTTTTTAGTTTACTAAGTTTCCTTTTTAAAGCTTTTAGAGTAAACTGCTTATAATATTTGCTTGTTCTGTGCTTATTGATGATTTTCAAGAGAAGTTGTAGTACAAAAAAATTGTTCATCTTTATGTGTTGGATAAGTGTGTGTAATAAAATTTGAAAAAAAAATAAATTGCAAAAAAGTGCATTGCTGGGATTCGAACCCTGGCCACCCAACTCACCACACTACACACATACCACTCTGCCCTTGGGTCTTTTTCGTTTATTCCTACACACACATTCCTTTTAACCTCATTTTTTCCCTTTTGTACTAATAAGCTGCTATAGCTTATATCCAGCTTATTTCTACCTTTTTCCCCTCTTCCTATTTTTCTTAGGTTCCTGTTACTACATAGCATTTGTACTAATTTTTCCAGATTTTCTACTTTTCATTTTCTATTTATAATAACTAGTTTTAGTTTTATTAGTTTTAATTAAAAAAGTCAAAAATAAATCTTTGTACAACTTATTTATAAGCATTTAGGAGTTTTTATATTTTTTCTAAGTTTTTAGTAGTGTAAGAAATTTATAGAAAAAGTTTTACAATTTCTACTTTTTATTTAGTATTTCGAATAATTAAATTTAGTTTAAACAGTTTAATTAATATAAATAATTTTTAATTAATAATAAATAATTAAAAAGTCAAAAAAAAAATTCTTTTTCTAAAAATTTTCTTTTATCATTAGGATTGTAAAAATATAATTTTCATGTCCGTAGGGTTAGCGTAGCTCAAATTTCACTTTTTATTTCGCGCACTCGCGTTTATTTTAATTTTAACTCGCGTTTTATTTAAATAACTTTTGCGTTTTTAAATTTAGGTTACGTTAGTAAAAGTAGTTTGTAAAATAAAGAAAAACCAAAAACATAAATAAAGTGATAGCTTCTATTTAAGCCGTTTGGCTTATTTTTCTGCTTATTTATAAGCAAATTCTGATTTTAAGTTTTTAGATTACGTTTAAGGTTAATTAGGTTTCGCGTTATTGTTAATATAGTTTGTTTACATCGTTCTAATTCGTATTTCCTTAGTGTAATCATTCTAACTCACTTAAACCCTTTCCTGTCCAAATTCACCCGATCACAAACCCGTTTTTGATCACCATCACACCTCGTCGGGATATAACGACCCGGGGAAACCCTATACTTCCGCGGAGATCTGGTCTGAGACATTTGACCTGGTTGACCACTCACCTGATCAATTTAGGTTGACCGTTTGGGATCAATCACTGCTGATGAAATGAAGAATGCTAGTTTTGAGAAGCTTGTTACTAATGGGGGAAGAGCTGTAGGAGAGTTTGATGGTAATGCATTCTGGAAGGAGATAAGTGGTGAAGATGTTAGAGTGTATGGGAAGAAGAGAGTGTGGAAGATCAAGGACCCTTTGCTGTAGGTTCTTCAGAAAATACTTGTGAAGTCTGTATTTCAGAGAGAGTACCATGAACAGTATGTGTTGAATGGGGAGTTATGGATTCTATTTATCTATGTTCATACCAAGTACCTTTCCTGTTTGAACTTTACCTTGATGATTGCCCAGTACCTATGTCATGGTGCAGTTACAGCTGGAGGAACAAAAATTTGCTATGGTCATCTAGTTTCCAGGATTGCAAGGAATCTGGGACTGTTCAATCCTCAGGAGATGGAGCTATTTGGTGAGCCTGTCATGTGTAAGACTATTGAAATGAAAATTTTCTTGTATTTAAGAGATGAGACCGGGAAGCTTAAGGATATGCCTGAAGTGTTGGAAGTGGAACCCCTTGGTGATGGTGAAGAAGAAGTGCAGGAGTAAAGACCGTCGTGCTTGGCTGGAAGGCATGGCGGAGTTGTTTGTTTCATTTGATTGGATTCTGTGGATGACCAGGGTGTTGGTCATATTTCAAAGAAAAATTCTAAACATGTTTTAAACAATATTTGAAAGGTCAGTAATTGGGTACCTCTGTTGGTACCCACTTAAAACAATTGCACCACCCTAACACTCAAAACCATGGCACCACCAGAACATGAAACCAAAAATATTTCCTATTCTTCTTCTTATTATTATAACTAATGTAATGTGTATAAGTACGCATTACCATTTTGTGGAAATGTTCGCATAATGTATGTGCAGGAAAAAGTATTGGTCCAAAAGGTGGACAAGAACTTGGAGATTTCTTGATAAATAACTTGAAAAATAAAGGAAAGAACTATATTAGTATAAACTGTTAAGAATAGAAATTTATAAAGCCACCGCTTATATTAAAAAATCGCCGTATATTTGAATAAAAACTGACGCACATTTTATATATGTACGCTGATTACGAGGGTATAAAATAAATAAATTTTATAATTATAAAGAGTTTTATAAGAAAACGTATCCAAACAATCGTTAGAAATCTGAATCGGGATTAAATGACAATATTTGCACATTATATAACCATTACCACCGAAAAAGTGAAGAATTCGAGCCTATATCGGCATATACCTTTTTATGCTTGATTTCTTTGATTATGAGTGTGCCGATAATTTATGTGATTCTAGAACTTGTATTAGAAATCATTATGAGACCGCTGTGAGATTACATTCGTGTGACATGAGTATTTTTATGTGATAAGATGCAAAAATTAGGATTTACACCATATATAGCCATCCATTTTCTAAACTAAATTAAACCCGTTTAGCACTCACTTTTAGTGCTATTATCCACTAGATACACCCTTCTGAGCTTAAAAACTTTCATTTCTATTATCCATCAAGAAAACAACAAAAATATTACTTAGTCGGAAATCGGAAGAATGGAGTATGAGAAATGGAAAAGAAAAAGAAAAGAAAAAAGTATGGTTGTTTACCAATTACGATAAGTATGAAGAGTGCACGCTTTATGTTTGTTATAATGTGGTTGAGAAAAGAAAAGAAAAAGAAAAAGAGAAAAGTTATGGGAAAAAAAAGAGAAAGAATAAAGAGAATAAAAGATTCCTCGACTTAAGTTTCTTACAAATAAATTCCATGTCTACACTATACCTTATAAACCTTAAATCTTACGATATTACCCGAATAAAAGTCCTCTTTGATATTTATACTTGGTGCTTACGCCACATCGGTCCAGTTTTGTTTCTTTTACAAGCATATGGTAAATCTATAAGTTATGACTGAGCTATAAGAGCGATTTACAACCCAAAAAACTATTTTTATATGAGTGCTTGTGTGAACTTCAAAATAATATTCATATTCGTGAGGAGCATGTCATGTCATCTTGGTTGTCTTGGATACGCAAAAAATATATTTGAAAACTATACGAGACTTTATTTTGGAAAACATTTTTCTTTTATGCTTGAGGGCAAGCATTAGTCTAAGTATGGGGGGATATGATGAGTCACGTAACCGCCGGTTTTTTAATTTAAACCACCGCTTTTCTGGAAATATTTGAACATAGAATACTTGAAACTTGCTTAATTGATTACACACTGAGTGTTTGTGTTTTCTAACAGCTAAATATTGTCTGTTTATGAATGTTTGAGTAGAATATACCAGGTGAATGCAATTCTGGTATTGCATCAAGAACTAGAGGATCCCTTGCACCAAAAAGAGAACCAGAAGATCATCCAAATTTGCTATGGAGAGGAGCAAGCAGGGCTGACAAAAGAGTGTTAAATTTCAACTTGAACAAGCTATACTTCAGGAGCATTGATGTACCAAGGGTGTTAAGCTGGACAACTTTGGTGACATTGAGATGTGATAAAGTCATGGATGATATATTGCTGATGAGAGAGATATATGGGAATGAGATGGTAACTTCCCAAATGTGGAAAAAAGCTGTTCAAATCAAGGAACCAATATACATGGAGTGATGCCTAGAATTATTTAGTTCTGTGGCTGTTAAGATAGAGGTTGCAGATGAGGAAGTGATGACACACAAGTTTATGAGGTTTAGACTTGGTGGTGTGGAGAGACAGGTGACAATATTTGAGTTTGGAAAGTTGCTGGGAATTTACTTTGCTGATAGAATGAAGAATGCTAGTTTTGAGAAGCTTGTTACTAATAGGGGAGGAGCTGTAGGATAGTTTGATGGTGATGCATTCTGGAAGTACAGGGGGAAGTGATGAAAGTGAGGATATTGGAAGCAGCAGTGGTATTGATGGTGAAGAAGAAGTGTTGGAGTAAAGACAGTCGTGCTTGGCTAGAATGCTCGGTGGGGTTTGTTTGTTTCAATTGTGTTGGATTCTGTGGATGACCAGGGTGTTGGTCATATTTCAAAGACAAATTCTAAACATGTTTTAAAATATTTGAATGGTCTGTAATGGGTACCTCTGTTGGTACCCACTCAAAACAATTACACCATCCATGACAACAACAATCATCAAGTAGAAGGGTGATTCTTACACCAAAATCACCCTCGGTACCACCACAGCCTTTCCCTAACCCCAATAACAATTCCTAAGCGTGTTCCAAGTCCCAGAAGGTGTGAAATACTTTTGATAATTAGTGGCTCACATAGGAGTAGCGGTGAAGACATATTTTGGGTTGTAATTGTGAGAATTCCATCATATTCAATCTTGTAATATTGGTATACTTCTATTACCTTTTCATATGAATGTTTCTGAATTTTATGAGTTTAATATGAGTATTACTTCTGTGATTATGGAGTAGTCGTTTATGTTTGTTTGGGCATTATAGAAATATGATATAGTTGTGTATGTATTAGTATGCTTTACATTGTTTATGCTTGTATACTTGATATTTGATTATTCGGATCATTGTCTATCCTTTGGTTGATCATATTAGGCCGAAAGGTGTGGTTGATTTTGAGTCATTTTGGCCAAGCGAATCAATACTAGACTTGTGAGAATTGGATAGTATGTTGCTAGACAACCCGAATGATTATGTGTTTAAGGCCTTTTCTCATGTCTAACGAACTTGATTAGGAGAATTTTACTTGCATAAACATTGACCACAAACCTATCTTAATGCACTTAATATGCTTAGAATAATAGGCCGAAAGGGTTTCTTTGCATATTCGGTAGATATACTTGTGTTGGTAATTCCCTGTTATTTACCACTTGTGCTTTGTTTGCGGTTGCATATCTTTACATCATTTCTTGACTCATGTCTCTCTAGCCTAAACAAAATATTTTTAATCATCATGGTAAAAATCTTAATCATTTCTAGCATTCGTAGTAACTTAGCCATTAATACAAATAAGAGTCCTATGATAGTGACAATCATTTGGACTTTCCTTTTAAACTACTTTTTGAATCTGAAAACACACAACTCCCTTGGGACGACCTGGACTTACCTAGACTTTGCTACACTCGAAAGGGTATACTTTCTCGTGTGTTTTCGTCGATCAACTGGTATGTCTTGTCTTATAAATTTAAAGCTTTTTAAACACATCAAAGTATTGGTCCAAAAGGTGGACAAGAACTTGGAGATTTCTAAGGGAAAAACCAAAGAATACCTGGGAAGTACCGTTATCTTTATTTTTCCCGTTATACTTTGTTTATTTTTAATTCTAAAGCATTAGGGACAATGCTTAATTTAAGTATTGGGGGGGGGGGGGGGAGATAACTTGAAAAATAAAGGAAAGAACTATATTAGTATAAACGGTTAATAACAGAAATTTATAAAACCGCCGCTTATATTAAAAAATCGCCGTATAGTTAAATAAAAACCGACGCACATTTTATATATGTACACCGATTACGAGGGTATAAAATAAATAAATTTTATAATAATAAAGAGTTTTATAAGAAAACGTATCCAAACAATCGTTAGAAATCTAAATCGGGATTAAATGACAATATTTGCACATTATATAACTATTACCACCGAAAAAGTGAGGAATTCGAGCCAATATTGGCATATACCTTTTTATGCTTGATTTCTTTGATTATGAGTGTGCCGATAATTTATGTGATTCTAAAACTTGTATTAGAAATCATTATGAGACTGCAGTGAGATCACATTCGTGTGACATAAGTATTTTTATGTGATAAGATGCAAAAATTAGGATTTACACCATATATAGCCATCCATTTTCTAAACTAAATTAAACCCGTTTAGCACTCACTTTTAGTGCTATTATCCATTAGATACACCCTTCTGAGCTTAAAAACTTTCGTTTCTATTATCCATCAAGAAAACAACAAAAATATTACTTAGTCGGGAATCGGAAGAATGGAGTATAAGAAATGAAAAAGAAAAAGAAAAGAAAAAACTATGGTTGTTTACCAATTACGATAAGTATGAAGAGTGCACGCTTTATGTTTGTTATAATGTGGTTGAGAAAAGAAAAGAAGAAGAAAAAGAGAGAAGTTATGAAAAAAAGATAAAGAATAAAGAGAATAAAAGATTCCCCGACTTAAGTTTCTTACAAATAAATTCCATGTCTACACTATACCTTATAAACCTTAAACCTTACGATATTACCCAAATAAAAGTCCTATTTGATATTTATACTTGGTGCTTACGCCACGTCGGTGCAGTTTTGTTTCTTTTTAAGCATATGGTAAATCTATAAGTTATGACTGAGCTATAAGAGTGATTTACAACCCAAAAAACTATTTTTATATGAGTGCTTGTGTGAACTTCAAAATAATATTCATATTCGTGAGGAGCATGTCATGTCATCTTGGTTCTCTTAGATATGCAAAAAATATATTTGAAAACTATACTAGACTTTATTTTGGAAAACATTTTTCTTTTATGCTTGAGGGCAAGCATTAGTCTAAGTATGGGGGATTTAATGAGTCTCGTATTATACATATTTATACCCTCGATATTATGTAAATTATATAGAAAATAACCTTAGTATTAGGACTTTTGGCACTTAATTCGTGAATGAATGTATAGGATTGGAGATTGGTGAAATGACCCAAGAAGCACAAGAAATGAATAACTCAAGATAATTATTATTAGTTTGAACAAAAGCACGCCGGTCTTATGGAGAAAGCGCCGCTTAAATGCACCTTTGGTCAACTATACAAACACGAGTAAAAGAATCAAGTACGCCAGTTATATGCAGAAAGAGCGCCGGTTACGTAATAGAGAAGTCCGCCGGTTTTACACCAATTGTGCGGCGCACTTCTAATGACAGTTATGCATTTCTACATTAATGAGCTACATCATTGAAGAGGCCGATCATTTGCTTGTCATTACTCACTAGGGACGTATTAGGGTTGCCTTTGCACTATAAATAGAGAGCCAAATCAGTGATACCAACACACCTTAATCAAGAACAATCTCTTGATTATTAAGAAGCAGTTTAGTAGTGGTTTGCACCAAAACCACTAGCTAAGGAGTTGGAGATACTACCATACCTGGAGAAACACCTTGGAGCATGAGAAACTTTGGTATACATTCGTTGTTATGATGATAATACTTGTTTACATGTTTTACTTTATTAAGAATATGGATTAGTAATCTTATGTTTATTCAAGGCATTTCTGCCATGATTATTATGAGAATTGTATCATGAATATTGAATCTATGATATATGCATTTGATATGTCATTGTTTAGTCTATTGTCATTTGTCTTGATTGATCATTGTGATTGCTTAAAGGTCGAAAGATTCAATCATGTTGATTATATTATGAATTGTCTGTCTGTAACAAGTCATTGCTATGCTTGTGAGAATTGCTTAGTAAAACAAATGATAACCTTGATTATGACATGTTTAAGCGCTAGTCTCATGTCTAACAACTTGACTAGAGGAAATGTATACTTTATACTTCATACTTGGACTACACTTTATGCATTCTGTGTTTATAGAATCAAAGGCAGAAAGGAGATTCTTTTACATAGGATAGAAATACTAGTTTACATGATCAACCATCATGCTTTACTTATATGCTTTGTCCATGTTATTTCTGTGATACTATTGCTTATGATTCTCATGTTCTCAGCCTTGAATAAACATGCTTTTAAATCAATTGGGAGAAACAATAAAAAAATCTTAAATCTAAAAAAAACGGTTTTAGTGATAAGTGACAATCATTGGAATCTAATTTTATTAATCATAGCTAGTATAAGGAACCATTACCTTTCTTGGGACGACCTGGTCTTACTTAAATCATTTACTATTAACGGGGTTATACTTTTACCCATGTGTTTTGTGTATTAAGGAAATGGTGAAACTTGTCTTATAAATTTAAAGCTTTCGAAACACATCAGAATGCTAAGCATGCTTCACATTGTGCACAAAATGGTGTATGGTACAACATGTTTAAAGCCACCTCAAGATTTAATGTGCAAGAGGGATTGTGCACAAAAGGATGTACGGTACAACATATTTGAAGCAATCTCTAAAAGGTTTGAAAGAGGGGTTACCGACAACTCAAAGGTTGCATAATTAAAAGTAGGTTGTCAGGATCGGGATCCTACCTAGGATCGTTTTCGGCTTTGCAAGATCGGGATCGTAGGATCGGATCGGGATCGTAAAATCCTATGAAAATGTATATATTTTTGTGTAGGGGTTGTAGTTTTATATTTCTATATAATATTTCATATGATAAACGAATCTAAATGGATGATAAAAGAAAAAGTTATATGTTTAAGTACCTTAGTAGTATGATATTAGATATATTGCAATGCTCACTTGCACAAAGTTACAACATACGTGCACCTACTTCTTATTTAATGTTTTTTATTATAGGTTTTTTGTAATAACATTTAGATTAATGCAAAAATATAGTGTTAATTTATTGGTACGTGATTTTGTGACTTTTTAATTACAATATATAGAATGTGCAAAAAGATAAATGGATTATATCTGAAAATGAAGCCACATAATTTTATAATAGTGGGCAACACTATATATATATTTTTTGATAATGAAATAAATTAAATTAGGATATTCTGATAATATTACTGAAAAATGTTAACATATAGTTCATGCTTTTATATGAAATATAAAATAAATTATGAACAAAATTGGACCAAGTATCCATATGGTTCACTTCGATAACAAGCTTCTGACATGTTATAAAGCACGAAACCAAAATAGACACATGTAAAATATTTCTAAATAATCCATAAAAGCATAATGATTTGTCACTCATTAATCTTGCAAAAGACAGTCAATTAACAACATAAAAATAATAGCTTTCATGAAGAATTCTTAGTCATTGGGCTTTAAGACATGGACTTATGCTTAATAAGTTAATATAGAAAAAAAAAAAAAAAAAAAAAAAAAAAACTAGAAAATAAATAATTCGGCGATCCTACGATCCGATCCCACGATCCTACGTGCGATCCTACGATCCTGATACGATCCTACTCGAATTATGATCTTGTTAAGATCCTGATCGTTTTTTGTGCGTAGGATCGTACGATCCTACGATCAGGATCGCGATTTTGACAAAAAGGCCATGAATGCAGAAATTAATATAAGGCTAGACACAGTAAGGAGAGACAATTTTCCCCATTTTCACTACCACGTCAGGTTTCTCTCTCCAGCAACCTTCAGGCGATTGGGTGACCCAGTAAGAGCGACCAACATCATATATATATATATATATATATATATATATATATATATATATATATATATATATATATATATATATATATATATATATATATATATATGATCAGTGCTGAACCGTCAGATTATTATTAACAAAGGTTAATAAGTCAAAAACAGCTTAGACTAATGCTCCGTGGAGTACAATGTATCCTCGGGTCGTATTTCCCAACGAGGCGTGAAATCTGTAATAAAACGAAATTTGGGATCGGGTGATTATGAATGGGCAAAGGTGAGTTTGATTTATACTACTGATTTACACAATTTAAACAAATAAGCAAATAAACTTTAAACAGTTACATAAACAAAACAAACATATACAAATTAAAACTTACGTCTACGTACAGGGAAAAAGGTGAGTTTTAATGCAAATTTAAACTACAGGGGGTAAATTTGAAAATTCTACAAACTTAAACTTAAAAGAAAATTTAATTTAAAAAGAAAATTATTTTTTAGATTATTTTATTATTTTATATTAATTATTTAAATAAAAAAAACTATTTATCTATTTAATTAAAACTATTTAAATTAAACTAAAGATAATAAAAACTATGAATTAAACTAAAAATTTGCAAAACTATTTTATAAATTTTAAAATGAACTTGAAGAAAGTATAAAAAATTAAAATAAATATTTTTGTCTTTTTATAGTTTTTCTTTTAATTAATTACTAATTATTTTAACTAAACTATTTAAATTATTTTAAATTAATAATAATACTAAAATGACTTAGAAAATTATGGAAAAAATTATAAATCTAATTAACCATCACGGGAATCCTAAAAAATTATAAAAACTTTATTTTATGTATTTTTAATTTAATCTACTAATTATTATGCTATTTATTAATTAATATCTAATTAAACTAATTAAATTATGAAAACTAGTAAATGAACAGTATAAATCACAAGAAAATTTCTAAAATTATTTTATGACTTATAAAATCTAGGAAAAATATAAAATATAGGTGTTACCTTATAAAAATTAATTATGCTATTTAATTCTTATTTATTAACTAATTATTAATTAAACTAAGTTTAATTATAATAAATACTAAATGGAAAGTTAAAATTATAAAACTTTTTATATAACTATATTAAAGTAATATAAACTTTATAAAAATATAAAATTTCACAAAAACTAATTAATAAGCTATTTTAATAATTAAATACTAATTATTATTAATTACCTATTTAAACTACTTTTAATTTTAATAAATACTAAACTATATTATAAAAATCTAAAAATTTTTATATAACTACTAATTAATGACAGAAAAGTATATAAAATATAAAAAGCAAAAAAAACTAACAAATAAGCTGTTAAATAAGCTGGGTTGTGTGGAATAAGCTTATTGGACAAAATCCTATATAAAGGTATATGGACTACCCCTTCCAACGGAACTGGTGCCCCAGAGCAGTTGGAAGGGGTGTGGGGGTTAAATGCATGCTATCTATCCTTGAGGTCCCAGGTTCGATTCCCACCCACACCCAATTTTTTTAACTTTTTATTTTTTATTTTTTCTTTTTACACAACTAATAAATAAGCAAAAATAACCAACTTTTATAAAGGGAACTTTTTTAAATCTCTCAAATAAGCTCTGTGTGAGCTTATTTTGCTAACAGATGGTGTTTTAAGCTTAAAACTAGATTTTTGCTATGAAAAGCTATCTAATAAGTTATACACTAACACCTAAAGTTAAATAAGCTAAAATGAGCTTAGCTAAATACAAAATAAGCTAAAGAAAGCAGAGAAACACACTGGATAAGCATAAAAGCACAAATAAGCAAATGGCTTTTAGGAATCTGAGACAGATTAGGGACAACATTTAATGGCAAATCCAGGTGGGGTCCACTGAGTGCTAGGTCAAACTAAGGGTCAACAAATGTTCCCTGGTAGGAGGGGGTTGGGAGAACCTAATTTTATGGTGTGGGGACCACTGTGGTGGCCACAATGAGCCACCAAAGGTGGTGGTGGTGGTCTGAGTAACTGGTGCATAGATTGGTGTTTAAGCTTATCAGAATTTGTCAAGTTCTGAATAAGCTATAGTTAAGCCACAAAGATGAAAATAAGCAATCTACTAACAATATTAATAAGAGATAATCACAAAGGAACAAAATAAGCACACTTAATAAGCTAGAATAAGCAATTAAGCTATTGGCCAAAACCTGAGAACCAAACAGGCCAAATGGTCAACTTTTGGACCTCTGTGGGGTCCACAGAGGTGAGTCACAGGTCAAGATAATTGTTGACCATCAAAGCTGACCTGGTCAACTCTAGAATAAGCCAACAAGCTGAGCTTATGGCTTATTCTAAGACAATTGGTGGACCTTTGAACTTGGGTGCAAGAACTGAGCTCTCAGTTCTTGTTTCTGAGGACAGGTCACAAGGGAGGCCAATTAAGCTAAGGCAAATAAGCTAAATCCTAAAATAAGCCTGAGTTTAAGAAATGGGACTGATAAGCTATAAATTAAGCCTAAGTGAGGGGTGTGGGGTCCACTGGTGAGCACACAAGGGACCAAAGAAAAATGGCCAAAAGGCCTGGTGCAGGGGAGGTGATATGGTGGATGGTGATGCAGCAGGTGTGAGGGGGTGGGAGGTTGAAGAAGGTGGAGGTGGAGGTCAACGCGGGTCAAAGACCCGTGTTTTATTTTTAAAAGATATGGGCTGTGTGTTATGTTGGGCCCAAAGTTTGGATCAGACTTTTATTTATTTTGGATTTGGAAATGGAGTGTGTTATTTTTATTTTGGTCCGTATGGTTTAAAAGGTATAAAAGCCCAAGGACTTTTATTGTAACTTTTGATTTTTCAAGGACCAAACTTGACACTTTTCCAAAATATAATAAAAGGGTCTTTCTTGCCATATGAAAATATTATAAAGACCTTTTTGAAATTTTTCCAAATTTAAAATTAACCAGGGACCAATTTTACCAATTTTTCAAAGTATAGGGACCTTTTTGTAAATTTATTGAATTTATCATCTAGGGGTCAAACTAGGCAACTTGTGAATTACCAAGGACCCTTTGATGATAAAAATCCATTTTTTAACATTGAGGGGTATTTTCTGTCAATATTGAAACTGCAGGGACCTGTTTTGTCAATTTTGATATTTTGAACTTCCAAGGGTAAAAATTGTTATTTCATGATTCCTGGGGATTGTTATTTACTTTTCTTAAAAATAAATCATCCAGGGACCATTTCTGACATTTCATGAAAGTTCAGGGACTGATTTTGACAATTTGGTAAACTTTGGCGGTTTTTCCCTGTTTTTAGTTCTTTTATGTTTGAAACATATAAAAACACCTTCTAAGGATATTTGTATTATTTTGTGGTGTTTCTGAGTGTTTTTACATGTTTTTGTTGTTTAGATTTGACAGAAATGTTGAGTTTTTATGAACTCATCAATCCCCTACACTTAACTATTGCTAGTCCCTAGCAATCTGGCATACACTACAAACCCATTTTTGAAAATTTAATGGATTTTTGAAATCTCTTTACCAGATAGCCATTACTTCTGGAGTAGCCAGGTGTGAAAACTGTGGTACACCTGATAACCGTGTGATTTTGAGCAAACCACCAGCTGTCAACGGATTTGATTAGTCTTTACCAAAAGCCGTTTGCTTCTGGACTAGCCAACTCTTGATGGACAAAATCAACATCTTGGTGAGCTGATTACCAATTATGGATTTTCACTGCCTTTACCACAAGCCATAATCTTGCGGGCTAGCCAACTCATTATCTTTTGAGGATGATGGGGAGTTGAGGAACCATACAATTTTTGGCAAATTGCAAGCCATAAACGGGTTTGAGTTATCTTTACCAAGAGCCGTTTGCTCCTGGATTAGCCAGTCCTTATGTGGATTAGACATGGTGGACTAATAACCATTTGTTGCGTTAATGCCAAGTATTTCATTAAGTGAAAATTTTGAAAAATTTTTAAAATTTTTGGCAAAAACGGGGGTACTAGATGTATAATGTGATTAAATTCGCTAGAATTTCCCTAGAATTTCCCCCTACACTTAGAAATGAATATTGTCCTCAATATTCAAAGTCCCGGCTATTATGCCGACTCTTTGAACGTAAAAAGGCAATATTACAAGCTAAATGTAGGAACAACATTTATTTTATTTTTGAATTTTTTCATTTTTATTTTATGTACTTTATTTACAGTAGGGCAACTCCCCTACACTTGGGTGATACACACGGGTGAAAACCCATGTTTATGCTACTGTTTTTTATTTTTAATTTTTATAAATGTTTTTGTATTTTTAAATTTTATATATATGTACAAAAGAAAGAAAATTCCTAACAACCGCCCCTCGAAAGGGAATCTGGGTCTGACAGAGCTCAGTAACTGTAAACAGCCAACAACCAAATGTTGTAACTAAGAGACTAATCAAACTGGGCAAGTTGTGTGCAAAGGAAAAATATTTTTGTATTTTATATTGTTTATGAAATGAAATATGATATAGTATATGTAATCACTACCTCCCAGGCTTGTGTCAGGTTTACCACGCTAACTAATCACTTGTGAATGATTAACTGTAATAAATATGTCCTGGCAGCCCGGGAGTTGAATGATAAAGTATATAATATACATACAAGGATAGATATTTGAACAAAATTTACAATTCATTATTTATTATTATTATTATTATGTACATGATACTAATGTTTTTGTTTTCCGAGTCACTAGCTTGACTCGACCCCGTATTAATTAGTCCGTGGGGAAAGTTTGGAGATCTGGGACAACCACTTGTGGTATGTCTCCTCCAAAGTAGTGTTTCAAACGATGTCCATTTACTTTAAAGTTGGGACCGTCGGGTTGTAATAACTCAACAGTTCCGTATGGGTATACTTTTGCTACAGTAAATGGTCCAGACCAACGGGTTTTTAGCTTGCCCGAGAAAATTTTCAATCTTGAATTGAAAAGAAGAACTCTATCACCAACGTTGAAAACGCGGTTCTTTATTTTAGAGTCATGTATCTTCTTAGTCTTTTCTTTATAGATTAAAGAATTCTCGTAAGCTTGATCACGTAGTTCATTTAGTTCATTTAGCTGAACCTTACGGTGATCACCCGCTGTCTGAATGTCAAAGTTTGCATGTTTCAAAGCCCAGTAGGCTTTGTGCTCTAATTCGATCGGAAGATGACATGTCTTTCCGTACACCAACTTGTATGGAGTACACCCAATGGGTGTTTTATAAGCCGTACGAAAAGCCCAGAGTGCGTCGTCCAATTTGTCCGACCAAGAGGCACGGTTTTCTCCTACCGTCCTCTCCAGAATTCTCTTTATGCCTCGATTTGAGACCTCCACCTGCCCACTAGTTTGGGGGTGATATGCAGTAGAAAGACGGTGAGTTACACCATATTTCAGCATCACTCTTGCAAATTGATCATTGCAAAAGTGTGTACCACGATCACTGATAATGGCACGAGGAGTCCCAAATCGAGCAAAGAGAGACTTCAGAAATTTTACAACTACTCGGGCATCATTGGTGGGTAAGGCTTTTGCCTCAACCCATTTTGACAAATATTCGACTGCCACGAGTATATACTTGTTACCTCTTGAAGATGGGAATGGGCCCATGAAATCAATGCCCCAGATATCAAATATTTCACAGACTTGGATAATGTTTTGAGGCATTTCATCCTTCTTAGAAACATTCCCGTGATGCTGACAAGCATCACAAGTTTTGACAAGTTCTTGGGCATCTTTATAGATGGTGGGCCAATAGAAACCAGAATCAAACACCTTTTTGGCGGTGTAGTTTGAGCTGTGATGTCCCCCAGTGGGTCCATCATGACAAGCTTTGAGGATTTCCATGGCTTCATTACCATGGACACACCGTCGGATGACTTGATCCGCACATATCTTAAAGAGGTAGGGGTCGTCCCAGAAATAGTGTTTAACGTCTTTGAAGAATTTTTTCTTCTGCTGGGACGACATCCCTTTCACAATGAAATTACCCGCATGGTAGTTTGCAAAATCTGCAAACCATGGGGTAGAGGTATCATCCCTGGTAGAGATTAGATTGAGAGTCTCCAGAGGAAAAGTTTCATTAATTTCTTTTCTCTCGAGAATATCCTGATGAGGATTCTCTAAACGGGATAAGTGATCAGCAGCAAGGTTCTCTGCTCCTTTTTTGTCTCGTATGAGTATATCGAATTCCTGAAGGAGCAGAACCCAACGGAGCAGTCTTGGCTTTGCATCCTGTTTAGTGAACAGGTATTTCAAAGCCGAGTGGTCCGTGTACACCACACATTTGGTTAGGATTAAGTAAGACCTAAATTTCTCAAAGGCATATACCACAGCTAATAATTCTTTTTCTGTAGTGGTATAATGTACTTGAGCTTCACTCATGGTCTTACTTGCGTAGTGTATTGGCTGAAAATGTTTGGATTTGCGTTGCCCCAGAACTGCACCAATAGCGAAATCGCTAGCATCGCACATAAGTTCGAAGGGTAAGTCCTAGTCGGGGGCAACAAGGATTGGTGCCTCGGTAAGCTTTTTCTTTAAAGTAGAGAAAGCTTCGATGCACTCGGGGGAAAAGATGAAAGGAGCATCCTTTTCAAGAAGATGAGTCATGGGCCGGGCTATTTTGGAGAAATCCTGAATGAATCTCCGATAGAACCCGGCATGGCCAAGGAAACTCCTGATTCCTTTAACAGTGGTGGGATGAGGCAGTTTAGCTATAACATCAATTTTGGCCTTATCGACCTCGATCCCACTTTTTGAAATTTTATGGCCGAGGACAATGCCCTCCTTAACCATAAAATGGCTCTTCTCCCAATTTAGACAAAGATTAGTGTCTTCACAACGTTGAAGCATCTTTTCTAAATGGGAGAGGCATGAGTCGAAAGAATTCCCAATGACTGAGAAGTCATCCATGAATACCTCCATAGTTTTCCCGATCATGTCGTGGAAAATAGCCATCATGCACCTCTGGAAGGTGCCCGGAGCATTGCATAACCCAAAAGGCATGCGACGATAGGCAAATGTTCCATAAGGGCATGTGAAGGTAGTCTTATCTTGATCCTGTGGATCAATGGGAATTTGGATGTAACCCGAGAAGCCGTCGAGGAAGCAATAATACTCATTCCCCGCTAGTCTCTCGAGCATCTGATCCATAAAGGGTAGAGGGAAATGGTCTTTGCAGGTGGCTTCGTTAAGCTTTCTGTAATCGATACATACTCGCCACCCTGTAACCAAACGAGTTGGTATCAACTCGTTATCCTCATTTGTGACAACCGTGATGCCACCCTTTTTTGGAACACAATGTATTGGGCTAACCCAAGGACTATCTGATATAGGGTAAATCAATCCTGCATCGAGAAGTTTGATAACTTCTTCCTTGATAACTTCGTGGATTTTTGGATTTACCCTTCTTTGATGCTGCACGGTAGGCTTAAAGTCCTCTTCCATTAGGATTTTGTGTGTACAAAAATCCGGGTTAATACCTTTTATGTCTGAGAGCTTCCAAGCAATTGCTTGCTTGTGGGACTTTAAAACCTTATGCAGCGCGGTTTTCTCCTCATCCTTTAAGTCTTTGGCAATAATGACCGGTAACTTATCGTTACCTTCCAAGAATGCATATTCTAGATGAGGAGGCAGGTCCTTAAGTTCGACCTCGGGGAAATCATCAGTTTTCTCAACATTTTTGACTTCCGCGTTATGAAGTTGTGGAGGTAGAACAAGAATGGGAGAGGGATCTTTGTTCAATAACTTCTCAAGGAGAAGTATATTCCTTTCCGGGTCAATCTCTTGGTTATCAATCCCCTCGGGAACTGAATCACTTTTGAGAAAGGCCTCTAATTCCTCAAGGACGAAATCACTTCCCTCAAACAGAGTGAGGGAAGGATAAGAATTAGCGATTATGGGGTGAGAAGAGGGAGTGGGATTACCACTCGGAGAACTATCAGCGAAACCAAGGATTTCCTGAGCATACTCCTCGGATGCAATGTCAATGACATCAATTCGGTTGACCGATTCAGCATCATAATTCGAGGAGTATCTCAAGGTTTGATCAAGATTGAACGTTATCGCTTCAGTGCCAACTCGTAACGTGATTTCCTCATCGAAAACATCGATTAATGCACGACCCGTCCTTAAGAATCCCCTCCCAAGAATGAGAGGAACTCTTGGATCCGCATCGAAATCAACAACGACAAAGTCTGCCGGAAAATGGAACTTTCCCACTCTTACAAATACGTCCTCGGCAATACCAAGGGGACGTGAAATTGAACGGTCTGCAAGCTTGAGAGTCATGCATGTGGGACTAAGTGCCTGAAGAGAGAGCTTTTTCCAAACTGAGTAGGGCATTAAGTTGATGCTTGCACCAAGATCGGCCAAGGCAAAACAGTCAACCATTCCTGGAAATACACAAGGTATTAGAAATCTTCCAGGATCTCCTAGCTTTGCGGGAAGCTGTTTCAACAGAACTGCAGAGCAGTTCTCGTTGAGTGGAGTTCGTGCCATCTCAAACAGTTTTTCTTTATTGCTCAACAGGTTTTTGCTTGTCGATGCGAATTTGGGCATTAAAAGAAGAGCATCCGCGAAGCTAATATCGAAGTGTAGTTCTTGAAAAATCTGAAAAATTTTTTCCATCTGATGATTAGCTTTTTCACGGAGCTTCTGGTCTTGCAATCGTGAGGGATATGGAATTGTTGGTTTTGGGTTGGCTTTTGGATTTTCAACAGGACCTTCGGTAGTTTCAAACACGACTCTTTTAGGAGGAGTCGGGATAACTGGAGGTGGGACGTCGTCGGTACTTCCTTTATCAATAGGAGGTATCGTGTCCGTTGTAACCTCAGCTCCTTTTTCCAGTACCTCAGGAGAAGAGAAAGAGGTAGATGGAGTTTTAGGTCCTTTATATGAAGCTCCACTTCTTGTGGTGATCGCCTTAACATCGCCCCTCGGATTAGCGATCGTGTTGCTAGGTAAAGTACCTGAGCCCGAGGGTCGATCATTTAAAGATTTCTTTATGTCAGAAATCTGGCTGATCAACAACCTGTTGGTTTCTTCCTGTGCTTTCATGAATTGTTTTAACAATTCATCAGAAGAGGTAGGGTTTGGAACAACAGCTGGTGTTTGAACGGGAGGGGTTTGCCCTCGAGTGTTCTGCTGAAACCCTTGATTTTGGAATTGTCCCTGATTAGGGTTTCCATGAAAGTAGCCAGGATTATAGTTACTCGGTCCCTGATTTCTATTCCCCTGATTTTGAAAGTTTTGGGGATAACCTTGATTAAAGTGACCTTGGTTAGAATAACCTTGGTTACTTTTGTTTGGGTTTTGGGGACGGTTTTGGGTGTTCTGGTTAAAACCAGGTGGTACAGAGTAAGTGCTCGGACGCCATGGTGGCTCAGCAGGAGGACGATATGGATTGCCTCCTTGGCTAGAACTACCAGCAATCGCGTTGGTTTCAAATGTGTTATTGTCTGTGGCAGTACAATTATAGTAGGCATGTGGTCCACCACAGGTAACACAAACATCCACTTTCTTCACTTCAGCATGTGAAGGATTCTGTGGGAACGAGACTTTCTTCTGATTGGAGTGAACCAAGGCTTGTATAGCATCCGTGAGTTTATCAATCTTAGCATCAGTACTAGATTGACTCACGGTAGAAGAAGTAGAAGGATCGACCTGTTTATTACGTATGGTACGAACCTTGGACTTATTTTCAATTATTGCTAAAGCTTCCTTGACAGTACGACTCAAAAAATTCCCTCCTGCAGAGGCATTAAGGGAATCTTGGTCTGCTTGGCTTACTCCGTTATAAAATGTGTCGAGTTGCATCAACTCAGAAAATCCATGGTGGGGGCATTTGCGAAGCAACTCTTTGAATCTATCCCATGCTTCACTGAATGTCTCACCAGGTCTTTGTGAAAACTTGGTGATCTCATTCCTCAGATAAGCAGTTTTGGATGGTGGATAGAATTCATTCACAAATTTCTTAACTAGATCTTCCCATGTTTCTATGGATCGAGGGGGTTGTTTCTCCAGCCAGACTCTGGCTGCTCCCTCGAGAGAAAATGGAAACAGAAGTAGTTTAATAGCCTCCGGTGGGACATTCTTATATTTGATGGTAGATGTGATTTTGTTAAACCATCTTATATGTGAATGAGGATCGTCCCTTTCGAAACCATAGAACTGATTAGAAGTAACCAGATTAAGTAATCCGGTTTTTAATTCGAAATTATCAGATACTATGGCGGGTACAATAATAGCATCTCCATAACCCTCGATGGGTGCTTGGAGAAGCTCTGACATTGGGCGTTCTTCTGCCATGATGACTGCAGTTTTAGGTTCAGTCTGTATTTGAGGTTCAATTTTCGGGGCAGATTGTGTACGTTTTCGAGGAATACTGACAAGCTCGCGATGAGGACTTGTAGACCTAGAAGAACGTGTGTGCATGTACTAAAAACAAAATTTTCAAAACAAGATCGAGGCAAAACCACAGTAAACTTAACCCAATAATCACGGGTAAAATGGCTTCTTTATAAAAGGTACACCACTTACAGGGATATTACGTTAAATTTTTTATCTTATGTTTGGGAACTTATTCTGAAGGTTATTTAATTTATTCACAAGAAAATGTTTTTGGGTATATGTGTATGGGTGAAAACTTGGAAAATATTTTTGGAATCGATTCGTTAACCGAAATCGTTCTTTTAAAATCACTCGCAGGCTAGCGGGAGGAAATAAATGGATTCCTCTTCAGTTCGCAATTTAATGTCAGAACTTACCTTATACCAGCTGTTTCAGGTTGTGATTTTAAAGAAAACGAAGTAATTTAACTTCACGATTTATTTTGTTTGTTATTTAATTTTTTTGGTGTTTTTAACACTTTAAGAAAAGTGTTAGTGAACTTTTCAGTTATGATATTTATTTTTACAAAAATTTACAGACTGATGGTATTTGTACAGTGAGTTGATATTCAGAACCACGTATGCTTCCAAATTCGTTGTACGCAGCACACCTCCCCGGCAACGGCGTCAAAATTTGATCAGTGCTGAACCATCAGATTATTATTAACAAAGGTTAATAAGTCAAAAACAGCTTAGACTAATGCTCCGTGGAGTACAATGTATCCTCGGGTCGTATTTCCCAACGAGGCGTGAAATCTGTAATAAAACGAAATTTGGGATCGGGTGATTATGAATGGGCAAAGGTGAGTTTGATTTATACTACTGATTTACACAATTTAAACAAAAAAGCAAATAAACTTTAAACAGTTACATAAACAAAACAAACGTATACAAATTAAAACTTACGTCTACGTACAGGGAAAAAGGTGAGTTTTAATGCAAATTTAAACTACAGGGGGTAAATTTGAAAATTCTACAAACTTAAACTTAAAAGAAAATTTAATTTAAAAAGAAAATTATTTTTTAGATTATTTTATTATTTTATATTAATTATTTAAATAAAAAAAACTATTTATCTATTTAATTAAAACTATTTAAATTAAACTAAAGATAATAAAAACTATGAATTAAACTAAAAATTTGCAAAACTATTTTATAAATTTTAAAATGAACTTGAAGAAAGTATAAAAAATTAAAATAAATATTTTTGTCTTTTTATAGTTTTTCTTTTAATTAATTACTAATTATTTTAACTAAACTATTTAAATTATTTTAAATTAATAATAATACTAAAATGACTTAGAAAATTATGGAAAAAATTATAAATCTAATTAACCATCACGGGAATCCTAAAAAATTATAAAAACTTTATTTTATGTATTTTTAATTTAATCTACTAATTATTATGCTATTTATTAATTAATATCTAATTAAACTAATTAAATTATGAAAACTAGTAAATGAACAGTATAAATCACAAGAAAATTTCTAAAATTATTTTATGACTTATAAAATCTAGGAAAAATATAAAATATAGGTGTTACCTTATAAAAATTAATTATGCTATTTAATTCTTATTTATTAACTAATTATTAATTAAACTAAGTTTAATTATAATAAATACTAAATGGAAAGTTAAAATTATAAAACTTTTTATATAACTATATTAAAGTAATATAAACTTTATAAAAATATAAAATTTCACAAAAACTAATTAATAAGCTATTTTAATAATTAAATACTAATTATTATTAATTACCTATTTAAACTACTTTTAATTTTAATAAATACTAAACTATATTATAAAAATCTGAAAATTTTTATATAACTACTAATTAATGACAGAAAAGTATAAAAAATATAAAAAGCAAAAAAAACTAACAAATAAGCTGTTAAATAAGCTGGGTTGTGTGGAATAAGCTTATTGGACAAAATCCTATATAAAGGTATATGGACTACCCCTTCCAACGGAACTGGTGCCCCAGAGCAGTTGGAAGGGGTGTGGGGGTTAAATGCATGCTATCTATCCTTGAGGTCCCAGGTTCGATTCCCACCCACACCCAATTTTTTTAACTTTTTATTTTTTATTTTTTCTTTTTACACAACTAATAAATAAGCAAAAATAACCAACTTTTATAAAGGGAACTTTTTTAAATCTCTCAAATAAGCTCTGTGTGAGCTTATTTTGCTAACAGATGGTGTTTTAAGCTTAAAACTAGATTTTTGCTATGAAAAGCTATCTACTAAGTTATACACTAACACCTAAAGTTAAATAAGCTAAAATGAGCTTAGCTAAATACAAAATAAGCTAAAGAAAGCAGAGAAACACACTGGATAAGCATAAAAGCACAAATAAGCAAATGGCTTTTAGGAATCTGAGACAGATTAGGGACAACATTTAATGGCAAATCCAGGTGGGGTCCACTGAGTGCTAGGTCAAACTAAGGGTCAACAAATGTTCCCTGGTAGGAGGGGGGTTGGGAGAACCAAATTTATGGTGTGGGGACCACTGTGGTGGCCACAATGAGCCACCAAAGGTGGTGGTGGTGGTCTGAGTAACTGGTGCATAGATTGGTGTTTAAGCTTATCAGAATTTGTCAAGTTCTGAATAAGCTATAGTTAAGCCACAAAGATGAAAATAAGCAATCTACTAACAATATTAATAAGAGATAATCACAAAGGAACAAAATAAGCACACTTAATAAGCTAGAATAAGCAATTAAGCTATTGGCCAAAACCTGAGAACCAAACAGGCCAAATGGTCAACTTTTGGACCTCTGTGGGGTCCACAGAGGTGAGTCACAGGTCAAGATAATTGTTGACCATCAAAGCTGACCTGGTCAACTCTAGAATAAGCCAACAAGCTGAGCTTATGGCTTATTCTAAGACAATTGGTGGACCTTTGAACTTGGGTGCAAGAACTGAGCTCTCAGTTCTTGTTTCTGAGGACAGGTCACAAGGGAGGCCAATTAAGCTAAGGCAAATAAGCTAAATCCTAAAATAAGCCTGAGTTTAAGAAATGGGACTGATAAGCTATAAATTAAGCCTAAGTGAGGGGTGTGGGGTCCACTGGTGAGCACACAAGGGACCAAAGAAAAATGGCCAAAAGGCCTGGTGCAGGGGAGGTGATATGGTGGATGGTGATGCAGCAGGTGTGAGGGGGTGGGAGGTTGAAGAAGGTGGAGGTGGAGGTCAACGCGGGTCAAAGACCCGTGTTTTATTTTTAAAAGATATGGGCTGTGTGTTATGTTGGGCCCAAAGTTTGGATCAGACTTTTATTTATTTTGGATTTGGAAATGGAGTGTGTTATTTTTATTTTGGTCCGTATGGTTTAAAAGGTATAAAAGCCCAAGGACTTTTATTGTAACTTTTGATTTTTCAAGGACCAAACTTGACACTTTTCCAAAATATAATAAAAGGGTCTTTCTTGCCATATGAAAATATTATAAAGACCTTTTTGAAATTTTTCCAAATTTAAAATTAACCAGGGACCAATTTTGCCAATTTTTCAAAGTATTGGGACCTTTTTGTAAATTTATTGAATTTATCATCTAGGGGTCAAACTAGGCAACTTGTGAATTACCAAGGACCCTTTGATGATAAAAATCCATTTTTTAACATTGAGGGGTATTTTCTGTCAATATTGAAACTGCAGGGACCTGTTTTGTCAATTTTGATATTTTGAACTTCCAAGGGTAAAAATTGTTATTTCATGATTCCTGTGGATTGTTATTGACTTTTCTTAAAAATAAATCATCCAGGGACCATTTCTGACATTTCATGAAAGTTCAGGGACTGATTTTGACAATTTGGTAAACTTTAGCGGTTTTTCCCTGTTTTTAGTTCTTTTATGTTTGAAACATATAAAAACACCTTCTAAGGATATTTGTATTATTTTGTGGTGTTTCTGAGTGTTTTTACATGTTTTTGTTGTTTAGATTTGACAGAAATGATGAGTTTTTATGAACTCATCAATATATATATATATATATATATATATATATATATATATATATATATATATATATATATATATAAGGTTAATGTGAGAACTTTCTTAAAGTTATAAAAATAAGAACTATTCTAAAATACCATTAAAACATTGATACATAACCATTTTAGCAAAGATGCACCAAAATATTATATATTAAAACAAATTAACATTAAATCGACTAATAACTAACTATACATGAGAAACAAATTACTTATACACAATTAAATTTTTGATACATATACATTAAAATCTCAAAAAACTAATTTTTTATACATAAATTGATACACCTAATACACAACAACCACTAAAAACTTGATACACAATACTAAACTTTGATACACATTACATGTTGAATCAAAATGTATCACTTAATTTACGTCAATTTTCATAAGAAAACCCATAAAATCTTTAACAATTTTAGTTCTAATGAATTATGTTTTTATTTTCTTTTAAGTTGAGTGTTATTTATGAGATTTTGGTTGGTTATCATTTTTACAACTTTAAGAAAGTTCTCATTTGATCTCAATTCATATATATATATATATATATATATATATATATATATATATATATATATATATATATATATATATATATATATATAACCGTTGTAAAACGGTTAGAATTTTTAACAAACAAACAAATGGAGTCGATCGTCCACACGACCAATTTTCTTGAAAATCACCATGCGATCGATTACTTAAACTAATGTGATCGACATGTAATCAATCGTCTTTATCGATCGAGAGGTCTTTCTGCGTCTAGCCTAAACCATTAGCAAATAAATGATATATTTTCATTTGCTTGCAAATAATCCTTTCAATTGCTTTTTGAATATTATAATAACCAAATATCATCATCTTCACCACATCATTTTTCCCCGAAATTCACCACCATGAAACCATCAATAACCCATTAAAAAACACGTGTGGACGTCATACCATATCTATGTATTTTAAATTTTGTAGTTATTTCAATGTTTGCATTGCTTATTTAGTGTATACTTCGCTTTGTTGGTGCAGGTTGTTCATCTATGTGGTGTTTAAATATAGAGTCGACATGGCATTGTTATATATTGAAGGTCTTCCATGGGTGAGATAATCTTTACAACATCTTGGATATTAGACCCTACAAGAATGTGTTGTTGATATAAATAATGTTTAAAACCGTTATTAATATTTCTCAATAAACCTATGTTTTGATAATTACAAAACTCAAATCAAATTAAGTCAAGATTAAGACGTAAACAAGTATTTAGTAACAAATATTTACCTCTACATCTTATATCACTTAAGGTATGCATAAACTAAGCATCTTATGCATTACATGATCAAAGGAAACCTTGTTTTAAGACATAACATTTTATAAAATGACTTTAACATTTTATATATATTTGTAAATCATTTTTGGTATTGTTATATTAAACTACAAAGATATGATTTCAAATTTCCAACCAAAAAGGGCAAATTTTATCCAGAAAAACTTTTCCAACGTTCAGGAGGGCGGCCCCCTTAATTTTACTAGGCGGCCCCCTTAATCATTAAGGGGACCGCCCCCTAATTAAGGGGACCGACATGCTCCAGAACAGTATTTTCTGGCCCTATAAATATTGGATCATTCCACATATTTTTCTCACCTTTTTGCACTATAAACTTTATGATCCAACCTCCATTTCTATATCAAAAATCCTTTGATCATATAACTCATAAGTTTTTGTTTCCAAGTGATCCAAAGCTTCATCCACTCAAGTGCAAGAAGAAGAACACTCCTCTACATCCATCTAATTGTAGTAGTGTTGTGATTAGCTAGTTTCATATTGTAGTAGTGTTAGATATTTGTAAAAGTGTTGTGTGAATTTGTTGATTGTAGAAACTAGGTGTGTTGTAAAGTAATTTAGTAGTTGTGACTTAGTTGTGCATAGAAGAAGGTGTGAAGTTAACAAGGTGTGAAGAAGGTGTGAAGTCTTGAAGAAAGTTTGAAGGTGTGAAGTCTTGAAGAAGTTGTGAGATTGGTTCTAGCTATGATTAGAACTCGACATTTAGCTTAGTGTCGTTAACTCGTGTAAGCCAAGGTGTGTAAGGTTTCTTCACTATAAGGAGTTTGTTGACATAGTGAAGAAAACTCTCGAGTGTGGTACTCGGGGAGTGGAGTAGGGCAAGGAAGGTGTCCTTGTAGCCGAACCACTATAAATTCGCGTGTTGTGGTTTGATCTTTCTAACTCTATCTTTTCTTCATTATATTTCAATACTTTCATTAGTAGATTAGAATTTCTTATATTGGTTGTTACTTGAATTCACTTGAGATCGAATCGAAAGTTTTTAATAAGCTACAAAATATTTTGGTAATAAATTTAAAAAATACGTAAAACTATTCAACCCCCCCTTCTAGTTTTCCACAATTGGTATCAGGAGCCACATCTAGCAAGATCTTTAAAATATATTGTATTTTAAAACTTGTAACGATCTATGGAATCTGAAAAATATTTAGAAGGGCAATCTATGCAAAGACCACCACTATTTGAAAGTGATGGATTTTTATATTGGAAAAATCGATTCGAAACTTATGTGAAGTCAAAAGATCCAGATCTTTGGCATGTTATTACTAATGGTGATTTTTTACCTATTCAAAATAACCCCGAAACAAAGAAAGATGAAATCGTACCTTTTGAAAAACAAAATGATGATTTAAAAAGAAAACTTACTAAAAATAATGAAGCAAAAATGGTTATTTATAATGCGCTACCACGTAAAGAGTACGAAAGGATCTTTATGTGTGAAACCACAAAAGAAATTTGGAACTCTTTACTAATAACTCACCAAGGTAATAGTCAAGTCAAAGATAATAAGATAGATCTACTTGTTCAACAATATGAGCAATTCACGATTCCGGAAGAGGAATCAATTGATAATGCTTTTGCTAGATTTAACACTATCATCACAAGTTTAAAAGCACTTGATGAGAATTTTTCTAGTAAGAATTTTGTTAGGAAGTTTCTTAGGGCTCTTCATCCAAAATGGCGAGCTAAAGTGACGACTATTGAAGAATCAAAGAATTTGTCAACATTGCAACTTGATGAATTAATTGGAAATCTAAAAGTCTACGAAGTTATTATTAAGAAGGATTCTGAAATGGTCAAAGAAAAACGAGAGCAAAGCAAGTCAATCGCCTTGAAAGCTAGAAAGGAATCTAGTATTGAAGATAGCTCATCTTCCGAAAGTGATGACGAAGAATACGCCATGGCCGTAAGAAATTTCAAGAAATTCTTCAAAAGGCGAGGAAGATTCGTAAGACAACCGCATGATGAAAATAAAACATTTCAAAAGAGTAAGGATGACAAGAACAACAAGAATGAATGGAAATGTTTCAAGTGTGGTGATCCAAATCACCTTATTGGAAAATGTCCAATGATGACAAGAGATCAAAATCAAAGAGCATTTGTTGGAGGAGCCTGGAGTGATAGCGATGAAGATGAGAAAGAAACGACAAAGGAAGAGAAGTGTCTTATGGCGAATACATCAAATGAGGTACGTTCCGAAACCGAATATTTTAGTGATGAAAGTTTATCATTAGATGAAAAAGACCTAGATAATGAATATAATAGACTATGCAAATTAGGACAACTAGTAATGGCCAAAAACAAATCACTAAAATACATAAACAATCAATAGGAAAATGAAGTACTAGAACTAAAAATTAAAATACATCAACTTGAAAAAGGTAAAGAAATTTTTAAAGAATGTAAATCATGTCAAGAGCTTAAAGGTGAAAACGAAATACTTAGGGAAGAAATTCGCAAACTTGATAAATTTGAAAATAGTAGTCACTCACTTAGTAAAATAATAAGTATTCAAAGAGTATCCGGAGATAAAACCGGTTTAGGATTTAATTCAAATGAAGCTTCAACAAGCGAGATTAAAAATGTCAAATTCGAAAATGAACTTAATGAACAAAAACCTCTAAAATCTAATCCTAAGTATATACTTATTAATGATAGAAAAATACCTCTTGCCAACAATGAAGAAGTAAAAGCCTTTTATAAACCGTCTTTAAAAAACGAAGTAGGATCTTCTAAACCTAAGACAAGATCTAAAACTCCACCACCTAGAAAACCAAATAGTCCTCATCCTAGGTCTAAAACACCTCAACCAAGAAGAAACCAAAATAGGCAAAACTATAATAACAATAGTAATCAAATGTGGAACTACCAACAAAGCTACAATCCTTGGGGTATACTACCACCTTTCATGCATCCTAGTCAAATGTTAAACATGTTTGAACCAAACAACTTTGGACCAAAGAGGCAATGGGGACCAAATAGCTAGATGAACATTCCTTGAGGCAATCTTGAATTTTTTCTCAACGTAGACTTTTTCAAAGTCTATATGTCATCTTGATGATTTTGAAGATTCTTTGAAGACCACCGGGTACGCCATTCTTTCACAACTCATTGCCATGCTTAGATAAATATGCTTTGTTTGTTTGCGTTGTTTGTATAGATATAGCTCGCTATCTTCCTCTATTTGTTCGATCATATATATACATATATATTCTCATACCTATTATATTAGATATATATATATATATATATATATATATATATATATATATATATATACATACTTGCACATAACCTAGATACGCCATTAGTTGACTTTCTAGAACTCCAGGAAATTGTTCGTTATCGAACCCTTTCCTTCCCCCTCGCGAAATTCTATTAAGTCCACTTTTAGAAGACTCATGATGATGAAGGGATATGAGTCAAGTGGACTATTATCATGTAAGAACGCCTTCGCACGTGAACACTATGGATGAAACAAACTCCTTTCGCCGACTATATTCTATCTCCGTTATCATCTCTCAAACCTCACCCATCAACCCATCATTCACTCACATTTATATATATATATATATATATATATATATATATATATATATATATATATATATATATATATATATATATATATACACATATTCACATATTCCCGAACACACCTCAAACCCCTCATCAACTTAACACTTTGATCATTTTATCCAAAATTGTCAAAGGTACATTTTAATTATCGAAACGGTAATTAAAAATTGTTAAGTATTTTATCATCGTGCCAATAAACGCTTACGTATTTTTGATATATTATAAATCTAATTATATACGTATAAATATATTTGTTCCAGAAACTAATTCCGCGAAAATTCAAAAATTTCAAGGGCGGCCCCCTTAATAATTAAGGGGACCGGCTTTATATCGAGGGCGGTCCCGTTAATGTTTAAGGGGGCCGGCCATCTGACACTTTCAAATTCGTTTTCCACCTTAAATCTTTTCCCAAACACTCCATTTTCTCATATACTCCTCCCTCACCACTGCTGTGAACGAACCAAAATAATCAAAACCACCAAAATCCTTCACCAAATCACCAATTCGGGGTTGTTTCGCAAGGGGCAAACGTATAACAACATCTTTTGTAAGTTTTCCAACATACATTTCATTCAATTTGGTGTCTAATCAATAATTAGGCATTTTACTAAAATTTATTTTAATTCGAATTTTAGTGATATAGAAGCTAGGAATTGAACAACCAAATGCTTCCCATAGGATTAGGTTGATGTATTGCAACTCAAACTTAGTATAACATATCATTTTGTCAAAATCGTTAATCGCCCATAAACCCTTGTTGAATCTCATTTTTCAAAAGGCACATTGTTGATATAACTCTTAAAAACTAGTTAAAACTTACTACATTATATTGGTTCAATGTTGTAAACAATCAAAACATACTTCTCAATTCGTTATAAATTGGTTCATGAAGACAACATGGGCGTTTGGTTCATGAACAAATTATAGTTATATTTAGTTATTTGAAACTTAAAACTAGCTCATAAAATTTGTTAAAACTATTAGAATCAATGGACTTCATCAAGATATATAATCAATATATATATTGATGTTTTAGGATATTTTTATCTAGTTAAGGGAGCGTTTGGTTTATCTCGAAAAAGATATTTTGAAAACGAAAACTCACATTTTAACCTTTTAAACATGCTTATGTTGTGTCAAACTCTTATGAAAAAGCAAGATATATAATCTAATATATATCTAGCCTTACTTCGAAATGAATTATGATATCATACTCTTTGACATCATATATTCTAAACGAGTTTAAAATAAAAAATACAAGGAACATTGTGAAACTACTTCATAGAATTTTTTTTTGTGTGTCGAAGTAGAATTTCGTTCCACAAATATTGCATATAATTTTATATATATATAACATATGCATGATAGTTGTTTCTATCTTAATTTTATTTTATTTTTGTTATATTGTTTAGATGAAAATGCCTAAGACCACGATTGGTGATGTCTCCAAAACCAAACAATACATTCCAAAAGTTTCCTCTACTCCCGGCATGTCTCCTTCAGTTGCATGTTTCTATCGTCCCATTGAAAATAGAAACATTCACGAAGGAAGAATTGTCGATCCATCTTTCTATGAATCTGATCAAACCGAACGAATGTTCTCCAATATTCGTTTTGAATGTCTTTACCAAATCAACGAACCAATCATTCCTCGTTTTATCCTCGACTTCTATAGCTAAGTGACGGTGCAAACCGATCCCTATGGTCATCTCCTTATTTCCTTTATGATTCAAAATCAATTCATCACTCTTACTCTTGCTCAATTTGGACAAATTCTTAGAATCCCATACAACTGCCAAGCCGTATTCTCAAATGAATGGGATCTTTCCTCTCTTGAAAGAAATTGTCCTCAGGATGGCCCATACTATTCTGAGATTCCTAGTCCTGAAGACATTCGTCGAATGCTTGAACTAGAACGTCGTACGACTAGTCGAGTAATCAAGTCGAAGAATGTCGATATTCATGCAAATCAAATCCTCCTCAAAGAGCTAAGCCAAGATATGAAAAAGTGGGAAGAACTCATTCACGAGAATGCGTTTGGTACTGGTGGTCATCGTGATCATGTCACGGAGAGCATTGCCCACATGTTATATTGTGTAATTTCTGAAGAGCAGTACAATTTGGCTTATCTTTTTGTTCATCGAATCATGTCCGCCAAAAACACCCCAAATGCTAATCTTCCTTATGGTATGTTCCTCACACGACTTTATCGTTATGTCATGGAGCATTACCCACATCTTCAAAGAGATTACTACGTGCCAATCCTTCCTACTTTGAACCAACTCACTCTTGTTCGTACTCGTCGTTCTCGAAGTGACAAAGGAAAATCTCGTGTTCCTTTGTATTCTAGGCCTCGTGGTTCTACATATCATCGTGACGATGATGATGATGAGGAGGAAAACACCTCACGTGTTAGTACTCCATCCCCCACGACCTTTGTTGAAAATCTTTCTGATCTTGACGAAACCGAGTATCAAGTTCCTCTCCCTCATGAACGTACCGATGAACTTCTCTTCACTCGTTAAACGTCCATCATCAACCGACAACAACAAATGCATGAAGAGATTCGAGGAGGATTCAAATCCGTTGGAAAGATGTTTAGGAAGATGATTGGGAAGAAGAAAAAGTAGATGATGTTGATGTATGCTACTTATTATTATTAGTCTCTATTAGACATTTGTATGGCTTGTTATTTGTCCGACTTATTCGGAAGTACTTGTGTTATCTCTTGTTTATTTCTTGGATGATGTTTAGACTTTAACTATTATCATGCTACTATCTTAATGTTATGCTATGTTTCTTTTCAAAGTGGAGTATAATATGTTTATTTGCATGCAAAATTTGGTTATATATATATTTTTATATATCATCATTCCTAGAGTATATACTTCTAATAGAGCTTGCTGGAAGCACACACTTGAAAAATCACCCATTTCTGCAAATTTTGGGTTTCTGGTCGTCTGGGAAAACACCAGATGGGCGACCCCCTTAATTTCCTAGGCTGTCCCCTTAATTATTAAGGGGGCCGGCCTACAATTAAGGGAACCGGCCATCTGGAACTGGGTTCACTGTTTTCTTTTGCATCTTGTGAACCCTTTCTCTAGTATCAGCTACCATTTCCCATTTTAACCTAACTGATTTTAGAATCTCATTCAACCATTTCAAATACATACCTAAATCAACCATTTCCATACTATAAATTCCCTCTATAATCACCATTCTTCATCTCATCATTCATCATCTAAATCATCATGACTCCACCAAGCACCTCAAACTCCAAAGCCTCCAAGAAACAAAAGATTGTTCTCATCCCCCCAAAACAACTCTTCATTGACTTAACAAATGAAGACAACAAAACTCCTTCACCTCCACCTAAATGCTCATCTCCAAGTGCACCTAATGCACCATCCAAAACACCTTCCACTCATGGAACTTCCTCATCCTCTATACCCTCAACCTCATCAATCAATGACTACATCAACTCACACTTGTCACCACAAGTATCATCACCACATCCTACACAAGAACCTATCTCCACCCATCTTACCATCTCACTCTCACCAATAACACCACTTGATGCTCATCTCTCATCTCCACCAATTACACCACCGTTCTTTGCCAATCCCGTGCCTTGGAGGTTACTTGAATCCCTTGGGGATACTTGTCTTTGTTGCATCCACAACCGCACCATAATCTTTGGCCTTAGAGATGAAATTCAATATATGTTTTCATATATTGAACATTTGCTTACCAACCTACCACCACCACCAACTCCACCATCCTCCCCAATAATTCCTCCACCACAATTCTCACCCATTCCTCCACCATCACCATCGCCATCATGCTCTCCAAATTAAGCATATGATATGCTTAATGAATAAAACTTTTACCACCCTTTTGCTTGCAAGCTCTATGAAGCCCATGTACTCTTTGCATGATGACATATTCTTCTAGTTGTTAGTTTATGTAATAGCTATTCTCTTGTAATCTTCATTATTTGTACTTGTATTGTTGTGTCTTGACACAACTATTGTCTTAATATGAATGCTTCTTTTCCAACATGCTTAATTATTATTTGTCACCTTATATATATTTGTATGTATATACTTGTGCTTCTAATATTTTTGTTTTGCAAAGCATTCCATAGCTCGTTCTCTTGGTGCCCTCAAACGAGGGGGAGTACACATCAAGGGGGAGATATCTTCCCGTCAAATTTTCACGTTTGAAAATTGTCGGCATAACCTTTTTGATTCTACAAAAAGGGGGAGAAGTAAATATAAACTCACTAAAATACTTGTTTAAAAACTAATCTTCTATTTAATGAGTTTAAGTTTTGTAATCATCAAAAAGGGGAAGATTGTTGATATAAATAATGTTTAAAAACGTTATTAATATTTCTCAATAAACCTATGTTATGATAATCACAAAACTCAAATCAAATTAAGTCAAGATTAAGACGTAAACAAGTATTTAGTAACAAATATTTACCTCTACATCTTATATCACTTAAGGTATGCATAAACTAAGCATCTTATGCATTACATGATCAAAGGAAACCTTGTTTTAAGACATAACATTTTATAAAATGACTTTAACATTTTATATATATTTGTAAATCATTTTTGGTATTGTTATATTAAACTACAAAGATATGATTTCAAATTTCCAACCAAAAAGGGCAAATTTTATCCAGAAAAACTTTTACAACGTTTAGGAGGGCGGCCCCCTTAATTTTACTAGGCGGCCCCCTTAATCATTAAGGGGACCGCCCCCTAATTAAGGGGACCGGCACGCTCCAGAACAGTATTTTCTGGCCCTATAAATATTGGATCATTCCACATATTTTTATCACCTTTTTGCACTATAAACTTTCTGATCCAACCTCCATTTCTATATCAAAAATCCTTTGATCATATAACTCATAAGTCTTTGTTTCCAAGTGATCCAAAGCTTCATCCACTCAAGTGCAAGAAGAACAACACTCCTCTACATCCATCTAATTGTAGTAGTGTTGTGATTAGCTAGTTTCATATTGTAGTAGTGTTAGATATTTGTAAAAGTGTTGTGTGAATTTGTTGATTGTAGAAACTAGGTGTGTTGTAAAGTAGTTTAGTAGTTGTGACTTAGTTGTGCATAGAAGAATGTGTGAAGTTAACAAGGTGTGAAGAAGGTGTGAAGTCTTGAAGAAAGTGTGAAGGTGTGAAGTCTTGAAGAAGTTGTGAGATTGGTTCTAGCTACGATTAGAACTCGACATTTAGCTTAGTGTCGTTAACTCGTGTAAGCCAAGGTGTGTAAGGTTTCTCCACCATAAGGAGTTTGTTGACATAGTGAAGAAAACTCTCGAGTGTGGTACTCGGGGAGTGGAGTAGGGCAAGGAAGGTGTCCTTGTAGCCGAACCACTATAAATTCGCGTATTGTGGTTTGATCTTTCTAACTCTATCTTTTCTTCATTATATTTCAATACTTTCATTAGTAGATTAGAATTGCTTATATTGGTTGTTACTTGAATTCACTTGAGATCGAATCGAAAGTTTTTAATAAGCTACAAAATATTTGGGTAATAAATTTAAAAAAGACGTAAAACTATTCAACCCCCCTCTAGTTTTCCACATGTGTATTTAAATAATAAATTTTATCATAACGAATACATAATACAACTTTGGAAGCATGTAAAAGTAAAATGTATAAAAATCTCTTTGGTGGTGAAATTAAATTATTTTATTTTAGTGATGGTGGATGTTTAATGTCATCTTTCTATTGAGCAGGATGCTAAATCGAATGCCTCACTTTTGTTTCGGCACTTCTCATCATTCGAGAAGAAGTTGGGAAGTCAAGATATAAAGGCTATGAAAGATAAAGAACAAAACTCTTCAGTATCAATGCATCGATTCACTTTGTAAATTTAATGTGCAAGAGGAATTGTGCACAAAAGAATGGACGGTACAAACATGCTAAAGCTTGAGTTATAAAGAAGTGAAAATAAGAAAACCAAAAGCTTATAAAACTATCTTTTAATGTAATCATTAATAGAAGAACCAAAAGATTATAACCAAAAGCTTATAAAATTATCTTTTAATGTAACCATTAATAGAAGAAAACTAAAAGATTAGAAACCCTCAATCTTTTTGCCTCCCATAAATTACAAGAGCAAACCATACTAAACCATTATATAAAGAGTTGTGTAGGAATGTATAATTAGTTGGCCAATAGTCCACACCATGTTGATTAGGCAATCATCGTTTAATTCTTCTCAAATGTCTTCTCCTCAACAAAAAGGTACATATCATCTTCAATTACTTTCTTTTATTGTTGAGTGTTTATAATATTCATGTTGACAAAATACGTATCTACCTTTAATAAAATACGTGACATACACTTTTTATAGTGCATCTTATGGTAGTGCCAATCTACATGTCTCATAGAAATCATAACATATGATTGACCATAACTAAAATAATTACTTATGCAGGTTATGAAAGGAAGCTCGAGTTTACCATGATATTTGTCACAAGAGCCCGAAACAATTCAAGAAAATATAAGTAGCATCAGGAAATTAGAAAGCATGAAAAAGATATGTAGTAGAAGCAAAAATTTCGTGAAATTAGGGAAGAACTATAGTGGTGCACCATTAACCATTGATGGATGTGCTTTAAATTTTATAAATTTATGTTTTATGATGTGCCGTAAATTTTGTAATTATACTTCATCTAGCTATTTGTTTCTTTCAATTCATGAAACATGTTATTTACTCAAAGTAGATTGCTTTTGAATTTATAAGTTACACATTGTTGTAGATTTTAGACCCACTATCATGTTAACAACTCAATAAATTACTAAAACAATATCAGTCAACAATAAGATACAAAACCACCCATTCATTATCATAGCAAAAAAACAACAAACATATAAATATCGATAAAACTAACATAAATATTTACGTAACAAAGATTACCTACAACAAATCACCTAATAACCAAAACTGTGCAGCGCAAACAAATATTCGTAAAATCAAAACTGTGCAACGCACAGGTACGCATGCCTCGTAATCTAAAACATTCACACCGTAGTCATTATAATTGATTGGAAGTTGGACGATATTCCGTTTTGGTCAAAAAAGATGCTTATGAAAACAAGTGGTCGTTCTATCATATCTATCAGGTGCAAGTGCTAACTGCTAACAGCTAAACCAACCAAACAATGGGCCAAGATTTTTCTAGATTGGGCTGCAAGGCCCAATACTTAAAGATGCAAAGAGTTTCATTTTTAATCAATACTATCTTAACATGCAAGCTTGTCAAATTTGAGTCTTAAGTTTCGTTTAAAAAGGGGTCTTCCGTCGAAGAATTGAAGGAGTAACGTGCATACGCTGTACATAAATTTATCTTGTCTAAACTTCTATCTTCTATGTCCTTAAAACCGGAGAATCAAAAAGAAGCTCAACATATCTATCCTATATTATAAAACATTTGGGATATTCTTAAAACAGAAAGCTTAAAAAATTAATTTAACACTTGCTTATAATGACAAGTTTTAATAAATACGTCTTTAATAGAATTGGTTACAACACTTTAAAGCACTTTTCGTAATCACGTTTTAAAAAAAAAATACAATGTTATTTGATATAAGAAAAAAAAATTGTCTATAACAATAATTATCTAATAAAAGTTATTTTTAAAACACCCCTAATATGAAAAATACTTGTTATTATACATATTGTACAAATTAATAAAATATACAAAACTTCATACAATTTATATGTAAATAAGTTGATGGTACATATGGTTTTAAAAAACGGACTGGACCAACAGGTTCAACCGGGAACCGGAGTCACCACTGGTTCGGCTAGCCCATAAAAGTCGTCTGAAAACGATATTATTATAAATCAATAGAGTTTCAAAATGCACACTAAATTATAATGTTCAAAAAATATTATTAAATCGCAAGAGTGCCTCGAGAACCAACATATACACCTTTTAGAATTTTTTTGATAAAACTTACCGTAAAAACAAAAAACTTTGTTTTATAAAAATTAGACGATTTTTTTCAAAGCTAAGGATGCAAAGGTACAAAGTGCTAAGTGCTAATTATATATATATATATATATATATATATATATATATATATATATATATATATATATATATATATATATATATATTTATTTATTATACTCCCTCCGTCCCATATTAGATGTCAAGTTTGAATTTTTAAAGCCTTTTTTTTTTTTTTTTCTTAACTTTGATATTGAATATTTTTGTTTATATAATACAACACTTAATACAAAATATAAGAATGGATTGAGTTTTAAATGTATTTTCATTGCATATAATTTTTATCAAATACTATATAACACAAGCAAAAATATTTAAGGGTGCGCTTGGTTCAAAATGAGGAATGGGAAAGGGAAAAGAAAGGTAAAGGGAATGCAAATAAATGGAATAGAGTTATTATTATCTTTGATGGTGCTTGGTTTAAGAAAAACACATTAACCTTTAAGGTGGTGGTGGTGGTGGCTGGTGGTGGCGGCTGGTTCTGGTGGTGGTGGTAGTGGTAGTGGCTGTTGCTGGTGGTGGTGGTGGTAGTGGTAGCAGGTGGTGGTGGTAGTGGTTGCTGGTGGCGATGGTGGTGGCTGCTGGTGGTAGTGGTGGCTGCTGCTGGTGGTGGTGGCTAGTGGTGGTGGTTGTGGCTGATGGTGGTGGCTGGTGGTGGTGGTGGTGGTGGTGGCTGCTAATGGTGGTGGATGTTGCTTGTGATGGGTAATCATTACCATACCTCCCAATTTACTAGGTAATGCCCCCTTATCCAATACTAAACAATGATTGCATTCCCTAGTTATAACCAGACGTGTTTAATCATTATCTTTCTCATTCCGCACCCCCATTACCCCCAACCAAGCACCCCTTAAGTTCAAAGTGATTAAAAAAAGAAAAAAAAAAAAAAAAAACAAAAAACCAAACTTGAAAGTTAAACCTGGACATTTAATATGGGACGGATGGAGTATATATCTGTATAATAATAATTATACTCTTTAAAGTAACAAACATGACTCCTTGAACATTTAGTTTTTCTGTATCTTTATAAGTGCTCTTTTACTTGTATCATCAATTTATGTGAGACAAATATAACAAACATTGTTTTTAAAGAACCATTTTTTTAGTATAATGTAAGTGATTTTTTAAATTCGGTATAGTGTTATTATTTAATGATAACTTACGACTACGGGCTATTGTCAACTATTTTAACCACATACCTTTATGATATACCAGATACCGACTAAGTATTTTCATAACATCACGTGGATAATCTACACTTTTTATATGAAAAATATTGTTATTGCTTAAAATTATCGTCCCATTTGCACATTTATTGTATAGTAAAATATAGAGCTAAGAAAATTTTTCACTGAATATTTTAATTGCATGATATCCGCCGCTGTAACGCACGGGTACCATGCTAATATACATAATTGATGCATTTGGTTCTCTTGAGACTCTTTATACAGTACGTATATTGCATACTTATGCCATCCCTTTATTTCTCCGTGTACTCCATTTTCTTTTCTTTTCTTTTTCTTTTTGAACGACCGTGTACTCCATTTTTACGCACAATTTCCATTCGTTTTATAATACAATATTATTGTTAAACTAAACAAGCAACAAAAAAATTATAACCGATTAAAACTACATATAAATTGGATATAGAACAGATCTAACAATGACAAATTCAAGACATAAGTGTCATTTTTTTTTTTTTTTTCTTTTTGAAAGAATCATTTTTTTTCCTCTTTTCTTCTTTTGTCTGCGGGTATTTGTTTGTTTTTTTGCAGACATAAATGTTTCTTTTCACTTCTCACATCTTCAAATATTAAACATAAAATTTCACTTCTTATCACTTCTTTAACATAAACCTTATCTATTTATCTTTCATTCATTTTTTTTAAAAGCACAAAAAACAAACGGTCCTCTTCCTTACATACGAAGACTTTAGATGCATCTATTTTTCTGCAGACATGTTTTGGACATAAAACAAAAAACAAACGACACCTTAACTTAAAATGCTAAAAAGTAGAATCTTCTCCACCCTTTGAATGCATTAGGCAATGAACAATAGATGGAGTTAAAAGCAACTCTTTTATGTTTGTTTGATACGGCTTTAAGATTTCAGAAACTTCGTTGAGTTTCTTTAAACTAATTATTTTTTGGTTGCTTTTGGTTCAAAATAAGATGTTTATGAAAGCGTGATAAAAATTGCATACTTTGAATAATACATGTCCCAATAATGTGTAGCTCTTTTTTGCCTTTCCATAAAATAAAGAGGAAATTCATGATACCCCACTTTAAAAGGCATCTTCATTATGAAAGTTTGGGCTGGGTCAAATACTTTTTTAATTTGTCTCGATATATTTTTAAGGAAAAATGATATAGCTTCCTAACTTCAATTTTTCCTACAAATCTTCTTTGCCAAAATGAATGGAGAAGATAGTGAAAGAGATATAGAGAAGTCCAAATGTCACATTAATCTTTGTTATTGGGAAAATGAATTAGGCATAATATTAAAAGGCTATACCATTGCTCATTTTTAAACTAGGAATTAAAGAACAAGACGTGTGTAACAACAAATATAAAAAACATCGAAGTATCCAACTACTTAGATATAAACTTAAGTTATAAAATCATATGTGGTAGTGTGATACACAATTACAGAGAGATAAATGTGTTATTTTGGCTCAAAACAAGCTATAAACTATAAGAGCACAACGTGTCGTCACCTATCAAAACTTCTCATTTGTAGTTCACGGGGTGTCACATCACTTTAACAAACCTCCCTTTACAACCCCTCTTAGGCCACTGGGTGCAGCTCGTTGGAGCACCTCACCAGTCCAACATGGCACCTCGTTGGAGCTCGCCACTGCACCGTGGTCCTTCATCTTCTCTCGCCACTTGGTGGTGGGCTTTTTTTTTTTTTTTTTTTTTTTTTTTTTTTTTTTTTTTTTTTTTTTTTACAACCACTTGGTGGTTCATTGTCTGCACGACGAGCTAAAACTTCTGACAAAAGGACGTTGCAATTTCATTTTCAAACGGTAATATTATCGTTTAATATTAAACGGTTATTTTTTATTTATTTTTTAAAATAAACTTAACACACACTATAACTACCAAACTATTTACATACATTTTTCTCACTACAATTCAACCAAAATATAAACATTTCTATATCTGAACTCACAAAATAATAATAATAATAATAATAATAATAATAATAATAATAATAATAATAATAATAATAATAATAATGTCTCAAACACCAAATGAACCCGGATATTTTATGAACCTTCCAATTCAAACCCACAACAATACGGGGCATCGTCAAACCCGTCTACCCCTTCGTCGCAAAAATCAAACTCTTCATTGCCATATGGTTCACAACAATTCAATCCGGAGGCAATTTATCGTAACCAACAATTTGTGTTTCAACAAGGATTCGCAAATCAACCACAACGATTTTTGTTCCCACAATTTTTTAACCCGTCTCAACAATCCACGTTTCCTCTATCTTAACCACATCCACCATTCAAATCACAACCATCCAGTTCACAATTTAAAGTACCACAACCACGTGAACCGGCCAAAGGTAGAGGAAAAAGAACCATGACCAAAAAATAAAAAAAATGTCGTGGATGACGATGAAGTGGAAACAGTAGGTACGCATGTGAATCGGAAATGGAACACGGCCAAAGAAAAGTTGCTTGCGAAAATTTGTATAGAAATTTCCCAAGACAAAGATATGGGAAATGACAGTTCTGAAGATTTCTTTTGAAACGAATTGTGGAGAAGTTCAACGAGCAAACTACTGGTGACCCTCATACCAAAAATATGGTCACCGGTAAATGGACGAGGCTTAATGGCGACTGGCAAAAATTCAACACTGTTTATAAACATTTGCAGCGTTGAAGTGGTGAAAATGAGGACGATCATCTCGAAACTGCGAAGACGAACATTAAAGAACGCTTTGGTTTGAGGGGTTTCACGTATGTCCACGTTTGGGAGGTCTTGAAAAATTACCCGAAATGGGATGCCGAGGAACCGATAGACATTACATGTCTCGAGGATATATTCGGTCCTGACAAACGGCCTCGTCCCGAAAGAATCAATAGTCGAGGTGCAAAGAAACAAAAGTCGACTTCAACGTCGAGCGCGGCGAGCTCCGGTTGGAGTCACGAGTATTATTTCAGGAAAATTATTCGAAACGTATTCGCAAATAAAAGATGTTCAATTGGATTGTTATGAGGTGATGAGGCGAAATTTGTTACGCTTTTAAGGGGTCATTTAAGCCTCAAGTCGTGATAATATGATCAATTATTACCCTAAATCGTCCCTTTTGTCATTTTAGGTACTTTGGAGAAGAATTCTGGAAAACATAGCATTTTGGACGTTTTTGGAGCACAAAGTGAAGAAAACGACAATGTCAAGAATCCAAGCTGGAAATTACACCTGACGGCGTCACCTATCCCTAAGTGACGGCGTCAGTCTTTGTGACAAGAGGTGGAAGCTACTTTTACACTTGACGCGCCAGAAGACTTTTTGGGCATTAACACATGACGGCGTCACTCTTTACCTAAAGAAGGCCGTCACGTGTAACTCTAAAGTGTGACGGCCCAGAACCCATATAACGAGACGGCGTCAAGAAGTTGGATTGCACGACAAGAAACCCTAGCCGCGGCGAGATGACGGTGTCAACCATCAAAAGGTGACGTCATCACCCTTGTAAATTTATATATAGTTATGGATTTTTCATTCATTAGTGTGCAACTTTGAAGAGGAACTTTGTCACACAAACCCTAGGTCGAATTTCAGAAGTTTTTAAGGGTTTCATACCCTTGTTTCTTCCATGTAAGATAAGTAATCTATCAATCATTCAATATGTCTATGTGTTGTTTGATTTTATCTTACGCTTGTCTTTCTTTTAACATGCTAGGCTAGGTTTATTTGTGTTTGCTTAGATGTAGTGAAACCTAGTTATTGATTATTGGTTGATGGTTGGTTATTAATTGTTGTTGGGTGATTGTTAATCGATGTTAGGCTTAAGAAAACTAGCTAATCTCCTATTCGGTAACTTGCTTGAACATCTTAAGAAACATGAATCGGATGTGTACTACGATTTTAATGATTGTATTTAATGCATAAGTGACTATTAAGGAGGCCGTGGTAAGGATACTTAACGTGCCGCCATAGGAAGAGATAGGAGCTTATAGAGTTGGGAAAGATCGTACACGGCCCCACAATTGGTATTAAGGAATGCAACCCGTCACCCACGCAATTGTAACAAGCTTATCAATTAATAAAAGATAGCTAGGGAGTAATGAAATCTAAGTAAACACGTTTTCTCCATTTATAGTTTCACATTTAATTTAATTTTATTGTTATTTTATTTTAATTGCATTAGTAGTTATTTGAGTTAGTTGACTGGCAACTAATTCCGCTCACTCTTCCAAAACCCGAGATTTTTACTTGCTTTCATTTAAAATCGAAAAATAAAAAAAGAATCATCATTCACCTCTAGACCTAGTTAGATTAATTTCAATCATAACAAACACTATTTCTTGTGGAGAACGATCAATCCCTCGGTATTTGCCACTCCACTATACTACATCTGTCAGGTACACTGCCTGGTGGGGATTGTAAGCTTCTCAAGATCCTTTGTGAAGTAAAACTTTCGTGTAGACCACAATCCGCACATCATGAGGCGAGGAGGAAGAAGGAAGAAAAGGCGTTGGAGATGAAGGAAATGCAGATTCTCATGCTAGATGCCAGCTTGGTTACTGATCCGGTAAAAGCCGAAATCATTCACAAGAGACAAGCAAAAATAGTGAAGAAATTCCAAAATCTCTGTAACATTCTATAAATTTCCTAAACCTATTTTACGAGCAAAAACCTTTACTTTTGATTTTCCTTAATTTTTGAACTTCTTTGAACTTGTTTGGGTTTGAAAAACCGTGAAATATCTTATTTAATGTGAGTGTTATTCCTTTATCGAGTCGACACAACTTAGAAAACTCGAATCATATCGCATTTGCCAAATATATTGTATTAAATTGACTTCGGGAAATATATTGAAGTTTATATTAGATTTTATTGGAAAAATTATTTCTGGAACAATGGAGCAAGTTTCGTAATTTTTCGAGTTCGCTTGGTACATCAAATGAATCCCGGAGTATTTATACCAAAAGTATTACTACCTTGGCAGTTATAGTCCCTCATCCCAAATGTTTAACCCACACCCCCTTGACTTTCGTTTGTGCAAGTTTAGCCCTTCTTCAAAATTATATAAAAACCAAATTTTATTATTTCCTCATTTTAATCACACACACACACACACTAACTTAATAATTTTCTCTTCTCTCTCACACCTCACCGGCCGCCCTTATTCCGGCCAACCGTAACCGTCGTCCAGCCACCATCATCGCCGAAATTTTTTCCGGCGATACCTTTTCTTAGCCAAATCAATAGATCAGAACACCTACACCGTTTCTGGAGCTTGTAAGCTCGTGACGCGCCGTATAACTCCGTCACGCGCCACCATAGTCCGTGCACCACCGCCGCCACCACCACAAGCCTTCCCTCCTCTTTCTCTCGACGATAACACCACTCACGCGCTTCCCCACCCCGTTTATTTAAAATATTTTTGAAACCCTAATTCGTTTATATTCTGCAATCTGAGTTTTTAATAAATTCTTTTTGAAACAAAAACTTTCCAAAACCTTACAAAACCGTGTGGAACTCGTATATTGACCGTGACTCGGTCAACTCGGTCAAACTACCTAGTCAACTCGGTTGACTCGGTGTGAGTTTTTAGTTTTATCTATTTCTTTTATTTTTCTAATATTTCTTATTGTTGTGTGCTGATTTGGCTTTGGTTTTGGGTTTGTTGAGTCTCGGCTGTGGGACTCGATTGGAGCCGAGCCATGACTCGGGGTGAGTCACGGCGAGGCGAGGGCTAGGATTAGGTTTTGGTTTGGCGTTTGAGATATTTGGGCTGTTTGTTTACTTCGGCTTGAATTTGAATAAGGATTCAGAGTTATTTTGGTTTCGGTCTGGATTTGGAAGTGGATTTGTGTTATAGGATTTGAAAAAGGATTTATAAAAATTATTTTGATTAAATAAAAGTTGAGATATATTTATTTTTAGGTTGAGAAATTCTTAAATATTAGTTAAAAATGATTTTTATAAAATTTTTTAGAGTTTAGGATTTTTATAATAAAAGTTAAGTTGGATTAAAATATTTTTGGGTCTCAGGTTAGTTTAGGCTGAGAGCCTCAACGACTTGGGTTGAATCGAGTCGTGACTCATGGCGAGTCACGGCAATAGTTATATTGTTTGTCATTTGTTTTATTTATTTATTTATTTATTTATTTATTTATTCATTATTTATTAATTAGTATTGATATGAAGTTTCGGTAATATTTAATTGTAACATGGAATAGAAATTGTCATATGGGATATATATTGCAGCACTTAGATATGGACTTGGACATTGTGAGGTTATGATATTGTTGGACAAGGATTGGACGTATTGGATTTACGGTATTGGTTGGTTGGACTATTATGACCTTTTGGTACACGAGACGGAAGGATGTGTTAGACTTTGACTAGTTTAACATATCTGGACCCGAACTATACAAAATGGTCGATAAAACTAATCAACTAATATATACGCGAATAATATGTTCAATTATATATTATAACTTGTAAAATTGACGATAATTGGTTATTTTAAAAGAGTCAAATGATTCGGAAATGTCTTATAAACGGGCACATCATGCCAAAATTTCGTTAAATCTTTTATAAACTTAATCTTTTACCGATATTCTAAAAATATTTTCAAAAATTATACAATTTAACATTTTATCAACTATTTTGGGAAAAATGGGTAAATACCGAAACTATCTATCGATGTATCATTTTGTTTGTTTTATCTTATTTCTTTTATTCTTTTACTCTTTTCTCTTCTCGTATTCGTTCATGGTTGTTTCTATTTGTTTTGGCGTGAGTTATTATTTGATTATACATTTTACGACTTCTTCACGAGAGCGTTTCACTTTTTTTCGTCATTCCTTTCCAATTGTTTGATTACGTTTCGCCGACTTTCTTCGCCTTATTCTCGAAATTGTATTTTCCTAAGATCCACACGAGATTACAAATGTTTATATCTTTATTCGCCATTGAAAACTAAACACTTTTATATTAACACGCATGTACAACGAACGTTACCTTATGTTGATATAAATAATGCCTAAAAACGTTATTAATATTTATCGATATCTCTAATAAATTTTATAAAAATCATAAAACATTTTGTTTCTTTTACAAAGTCATTTTTGGAAATAAAAGAATATGTTTAAATCATTATAAATATATGAATTCAAATTTTCAACTAAAAATGGCAAAAATATTTCAGAAAAACCTTCCCCACTAAAAAACAAAGCTGGGCAACGTTCAGAAGTGGCGGCCCCATTAATTATTAAGGGGACCGGCCCCTTAATTAAGGGGCCCGACACGCTCCTGAAGCTCCCCAGCTTTGCCTATAAATACTGGTTCATTCCTGCAATTTTTCTCTACCTTTTGCACTCTAAACTTTCTGATCTAAATCCCCTTTCTTATTCTTTCAAACCCTTTGATCATATAATCATAAATCTTTGTTTCTAAGTGATCCAAAGCCTCATCCATTCAAGTGCAACAGAAGAATACTTCTATCCATCAAGACAAGAAGTATTACAACTTAAGTGTGACCTCAACATCTAAGTTGTTTGTGTATCAACACTTGTATATTATTCATCCATTTGTGTATAAGTTGTAAATATTAGTTAGATAAGTGTATGCATAAGGAATTAGGCTAGTAAGGTGTGTAGGTAGAGAAGTTGTGAAGGGATAGTGGTGTGAAATTAGTATAGGTGAAGAAATAGTGGTGTGATCAGGTAGTGGATAGGTGTGAAGAAGTAGTGGTGTGATTAAGTAGTGGATAGGTGTGAAGAAGTTGTGAATTAGTTGTGAAAAAGGTGTGACGAAGTTGTGGCGTGATAATTGATGTGTAAGGTTTTCTCCGCCATAAGGGAGCTTGTTGACATAGTGAAGAAAACTCTCGAGTTAGGTGCTCGGGGAGTGGAGTAGGGTAAGGAAGGTGTCCTTGTAGCCGAACCACTATAAATCTCTTGTCTCACGGTTCGATCTTTCCATATCTCATTTACTACTTTACTTACTTTGTTATTTAGCTTATATATACTTGTTTATATTGCACAAGAGTAGATTTTACATAAACTCAAATCAACATTTTTGAAACAAAGTTTTTATAAAATTAAAAAGACGTAAAACTATTCAACCCCCCTTCTAGTTTTCCACAATTGATATCAAGAGCCACGTCAAACAAGATTTTTAAGATATATTGTATTTTAAAACTTGAATCGATCCATGGAATTGGAAAAATATTTAGAAGGACAATCTATGCAAAGACCACCACTATTTGAAAGTGATGGTTTTCTTTATTGGAAAAATGGATTCGAAACTTATTTAAAATCTAAAGATCTTGATCTTTGGCATGTTATTACCTTTGGTGATTTTCCCCCTATTCAAAATAATCCGGAAACTAATATGGATGAAATTGTACCTTCTGAAAAACAAAGTGATGATTTGAAAAAGAACTAGCAAAAAATAATGAAGCTAAAATGGTAATTTATTATGCGTTACCGCACAAAGAATATGAAAGAATTTTTATGTGTAAACTCGCAAAAGAAATTTGGGTTCACTACTAATCACTCACCAAGGTAATAGTCAAGTCAAAGACAACAAAATAGATCTTCTTGTTCAACAATATGAACAATTTACAATTCCGAAAGAGGAATCAATAGATAATGCTTTTGCTAAATTCAATACTATTATTACAAGTTTAAAAGCACTTGATGAGACTTTTTCTAGTAAGAATTGTTTTAGGAAATTTCTTAGGGCATTGCATCCAAAAAATGGCAAGCGAAGGTCACGACAATTGAAGAATCGAAGAATTTGATGACGTTATCACTCGATGAACTTATTGGCAACTTGAAGGTCCATGAAGAAATATAAGAAGAGATTCGGAAGTGGTCAAAGGCAAGAAAGAACAAACCAAATCTCTTGCTCTAAAAGCCAAAAAGGAACTTAGTGACGATGATGATTCAAGTGACGATAGTGAAGACGAAGAATATGCAATGGCCGTAAGAGAATTCAGGAAATTCTTCAAGAGACGAGGAAGATTCACAAGACAACCACGAGACGAAAGAAGGTCATCTCAAAGAAATAGAAGCGATAACTACGGGAAAAGAAAGTGCTTTAGATGTGAAAGTCCAAATCAACTCATTGGCGAATATCCAAAGCCAATGGGTTATGATTACCAAGGCGCCTTCGTTAGTGGAACATGGAGTGATAGTGACAAAGAAGAAGTGGAAAAACCAAGAGACGAAAAATATATTGTAGCCAAAGCGACCGATGAAATATGCTTAGGAATAGACTTGGAGCCCGACGAATGGCTCAAGGATAGTGGATGCTCGAGGCACATGATGGGGAACCGTAAGTTATTTTCTTCATACAAGGCATACAATGGAGGTAATGTCATTTTCGGTAGTGACTTGCGTGGAAAAAGCATTGGCAAAGGTACGATCTCTTAAGACTCCCTTAATATTGAAAATGTTGAGCATGTAGATAATTTAACATATAACTTACTTAGTATAGGCCAAATATGCGATAATAAGCGTAGGGTTACCTTTACCGAGAAAGATAGCGAAATAGTTAAAGAAGGAAAAGTAATAGGTAGAGGAATTAGGAAAGGAGGTATATATGTTATGAAACTAGGAAACAAATCAGAAGATAGGATATGCCTAACAACTCTAGATGAGAATTCCACTTTGTGGCATAGGAGATTAGGACACGCAAACATGCAACAAATACAATCTCTAGCTTATAAGGAATTAGTTAGAAATTTGCCTAACCTAAGATATGATAAACACTTTTGTGATGCTTGTAAAATTGGAAAACAAGCTCATGCAAGCCACAAAGCTAAGAATATAGTATCCATTACTAGGTGCCTAGAATTATTACATATGGGCTTATTTGGCCCATTCGCTGTGCGGAGCTATGGAGGAAACCGTTATACCTTAGTAATAGTAGACGAATATTCACGATACACGTGGAGTAGGTTTCTAAGTGATAAAACCCAAGCCTTTAAAAAATTTGAAATATTTAGTAAAATGATTCAAAATAAATTAGGATGCACAATAGTATCTATTAGAATGGACCACGGTAGAGAATTTGATAGCGAAGTACAATTCGGAAAATATTGTGATTTAAATGGAATATCTCACAATTTCTCCGCTCCTCGTACTCCTCAATCAAATGGCGTAGTAGACAGAAAAAATATGTCACTTCAAGAAATGAGTAGAACAATGCTAAATAAATAGTCCATCCCACAAAAAGTTTGGTGTCACGCCGTAGATACATCGATATACATAATTAATAGAGTATCAATTACGAGAATTTTAGGAAAAACTCCATATGAGTTGTTAAGAGGTAGAAAACCTAATTTAAGCTACTTTAGGGTATTCGGAAGTAAATGCTATATTATAAACACTAGGGATTACCTTACTAAGTTCGATCCAAAATCATACGAAGGAATATTTCTAGGTTATTCACAAAATAGTAAAGCATATATAACACTTAACAAACACACTATGAAAGTATAAGAATCATTAAATGTAACATTTGATGAAACACCACCACCTCCTAAAACATTGCCTCTAGAAGATGATGACCTAGTTGAAGAAGAAGCTATTGAGGTTAGTAAAGCAAAACCCCTAGGAGATGATAATGAAAAGACAGACTTAGAAGAAAACAAAGTAGTAAATATTAAGGAATCTAAATCATACCCGTTAGATAATATAATAGGAAGCCTTAATCAAAGAACCCTTAGATCACAAGCCCAAGATAAAAATAATTTCTATTGTTTCCTCTCAGCAATAGAACCTAATAATATTAATGAAGCCATAGAGGATGAAAGTTGGGTTATGGCAATGCAAGAAGAACTAAATCAATTTAAGACGAACGATGTTTGGGAACTAGTCCCAAATCCAATGAACATAACCATCATAGGAACTAAGTGGGTATATAGGAATAAACTAGATGAAAATGGAGTAGTAACTAGGAACAAAGCTAGGTTAGTTGCCCAATGTTATAATCAACAAGAAGGAATTGATTGATGTGCGGATTTTGGTCTACACGAAAGTTTTACTTCTCAAGGGATCTTGAGAAGCTTACAATCCCCACCAGGCAGTGTACCTGACCGATGTAGTATAGTGAAGCGGCAAGTACCGTGGGATTGATCATTCTCCACAGGGAATAGTGTTCGCTAGGATTGAAACTAATCTAACTAGGTCTAGAGGTGAGAGATGATTCTTTTTGTATTTTTATGTTTTTTGAAAAGCAAGTAAAATCTCGGGTATTTGGAAGAAGGGTAGAATTAGTTGCTAGTTAACCAACCCAAATAACTACTAATGCAATAAAAATAAAATGACAATAAAATAAAATGTGTAAACTATATAAGGAGAAAACGTGTTTACTTAGATTTCATTACTCCCTAATTATCTTTTATTGATTGATAAGCTTGTTACAATTGCGTGGGTGACGGGTTGCATTCCTTAATACCAGTTGTGGGGTAGTGTACGATCTTCCCCAACTCTTTAAGCTTCTATCTCTTCATATGGCGACACGTTAAGTATCCTTACCATGACCTCCTTAATAGTTACTTATGCATTAAATACAACCATTAAAATTGTAGTACACATCCGATTCATGTTTCTTAAGACGTTCAAACAAGTTACTGAATAGGAGATAGCCAGTTTGATTAAGCCTAACATCGATTATCAATCACCCAACAACAACTAATAACAAACCATTAATCAATAATCAATAACTAGGTTACATCTAAGCAAACACAAATAAACCTAGCCTAGCATATTAAAAGAAAGACAAGCATAAGATAGAATCAAACAACACATAGACATATTGAATGATTGATGGATTACTTATCTTTAATTGAACATGGAAGAGTCAAGGGTAAGAAACCCTTAAAAACCTCTGAAATTTGTGTCAGAGTTATTCCACCAAAAGTTGCTCTCCAAAGTTGCACACTAATGAATTAAAAATCAAAAACTATATATAGATTTACAAGGGTGACGGCGTCACCTTTTGATGGTTGATGCTGTCATCTCGCCGCGGCTAGGGTTTCCTCTCGCCCAATCTAACTTCTTGACGCTGTCACTCTTTAAGTGTTCTGGGCCGTCACGCTTTAGTGTGATACGTGACAGCCTACTCTTGGTAGAACGTGACGCCGTCACATGTTAAGTTCTGATTTCTATTTTGGTGCGTCATGTGTAAATGTAACTTCCACCTCTTGTCACATAAGCTGATGCCATCCCTTTGGAACAGGTGACGCCGCCAGGTGCAATTTCCAGCTTGGATTCTTGACTTTGTCGTTTTCTTTACTTTTTGCTTCAAAAACGTCAAAAATGCTTTGTTTTCCAGAATTCTCTTCAAAAGTACCTAAAATGACAAAATGAACTATTTAGGGTAATAATTGATCATATTATCACAACTTAAGGCTTAAATGACCCCTTAAAAGCGTAACAAATTTCGCCTCATCAAATACCCTTACACTTGAGATTTGCTTGTCTTCAAGCAAATGAGCTTTTATTCTAATCAAAATACAAGCCAGGGGTTATTTAGCATTCGCCTCATCAAATACCCTTACACTTAAGATTTGCTTGTCTTCAAGCAAATAAGCTTTTATTCTAATCAAAATACAAGCAAGAGGTTATTTAACATTAATATAAAAGTAATTACAACACATGATCGTTCCACCATAATCAAAACAAGCACGGAGATTATATACTAGCACCTCAAAAATAGTGTTTGGATACTCTCATCTCTCGGGTGTCATAAACTAAAATATAAATAATGGAAATGGAAAAATATCACTCATTACCTGTCATAGCAAATAGATTACGATAGGCTTAGGAAAGGATAAAAAACCTCCCCCACTTGGCGTAAGCACCTAGGAAAACTATCAAAGAGGTCTTTTTAAAGGGTTATAATGTTAGGTGTAGGGATATGGAAAACACGGCTTGTTGGATAAAGGGATATTTTACTAGTGGCAAGTTAATTATCTTAGGTAATTACATGTACAATGCGGCGTTGCTAAGCCAAGACTCGACTCAACTTAGGCTAATAATAAAATAACATAAACTCAAATGAAAACAAAAGGAAACGAGATGGTAGTCCGTATGTTTTTTCTCTTTTTCTTTTTATATATATATTTTTTATTACATACACTCTTGCCCTACCATCCAAAATAATACATCAAGGGGGCTCGGTTCTCCCCTTACACTTGAACTTTTACATACTTTACATGTAACTAATCTAATGACTCGAATTAAGATAATCAAAACACTTGGAATACTTTAAAACATTTATGCACATATGGGGGTAATAAATGATGTTCTTCCCCATTACTCCATAACAATAGTACTTTACCCATGAGTCCCAATCGTCCCAAAACAATATGTACAAGATATGACTTGACTTAGCAACCATGTAATCAATTAGACAATTAACAAAGGGTTTAAACAAATGTTGTAACAATAATGCACTAAAAATGAGTGCATACAAAGAAGGCTAAGGCGATTTGGGTGTACATTTAGGGGTGGATTGTAAACAAATTATTCTTTTAAGTAAAATGCTTAAAGTTAGAAACAAAAAAGATAGGCTCTTAGGGGTGTACTAGGGGTATCGTATACTAAAAATGAGTACATCGCAAAGGTGTTGGGAAACTACTTGACCAATGAAGTTAATGTAATTACAAAAAGAAACAGGCTTAAAAACATGGGTTATCCTATGCCTCTTATCATGTAGTAATTCCAACTACACGAATGTAGTCTCACATGTGGTCTTGGAATAAATCACTAACGCAAGTTCTAGAATCTAAATGCTACCGGTACACACATAAGCACTAAGGCTATTCCTATCAAATCTAGGGGCGAACCTCACATATTTGGGGTGAAAATTTTTGAGTGGTACGGTTTTTTTGTGCTAGTCATATAACTCCTATCCATGAGACGATTATTAAGACTAAAGTTTCACTCCTACATGTCGTAAATTTTTTTTTTAATCTGGTGCTAAAATTACCCTAACAAGTGTTTATCTCAGTTTTATTACACATCTACTATTGGACAAAACAAAAATCAAATGCAATTGTAATCTCTAAGGAATCTTCATTTACCCTCCCCTTACACATAAGCTGTACATTGTCCCCAATGTTCAATTGAAAGAAAGTAAAGTAAGGAAAATGAAAGAATGAAACAAATAATCCACTGATTCGTTTGATGTGGATGATGTAGTAACATGGTTAAATCCTCCTCCAAGAAAATATGAAAACTTCAAGATTAAAGCAGCGACAAAAGCTTGATCATCCATGTACACCTTCTTGTCCAATATAACCTGTTAATTAGCTGAGAAAACAAACAAGAAAACCTCGCGTAAAATCGGCGGTAAATCTACATAAATTAAATCCTAAAAAGCAAGTAAAGATACAATGCTTGTGAAATGAATGTTTGCAGATTCCAGGAGTTTATAAAATACAGATTTCACGAAACTTTACAATTCCGGCAGAAAAACAAAACCTGCAAAATTTTCAGAAAATTATACCTGACGTCGTCAGGTGATGCCTGACGCTGTCAGAATTGACCTGACGAAATTCTTTTATTTTGTTTCCTATAAATTTCTGGAAAAACCTATGTTCTAATTCCCGGAATCCTGCAAAACAATCATTATGACTCGATACAAGCATTTGACTCAAACAAGTACTAATATGTATGTTTATATCTCATTTTTATCGTTCATGCTCAATCCATTCTTGAAAACAAATTTAGATTTCCCTTACACTTATCTTTTGCAAAATACCTTTATATGTAATCAAGTCGAAATTAAAAACAGAATAAAGCATTTTCACTAAATGTTTGATACATGAACAATAAGCAATGAAAATAAATCAAACATACGGAAGCAAATAAAATCAAATAAACAAACAAACAAACAAATAAAGCTTGGGTTGCCTCCCAAGAAGCGCTTTTCTTTATTAACGAGTCTTGTAGCTAGACTCAAAGTCATGACCTATTACGTGACTCCATCGTTAGTCACGTTCTCTAGGTTATCCTCGGGTTCGGTTTTGTATTCTGGACCTAGTTGCAAGCATTCTTTGTAGAAACCAAGTATTTTCTTCATTACGTGGTCTACTCCTCTATGTCTATCCTCATCTTCCTATAATAGACCGCTTGCTTATGCTCCTTCTCAAGGTCCGATAGAAGTCAGTATTGCTCTATCTTATAAGGCCTTTGGTAGGCTATCTCATCGGTCTCCTCCTTGAATCTAACTATCCCTAGAGATGGGTCATAACTCATTTTAGATACTTCAATAAATGGCTTCCCAAACACTACTTGAGCTAAACAATTATCTATTACCATACGAATATCTTCTACAATTACGAAATCGATAACATATGTGAAGTTCCCTACGAAGACATGCAATCCTTTAACTCTTCCCACAAAGTTACTCATCCAACCTATGTTAGGAAATATCCTAGGTCCAAGTTGCTTTTTCATTATCCAATTGTAATGGATTCTAGTCATAATGTTTATGGGAGATTTAAAATCGATGTAAGCTTTCCATACATGCACATGCCCAACGTTGCATAGTTTGTTAATGTTAGATGGATTGCCCTCTTTGATTATTGGTGATCCTAGGAAGTATGGTGTCTCGGGGTCATCGAATAAATCCCTATGGTATGCACGTTCTTCCTCAGTTGGTAACTTATCAAAGTAGTCTTCTACACCCTCTACTTCTTTCTCCTTATCCTCCTCAACTTCCTTAACTTCAGTCTTAGGTTCATTTTCAATTTCAGTCCTAGCCCTATCATTCTCTTCCCTATCCTTATCGATTGGCTTGATAGTGACAACATTGACAAAGTGGATATGTTTGGATGTTGAAGGGTCCTTAGTTTGGGTTCCGCTACTTGTGTTCCTAGCATCCTTATTTGGCGGTATTAACACTTGATTGTTGAGAGCCTTCAGCAGATTGTCAATTTTACTGGTCATCTCCGTTTGTTGTTGGTTGAATTCAGCTTCAAACCTAGCTATGTGGGCTTCTTGAGATGCCATAAAATTGGATATCAATCCTTCAAGATTATTGGTACTACCATTGTTGTTGGAAGGATTGTTGTTGAAAGTACGGTTTGAGGATGAACCGTTTGATTGGAAATGATTAGGTGGATTGGAAGAATTGTTTTGAGGAGTGTTTTGATTTTGTTTCCACCTAAAGTTTGGGTGATTTTTCCAAGAGGGATTTTATGAATCACCGTAAGGGTTTGGCTCGGGTTTGCTCCGTCGGTACGCGAGGATGCGTAGTCTGCAAAAGCTTGTTCAGGGAGTTCCATGCAATTAAGAGTATCGTTAGGGCCACTACAATATTCACATGAAGAAGTGATTTTGTTCACTTGGCTTGAAGGTTTAGGAGCTTCCTAGGATTTTATGAGAAACTTGACTTGGTCTTCAAGTTCCATGATCCTACGGTCGGGAGTGCTTGAATTGTTCGAAGGCAAAGATATTGCCTTGACCGTTTTGTTCAAATCACGGGGATCTTTCCAACTTTCATTGTCATAGAGAGCAAGATCTTCTATGAGTTCCCATGATTCTTCCGCACTTAGATCACGTAGCTTACCACCGGTCGCTTGGTCAATGGTTCGCCTTGTGGGGAGATTGATATGGTCATAGAAGATTTGGACTTGGAGCTAAAGATCTATGCCGTGATGAGGGACTTTTTGAAGTAAGTCCTTGAAACGAGTCCGTGCTTCATAAATATTTTCATCTTGACGTTGTTGAAACATCAAGATGTCATTCCTTAACTTTGTGGTTCTTCCCGGTGGGAAAAATTAAGCAAGGAAACGAGAAGTGATATCATCCCAAGATGTGATGGATCCTGCGGGTAAACGCTCAAGCCATTGACTAGCTTGGTCACGTAGAAAGAATTGGAATAGACACAATCGGGTCGTCTCTCGAGTGCCAACATCAAGGTCTATAGAATCTATGATTTTAATTAAATCCTTTAGATGTTGGTTTGGATCTTCGGAACGAAGTCCATGGAATGCACATCCGCTTTGCACCAACCGGATGGTGTCAGATTGCAAGGGAGATACATTGGCTCCTTGGGTAAGCTCAATGGTGTTTCGATAGCCTTGATGGCTAGGTTGGGAGTACTCTCCTAAAGTGCGGGCTCTAGGAGGTTGGTTTGGTTGTAGTGGGTCTTGTTGTGGTGGGTTGATGGGATCAAAGATATTACCACCTTCCATGATGGCGAATGGTAATGGTTACGAACAAAGATACGAAGAAATAAGATAGACTAAAGAAAAACTATAAAAATGAAAATAAAAATCTCACTAGAAAGGAATCTAGTGAGTAGACCTAATAAAAATAAATTTCAACCTAAACAATAAATATTCCCTGGCAACGGCACCAAAAACTTTGATGTGCGGATTGTGGTCTACACGAAAGTTTTACTTCTCAAGGGATCTTGAGAAGCTTACAATCCCACCAGGCAGTGTACCCGACCGATGTAGTATAGTGAAGTGGCAAGTACCGGGGAATTGATCGTTCTCCACAGGGAATAGTGTTCGCTAGGATTGAAACTAATCTAACTAGGTCTAGAGGTGAGGGATGATTCTTTTTGAATTTTTATGTTTTTTGAAAAGCAAGTAAAATCTCGGGTATTTGGAAGAAGGGTGGAATTAGTTGCTAGTCAACTAACCCAAATAACTACTAATGCAATACAAATAAAATTACAATAAAATCTAATGTGTAAACTATATAAGGAGAAAACATGTTTACTTAGATTTCATTACTCTCTAGTTATTTTTTATTGATTGATAAGCTTGTTACAATTGCGTGGGCGACGGGTTGCATTCCTTAATACCAGTTGTGGGGCCGTGTACGATCTTCCCCAACTCTATAAGCTTCTATCTCTTCCTATGGCGACACGTTAAGTATCCTTACCATGACATCCTTAATATTTATGTACGCATTAAATACAACCATTAAAATCGTAGTACACATCCGATTCATGTTTCTTAAGACGTTCAAGCAAGTTACCGAATAGGAGATTAGCCAGTTTTCTTAAGCCTAACATCGATTATCAATCACCCAACAACAACTAATAACTAACCATCAATCAATAATCAATAACTAGGTTTCACTACATCTAAGCAAACACAAATAAATCTAGCCTAGCATGTTAAAGAAAGACAAGCATAAGATAGAATCAAATAACACATAGACATATTGAATGATTGATGGATTACTTATCTTTAATTGAACATGGAAGAGACAAGGGTATGAAACCCTTAAAAACCTCTGAAATTCGTGTTAGGGTTATTCCACCAAGAGTTCCTCTCCAAACTTACACACTAATGAATTAAAAATTAAAAACTATGTTAGGAATACAATTATTCCTATAAAAGACTCGGTCACCTAAATGATGTAATAGCATTAAGTTAGCTCGTAGTTAGTTTATTTATTAGTTAGTATTAGTTTAAGTATCACCGTGGAAGAAGGACGGGTCTTTACCCACTATATATCTGATCCACAGCCCGGGAGTGGGCGTTTATGTTGTAAGTATAAATACCCCTCTCCTACTAAGGGAGAGGGTTGGACCTTTCACATGAAGCAATCTAATATTTCTTAGTTTCTCTCATTCTATCTAAAGGTTCCATTCTTTTTCTTCTTTTATCTAACTCAACGCCACACATCCACCATGTATTTCATGTTTGAGACTTAATGTTTGTCCTACAATTGATATCAAGAGCCAAGGCTTCATCTTAGGGCCTTGAAAAATCGGATTTGGTGTGGTATTTTGTGGTTTTTGTGAGTTAGAAGAGTTTTTCTTTGAAATCATCTTACTTTGATCTTTGTAGTGTTATGTGATGTGTTAAGGGTGTACTTTTGTGATTAATGGTGATAGAACTACATAGTGTTTCATTTGGATAAGCTATATCATATGTTGGTTTGATGTTGTGATTGATTTTGGGTCGAGTTCTTGGTAGCGGTTACGTCTCCTGTTTTGGCTTTCTTAGTAGCGGTTTGCTACTTGATTTAGCGGTTAGCTCATTAGCGATTACCACTTTGGGACATACAGACAAAACACTAGATAGTGACAGGTTTGGTCTATTGTGGTTAGCGATTAGTGTTAGCGGTTTGTGTTAGCTGTTTGTTCCTGCGGTTAACTCTGGCTTGCATTTAGCTAAGGATAGCATTTACCTCTTCCTGCGGTTAACTTTGATTAGTGATTAGCCAAGATTAGCGGTTACCTCATTAGCGATTACCTCATCCAGCGGTTTGCTCCAGTTAGCGGTTACCTTGCCAGATCTAGCGGTTAACTTATCTATGCGATTACCTCAGATTAGTGATTACCTGAAGATAGCGGTTTGTTCCTACTAGCGATTACCTCTACCTTTTAGTGTTTAACTAAGTGATGAGGTTCTTGTGATTGGTTAATCATTTGTATTTGGTGAATTGTTGCAACTTAAGTTGTTTCGTATAATCTGATTGTAATCTGACATTGTGAGTTAATTCTTACGACTTGACTAATTTCAATCGGATATATTGTAACTTGACTTGTCGCAACTTGACACTTAGTGCAAACTGTGAACCATCCGATATCTCTCTCTAAGTCTAATTTGCTGAGTACATCTTCTGGTTTCTTTTGTTGACTTTAGTAAAATCCCTAGAAAGAATCATTTCTCGGTTTAAGTCACAAGAGCTGTAAAATCCCGTTTGAAGACTTTGTCATGGCAACTACCTCTGACGATATTCAAGCTGCAGGGTCTGATACTCGACCTCCTATGCTCAATAGGACCGATTATGAATCATGGGCACAAAGAATCAGACTTTACTGTCGGGGTAAGGAAAATGGTGAGAACATTCTTTGATCAATTGATGAAGGTCCCCTGCAGATGGGTACAACAAGGGATGTCATCTCCACAACTGATGATGGAACTGTCACCCATGGAATTGACAGGCCGCGCTCTTACAATGACCTCAGTGAAGCTAAAAAGAAGCGTTATGATGCAGATATTCGAGCCTCCAACATCGTGATACAAGGATTACCTAAAGATGTTTACAAGCTAATCAACTTCAATACTGAAGCAAAAGCTGTTTGGGACAATGTCAAAATGCTTCTTTCAGGCTCAGAGCTGACCAAAGAAGACCGTGAGTCTCAGTTGTATGATGAGTTTGAGCATTTCAAGATGAATCCTGGTGAAAACATTACCGACTACTATGTCAGATTTCACAAGCTTGTTAATGACATGAGAATGATCCGAATGACAATGCCTAACATCCAAATCAACTCTAAATTTGTCAACAACATGTCACCTGAGTGGGATCGGTTTGTCACTGCTGTAAAGCTCAACAAAGGACTGAGAAATACGAACTATGAACAGCTGTTTGCCTACTTACAACAACATGAGAAACATGTAACTTTTGATCGTCAATTAAGAGAAAAACTCAATCCAACTACAACTAATGAATCACTTACTTTCATGACTAGTACGTTGCCGATCAATCAGCCTTTGTCATCAGTAGATCACTCATCTCTACAATCACCTGTTGCAATGAATACCCATCTCGACTCAGGGTATTCTCATACAGATAAAATGATTGACAACCTTTCCAACCAAGTGTCTCTACTCGTTCAACACTTCAGAGCTGCACTTCCACCAACCAACAACTAACTCAGAGCTTCTTCTAATCCACGAAATCAAGCTGTTGTGGAAGATGGAAGAGTAATGGTACAAAATGTTCAGGGCAGACAAAATGTGAATCAAAGGAATGCTGCTAGAGGTAACTTACAGTACAGGATTGGAAATGTTAAATCAGGGACAAGGAAGGCAACCCAAATGTTACAACTGTGGGGGTTTGGGTCACATCGCAAGGAACTGCACTCAGCCAAAGCGTCGTCAGAACTCAAACTACTTAAAGGACAAAATGTTGCTCATGCAAGCTCAAGAGGATGGAGCTATGCTGAATGAGGAAGAATTGGATTTTCTTGCTGGGGATGATGGAAAGACGTTTGATGATGATGTGGATGAACAACCTGTCCAGGATTTAGCTCTTAATGATCCAAACATCTTCAAAGCTGATGATTGTGATGCCTTTGATTCAGACGTTGATGACGAACCTACTGCTCAGAAAATCTTCATGGCCAATTTATCATCAGTTGTCTCAGCATTAAAACAATCCAGTCCCTCCAAATCATCTATCATATCTGAGGTACTGAAGTTATATGATGAATGTGTAACTGATGGTGAACAGAAGACGTTCAACAATATACAACCAATTAATGCTGTTGAACCAAATGAGGCTTATTTGGAGAACAATAATGTCATTCCAAGTGAGCAACAATCAGATCACAACATTAATTCTAACGTATCTAGTGGAATATCTCATGTTTTTTGTGACAACAATGTGATGCATGAACAAGGGATTCATAATGAAGTACAACAAACAAATGTTAAAGAATTAGATATTGCCAATATGGGAAACAGCAATGTGGTCCCATACGAACAATATGTAATGCACAAAGCTGAACTTGTTGTATCGAGTGATGCATCCTTTGTTGATGATAATGTATGTGAATTAGATAAGTACAATGTTGTTGCACCTGATGACACTCTGACCACTAGGATTAATATTCTTAAGGATCAAGTAAGGTGTTATGAACAACGTTCAAAATTTGAGCTAACCGAACGTGAACAAAAGATGGATTGGCAAATGCAGGCTTATATAACTGAACATAACTTTAAGCAAGAAGCATTGAAATGAGAAATAAAATCAGTTCAAAATCAACTTGATCAAATTGTTAAGGAAAAACTGGAAATTCAGGAGAGTTTAAATGTTCTAAAAGGTGAATTTCAAGAAAAAGAAACTAAACTATTAAATGAATTTTCCAACCTTAAGGAGTTGAAAAACAAACTTGAAAACAAGTTGTACCCGTAAGGCCAAACAATTCAAATAGCTCAAATGGTTCAAAAGCACATGAAACTTAGAGATAAGCATAGTGACAAGGATTTAGGTGTGCCTAAAACGAATTTCCTTAAGAGCGTTAGTGCCACTCAACCAGCCCTGTATGATTCCAAGGTTATGCTTACACCTAATCATGCCCCCCCAAATAGTTGGTCTGATAAAGAAATGGATGATCTTGAGTCTACCAATAGAGAGAAATTTGATAATAAAATGAAGGATCCCAAGTGCATTAAACACCGTGTCATTGTTAAACCCCATGATTATTATGAACAAAACCGAGTGACTGTTTTTACACCTCAGACTAAGTTAACACCAAAATAGGTATTTTGCCATTAGATGTTGAGAAAATGAAAACTGATGAACTTAAGGCCAAGATTTCTCAAAAGTTTGCTGCCCTAACGGTGTATCCCCCCAATACACCAATGCACTTACTTCAGTTGTCACTTCCCACACAATGTAAAACTCTAATTGGCATATATGTCCTCTGTCAAATGTTCACTGATTTTGATAGAACATGCAAAAAGAGAATCACGCCAACGGGAATTACTGAGGGTGAAAGGGGTTTTGAGCTTACAAGAGGGTGTTATTTAACTGAAGTTATCCCATTTTTAAACTAATCAAAGAACACTTTGAGGGTTTAAGACAGTCCCTTGAAGTTGAACTAAAAGAAATGAAAGAAGTTTTTAAAAATATGGAAAATAAGGGAAAACAAACTGCAATAGATCTTCAACATAGTGAGATAGCAAGGAAAAACATTCTTATCATGAATGACAATTTGATTTCTAAATGTATTGCTCAAGATGTGTTCTTGATGAGGCGAAAAATGAACCACTTTTAGGGGGTCATTTAAGCCCGAAATTGAATTTATTTGATCAAATATTACCCTAAATCGTTCCTTTTGTGATTTTAGGTACTTTGGGAGTGAAATCTGGAAAAGGAAGCAATTCAGACGTTTTTTGAGCATAAAAGTGAAGAAAACGCCAAAGACTTAATTTTCCATGCTGAGAACAGTACCTGACGGCGTCAAGAGGAAAACCATGACGGCGTCAAGAGTAAAAGTGGTGACGACCCAGTGCAAACCTGACGGCGTCACAAGAAGGGCGTCAAGAGTTAATTTTGTGACGGCCTGCATTAGGGGAATACATGACGGCGTCAGACCCAGATCTAGGCAGTCCGAGGAACTATTTGGCGGCGAGATGACGGCGTCAGACATTTGTTCTTGACGTCGTCACCTTCTAAACTCTATATATAGTTTTCTAATTTTTCATTCATAAGAGAGGAACTTTTGTGGAGAAACTAGGGCCGAACTTTGTAAATCCTAGCTCATATTTTACAGTATTTTCAAGGGTTTTCACCCCTTGAATCCTTCCATGTTCTATTAAGATAAGTCTTCTCTTAATTCAATCAATATGTCTATGTGTTGGTTGATTATATCTTTTACTTGTCTTGATTTCAACATGCTAGGCTAGATCTATCTTGTGTTTGCTTGGATCTAATGAAACCTAGATGTTAATTATGTGTTGATTACTTGTTTATGGTTGTATTGGATGAATGATTTCAATGTTAGGCTTAAGAAAACTGGCAGATCTCCATTGTGTAACATGCTTGAACGTCTTAGGAAACATGAACCGATGTGTACTAGGTTTTATTGGTTGTATTTAATGCATGAGTAAATTCTAATGATCCCATGTTAGGAGCTTCTTAGCCGGCTCGACATAGGAGTGAAGTAGGCGCTCATAGGATTGGGGAAGTAAGTACGCCACCCCATGAATGGTATTAAGGAATACAATCCGTCATCCACGCAATTATAATAAGTAATTAACGTGTAAAAGATATCTAGGGAGTAGTGAAATCTAAGTAAACACATTTCTCCCATATATTGCTCACAACTTTAGTATAATTTAGTTTAATTTCATTTTTAGTATTTTATTTTGATTGCATCTCTAGTATTGGGTTAGTTGACTAGCAACTAATTCCACCCAACTCCTTCAAACCCGAGATTTTTACTTGCTTTCATAAAAATATAAAAATACAAAAAGAATCATCCCTCATCTCTAGACCTAGTCTTTAGGTTTTCTAATCCTAGCGACACTATTCCAAGCTGAATGATCAATCCCCCGGTACTTGTGATTATACTATACTACATCGATCAGGTACACTGCCTGGTGGGGGTTGTAAGCTTCTCAAGATCCCTTGAGAGGTAAAGCCTGGTGCAAACCCCACGCATCAGTTCTACACTGCTACAGATTCTACGTTAAATGCTTGTCAATTTCATGAAATGTCTATTGCTTTGAGTGTTCTCCAAAATCGTGTTGTTGAGCTTGAGGAGGAGAATTTGAAACTGCAAGAAAAAAATTCAAAATGATGATCATGACAACATGGTTAAGCACTTTTCTAAACTAGAAGTTGATAATCTTAACCTACAATTAAAATATCAACATTTAGAAGAAAGGATTAAAATATCAAAGGCCAAGACATCCTTGGATGCTCCTGAATTTGATATATATTTTGAATTAGCAAAAAGGGATGAAGAAATTCAAGCTCACACCAACACGATTAGGAAATTGAGGGCTTAAATTGCCCAATTGAAATCTGCCATGAATGATGTGATCGACACTCATAAACCACAGTCTGTAGATTCTCAGAGTTTCCAACTTCAAAACATGATCAATAAACTCAAATATGAAAATGAATGTTTTCAAGCTGAAAATTCGAAAGTAAAACAACATTACAAAGAGTTATATGATTCAATTAAGATCACTCGTGATACAACCAATGAAAAGATAACTTCTTTGCTAAATGAAATTGAGAATCTAAAGACTAGGGTGAAAGGGAAAATGCCGGTCATTTCAAGTGACAAATCAATGGTCTGTGAATGTAAAAAATATGCATGTGAGGCTGTGTACATACCGCTTCCCCTTAGGAACAATGAGTTAGCCCATAGTGATTACCTTAGACATCTTAAGGATTGCCTTGACATGACCCGTGAGACCATTGAAGAAGATAGAATGGTGAGAACCTCTGATAACACATTATCAGACATTAGTTTTCTCACCAAACGGTCACAAGAATTGTTAGAATATGCCATAGGTACGTGCCCCAAGATTCTCAATATGCAAGATAGAAAAGTCACATCCTCATCTAATAGTTTGAAAAAGCATGTTACCTTTGATATACAGTTGGCTAGTTCTGATCATAGCACATCACCACCTAGAAACCAAACAACTATGAAACAATCTAATGTTCCCATCGTCAATTCTACAGGAGTAAGCAATAACACTAAAGCTAGCGGGTCAAAGCCTAAAGGCAATACAAGGAATAATAGGACTTCACCAGCTAAGAGTGCTCAAGGGAAGAAAGTAGAAGACCACCTTAGGAACAATAAGATTGATCTGAGTGAAAAGAATCGTGTTGATTCTAGTATTTGCGATAAGCGTAATGTAATTAATTCGAATTCTAATGATACTTGTAAGACTTGTAATGGTTGTTTAATTTCTGGTAATCATGATGATTGTGGTGTGTCATTTTTGAAATCTTCTTACAAATCCTCAGTTAAGTTTGCTAAGACACATAAATTGGAAAACCATACTTGGAAAGCTACAGGAAAGATGTTTACCAATATAGGATATCAATGGAAACCTACTGGAAGAAAATTCAGTTTAGGAAGCCAGTGTCCACTAACAAGAATACCCGATCCTGAATATTTAGCGGTTAAGAAATGGAAGGCAACTGGTATAAAATTCCCTTTAGTGACTCAATGCCTTGATGATAAGTCAATAGCACCCACTAGTATCATTTCCTCTAAGGAAGCCATTGTAAATACTAATCCTGTCTCTTTTAAGTACGCTTGTGCTAACCAATTGGATCCCAATTACACTTGGGGATTCATGTTTTTCAGTTATCCATATCTGTCTGGTTTCAAATGCAGGTTGTACAAATCGTTCTGTGGTATTTGGACTCAGGCTGCTCAAAACATATGACTGGGGATCGCTCTCGGCTCAGAAATTTCGTGAAAAAGTTTATCGGGACTGTCAGATTCGGAAACGACCATTTTGGAGCCATTATGGGGTATGGTGATTATGTGTTAGGTGACAGTGTGATTTCTAGAGTCTACTATGTGGAAGGACTTGGGCATAATCTATTCTCTGTTGGACAATTTTGTGACTCCGATCTCGAAGTGGCCTTCAGAAAGCACACATGTTTTGTTAGAGAATTGGATGGAATTGACCTTCTTAAAGGAAGTCGTGACACTAATTTGTATACTATCTCTATCGAAGACATGATGCGGTCCTCTCCTATTTGCTTGCTCTCTAAGGCCTTTAAGAACAAATCGTGGTTATGGCACCGTCGTTTGAACCACTTGAACTTCGGCACCATTAATGAACTTTCTCGCAAAGATCTTGTTCGAGGCATGCCCAGATTGAAGTATGAAAAAGACCATCTTTGCTCAGCATGTCAATTGGGTAAATCAAGAAGCACACTCACAAACCGAAACCCGCCAACTCCAACACTGAAGTCCTCTATACCCTTCACATGGATCTGTGCAGACCCATGAGAGTGCAGAGCTTCAATGGGAAAAGATATATTCTTGTAATTGTGGATGATTACTCACGATTTACATGGGTGAAGTTTTTAAGATCCAAGGATGAAACTCCCGAAATCATCATCAAAATCATCAAACAACTTCAAGTAAGGCTTAACAAGACCGTTAGAATCATTCAAATTGACAATGGAACTGAGTTTGTCAACCAACAACTCACTCAATTTTTTGAATATATCGGCATTAGTCATCAAAAGAGTATTCCTCGAACACCCCAACAAAATGGAGTTGTTGAAAGATGGAATCGTACACTAGTTGAAGCTGCTTGCACTATGCTGATATTCTCTAAAACACCAATGTTTCTATGGGCTGATGCTATTGCTACTGCATGTTACACTTAAAACCGGTCGTTTATACATCCTCTCCACAACAAGACACCTTATGAGCTGGTGCATCTCAAAAAGCCTGATCTCTCCTTTCTTCGTGTGTTTGGAGCCTAAGGCTGATATTGGGGTATTTGTTGCATATGCGCCAGATCGAAAGGGGTACCGAATCTACAACAAAAGAACCCGAAAAATCATGGAAACGATCCATGTCACGTTTGATGAGCTGACAGAGCATACGGCTTCAGGACACACTAGTTTTGGACCCTCACCAAATCTTTTATCTCCTGGACCAATTAGTTCGGGACTTGTACAGAATACCAACCCTGTCACTCCTTATGTTCCTCCCACTTGTGAAGAATTGAAGAAGTTATTTGACCCTATGTTTGATGAGTACTTCGAGTCACAGCAACCTCACAAACCTGAACAGCAGGCTGCAGATCCTAATGATATGGCTGTAGATGCCCCTCATGCCACTAATGGTCCATCCACTTCCATCTCTCTAGATCTGGATGCTCCAGAATGTAGCAACTCTCAACATGCGTCAAATGTACAATCATCTTCAAAACATCAAGGAACGACAACAGAAAACTCATGTGAAGTTAATCCTTTTGCTCCACCTGAAGATGAACCATTTGAAAATGTGTTTGCTCCTGAATACTCCAACGAAGCATCATCCTCAGGAAAATCCAACACTGCTATATCGGTTCACTACCCTCAACCCCACGAACATCTTAGAAAATGGACAAATGATCACCCTATTGACAACATCATAGGAAATCCCTCACGACCTGTGTCCACCAGAAAACAACTTGCCACAGATGCCTTGTGGTGCTTCTTCAATTCTATTTTATCAGAAATTGAACCCAAAGATTTCAAGGATGCGTTAACTAAAGAATCCTGGTTCACAGCAATGCAAGAAGAAATCCATGAATTTGATCGTCTTGATGTATGGGAATTAGTACCGCCACCTGAATGCTCAATGATCATTGCTCTCAAGTGGATCTTCAAAGTAAAACTTGATGAGCATGGTGATGTTTTGAAAAACAAGGCACGGCTAGTTGCTAAAGGTTACAGTCAACAAGAGGGTATTGACTTTGAAGAATCGTTTGCACCGGTTGCTCGTATCGAGGCCATTAGAATCTTCCTTGCTAATACTGCTAGCAGTAACATGATTGTTTACCAGATGGATGTTAAGACTGCTTTCCTAAATGGAGATTTGAAAGAAGTGGTCTATGTCACTCAGCCTGAAGGCTTCGTGGACCCTGAACGACCAAATCATGTGTATCGGTTGAAGAAAGCACTTTATGGTCTAAAACAAGCTCCTAGAGCTTGGTACGACACTTTGTGCAAGTTTCTTCTTGCAAATCGATTCACCAAGGGTGTTGTTGATCCTACCTTGTTCACTAGGAAGACTGGAAATAATCTGCTCCATGTTCAAATTTATGTAGATGATATCATCTTTGCATCGTCCGACTCCAATGAATGTGGTCGATTTGCAAAGCAAATGAGTTCCAAGTTTCAAATGTCTATGATGGGACACATGTCTTTCTTCTTGGGGTTACAAATATCACAAAATCCAAGCGGCATCTTCATTAATCAAGCCAAATATGCTAGTGACATTCTGAAGAAGTTTGGATTTAATTCAAGTGACACAGTTGACACACCAATGGTTGAAAGATCCAAACTTGATGATGATTCAGTAGGCTTATCTGTTGATCAGACCAAATAAAGAAGCATGATTGGATCTCTCATGTACCTCACAGCAAGCTGGCCAGACCTTCTATTCGCAGTATGGATTTGTGCCCGATATCAATCCAAACCTACCAAAAAGCACTTAGAAGCTGTCAAGAGAATATTTAGGTATCTACAAGGGACCATTAACATGGGTCTCTAGTACCCTAAAGAAAATGAAATGGCTCTCACGGCTTACTCAGATGCTGACCATGTGGGTTGTCAAGATACTTGCAGAAGTACGTCAGGAGGTGCTCAATTTTTGGGTGAGAAACTTGTAAGCTGGTCATCTAAAAAGCAAATGTGCACATCGATATAATCCACAGTGGCTGAATACATTGTGTGGAAAACTAGAAGGGGGTTGAATAGTTTTACGTCTTTTTTAAATTTATTACCAAAATATTTTATAGCTTATTAAAACCTTCGATTCGATCTCAAGTGAATTCAAGCAACAACTAATATAAGCAATTCTAATCTAATAATGAAAGTATTAAAATAGAATGAAGAAAAGATAGAGTTAGAAAGATCAAACCACAACACGCGAATTTATAGTGGTTCGGCTACAAGGACACCTTCCTTGCCCTACTCCACTCCCTGAGTACCACACTCGAAAGTTTTCTTCACTATGTCAACAAACTCCTTATGGTGGAGAAACCTTACACACCTTGGCTTACACGAGTTAACGACACTAAGCTAAATGTCGAGTTCTAATCGTAGCTAGAACCAATCTCACAATTTCACACCTTCTTCACACCTTCACAACTTCTTCAAATCTTCACACCTTGTCAACTTCACACCTTCTTCTAAGCACAACTAAGTCACAACTACTAAACTACTTTACAACACACCTAGTTTCTACAATCAACAAATTCACACAACACCTTTTACAAATATCTAACACTACTACAATATGAAACTAGCTAATCACAACACTACTACAATTAGATGGATGTAGAGGAGTGTTCTTCTTCTTGCACTTGAGTGGATGAAGCTTTGGATCACTTGGAAACAAAGACTTATGAATTATATGATCAAGGATTTTAGATCTAGAAATGGAGGTTGGATCAGAAAGTTTATAGTGCAAAAAGGTGAGAAAAATATGTGAAATGATCCAATATTTATAGGGCCAGAAATTACTGTTCTGGAGCGTGCCGGTCCCCTTAATTAGTGGCCGGTCCCCTTAATGATTAAGGGGGCCGCCTAGTAAAATTAAGGGGGCCACCCTCCTGAACGTTGGAAAAGTTTTTCTGGATAAAATTTGCCCTTTTTGGTTGGAAATTTGAAATCATATCTTTGTTGTTTAATATAACAATACCAAAAATGATTTACAAATATATATAAAATGTTTATATCATTTTATAAAATGTTATGTCTTAAGACAAGGTTTCCTTTGATCATGTAATACATAAGATGCTTAGTTTATGCATACCTTAAGTGATATTAGATGTAGAGGTAAATATTTATTACTAAATACTTGTTTACGTCTTAATCTTGACTTAATTTCATTTGAGTTTTGTGATTATCAAAACATAGGTTTATTGAGAAATATTAATAACGTTTTTAGACATTATTTATATCAACAATCTCCCCCTTTTTGATGATTACAAAACTTAAACTCATTAACTCAAAAATTAGTTTTTAAAACAAGTATTTTAGCGAGTTTATATTTACTTCTCCCCCTTTTGTAGAATCAAAAAGGTTATGCCGACAATTTTCAAACGTGAAAATTTGACGGGAAGATATCTCCCCCTTGATGTGTACTCCCCCTCGTTTGGGGGCACCAAGAGAACGAGCTATGGAATTCTTTGCAAAACAAAAATATTAGAAGCACAAGTATATGCATGCAAACATGTGTAAGGTGATAAGGAAATAATTAAGCATGTTTGAAAGAAAGCATTCATATTAAAGAAAATGGTTGTGTCAAGACACAACATACAAGTAGCAATAAGGATTACAAGTAGAAAAGCTAGTTCACAAACTAACAACTAGGAAAATACATCATCATGCAAAGAGTACATGGTCTTCATAGAGCTTGCAAGCAAAAGGGTGGTAGGGGTTTTATTTATTAAGCATATCATATGCTTAATTTGGAGAGCATGATGGTGATGGTGGAGGAATGGGTGAGAATTGTGGTGGAGGAATGATTGGAGAGGATGGTGGAGTTGGTGGTGGTGGTGGGTTGGTAAGCAAATGTTCAATATGTGAAAACATATATTGAATTTCATCTCTAAGTCCAAAGATGACGGTGCGGTTGTGGATGCAACAAAGACAAGTATCCCCATGGGATTCAAGTAGCCTCCAAGGCACGGGATTGGCAAAGAATGGTGGTGTAATTGGTGGAGATGAGAGATGAGCATCAAGAGGTGTTATTGATGAGAGTGAAATGGTAAGATGGGTGGAGATAGGTTCTTGTGTAGGAAGTGGTGATGATACTTGTGGTGACAAGTGTGAGTTGATGTAGTCATTGATTGATGAGGTTGAGGGTATGGAGGATGAGGAAGTTCCATGAGTGGAAGGTGTTTTAGATGGTGCATTGGGTGCACTTGGGGATGAGCATTTGGGTGGAGGTGATGGGGTTTTGTTGTCTTCATTTGTTAAGTCAATGAAGAGTTGTTTTGGGGGGATGACCACAAGCTTTTGTTTCTTGGAGGCTTTGGAGTATGAGGTGCTTGGTGGAGTCATGATGATTTAGATGGTGAATGATGAGATGAAGAATGGTGATTATGGAGGGAATTTATAGTATGGAAATGGTTGATTTAGGTATGTATTTGAAATGGTTGAATGAGATTCTAAAATCAGTTGGGTTAAAATGGGAAATGGTAGCTGAAACTAGAGAAAGGGCTCACAAGATGCAAAAGAAAACAGTGAATCCAGTTCCAGATGGCCGGTCCCCTTAATTGTATGTCGGCCCCCTTAATGATTAAGGGGACCGCCTAGGGAATTAAGGGGGCCGCCCATCTGGTGTTTTCCCAGACGACCAGAAACCCAAAATTTGCAGAATTTGGTGATTTTTCAAGTGTGTTTTCCAGCAAGCTCTATTAGAAGTATATACTCTAGGAATGATGATATATATATATATATATATATATATATATATATATATATATATATATATATATATATATATATATATATATATATATATATATATATAACCAAAATTTGCATGCAAATTAACATATTATAATCCACATTGAAAAGAAACATAGCATAACATTAAGATAGAAGCATGATTAAAGTCTAAACATCATCCAAGAGATAAACAAGAAATAACACAAGTATTTTCGAATAAATCGGACAAATAACAAACCATACAAATGTCTAATATAAACAAATAATAACAAGTAGCAATACATCAATATCTTCTACTTCTTCTTCTTCCCAATCATCTTCCTAAACATCTTTCCAACGGATTTGAATCCTCCTCGAAGTTCTTCATGTATTTGTTGTTGACGGTTGATAATGGACGTCTGACGAGTGAAGAGAAGCTCATCGGTACGTTCATGAGGAAGAGGAACTTGATACTCGGTATCGTCAATATCGGAAAGATTTTCAACAAAGGTCGTGGGGGATGGAGTACTAACACATGAGGTGTCTTCCTCCTCATCATCATCATCTTCACGATGAGATGTAGAACCACGAGGCCTAGAATACAAAGGAATACGAGATTTTCCTTTGTCACTTCGAGAACGACGAGTACGAACAAGAGTGAGTTGGTTCAAAGTAGGAAGGACTTGAACGTAGTAATCTCTTTGAATATGTGGGTAATGTTCCATGACATAATGATAAAGTCGTGTGAGGAACATACCGTAAGGAAGATTGGCATTTGGGGTGTTTTTGGCGGACATGATTCAATGAATAAAAAGATAAGCCAAATTGTATTGCTCTTCAACAACTACACAATATAGCATGTGGGCAATGCTCGCCGTGACATGATCACGGTGACCACCAGTACCAAACGCATTCTCGCGAATGAGTTCTTCCTACTTTTTCATATCTCGGCTTAGCTCTTTGAGGAGGATTTGATTTGCATGAATATCAACATTCTTTGACTTGATTACTCGACTAGTCGTACGATGTTCTAGTTCAAGCATTCGACGAATGTCTTCAGGACTAGGAATCTCAGAATAGTAGGGGCCATCCTGAGGACGATTTCTTTCAAGAGAGGAAAGATCCCATTCATTTGAGAAAACGGCTTGGCCGTTGTATGGGATTCTAAGAATTTGTCCAAATTGAGCAAGAGTAAGAGTGATGAATTGATTTTGAATCATGAAGGAAATGAGGAGATGACCATAGGGATCGGTTTGCACCGTCACTTGGCTATAGAAGTCGAGGATAAAACGAGGAATGATTGGTTCGTTGATTTGGTAAAGACATTCAAAACGAATATTGGAGAACATTCGTTCGGTTTGATCAGATTCATAGAAAGATGGATCGACAATTCTTCCTTCGTGAATGTTTCTATTTTCAATGGGATGATAGAAACATGCGACTGAAGGAGACATGCCGGGAGTAGAAGAGACATTTGGAATGTATTGTTTGGTTTTGGAGACATCACCAACCGTGGTCTTAGGCATTTTCACCTAAACAATATAACAACAAAAATAAAATCAATATAGAAACAACTATTATGCATATATATATATATATATATATATATATATATATATATATATATATATATATATATATATATATATATATATATATATATATATATATATATATATATATATATGCAATATTTGTGGAACGAAATTCTACTTCGACACAAAAAAATATTCTATGAAGTAGTTTCACAATGTTCATTGTATTTTTGATTTTAAACTCGTTTAGAATATACGACATCAAAGAGTATTATATCATAATTCATTTCGAAGTAAGGCTAGATATATATTAGATTATATATCTTCCCTTTCATACGAGTTTGACACAACATAAGCATGTTTAAAAGGTTAAAATGCGAATTTTTGTTTTCAAAATAACTTTTTTGAAATAAACCAAATGCTCCCTTAACTAGATAAAAATATCCTAAAAACATCAATATATATATATATATTGATTATATATCTTGATGACATCTATTGATTCTAATAGTTTTAACAAATTTTATGAGCTAGTTTTAAGTTTCAAATTACTACATATAATTATAGTTTGTTCATGAACCAAATGCCCATGTTGCGTTCATGAATCATTTTTCAACGAATTGAAAAGTATGTTTTTATTGTTTACAACATTGAACCAATGTAATGTAGTAAGTTTTAACTAGTATTTAAGAGTAATATCAACAATACGCCTTTTGAAAAAAAAATTCAACAAGGGTTTATGGGCGATTAGAGATTTTGACAAAATGATATGTTATACTAAGTTTGAGTTGCAATACATCATCCTAATCCTATGGGAAGCATTTGGTTGTTCAATTCCTAGCTTCTATTTCACTAAAATTCGAACTAAAATAAATTTTAATAAAATGCCTAATTATTGATTAGACACCAAATTGAATGAAATGTGATGAAATGTATGTTGGAAAACTTACAAAAGATGTTGTTATACGTTTGGTTAACGTTTGCCCCTTGAGAAACAACCCCGGATTGGTGATATGGTGGAGGATTTTGATGGTTTTGGGTATTTTGGTTCGTACTCAGCAGTGGTGAGGGAGAAATAGATGAACAAATGGAGTGTTTGGGAAAAGATTTAAGGTGGAAAACGATTTTGAGAGTGTCAGATGGCCGGTCCCCTTAAACATTAAGGGGACCGCCCCCGATAACAAGCCGGTCCCCTTAATTATTAAGGGGGCCGCCTTTGAAATTTTAGAATTTTCGCGGAATTAGTTTCTGGAACAAATATATTTATACGTATATAATTAGATTTATAATATATCAAAAATACGTAAGCGTTTATTGGCACGATGATAGAATACTTAACAAATTTTAATTACCGTTTCGATAATTAAAATGTACCTTTGACAATTTTGGATAAAATGATCTAAGTGTTAAGTTGATGAGGGGTTTGAGGTGTATTCGGGAATATGTGAATATGTGTATATATGTATATATGTATAAATATATATAAGTATAAATGTGAGTGAATGATGGGTTGATGGGTGAGGTTTGAGAGATGATAACGGAGATAGAATATAGTCGGCGAAAGGAGTTTGTTTCATCCATAGTGTTCACGTGCGAAGACGTTCTTAGATGATAATAGTCCACTTGACTCATATCCCTTCATCATCATGAGTCTTCTAAAAGTGGACTTAATAGAATTACGCGAGGGGGAATGAAAGGGTTCGATAACGAACAATTTCCTAGAGTTCTAGAAAGTCAACTAATGACGTATCTAGGTTATGTGCAAGTATGTATATATATATATATATATATATATATATATATATATATATATATATATATATATATATATATATATATATATATATATATATATATATATATATATATATATATATGTATATATATGATCGAACAAATAGAGGAAAATAGCAAGCTATATCTATGCAAACAACGTAATCAAACAAGGCATATTTATCTAAGCATGGCAATGAGTTGTGAAAGAATGGCGTACCCGGTGGTCTTAAAAAAAAATCTTCAAAATCATCAAGATGACATATAGACTTTGAAAAAGTCTACGTTGAGAAAAACTTCAAGATTGCCTCAAGGAATGTTCATCTAGCTATTCGGTCCCCATTGCCTCTTTGGTCCAAAGTTGTTTGGTCTAAACATGTTTAACATTTGACTAGGATGCATGAAAGGTGGTAGTATACCCCAAGGATTGTAGCTTTGTTGATAGTTCCACATTTGATTACTATTGTTATTGTAGTTTTGCCTATTTTGGTTTCTTCTTGGTTGAGGTGTTTTAGACCTAGGATGAGGATTATTTGGTTTTCTAGGTGGTGGAGTTTTAGATTTTATCTTAGGTTTAGAAGATCCTAATTCGTTTTTTAAAGACGGTTTATAAAATGCTTTTACTTCTTCATCGTTGGCAAGAGGTATTTTTCTATCATTAATAAGTATATACTTAGGATTAGATTTTAGAGGATTTTGCTCATTAAGTTCATTTTCGAATTTGACATTTTTAATTTCGCTTGTTGAAGCTTCATTTGAATTAAATCCTAAACCGGTTTTATCTCCGGATACTCTTTGAATACTTATTATTTTACTAAGTGAGTGACTACTATTTTCAAATTTATCAAGTTTGCGAATTTCTTCCCTAAGTATTTCGTTTTCACCTTTAAGCACTTGACATGATTTACATTCTTTAAAAATTTCTTTACCTTTTTCAAGTTGATGTTTTTTAATTAGTGATTTGTTTTTGGCCATTACTAGTTGTCCTAATTTGCATAGTCTATTATATTCATTATCTAGGTCTTTTTCATCTAAAGATAAACTTTCATCACTAAAATATTCGGTTTCGGAACGTACCTCATTTGATGTATTCGGCATAAGACACTTCTCTTCTTTTGTCGTTTCTTTCTCATCTTCATCACTATCACTCCAAGCTCCTCCAACAAAAGCTCTTTGATTTTGATCTCTTGTCATCGTTGGACATTTTCCAATAAGGTGATTTGGATCACCACACTTAAAACATTTCCTTTCATTCTTGTTGTTCTTGTCATCCTTACTCTTTTGAAATGTTTTCTTTTCATCATGCGGTTGTCTTACGAATCTTCCTCGCCTTTTGAAGAATTTCTTGAAATCTCTTACGGCCATGGCGTATTCTTCGTCATCACTTTCGGAAGATGAGCTATCTTCGATACTAGATTCCTTTCTAGCTTTTAAGGCGATTGACTTGCTTTGCTCTCGTTTTTCTTTGACCATTTCGGAATCCTTCTTAATAATAACTTCGTAAACTTTTAGATTTCCAATTAATTCATCAAGTTGCAATGTTGACAAATTCTTTGATTCTTCAATAGCCGTCACTTTAGCTCGCCATTTTGGATGAAGAGCCCTAACAAAATTTCCTAACAAAATTCCTACTAGAAAAATTCTCATCAAGTGCTTTTAAACTTGTGATGATAGTGTTAAATCTAGCAAAAGCATTATCAATTGATTCCTCTTCCGGAATCGTGAATTGCTCATATTGTTGAACAAGTAGATCTATCTTATTATCTTTGACTTGACTATTACCTTGGTTAGTTATTAGTAAAGAGTTCCAAATTTCTTTTGCGGTTTCACACATAAAGATCCTTTCGTACTCTTTACGTGGTAGCGCATTATAAATAACCATTTTTGCTTCATTATTTTTAGCAAGTTTTCTTTTTAAATCATCATTTTGTTTTTCAAAAGGTACGATTTCATCTTTCTTTGTTTCGGGGTTATTTTGAATAGGTAAAAACTCACCATTAGTAATAACATGCCAAAGATCTAGATCTTTTGACTTCACATAAGTTTCGAATCGATTTTTCCAATATAAAAATCCATCACTTTCAAATAGTGGTGGTCTTTTCATAGATTACCCTTCTAAATATTTTTCAGATTCCATAGATCGTTACAAGTTTTAAAATACAATATATTTTAAAGATCTTGCTAGACGTGGCTCTTGATACCAATTGTGGAAAACTAGAAGGAGAGTTGAATAGTTTTACGTCTTTTTTAAATTTATTACCAAAATATTTTGTAGCTTATTAAAACCTTCGATTCGATCTCAAGTGAATTCAAGCAACAACTAATATAAGCAATTCTAATCTAATAATGAAAGTATTAAAATAGAATGAAGAAAAGATAGAGTTAGAAAGATCAAACCACAACACGCGAATTTATAGTGGTTCGGCTACAAGGACACCTTCCTTGCCCTACTCCACTCCCCGAGTACCACACTCGAGAGTTTTCTTCACTATGTCAACAAACTCCTTATGGTGGAGAAACCTTACACACCTTGGCTTACACGAGTTAACAACACTAAGCTAAATGTCGAGTTCTAATCGTAGCTAGAACCAATCTCACAACTTCTTCACAACTTCACACCTTCTTCACACCTTCACAACTTCTTCAAATCTTCACACCTTCTTCACACCTTGTCAACTTCACACCTTCTTCTAAGCACAACTAAGTCACAACTACTAAACTACTTTACAACACACCTAATTTCTACAATCAACAAATTCACACAACACCTTTTACAAATATCTAACACTACTACAATATGAAACTAGCTAATCACAACACTACTACAATTAGATGGATGTAGAGGAGTGTTCTTCTTCTTGCACTTGAGTGGATGAAGCTTTGGATCACTTGGAAACAAAGACTTATGAATTATACGATCAAAGGATTTTAGATCTAGAAATGGAGGTTGGATCAAAAAGTTTATAGTGCAAAAAGGTGAGAAAAATATGTGAAATGATCCAATATTTATAGGGCCAGAAATTACTGTTCTGGAGCGTGCCGGTCCCCTTAATTAGGCGCCGGTCCCCTTAATGATTAAGGGGGCCGCCTAGTAAAATTAAGGGGGCCGCCCTCCTGAACGTTGGAAAAGTTTTTCTGGATAAAATTTGCCCTTTTTGGTTGGAAATTTGAAATCATATCCTTGTGGTTTAATATAACAATACCAAAAATGATTTACAAATATATATATATATATATATATATATATATATATATATATATATATATATATATATATATATATATATATATATATATATATATATATATATATATATATATATATATATATATATATAAAATGTTTATATTATTTTATAAAATGTTATGTCTTAAGACAAGGTTTTCTTTGATCATGTAATACATAAGATGCTTAGTTTATGCATACCTTAAGTGATATTAGATGTAGAGGTAAATATTTATTACTAAATACTTGTTTACGTCTTAATCTTGACTTAATTTCATTTGAGTTTTGTGATTATCAAAACATAGGTTTATTGAGAAATATTAATAACGTTTTTAGACATTATTTATATCAACACATTGCCATGTCCTCGTACTGTGCTCAAATTTTGTGGATGAGATCTCAACTATCAGATTATGGGTTTGACTTCAACAAAATCCCGATGTATTGTGATAACAAAAGTGCCATTGCTTTGTGCTGCAACAATATCCAGCATTCCCGAGCCAAACATATTGACATCCGTCATCACTTCATCAGAGAACAAGTGGAGAAAGGGGTAGTGGAACTTTACTTTGTGAGGGCAGAGTTTCAACTGGCGGATATATTTACAAAGGATCTCTCTCGTGAAAGATTCCAGTTCATTCTTCCACGACTTGGGATGAAGAGCCTCACACCAGAAACTCTTAAGTATCTTCAGGAAGATAATGAGGAGTGAAGGATTGCTTCCACATATCCTTTGTGCATAGCTTATCACAAAAAGAAAATAGAAAATTATAAAACCTATAAAAACCATAAAAATCTGAAAAACTACAAAAATCCAAAAATATTCCTCTCTTGACATGTCTCTTATGTAATCAATATTATGTAAGTTTCTAGAAATGTCATTCAATAATGACACGGAAACATACATATGCTTGAGCAAGAGTTTTTCTTTTTCAAATAATGTTTTTCTAAAACATGTCGTTTCTCAAAACATTCTTAAAAATTATGGCTTGCAGTTATATTAGGCTGTAACCCGGACTTCAAAATTATGGCTTGCTATTACCTCAGATAGCAACCCGTTTTTCAAAATGAGGAAAACACGTCACCAAAAAGACGGTTGTTCCTAGCAAAGGGTGCCATTCATCCGAGCGTGAGTTACTTTACATTCATGCACCCTCGATCTGATGTACGATTCAGTGCATCATTTCTTATATAAGAAGAGAAGTCTTCTTTTTATCGCCAATGCTTTCCCTTCTATGATTTTTCCGGAAAGTATTTGTGCAAAACTTGGTAGTACCATGAAATTTTGGTTGAAAATCAAACTGAATCCACATTTTGATAAATTTTTTCACTCAATCAATGACATCAATTATTTCTGTTTTAACATCCGTCATTCGTTGAGGGGGAGAGTGCTTTCTCAAAATTTTATGTATCATCAAAACTCTCCACTTTGTACATAATAAGCAATAAAACAACATGTGATGGTTATGTGTCAGTATGAGAATTTTTCAAAGAGTTTTTCGTTAAAAATTCAAATCTTGTGTAAACTCATCAATTCTGACACATAACAACCTCCCTCACAGTTTGAGGGGGAGCAGAAAAAGGTTCCTTTTATCAGAAAATATTAAAACTGACCGCATTTCTCTCCCAAACGTTTTCTAACTTATTTAAATCAATTGAGATCCAAAATCTCGAAAGGTTTGAATTTTTTTATCGGGGGAGAGAATGTGATTTAAATATGAAATCTGATAATCAAACGTGATCTTTTGGACTCAATAATAGGTTCCCACATATGTGCTAAACTCTTTCGAATATCGATGCACATATTGAGGGGGAGCAAAAGGCGTTTGTGGAAAAATATCTAAGACCGGCCATTTATCTTTATACACAGAGTTATAAGGATGGTTAAGGTTAGGTATGAGTTCCCATGATCCACCAGAACCGGAAGGATCTTCCCAGGGACAATTCTCTAGATAGAATAGTTAGGAATGATTAAAAAAGGAGAAAAGTGAGGAAGGGAAGAGTGCCGACTGAGATAGTGCTAGGACTGGAACAAACCCAACAAGGTTCTAGTGATGAAGTCTCGGTAAGCAATGAAGGGGTTGAAGAATTAAAAAGAAATGAAATGAGAAAGGGTGAAAAGAAATAGACCTCCATATATTCAACCTTAGGGCAGAAACCAAGTTCAATTCATAAGCTACTGGCGGTTACTAAGGTAACACTGGTATTGAAGACAAGACGTCATGGACCCAGTGACGCACTACACTAAACTTCCCAACCACTCAAGTTCTCTTAAAAGAGCTTGTTTCATTCTCACGGGGAACCCTGTGTAATGTATCGACCGCTCATTGCCAGCCATGTTAGTACCTAAATAGGAGACGCCTCCCCAGTCTCCAGGAGCGGATCAAAACGCACTATTGAGTCTAGAGCCAAAGAGATCATCCATAAATCTCACTAGGACACACTTCCAATATGCTTATTGTTTCACACAATGTGGAAAGTAAGATAAAATATTTAGAGTCCTACGCATTATCCTTGTGGTATTGCCAGAACATCCGAGTGATATGAAAATATTCACGATGAAGATGGAAATCCTTCTAGAGCGAACATCATTCAAGCTCTTGGTAGGTGACATGTGAGATCCATCTTGGATTAATGATCAAGTGACAACTGGAAAGCAACGATGGTGCGATTAAATATTGAATCAAACTTGTTCCAGGTTATGAATTGACGGATGCTTTTGCAAAAACCTTTCAATGTGCTCACAAACTAATTTTCGAGCACATTGATTGTGTATAATATTTCTAAAAAAGTTGATGGAAATGTGATTCAAAGTATAAAACTCTCGTCGTGTCTCAAAATGTTTATTATATAACACATGAGTGATTTGTATAAATCTATTTCTCATCAATCAGTGAATATCAATTCACCGATTCACTCTATCGTGCTGTCTGCTTTGAGACGTTCCAGTATGAGAACATGCTTAGTATGAAGATTCCGAAGTGGATTCTTTGGAAGATTCATTACTACAAGCTAGAAATTCCTGTCAAGGAGAGTCTTCTTTAACAGAGACACTACCTGATCACAGGTCGGTTCTCAAAAAACCGGAGGGTAGTCCGTCCTCGCAGAACTAATGACAAAGCCATATTCATTCTCTATCTTTATTGCTAACTATTTTATTTCAGGAAAATATAAAGATGACGATGGTGATACCCAACTCCAGCTGAATCGTGTCATTCCATACCTCATTCTCACACTGCCTACTCATTCTAAATGAAGATCATATCTGTTTAGAGACTTGCAACAATGAATGTTAAAGAGACTAACAACAACGCCTCCGTAACTCTGATGAAAAGTCTCCTAATCTAGACGAGTGTGAGCATGACTGTCCAAAAGTTACTACATCACATGAAGGCAATACGACTAAGGATGGGCTTGGAGATTTACGGTGGCTGATGACCTCAAAGAAAGCTCAAAGATCACACTTATGCCAAAGGAACCACAAATCACAAGATCATTGCTTGATGTACAAAGTGATCAAAAGTGAAGAATCAGAACCTACGAGCTACAAGATCTAAAGAATGCTTGAAGACAAAGATCTTAAATTTCAAAGGTGACCTCGCTTAGGGGGAGATTGTTAGGAATACAATTATTCCTATAAAAGACTCGGTCACCTAAATGATGTAATAGCATTAAGTTAGCTCGTAGTTAGTTTATTTATTAGTTAGTATTAGTTTAAGTATCACCGTGGAAGAAGGACGGGTCTTTACCCACTGTATACCTGATCTATAGCCCGGGAGTGGGCGTTTATGTTGTAAGTATAAATACCCCTCTCCCATCAAGGGAGAGTGTTGGACCTTTCACTTGAAGCAATCTAATATTTCTTAGTTTCTCTCATTCTCTCTAAAGGTTCCATTCTTTTTCTTTTGTCTCTAACTCAACGCCACACATCCACCATGTATTTCATGTTTGAGACTTAATGTTTGTCCTACAAACTATATATAGATTTACAAGGGTGACGACGTTACCTTTTGATGGTTGACGCCGTCATCTTGCCGCGGCTAGGGTTTCTTGTCGCCCAATCAAACTTCTTGACGCCGTCACTCTTTAAGTGTTCTGGGTCGTCACGCTTTAGTGTGATACGTGACGGCCTACTCTTGGTAGAACATGATGCCGTCACGTGTTAAGTTCTGATTCTGTTTTGGCGCGTCAAGTGTAAATGTAACTTCCACCTCTTGTCACATATGCTGACGCCGTCCCTTTGAACAGGTGACCCCGTCAGGTGCAATTTTCAGCTTGGACTCTTGACTTTATCGTTTTCTTCACTTTTTGCTCCAAAAACGTCCAAAATGCTTCGTTTTCCAGAATTCTCTTCAAAAGTACCTAAAATGACAAAAGGGACAATTTAGGGTAATAATTGATCATATTATCACGACTTAAGGCTTAAATGACCCCTTAAAAGCGTAACAAATTTCGCCTCATTATTGATTATGACGAAACTTATGCCCCTGTAGCTAGATTAGAATCTATAAGAATACTCCTTGCCTATGCATGCGCCCTATACTTTAAGTTATTTCATACGGACGTGAAAAGTGCATTCCTTAACGGTTTTATCAATGAGGAGGTTTATGTGGCACAATCTCTGGGATTCATTGACTTCGCAAAACCTGATTATGTTTATAAACTCATGAAGGCTTTATATGGACTCAAACAAGCCCCTAAGTTTTGGTATGATTGATTAAAAGCATTTCTTATTAAACATGATTATTCCATGGGAATGGTAGATAACACTCTTTTCACTAAAAAGAAAACCCCGAATCTCATCATTGTACAAATATATGTAGATGATATTATATTTGGATCGACTTGTCGAGAAATGTGTGATGAATTTGTCAAAATCATGCATGATGAGTTTGAGATGAGCATGATGGGTGAACTAAACTTCTTCCTAGGATTACAAATAAAACAATTAGAAGATGGAATATTTTTCAACCAATCTAAATACATTAAGGAAATGCTTAAGAAATTTGGCCTAGAAGATTCAAAACCTATGAAAACACCTATGTCTACGGAAGTGAAACTCACAAGAGATGAAGAAGGTGAGTCCGTAGATAATACTAAGTATATAGGAATGATAGGTAGTTTACTATACTTAACGGCAAGTAGACCCGATATCATGTTTAGTGTTTGCCTTTGTGCCCGCTTTCAAGAGGATCCTAAAACCTCTCACCTAGAAGCGGTTAAGCGTATCTTTCGATACATTAAAGGCACTATACACTTAGGATTATGGTATCCTAAGGGATCCGGCATAGAAACCATTGTCTATGCGGACTCGGATCATGCGGGAGACTACGTGGATCAAAAGAGCACTAGCGGTATTTGTACGTTTATGGGGTGTTGCCTAACATCTTGATTTTCGAAGAAGCAGACCGCTCTTGCTATTTCTACCACCGAAGCTGAATATGTAAGAGCTGGAAAGGCATGTGAACAAGCACTATGGATGAAACAAGCTCTCGTAGACTATGGAATTAGGTTAGAAAATGTTCCTATTATGTGCGATAACAAAGGTGCTATAGATTTAAGTAAGAATCCCGTTCAACACTCTAGGACTAAACATATAGAAATATGTCACCACTTACTTAGGGATAATGTACAAAAGGGAAACATATATATAGAAAAGGTTGCATTGGAAGATAACATTGCGGATATATTCACAAAACCCCTTAAGCGTGAACTATTTAACCACTTACGTTTAGGATTAGGAATGATGGAACAAATTGACTAAATTTTATTGCATTTACGTTAATCATTTATTGCATAAAATTTATTTTTCTTTTCTTTTCTTCGTATCTAAGTCTAGGAATCTATTTCGCACAAAATTGAAGATTGGGAAACTACATTGCATAAACATTTCTATCAAACCCAATCTATTTTATTCAAACAATTCTGACTTCTAGGAAACACATGAAAACCATTTTTCTTGCATTGTTGAATAATGCTAAAAACATTCTTTAAAATCATGCATGAAATCTCACATGAATTGTCAAAATATATAATCTAATATATACCTTTGACATTCATGGGTTGAGCAAAATCGAATAAAGGAGAATTTGGATTGCTTATTAGGATATTTTCATCTTTGCATTAGGAGTTGAAGCAATCACATCTCCACATTTGTTGCATATAGGTACACACTAGGACAAGGTCAAGAATCACATTGTCACATTTGTTCCATCACTAGTTTCTCACTCACTAGTTGCCTTTGCCCTTGCACTATGATAGTTCTCTTAGGTAGAATGACTTGCTTGTGTGCTCTATTACTTAATTGGTTTTGCCTGCATGCTTAGTTATGATTAAATTACATGCTAAATTGCCTCAAAGAATTGAACTTGCTTGAAACCAAACCCCAAAACACAACCTTTCTGAAATTTTCTGCCAAAAACCCATTTCTAGCAATCTGGGAACCGCCAGATGGGCGGCCCCCTTAATTATATAAGGCGGCCCCCTTAATTATTAAGGGGACCAGCCCCTTAATTAAGGGGACCGGCCATCTGATGGTCGGGTTTACAAAATCTTTTCTGCTTTTTAGCCCATTTCATCCTACACTTCCCAAAATTCACAAACATATTTTGTCCTAATCTCTCAAACAAACATTATACATCCCTAATCACACAAATCCCACACTATAAATACCTCATTCTTCAAACTCACAATTCACCTCATCATGACTTCTCCAAACAAACCAAAATTAAAAGCCTCAAGGCTAGCAAGGATGACCGAAAAACCCGTTTGGCGAAGAAAAACAAGCCCTCGAAACAAGACCATCACAACCAATGAAGTTGGAAATCAACCAACACCTCAAACCACTTACTTCCCCAAATACACTCCAAATACACAAGGACATTCCTTTGAACCACTTTACAAACCATACAACAATGGCCAAACATCCACCTTCTTCCCAAGCTACACATCTCAACCTCAATCCAACTACAATGATCTATACCAATTTGGTCAATCATCAAACTACACCTCCAATAACTTCACCCCCAACTACACAACCCCACTTCATCTATATCAACCAAATTATTCACTCTACATTGCCATAGAAAAGCAAAAATTCCGTGAAGAAATCAACCAAATCCATGATCTAAGTGATCTCCTTGCTATGCATCTTGCACAACGCAACAAAGGGAAATCTCCATCATCACCCTATGCAAATTGCTTACCCCACTCTCTCAACTTGGATCAAGTTACCAACCACACCCATTATTTCCCTTGTTGCATCTTCCTCCAAAAACAAATCCACTACTTGAGTGAAGATATTTCTTGGATCGAATATCTTCTCACTCGTCCTCATCCCATACATCCCTTAACACGATACAACATTGTGAGATCCACCTCTTCCACTCCATACCCTTCTCCATCAAACAACTAAGCGTTAAGCTTATGTTCCCCTCAAACAAATAAAAACACTTGTAATACCTCAAATTCTAAAACATGAAAAATGACCAAAATGCCCTTAAGAAAAAAATTTGCAACAACATTTTTATAATACCAGAGGAAACCCTAGACATCTGGAAATTTGGCAACATATGATCAAATAAATTATGAATGAATAAAATTTGCAATTTTGTAAAAGAAAAAATATATTCTTTCATAAAAATTAATTAAGGATCGAATATATATGTATGTATATATATTTATAATTAATTTAAAGAGTTAAAAATACAAATATAATTAGGAAACTTGTATTTTGACCTTATCACATAAACTTGCAGGCCAAGATAAGTATTTTATCCAATAAATAACACCATTACACGTTTATATTTTTTAAAAACCCATAAACCGACTTTAAATAAAGTCGACACCCACAAAATCCCATTCAAGTCGACTCAAGGTTTTTCACAGCTCCCAAATAATTTTCCTGGTCTTTTATAAGTTCATAGAAGGTGATAAAAATAGAGGTTGCAATTGTGGGTGATCGAATCAAGATAAGGGTTTTAAATTTTGTCGGTTTGTTCTAGCAAGAATAAGAAATTCATTCTGCCTCATTCACACGACCTAAAATATTTCTGCTATTTCTTTGGTATCCTATATATCATATATAATTAGTATAAAATGTTGGAATTGAACAATGCATATTAATATGAACATACAAATTTATATAAGCTAAAAATCCTAAAATTAAACTATAAATATGAAAGCAGCTATGCGAATTTTGTAAGTTTTGAATATATTTTATTCTGGTCCTTATTACATCATATAACATTAGAAAAATAGTTATTGTAATTTTCGAAGCCTAGAAACTAAGTCTGGATTTGTTTTTATAATCGGTTTAAAAAAGAATAAAAGAATAGAAAAGGAAAAAGGAAGCGTGCAAGCTAGGGTTAGGGTTTTGGTATAGAACCTGGTGTAATTTATGTATTTTAAGGTTGAATTTAATGCTAGTAATGATCAGGTAAATTTAGGATTAGGGTTTGGTGGATTTTTATATAACCGATTGGATATTAAAAAGTATAAGGGTGTGTTTTGTAATTTTATAAACTTAAGGATTATTTTTTTTAAGTATATTGGACCAGGGGTAACTGGGTAAAATTAGTACAAAGGTGGGAAGTGTAAGTTTTGTAATTAAAAGGATTAAATTGTGGGTTATACTATATAAAGGGTACGAACTGTATTTTTATTAAATTAAGGGGTTAAACTTGTAAATTATGGAAATTAAGGGCTATTTAGTATAATATGATGTTAAAGGGTTGTTAGGTGTGAATTTGGATAATTAAAGGCTTAATGTGAAGATTATAAGGATTAAATTGTAATTTATGTAATTAAAGGTTTAAATTGTAAAATTATTAAAATTAAAGGGGTGGAATTATAAATATGGGGAAACTTACTAATTCTGAAAAGTTACTAAAACTGGAAAGCCGACTAAGAGGAGCAATCAAATTTAAGATAAAGTTATTAACGATAAAATGAACCCTAATTCAGGTAGACATATAGAAGAAGAAGTGAACTCTTACCTTTCGTGATTCTTTCTTTTGATCTCATTGCTTTGCTAAGGTACAGATATTCTGACCTTACTTTTAAGGTTTCCTTTTTGATATGGACTATCTGATTTGACAACCTTCTCTTTTGAAAACTTTTTGTTTTGAAACCTCTAATTTGGACCTTTACTATGATAAACCTTGTTTAAAATTTTTGTTATGAAAAATATGTTTTGTGCCTTTGTTTATGAACCTTATGTTACATGAGCTTCACTAGGCATGGGGGTTCCGTGCCCGTGTCAGAGATACACCTTTGACATGACTCTAGGGCAATAGAGTGATGTTCTGCCACGTCCCTTGGTTTTGCTGCATATATTTATCTGTTGGGAATGGGCGTATGGATGCATCCTAGATCTGTTATCTATTATCTATTATCTGGTGAATGTGGCTGGGTGTGCAATACACGTCCTTCACAAATTCTGGGAGCTAGCTACTCCATTATGTTGCCTTATATGTGTTTATGATATGATTATGATCTGTTTCTGAGCTCATGGTATTATTATGGTTCTGATTCTGTTTATACAGGTGACTGTATAAATTCCTTACCTAACCTACACATTTTTATTTCCGTATTATCCGTTACACCTATATATGTTTTCCCTAAAAATATATCACTTGTACTTCAGCATTTATATTTTGTTTCATTTTGTTATATATCTGTTCACTGGGCTTTTTAAGCTCAGCCGCATTTCTTTTCACCGCGGCAGGTATTCAAGATAGCTTTTGGGATAGCTTTCTGGGATTGAGAGTAGAGTTGAGTTGAAGATTTTGACCATAGTCATTTAGAGCAAGTTATTTATATAAGACTTCCGCTTTTGATATGTTCTGTTTGTTTTGATGTAACACCATATTATTGTGACATATTTAGCCTTGTTGGGTTGGGGTGTTACAATTTATGGTATCAGAGCCAGGTTTGATCGGCGGATTCATAAACCGTAGAGTTTAGGCTATGACCTGTGAGTATTAGGCCTTTAGGATTTGCACCATAGGAGTTATGAAACAACCTTTGAGGATTTGCTTTAAGACTTCCCTATATGAAACTTAAGTTATGATCGGTGAGGATTGGGTAGACTAGGATATGGGTTTAAGTAGCACCGTTTCCGCATCACTCTGATTCATGCCTCTGATTTTAGTTAAGCCGATAAGATCACTTTTCCGAGGTTAGAAAGTTATGCACGTCCTAAAGTTCAGTAACCTAGTAAGTTTAGAATGCCTTGAGAACTATATGATTAAGCCTCATATAATTTAAGTTTCATATTCTGACTCTGATTCCCAGCTTTGATAATTAGTTTGACCAATTGGAAGATTATTACAACCCTAAGTGTTTGACATATTCTGTGAATTCTTCTATGTTGGGCGTATTAAGTTTTGATACTATTTAATGTTTCATAAACCTTTTCTATTCATATGAGAGATCTGGAGGTTATTAGTCACGAGTATAGGAAATTGTCCACTCCATTATGATAACGAAACTATGTTTACTAAGGTTTTTCTTTGGAAGGTTATAATTCTAACAATAATTTGGGTATGGGTTAATTTTCCTAAGTTCTTTCTGTTAATAATGATTAGGACATCATATGATAATAAGGAAGAGTATGAGGTGGACTCAATGAAAGTTTAGTATTATGACAATTCGGCGTATGTTCGCTAAGTTTAGGGTTATGAGCATTTTGGTGAATGTGGAAGTATTGGTGCTCTATTAAGATAGATCTGTTAGATTAGGTTATTTTATGATACGTTTTGTTTTACGTTCGACTACATTAATGAAGATTATTTTGGAAGAGAAGAATTGTTAGGTTGCCATTAGGTTGTTTTATTCATGACTTGAGATAAAGTATGGTCGCCATGAAGGTGTATTTATATAATGCAAATATTATTATGCCTAGCCAACGTGATAATATTTCCATCATACAATGTACTCTCATTGTGAGCATATGATATTTTGGGAAGTGTTTGAGAAGCATTAGATCTCTGCTAGTTGAATTATCCGTGATAAGTGAGACTTTAGGATTTATTCTAACTGTGTGTGTTCTGCCTTCATCGTTAGATATATGGATAAGGTTCGAATTCTCATTGTATGTTTGTTAATCGTTGTTCATCCGTTAAGAAATTTAGAACTCATTATAGAGTTTCTTATCGTCTGAATTTCCGCACTCAATATATTTTTCGATATTAGTTATCAGTTGCTAGTACGTATCCGTTGAACTGAATTATGATCTGCTTTGAATAAGATATGAAGTTATGGAATTTTCATAAGAAAGATCTGTTCATCCATTTGAAATCCGTTGGAAAAGTTTTCTGAATTGAGATTATTTCTGTGATTGAAAGATTATGTGTTCGTTTCATTCTCATAAATTTTGAAATTCAACTCGTCTTCGTCTGTTTTGTTTATTCAATTTCTGAGGACAGAAATTTCTTTTTAGAGGGGAAGAAGTTGTAATACCTCAAATTCTAAAATATGTAAAATGACCAAAATGCCCTTAAGATCAAAAATTTGCAATAACATTTAAATAATACCAAAGGAAACCCTAAACATATGGAAATGTGGCAACATATGATCAAATAAATTATGAATGAATAAAATTTGTAATTTTGTAAAAGTAAAAGTGTATTCTTTCATAAAAATTAATTAAGGATAGAATATATATATATATATATATATATATATATATATATATATATATATATATATATATATATATATATATATATATATATATATATATATTTATAATTAATTTAAAGAGTTAAAAATACAAATATAATTAGGAAACTTGTATTTTGACCTTATCACATAAACTTGCAGGCCAAGATAAGTATTTTATCCAATAAATAATACCATTACACGTTTATATTTTTTTAAAACCCATAAACCGACTTTAAATAAAGTCGACACCCTCAAAATCCCATTCAAGTCGACTCAAGGTTTTTCACAGCTCCCAAATAATTTTCCTGGTCTTTTATAAGTTCAAAGAAGGTGATAAAAATAGAGGTTGCAATTGTGGGTGTAAAACACTAAAGTATGAAATCCTGAAATTCGGTCTAATTTGAAATTTCCTCAAGTTAAAGGACTAATCAGCAACTAAATCCTTAAACCATGCAAATAAGAAGAATGACACATTATAAACTAATCCTAAGATAGCATGTCATATAACAATAATTTATAACACAAATTACGTTTTGAATGATGGAAGGAAGGAAAGATACAAATATTTGACAAAATAAATTCTGATATCACACCTTAATCTCGGCCTAATCACCTCCTATTTTATCCACATGATTTTCGGCAATCGTCTATCAATCACTAATCAAATTATCTCCATCAAATTAATCTAATATATGAATGATTAAAACTTACCATGTTGAAAGACCCTGCTCGTTTATGATGACCAAACCACACCATTATCACCTCCTCATTTATAACATTCGTATATCTTGAACACAAAACAATATCCTCATCACACTTTTGAAAAAAAAAAAAATACTAAACTGCTCTAGCATTAAAAGGCGGCACACATACCCTTTTCTCCCACTTTTCCATTCAAACAAGAACTAACACCATACGCAACAAAGAAAAAAAAAGGTTCATAAAACCCTAACCCTAAGAAAAATAGCGACATAAGATCTGGTTTTCTCTCCATCTTCTGTTCGACATCAAGGGAGCCTAAAAAGAGTGTTTGTTGATCGTGGGTTTAAGCTTGTACGAAAAAGGTTTTGGGTTGCTTGGTGTTCAATTTTGTGGACCTCTCGTCCTTGTGTTTTTCTGTCCTGTCGAGGAACAACCAAAGGGTAACACATTTCTATCTTGTTCTCTTTCTCTCATTGATGGTTATTACATGTCAATATGTCATGGTCTTATTTTTTTGTGAATCGGCTAAAAAGAAAAAGAAATGATGCATAGGTTTACTCACATAAAATCATATATATTCATCACATGAAATCATACAAGCGTACACCTCTATATCTCAATATACATATTATATTTTGGAGTTTTGAATATGTAATCCATCCATATAAACTGTTAATAAGGCATAGGTTTTATTTGTTCGAAAACTCGATCAAGATTAAAAGGGTTGAACGTTAAAAAAAAAGGGTTCGAATGGATATATTGAGACCTAGGGTTAATATTTTTTTCTTGGTCCGATTTTTATGAATGGATTTCTATCTTGTTTAAATACTGGTCATATTTGCCTCGTCGCTTGTCGCATAAAACCATGAAAACTATACGCCTTTGTAACTGTTTGGTATCGAGTTGTATGGTCTGTTGTGTGTGGCGTTTTGTGGACTGTTTTATCCACTACTACAAAAAGTGCCATAGAGCCTGGTTGAAAAGTGCCATAGAGCCCGGTTTTGCCTGAGGGCTCAAAAAGGGGGGGGGGGGGGGACTCTATTCAAAAACCAAATAGAGCCCGGTTTGAAAAACGGGGTCTATTCGCAGTTATAGAGCCCGATTTTCTCTTAACAAACATGGCTTTATGTGAAAAACAAAATTTAAAAAAAAAAATGTATTTTTGGAAAAATCAGCCACTAGATCAAATTTTGAATAGCAAAAACAACCCAGTATCATTTTTCTTAACTTTCATCTATTATAAGAAATCCTAGCTATCAAATCTTCATCTTTACTTCTATCTAAAGTCCAGCCTTCAAACCGCGACTCATCTTGCTCTTAAGCTTTCATTCTAGCCGACTCATTATATATAGATGCTGCATACATAACAAGTATGGATTAGAACAAGTGAAATAACAAAAAACATAGTTATAATTCAACATGTTTATATGAAACAAGAAAGTTAAGAATGAGCATCCTGGTGGATACCTATTTCCTTATTATAATCTGACCCTCTTTCATGCTGTCAAAATTTGTAACCTTTAATTCCTTCAGATGCCCCAGCGTTAACATATTTCATCGTCTATAATCTCTATTAAACGTCAATACTACACATTTTAGTGTATTTCGACATAAGAATAAAAATATTTGGATACAGTATACATTTATGTGATTTACGGTTTACCTGCACCCTAAGTTTCTCCATGTTTGGCGAGCTTCTGACCAATAGAAAAAGGATAGGTAAACCCATGTCGTGAACGAAGCATACATGTTCAATACACAAGTATTTGAGGTGGATTAAGCACCTGGACAGATTTTCAATTACCGTAAACACTCAAATAGGTTAGCAGTGGTGGTATGAGCACAAATTTCAATAGTCCCATAGTCCATTTTCTGCAGCAAACCATAGTCAAAGATTAGTTATAAAAAGACCATGAGGCTGGATATACTTATTCAATACTGTACTAAGAAATTACCATAATCACAGTTTTGAGCAATGGACAATAGGGGTGCCATAAATCCCGACCCGACCCGGACCCGAACCCGAATAAGGATAACTCGGGTTAATCGGATCAACCCGATTAACCCGAGTACGAACTAGGGTCGGGTATCGGGTTCAAAAACTTTGCTATTCGGTTTCGGGTCAACCCGACTAACCCGATTTTTTTATTTTTTTTCCCCAGTGGTTTTATAACTGTACTCAATCTTTTATTTATTAAAGGCCCAAGTTATCAAATGAGTCTATTATATCTAATCTACTGTGAGTCAGGTCATATGTTTACTATGTACTAATATGAGTGTGTTTGTTAATATGACGAGTATAATACATATGTCTGCAACATGTATATTACTCTAATCTTGGTGTCTTGATGAGTGATGAATGGGCATGGGCCACATGGCCTACTTTGTTATATGCTTGGCATTTAATGGGTATTACGAGTATAATACATGTGTATTACGAGTATAATACATATGTTTGCAACATGTGTCATTCGTATGGTTTGGTTTGGTTTAGTTTGGTCTCGTTATTTAGATTGTGATTTTTTTAGTAAATTTGGTCTGGTTATTTCATGACATTAGTTTTCCCATCAGTCAATACTTGATTACTTGAACCTTCTCCTAAAATATACATAACCTCCTCCTCTCTAAAAAAAAAAAAAAAAAAAAGCCCCAAATTTTTTTTAAGCATTGCTTATGCTAGATGTCACAGGACAAAACCTTCTTGAGAGATGTAGCAGTTTAAGTGTATAGTTTACAACTTAATGGACGTATACAAGTTAAGAAAATAAACAGAACTTACACAGAATGCTAGTACTACTCCTGAAGTGAAACCAGCTGGGAGCTTTATAGCGGCACTAAAGAATCTGTGGTAGTATCTGTTCTTTGAATCAATCCGGACCCTAGATGAAAAAACACGCTATAAGAAAAAAGTGTTTCATGTCAACTTAGCTGATTATCTAAAGTTGAAACACAGGAGGACCTACGGCACTATCTTTCACAGTTCATTATATTACAGCTAATTATCTTTTAATGCATAATCGATATCACATATTACAACTAATTATCATTATATTACAAGAGATAAAGAGAAGAGTATGTACCAGGAGGACCTACGGCCCCATCAGATGACTCGGCTCCATCAGTCGACTCAGCCCCATCAGTTAATACTTGAACCTTCTCCTCAAATATACATAACCTCCTCCTGTAATAAAAAAATCCCCAAAACCTTCTTGAGAGAAGTAGTAGTTTAAGTGTATAGTTTACAACTTAACGGACGTATGCAAGTTAATAAACAAGAAGAAAAAAAACATGTACATATGCTCACACAATTAAGTTGTTTAGGTTCATTGATTGGTTATGGTGAGAAGTACTTCAATTAGAAACTATCAATTATCTACTTTTAGTTACCTGAGGTTGTCTAAAATGACTCATTTGAATCGCATTTAGAAGAACATGATGACTAATTGCACAAAGACTTCATTCGAATAACCAAGTCGACCATCTAAGTCCATTTTTTAGTACACAGGTAGACAACACAACTAATATGACATATGCTTAAAACAAATAATTGTACCTCTAATTATTTAATGATTTGTTTGATATTGCATTTTTTGAAAGAAAAAAAAAGAAGTCTTAACCCTAATTTTCAAAAGTGCCTTTTGTCACTAACATCTTGTAGATAATCACCTTTTTTTTCTCAAATGGTTTGCCAAACACTATTATTTACGCAATAATTAGATAATCTCTTCTAAACCCAAACACCACTTTAAACACAAAAAAGTAACTTTTCAGCAAATCCTTAATTTCAAATTACAACTAAAAATTCCATAAAATCGACTACTTTATCCTGTAAAAGTAATAAAATGAAAAGTAAAAGAAGGAATACCTTGAAGGCAACATGATTGTTAGTTTTATTGTTCAAAACCATATAACAAGAGACCTGCTTCTTCAATTCAACTATTCACAAAATAATGTACTCAATTATAACAAAACTGCAACAGATCTGTATATATAATTAATAAATTATTGAAATAAAATTACAAGGAAATGAATCTTAGGGCTGTACTCATTTTGTAATTAAGTGGCACAAAGGGTTAAATGGTTTGGGGTTGTGAAAGTGGAAGAGGGGGAAAAGATTAGGTTTTGTGAAACTAATGAAAATTGGGGAGGGAAATAAGCCGCCCAAAAGTTTTAAGTATTTTCGTTTCATTCTTGTAGAACCAAAAACAGCAAGTGATAATGCCCGGTTTTGTAAAAGGAATAAGGGCTCTAATGGTTCTTTAAATAGAGCCCGGTTTTGTAAGAAAGAACATGGCTCTTTAAGAGGAATAGAGCCCGGTTTTGAAGAAGGAAACACGGCTTTAATATTTTTAGATATAGAGCCCGGTTTTATAAAAGACAACATGGCTCTATACCATTTTTTATAACAAGGATTTCTTTTAGAGCCCGTTTTTCACTAAAACCGGGCTCTATTGAGGGGGCTCTATGTCCATTTTTGTAGTAGTGATCGTCACCTTTCAGCCCTTATCGACCAAAGTATAACACATAACGAACCCTAAAAAACCTGTCGTTGTTAACGTGAATATTAAAAGAGTTTGAGCGTCATGCGTTTTGTTGGTTCGCGATAGGGCTGAGTGTGGTGACTCGTGTACTTTTCGATATCGAACTGTCTCTTGTACGAAGGTAATTGTAAAACCACACTCACTCTCAAAATAGTTTGGTTAATTGTCTTGTCGAGGTCATAAACTGGAACAAGAGGTATAACTGATGATTTATTTCTTCATATACATGATATGTTAATGCATGATACACTAACATGGGCTTGCATGAAATCACAAGAAAAACACATGAAATAATGATTTATATCCCTTGTTCAATCGACTACTTTTTCTGTTGATGAAAAGCTCACTCGAAACATATAAAACAACATGGATCAATGGATAATTATCTTGATTAATCGGCTAGGTTGGACTCTACATTTTCGAATGAAGACATGCATAAATTGGCTATGTAGTTGCATATATACTTCGCATAAAATAACAATTTCTGAAACCCTCTTATAATCGACAAAGGCATGTGTTGCATTCAGGTAAATTGGTGTGCTTGTTATGGATATATTATACACGATATGCACTTATAGTATTCTTACTTTTCGAATTAGAAGATAAGTATATGAACTGGTTTGTGAAACGATTCGATAATAATGCAAGCTATATACTCATTCGAAAAAGATGATATATCATGCGTACTTAAATTGTTCACATAAGTCTAAAATATGGAAAATTCACATTCTTAACATGTAACTTTAATGGCTTTCACATTTTTGACCCTACATTTTGCTAAAAGTATATAAAAGACCCTAAACTAAGATAAATTACATGTTTAACCCTAAACTACTATTAGTTGTCATATTAAACTCGCTAACTACTATATTGATCATAGTAAACCTTAAAGTTTATTTAATTGTCAATTGTAACCTTAATCTATGATAATGTTCGATTTGATTTAACTTAATTATACGTTGGTTGAAATCATACATGATTAATCTTACTAATTTGGGAAGCTTACTAATTATAAAAACTTACTAAATAGGGAAAGTTACTAAAAATGAAAAACCGGCTAAAATGACTAATCTGATTTAAAATCAGTTATTAATAATAAATCGATCATTAATTCGTGTAGATTCGCGGAAGAAGGATGCGACTTCCTATTCTTGTATTATGGTTTCGTTGGCGGTTTAAGGTACAGATATTCCGTCTTTTTAGTAAAGGTCATCCTTATCTCTTTTGTTTAATGTTTCGATTATGATCCCTTCAGTTAAGCCATTGCTATGTTCCCTTTGTTGATTCGTGTTTGTTGATACTTGATATTCATATGAGCTTGATATTCGTTTGCATGGTATATTTCTTTTCCATAGCATTCTTGATTCTATGCCCATTATGTGTTACTTTTATATGATTTGATTAATTTGTAGCCAGTCATGGGGAGTCCATGGCCTTGCCACTGATGCACCAGTGGTATTGACACTATCTATGGAGGTGGATTTTTTGTCCACAGCGTTCCCTTTAAGCTAGCTATTCAGGCCTATATTTATTATTGTATATGTTTACTTAGCCTAGAGCTTGGTGCATATATATCTATTTTGCAGGGGGCGTATGGATGCATCCTATGTACTCAGTTTAGTATTATTTGGTGAATGTTTTGGTGTGTGTGCAATACACCCCTTTCACATTTGGTACAATGGAGGTCATGACTCCTATGTACAATTAGTATATATATGGTTGGGCATTCCTATTTGTTCTACTTCTCTATGATCTTATTATCTTGTCATCTCTAATGTGATTAACTTATGAGTGCTTTATTTCTTTTGCTTACGCTTATGACTCATTTCATTTCGTTGATTGTTTGATATCCATTATCCGTATTTCCTTTGATCATATTCCATGTTTCCATATTCTTGATTTCTATCTGAGCAGGTTCACTTGGACCTATGTCGTATTCACCTTCGTTTTCCTTTTGTTATTAGTTTTCGTTTGTTTATATCTGTTCACTGGGCTTTTTAAGCTCAGCCGCATTTCTTTTCCTGCGGCAGGTTTTTTTTTAGAAGGAAGCTGGGTTGGGTGAAGAGTGCTTAGGAGCTCTTTGTGGACTACACTGTTGATAGCTCCCCATGAGATAGACTTAGAGATTCCCCTCTTGGTTTTTAACTTGTAATTAATTTGGAAGTTTTAATGCTTAGAATTAGTCATTTATCTTTCTTTAGAACTGTTTTGTGTACCTTGTATTATTAATGTATTCCGCTTGCTTATGTTCTGATTTGACCCCATAATGTTACACTTTAGCCCTTTTCGGGTTGGGGTGTTACAATTATGGTATCAGAGACAGGTTTAATCGGTGGATTGAAAACCCGTAGAGCTTAGGCTATGACCTGTGAGTATTAGACCCGCTAAGTTTTGCACCAAGGGAGTTATGAAATAATCTTTGAGAACTTGCATTAGGATTTCCACTTTAAAACTTAAGTTATGACCGGTGAGGATTGGGTAGACTATTGGGAATTTGTTTTGGAATCGTTGCTTCCGCATCACTCTGATTCGTGCCTTACTTCTATTTGAGCCTTTTAAGATTTCTCCTTCTGGAGATTTGAAGCCTATTATTTTTGCATAACATGAGTTTAGTGACCAGGTAAGTTTAGAATGCGTTGAGAATTTTGCGGTAATGTTTGACATTACATAAGCTTTATCTTCTTTGATTTCAACCTCTGATTCATTTGTTAACCCTTTAGATGCCTCTACAGGCACTCTGAGAATTTCCATGATCATGACGTGTTTGACACGTTCTGTGAAATCTCTTGCTTTTGGTAAGCATATTTAAGTTTCCCTACACCATTAGATTTCGCCTTATCCAGTTGTATTCCTATGAGAAATCTTGTGGTGATCAACCACGAGAATAGGAATGTTATTCCTCACTTCTGAATGATAAGATTCGCTATGCTGGTATGTTTTTTTCCTAGGAAAGTTTAAATTCGATTGTCATTCTGATATTGACTGGTGGACTGAGCATCAAGATGCTAACTACTATCATACTACGTCTCTCCTTTGAAATTTTGAACCACTATGATGTATTTTTGCCATGACTTCTTATTGTTAAACTTTTGTTATCCTTACCAGCCTAGAAACTCGTGCATTACTGTCGCGGTTGTGAAGTTTTCCTAGCATCTATTCTTGTTTCCCATGGGATGAATCTCACTTGAGAGTCAATTGGCAATTGGAATTTTTTCGATGTAATCCCTAAATGAACCACCAAGATTTACACCAGGTTGTGATTTTGCTTTGACCTAGCATTGAGAGATTGTTTAGTCACGACTCGAGGTTGAGTATGATTTCCATAAAGGCATGTTTATATGATGCAAGTATTATGACGCCTGGCCAAAGTAATAATAATTACATCATATAACTTGAACTTATGGGGATTATGGGATATCTTTGAGAAGTGCCTGAGAACAGTAAGAGTTTGATGAGATAGAACCCTATCCGTATAAGAACGATGTTTTGCTTGATTTTGAAACTCCATATTAAACAACACCAGCCAAATTGAGAGAACTAGAGGAGTGGCAACCAAAAGCTATGAAATGGTTTGTTTGTCTTAGTGTATCTCTTTGGAGTGCTTCAGTTTCATTCGCAATGAAGACGGATGAGAGCAGGAGACTTGTATTAACTTCTGAAAGTTGAACCGTATTTCTGTTAGAGACCATTATTCCCTACCCTTAATCGACGATGTATTTGATCAATTTTAGTACGCGGATTTTTTTTCCTTTAGATGGATTTATGGCTTGAAGTATACTTAGTATTTCCCTTCGTATTCGTAATGGCCTCTATGATTATTAATGATGCTAATAGTATTAGCTGATGCTTTAACTATTTTATGGACGTGATGAATCGAGTTTTCGTAAGTACTTAGGCAAAGTTGTCATAGTATGACATCTTAGTACATTTAGAGACGAAGAAGAAACATGAGAATCATTTTAGTATTATGTGGAAATATGAGGATCATTTCCATATTCTGGAAGCACGATATTGGTTGGAAGATGTTCACAACTTACGTTACCGTTGATGAATTTTATGAGTAAAGAAGAGAAGCTTAGCTTGGATGAGAACAGAGTTTTGAAAAAGATGAAATAGAAATCAGCTTCAACTTCCATACTTTCAGGTAGTACCAATTTTGGGACGTTTCAAGAAGAGACTTGGTTATGCCATTATGCAGCACGGGAAGGTTATTGCTTATGCATCAAGACAATTAGAACCGTTTGAGGAGAATTATTCAATGCATGACTTGGAATTGGCGGTAGTGTGGTTGCTCTTAAGATTGGAAGACATATCTTACAAGGTAAATTTGGTGGCAGATGCATTTAGGAAGAAATTTGAAGTTTCGGTTTGTCTTGGAGATTTTGCTTAAGAAAATCAAGACTTAGAACTCAGGGAAGTTGAGTCGTGGCGAACATGAAGGTTGAATCCAATTACAAATTTTAGAAGCTCAGGAGCAAGATGGCGAACTATGATCTGTGTTAGAAGACTGGAGAGAAGTTGTTATGATTGAGGCACAGTTTTACTTTCTCTATCCCTCTTAGTTGTACTAAGATGTATAAGGGATCTAAGCAGAATTTTCAGATGGAATGGCATGAAACTGGTTGTGATCACATTAGTGACGATGTGCTTAGTATGTTATCAAGTCAAGATTGAACTTCAGCATGCAAGGGAGTTCCTTTAACTTATGGACTTTCCGACTTAGAAGTAGGATTAGACTTTTCATGAACCTTGTAACGAAACCTCCTCGCACATTTGAGAAGAATGATATAATTTGAGTGGTGATGGATCGTTTGATTAAGTCAGCTCATTTTGCCTCTTAGAATGTGAATTCAGGTAGCAAGTTGGCATAAATCCTTTGGCAGAAGATTATTCAATTACATGGCGCACCTGCAGTGATCGTGTCAGAGATTCGCGTTTTACTTAACATTCCAAGGAGAACTACTGGAGGCTTGAGGGACCAGACTCAAGTATAGGAATGCTTTTCACCGACAGACTGATGGATAAGCAGAACAACTATTCGGACTTGGAAGAAGTGTTGAGCAGGAAGTTGACAAGTGTGTGATCTGATTGTGTTTGCTCATTAAGATCGATGGCATACAATTGACAAAGTTTGTCCTTTTAGATAGTGTATTAATGAAAATGTAGAACACCTTCGGTTGAATTAAGTCGAGAAGCCGCTCATTGAATGTTTGGAGTTGATTACAATGACTGATGGATTTGTTGTCATTGTGGAAGAGGAAGTTTGAAAGTTTAGACAGGAATTTGTGTGTCCCGTATGATGTTTCCGTATAGAAGAGCTAGGCGTGTTGGCATTAAGGAAACTTTGGTTCATGATACATTAGTCCTTAGATTCATTCTATCCGTGAGGTTATCCTACCTATCCCATTATACATTCTGATATGATTCGATACTCCAATTTATGCTTAGTTAATCGTTAATACGATTAGGTTACCAACCTCTTTAGGAGACTTTTGGTATGACTGATAATTCGATATATGCTCTTCTGATTTTAGCAAGATCCTTAGTTCGTTCATTTATTTTCACTTCCATATTCTTTCCAGATTTATCTGATATTCATATATCTCTTTGTGAGATTACGACTATCATCTGTTCATGTTCATTTCATATTTGTTGGATCAGATTTGTTTTATGTGGAGAGCCCGGGGCAATCCTATTTTATTCAGATCGAGTCATTAGAAACTTTTCCGTTCGTTGAATTTCCTTGGAGAAACTATTCTGAGCAACTTAATCACTTCCTTTTCATTTCGTGAATTAGTATGTTTCCGTTTGATCTCTTCATTTCAATTTCGCGGCCGAAATTTTCTTTTTAGGAGGGAAGAGTTGTAAAACCCTAAAATATGAAATCCTGAAATTCGGTCTAATTTGAAATTTCCTCAAGTTAAAGGGCTAATCAGCAACTAAATCCTTAAACCATGCAAATAAGAAGAATGACACATTATAAACTAATCCTAAGATAGCATGTCATATAACAATAATTTATAACACAAATTACGTTTTGAATTATGGAAGGAAGGAAAGATACAAATATTTGACAAAATAAATTCTGATATCACACCTTAATCTCGGCCTAATCACCTCATATTTTATCCACATGATTTTCGGCAATCGTCTATCAATCACCAATCAAATTATCTCCATCAAATTAATCTAATACATGAATGATTAAAACTTACCATGTTGAAAGACCCTGCTCGTTTAAGATGACCAAACCACACCATTGTCACCTCTTCATTTATAACATTCGTATATCTTGAACACAAAACAATAACCTCGTCACACTTTTGAAAAAAAAAAATACTAAACTGCTCTAGCATTAAAAGGCGGCACACACACCCTTTTCTACCACTTTTCCATTCAAACAAGAACTAACACCATACGCAACAAAGAAAAAAAAGGTTCATAAAACCCTAACCCTAAGAAAAATAGCGGCATAAGATCTAGTTTTCTCTCCATCTTCTGTTCGACATCAAGGGAGCCTAAAAAGAGTGTTGTTGATCGTGGGTTTAAGCTTGTACGAAAAAGGTTTTGGGTTGCTTGGTGATCGATTTTGTGGACCTCTCGTCCTTGTGTTTTTCTGTCCTGTCGAGCAACAACCAAAGGGTAACACATTTCTATATTGTTCTCTTTCTCTCATTGATGGTTATTACACTTCAATATGTCATGGTCATATTGTTTTGTGAATCGGCTAAAAAGAAAAAGAAATGATGCATAAGTTTACTCACATAAAATCATATATATTCATCACATGAAATCATACAAGCGTACACCTCTATATCTCAATATACATATTATATTTTGGAGTTTTGAATATGTAATCCATCCATATAAACTGTTAATAAGGCATAGGTTTTATTTGTTCAAAAACTCGATCAAGATTAAAAGGGTTGAACGTTTAAAAAAAAGGGTTCGAATGGATATATTGAGACCTAGGGTTTATATTTTTTTCTTGGTCCGATTTTTATGAATGGATTTCTATCTTGTTTAAATACTGGTCATATTTGCCTCGTTGCTAGTCGCATAAAACCATGAAAACTATACGCCTTTGTAACTGTTTGGTATCGAGTTGTATGGTCTGTTGTGTGTGGCGTTTTGTGGACTGTTTTATCGTCACCTTTCAACCCTTGTCGACCAAAGTATAACACATAAAGAACCCTAAAAAAACTGTCATTGTTAACGTGAATATTAAAAGAGTTTGAGCGTCATGCGTTTTGTTGGTTCGCGATAGTGCTGAGTGTGGTGACTCGTGTACTTTTCGATATCTAACTGTCTCTTGTACGAAGGTAATTGTAAAACCACACTCACACTCAAAATAGTTTGGTTAATTGTCTTGTCGAGGTCATAAACTGGAACAAGAGGTATAACTGATGATTAATTTCTTCATATACATGATATGTTAATGCATGATATACTAACATGGGCTTGCATGAAATCACAAGAAAAACACATGAAATAATGATTTATATCCCTTGTTCAATCGACTACTTTTTCTGTTGATGAAAAGCTCACTCGAAACATATAAAACAACATGGATCAGTGGATCATTATCTTGATTAATCGGCTAGGTTGGACTCTACATTTTAGAACGAAGACATGCATAAATTGGCTATGTAGTTGCATATATACTTCGCATAAAATAACGATTTCTGAAACCCTCTTATAATCGACAAAGGCATGTGTTGCATTCGGGTAAATTGGTGCGATTGTTATGGATATATTATACACGATATGCACTTATAGTATTCTTACTTTTCGAATTAGAAGATGAGTATATGAACTGGTTTGTGAAACGATTCGATAATAATGCAAGCTATATACTCATTCGAAAAAGATGATATATCATGCGTACTTAAATTGTTTACATAAGTCTAAAATATGGAAAATTCACATTCTTAACCTTTAACTTTAATGGCTTTCACATTTTTGAGCCTACATTTCTCTAAAAGTATATAAAAGACCCTAAACTAAGATAAATTACATGTTTAACCCTAAACTACTATTAGTTGTCATATTAAACTTGCTAACTACTATATTGATCATAGTAAACCTTAAAGTTTATTTAATTGTCAATTGTAAACTTAATCTATGATAATGTTCGTTTTGATTTAACTTAATTATACGTTGATTGAAATCATACATGACTAATCTTACTAATTTGGGAAGCTTACTAATTATAAAAACTTACTAAATCGGGAAAGTTACTAAAAATGAAAAACCGGCTAAAATGACTAATCTGATTTAAAATCAGTTATTAATAATAAATCGATCATTAGTTCGTGTAGATTCGCGGAAGAAGGATGTGACTCACTATTCTTATATTATGGTTTCGTTGGCGGTTTAAGGTACAGATATTCCGTCTTTTTAGTAAAGGTCATCCTTATCTCTTTTATTTAATGTTTCGATTATGATCCCTTCAGTTAAGCCATTGCTATGTTCCCTTTGTTGATTCGTGTTTGTTGATACTTGATATTCATATGAGCTTGATATTCGTTTGCATGCTATATTTCTTTTCTATAGCTTTCTTGATTCTATGCCCATTATGTGTTACCTTTATATGATTTGATTAATTTGTAGCCAGTCATGGGGAGTCCATGGCCTTGCCACTGATGCACCAGTGCTATTGACACTATCTGTGGAGGTGGGTTTTTGTCCACAACGTTCCCTTTAAGCTAGCTATTCAGGCCTATATTTATTATTGTATATGGTTACTTAGCCTAGAGCTTGGTGCATATATATCTGTTTTGCAGGGGGCGTATGGATGCATCCTAGGTACTCAGTTTAGTATTATTTGGTGAATGTTTTGGTGTGTATGCAATACACCCCTTTCACATTTGGTACAATGGAGGTCATGACTCCTATGTACAATTAGTATATATATGGTTGGACATTCCTATTTGTTCTACTTCTCTATGATCTTATTATCTTGTCATCTCTAATGTGATTAACTTATGATTGATTTATTTCTTTTGCTTACGCTTATGACTCATTTCATTTCGTTGATTGTTTGATATCCATTATCCGTATTTCCTTTGATCATATTCCATGTTTCCATATTCTTGATTTCTATCTGAGCAGGTTCACTTGGACCTATGTCGTATTCACCTTCGTTTTCCTTTTGTTATTAATTTTTGTTTGGTTATATCTGTTCACTGGGCTTTTTAAGCTCAGCCACATTTCTTTTCCTGCGGCAGGTTTTTTTTTAGAAGGAAGCTGGGTTGTGTGAAGAGTGCTTAGGAGCTCTTTGTGGACTACACTGTTGATAGCTCCCCATGAGATAGACTTAGAGATTCCCCTCTTGGTTCTTAACTTGTAATTAATTTGGAAGTTGTAATGCTTAGAATTAGTCATTTATCTTTTCTTTAGAACTGTTTTGTGTACCTTGTATTATTAATGTATTCCGCTTGCTTATGTTCTGATTTGACCCCATAATGTTACACTTTAGCCTTTTTCGGGTTAGGGTGTTACAGTGGGTGATCGAATGAAGTTAAAGGTTTTAAATTTTGTCGGTTTATTCTAGCGAGAATAAGAAATTCATTCTGCCTCATTCACATGTCCTAAAATATTTCTGCTATTTTTCTAGTATCCTATATATCATATATAATCAGTATAAAATGTTGGAATCGAACAGTGCTTATTAATATGATCATAAGAATTTATATAAGCTAAAAACCCTAAAATCAAACTATAAATATGAAAGTAGCTATGCGAATTTTTTAAGCTTTGAATATATTTTATTCTGGTCCTTATTACATCATATAACATTAGAAAAATAGTTCTTGTAATTTTCGAAGCCTAGAAACTAAGTTTGGATTTGTTTTTATAATCGGTTTAAAAATATAAAAAGAAAAGAAAAGGAAAAAGGAAGCGTGCAAGCTAGGGTTAGGGTTTTGGTATTTAACCTTGTGTAATTAATGTATTTTAAGGTTGAATTTAATTCTAGTAATGATTAGGTAAATTTAGGGTTAGGGTTTGGTGGATTCTTGTATAACCGATTGGATATTAAAATGTATAAGGGTGTGTTTTATAATTTTATAAACTTAAGGATTATTTTTGTAAAGTATATTGGACCAGAGGTAACTGTATAAATTACTACAAGACTAGGAAGTGTAAGCTTTGTAATTAAAAGGATTAAATTGTGAGTTATACTATATAAAGGGTACGAATTGTATTTTTATTAAATTAAGGGGTGAAACTTGTAAATTATGGAAGTTAAGGGTTGTTTAGTATAATATGATGTTAAAGGGTTGTTAGGTGTGAATTTGGATAATTAAAGGCTTAATGTGAAGATTATAAGGATTAAATTGTAATTTACGTAACTAAAGGTTTATATTGTAAAATTATTAAAATTAAAGGGGTGGAATTATAAATATGGGGAAGCTTACTAATTCTGGAAAGTTAATAAAAGTGGAAAGCCGACTAAGAGGAGCAATCTAATTTAAGATAAAGTTATTAAGATAAAATGATCCCTAATTCAGGTAGACATATTGAGGAAGAAGTGGACTCTTCCCTTTCGTGATTCTTTCTTTTGATATCATTGCTTTGCTAAGGTACGGATATTATGACTTTACTTTTAAGGTTTCCTTTGTGATATGAACTATCTGATTTGACAACCTTCTGATTTGAAAATTTTCTGTTTTGAAACCTCTGATTAGGAACTTTACTATAATAAACCTTGTTTTAAATTTCTGTTATGAAAAATATGTTTTGAGCCTTTGTTTATGAACCTTAAGTTACATGAGCTTCACTAGGCATGGGGGTTCCATGTCCGTGTCAAAGATGCACCTTTGACAGGACTCTAGGGCAGTAGAGTGATGTTTTGTCACGTCCCTTGGTTTGGCTACATATATTTATCTGTTGGGAAGGGGCGTATGGATGCATCCTAGATCTGTTATCTGTTATCTGGTGAATGTGGCTGTGTGTGCAATACACTTCCTTCGCAAATTTTGGGAGCTAGCTACTCTATTATGTTGCCTTATATGTGTTTATGATATGATTATGATCTGTTTCTGAGCTAATGGTATTATTATGGTTCTGATTCTGTTTATACAGGTGATTGTATAAATTCCTTACCTAACCTACACATTTTTATTTCCGTATTATCTGTTACACCTAAATATGTTTTCCCCAAAAATATATCACTTGTACTTCAACATTTATATTTTGTTTTATTTTGTTATATATCTGTTCACTGGGCTTTTTAAGCTCAACCGCATTTCTTTTTACCGTGGCAGGTATTCAAGATAGCTTTTGGGATAGCTTTCTGGGATTGAGAGTAGAGCTGAGTTGAAGATTTTGACCATAGTCATTTAGAGTAAGTTATTTATATAAGACTTCCGCTTTTGATCTGTTCTGTTTGTTCTGATGTAACACCATATTATTGCGACATCTTTACCCTTATTGGGTTGGGGTGTTACAATACTCAACCATGGTTGGAAGCAAGTCCAAGTGCTCTCTTTGGCAATTTAGTGTTGGAGTATGCTCGTGTCATAATAAATAATTATATGGCTAGACATATGTGAGCCTATGGGGTCACACACTTATACACAGAAACACCATTGTATATATTGTATTTATCGTATTTACAATATATATACGACTACGTAACTCGGGATCAATAGCGGGCTACTAATAACTAAGCTAGTACTTAGTTTATTGGATTGGACCAACAAATGGGCAAGCCCATTTAGGGCCCCCATGGCAAGCCTAGGTGAGAAAGAAACAAGGGAGAAGTTCAAGGTTGTTAAGTGTAACATTATTTGTTATAACCTCCTATTGATTTGGTCAATTAAGGTTATCAATCACATTAAAACCTTACCAACTTTCTCTCCCCCTTCCTCTTACCAAAAGCCACGAAATTATAACACACCCATATTAGGGTTTCTGGTTTTGGATCCCATCTAACCTTATTCTAGTGTAGTTTAAGGCTAGATCGATGGTTACGAGGTCAAGACTAGAATCGGGTGGTGATCGATGATGTGTAGTGTGGATCAAGCATAGAGGTGATCTCCTTTGATCACTTGGGTTTCATTGGTGATTCGTGTACGTTGGTGAAGGTCTCCATACGATTCAACCGATCACGCTACAAAGGTATAACCTTGTTGTTATTTATTTGATTGATCATATGACCCTATAGATCCTTGTTGGTGATGTTTTCCGCTGCATTTGAATGTTTATTCTATGGTCATTTTATTCAAAATCATCTATAGTGGTATCACGAGCCATCATATGATGTCATATGATCATCATGTATGCATAAAAATGGCTAAAAATGCGTGTTTTTAATGGATTCAAAAGGGTTATTTCAAAACAGCCCCAAAGGCTTATTTCATGTAAATAATTCGACCTATAAGAGGTCTTATGATCTGCACTTTTTGATCCCATGGCCATTTGTTATGCATATATTAATTGGAATACTTGTCGGGTACGTGACAAATGGCCTAAAACGCATTTAATTGATCGATTTATGAAAGGATTTCAAATCAGCCCCTACGGCTTAATTTTCTGTGGTAATATGATGTTAAGAAGGTCCTAATATCAGTGGGTTTTGAACCTAAGGCCATTTGACACGCGTACCAATCGGGGTTTTAATTCTTGTTAATTAATTTCTTCGATTTTGTTGGCTAACAATTTACTTTTTGTCATTTATTTTGTTTCCATGGACAATACGTGCATATCTGTCCATGGAGTTAGCCAACACCTTGTTTTCATCATAATATTATGGTACTATTATGTGCATATGCAAAGCCAATGAAAACCTAGACCACTTGTGCCTTGGATTGTTGTAAATGTTGTTTAATTTCGTGTTTTGGGGTTTTTGCCATTTTTTTGGCATTTATGTAATGATATGTTTTTGCTTGTATCCATTGTTTGGGCAATTTTACAGTAGGTAGAAAGTAGATTAGTTTTATTTTACTTTCAATATCATGTAATCGAGGCTTGGTGGTGAAAGGCAAAAGAGTTAAAGACATTTTTTTCCCGAAATGACTGCTGGAACACCAGTTGGCAAAACGGAGTTTCCCGATGATTGGTAAGGATTTTTTGGCTAAAATGTTTTTTGCAGGTACACAAGACATAGGCCTAAAACTTTCTAGTTTTGAGCTAAGCTCGGGGAAGCCTCCTTCAAGGTCGTTTGGGCCCCCGAACACAGAAATTCTGGATGGACAGCAACTACATTTCATGTGCATAATGGGGTTTCTACTTGCTCTTGATTATCTTGGAGCAAGTGGGAGTCCTCCGTGTGGTTGTGTGGTTTGTCCCTAGTTGACTCTCGGTTCTCGTGATGGCTCACGAGACCGAGCATAGGTTTTTTCATCGGTTGAGGCTTTGCATATTGTGGTTGTGTGTTTGTGATTTTGCTTTTTATATATCTTGTGATCATATGTAAATTGCAAATAGTTTTCTAAAAACTTAAAACGAAACACAAACCATTTTCAAAAATAAGTCTTTTGATTTAGTTTTACAAAGTTTTTGAAACTTGAAATCATTGTTTTTAAAATAACACTTAAACTTGTTATGTATGTTATTCCACTTATGTATTGTCCAAACTTATTATCCACCTAGAATGAATATTAGTCATGAAAATGGACAACTTGACACACATAAATTAAAAAAATGATTAGACTTAAGTTAAGAAAAGTTTTTAACTTGTGCTACGAAGGATGAATGCATGCTTCTTTCGTACACATTTTTTACCCACATCAAAACTTTTACCCGTCAAAATTTAAGTCATGCCGTACAATGTTGAGAACACTTGCAATTACCTTTTACCTATGTGTGGGACCTAGGTTGAATTGTAACCCAAGGTGACTATTGTCTATGCTTGAGACCTAGATATATTCTCGCACGTCCTCAAATTGGATAACTTAATCGAGTTAAGCGGTGAGACCTTGACCCAAGGCAAAGATGGGACTAAACACGCCTACATAACACTAGTCGTTTGACACTAGATGCCATGAACCCCATAAGGATCTAAGAGTTGCACTTGTAATGCAATTGGTGATCGTCGCCTACCAATTGAATCTACTATTGATAGCAGATCAACTGATGTGATAGTAGAAGCACATTGTGGATCTTAGCCTTTTTCGTAAATTAATTGTTTTAAATTGTAAACATGGGGTAGTTAATTTGTAAAAGTATAATTATTGAAAATACTAAATATGAACTTTTTGAATTCAATTAATGAATTACGGCAACACAAACCGTAAAAAAAAGTTTGTTCTTTTCCTGTTAAAAGGATCAAACTAAGTCTCTCTTTCCTTGTAAGAAAGAGACTTATTCCTATCCTTTTTCTTTATGAGGAAAAGCCATAATAGGAATATTTGAATTGTCCTAATTCTAATCAAACTCAAAGCACACATACTCTAGAAATCATGATGTCTTGTAAAAGTCAAAACAGTTAAGTATGTTTGCACATCTTATTCTTTCAAGTTCGTTTATAACCCTAGTTCCGATTTTGAAACCTTGAAGAAATATAAGATATTTGGATAACTAGAGAACATGTTTTCTATATCTACCAAACTGAAATGAGTTTAAAAAATTAGAAAACGAAAATATCAATAAACTGCAAAGTGGTAAAGAAAATTACTAGCATGATTACCTAGCTATTTGTCTTTACCCAATTAAAACTACTAAGGTCCTGCACACCCTTGTGGTAAAGTAGGGTAAAGTAGACCAAATATGGAGGAAATTCATACCTATTTTCAAGTTAAAATAGAAATGATGGCTAGCCCATCATCTATATGTTAGAACATGATGCACTTCCTTGAATACCTAAGTACATGTTTACTAGTAAAAGTGACTCACATTAGCAATAATGTGTAGATATTCAAAGAAAGAAGGAAAGTAACCAATCTCCACACACTCTCCACTGGTGACGTAACACTTATAATGTTGTCTAATCCAGTGAGAGCTACGTGATTGTATTACTGGTGATGAAACACATGTAATGTTCTCTAATCCAGTGGGAGTTGTAAGCTCTATTAACTTACAAGTTGCCCATCTTATTTCTAGATTGTCTTAAAATAATACATTACTTTCCACATGTGAAGTATCATAGTTTTTATGAGAACCATTGCATAAAATTTTATAAAATAACTTGTCGCGTTCCTGATGTTGCTTCCTAAAATGTTATCAATAAAATTGTTATGCATGATTCATTATAAAAGCGATAAAAGTTCAACACATCTATATTTTGGTTTTGACTAAAATCATATGTTATCTGTGACACTGTCAAATTTACTTGCATGATGTTGTGCCATGCACAAGTGGGATAAATCTTAATTGTGTGCAAGGTACAACATATAACAATATGACTAATGGGTTTTCTTGACTACAAGGTAAGAAAACTAAGGTTCTACTAGGACTTATACACATAAAATGTATGGTGCCCTAATTAGAACAAATGTCAAGATAACATGAAAAGCTACTTCAACATATTCGATGAATTGTTTAGTAAATATGATTATGTCTTCTTGTAAATTCATAATCATGAAGTATGAAATTAACTTGAAATTAATATTAAGGCCAATTTTCGGCACTAATAATTACTTTAGATGAATATGTTTAAGTCTCTTGTAAAGACACAAACATCAATTCCTTTAATTGTTGAAAGACTTATAACGTAAAGTAAAGACGTTAACTTGTTATGTCTTCTTGTTAAAGACATGTACACTTACGACGTATAATAAAATATTTAATGTTTATGTTTTCTAGTCAAAACATACACATGAAGTCATTGACTTGGTCAAAGACTTATAATATAAAGTATGCAGTAGGCTAAAAATACTATTGATGCCATCTGGTATGACTTGGTTGGCAGATACATAAGCCAAAGAGTATAAGTTCATCTAATGAGTTATGGGATAGTCCCACAACATCTATCCACGTGGAATACCACTACTTTATGGTATATCCATCATGAAAAATCAAACTCTTGTTTGATATTTGATGACTTAAACTGTTTTACCTCCAAAGCTATCAAGATTAGAAAATTGGATGTGCCTTGCGTACACTCAATATGGTTCCAACCCAGAAGGAATTTAAGACTCCATTGTATTATGGCATGGGATGAATCCCATTATGTCTTGATTGAAGTTCTGAATTTGTTAAATACCTAAGAGTAAGTAATTAACAAACTGGAGTGAAGAACTAATGATGTATTTTGGATGTCTCACTTGAAAACAATTTATTGTTAATCAAGATGCTGAGTACTTGGAGATTAGTCTCCACTTACAAAAGCTAGTGGGAGCACCTTTAGATCTTGAAATCATTCAAGAGCTAAATACACAACCTTCTGAGTATACTTTCTAATGTCATACTAAGGTTGAACATGCATATGTTAAACCATAGATATCTCTCATTCATAAATCCGCAAGGATACCCCTAACACCTGAATGATATAGTTTTTATATCAATGTTAAGGGACATAAGTTGGAGGATCATAGTGAATCTGCTAACTAAAGAGATGCATTATCAGATCTTGAATCTGATGAATAGCTCAAAACTATGAATGTTAAGATGCAGTCCTTTGAAGACAATCACTCACGGAGCTTGATTGATCTCTTACCAATTAGTTAGACTATGAGGTTTAAAATGAGTTTCTTGATGAGAATACTCAAAATGACAAACTTGTATGCACATTCAATGCACGCGTAGTATAAAGAGTTTACTTGTACACAAGTAATTGACTATGATTAAATCTTCCAACCCACAAACATTAAACGTATAAAGATGATTAATTGTCATACCTGTTTTTCATTTAAATGAAATATGACAATAGGATCTCAAAACACTTTTCTTGTTGATTGCCTTGATAGGACGAAGAGTAATCAAAAGTATGAATCCATATAATCTTTATTTATGTATACAAGATATAAGAATCCAAGTGTGGATTAAATCATGCATCTAGGAGCAGGGATCTTAAGTTAATTCTGAAATCATTAATTTGATTTTGATTAAATAAGATTACACCTGAATATCCTAAGAGCAAGTAGGAGCAATGCATTTATTTTCTTAAATCTCATATGTTGTTAACATATAAGAAACAATATTCCATCTAAGCTAGACTTTAATCCTTAGCCTGGAATGAAGTTTCACTTAAGGAATTTATGAAATAAAACATGCAACCTTGTTGCATGTGTTTATTAGAATAAACATAAGCGGTTAATAATCTAAACACAATATGACATGTCATTGAGGAGAGTCTCAATGATCAATCTTACATGATGAGATTGAATGCATGAATGGAAATCTTAAGTTTAACTAAAGGATTCATTATGTAAGTCGTATTATGTATTGGATTATTTATATCATTTGCATGAATGCAAGATGAGTTGATAACAACAAATATCTAAGTGAAAGTCATTAGATAATTGTTAAACGAACAACCTAATGGACCTGCAAAGGACCAAAGATTTGTTCAAATATTTACGGATATTTGAGGAGCTCTGTTATGTTTTCATTCATTGATGCTTATATAACTGAGATGATGCTCAACCCTAGTGATACGTGGGGATCGCACCAGGTTTTACCTCTCGAGGGATCTCGAGAAGCTTACAACCCCCACCAGGCAGTATACCTGATCGTTGTAGTATACTATAGTGACAAGTACCAGGGGATTGATCGTTCAACTCAGGAATAGTGTCGCTAGGATTAGAAAGCCTCCTAAACTAGGTCTAGAGGTGAGGGATGATTATTTTTGTATTTTTATATTTTATAAAAGCAAATAAAATTCTCGGGTTTTGAAGGAGTGGGTGGAATTAGTTGCTAGCCAACTAACCCAAATAACTACAAATGCAATCAAAACAAAATAACAGAAATGAAAATGAAACTAATTATACTAATATGGTGGTGACAATAATTTGGAAAATTGTGTTTACTTAGGTTTCATTACTCCCTAGATATCTTTTACATGTTGATAGCTTGTTACAATTGCATGGATGACGGGTCATATTCCTTAATACTAGTCGTAGGGCCATGTACAATATTCCCTAACTCTATAGGATCCTACTTCACTCCTATGTCGAGCCGTTAGAAGCTCCTAACATGGGGTCATTAGAATTCTCCTACGCATTAAATACAACCAAAAATCGTAGTACACCTCCGATCATGTTTCTTAAGACGTTCAAGCAAATTACCAATGGAAGTCTGCCAGTTTTCTTAAGCCTAACATCAAATACAATCATCCGTAACAATTATAAATAAACAATCAACCCATAATCAACATCTAGGTTTCACTACATCTAAGCAAACACAAAAGAAATCTAGCCTAGCATGTTAAATAGAAGACAAGTGTAAGATATAATCAAACAACACATAGACATATTGATTGATTTGAAAGAGTACTTATCTCTAATTGAACATGAAAGATTCAAAGGGTTGAAACCCTTGAAAAAGCTGGAAAATTCAGACTAGGGTTTTTCCCTCAAAGTTTCACACTAATGAATGAAATTTAGAAAACTATATATAGATTTTATAGGGTGACGGCGTCATGTGTTAAGTTGTGACGCCGTCAACTCGCTGCCTTAATAGAAATCGTATTGCCTAGATCTGATTTTGACGTCGTCATGTATAAAAATCTTCTGGGCCGTCATGTACAAATGGACCCTGACGGCCTTGGTGACGCCGTCAGGTCCTATGTTTGAGAACACTCTGGACCGTCACGTGTATTTTCCACTTCCACCTCTTTTGTAACTCTTGACGCCGTCATGTAGAGAGTTGTGATGCCGTCAGGTACTGTTCCTAGCAAGGAAAATTAAGACTTTGCCGTTTTCTTCACTTTTATGCTCCAAAAACGTCAAAAATGCTTCCTTTTCCAGATTTCTCTCCAAAAGTACCTAAAATGACAAAAGGAACGATTTAGAGCAATATTTGATCAAATAATCGCGAATCCGGGCTTAAATGACCCCTTAAAAGGTATTCACTTTTCGCCTCATCAAATACCCTTACACTTGAGATTTGCTTGTCCTCAAGCAAATGCGATTTTATTCTAATCAAAATACAAGTTAGGGGTCATTTAACACTAACATAAAAGTAATTACAACAAATAATCGTTCCACTAAAAACCAAAGACAAGCACGGAGGTCATACACTAGCACCTCATAAATAGTGTTTAGATACTCACATCTCTTGGGTGTAATAAAGTATATATCACAATAAGGAAATGGAAAACATCTCTCACTACCTGTCATAGCAAAATAGATTACCATAGGCTTGGGAAAGGATCAAACCTCCACCACTTGGCATAAGCACCTAGGATAAACTATCAAAGAGGTCTTTTTAAAGGGTTATAACGTTAGGTGTAGGGATATGGAAAACACGGTTTTGTTGGATAAAAACAATATTTACTGGTGGCGAGTTAATCATCTTGGTTAATTACATGTACAATATGGCGTTGCTAAGCCAACAGTAGACTCGACTTAAGCTAATGAATCAAAAATAACAAAAACATAAAACAATCATAAAATGAAACGGGATGGTAGTCCGTATGTTTTTTTTTCTTTTTCTATTTTTTTTTCCTTTTTCTTAATTTTTTTGATTTTTTTTTTTATTTCTTTATTTTTTTGTGTGCATACACTTACCCTACCATCCAAAATAATACATCATAGGGAATGTACATTCCCCTTACACTTGAATTTTTACATACTTTACAATAAACTACTCTAATGACTCGAATCAAGATAATCAAAACACTTGGAGTACTTTTAAGTTTAACGCACATATGGGGGTAATAATTTGATGTTCTTCCCCATTACTCCATAACACAAGTACTTTACCCATGAGTCCCAATCGTCCCAAAACAATATGTACAAGATATGACTCGACTTAGCAACCATGTAATCAATTAGATAATTAACTAAGGGTTTAACATGTAACAAAAATGCACTAAAGATGAGTGCATACACGGAAGGCTAAGGCGATTTGGTTGCACATTTGGTTGGGTTGTAACAAATTCTTCCTTTAAGTAAAATGCTTAAAGTTAGAAACAAAAGAGATAGGCTCGGAGGGGTGTACTAGGGGTTTCGTGTACTAAAAATAAGTACAACGCTAAGGTGTGGAAAAAATTAATTGACTTTACTAGCCAAGTAATATGACTTAAACGGTCAAGTAATTATGATACGGGTTTAAACACAAGGATGATCCTAATGCCTCTTATCATGTAGTAAATCCTACCACACGAATGTAGTCTTACTAGCGGTCTCGGGATGCATCACTAACGCAAGTTCTAGAATCAAAATGCTACCGGTACACTCATAAGCACTAATAATGAATGCTTTTCCTATCAAATCTAAAGGCGAACCTCACATATTTGGGTGGAGAATTTTTCTGAATGGTACGGTTTTGTGCTAGTCATACAACTCCTATCCATGAGACGCTTGCTAAGGCTAAAGTTTCACTCCTAAATGTTGTAAAAAAATTTAAATTTGGCGCTAAAATTACACTAACAAGTATTTCTCTTAGTTTTATTACACACCTACCATCAAACAAACAAACTCAAGTGCAATTGTATCCTATAAGGTATCATCATTTACCCTCCCCTTACACTTAGGATGAATATTGTCCCCAATGTTCAATTAAAGGATGTAAAAGTAGAATAGGTAAAAGAATGAAAACAAATACTCCCCTGATTCGTTCGGTGTGGATAGTGTGTCAACAAGGTTAGATCTTCCTCCAAGAAAATGAACATTCAAAGCTTCCCTTCCAGAAAAATAAATCATCTTCTGGTCATATATAACCTGTTAAACCTGAGAAAACAAACAAGGCAACCTCGCGTAAAATCGGCGGCAATCTATATATACTAACAAGTCCTAGAAAACAATTTAAGATATAATGCTTGTGGAATGAATGTTTGCAGATTTCCTGGAGTTTATAAAACTAAAGAATTAACAAAAACTTTAAGACTCCGTTAGAAAAAAAAAAAACTCGCAAAATTTCCAGAATTTTACACATGACGCCGTCAAGAGTTAACTCCTGACGTCGTCAGAAGTGACCTGCAGAAATCTTTTCGTTAAGTTTCTGGAAAAACTTATGTCCTACTTTCTGGAAAATCCTGCAAAACATCATTATGACTCGATACAAGCATTTGACTCTAACAAGTACTAATACACATGTTCATTTAATATTGTGGTGAATCAAGATCAATTTCATTTTTAGAAACAAATTTGGGGTTTCCCCTTACACTTAGCTTTTGCAAAATACCTTTATATGAAGTTAAGACGAAGTTAAACAACAAAATAAAGCATTTTCACAATTTTAGTTTGAAACATGATCTACCAACAATAAAAATAAAGCATGCATATGGAAACAAATAACAATCAAACAATTAAAAATCACACAAAACATGGGTTGCCTTCTAAGAAGCGCTTTTCTTTATTTACGAGTCTTGTAGCTAGACTCAAGGTCATGGGCTATCACGTGACCTCATCGTTGGTCTCATTCTCTAGGTCATTTCCAATCTCGGGATCGCTTTTATAGTGCAGGTATTTTGGGTCTTCAAACTCAAAGACATCTTCCCGATACTTGGATCCGAGCTTACTAACATCCTTAAAGAATCCACACGATAAATCAAAGGTGTTTTTACATCCTCTCCGAACATCTTCATCACATAAAACAAGTTGAGAACCTAGCTTATCAAGCCCGTCACAATCAATTCCTTCAAAGTCTTTCCTCTTGTATGGCGTTTGGTATGACACCCTCCTAATTCCATCAGTGAAAGTCATGATTCCGTTCTGGTCGTTAACCATTAAGTTAGTGATTTCACAAAAGGGTGCTCCGAAAACAACTTGCGAGAACCTTGGGTCGATATAATCCTCAATGTTGTCCACGATCGTAAAGTCCATTGTGAACGCCATATTTCCTATGAATACCTGGATTTCATGATCTCTACCAATAACATTTTCTCTTTTATAAATCATCCCCCATCTACAAATATTGTTATAATGGAACCGGGACATAAAATTCTTAGGTAGAGACACGTCAATGTAGACAATATCGAAATACTTGTAACCAATCATACAAGGGATTTTGAGGTTATTCGGATCACGCCGCTTTATCCTTTCCGATCTTCCATCCTGTGATCCATATATATTACCATCTAGTGACGGATGGTACTCATACACTTCCTCATTACCCTTTTGAAAAATCACTTTCCTGACGCCATTGGTGAATAATGCACTACCATCCTGCTCATCAAGGATCACTCCAGATTCATTAACAAATGGTTTCCCGAGGACGAGGTTGGTTAATGTTAGATTAGTGACAGAGTCTTTGTCATCGACCATGGTAAGATCAATGTTATAGATGAAACCTCCGATCATAACTGATAACCTTTTCATTATCCTGGCGCTATCGACTCTTTTACATGAGATATGTTCAGGGAAAGCTTCGTTGTAAAGGGAAAGGGGGATTATGTTGACAGGGAGGTTAGGATCTATGTAAGTATCGGTTATGAGCTTCTTCCTAGTAGTGCAAGAAATCTTAAAAACTTCAGAGTCGCTTCCCTTAATCTTATCACTACTCCCTATAGTAATATCCACCACATTTCCCTCAAGTTCCTCTATAACAAATTCACCCAAAATTGTTGGATTCTTTGTTTGCCCTTTTAATCTCTCTTTCAACTCATCCCATTCGCCTGACTCTTGTGTGACAGAGTCCTCGAATGAATTGGCAAGGCTTTTGGCCAATTCGTGGTCTATCTCTGGGGTCTCATCCTTAACTTCATGACCCTTATTTTCAGTTGGTTGTTGGCTCTGGTCAGGTGTAGGAGCAGATATTGTGGTGATGGTATTTACAAAATGGATTGGTCATGGGGGGTTAGCATGTTCCCTAATGTCCTTCACCTTTGGTGACAGATGTTTAAAGAGTTTACTAGGACTTTTTATTTTCACAGGAGAAGTTGGCTGATTCATGATGGTGACAGATCTGACTTCTTCAACCTGAATTGGTTTACTAACAACGTGCTCTTTAATAGCGGTTAACAGATTACAAATCTTGTTATTCATATCGGCCTGCTGTTGTCTAAATCGGGTATCGAGCGTGGAAAGTTGTAATTCTTGAGAAAGAATGAACTTCCGCAAGACATCTTCATAGCTTTGCCTAGGAGTGTTTTGTGATGGAAAATGCTCGGACCATTCGAGTGGAGGAGAATCATTGAAGGATACGCTCCGAGTTTGGTATCCTCTGATATTTGGTTTATCCTTCCATGCATCATAGGCCTCGCCAAAGTTTCAAGGACCTCGATTAGTGGCGAGCTCTCTATCCTTTGTTTTATCAGCACATGACGATGTGAATTCCTTAAAAGCATGTTTTGGAAGTTCCATGCAGTTATGAGTTTCATGAGGGCCATTACACAATTTACACGAAGAAGTGATTTTGTTCACTTGGCTTGAAGGCGAGCTTCGTAAGATTTCATGAGAAACTTGACTTGGTCCTCAAGTTCCATGATCCTACGGTTGGGAGTGCTAGAATTGTTCGAAGGCAAAGATATTGCCTTGACTGTTTTGTTCAAATCACGGGGATCATTCCAACTTTCGTTGTCATAGAGAGCAAGATCTTCTATGAGTTCCCATGATTCTTCCGCACTTAGATCACGTAGCTTGCCACCGGCCGATTGGTCAATGGTTCGCCTTGTGGAGAGATCGATATGGTCATAGAAGATTTAGACTTGGAGCCAAAGATCTATGCCATGATGAGGGACTTTTTGGAGTAAGTCCTTGAAACGAGTCCATGCTTCATATAGAGTTTCACCTTGCCGTTGTTGGAACATCAAGATATCATTTCTAGCTTAGTAGTTCTCCCCGGTGGAAAAAATTGAGCAAGGAAACGAGTGGTGAGATCATCCCATGAGGTGATGGATCCCGCGGGTAAACGTTCAAGCCATTGACTAGCTTGATCATGTAGAGAGAATTGGAATAGGCGTAATCGGGTCGACTCTCTAGTTACAACATCAAGGTATATGGAATCTACGATTTTAAGGAAATCCTTGAGATGTTGGTTAGGATCTTCGGAACGAAGTCCATGGAATGCACATCCGCTTTGCACCAACCGGATGGTGTCGGATCGCAAGGGGGACACATTGGCTCCTTGAGTGAGCTCAATAGTGTTTTGATAGCCTTAGTGGCTAGGTCGGGAATACTCTCCTAAAGTTCGGGGCCTAGGAGGTTGGTTTGCTAGTGGTGGGTTTTGTGGGTGATTTTGTTGTGGTGGGTTGATGGGTTCAAAGATGTTACCACCTTCCATGATGTCGGATGGTAAAGGTTATGAACAAAGACACGAAGAAATGAGATAGACTAAAGAAAACCTAAAAATAAAAATAAAATCTTGCTAGAAAGGAATCTAGCAAGTACACCTAATAAAAAGAAATCCTAACCTAGACAATAACTATTCCCCGGCAACGGCGCCAAAAACTTGATACGTGGGGATCGCACCAGGTTTTACCTCTCGAGGGATCTCGAGAAGCTTACAACCCCCACCAGGCAGTGTACCTGATCGTTGTAGTATAGTATAGTGACAAGTACCGAGGGATTGATCGTTCAACTCAGGAATAGTGTCGCTAGGATTAGAAAGCCTCCTAAACTAGGTCTAGAGGTGAGGGATGATTATTTTTGTATTTTTATATTTTATGAAAGCAAGTAAAATTCTCGGGTTTTGAAGAAGTGGGTGGAATTAGTTGCTAGCCAACTAACCCAAATAACTACAAATGCAATCAAAATAAAATAACATAAATGAAAATGAAACTAATTATACTAATGTAGTGGTGACAATAATGAGGAAAATTGTGTTTAATTAGGTTTCATTACTCCTTAGATATCTTTTACAGGTTGATAGCTTGTTACAATTGCATGGATGACGGGTCATATTCCTTAATACTAGCCGTAGGGCCGTGTACAATATTCCCTAACTCTATAGGATCCTACTTCACTCCTATGTTGAGCCGTTAGAAGCTCCTAACATGGGATCATTAGAATTCTCTTACGCATTAAATACAACCAAAAATCGTAGTACACCTCCGATCATGTTTCTTAAGACGTTCAAGCAAGTTACCAATGGAAGTCTGCCAGTTTTCCTTAAGCCTAACATCGATTACAATCATTCGTAACAATTATAAACAAACAATCAACCTATAATCAACATCTAGGTTTCACTACATCTAAGCAAACACAAAGGAAATCAAGCCTAGCATGTTAAATAGAAGACAAGTGTAAGATATAATCAAACAACACATAGACATATTGATTGATTTGAAAGAGTACTTATCTCTAATTGAACATGAAAGATTCAAAGGGTTGAAACCCTTGAAAAAGCTGGAAAATTCGAACTAGGGTTTTTCCCTCAAAGTTTCACACTAATGAATGAAATTTAGAAAACTATATATAGATTTTATAGGGTGACGGCGTCATGTGTTAAGTTGTGACGCCATCAACTCGCCGCCTTAATAGAAATCGTATTGCCTAGATCTGATTTTGACGCCGTCATGTATAAAAATCTTCTGGGCCGTCATGTACAAATAGACCCTGACGGCCTTGGTGACGCCGTCAGGTCCTATGCTTGAGAACACTCTGGACCGTCACGTGTATTTTCCACTTCCACCTCTTTTGTAACTCTTGACGCCGTCATGTAGAGAGTTGTGACGCCGTCAGGTACTGTTCCTAGCAAGGAAAATTAAGACTTTGCCGTTTTCTTCACTTTTATGCTCCAAAAACGTCCAAAATGCTTCCTTTTCCAGATTTCTCTCCAAAAGTACCTAAAATGACGAAAGGAACGATTTAGGGCAATATTTGATCAAATAATTACGAATCCGGGCTTAAATGACCCCTTAAAAGCGGTTCACTTTTCGCCTCATCACCTAGTCGTAGTAGGATGACATCATGAATGATGACACCTCTAACTAGATGTGCTCGATTGAGAGCATTAATGCATTATACATTAAAAGAATAATAATACTTCACAATTTGGGAAACTATTATTATGACTGTCTAAAGTAGGTGTTTTGCTAGCTTCAAACACACTATGGAATGTATTGTTACAATACTCGTATTGTACTTGAATGCATACATACAAAAGGACAATCATCATTTAAAACATTTTTGAATTTTGAAACAAGTATTCTCAAAGTTTACTTAGATGACTACTTGTTGTCATGTACAACAAAATTGATCATGGTGGAAATATCGGATTCCGATCTATATGTAGTCTTGTGCATATCTGTTTTTAGTATTTGGATAATGAAACTGTAAGCAGTCATATTATATAATGAATTGATATACCGGGTATAATCGTCTTCATTTATACTACTGTGTTCTATATTTGCATGTTTAATCCATGAATAATTTATTTATTCTAAAATTGTCCATTGCCAGTTGACGATACGGGAGTATCATCGAATTAAGGCAAATGTGAGCGTGCTGGTGATTTATTTACCAAACTCACATGTTGTTCATTGTGATGAATATTGGACTGACCCAACCTACGAGTATTTACTGCATGGATCGGCGTCAATAGCTAATCTCGCAAATGGTTATGTCTCTTATCCTCAGACTTGAGATGCAAGTAGGTCTTGCATGTGTGGAATTTCATTCTTTGATATGGTTAAACGTTGTCCTGAATAAGGTAGTTATAAAAACCATCTTCAGGAGTGATATGAAATGCATGAATGACACGTGTAGTCAAAATATGATTTGTTCCTCCACATGTCATGGAGTTAGATACTATTGAGCCCCTTGAAGAATTAAACAGATGTTTGTATGGCCGTACCCAAATGAGATTAAGATGAATCTTAATTCACTTGGTAATCTTGTTCAATATCTAGATCGAGAAACATAATAGTTGAACAAATAGAATGACTTCAATTCATGTCTAGTGTTCAACATAGTATCTGTAACAAAAGGATAGATGACATATAAACCATTTAAATGAGACGTTTAAGAAACTACCCTCTCATATTTCTAGGGGCATTGGCGTGTTACTAGACGCTAACCTTTGTTTGTATAATTACTTGATTATTATGACGTCGCAAGTGGGAGCTGTTGGAGTATGCTCGTGTCATAATAAATAAGTATATGGCTAGACATATGTGAGCCTATAGGGTCACACATTTATACACAAAGACACCATTGTATATATTGTATTTATCGTATTTACAATTTATATACGACTACGAACTCGGGATCAATAACGGGCTACTAATAACTAAGCTAGTACTTAGTTTATTGGAATGGAACAACAAATGGGCAAGCCCATTTAGGGCCCCCATGGCAAGCCTAGGTGAGAAAGAAACAAGGGAGAAGTTCAAGGTTGTTAAGTGTAACATTATTTGTTATAACCTCTTATTAATTTGGTCAATTAAGTTTATCAATCACATTAAAACCTTACCAACTTTCTCTCCCCCTTCCTCTAACCAAAAGCCACGAAATTATAACACACCCATATTAGGGTTTGTGGTTTTGGATCCCATCTAACCTTATTCTTGTGTAGTTCAAGGCTAGATCGATGGTTACGAGGTCAAGACTAGCATCGGGTGGTGATCGATGATGTGTAGTGTGGATCAAGCATAGAGGTGATCTCCTTTGATCACTTGGGTTTCATTGGTGATTCGTGTACATTGGTGAAGGTCTCCATATGATTCAACTGATCATGCTACAAAGGTATAACCTTGTTGTTATTTATTTGATTGATCATATGACTCTATGGATCCTTGTTGGTGATGTTTTCCGCTGCGTTTGAATGTTTATTCTATGGTCATTTTATTCAACATCACCTATATTTAGGACTATTTTGTTTCTTTTATCTTTATTGTAATCAATATGCTTCAAGCATATTGAATGTTGTAATGATGTTCGTATGAGTTATATGATCATCTTGAATGCTTTTATGGTTTTGATATCTATGTTTGTTTTTATCTCTTGCTTTGCATATATTTTTCTTGTACTCGTAATATGTTTTTGTAGCCAAGCATTCCATAGCTCGATTCCTTGGTGCCCTCGAATGAGGGGGAGCTTTCTACCCGTCAAACTTCATTTATTAAGCTAGTCGGCATAACCTTTTTGATTCTACAAAAAGGGGGGAGAAGTGAATAAAAACTCTAAATACTTGTCTAAAAATTAACTTTTAGACTTAATGAGTTTAGGTTTTGTAATCATCAAAAAGGGGGAGATTGTTGATATAAATAATGCCTAAAAACGTTATTAATATTTATCGATATCTCTATGTTTTGATAATCACAAAACGTAAACCGATTGAGCTAAAAATTATGACGTAAACAAGTATTTAGTCGTAAATATTCATTTTACATCCAAATCACTTAAGGTATGAATAAACAAAGTATTTATTGCATTCTATGATTAAAGAAACTTTTTTCTTAAACAATAGACTTTTTATAAAATGTCACAAAAGATTTTATTTCTTTTACAAAATCATTTTTGGAAATAAAAGAATATGTTTAAATCATTATAAATATATGAATTCAAATTTTCAACCAAAAATGGCAAAAATATTTCAGAAAAACCTTCCCCACTAAAAGACAAAGCTGAGCAACGTTCAGAAGGGCGGCCCCCTTAATTAACTAGGCGGCCCCTTTAATTATTAAGGGGACCGGCACGCTTTGCCTATAAATACTGGTTCATTCCTGCAATTTTTCTCTACTTTTTGCACTCTAAACTTTCTGATCTAAATCCCCTTTCTTATTCTTTCAAACCTTTGATCATATAATCATAAATCTTTATTTCCAAGTGATCCAAAGCCTCATCCATTCATGTGCAAGAAAAGAATACTTCTATCCATCAAGACAAGAAGTATTAAAACTTAAGTGTGACCTCAACATCTAAGTTGTTTGTGTATCATCACTTATATATTATTCATCCATTTGTGTATAAGTTGTGAATATTAGTTAGATAAGTGTATGCATAAGGAATTAGGCTAGTAAGGTGTGTAGGTAGAGAAGTTGTGAAGAGATAGTGGTGTGAAATTAGTATAGGTGTGAAATTAGTATAGGTGTGAAGAAGTAGTGGTGTGATCAAGTAGTGGATAGGTGTGAAGAAGTAGTGGTGTGATTAAGTAGTGGATAGGTGTGAAGAAGTTGTGAAAAAGGTGTGACGAAATTGTGGTGTGATAATTGGTGTGTAAGGTTTTCTCCGCCGTAAGGGAGCTTGTTGAGATAGTGAAAAACTCTCGAGTTAGGTGCTCGGGGAGTAGATTAGGGCAAGGAAGGTGTCCTTGTAGCCGAACCACTATAAATCTCTTGTCTCGCGGTTCGATCTTTCCATCTCTCATTTACTACTTTACTTACTTTGTTATTTAGCTTATATATACTTGTTTATATTGTACAAGAGTAGATTTCACATAAACTCGAATCAACATTTTTGAAACAAAGTTTTTATAAAATTAAAAAGACGTAAAACTATTCAACCCCCCTTCTAGTTTTCCACACCTTATAAATTACTTGAGGATTTTTTTTCTGAAACACGTTACTTATTAGGTTGTGCTGACCCAGTACCGTTGTGCTTATACTTTCTTGATGACATTATGCTTGATGACCTTGTGCTTGTACTTTCTTAATGCCGTTGTGCTCTCTTACTTTTGATGCCATTGTGTTTACTAGTTGATACAAGTTGTGACTCTTGCATTGCTGCATACTCAGGTGAGTTCATAGCCCCACTTTTATCTATTTTAACTACTTTGCAAACTACTTGGGGTCAGATACATGCTCTGTTTTTACTATGATCACAATTGTTTGAAAACTGTTCTTTGAACTGAAAATTTATGTATTCTGGTACTGTGAATGAAGCAGTAGCCATTTTGAGTAACATTAGATAAGCACTAAGTACCGTTTTTGCCACTACTAAGACCCTCAGATCATGAACCATTAATCACCTGCGGGTGAGCGCGAATATAGGGATATAGGCCTATAGGAACTGACCATCCCACTCCTTTTGCTAGATAGGCAAATTGCGGTGTACTATATTCGAATTTGCCAGGTATCCGGCATGTACCTGGTCTTAGGGGCATTTATTATATTATGAAATTCCGGGGTTATTGTCGACTTATGGTGTTTGTTAATGTTTTGTGTGCCATGAGCTTAGTGCAGCGGTAATATATTTCGGGCGTATAACAACATAGCCCTTTTCTTTTGAACTTGAAATATTGTGATCAAGTACTTTACTTTAAACCTATGGATTCACTCAACCTTTGTGTTGACTTTTAGCATGTTTTATCTCAGGTGTTAGATCTTTTCCACTACATATCTTACTTTGGAGTAGCTTGGCGAAGGGCATGGCACGGTCATAGAAGACTCCGAAAACTGTTTGGGACCATTTTAAATCTAATTTTAAGCTATAGCTTCCGCACTATTTTTAACTGATGTAAATTGAATATTTTCAATTATGAAATTTCTTCTAAAATGGTTTATGTAAAATCGTTCTTTGTACCTTTTGTTGTGATGATAATCGAGTAGCACCCCTGGACTTGTATGCTTCCGCTGATCCGGTTTTTGGGGTGTTACAATCTCAATGACGACGATAGCGACTAAAATGTTTAAGTTTCATATTATTAGTATGTGTTGTATTTTTTTATTTTCGTATCGTATGTTGTTATTTTCGTATCGTATGCTGTTATTTTCGTATCGTATGTTTTTTATTTGATGAAATAAAAAAATTAGTATGTTGCAGTATTTTTATGTTTAATGAAATTAATTTAGTTTATTTAATAAAATGAATAAAAAAAATAAAGTTGTAAGTGGTGGGTTCGAAATGAGTAAGTTGAAGTTAGTTGTTAGTGGGGGGGTCAGTTGTGGAGGTTTGTTAAAGTGATGTGGCACTCCGTGGGCCCCAAATGACAAAGTGAGGGTGCTCACTGCACCTAGTGCTCTTATCACAACTAACTACAACTTACTCATTTGGGTCCCACCATTTTCTATTTTATTTTTTATTCAATTTATCAAATAAAATAAAATTCATTCATTAATATTAAAAATACAATAAAACATATTAAAAACATACAAAACTTAAAATAAAGATACGAAAAACAAAAAACGATACGGAAAAAAATAAACACGATACGAAAAATAAATCATACAACACCGTTAAGCATTTCATTCGTCCCATTTGGGGTGGTTTCTCAAAACCTCCCACACGTGAACATATTGGAAGCTTCTCCCACCAAAGTGTTGTTCAAAAATGGTCTTTGCATTCTTGAGATGATCACTGTCATTTTCCCCGCTTGTACGCTGCAAATGTTTGTAAATAGCGTTGAAATTTTTACATTCACAGTTAAGTTTTGTCCATTTACCCGTGACCATATTTTTGTTACGATTGTTATCGTCAGACTAATTGTTAAACATGTCTACAACCTGGTTCCAAAAGGAGTATTCATTTTAGTTGTTTAGGTCTTGGGAAACTGCAACCCAAACTTCAGCTAGCAAGTTTTCTTTTTCTTTTGATCAACGAGTATTCATTTTCGATGTTTGGACTTTGAAACAATTATGTAAAATGGTTATATATAGAAGTATGTGAAAAATAGTGTATTATAGTATATTATTTATAATAGATAATAGCCGCTTGAAACAATACGAGCGGGATTTATTCAAAATCAAAATTCAAATTCAAAATGCTACGGTTCGAGCGGGATCCCACCAAATTCAACTTCAAAATTCAAAATTCAAATACGAGCGGGATTTATTCAAATTCAAATTGGAATTCAATTTCTAAAAGTTGCTTATATATACACGCAGAGTGGAGTTGTTTATCACACACACAACTCACACACAAATTCTCAACAATGTCTCACAAAGACTTCTCCCAACAATTTCCCAGTCACCACAACTTCTCACAACAATTTCTCAGTCACCATGACTTCTCATAACAATTTCCCGGTGAACACGACTACGTGAGCACCAACCCAACGAAAAATGAACTGGTTAACACTCCACCGGTAGATATCTTTCTGGTATTCCCAACAGAAAATGAACCGGTTAACACTCCGCCGGTGGAACACCAACCCAATCAGTTTAATCTTACCGAGGAACAACTCCGACTACTTGAGCAGGATGAGGAAGTACTGAGAGAAATACAAAAAAACAAAGCACGTGAGGAAGCTGCTCGTAGGGAGCAGGAAGAAAGGGAAGCAGAATACTGCAGGAACAACTTGTTTGACATTCTGGAAAGAGATTATTATGAGGGCAAGTTTGCGGATCGCGAATCTTCTTCCGGCGAGGGTTATAACACAGACTTTTCATAATAATTTGTATTCCCATTATCATTTACGTATCATAGTTTGTATTAATCGTACTTTGTATTTTCAATTCGATGTTTAAAGTATTTTCAATTCCTAGTTTAAAAAACATTACAAAATTTATAAAACATTACAAGTTTTATTAAAACATTACAAGTCTTATGTATTTTCAATTCCTAAATATATAAACATTACAAGTTTAGGGGAAAAAAAATAAAAAAAAACAAGGCCACTGACAAAACAGTACCAAAAGGGGGGAATTAGCTTCGTCGTGCAGACGGCAAAGGGAAAAGTGGCGAACGGTGGCGAGGCTAGGCGTTATCGTGGCGAGCATTGGCGAGGGTGCCAGCGTGGAACGACGAGCAATAGCTAGCTCCACACCTTGTGCTCTAAGTGATATAGATGCCTGATGATTAAATTTATGCCTAAATAATTTATCTGTGACATGTGAAGTATAAATTTTCTATTTTCTAGTCCTTAGTATTGATAGTGTCAGGTGTTATTATATTAGAATTAGTCGTATATTTAGGCATGGACTTTAGTCATGCACATCATTTTCGATACGCTATATTGCAATTACATATTGGTAGACTTGTGAGCAGCCGTAATTTTATTTTTCATTTTTTTTTACTTTTACAGAAGCCAATGGTTTTGAAAATTCGGTCGAGCAAATCACTTGACTGATATTCAAATCGGTGTAGCCCTTTGTGGGCATGAAAGCAAATATCGGTCGAGTTGCAAAAATACAAACAATCGGTCGAAATCCCGACGATTTTACACACACTTTCTTTCTTTCTTGGTCACCGACAATGACAAGTTGGTCGTGTCTGGTTACCAGAAAGAAAAAACTGATGTGGTAGAAATAACCTGAGTTACCACTGTGCCCGGCCTAACAAATATACTGAGAAATATCCAGTAAATTAACAACCTTTTTAGTACTTTCTTTTGAATACGAAGTACGGAGTAAAATTTATTCGGAATATGCAAATGGGTCCTAACTTTCATGTAGGTTGTCCCATGATCATCATTAATCATATCTGCTTGTCGAGTTGCTACACGCCACACATTGAGATGTTTTGCGACAAAAAGTTAAATATATATTTTTTTTTTGACAGGTAAATTTCCAACTTAGGTTTACCACCCCGAAGACCGGGGCCCTAACCACCATTCCGACTAGACTATGTTGTCTTAACCGGGTCCACGCTGGCGTACGGAATGTGGCTCTACGGTGTCGCGAGGGAACCGTACCGCCTCTACACAGATTTTACCCTGCTAGAGAAACGGCCGGATTAAAACCCCGACGCTGCTCGGATTCGAACCCCGGTCTACTGACCCAAGATTCGAATCTTCATTGCAATACCAACTGCGCTAAGGCAGCTGATGACAAAAAGTTAAATATTGGTAACGTTTATATATCATTACTTCATGATAGAAAAATAAACTTTTCCTCAAATTTTAATTTTCAAAATGGTCGATGTTTGAAACTTAGTCTCGATGATAAGTTTATGTCCGAATATTATATGTATATGCTTATATTACACTATACAAATATCCGCGCAAAATGACAGTTTATAGCGGTAAATAATTATATTTGCGAAATCGTAATTCTACTTTATCTTTGATGTAAAATGTTTGTTTTTTAATATTAATATAGTGTGTTTTTGAAAAGTTGTCAGGTTTAGAATTAATATAGTGTGTGTTTTCTAATATTAATATAGAATGTGTTTTTTAAAAAGTTGTCAGGTACTTAAGATATTTATGCAAATTACACTAATCTAAGTTTCTAGATTTCAAAATTCAAAATTTCATGAAGACACATACACTCTTTATAAATAAGTAGTGATAGGGGTGGGCAAACGGACCGGATGGACCGGACCGACTGACAAAACCGACCAGACCGGATCGAACCGGACCGAACCGACCACATTCGCTCCGGTCTTCGGTCTAGGCTTTTTGGCTAATTCGGTCTTCGGTCCGGTCCAGTCCGGACCGACCAAAAAACCGAAAAAACAAAAAAAACTTGTCAAATCTTGCCTATTTGGACCGGACTGGACCGGACCGAACACATTCGGTCTCGGTCTCGGTCCCGGTTTTTACCTTAATTCGGTCTTCAGTCTTGTCGGTCCCAGACCGATGCTCACCCTTAAGTAGTGATAGGTGGGTACCAGTGCATAACAATGAAAATTCGAAACGTTAAACAATTGTAGTTTTGAAATTGTGAATAAATGCTTCGTGTATGAATATATTATTTATGGGGATATGTTGGTTATAATTAATATAGCCAATTGGCTATAATCCTTAACTAAAATTAAACAATAAAGGATTCAGTAACACACAAGAATAAACTCAGAAATCGACGAATAGACTCAGGGACCCACATATTATAGCATAAAATTGTAAAGAGTTTGTTATACTAAATTGTAGCTAATATATTCCTATTATTTATTGGGTTATAGTTTCAACTTATAACTAGTACTATATATAAAGTGTAAGTGATATTTTTATAAAAGGTTTAAAATTGAGTATTGTGTAGTTGACTATTATATTCTTAATTTATAACGGTACTTCATCCGTTTTAAAATTATAGTTCACGTTTGATTTTTCGGTCTTTCTTTCTCAACTTTGACTTTAAATAATTTTGTTTGTGTTATAAAATACTTGATGAAAGTTATACCAATGAAAATACATTTAAAACTCAATCTATTCATATATATTGCATCAAGTATTATGTAATATAAACAAAAATAGTTAAGATAAAAGTTGAACAATGAAGACCGAAAGTCAAATGAGGACAATAACTTTGAGTCGGATGGAGTATCATTTATCACTAAATTAATATTTTAAATATTGTTTAATCATTAAACTTTTATCATTTTTTTGTTTCTAACCTATAGACTATTTTCTTTCAATAACTACAAAATAAACGCGTAAGTTTTGCATCAAAAGTCAAACAAAAATCATGATTTCATAAGTATAATTATTTGCCACTATACACAATCGTTTTGTGCGAATATTCGTCTAATAATATCGAAAAAGTATGGGTATATTAAAATTTTGTCGGTCCACACTTTAAAAGTTTTATTACAAATGTGTTTCTAGAGATTTTACTGTAAAATAACATTAGATCAATACATAATTAAACCTCGCGTATATCACGTTTATTATTGATATTTATAATCACAATCACACGAAAAAGAATAGAACCCTTAATATACTATATTTGATGCATAGTTTGTACAAAGTTTGCATCCATATAAACCTTCATTTCAAGCAAGGATTACTTATAATGTGAAGGAATAGTATTTTAGAATCTAAATAACAGGTCTACAATGATATACAGTAAATAAATATTTAATGACGATTCAGTTCGTATTAAGAATTTGTGTATAAACGATACTTTATTTTAAGAAAAAAGTCAGAAGGATCATTGATGAACCAAATAATGAAACTTTTCAGTGCAAAAGGGAAGCACTCTCGGGTCCCCTACTCCCATTCTCGCAATCTCGCATGCTTATTTTTCTACATGTACATATGTTTTTTTATTTGAATGGTTTGGCACTTGAATCTAAATTTAAATTTAATTTGTCATATATACCAAAAATACGTTTTCGATTTTGATATTAAAAAAAAATAAAAAATAAAAATAAAAAAATAAAGGCACACCCGTTATCAGAATTATAAATCCGTCACTGCATTCACTAGTCATCCATTGGCTCCGTCATGTTAATAGATTTCTAGTGAACTAAAAAGCAAGCTTCATCAAATGCAAACACGAGATATAAACACATCATGAATAAAACAGTTACATACTAAATTTAACTACTCCGTATAAATCTAATCGGTATTTAATTTGTATAAAGAAGAAACATACCAAAAAAAAGTACTGACAATCAATTACTAGTAACACATTGAGATGGTCATCATTATTTCTGAAAAAATCTATCTCTACATTCCCCAATAAAACCATTAAAAAAAACAAAAAAATTCACTCGGGAATAGTCACAAGCACCGGCCTCCACGCTCTTCTTAACAACAACCTCTGCCGTAACGTCCCCGTTAACGGCCTCCAACCACCACCACCAGCACGTCTCATCACCAAACCACCACCACGACAACCACCACCGTCACCACCGTCATTCTCCGGCGAGGCCACCAACAAATCCTTCAACTTCCGTCGTACACCGCAATCCTTCCTATTCTCTGGCGAGCCGCCTTTCCGATCTGTAAACTCGTCACTAGTTGTTAACCGACGGTTGTTACCGGTTCGACTGAGCAGCATACGTAATGTTTTTCGGCGACGGAGGTGGATTACTGGACTTGATGATGGACTTCTTGTTGGACTTGCGGCGACGGTGCATTTCGTCGCTAGGTGTTTAAATTTTTGTAGTGTCGCCATTAAAGGATGTACAGTTTTTCTGGTAGTAAAGTGTGAGATGTGAGAGTGAATGAAAATTGGTGTTAAATAATTGAGGAAGTGAGGGTGAGGGAAGGTGTGATTAAAGTGACGGGAGGTGAGGTTAGATGAGATAAGGGCTGTTTGTGTAACTTTATGTATAAACATAGTTGGTAAATTATTTTCTTTTATAAATTATGCAAAATCTTTAACATTTATGTAACTAAAGTACTCGTGTACATGAAAGTTTTATTTAAATTTTTTATGAGTTTTTGCATATATATCTTTTCGAAAATGCATAATTGCATATATATCCAAAGCATTTATAAAAATCATTGTATTATTTTTATAAAAAATTTGTACAAAGGATATATATGCAATTATTCACTTTGTGACGGATATATATGCAATTTTGCCTTATTAATGTATATTAATATTTTTTTATAGATTTTTGTTAAACGAAATATTTTAGTCTCTTTAGCAAATATAGTGTTGAGTTTGATATTGTTAAAATCTAACTATTGATATTATGTTTTAAACATTATACGTGTTTTATAGCATGTAATTACTCTTAAAAAAAAAAAAAGTTTTTTTAAATCTCTTTATTTAAACTTGAATTACTTGCGTCGTTGGTAAGCTTGTTTCCAAACACACCTGTGAGCAAATATACTAATTAGGGATATTGTGACACGTGGAGGGGAGTGAGAGTGATGAATGAGTCGTGCAGTCCAACTCAAGTGAAATGGAATGTAGCTTATTGTACGTTGTGCAGTTTTTGTTTGTAATGTTGGTTTTTTGTTCTGTTAAAGTATCGATTGTGTCATTTTGTGTTTGGCGTTTCAGAAGTTAAAGAATAGTATTTTTGTTCCCTGATGAGGTTAATGAAGTGTTATACTTATAGTATTTAAATTCAGATGTAATGTTGACGTTTTCAGTTGTTTATTATGCGTTTGGTTACAATAAATGTGTGGAAGTGTTGTTTAAACAAGCAAACATTCAATTAAAATGCTTCAGATAAATTTAAGTTCGTAATAAATTAAAAAATATTCTTGACTTCGAGAGGAGGGTTAATATTCTCTTATCTATTTCCGATTTATGTATTCATCATGTAGGGAGTTTGAACGAACATGAAATTACATTTTTAATAAACAACTTAAAAAAAAAAAAAAAAAAAAAAAAAAAAGGCCTAAACGGTATAAATTAAACATTACCCGGATAAAACCAGTTACAACTATTATACTATCTATATAAAAGGCAGGCGCTAAAAGGCAAAAGAAATGAACAATACTTGCTTACGGAAGTTGAACGGACCACTTTGTGGTGCTCATTTGTTGTTTGTAAAAGGTCGTACTACCCAACTGTTGGTAGTGGTCCGTGTGTTCAATGGGTATTGGCTACAAGTGAGTACCCCAACTGTAGATGTTCCTGTTGAAACCCGTAATACGGATGTAATTACCCCGTTATTTTTATTACTACTCCGTAATATATACTCCAATTCCGTCAACACTCTCACCGCCTTTCTCCCTTAGTAACTACTACCATATATAATAAAACACACACCACAGGATTCCAGAACAATCATTCATCTTCTTCTTCCACCATCTCCCAATTCTAGATTAATCCATTTTCCCACTGCCCCACTCATCAAACGCATATACAAAACCAAACCACAAAATCACTACCCTTTTGATCGGACATGATAATGAGAGGATACAAAGCAAACGGGTATTGAAGCTCCAAAAAAAGAGTTGATAAACTAACTAGGTTTTTATTATGACATTTTTTTTTTTTTTTTTTTTTTTTTTTTTAATTTGAACCATTGAATTGGGTTTTCAGATTTTAGAGCGATATGGGTTCTTTGCAGCAGGTACCGATTCATGGATTTGGGGTCTCAATTGCAGTCGTATTGGTGGTGTTCTTGCCTATGATCTGTGGTACACACTTCCTCTTTTACAGCTTTCTCTTCATTTACAATTAATGATCTATTTTTTTTTTTTTTTTAATTTACTGTTGGTAAGGAAGAGTCCCAGTGAGATTGAGGGTTAGCAAAAAAAAAAAAAAAACTATTTTTTTTAATAAAAAACTTGGGTGTTGTTTCTTTGCACACCAAATGTTCGACGAAATGTCTTAAGTGAAAATTGCAATGAGAGTTTTTTGTTTCTTTTTTTATACTTACGCCTGGAAAATGAAGAGGCTGTAAGTTGAAGCTGATACCACATAAGCCCACTAAAGTGAGCTTACGAGCTTTTTAGAACTCAAATAAGCCCGGAAATCGATAAGAAAAGCTAATCGAAACACCCCCATGATATATTATATACATGACCATGTGAGATGATTAATCAGATAGACATTTAATCCTAAATTGACTTCGGTTTGTTTTAGTAAAAATGTGATATACATGTATAGCTAGATGGTTAAGGTATACATGTATAAGTAGGTGAAATGAATGTGCTACATACATATTCCCTTTTTCACTTTATACACTTGGTTGTACGTAAATTTGTTAATGGCAAGAATTGAAATTTCCATTGATGTTTGCACTTATATTGAAGTCGTTTTTTGGCAGGCCTTTTATGCTAACGCAGCCATTTTGGTTTTATCGGGCGATAGGCTATGATCAATGTTGGTGGGCCCTGAAGAACCTGAGACTTTCGTATCTTGCCAGGGCAACATGCTATGTTTGCAGCCACGGCGGGCATGTCCTGTTTTTACGGTGCGTACTTATCTGAGCCTCATTGTTGCATGTGTTGTTTTTGGATATAATAGGTTGTGTTGAGACTTGGTGGGTTTGGCTAAACTTGAGACTGTTCATATCTCAACACATTCACATGTATGTTTTATAGAATTGACCATTCATGTTATGCCTAACGCCCTTTTCAGGATTCAGAATTGTTTGGCTCAATTATATCTGTAGAAATACCATATTCATATAATTACTTTTGCATTTCAGGAATTTGTACCTGAAATTCCATAAAAGGATGCAGTTGGGCTCACTTGGCAGACTGCGCATAACATGGTTCATGTGACTCTTAGCCCACACCTTGGTCGCCACTTGGGCAGTCACGGTTTAATTCATATGGCTACCTACTTCAATATGGTTTGTGCTCATATTGATTCAAAACTTTTGTTGGTAAATTTCTGTTTTCATTTCTGTTTATTGGTGTACTGTGTTAGAGGTTTCAATTACCGTTTTAGAGGTTTCCATTTATGTTTATCTGGTATCTAAGAGATAATGTCACAAAGAACAGGAGGTGAACAACAGACGAAGGTCAATCGATTCCGGAAGTGTAGGTGCACAGGAGAATGGTGATGTGTAGGATCAAGTAACGTGGCATATGAAGGTCGGTATTTTGATTATACGTAATTTTTTACTATTCAATAGTTTATAAATATTCGAGTGACAAGATATAGGAATTCTGGGGCAACAATTACCATTTTTAACCATTTTCACTATGTTCAACCCATTTTTTTCCTTCAAATGAAAAGTCGGATCGGTACAGCTTTGGGGTAATTTTGTGGAAACTTGCTACTTTGCAGAAACTATGTTTTCTCTTGGTAACACTTGCTATCGGCTACCAACATACAACCTACTACATTTTTACCCTTACATCCAGTTTTAGCGAGCACTTTCACAATCAAATTTCATGCTATACATTGACACTGAAACATGATACAAGTAAATTTTTTTACCTTAAAATAGATTAAGAGAATCCAAACACTATTTCCTAAAATGCTTATTTTAAGCAACCTAGTACTTATTTATAACCAAAATACAAAATAAGGTACTTATGGAGCTAAATGAATAGCATCGATAGTAGCAATTATGTCAAAGTGTAAATCAGTAATTTTAAGTTCATAGTATGCAAATTACATTTGCAGGTATATTCAAATACGCTTGCAGATTTTGATTTTAAACTTGAAAGGTAAATTCCATTGACAATTTTGAATTGTATCTTTTTAGCTCACAAACTGACGTGAAAAAAATAAAGATGTGCGAAGGAAGATTATCTTGGTTTCAAATACTGTGAAAGACACACCCAATTTTTGGGGGCTTACTTTCCATGCCTCTCAAGCAGCAAAAAAAAAAAATTCAAATAAGCGCATCTGAAATAAAAAGCAAGCGAAAGTGGAGAAGAAGAAAGAATAGTCATGCTTTCGTCTGCGGTTCATAAGGTGACATACAAAGGAGGAATTTGGTTTGATAAAATCAATTACGAGAGAGGTACTAAACATTAAACTTATTGAAATAAATATTCAAGTGCACGAATGTGATCAATAGGATCAACCTAATATGCATTATGGTTTTTCACCTATAGTGCTTTGCATGCTTATGGCCAATCAAACTTTGCTGTTATATTGTACACCAATGAGGTAACACAACAATTACAAGTAATCTCAGTGGATTCAGTGACTTTTTAACCTTTTTGTTTAACGGTTATTTTTGGCCCATTTTGCAGGAAGAGAAAGTCAATATTTGTGTGATTTCGTTGCACTCTGGACGTGGCCAGGTTGACCACGCAAACCCTGGAGTTGTCAAGCTCCTTTCACAACGAATTCACTGAATAATTGGGATCAATCTCATTGCAGAATCGTGAGCGACATTCACTGTCACTATCAAATTAATGATCTTGACTAAAAAATAAGAGGTATATATCTAATAAATTTTGGTTGAATATTAAACGTGTATGCTTTTTAACAGCCATAAAAATTGACCCCCTTTGCAATTGCCATTCATTTTAGCCATTTGGATAGCAAGTTTACAAGTTTAACTACTTTTTAAAACAGTAAATTAAAAATTATATGCATTCTTTTTCCACATTGTCATATACAGACCTAGAACATGCTGTTTTGGAAGTTACAAGTTATGCTTTAAAAATCTGGGTTACGATTACTTATTTAATAACCCTGTTTTACAAATGGCTTGTAACAACCCGCATTTTCAGGACATTTCTTCTATTCACTATTCATCAGTACTATTCATCATTTACTATTCACCGGTCACTATTCATCATTTTACTATTATCATTTTCGGAGTCAGTTTGTGATTCCGAGAAGCGTTCAGAAATTTTACTATTCATGTGACACTATTCATTCCCGGAGGGAATCACTATTCATGATCATCATTCACCATTACATAAACTGAGTTTACGGGTCTTCAAATTCGCGTAACCAATGTGTTTAGCTGCAAATTCATGCATCATTCATTAATGACATTTCATATAGACTGGAGCAGTCTACAAATCATCATCACTTTAGAACCTACACGGATATGCATTATTTCCATATACGTATGCTTAATTTGTAATTAACGTTACCACTCAGTTTTTACTACGAACGTATACCCAATACTCCCGAATACGATCCTAACATATTTTCATACTCATTATAATGATATAAAAATTATATTATTAACTTACCCGGTGTTTTGAAATCAATTACTATATTTCACGGTCGGAGCTTATTACTTCGTCGGTTTGCGAAATTTCAACCTGATAATTATTTTAACACCCGATTCTCATCAGGAATAATATTTTACAACTTTTACAACTTCTTCGTATTTTATTTCACCTCGTTAACATTTATTTTAATTAACTCGGTACCCGATAACATCTAAAATACAAAATAACCAACTAATACTTCTAGAATGGGGACACAATCCTTAATTAGCCACACTTTTCCTTATTTTGCTCCTTTTCTTCCATGTTTGCCGCCCCCCCCCCCCCCCAGTTCCCTAGGTCCAAGACTTCAAGACTTTTGACTTGACCAAGTTATATACATAAAGACTTATAAGATATTTTCCCTCATTCATAAAAGAAAATCACTAGCAAAAACTCTCTCATCTTTTCCTTCTCTTTACCATTTTCGGCCAAACAAGATCAAGAAGGAGAAACCATAAACTTTTCAAGATCAAGGTGTTTATCAAGTCATAGTACTAATCTAGTTAAGGTTTTGAAATATAAACCTCAAGATTATTAAGTTTTCTTGCTCAAAAATCACCAAATCTTCAAGTAAGTTACTAACAACCTTTCCCTACTCTTTTAAACATCTACTTTATATATTTTCATGATCTAGTAACAAAAACATGCAAATATACTATGATCCATACCACTTATTGTTTATTTTTGTTTATAAACATAGATCTATAATTTTTATTAGCAGTCTCATGAGATCCATCATTTTTGGTGAAGACTAGGAACCCATGACATCCTAAGAAGGTGTATGATAGAATTTGGTACTTGTGGAGTTAATTTGAAGTAGATTGGTTAAGCCTTGAACAAGTCTTGATCCTTAAAAATGAGTTTTAAACACTATATATAAAGATCTGTCCATTTTTGTAAAACGTGGGAAACTCAGGGTCTAGGGTGTAACTTTGGACCAAAGATTTAGAAAATACATTCCAAGACAAAACTATGGCCGAAAACGGGGATAAAAACGAGTTAATAACGAAGGAGATATGATTTTCCGAAATTTAACGACGAAAAATATTTTCTGAAAAATACCTTGCTGTTGAGCAGATTTCATGGACTGTTTTGAGGCTTAAACCTTGATCTAGCCGTCCCGACTTATCAAAAATATATTAGTAGGTCGTCCCACGATTCCGGGGATATAAAGAACGTAGAAAACGAGCTTATAACGAAAAAGATACAAGTGTTTGAAATCCGACGATATATATATATTTCCATCAGCTTTTCTATTACAATTTTTGCCGCAAAACTGTCTTCGCGAAGTGCCATATTCACAGCTGTTTTTCTTTATGATCGGATCAGTTTGAGTCCGAGCCGTAGTTAAGTAAAATCAAGTATTCCCAGCCTACTTTTCAAATCAATTGGCCGTTCGTCGAATAGACTTATAACGAATAAACTACGACCTCATCTATATACCCGATAAACTATATATATTTTGACCGCTTTTACTATAATGAAATTTTCTAAGTGTTGAACATAATACTTTCAAGTAACAACAATGAGAGTCGATTTTCTCATCGATCAAGACCCGTATATCCAAAAGTTAAATGACACGACTTCAAGATATTGTTACAAGGTTTTCAAAAACGCCGAGTTTCATCACTAACCCTTAACGTACAACATTTTGCGACTTATTTTGCGAGGCCATTTTGGGCATATTTTCAAGTAATGAAAATGTTATATTTTGCGACGAAGACCTTATATTTGACGATAGATCACCAAACAAGGATCGTGGAGTACCGTTTCAACATATGTACATGAAAAGTAGTTATTAACCTAACGAGACGTCAAAAATATATTTTTCGACGATAAACGTTATTTTCAAATTTCACGAGTGGTATCGATAACATACGTATTTGCATGTGTAGTATCATTTCATTTCTTACATTAGATCATATCATTCATATTAGGTTGCGGTTAGAGATCGTGCCTCATTTCAGTATATCTACTTTTGTCATCATAGCTATCGCACCAGGTGAGTCATAGCCCCACTTTTACTTGTTTAATGACTTTATAAACTCTTTGGGGGAGATACATGCTTCAATACTTGTTCTATGCTTTTATACGATTTGAATTACTTATGGGGAAGAATACGCTGCTTGAATTATTTTTGTACAATGCCAAAGTATTACAAATTCCATACATTGCTTAAGTTTCCTTATTACTACCAGGTTAAGTCCCCTTTATTATCATGGACCGTTAATTTTAGTGCTAAGCGAGAGTGAGTGAATAGATCTATTGAGGGTGACGCCTCTATTCGCGTTTGGGTTGCTCCAACGGGACGAATGCATTTCATGTCTTATCAAATTGAGTGCCTGGTAAACACTCTGTTGGGGCCATTACTATGTCTAGCTTCGGGGTCATGAGTTTAAGAGACAATGTAGCATTTTTGACATATTGTCACCTTACTTTATACTTTTGGCTATTGTACATACGAAAATTACTTATGGAATTACGATACTTTTCCACCACTATTACTACGGAATTACGATGCTGTTGCATCAACCTTGTTACGGATTTACGATACTTTTGCTGGGAATTCTTCTTTCAAATGTTTTACATTACATGTTTACTAAAATCTATGAACTCACCAACCTCGTGTTGACACTTTAGCATGTATTTTCAGGTATTAAGCCATGGCACGCTACTGGAGGTTTTGGCAGGGCAAGGCACGGTCATAGAAGACTTTGATATTCATATGGGGACCATTTTAAACTATTTTAAGGGCCTACTTCCGCACTATTTTTAACAATGTAAACTCAACATTTTTGATTAAACTATCTTATACTAAATGATTCAAGTGAAAACCATTTTTGAACTTGTGTTGTAATACCAATTGAGTTACACCCCAGCTACATGTATGCTTCCGCTGGACCCGATTTTGGGGGTGTGACAGATTGGTATCAGAGCTTTGGCTATAGCGAACTAAGTGTTTTTAAAACCTAGACTATAGCTACTTTCAAGAAAACTTAACCCTATGACCGTCACGTGCCTGCCTGCCAAGCTGAAGCCTCATTTGTCGTTAGTTGCTGACATAGGTGATGAGATTTATGTCTCATTATCTGGTATATCATATTCATTTATTCTAATTGATTACTACAATTTTTTTTCATATAAGCATGTTCACGTATCATATATGTTACCCGCGCTATGTTTTTCCTTGCATAGTTTCATCATTCGACCTCGAGTTTGGTCACGTGCCTTAGTCTTTCAGAACGTCTTGGTATTTGTGAAGGACATAGTATTAGTATAACTGAGCTGAGTATTTCAAAATTCATGAAACCTTGGTGGAATGTAGACTGGTCATCTACATTCGACCCGGGATAGTGAGATATAGGCTGACCACCTATGTCTGACTCAAAAATGAATTTTGCAACACTGAGAATGATTAAAATAAAATTTTGTCTGGATTGAATGCTCTACTCAATTTACGAATGTTTCATTCATGTGTGTGTATACCCTCATTGTCAGAACATTCATACTTTTCATCACTTCGTGAACCGCCGCTTGGAAGCACGTCAACTAGTCATTTCATCTCATGAATCTTCATATTTATGCGCAATACTTTTACATACAATATTTTCTTTTATCACAATCTCATTTTGTCGCAGTTGTCACACTCTTTTCCCTTCTCACCATTACTATCATTTTCCTTCCCCACCCCCATACATATAAGGAATTGGGTGACACTCTGTAGATTCCTATGTCACTCATTACTCACTACTCCCTATATTTATAAGTGAATATTATCAATGACCTCTCTAGGAAAGACTTTCCACACCATCTATAAGGAGGATCCCTCGGTACATTAAGACCATTCAAAACTCAATAGAAATCCCAGGATATCACAAAACCATTTGAACCACTATCACTGGCCTGATCACAAAAGAAAAGAAAAAAAAATTCTACCATCTAGCAAGTATTGGCTTGACTGAATTATAGGATTCGTTTAGATACGAGTGCTCACTAAGCAACACTATAGAGATACATCCAACCCCTTAACCAAGACTATAGATTGAACATGTACTCACCAATAGACTTTATTCCAACATGTTAGACACCTATGCATTCGTGCAGACATACATACCTGGCTATTTTATCCTCTTGATACTTTCACTTTTAAATGGATTTTTCTCCAAACTACCGTTATACAAAACATATATCTTGTAAGAAATACTTTTCTGAGGCACTTATTTTGACAAGCAAATTCATTTTGGTTAATCTTTCACAAAACTATTGAATGTTAGGAAATTTTAAACATCAATCTTTGGTAAACCATATTATCCACCTTATGTTGAAAATTGTCCTATCTTGCAGAACTATTAAATTTTGAAACATCAAGAAAAATGTTACTTAGAAAACCGTTTGCTTAAAAATTTGTAAATTCATTTATTTAGGGAAGGTTTATGAACAAAACACACGATCTCAAAACAAACTTTGAAAATCAATCACTATAGTACATCACTTATACATTTAGGATTTTGTGATTTGATGACATAGACCTTGGGGAAAATCTTAGTAATGGAGACTAAGCATTGTAGGTGGAGAAAGACTCAACTCATGACATTCCTGCGGAGGAATCACAACCTTATCCTAATCTATTATTTTCAACAACACCCTTTTGCGGACTTAACCTTGTAAGTCTTTCAAAACAAGATTCATGATACCCATTTCAATTATTTCTAATAGAGGAATTTGATTCACCTCGAACTCCTAGCGATTTCATTAAGATTTCTTTGGAACCACACCACCTATCATCTGCAGACCAATGGTCAGAAATTAGAGAACGATTCAAACATAGGAAGATATACTCAAAGCATGAGTGATTGACTCTAGAAATGGTTGGATTAACCATTTGCCATAAATCGGATTCTTTTACAACCATAGTTACCACACGAGCTTAGAGACTACACCATTTAATGCACTCTATGGTCGAAGTGCCAACATCCATCGACGGATCAAAATTTGGAAAAGCCCAACTCATTAGTCCCGTAAGCATTCATGAAATAACCAGGAATTTCCTACAAATCAAGAATCAGTTACAAGTTCGATAAGTTGTAAACCATTAGAACTTCAAGTTGGTAGCCAGATCATGTTGAAAGTTCTGCCTAGGAAAGACATGATACCATTCAGAAAAATTCAGAAAGTTAAACCCGATATACACTGGACCATTCAACATTTCTGACAGAGTAGGCCTAGTGGCCATCAGACTTGAACCTTGTTAGAGCTCAATAGCTTACACCATAAAAATCATCATCATTTCACCAATACCACTCTAGAGACCAACACAAACTGAACTTCGGGACGAAGTTCCTTTTAAGGGGGTGAGACTGTAACAACCCGCATTTTCAGGACATTTCTTCTATTCACTATTCATCAGTTACTATTCACCGGTCACTATTCATTATTTTACTATTCATCATTTCCGGAGTCATTTTGTGATTCCGAGAAGTGTTCAGAAATTTTACTATTCATGTGACACTATTCATTCCCGGAGGGAATCACTATTCATGATCATCATTCACCATTATGTAAACTGAGTTTACGGGTCTTCAAATTCGCTTAACCAATGTGGTTTAGCTGCAAATTCATGCATCATTTATTAATGATATTTCATATAGACTGGAGCAGTCTACAAATCATCATCACTTTAGAACCTACACGGATATGCATTATTTCCATATACGTATGCTTAATTTGTAATTAACGTTACCACTCAGTTTTTACTACGAACGTATACCCAATACTCCCGAATACGATCCTAACATATTTTCATACTCATTATAATGATATAAAAATTATATTATTAACTTACCCGGTGTTTTGAAATCAATTACTATATTTCACGGTCGGAGCTTTATTACTTCGTCGGTTTGCGAAATTTCAACCTGATAATTATTTTAACACCCGATTCTCATCAGGAATAATATTTTACAACTTTTACAACTTCGTCGTATTTTATTTCACCTCGTTAACATTTATTTTAATTAACTCGGTACCCGATAACATCTAAAATACAAAATAACCAACTAATACTTCTAGAATGAGGACACAATCCTTAATTAGCCACACTTTTCCTTATTTTGCTCCTTTTCTTCCATGTTTGCCGCCCCCCCCCCCCCCACCCCCCCCCCTAGTTCCCTAGGTCCAAGACTTCAAGACTTTTGACTTGACCAAGTTATATACATAAAGACTTATAAGATATTTTCCCTCATTCATAAAAGAAAATCACTAGCAAAAACTCTCTCATCCTTTCCTTCTCTTTACCATTTTCGGCCAAACAAGATCAAGAAGGAGAAACCATAAACTTTTCAAGATCAAGGTGTTTATCAAGTCATAGTACTAATCTAATTAAGGTTTTGAAATATAAACCTCAAGATTATTAAGTTTTCTTGCTCAAAAATCACCAAATCTTCAAGTAAGTTACTAACAACCTTTCCCTACTCTTTTAAACATCTACTTTATATATTTTCATGATCTAGTAACAAAAACATGCAAATATACTATGATCCATACCACTTATTGTTTATAAACATAGATCTATAATTTTTATTAGCAGTCTCATGAGATCCACCATTTTTGGTGAAGACTAGAAACCCATGACATCCTAAGAAGGTGTATGATAGAATTTGGTACTTGTGGAGTTGATTTGAAGTAGATTGGTTAAGCCTTGAACAAGTCTTGATCCTTAAAAATGAGTTTTAAACACTATATATATAGATCTGTCCATTTTTGTAAAACGTGGGAAACTCAGGGTCTAGGGTGTAACTTTGGACCAAAGATTTAGAAAATACATTCCAAGACAAAACTATGGCCGAAAACGGGGATAAAAACGAGTTAATAACGAAGGAGATCTGATTTTCCGAAATTTAACGACGAAAAATATTTTCTGAAAAATACCTTGCTGTTGAGCAGATTTCATGGACTGTTTTGAGACCTAAAACTTGATCTAGTCGTCCCGACTTATCAAAAATATATTAGTAGGTCATCCCACGATTCTGGAGATATAAAGAACGTAGAAAACGAGCTTATAACGAAAAAGATACAAGTGTTTGAAATCCGACAATATATATATATTTCCATCAGCTTTTCTATTACAATTTTTGCCGCAAAAGAGTCTTCGCGAAGTGCCATATTCACGGATGTTTTTCTTTATGATCGGATCAGTTTGAGTCCAAGCCGTAGTTAAGTAAAATCAAGTATTCCCAGCCTACTTTTCAAATCAATTGGCCGTTCGTCGAATAGACTTATAACGAATAAACTACGACTTCATCTATATACCCGATAAACTATATATATTTTGACAGCTTTTACTATAATGAAATTTTCTAAGTGTTGAACATAATATTTTCAAGTAACAACAATGAGAGTCGATTTTCTCATCGATCAAGACCCGTATAGCCAAAAGTTAAATGACACGACTTCAAGATATTGTTACAAGGTTTTCAAAAACGCCGAGTTTCTTCACTAACCCTTAACGTACAACATTTTGCGACTTATTTTGCGAGGTCATTTTGGGCATATTTTCAAGTAATGAAAATGTTATATTTTGCGACGAAAACCTTATATTTGCCGATAGATCACCAAACAAGGATCGTGGAGTACCGTTTCAACATATGTACATGAAAAGTAGTTATTAACCTAACGAGACGTCAAAAATATATTTTTCGACGATAAACGTTATTTTCAAATTTCACGAGTGGTATCGATAACATACGTATTTGCATGTGTAGCATCATTTCATTTCTTACATTAGATCATATCATTCATATTAGGTTGCGGTTAGAGATCGTGCCACATTTTAGTATATCTACTTTTGTCATCATAGCTATCACACCAGGTGAGTCATAGCCCCACTTTTACTTGTTTAATAACTTTATAAACTCTTTGGGGGAGATACATGCTTCAATACCTGTTCTATGCTTTTATACGATTTGAATTACTTATGGGGAAGAATACGCTGCTTGAATTATTTTTGTACAATGCCAAAGTATTACAAATTCCATACATTGCTTAAGTTTCCTTATTACTACCAAGTTAAGTCCCCTTTATTATCATAGACCGTTAATTTTAGTGCTAAGCGAGAGTGAGTGAATAGATCTATTGAGGGTGACGCCTCCATTCGCGTTTGGGTTGCTCCAACGAGACGAATGCATTTCATGTCTTATCAAATTGAGTGCCTGGTAAACACTCTGTTGGGGCCATTACTATGTCTAGCTTCGGGGTCATGAGCTTAAGAGACAATGTAGCATTTTTGACATATTGTCACCTTACTTTATACTTTTGGCTATTGTACATACGAAAATTACTTATGGAATTACGATACTTTTCCACCACTATTACTACGGAATTACGATGCTGTTGCATCAACCTTGTTACGGATTTATGATACTTTTGCTGGGAATTCTTCTTTCAAATGTTTTACATTACATGTTTACTAAAATCTATGAACTCACCAACCTCGTGTTGACACTTTAGCATGTATTTTCAGGTATTAAGCCATGGCACGCTACTGGAGGTTTTGGCAGGGCAAGGCACGGTCATAGAAGACTCTGATATTCATATGGGGACCATTTTAAACTATTTTAAGGGCCTACTTTCGCACTATTTTTAACAATGTAAACTCAACATTTTTGATTAAACTATCTTATACTAAATGATTCAAGTGAAACCATTTTTGAACTTGTGTTGTAATACCAATTGAGTTACACCCCAGCTACATGTATGCTTCCGCTGGACCCGATTTTGGGGGTGTGACATGGCTGCATATTTTCCTAGAAGAACAGAAGAAGTGATAATGAAAACAAAGTCGTTGGCACACACATTTTTAGAAATGAGCTCTAAAAGACTAGGCCGTATTATAGAAGATGAGCACGTAGGAACCGTCGAACGTGATCTCAGATATAGAACTTTAACAGGACCTTGAAGCTTTAGTTGATAATTACCATTGTCTTCTTCAGGCACAAACTTATCATCATATTGGTTTGACGGAATCAATTCAGCATGTTAATGCTTTTATTTTTAGGCCTGTTATTAGATCTATCTTATATGAATCAATGTATCAAAATGCATAAGGTGTTTTAGAAGTCAATGTATAATGATATGGTGTTGGCACCTGAATTAGAGGTGATCTTGCAGGCACTACTACAAGAAATTGAGAATTTTAAACAACTCTGATATGACAATTAAGGGCAGAAGATGTCGCGAGGAAGATTTGCTGCAACAAATATTTGTGAAGGTTGAAGGTTGTTGCTTTTTTTCATAATGGGGGACGGTGGATTTCTATTGCTGATTCTCTTGCAAACAGGGTGTGACCGCGGATTCCACGGTAATAGTAGTTGTAGCTCTACATTAACTTACATCTGAGTATGTATCATGTGAAATTGTTATAATGAAATACCATTGTCCTTATAAGACTGATTGTACCAATTTGTGTATACATTTATTTAGTAGTTTGCTGTGTGTTCTACGGAAGTTTTGTTTCACTTTCTCAAATTTACTTTCCTTTTGTTAGGTACTGATTTTTAAATATATGACTCATATCTACTCTTTTGTTAGGTACTGCGACTACCCCATTGCTTACTAACATAAACGCGTCTGCCCCGCAACAACGCGATCCATAAACACAAAAGAAACATAAAAGTTACAAAAAACCTATTCCGATGGGTCCTTCCTGAATAAGTTATCTAAAAATCAGTCTTTCTTTTTGTTTTCCCCGGCAATGGTACCAAAAAATTGACTTCCTCTTTCATTTCCTTCTTGATCAATGACAACAACCAAAAGAAGTTTCAAACGCATGCCATCTTAGGTATTCAAAATAATTATCCTCACAAACTCACCCGCCGCAACGCGCGGGTTACCCAACTCGTTATATATATACGGGACTACTATGAATAATATACGCTAAGTGAAGCTCAAGAACTTTAATCAGTGGTATGTGAGTTGCCCACCAAACTAAAGGTTGCAGGTTCAAGCCTCGCTAAAGACATTATAGGATATATCGTAAGATAGTTGGCATAGAGTGTTAAAAAAATTGCCGTTAGAGAAAATACATATACACTAAATGAAACTAAAAACTTGTCATGCCCATCACATTCTCACACAATATTCCGTGCAATAAAAACGAGATAAATGTTCATGATTGCCTATAGCGAGAGAGGTTTATCGTAAGATAGCAGATTGGTGGGATTGCATTTTTGTGGAGATCTCTTCGTACGAGGAATTGTTGGTTTAGATTTCGAATCTTCTTATCCATTCCAATTTTAAGAAGCTACTGGAAAGTGTTTGTTATATTATGTGGTGGCTTGTTTGGAACTTCCGTAACAAAGTTCTTCTTGATTCGGACATTCCTTTGAAAGCGGCTCTTTTTGATGATATAGTGATCCGTTCTTTTTATTGGTGTAGATATAGGTGCAAGGCTTCTTTTAGTTGGGTGGATTGACTTAAAAATCCTTATCTTGTATTCTTGTAATTCTCCTAGCGTCTTGCTAGTTTCTTAATAAATTCCTCCTTAAAAAAAATACAAAAATAAAATAGAAAAGAGTTAAAGACTAATGTTTAAAACCCACCTTGTTATTTGTTCTCAGTTCTCACACAATTAGGGGTGTCAATCGGGTTATCGGGTCGGGTTTTGGGCTTGTTGGGTCGTGTCTATCAAGTTTTGAAAAAATAAAAACTAACGTGCAACCCGACCCAATAAGCTATCGGGTTAATTTCATCGCACAATTTCTTCATTTATTAAAATATCGTTCAACATAAATTTATTTAAGTATTAGACTAAAAAGCTCAATACAAAACGAAAGAAACAAAGTAATTACAAGTGGGGGTTGAATTGTTTTACAGTAGGCGTCTCATGTAGTAGCAAAAATATTTAGCTCAATATAAAAATAAAGAAACAAAGTAATTACAAGTGGGGGTTGAATTGTTTGGCAGTAGCGTCTAATGTAGTAGCAAAAATATATACATGAGCTGAATTAGTTGTAAACTTGCACTGCACTAGAACCAAATCTGTAAATGCATTTTATCATTTTTGTGTGTAGCAAGCTTACTCATTAAGAAGTTTGACTAATAAACAAATGACAAAAGAGATTTATTTTATAAATTATAGATTTTTTAATGGATCGTTATAGCTTATCAGGTTTAGCGAATCAACCCGATAACAAACTTATTCAGACCTTAACCCGACCCTATTAGGCTATCAGGTTTATCGGATTGACCCGATAAACCTGATAAGCTAAGTTGGACCCAAATCAACCCGATCCTATAAGATTTTATCGGTTTTGAGTCGGGTTCAAGTCAGGTCTGGTTAACCCATTTGACACCCCTGCACACAATAATCAATACTATTTTGTAATTACTAGTAACAAATATATCTAAAACTGCTAATAAAGTAACCATACTCTAAAACATAAACAACCCACGTTATTAAGGGTGCGTTTAGTTGAGGGAAAACACCCTTGTTTTCCACAAAATGTTTTGTGGAAAACAAGGAAAACAGAGATCGCGTTCAAGTTAGTGTTTTCTAATAAAATTCTCTACAAAACACAAATTTCCTATTTCCAACTTCAATACACAAAACTACAAAACACTTTTTTTTTTGTTTTCCCCTATTTTCCATTAAAATACCCCAAATCCGTTTTCGTCAGTTGTTTTACGTTTTTGATTGATTTTTTACGTTTTCGTCTATTTTTTTACGTTTTCGTCAGATTTTTTATGTTTTCGTCTGATTTTTTACGTCTTCGTCCGTTTTTTTACGTTTTCGTCAGGTATTTTAATTTTTCGTCCGTTTTTTTTACGTTTTCGTTCGATTTTTTACGTTTTTGTCCGTTTTTTACGTCTTCGTCCGTTTTCTTACGTTTTCGTCAGGTTTTTTACGTTTTTCTCCGTTTTTTTTACGTTTTCGTCAGATTTTTTAAGTTTTCATCCGATTTTTTACGTTTTCGTCTGTTTTTTTTACGTTTTCGTCAGATTTTTTACGTTTTCGTTTGATTTTTTACGTTTTTGTCAGATTTTTTACTTTATCCCCAGACTTTTTACGTTATAAAAAAACAGATGGAAACATCCAAAATCAAACAAAAAAGTAAAAAAATGGACAAAAACGTAAGAAAATGGACGAAAACGTATAAAAACAGAAGAAAACGTAAAAAAATTGCATGAAAACGTAAAGAATCTATCGAAAACGTAAAAAAATGGACAAAAACGTAAAAAAAGGACGAAAACGTAAAAAATGGGACGAAAACGTAAAGAAACGGACGAAAACATAAAAAAATCGGATGAAAACGTAAAAAAAATGACGAAAACGTAAATAAACGGACGAAAACATAAAAAATCGGATGAAAACGTAGAAAAACAGACGAAAACGTAAAAAATCTATCGAAAACGTAGAAAAACGGACGAAAATGTAAAAAATCATACGAAAATGTAAAAAATCTGACGAAAACGTAAAAAAACGGACGAAAACGTAAAAAATCGGACGAAAACTTAAAAAACGTGACGAAAAAGTTAAAAAAACGGACGAAAACGTAAAAAACAAATGAAAACCCAAAAAATCGGACGAAAATGTATAAAAATGGACTAAAACGTAAAAAAGCTGACGAAAATGTAAAAAAACGAATGAAAACGTAAAAAATCTGACGAAAACGTAAAAAGACAGACGAAAACGTAAAAAAACAAACAAAAAGGGACAAAAACGTAAAATATCGGACGAAAACGTTATTTGATATTATATTTTAATTTTTTAATTTCTTTATTTTCTCGTATTAGATTTTTTTACTTATTTTATAATTTAGTTGGTTAGTTTGTAATATTTATTTTTGTGTTTTGATGATGTTTTTATAATATTACTATGGTGAATAGTGAATTGAGATATAAAACAACACTACTTAAACATGTTTTCTAGTTTTGGAAAATGGAAAACAGAAACACATGTTTCTCAGACTAAACGCGTTTTCTAAATTTTTCATTGTTTTGTGGAAATCAAACTCCCCTCTCTTTTCCTACAAAACAAGAAATAGAAAATGTTTTCCAACTAAACGCCACCTAACTATTTCATAATAACTTCATTTCATATTCTTACCAAAAGCGCTACAATATAATAACTCAAGACCGAACAGAACACGATATCATTCTCTAACAGTTAGGGAGGGTAACGTGACACTGCCCAGCCACACGTTGAGCATCCTGAGGAGTGACAAACTGGCGAAGTGTAGGATTGCGTAGGTACTCACAAAAGCAAGACCTTTGTTCCTTCACCTTTGAGCAACAAGCGGTCGATGGTGGTTGTGGTGGAGACGAGATTGCACCAGAACACACCATAAGGTCCATGTAGTTGCAATTCGCGGCATTCGTACTAGGTACTTGGCTCATGAACACCACAAACATGAATGTGTATAGAGCAACCAAACTACATATCTTGGTGGAACTTTTCATTTTTAGTAGTGTTTTCTTAAGGACTAGAGTGTGTGTGTGTGTTGTGGTTTGAGCAAAGGCTCGAAGTACAATTTATAGATGAAATGGAGTAGGTGAAGTCGAGTTAATGCTGCAATGAGTCACTAGCAAACACTATCCAAATTGCGAAAAAATAGGTGCCAGTTCAATATCCTACCAACATAGGATCTAGGCTGTTTACAACGTTGTTTTTTTAATGGGAAATCATTAAACAATGATGAGGTGTGATGTTGAGGTTCAACGGTGAATCAATGAGGTTACGTGTAGATAGCATGATGTCTACAAGACGGAGAAAACTTAAGCTACCCACAGGGTAGTCTACCCACTATGAATAAAAACACAATTAAAACACAATTAATGCTTTGTTAGAAGGAAAGAGGAGAATATTGTTCCTTATCTCCTAATGAATTAGTGTCATCTCATCTGGGTAAACTACCCGATGGGTAGGTGTATCCATGCTACTACAAGACGACAATTGCGCAAGCAACAATCCTTTGTGTATGTAAAGTCGTTCCTTCACTTACTACATTCTTTGCAGTTTGAAACGTTGTAACTTGAATGCAACTTGTTAGTTGCCTAATACTATGTAAAATGCTCATAAACATAGACATATAACTAAATTTTAAGGTATAGATGGACCAATTTTCAAGATTTTTTAGAGGGTGTTGCACAAAAATTTTCAGACGGGTCTTGAACAAAGACGGGTCTTGAACAAAATTTCTTTTATCATAAATAGTAAACTTAGCACAACAAAGAATTTTTGGGCTAAAAGTTGGATTATAAAGAGAAAGAAAGTAGCACAAATATTGTGGGTTTACATATTGAAATTTATACTTTTTGAAAAAAATAACAATTTGTAACTTAAAATTAGTTGCGACTCATGCCACAACTGACCGTCATGTAAGTTCGTCCATGAATTATTAGTATGATGCACAAACATTCCTGGATCCATAGGATTCTTTCAACAATTTTCATTAATAAGCAGCTACAGGCAAGGAGCTAGTGAAGTAAAAAAATAGCGAAAATTACGGCAGAGCCCCTGCCAAGAGGGGTGTGTCCCGATCTACCCAAGCTTTTTGGACATTACAAAACTACCCCAACATGTCGCGTATATAAGGCCACGACATGCACGTGTCAGTTTATTACAAATTATGGAACGAGAAAAAAAAAAGTCGCGTACAAATATAAACGACATTATATATATGAACACGACATGTACATGTGAGCGATTTGTAAAACAAAATTTTAAAAACTTACAAAAAACACCCTTTAACTTTTTGATAATTACAACTTTTTTATATAACAAACTTAATTTGTCAAATATTTAGCAAATATCTCAGAGCTCTTCGTAACGATATTTTTTTTATTAACAAATTTGCTAGATATTTGCTAAATATTTGACAAATTAAGTTTGTTATATAAAAAAGTTGTAATTATCAAAAAGTTAAAGGGTGTTTTTTGTAAGTTTTTAAAATTTTGTTTTACAAATTACTCACATGTACATATCGTGTACATATATATAATGTCGTTTATATTTGTACGCGAAATGTTTTTTTTTCTTTCTCGTTCCATAATTTGTAATAAACTAACACGTGCATGTCGTGTATGTCGTGACCTTATATACGCGACATGTTGGGGTAGTATTGTAATGTCCAAAAAGCTTGGGTAGATCGGGACACACCCCTCTTGGAGAGTGCTGAATATAAGAAGAGTCTGGGCCGGGTATATAGTTTACCCTATTCCGGTGGATTCATTGATGGTGTGAGAGCTGAACGGAAGCCAGAGGACGTTCAGAAAATCCTTGGGAAGGTGAAGAAGTTGAATATGGATGCCCCGTCTCTTTGGAAGCAAGAATACCACAAACTCTTTCAGGCGGATTATCCATTTGTGAAAAAGCTAGCCGAGGCACATCGCCTTCCATTAGGAGATTTGATGAACTTCTATCCAGACCCTCCAGCTACTCAAGTAGTTCAACCGAAAGATGGGAATTTAAAGTCTCAAGAGAAGCCCTCCACTCTCCCTGATTCAGGGGTTGACAAAGATGTAGTTTAGGTTGATGTAATGATGTTTGTGTTTCTGAATCACTTTTTGTAATTATGACAATCGGCCTTATTTATGAAGATTTTCCTCCGGTTGTCCGGAGTTAGTTATTAATTATGCTGGTCGTTTTTTCTTTGTTTTTATTTTTATCTTCACAAACATTGATCGCCTTATTGGACGGAGTGTTATACATGATCCATTTAATTGGACGATTGGACGGGGTGTTAGTTACGATCCGTACGAGGACGGAGTGTTATGCACGACCCGTTTTATTGGACGATTGAACGGGGTGTTAGTCACAATCCGTACGAGGATGGAGTGTTATGCACGACCCGTTTTATTGGACGGGGTGTTAGTCACGATCCGTACGAGGATGAAGTGTTATGCACGACCCGTTTTATTGGACGATTGGACGGGGTGTTAGTCACGATCCGTACGAGGACGGAGTGTTATGCACGACCCGTTTTATTGGACGGGGTGTTAGTCACGATCCGTACGAGGACGGAGTGTTATGCACGACCCGTTTTATTGGACGGGGTGTTAGTCACGATCCGTACGAGGACGAAGTGTTATGCACGACCCGTTTTGACAAACTTAAAACATGAAGGTAGATGAAAATTTGCTTCCATTTTAGTGTGAAGCTTTACATGCCATTAACGGTTACATATAAATGACAATAACATTAGCGGAAGCATTGACGAAGGTTGATGGCATGCCAAGTACGAGGAACTTCTTTTTCTTCCATAGTTTGGAGTTTGTAGGAGCCGTTGTCATAAGCCCCTATTATCCGGTATGGTCCTTCCCAGTTCGGACCTAACTTTCCCTGGTTTTCGACACGGCTTGCTTCGTTCTTCTGGTAGACGAAATCCCCCACTTTGAATGTGACCGGCCTAACCCTCCGGTTATAATATTGCTCCACTTTTGTTTTATACTTAGCTTCCCTTATTGCTGCCATTTCCCTTCGTTCTTGCAGTAGATCCAGGTTGAGGCGTTGCTCTTCTTCATTGAGTTCCGGATCGAACATCATAGTCCGATGAGTAGGCATTCCGATTTCTGCCGGAATGACGGCTTCGCTGCCGTACGTTAAACTGAACGGTGTTTCTCCGTTGCTGGTTTTTAATGATGTTCTGAACGCCCATAGGACATTTGGCAACTCATCCACCCATCCGGCTCTTTCTCTGCCTAGCCTAGTCTTTATACCGTGCATCAGGCTGCCATTCACCCTTTCTACTAGACCATTAGCTTGCGGATGTGCTACGGCTGTGTTTATCTGCTTGATTTTCAACTTCTCACACCAGCTCTTGAAGGGATCATTTACAAAGTTTGTCCCATTATCCGTGACTATGACCCCCGGCAATCCGAAGCGACAGACAATGTTGTCCCATACAAACTTTTTGACTTCCTTCCCGGTGGTTTTGGCCAACGGTTTCGCTTCTATCCACTTGGTGAAGTAGTCCACGGCGACTATGACGAATTTCACTTTCCCCGGTGCCTCCGGTAGTGGCCCCAATACATCCATTCCCCATTGGTAAAAGGGCCATGGAGCCATGATGGAGGTCATGATGGTCTTGGGTAGCTTAGGTACCGGAGAGTGTATCTTGCAGGAATCACATTTGTCAATCTCTTCTCTGGCGTCCTTATGCATCGTGGGCCAGTAGTACCCTTGCCTCATGAGTTTTGCCACCACTGATCTTGGGCCGGAGTGCATTCTGCAAGACCCCTCGTGTACTTCCCTAATGATATAGTTGGCCTGTAAGGGTCCCACACACCGTAACATAGGGCTTAAATACGACTTCTTGCACAAAACCCCGTTTTCCATAACATATTGGGGAATTTTCATTCGGAGGCTTCTTGCCTCCACTAGATCCTCCGGCCAAACACCTTCCTCCAGACATCGGATGATTGGCGTCATCCAGTTATCTTCTTCCTCCTCGACAATGACCTTCAAACCTTTTTCTTCGGTTGAAGGTTTTTCTAACACTTCCACCAATATTTCTTTGGTCAAGTGATTGAAGGCCACAGATGCTAACTTACTTAGCACATCTGCCTTTTGGTTTTGAGCACGAGGTATGTTCCGGATCTTAAACTTTTTGAAAGTTTTTATGTACTCTTTTGTTTTTGCCATATATCGAATCATGCTATCCTTGGTAGCCGCGAATTCCCCATTAATCTGACTGGCCACCAGCTTTGAGTCTACCCTTACGTCTATCAGTTCTACTCCCATCGTATGGGCTATACGTAACCCGGCCAAAAGAGCTTCGTATTCGGCCTCGTTATTAGTGCTATCGAACTTAAGTAGGAGAGCATACGTATGTTCCTCCTAAGAAGGTCCTATCAGCACTAAACCCGCACCGGAGCCTTTCTTGCTAGATGCTCCGTCTGTAAACAGTATCCATTCTCCCGGTTCAGACACGGTATAAATTTCCTTCTTCAGACCTTAGGAACCCACCGGCACTTCAGAGATGAAATCCGCAAGAACCTGACCTTTTATGGCATTTCTGGGAACGTACGTTATGTCGTATGCTCCCAGTTCCACGAAATACTTGGTCAGCCTTCCTGACGCTTCTGCTTTGTTCAGGATTTGTTTTATGGGTTGATCTGTTATAACTCTGATGGGGTGAGCTTCAAAATAACTCCTTAATCTTCGGGATGCATGTAGCAATGATAATGCCAACTTCTCAATAGGAGGGTAATTTCTTTCGGCCTCTTGTAGGGTACGGCTGACATAGTGTATCGGAAGCTGTCTCCCTTTCCTTTATGTTAGAAGAACGGCGCTTATGGCGTCCTTACCCGCTGCCAAGTAGACATATAATACTTCCTTTGGAATCGGGGTGGCAAGGGATGGAAGTTCCAATATAACTTTTTTAAGGGATTGGAATGCTTTTTCAGCGTCACTGGTCCATCGATACTGCTCCTTGTTTTCTTTGGAGATGTTCTTTAGCGTTTCAAAGAAGGGGAGCGATCTTTCTGCCGACCGTGCCAAAAATCTGTTTAGTGCCGCTAGTTTTCCGCTCAGACTCTGCATCTCTTTAAGTGTTGAAGGAGACTTCATTTCAGCTGCTACTTTTGTTTTTTAGGGTTCGCCCGGATTCCTTCAGATGTTATCATGTATCCCAAAAACTTCCCTTCTTCAACTCCGAAGGAGCATTTCTTCGGATTAAGCTTCATATTGATTCTTCTTAGGTTATGAAAGGTTTCGGCAATGTCCGACAGCATTTCTTTTTCACTCTTGCTTTTAATCACCATATCATCAACGTACGCCTCCAGGTTACGTCTGATTTGTGATCGGAATGCCGAATCAACTAAGCGTTGGTAAGTTGCTCCGGCATTTTTTAGGCCGAACGACATTTTCGTGTAGCAATAGGTTCCCTGCTTTGTGTAGAATGCAGTTTTCTCCTCGTCTTCTTCCGCCATTTGAACCTGATGGTAACCTTTGTATGCATCGAGGAAACATTTGTATTTATACCCAACAACTGATTGAATCTTCCAATCAATCTCCGATAATGGGTAGTAATCTTTTGGGCATGATGAGTTCAAATTCTTAAAATCGATACACATTCTCCAACTACCGTTGCATTTCCTTACCAGCATTGGGTTAGAGATCCAAGTGGGGTACCGTACCGGTCGAACTATTCCAGCTTGCAGCCATTCCTCTACCTCCTTGAGTACCACCTGACTTTTTTCTGCAGAAAGACTACGTCTTTTCTGAGCTACCGGAGTATCTGACATATTCACATTCAGGTGATGTTTTATTAGCCGTCTCGGCACTCCGGTCATGTCGGACGGTTGCCAAGTGAACACATCTTGGTTTTTCCTCAGCAGTTCTACCATATATCTCCGGAATTCTTTTGAGAATCCTATCCCTATCGTGATTAATTGATCCGGGTAGGAAGGATTCACCAGTACTTCTTCCGTAGTATTTGTTTCCCGGATTTCCGCTTCTTGGGGTTTCTGTTCCCTTGGTCTGCATTCTGTCTGTCGTTCCTCTAACCTTCTGCATTCCAGAACGGTTGGAGAGCGTGATTTTAAAGTTGCTACTCCGTTAGGTGTGGGGAATTTGATCATAAAGTGGATTGTTGATGGTATTGCTCTAAGTTCTTTGATTCCTGTTCTTCCCAAAATCACATTGTAGGGAGACGGTGATCGTACTACACAGAAGTTCATCTTGGTCCTTCGGACTAAACCGCGATCTCCAAAGCATACTTCCAGCTCGATCTTCCCTAACGGCTTACTGGTTTTGCCGGAAAACCCGATTAAGGACGTGGTGGTTTTCTGGAGACCCGATCTTATAGATGAGCTGAGATTACGGAAGCAATGCTCGTACATTACGTTCACGGACGATCCTTCGTCCACATATATCCTCCGAACCAAGTACCCTGCAATATTACCTTCCCCTATCAAGGATTCTTCCGACAAGTCGTATGTCCGGATAGGAGGAAAGACTATCGGAACACTCTTCCACTCTTTTTCTGGTTCTTCGTACCTCCGCTTCCTTTCCCCCGGTGAACTCCTGATCATGTTGATCACTTTTCCTTTCCCTCTGTCATTTCTTCGAGGGGGATCCCTTCCATTTCCCCCTTCACGTTTTCGGACATCTTTTAAAAGGTGATCTAGTTTGCCAGACTCCAGGGCAAACCCCAATTGCTTCTTCAACTGATAACAGTCGTTCGTCAAATGCCCGCGTTCCCTGTGGTAGTCACAGAATTTGTCCTCGTTCTCTTTTCTCGGCCTGCTACTGGTGGGGGGAGGTACCGGCAGATTCAGATGATGCTCGGTGGCCAGGATTTCCCTTGGAGGTTTGACTAGAGATCTTAGACCCGGGCGGTTGTATATTTGTCTGAACGGTTCATTTCTTTGATTATCAGAAGGATACAAGTCACTGCGGCTATGGGCGTTCCTCAGAGGGACGTAAGGGTGATGTGGGTCTCGGCGAATATCCTTTGGTCTGTGTAACAACCGTGGTTTTGGCAAGTCAGTTTGACTGATAGTCTTGACTCGGTTGACATTTGTTTGGTGTGTCTTAGGTGTTTGAAGTGATATAGGTGAGTTTTAGCACTAAATCCCTTTGCGTAAATAGTTTTATTATGATTTGGAAAGTTTGGAACTTGGGAAAGTTCATTTTGATCACCTTTGTAGTGTAGAAATGACTTGTGTAGTTTTGGTGTTTTGTGTTTTTGCGTAACAAGTCTTCGTTCAAGTGTTTGAGAGTTAGCGGGTTACGAGGAGTTTGTTTTTATGAGTTACGTTTCAAAAGAGTGTGGAATTCTATTTTTGGAAACTTTATTTTTGGAAATGATATTTTTTCGGGTTGTCGTAAAAACTGAGATTTATCGCGTAAGACGCTAAGATTAGTTACGGGTATTTATAAAATATAAAAAGTATGAGGTTTTTAGTGTAATAAATAAATTTAATAAAAAAAATATAAATATATATATATATATATATATATATATATATATATATATATATATATATATATATATATATATATATATATATATATATACATATGTATGGAAAATCGGCTAGAAGGGATAAGGAGGAAAAAGGAAACCTAATTTGAGTCCAAATATGACTCTTAGGCCCAAGGAATCCTAGTCCAATCCAACCAAGCCCAACCCCTACCCATATAAGCCAAACCAAGCGACCCAAAGCCTCTTTTTCTCTGTAAAAGTTGATAAGGCGGAGAGGAGAAGGAGAAAAGTTAGGGTTTCAATTATGTGAAGAAAACAAGCCTAAGGTATGCCTAGTAAACCTTTAATTGTTCAATTATTGATTAGATTCATGTAATACAAGTTATGATGGATTAGGGTTTGTGTTAACTTCTGTAAATTAATGTTATTAAACATGTTGGGATCAATAATTAGTAATAGTATGACGCTTGGTTAAGAGGATTGAGCGTAAAACATGTTAGTTATTGAGTTAGGGTTTGGACAGAAAAGTAGTGTTGTAAAGATGTGAGTGTAATTAACAGATGGTGAGGAGTTAAGTCACAAATTTTTGGTCTAAATTGAAGTTTAATGAAAGATCTTTCCAAAAAGTGATTGATTTCAAGGTCGGGAAGTTGGTCTTTTGATTTTTCTTTGTTAAGGTGTCAAAGCTGTCAAACTGGGACAGATTTTGGGTAAAAGTTTGAGGGTGTTTTGTGGTTGTAAAAGTGGTATTTTGACTAGGCCTTCTGGAATAGTTAATTATTAGGTTATATTAGACTACCACGAAAAGGATTCATGATAAAAATTTGTGGAAGTATTTTATGTTAATTAAAACTTTTTGGTGTGCATTCAGATCCGAATTTGAGTAGTTGACAAGTTTGATTTTCTTTTGAGTACTTGGGTGTGTTATTGGTCCATGGCCTTCTGGGATTAGCTTTTATGCTTATGAGAGACCATGGTAAATTTTTTGTGTGAGTTGTTGAGCTTTATTTGTCGTGATTTCATGTGGGCGAATGTACCCAAAAATTCTGCGTTTTCTGATTTTAAGAGTGCAAGGGATTTAGTGAGTGTTAGGTTATGGTGGTGGTGAGTATGGTGTCTAGGAGATCCATGGTGGGTCATATGAGTCTTAGACATCCATCATATGTGTATTACATGGGTTGTAGCTTTTAGCTTGACCTTGTGTAATGTGGATTTATTTTGTGTGTTATAGATTGTGATTTGTGTTGTGGAAGCTGCAAGGTTTGAGGTGAGTTCATAGTCCCATATTTTTACTTTGTTTTAAACTTGGGATGGGAATGATGCTTGTCATAAATTGTTTAAGTTACTGTGATTATGTGTGTGTCAAAAGAGCTTGGACTTATAATGTTATCGTATGCATGCTATGTGTGATTATTTGCTTGTGTGGTCCAATTGGGGGGGGGGGGGGAGTATCCAATTGGAGAGTAATACTCCTACTCGTACCAGATTATGTGGATTGGATAATGTGATGATAATGCTATGTGGTCCAATTGGGGGGGGGGGGGAGTTTATCCAATTGAGAGTAATACTCCTACTCGTTACTAGTTTATGTGTTCCAATTAGGAGGATGCTTATCCTGTTGCTCGCGCATGCGACCTAATTGTGGTTTATTGGGGTCGGAGGACACGAGTCGTCATGTTGTAATCATTGTGGGGTCGGAGGACACAAGCCGTCTTGATGTTGCCTTATGTGTGTTGTTGCCTTTGTGTGTGATTATTGACTTGCAAATACATGTAGCCTATATATTTTATGACCACAGTAAATTGGTTGCCTTGTGAGTGTAAGTGTGTCTAAACCTATGAATCTCACCAACGTTATGTTGACGTTTTAAGCATCATTTTCAGGTGAGCTTTCTAAGGATAAGATAGAAGGAAGTGATTAGACGAAACCTTAGTTGCATTGGAAGTGGTTTATCTATGCGTTTGGAGTTTATCATGTTGTTTTCTTTCGGGTATTGTTATGACACTTTGTGTCTATACTTTGCCATTTTTATTGCATGTAGTTATTCTCTATATAGACACCATGTGTTGTGATAATATCCATGAAGTTACACCCTCGCGTTTCCGCCTTGGCGAGGTGTGACAGATTGGTATCAGAGCCTCGGTTATAGAGAATTAGGTGGTTGAACCTAGACTATAACTTAGGAGTCCCTCATATAGTTTCATTTAGGATCTATGTGTAAGTATAGTATTTTATATGTTTATTTTCCTATATTTATGAGATATTTTATTGAGTTTCGGACGTCTATTCTATCCCCTGTACGTAGTATTGTATATATCAACTTTATTATATCGTCTTCCGCGCGTATGATGCATCGTTAGACTACTGTTGTCGTTATCGGATGCGAGAGAGGTGGTAGAATGAAGCGGACTAACCGCAGAATCCGAGTTTTCGATAACATGTATCCATGTTCGGACAAGGAGAGGACGTTTATGTGAAACGTTGGTAGAGAAGAAGTGGAGAGGTTTGGAACCACGGTGACTTCTGGAGATGGAGCCATTACCAAATACCCTTGGTAGTGTCCTCACTTCATATAGGAAGGAGGTGTGGTTTAGTCTAAACCTCGTGATTTGTATGCGCTTGTAAATCATGTGGAATTGGAAGAAAAGAATAGAGATGGTTTTGCATGTTGTCGACTACCTCAACATGTAGGAAACATGAATGGGTGGTTGAGTAAAGATGAAAGGGAGTTAGGATGGAATGGTGTGGATTCGGATCTAGAGTCCACAGCGAGTAGTAAGTTGAATTGATCTGAGTGGGGAGATAAGTGCGAGAGTGGAGTTGAGCCATTATGGGACGTCTTTTGTTTTGTGATATGTTTTGGAATTTGCATATTGTCTTTTGCCGTCTGGAGCCATGTTGGAGTGTGATTACTCTTCGATATTGGATCGACCTTATCAAAGTAATTTTGATTATAGAGTTTACGTGATCGTTGGTATTTTTCTATGCGAGATGATTGTTTGCGACGTCTTTTGTTTTTGTGTGCATGTTTGTTTGCATGATGTGTTGTCATAGGAGGGAGTACACTTATGAAAGGGGGCATAGATAATTATGGTGGTCAACATAATTATACATGCGTCACGACACAAGTGGACTTGCAAGTATGATAGTATGGATTGCATGGTGTATTAGGTGTTATGTGGTATATGTGCGTTATCATTGAGATGTGTGGTTTTGGAAGTAAGTATGCGTGTGGAATAGGCTTATAACTATGGTCGCAGACATAATTATAAGGGTATCACACACATGGACTTGTGACCATTATTGCATTGATTGATGTTTGTTGTTATATGTTGTGGAAGATGGTATGTGATATCATGTTGGTGATGGCTGTATGGTTAGAGAAGTATTCTCTTAACCGTTTGGGCAGTCGTTATATGTTGGGGTGTGTAGGTGGTAAGATTCCGTCCTACCTATCATATGTTGATACCTCAATTATCGGTGGGTACTTATGTTGTGGTATTTGAGTTGATTCGTTTGCTAGACACTCCGTCTGTATACCTAATTCTTTGGTTGGCATTCCTATTCGTACCATGATGGTACAGATGCCATAATCTTTCTATTTGACGTCGTGAAAGGTGTTGGGTAATCGAATTCGTTTCGTTGGATACTGGTTCGTTTCTTTGGTTATTCCTTGCATTCATTGGGCGAATGAATGTTATACTATTCTTCAAGTATTGTTGGTTCGTGACAAGTTGGTGTGGATATTTGAATCCCTCATTTACACACACCAATTGAATTTCGTGACATGTTTTGTGACCTGTTAGTATCAGTGTTTTTCTATGATTTTGGTTTGATCGTTGTACGAATGAGTCTGTAAGTTCATCGGTTGGTTTGCGGTGTATTTGCGTGAGTGTTCACTGGTATGAGATTCGTTTGATGATTATTTTGATTATGTGATTCTTCTGTGTTTTCGCATCGAATAAAGGGAGTTGTGTTAAAGTCCTTATGGTATTTTAAAATTCATTTTGGGTATTTCAAGGTCATTTGTTGGAAACTATTATTTTTATGGTGAAAATGAAGTGTTAAAAAAAATGGCTATGTTGATGTCTTACATAAAATGGTTTATATATATATTTTTAAATGTATAAGTTTAAGATATATCTTGTAAAAAACGGTGTTCATTTGTTTTTGGGAAGGTTGAGTACGGGAATAAGAACTGTCTATGGTTCTCATTTATCAAACTTGTTATGTATTTAGTTCATTGAGCGTTTCTTTCGTTGAGGTACGCTTGTGTATGTTTTATGGGTATGTGTATTTTATATTTTTTTTGTATGGGTTTTCATGAACATTTTATCCGTGTCTACTTTTATTGGGAAAATTTTCTCATTGTGTTTTTCTAGCTTTGATTTTGATGTTCGTTACTTTGTTAGTCGGTAATTCGTACCCCTTTTGAGTTCGTTGATATACGTTTTAGTTCGACCGGTTTCATGGTTCGCGTCGTTTACTTAGGATAGATTATCGTTTTGATTATCAATTTGTTCGTTGAAGAAGAAGAGGATGTTGCCAAGTGTCCAAGTGAGAAGTTCAGCTTCAAGATGTACGTTCTTCAGGCATCGCGAAGGTAGAAGGACCATATGAGGAACTATGTGATACGTGACTTAGAGTTGGGGAGTAGAACCTGGAGATGATATAGGTATGGAGCAGAAAGTGTTATCTACACAGATCATAAGAATCTTTAGCATATATTTGACGAGAGGCTAATATATGTAGAAGAGAAGTTGGGTGTGGAATTTCTCAGTGACTACGATTGTCTGATTCGCCACTGTTAAGGAAGAGCGGACATCGTGGTAAGAGCGCTGAGCGGGAGTGAACGAGTGAAACTTAGATATTTGTGAGCAATCAGTATGATAATTCAGTTCGGATTTAAGAGGATGATACTGACAGCCTAGAGAGAGAGGTTCAAGGATGAGAATATGTAAGAAGAATGATTACTTGGTTTAGACCAGTAAATGAAAAGGAACGAAGATGGAGGAATGTACTTTGCGGACCAGCTATTGGTTTCATTGAGAGGAAGCGTAAGGACATCAATGATGCAAGGTATTTGATACATCCGAGAATGGATAAGACATATCATTACCTTTGCAAGAGATGTATGGAGGAGTAGGCGAGACTTTTCGCTCGGTGAGTTGGTAAAGAGCCATGGTGTGTCGCGTTGATCATCAAGAAACATAATAAAATACTTACCTCGCGATAGTGGTAAACGTGTTATAAAGTCTTGAGAATGCGTATGTATATGAGTACGACTTATCATTCTCTAATGAGTGAACTAAGTGAACGTACAAATCAGGCGTTGGATGGTGAGCTGAGAGTATGGGTGTGTTTGATTTTGGAGGAAGCTGGGGTATACATTTACCCTTAGCTGAGTTCTCCTATGTCAACAATTATAATTCTAGTATTGAGTATGTGTCGTGTGAAAATTTGTATGGAAAGTAATGTAGGTCACCTGTTCTGTGGGCAAAGGTTGGAACAAGCCAACAAATTGGTCCTGAACTGGTACAAGAGACTACAGATATGGTCTTTCGGATTAAGGAAAGACTTAAGGCAGCAAGAGATCGCCAAAAAGAGTTATGAGAATAATTGTTGTAAGCCCTTAGAGTTTGGTGTTGGTGATATTGTGAGGTTAAAAGTATCTCCTTGGAAGGGTGTTGTGCGTTTCGGTAAGAAAGACAAGCTAGCACCGAGATACGTAGGACCATTTGAGATTTAGTGAAAGGATTGGATTTGAGACATATCGGTTGAATTTGCCTGAGGAGTGAAGTAAAGTGCATGATACGTTTCACGTATCTAATGGAAAGAAGTGGTTGGCGAATGCTAGTTTGCATGTACCATTAGATGAATGTAAGGTGGACAAGACTCTTTGTTTTGTCGAGGAACCTGTTGAGATTATGGAACCGAGATGTTAAGAGTTTGAAGTGTGGTGAGATAGTGTTGGTAAAGGTATGGTGGGATTCTAAGCGTGGTCCTGAGTTTACTTGGGAGCGTGAGGATCAGATGTAATTAATGTTTGTTTTGTGTGTATCCATTATATGTGGTGTTTCCTGCGGTTACCATTTGGATTTTCATTTGGTTCGAGGGTATCGTACCTACCTGTGAGAAGTCGTTTGGATTGTTGGTGTTATTGATTGGGGAGTGTATCTATTTGCGTGTATTGTTAGAATGACAAAATGTTTTCTATTGTGTGAATTCGGGTGTTTAGCCGGTTCACATTTTTTTTGTGATTCTTTCTTTATGATTTTATGGTGTGGTATTATTCTGCTTAAATATCCATAAATTTTCTTTTGCTATTGTGAGTGGTGACTCGTGTAGTTGAAATCTCGGGACGCAATTTCCCTAAGTGGGGGATGATGTAACAACCGTGGTTTTGGTAGGTCAGTTTGACTGATAGTCTTGACTCGGTTCGCGTTTTTTTGGTGTGTCTTAGGTGTTTGAAGTGATATAGGTGAGTTTTAGCACTAAATCCCTTTGCGTAATTAGTTTTATTATGATTTGGAAAGTTTGGAATTTGGGAAAGTTCATTTTGATCACCTTTGTGGTGTAGAAATGACTTGTGTATTTTTGGTGTTTTGTGTTTTTGCGTAACGAGTCTTCGTTCAAGTGTTTGAGCATTAGCGGATTACGAGGAGTTTGTTTTTATGAGTTATGTTTCAAAAGAGTGTGGAATTCTATTTTTGAAAAATTTATTTTTAGAAATAATATTTTTCCGGGTTGTCGTAAAAACTGAGGTTTATCGCATAAGACGCTAGGATTAGTTACGGGTATTTATAAAATATGAAAAGTATGAGGTTTTGAGTGTAATAAATAAATTTAATAATATATATATATATATATATATATATATATATATATATATATATATATATATATATATATATATATATATATATATATATATGTGTGTGTGTGTATGGAAAATCGGCTAGAAGGGATAAGGAGGAAAAAGGAAACCTAATTTGAGTCCAAATATGACTCTTAGGCCCAAGGAATCCTAGTCCAACCCAACCAAGCCCAACCCCTACCCATATAAGCTAAACCAAACGACCCAAAGCCTCTTTTTCTCTGTAAAAGTCGACAAGGGGGAGAGGAGGAGAAGGAGAAAAGTTAGGGTTTCAATTATGTGAAGAAAACAAGCCTAAGGTGTGCCTAGTAAACCCTTAATTGTTCAATTATTGATTAGATTCATGTAATACAAGTTATGATGGATTAGGGTTTGTGTTAACTTCTGTAAATTAATGTTATTAAACATGTTGGGATCAATAATTAGTAATAGTATGATGCTTGGTTAAGAGGATTGAGCGTAAAACATGTTAGTTATTGAGTTAGGGTTTGGACAGAAAAGTAGTGCTGTAAAGATGTGAGTGTAATTAACAGATGGTGAGGAGTTAAGTAACAAATTTTTGGTCTAAATTGAAGTTTAATGAAAGAGATTTCTAAAAAGTCCAGCCACGATTGATTTCAAGGTCGGGAAGTTGGTCTTTTGATTTTTCTTTGTTAAGGTGTCAAAGCTGTCAAACTGGGACAGATTTTGGGTAAAAGTTTGAGGGTGTTTTGTGGTTGTAAAAGTGGTATTTTGACTAGGCCTTCTGGAATAGTTAATTATTAGGTTATATTAGACTACCACGAAAAGGATTCGCGATAAAAATTTGTGGAAGTATTTTATGTTAATTAAAACTTTTTGGTGTGCATTCAGATCCGAATTTGAGTAGTTGACAAGTTTGATTTTCTTTTGAGTACTTGGGGTGTGTTATTGGTCCATGGCCTTCTGGGATTAGCTTTTATGCTTATGAGAGACCATGGTAAATTTTTTGTGTGAGTTGTTGAGCTTTATTTGTCGTGATTTCATGTGGGCGAATGTACCCAAAAATTCTGCGTTTTCTGATTTTAAGAGTGCAAGGGATTTAGTGAGTGTTAGGTTATGGTGGTGGTGAGTATGGTGTCTAGGAGATCCATGGTGGGTCATATGAGTCTTAGACATCCATCATATGTGTATTACATGGGTTGTAGCTTTTAGCTTGACCTTGTGTAATGTGGATTTATTTTGTGTGTTATAGATTGTGATTTGTGTTGTGGAAGCTGCAAGGTTTGAGGTGAGTTCATAGTCCCATATTGTTACTTTGTTTTAAACTTGGGATGGGAATGATGCTTGTCATAAATTGTTTAAGTTACTGTGATTATGTGTGTGTCAAAAGAGCTTGGACTTATAATGTTATCGTATGCATGCTATGTGTGATTATTTGCTTGTGTGGTCCAATTGGGGGGGGGGGGGAGTATCCAATTGGAGAGTAATACTCCTACTCGTACCAGATTATGTGGATTGGATAATGTGATGATAATGCTATGTGGTCCAATTGGGGGGGGGGGGGGAGTTTAACCAATTGGAGAGTAATACTCCTACTCGTTACTAGTTTATGTGTTCCAATTAGGAGGATGCTTATCCTGTTGCTCGCGCATGCGACCTAATTGTGGTTTATTGGGGTCGGAGGACACGAGTCGTCATGTTGTAATCATTGTGGGGTCGGAGGACACAAGCCGTCTTGATGTTGCCTTATGTGTGTGATTATTGACTTGCAAATACATGTAGCCTATATATTTTATGACCACAGTAAATTGGTTGCCTTGTGAGTGTAAGTGTGTCTAAACCTATGAATCTCACCAACGTTATGTTGACGTTTTAAGCATCATTTTCAGGTGAGCTTTCTAAGGATAAGATAGAAGGAAGTGATTAGACGAAACCTTAGTTGCATTGGAAGTGGTTTATCTATGCGTTTGGAGTTTATCATGTTGTTTTCTTTCGGGTATTGTTATGACACTTTGTGTCTATACTTTGCCATTTTTATTGCATGTAGTTATTCTCTATATAGACACCATGTGTTGTGATGATATCCATGAAGTTACACCTTCGCGTTTCCGCCTTGGCGAGGTGTGACAGTCTGTAATCGTTCCTGCGATCCCCTCGCATTCGGTCCCCGTAGGCTTCCCTTGCCACCTTTTCATTCCCGTGGACGCCATATCCCTTTTTATTAAGGTCATGAGTCTCTCCCATTGGCAATTCCGTGTTCCTGTACGCTTCCTCTGATCGAATGAAATCATCGACTCGTGTGAACATTTCGGTCACAGTCTTCGGGACCCTGTTGGAGAACTTTTTGGCCAGAGTCCGACACTTATGAGCACCCATGAAGGCCGATATTTTCATAATCTCCGGAACACCGCTAATGTAACTGGCTTCATCTATCCACCTTTCTTTGAAATCAGGCAGGGACTCGTGGGCCTTTCGGACAATCTTCGTAATTTCCGTTGGGTCCTTCGCTCCTTTTCTCCGGAGAGAAAATCTGTTGGAGAACTGCTCCCTCAGTTCGTCCCAACTGTCGATGCTGTCTGGTTCTAAACGTTCGAACCATCCTCCCGCCGCCCCGTCAAGGGTTTGCTGGAACATTCGGCACCAAACTGGCATCGGCCATTCACCCCCATTTGCGGCCCCGGCAAATCGCGTGAGGTGATCATTAAGGTCGATTGTCCCATCGTAGATCCTCATGTGTAACGGCATCGCATAACTAGACCCGGTGAACTCCACTATGTGACGGGTAAAAGGTGACCGGGCGACTTCCTTAAAAGGTTTGTGCATGTCATTATCTACATTGTTCCCCGCCTTTTCCTTCCCTTTATCTTCAGTGCCTTCGTCCCCAAAATCCAACCGGATGGGTTTCAGGACGCTCCCTCCCTGAGCGTTGTGCTGCTTAATTAGCTGTGTTAGTGATGCTACCTGACTGAGGATCATCTCCTGCAAATTAGGAGAATCGTTGTTCTGGTTATCATCGTCGTTGGGTCCGCTTCCTCCGGGCAGACGGAGGGGTTTGATCTAACGGAGGAGGAGGAGAACCCGCCATTGCTGCCCTCTAGTAGACTGAATAACGGGTCCCACGGATGGCGCCAATTTGTTGAAGTAAGACCCTGCGATATGATCTCACTTCAGCAAAGTCTTTCGGAATGAGTCGTCTCACAAGTTCTCTTCGGCTGCACAGGTAAAACACACGTCAGACTCGCCCCAGGGGAATTCCCGAGACCGACTCCGGCGTGAGAGTGAGTATGGAGAGTATGATAATGGATATGAGTAAATGCAAGTGAGTATTATGTGTGTGTTAGTTGTGTGACATAAATGAGATAGGGGTATTTATACTACCTCAATTCTTTACCTGCTCTGCCTCGGGAAGGAGCATACAGTGTTATACCATACTTAGTAGGTAAATGTCAGACCACGTGGTCTGACACGATTCCTAAAAATCTGGGCTGGAGCTCCGGCTATCCTTCGGCAAGCTTCCGGATGGCGGACATGATCCGAAGGATCGGTAAGCCGAAGACAGGCTTAAATACCGAAGGGTGTGAGTCGTTCGGGCACATACGCCAACACAGGGCTCTGCCGTAATTTTCGCAAAAAAATATTTAACGTTTTGGTACAGGCCGATGTCACCTATACAATTTAAGCAAGACGGTTTTAATTGTCTTATATCAATGGAAATCCATCAGCGGTCGAGTAGTATTTTAAAGGACTGGTGGCTGGTGAGGGATGGCCCATGCCGATTAAATTTTACATGCTAAATTTGGATTGTGTTTGGTTGGCAATAACTTGGAGCAATTAGTCAATCTATTGCAATCATCAATATAGTAGAAGATTTTTTAGTGTCTAATTTATTACCTTTTATTTTATTTTATTTTTATTTATTTTTTTTCCCACGCCATAGGAAAATATCTTATCATGCATAGTTTTTGTTTTAATCTTAGACAATGTATTTTTGTAAAAATTAATTATGAGTTTGGTTGATTAAGTGAAATAAGACGATGAACATATTTAAATAGAATAAACATAGTAGTTGTATGATCATTATTATTTTACTGTCTTTTCTTGCTGCTATGTTGTAATCCAATTGACCACTTACGTATTTATTTTTTATTTATTTATTATTATTATTTTTTGAAAGATGGATTTATTGCAAGAAGAACATAGGCCATAGGCTGAAAACAACATTACTACACCAAACACAACCTAAACAGACACAAGTTATTGGTATTCAAACACAAACATACAAGAAAGGAACTACAAATACCAACATACTAACCCATCAGCTCGTATCAATCTTCAGTCTCATTTCACCTTATCATGACTCAGTCATCCTTCCATATAGTAAGAGGAGATGTTCGATGAACCCCATCTTTAGCCAATTTATCAGCATCCGAATTGCATTCCCGATGAACATGAACAACCGAATGACTTGAACAACTTGATAAAAATATGTCTACCTCTTGAAAGTAAGCTAATAACCTCCATGGTCTCTTGGTTGGAGCATGAGTCCATGAAACCGCATTCAAAGAATCACTTTCAATAACGATCTTTACCGAGTTCAACTCCACTTTTTTGTTTAACATCTTGCATGCTTCTTTTAAGGCCAGCACTTCCGCAACATTAGAATCCATAATACCAACCGGGATAGAGAACATAGCAAGAACAACACCCTCACTATTGCGTAATAAACCACCGATACCCGCCAAACCCGGTTTACCCTTTGCCGAACCGTCTAAATTGAATTTTAACGATCCATCTTCAGGCGGACACCATTGAAAAGGCCTTTTGACCTTACAGACATCACCAAAGCAAAATGAAATTGAGAAAAAATTGACAAAGAAATCCAATAAAGAGTATGAGCACGCCGGAAAGAAGGCTTTGATCCAACCCCCAGTCCTAAATTTTACTAGATCGATAATCTGAGACGATGAAACTTCCTTTTATGAGAAAACTGCCTTATTTCGAGCTTCCCAAATATGCCACAGAACAGAAAAGAAAGACATAAACCACACTTCTTTACATTTGATGTCTTTAGCCATATCTTTCCACCATACGAACAAGTCGGTTATGCTTCTAGGAGTTACCCACATGCAACCCCAACCCTCAACTAACGCCCACCAAATAGAAAGCGAAATTTTGCAATGAACAAAAAGATGATCGATTGTCTCTACATTACCCTTACAAAGTGGACATTCACGATGATTCTCGGAAATAACACCAATTCTTGCTAAAAAAGCTCTAGTTGGCAACTTACCTGACAATACTTGCCAGCAAAGAAGACGAGCCTTAGGCGGAACCTTGAATTTCCAGATCGATGGAAGGAGTGGATTACCATGGTAATTCATATTTTCCACTTCATAACTAAACGATTTCGATGAAAACTTACCCGACGACTCAAAAGACCAAATCACTTTATCATCATTCGATGCCACTAACATCATTGAATTTAGAAGTGAAGAAAATGCTTCATACTGATCAACCTCCCAATCAAATAATCTTCTTCTAAATTTAACATCCCAATTCCATTGACCGTCCTCCCAAAAGCCAAAGTTGCAGACTGGACCAGATTTGTGAATTGCCAATGTGAATATCCTCGGAAATGATACTTTTAAAATATGACCTTCCACCCAATGATCTTCCCAAAATCTTGTTTTGTTCCCAAAATCTTGTTTTGACCACTTACGTATATTATGTTTATGTTATATATGTTGTTCGTTACATTGTAATAATGTGAAGAAGTGAATTAAATAAATTATGGAGTAATAAGCAAAAGAGAATATGTTAGCTACAATATATTGTAACTAATTGGCTACAATTTTAAGCTACAAACTGTGTGTCTCTGACTCTTTTTGTAGGTCCTGAGTTTTTTTTGTCGGTCCTTAATTTATTTCTTGTGAATTTTTAGTGAAGGATTGTAGTCAATTGGCTACAAAAATTATAAGCAATATATCCCCTAAGCAAAAATGCCATTACAAGTCTGAATGGAATGAAAAAAAAAATTATTTCATCACGACTTTGATTAAGTTATTACATTCCAAAACTGAAAACAGATTCCAATGTAATGATTTATTTCATCACAACTTTGATTCTCATGTACCAAACAGTACGCATGTTTTAGGTTATATACAACATGAAACTAGGTTGTCGTGAATGTTCATAGAAAAACTTCACACACACACATGGCAAGTGTGGTGAACAAATCAAATTGTACTATATTTTCTATTTCTTGTTTCACACTATCAATAGTTACTTGACACTGTCAAACTATTAAAATTATGTGGATGTAGCATTTGCTAATAAAAAACGGAATCTAAGAAGACACACAGATCACGGGTCCTGATTAATGTAAATATTTGTGTGTGGCGATCTAGTTGAAATGACATCGTTCTCGTAACATGTTTGCGTTGTTGTTTTTTGGGCGAAAGTTAACATTTCTTGATTTAGAGATCGAGTAGATCCCAAATTGTTGATGCACTATGAGATTGCAACAACTGAAATCTACTAATAAGAGACTTTAAACTTAGAAACACTTGCTTGAGCTTGTACTAGAACTTGAACCAATTTGTGATTGAGATTGAGATTGAAAAGTAATGACTTGTACTTGAACTTAAACCAAGTAGCTCGTTTCCTTTGAAGTTGGAACAGCGAGCTTAACTATTGAACATTAAATACTTGTGCTTGAACTTTGAACTAACTTAACTTGCTTCCTTTGATGAGACTGTGAGCAGGGATGGACTCACGTGGGAGTTGGGTATGGCACGGGCCACACTCAATTTTGAATTACGAAATGTAATTTGTTTTCAAAAAGTGTCTTTTTCAATACGTTTAACCCCCTATAATATTTTTTGCTACTTTATTTATTGATAAAATTCTTTATGGTGCAAATTTTAATACTCATGATAGAAAAAATTGGGCAAAAACCCTTTTGAAAAAAATTTGTGCAACACCCATTTCAAAATCTTAGATCCATCCTGATGGTGAGAACCAAACCAAAAAACAGCCCTAGTTAGTAACCCAAAAAAAACTAAGAAAGCGTCTTGGAGGGCTTGATGAACCTCAATTGAATTCCTTGAATGCCCCCACAACGACCGATTGTCAAGTTAAAAATCTATTCCAACTTTATCTTTAACCTCAAGTTGCTTAATCCACATATACGGCCATACGGGCAAATCACCAATATATGAACGTAGACACTCCCTCAGAAAATATTGAAAGAACTAAAACACATACCATCGTTAGGGCCGCATTTGGTAGACTAACTTTTCTTGGCAATGATCGAGGTCGTTGACTCTACAAAACATAACCTACTTTAGAATTGGGTAAATAAATGAAAAACTGTAAATTCTTTGATCGGGAGAGATTGATTCATTGATTATAATTACAACTTGAAACTAATTAAACTAAAACAAGAGTAAATTTAAGATTGTAAACGTAGGGATTAAAAGCACGATCGCTTTCGGTTTCAGGTTAATCACAAGATAACTAACGTATTTGTTTTACTAGAGATTACATCCATTAAAATTTACAAAAATTTGTTCACACAATAATATGACAAGTTGAATTGGACTAATCAAGTCGTATGATTTTTTCGTGTGGAGAGCACTTAAAGGAAGACTTCCGGTTCGTGTGGAACTTGATAGACGAGGCATTGACTTAGATTCGGTACTTTGCGCGTGTTGTGATGAGAGTGTGGAAACTTGTACTCATTGCCTTGTTACTTGTGACCTTGCTATGAGTGTATGGACCAAGATATTTCATTGGTGGAAGGTGGGAAATGTTAACGTTTTCACTATTGAAGATCTTTTTTCACATAATGGAAATGTTAATGTTCCCTCCCCTTTAGCTTTAATTTGGCAAGCGACAATTTGGACCTCCGGATACTTCATTTGGAAAGAAAGAAACGCTCGTGTGTTCGGTAATAAAACCTCAAGTACTAATAAGATTATCCAAGACATTCAACTCAAATGCTTTGAATGGATAGTAAGAAGATCAATGAAATATAAAGGGATCGATTGGCAACAATGGTTACGGGACCCTCGGAACATTAAGCTACAATAATGAGTCTTAAGACATGGCAGGAACATTTCCAGAATTGTGCAGCATCAGCAGCAGTTAGAGCTTCCGTGTGCTATACTGGGACGGTTCAATTGGTGTGGTCCTTTCATATTTATATATTTTGTATATGTTCTATCCTGTCAATGGTCTGGTCCTTCTAGGGAGTTTCATCTTTGTCATTTTGCCTAGTTGGTTTAGGCCAATTCCGTCTGGATATAGTTCATCTTTGTCATTTTGCATGCTGCAAGAGATGGTTTATTCTGATTCTGCAAGTGTTCAGTATACACAGTTCATTTAGTTGAGTTCTGCTGCTGCAAGTGACTTTATTCAGCTTCTACAATTCTGCAGTGTTACAGTTGGAGCTTCTATTGGTCATGTGAAAGATATATAAAAAGGGTGGCCCAGGTTTCATGAGCTTCTTTTTATCTTGTGGTCCTTTGTTACCATCTCTTTTTGGTTTAATTGTTTTGTTGTGATTCTATGTTTCTGTTCTTTTCTCCCAAGTTTTCTTTGCATACTGTGTCTGTGATGGTTCAGTTAGTTTTAGTTTTGTTTTGTTTCCCGGGCCTCACCCACAGTTAAGTATCTTATTTAGTTGTGGTGGGGTGCCATGTATTGTATCTTTTTTCTCTTCGTTGGTTCTATATAATTGTTGCCTTTCTAAAAAAAAAAAAAAGTCGTATGATTTTATTTATTTATTTATTTATTTATTTTTTTCACCTATATATAATATTTTGTGAAACTAGCATTTCTCGACAAACATATTACCACTTCCAATAAATATAAAATTGTTTTGTTCTTGTGTGATTGTTTATACATTTTCCGGTCAATTTTTTTTTTTTTTTTTTTTTTTTTTTTTTTTTTTTTTTTTTTTTTTTTTTGGTATATAAGTTCACTTAATTTATTAAGGATAGTAAATTAATATTAATATTTATATAAAAGTTTACATAACTAAAAACTGATAAATTTTACACGTGAGTGAGGATCGTTGACACGAGAGCCTTGTTACAAGCTTTTACTAGTCACATGTGAATATGTGATGAAGCTACTCGACCATTTGTATGTATAACTAAATGGTGAGACATGAGTGATTGATACGAGGCAAAGATACGGCTGATTGCTGAAAATTACCATTACAAACAAAAAAGTATCTCCTGGTGAGCTTGAAAACCCAAACAGCGTGGTGCAAAAACACTCTTTAATTCACCAAATCATTACAACAACAAAAAAGAAACAATATATTAAACAATCAGATCTGAATCACAAGTCTCTTCTTAGAACCCGAACCAGGTTTCACTACCTTCGCTTTCAAAGTCTCCCATCTCGACCCATACCCAAACCCTTGTCCATACCCAAACCCAGCTCCAACTCCACACCCAATCCCAAACCCAAACGCAACCCTTAAATGATTCCAACCCGACCCACCAAAACCCATTCCACCCACCAACCCAAAACCCACTCCAACTCCACACCCAACACCCGCACCTGCACCCGGGCCCAAAACTGTGTCTTCTAGTTTTGTTTTTTCGTTAATGAAACTGGTTACCGAGTGATACTTTTCTGACTCTGATAGAAACCGATTCGAGATGGTTATTCTCCTTCTAAACTAACTAAAGACTAACTAAACAATATTAGACTTACTGCAATTTTTCTCTTCTATTCCATGAAAACAAAACAACACTTTAAATAGGAAATAGATTACATGTGCATGTCCTAAAATTAAGGAAGAAAATGGGAACGTGGGTTGAAGAAGCCACATAGCAGGTGGACCAGTTCCTTATGCATGAGACTACTATATCTAAACGTGCATGAGAAATAACTGGAGATACTGGAGAAGTCTTCCTAAAGACTTGGTCTCTTTATTATTCAAACTTAGAACTGAATGGAGAGTAAGTCGGTTCGGTTTAGTGCATGTAGTACCCGTATCAATACCCCCATCTTTAAAATGGACCTTGTCCTCAAGGTCCTGCATTGTCGTAGTACTCAACAGTTGATATGCCCCACGGGGGGTCTATTGTTGTAGGCTTGTGCTCATGTTCCGACTGAAGAAGGAGAAATTTAGGCGGGTTACATTGGTGACCTGGGTGGTACTTTTCAGGGCAATTGTAACACAAGCCTTCGGTACGTCTTTTTTGCATATCAGTTGAGCTTAAGCGTTTGATAGGAAGTGCTTCGGAAGAGCGGGATGGAGCCTCTAGCAAGGTGGAACATGTTGGTGTCGTCACCTGGGCATTTGATTTGTCCTCAATCAGTTTAGCGAGGCCAATAGCATGTGTGATGGTGTGGGGACGGAGAATGGAGAGTTCTTGTTGGATATCTTGACGGAGACCCGAGAGAAAACAATTGAGCAATGCCTCTGGTGGAAGGCCAATAACACAATTGCTTAAACGTTCAAACTCCGTTTGATACGCTGTAACCGTCGAGGTTTGTTTAAGCTTAAAAAGAGCAGCTTGGTGATTATCGTAGGAGGACGGGCCAAAGCGCGTTTCAAGAGCTCGTCTAAATGCCTCCCAAGTGGTGAGAAGGTTGTTGTTATAGAGGTACTTGTGCCAACTAAGGGCATCTTCGCTTAGGTAGAAGGCAACCATAGCAAGGCGTTGTGGTGGTGTAATATTGTAAAAGGAAAAATATTGGTCAGCTTGGAATAACCAATCCAATGGGTTTGTTCCATCGAATGAAGGAAGGTTGAGTTTTGGTGGACGTATTTGAATGTCACGGTTGGGTGGTGGGGTTGTATGTGGTGGCGTTTGAGTATTTCGTTGCGGGGTTTGAGCGATGGTGGCAATAAGGTTGGCTGTCTGTTCATATTGGGCAGCTAACTGTTTTCCGATATTCTCGAGCTGTAAGGATGAAGCAGCTTGGTTGGCTAGAAGTTTTTCGTTATGTAGGTTGGTGGATGCAACGAGTTTGGAAATATTTTCAGACAAGGCGGCGATGGCCTTGTCAATGGAGGGTGGGTCGCGTTTCGGTGGCATGGTTCGAGTGAATGAAAGCACCAATTGATAGAAACCGATTCGAGATGGTTATTCTCCTTCTAAACTAACTAAAGACTAACTAAACAATATTAGACTTACTGCAATTTTTCTCTTCTATTCCATGAAAACAAAACAACACTTTAAATAGGAAATAGATTACATGTGCATGTCCTAAAATTAAGGAAGAAAATGGGAACGTGGGTTGAAGAAGCCACATAGCAGGTGGACCAGTTCCTTATGCATGAGACTACTATATCTAAACGTGCATGAGAAATAACTGGAGATACTGGAGAAGTCTTCCTAAAGACTTGGTCTCTTTATTATTCAAACTTAGAACTGAATGGAGAGTAAGTCGGTTCGGTTTAGTGCATGTAGTACCCGTATCAGACTCATTGGTTAGTTTTAGTCCCTTGAATTTCCATATGGGTGGGTCTTGTTTTTTGTTTTTTTTTGCTTATGCTGTTGATGTAACTCATTTGATGAAGGTGTGATTGGTGGATAAGGTGTTTGTTTGGATTTGGATTTTTATGTTTGCTGATGATGATTAGATTAGGAGATGGGTAAATGAAGAAAATTGTTTGAGATATTGAAATATGGGCTGGCCTATGGGCTTTTGCAAGTTGGACTTTTAATGTTTACTTCAAAAAGGATATGGGCCACTGTTCTTAAATTTTAGTATGCACAATAGTACAAAGTTTTTTCTTTTTGAGTGAATTACATAGATAGTCCCTGTGGTTTGCTCAAAGTTTCAGCCATATTCCCTGAAAGTTAAAAGTTGCATGAATAGTCCCTATCTTTGAAAAGAATAACACTAATTGTCCACTTTTTAACTGGCGTTAAGTGACTTTCATTGTAATTTCCAAGTTAGCTCCTTTTGGTTAAAGATCGTTGCATCGTCTATCCTTTATAATAACGGCCGTTTATAATTTAAAGTTTTTTGACTTTTTCTTACGGTTTTATCCGTAGTATCCGTTTTTATCTGTTTTAATCCGTTTTCGCCCGTTTTATACGATTTTTTCCGTTTTTATACGTTTTTATCCATTTTTATGTGCTTTCATGCGTTTTTATACATTTTCGCTCGTTTTTCTTACGTTTTTGCTAATTTTCTTACATTTTCATCCGTTTTTGTACGTTTTCATCCATTTTCATATGTTTCGGTCCGTTTTTATATGTTTTAATTCATTTTAAACGTTTTTGTCCTTTTCTTACATTTTCATACGTTTTTATCCGTTTTTCTATGTTTTCATCCGTTTTCTTACGTTTTCATCAATTATTTTTATATTTTCATATGATTTTATCTGTTTTCGTCTGGTTTTATCCGCTTCATCTATTTTTATCTGTTTTTATACGTTTTCATCCGTTTATATACGTTTTCATCTGTTTTTAAACGTTTTCGTCTGTTTTTCTTACGTTTTTATACGTTTTCGTCCGTTTTTATACATTTTCTTACGTTTTTATCTGTTATTTTTATCTTTTCATATGTTTTAACCGTTTTCGTCCATTTTTATCCGTTTCATCCATTTTTATCTATTTTTATACGTTTTCGTCCAATTTTTTACGTTTTCGTCCGTTTTATACGGTTTTGTCCGTTTTTCTTAGTTTTTTATCCACTATCATATGTTTTCTTACGCTTTCGTCTGTTTTTCTTAGGTTTTCATTCGTTTTTATATTTTTTGGTCCGTTTTTATTACGTTTTCGTCCGTTCTTATATATGTTCATACCCTTTTATCCGTTTTTATACGTTTTCGCTCATTTTTCTTAAGTTTTCGTTCGTTCTCTTACGTTTTCATCCAATTTTTATACATTTTCATCCATTTTTCTCATATTTTCGTCCGTTTTTATACATTTTCATATGTGTAAAAACGTATAAAAATGGACGAAAATGTATTAACGTAAGAAAAGTGGATGAAAACGTATAAAAACGGATGAAAACATATGAAAACATGCGAAATTGTATTAAAACGGATAAAAATGTATGAAAATATATAAAAACGGACAAAAACCGTAAGAAAACGTACAAAAACGTAAGAAAACGGATGAAAACGTATAAAAATGGACGAAAATGTATTAAAACATATAAAAACGGTTAAAATGGGATAAAACGGATAAAAACAGACGAAAACGGATAAAAACATATGAAAAATTAAAAATAACAGATGAAAACGTGTAAAAACGGACGAAAACATATAAAAACGTATGAAAATGTAAGAAAAATGGACGAAAATTTTTAAAACAAATGAAAAAGTATAAAACGGACCGAAACGGATAAAAACGGTTAAAAACATATGAAAACGTAAGAAAACGGACAAAAACGTGTGAAAATGTAAGAGAAACAAGTGAAAACGTATATAAATGGATAAAAATGCATGAAAACACATAAAAACGTAAGAAAAAAGGGCGAAATCGTATAAAAATGGACAAAAACGTATAAAATCAGACGAAAACGGATGAAAACATATAAAACGGACGAGAACGGATAAAAAGTATGAAAACGTAAGAAAAAGTTAAAAACCTTTAAATTATAAACGACCGCTATTATAAAGGATAGACGATGCAATGATCTTTAACCAGAAAGGGCTAACGTTTAAATTATAATGGAAGTCACTTAACGCAAGTTAAAAAGTGGACCATTAGTGTTTTTCTTTTTTAGATTATAGAGACTATCCATGCAACTTTTAACTTTCACGGACTGCAGGTGAAACATTGAGCAAACCACAGGGACCATCTATGTAATTTACTCTTTCTTTTTTGTTTCTGTTCTAAGTTCAATTTTGTACTACATAATAACAAATGGCAATCAAACAACGACACTTTGGATTAAAATAATCGGTTCCTGTAGTATGTTCACGCTCTCACAAAACGCTATAGACACAATAAAATATACAAAAGCTGGTTGGTTTTGGATCGGGTTAAAGTCAGTCGGCCGGAGGTTTTTGTGTTTCGGATTACAACCGGACAAGAGAGGAATGTTAGAGATAGTTTGACTATCGAACAGGTACCAAAAAACCAAGGTTTTCAAGATCGGGATCCTATCCAGGATTGTTTTCGTCTTTGCAAGATCGTGATCGTAAGATCGGATCGGGATCTTAAGATCCTATTATAATGTCATTTTCTTAATAATTTTTGTAATATTATACAAATTTACAAATTATTATATATCATAAACACAAAATTATATGAATGTTCTATCGAAATGTTGTCCTAAATTATGATTATGAAATGTTTAATAAGAATAATATGTCGTTTTTTAAATTTTACAAAAAATAATCTAGAAATTTGCAGTTTCTTAGTTTGTTAAGATCCTATAGTCAAGATCGGGATCCTATAAGATCTTAAGCTTTTAAAGATCCTATGTAAGATCCGGATCGTTTTTGCTTTGCAGTATCGTAAAATCATAAGATCCTAAGATCAGAATCGGGATCCTGACAACCATGCAAAAAACAAAGTTCGGGTATGGGTTGCCTAGAGGTGGCAAAACGGGCGGGCCGGGCGGGCACAGGTTACGGGCTAAACGGGCTATGGGCAAAACGGGCTACGGGCAAAACGGGCGCGGGTTAAACGGGCGCGGGCCAAATGGGCGCGAATCACTTTAGAAAAGACTTAAAACAACAACAAAAATTCGTCAAACGTAACAACTCATTTATATTTAAGTAATATATCAAAAAGTTTTTCATTAAAAACAATTTAATGTTCTCCAATTTAGAGAAAAACATGTGTGTCCATTATGCCCATTTAACTTCTAAATGGGCAATATATGCCCTTTTCAAAAAAAAGAGGAGGCCCAAATATACCCAAATCTTTTAAAAATTTGCCCATTTAACCTATTTTTTTGAGTTTGGGCACAAATTGCCACCTCTAGGGTAGCCCAATGAAGTTTGGCAAAATGTATTCTTCGTAAATGTATTGGTTAATAATTTTTGTTTTGATCATCACAATAAGTATATAATCTTCCATCGCAAAATAAATGTTTACGTTGTTATTTGTTCAGAATGAGTGTTCAACTTTAATTGTATCATATTGTCTATCATTGCGTAAATAATTTTTGAAATTGTATTTCTCCATAATATAAATATATAATGGTTTCACTTTCTTTTAAACTGTATTTCTCCATTTTATAAGTGCATATTTAATTTGAGATAATAGAAGTACATAAGTAATAAGAATGGATGATAAATATAGTCACATATAATTACTGCATCAACTGTATTATACAGATAATACATTGGCATTGTGCGTTTGTTATTTTCATTGTTAAAGTATTAAAATAATTAGTTAGAAATGTATCGAACTGGTCACAAAATTTTTTAGTGTGTAATGAACTTATATTTTTCCCGTCGTATGTTCTAAACTTGCTAATCCTTCCTTTGTGTGTGCAAAATCACAAGATTAACCAAATAATAATTAGTATATTTTACTTAGCACATATAACTATCTTACTAAATTTGTTTCCAAACATCCTCTTAAAAAAAAAAAAAAAAAAAAAAAAAAAAAAAAAACACCGACAATTTATACTAGCATCAGTCTAGACCAAACGAATCTTAAAATATCGCCACTTTGACCCTTCATAAGGACTCGTGTACTGCTATAACAACCACATTCTTCGTTCTCAACTAACGCCTTCCATTCTTCCTATCTACGTTTCCAAAAACCATCCGTTGAAGTTTAGTTACGTCCATATTGGTTTTATTTGAAGTTACTTTTTCGGGAGAAAATGGGAAGGTAGTGGTCGTGAAAGTTAAGGAGATATTGGTTTTTAGGTATTTGTTGGTTTAGAATTTTGAGAGTTTTATGTGTTTTTGGGTTGGGTTGAAATGAAACCTAGCATATTAAGGGTGCGCTTGGTTCTAAATGGGGAATGAGAAAGGTAAAGGCAAAAGGAATGCAGGGGAATACTAATACTAGTAACTATTCGGTGTGTGTTTTGAGAAGAAGGTGTTTGTGAATAGGTTTAATCGGTTAACTAAGCAAATATGCTAATTATTGGTTAATTAGAGACAATTAGCATCATTTGGTTAATCTTGTAACTTAGCACACACAATAGACAGGATCAGCAAGTTTAGTACATACAATAGAAAAATTAAAAGTTAAATAAAAAAAAGTAAAAAAAAAAAAAAGTGATAATTTGGATACATTTTCAACAAATTATCTCTAGAATATTTAATTTGATTGATAAGTCAGAAAGAATAACACGTTTATTTCATTGAATATTTAATTAAGTTTAAATGTTATTTAGTTTATTAGAATATAAACTTTGAATCAACCGGTGGTTGTTCTTCTTCGATCAAAGTGTCTAAATTTGACATATGAATTAATCATGGTATTATTAAACAGATTTAATGTCGTTTAATGGCAATACATGTAAAGAGAGTTGAAGTGATCGTTAAAGTTACATTATGAAGAGAAAATTAGTTACAAAGTATTCAAAATGTGGTTACATCACTAGAAATGAATATGAGTTATGCATAATAAAATCTTCTAAAAACATTTTTAACTAACTGCTATGTATATAAATATCATGTCTTCACATCTTCTAGGAATTCACTTTAGCTTGATGGTGTAGATGGTACTTGTTTGGATGTTTGACTTATGTATTTGTAATACTTCATTTTTTATTGTTTTAGTTAGAAATATATTTTATTGTTATTATAATATTTAAAAAGTCTTTTCGTTCGTTTAATTAGAAATAAGGGCCCCCAATGCAATTAATGAAAAGAAGACTTACGATGCAAAATATTTAACGACATGGACCAATAGTGTAATATAAAGTTTAAGACCAGAAATTTCAAAATTCCCCTTTGGTCTTATAACTCAAAAAGTTCAAAATTAGTTACATGTCTTTTCATGGAGAAAATGAAGAAAAAAGGTTTAGAAAACCTTACCATGAAGTAACCTATTATATTGTGATTTAGGATGATTTTGAGATGATTATGCTATCTACATGATGCAATAAGCTCCTAAACATGTTTCTCATCTATTGCATGTATGTAAATTCAATTCTTGATTTCAAGTTCATGGAAGAATTTAGAGATTTTGTTTAATAAGTGTTTTATTAAAGAATTTAGCTATGTTTATCATATTAGGCACATGTTTTATGATCATATACTATGTTAGCATGTTTTTGTGTATTAGAAAATGATTATATTACTGAATTAGGAAGTTCATGAGATTATAAGTTAAACCATGTTAATGAAGAAGACGATGTTAGCTTATAATTCTTAAAGGGGTGTTTGGCATGAGATTATAAAGTGCTTACACTAGTAAGAATGCTTTTATTGTTGGAAATGCGCATAAACATGTTTAACAAGTTGAGATATGAGTTTGGTAAAAAGTAAAATAGTTTATGATGGGTTTTGGGTCGTTATTGGCATATTAAATGTAGGACAGCAAGCTGCACAGAATTTTGTGCTGACTTTGAATGGCTGTAGACAATAGACCGTTTATTTGATTGACATGAGGTAAAAAAAAATCTTTAGCCCTTTGAGTCTAATTTCCAATGAAATTGGTTTCAAGTTCTAATTCCAAGTTTAAGTAGGTCAAATCTACAATTTACAGCAGACTATCCAAAAAATGCAGATTTTGCAGTTTCACGTAAGTTAGCGAAATAATGTAGGTAATGTGTGCGGATGTTTTCACAGGTTCTAATGAGTATATAATGATTCATTTATGTGTTTAAGTGATCTCAAAAGTCCAGGAATGCTCGAGGAAGGCCTAAGACAATCGAGGTAAGTAACGGTTTAGTTTTTGCCATGTTATGTGGTTATATCTTGTTTTGGCGCAAGCATAGCATGCATATGTTTATTTGCAGAAGTGATAGACTTATCATGTATTAAAATTCAGTAGTTCAAAGCATAGGAAGCTTTAGATAATTAGTAACTTATGTCACGGGTGCTATAGCCATGCACCAATAATTATGTTTAAGTCGTGAACTTGGATATAGCTAAGTATTAGTTACACTCTTAGTAAGAAAATATAGATTATAACCTCATATTATTAGAATTGACATGATTTCAGAATGTATGCAAAGCTTCGAGTATAGTCGAAGGTTTTCATGCTTATAGACTCACGAATAGCCAAAAACAAGTCATGTGTAGGATGCTCACAAGAAGCATCGTTAATCATGATATGGGTGCCCAATAAATGCACAATTATTTACGTAGCATGCATAAGAAGTGCATGATGAGGAACTCACGCAGAAATATCCTACGTGGATGACCCGTGCTTAACATAGTATTTATATCACGGATAGCACATGCTTGGAAATAGCTTATCATGCTTACATGATTAAGCGTCCTTTGTGGATGCCCCAAGTGTAGAAAAGCACGATGACAAATCAGAGCCCCAAGAAGAGTACTCGTTGGCTAGGGAATTCCAACTTAGCAGAAAGTCGATCTCGCATATTCAGTTACCCAGTTTTAGTTATAGCTTAGATTCAGAACTGTTCTGATGTACCTATGAAGAAACCCAAATTCTTACTTATATAATAAAGTAACATTCTAGTTTCAGGACATGAATATATTCAGTTTCAGATTCAGTTCAGGTACAGATTCAGTTTCAGATACAGTGTAACACCCCCAAAATCGGGTCAGCATCGGAAGACAATTGAGAGCGTTACTTCATAGCATAAAGTTCAAGATATAGAAAACGAACTCTAAATAAGACGTTTTAAAAAGTTACAATTCGATTATTATTAAAATCAGAGTTGCATAGAAAAAAGGCCCCAAAGTACAAGTTACATAAACATTTGTAAACAGTATCGAATGGTACAAAAGATATGCATTTAAGTCTTCAAAACATGCCTTGACTCAAATGCTCCAACCCCAAGTTATTGCCTTATGGACCTGAGATAAACATGCTAAAAATGCAACAAAATTGTTGAGTGAAATTCATTGGTTTATAATAAAAAGCAGCAGAACACAAGATCTCAAGTTTAGTTGACTATTGTAACACATACAAAGCCAAAAAGCAGTTATTATTGCACTAAGCTCGTGACACCGAAAGCATTAATACAGTATCAATAAATTGATATAATAATGTTTGCCCAAAGTAGGTATTTGCCAAATACCTAAGTTCTCAAATAAAGTGCGCATGGTTGTCTTTTCGACCAACCAAAGTCTGATAGATTTATCCACAGTATTCGTGCTTGCACATAGTAATTAATGGTTCATAATGATGGAGACATTGCCAGAAATACTGGTACTTAGGCAATAATAATTTCAGTTTAGCATACAGTTTTAAAGCACTTGTGTCCGTAAAAAATTATAGCATATTTCTCCCCCAAGTAAATTATAAAACAGTTAATTGAGTAAAAGTGGGCTATGAATTCACCTTATACAAAGATGATAGCAAACGTGCTAATAAAGTGACGAGTAAGCCGAGAAATCCCTAGGAGCAACCTAAAATAGTATGTTGCGTTTTAGGTTTTATAATGATAATTAAAATTTGCATATGAATCTTATAAAGTATTCATATTGACTATATCATTGTACATGGTATTTGATGACGTATAGTACGGATAGCAGGCTTACTAGGCCTGGACTGTACTATACGACCAGGCTCCGGCCCAACACAAAACCGGGCTCCGGCCCAACAGACAAAACCGGGTTCCGGCCCCACAAACAAACTGGGCTCTAGCCCAATAAACCCACGAAGCTGGGAATAACTAAAAGCCCATGTCACGAAGCATGGCACAGTCCAGATAAACTAGGACACATACAAGTGGCACTCTCGAAGTACCCCCGCAAACTGGACCCCTGTCCAGAAATCCATCCACGTCCACAAACATCGATTAAGCTGGGGATCCTTGCCCGACAATGCGAAATATTAGGAAACCCTAATATTTCCATTGCCTATAAAAGGAAACCTCAGTTCACACTTTCGAGGTATGACTTTCTCACTCATCCCAACACACAGATATTTCTCTGACAACATAAGTACTTACTCTCACGCCGGAGCTTTATCATGGGTCCCATCCCCACGGTAAGGCTAACGGTTTATCTGTATTTGTGCAGGAAATATCATCATCTACTTGGATTAGTGCATAAACTCTACAGCGGATGACCCATTAAGGACGGCCCGCACTTGACTAAGCCCAATTGTAACACATTCACACTTTTTGCACTAATAGTATTTATAAATTTTATAAAACAATTGAGACAATTTTTACGACGGTTTTATATGTTTAATAAACTCGGTGTTAAGTGTGATTTAGTTTTAAAGTGGTTACTCGATGTTGTATATTCCGTTTCTCCTAATCCTTAAAGAGTTACGACTTGGTTTTTACGTCTCTGGAAAGGTATTTGAGTGTATTTATCAAATTTTTGGGTCCCACTGTCTTAATAATTACAAAGCCAGTGTCAAATTACCAATATACTCTTGAGTGTGAAAATAATTTATTTTCACTTTACAACAACTTTATGTAAATGGCTCTATCTTACAAGTTACTACTTCTTTTGATTCCGTTCAAGCAGCCATGTTTAGGTTAAAGGATCCACTACAACTTTTATTTGAACACCAACAATGGCTTATGTACAACTTTTAAGAGTTTTTGGCCATTGAAATCTGGTTACCAAATCTGGCATAGTTTTGCTGTTTATTTTCTAATTAAATCATCAGGTGGAGTTACGAGTCGAGCCACCTGGTGAACCGAATCTAAAAGATAGATCTATATCCCTTTAATTTTGTCCAAGTCCAAAAACTCAAGGATTTTTCTCAATAATTACGTTTTAGTCCCTGGTCAAATTGTCCCAACAATTCAAGTCCACAACATGTTTTTAAAGTGTTTTTACTTTTTAGCCATGTACAATGTATAACCATATCATATAAATGAATATTATATATGATATACATAATATACATGAGTGAACATGAAAAATAATTGGTTTCCTTACTAAGTTTTGTGGTGAAGAAGATGATTTAAAATAAGAACAAGAACACGAATACCAAACACCAATAATGAACACCAAACTTTAAATATTTCTACCAACCCTTGAATAACACTAGATCTATCAATCCTACAGCCTTCTAAACCCTTTTAAAAACATTCAAGAAAATCTTTGTAAAAACTCCATTAAAACCATAGGATTTGATGAGATTGATTGAGATTTGAATGAAATAAACCAAGAAACTAGTAAATCATTTAAACTTTCAACCAATGAGTACAAGAACTTAGCAAAATGAAAACTATGATGGTATTTTGGTGCTGTTTTGGCTTGTTGGAATCAAGAGAAAAGAAAGAAAATGAGATAAAATAGTGTACTTATGAGGTGCATGTATGAATGAGTCCTAAACTTGACACATAAGGATTCTTGCTAGATACCTTATGTACAAGTGTCCATGTGGTCATAAAAAATGGACGAAAACAGTTAAAAATGTATAAAAATGGACGAAAATGTATAAAAACGGACGAAACATATAAATGTGGATGAAAACGGATAAAAACGTATGAAAACGGACGAAAACTTATAAAAATCGATGAAAACGTTAAAAAAGGGACAAAAACATATAAAAACGGACAAAAATGTGTTAAAATGGGCAAAAATATATAAAATTGGATAAAAACGGATAAAAATGAGAACATAAGAAAACATATAAGATGGACGAAAACGTATAGTTGAAAACATATAAAGACGGACAAAAACGTATATAAATGGATTAAAACGTATAAAAAAGGATAAAAACGTATAAAAACAGATAAAAATGGACAAAAACTTATAACAATGGATGAAAACATATAAAAATGGGCGAAAACCAGATAAAAACGTATGGAAATGTTAGAAAATAGAACCATGTAGGTACTGGGAGTCATTTCTAAAATTTTAGTCAATAACCAACTTAGACCATGTGAGTATAGTATTAGACCCATATAGGTATAGTATTAGACCCAACTAGACCTATCAATGTTAGCTGATGAGGCAAAAAGTGAACCACTTTTAAAGGGTCATTTAAGCTCGAATTCGAGATTATTTGATCAAATATTGCCCTAAATCGTTCCTTTTGTCATTTTAGGTACTTTTGAAGAGAAATCTGGAAAAGGAAGCATTTTGGACGTTTTTGGAGCATAAAAGTGAAGAAAATGGCAAAGTCTCAATTTTCCTTGCTGGAACAGTACCTGACGGTGTCAAGACTCTCCACATGACGGCGTCAAGAGTTACAAAAGAGGTGGATGTGGAAAATACACGTGACGATCCAGAGAGTTTTTAAGCATAGGAGATGACGGCGTCACCAAAAGCCGTCATGGTCCAAACATTAGTGATGGCCCAAAGCATTTTTACACATGACGGCGTCACAAGCAGATCTAGGCAATACGATTTTATTATGGCGGCGAGTTGACAGCGTCACAACCTAATACATGACGCCGTCACAATGTAAAATCTATATATAGTTGATGCGGTGTTTGTTAGTGCAAGTTTTAAATTTATAAGAGTGAATTACCAAATCTAGAAACAACACATACGAGCAAGTGTACTCGTCCGTTATAGCAAGATATGAGGGTAAGTTGGGATCGTTCGCAGGGATTTGTGAGTGAATCGAAATATAAGTCTAAAAGTAAATCTCTAATGTACGCAAATATGATAATAAGCAAATTCAATAATTTAAAAACTCCACTTGTTTAGACTAGTTTTCTACTTAATGACACACATGATTGTGATAACTTTTGATGACATGTTGGTTAAGATAATTAGATGGTGATCTAATCTATTGTTTCTACAAGTTAAACCTTCGTCAAGATTTTAGTTCATAAAAACAAGCTTTAGGTGTAAACCAATCAATTCAAGATCTATCCAAGGTTCATAAGGTATGGTGGATATCTTAAACACAAGACAAACTTTTATTACTAATCAAATACTCTTAAGAAATGGTCAATACAAAAGGTAACCTCTTCATAGACAAAAAGGTCACAATCGTTTATAAACATTTAAACTTTCGTCCTTCTAAAGGTTTACAAACAATCCGATTTGACGTTATAAAAGAATTCTTATTACAATCATACTTCTTGTTTCTTTGTTTAGTCAAGAATAATTATGGTGAAAAACAATCATTCATAGACAAATGATTATAACTAGTTGAGTAATAATAAATCTTTCGACCTTTGAAACTATTATCAATTAGTTAACCTTGGCTAAACAAATGTCACTATGAAACTTAAGGTACAATTGGTTCTTAGGATTGACTTGAAATTGAATTAAAACATGTTATCACAATCATCACTATCACTAAGTATAAAACATCATCAAAACAAGTGTAAAAAGATTACTAGCCACTCATGGAAAACATGCAAATAAACTCAGAATATTTAACATAAGAATCCATGGTTATAAGTCTTACAATGCTTTGAAATTGATAACTAAATGACAAGGTATTGATAACCTAAGAGTTGGTGATTATTTCTTGAGATTTTCGGGCTACAAATGTTACTTCCTTGATCCTCCAAAGTTCCTGGTTCTTTCTGCACGAATTTTCCTCCTTAGAGAGCTAGAAGATGATAATAATTGTGTGTAGTAATGAGAGTAAATGGTATCTTCAATTGTGTGTTGAATGGTGTTGAGTTATGCACTTTTGAAGTCCCCCATAGGCTTGTCCAACACTCTTGGTTATAAATAGGAACTTAAATGCTTGAACTTGGACAATAAGACACTAAAAAGGGCCTAGAACCTTGAGACAAAAGACCAAGATTCGTGCACAAAAGTTGGCAAAAACATGCAGAACTGACCAACCGATCGGTTACGGGTTGGCACCGATCGGTTAGTGAAGGGTACTTATGGCCATCCGATCGGTTTCACACCAACCGATCGAATGGTAATTTCTGGCAGCTTTGGACTTTGACTTTGACTTGTGTAGCTTTTTATGTACTATCCAAACTTGATTAACTTTTGAACTTGGAACTTTGAGATGACAAAACTTAGGTTCTCATATGAATTACTTCATAGATTGGACTTTTGAGCTTGGGAATCTTCGTGTAATCGCGTATACTTCATTTCCTTCACTTTTTCTCCATTTTTCCTGCATTTGGCTACATATGCTACAAAAACATACTTTGATATGATTTAGTGGTAAAAGCATATAAAAACAACCAAATAACATACACAAAAACACTAATAACGCTTATAAAAACATGTTAACTTTGAGCGTTATCAAATCCCCCACACTTAAACTTTGCTTGTCCTCAAGCAAATCTAGAAGAAAACTAAATATCTAAATGGTAACCAAAAATGATTAGAAAAATGTGATGCAAATCCACCAAGTACAAGTACAAGATATGATTCATCGTTTTAAGCTTTAGTGGAGAAAAATCGAGATGTTTGACAATACCCAATGATTTTCTTGCTTGATTAACATTTCTAAACACCTCACGAAAAAGGAACGAAGTATAATTCACTCAATCACTCATTTATTTAGGTAGTGGAGTATATGTAAGATAAATCACACTCATTGCTCAGTCATGATCCAAATATTACCATAGGCTTGTACAAGAAACAAAACTACACCGCAATGGCGTAAGCACCAAGTCTACATATCAAAGAGGTCTTTTATTCGGGTTATAATGTAAGGCTTAGGGTTGTACCAGGCTTATGTTTAAACATCTCATACAAAAACATAATAGATTACTGGCGTGAATTCTTGATTACTCAAAAACCGGATGGTCACTACAATATTCTTGCACTTGACATTCTCACAAAGCCATTACAATACCTGGATAGATAAAGTAATTTGGTAAGGGTAGGGATAAGGCATGGGAATATTTACGAAATTGGTTTTAAAAGAAAAATAAAGTTTAAGTCCCATTGTTGCTAGTCACCAAACAAACCACGAACCCATAAATGATTATAGTTACAATCTCCCTCTTCTTCAAATAACGATACATCGATTCGCCATTACAATATTCTTCATTCTTAGCACATCGGCTAACAACATATCACAAGATTTCCTTTATTCACATATATAGCACATTTACTATAATTGTCACCTTATAGTTACGATAATTTTTTTTTTAAACTCCCTCACACTTCGCATAAGCATCACCACAATAATACAAATAAGAAGCTGCAGTCTCCGTCTTTGTCGGAATGGCACACACATGATTGGTGAAGTGTGGCTAACTAATAATCATCAAAACTATCCAACAACCAGCAACTAGCAACCCACCATTTAGACTTTGACAAGGGTTAGGCTAAGGTTTAAAGTGTAAAATATTTTTGTATTTTTCTGGATTTATCAAAAACGAAAAGAATGGCTCAAAGGGTGTAACTAAGGGTATCTAGCGCTAAAAATGAACGCTAACAAAAAGGTTAAAATTGGAAATTAACTAATCAATGTGACTAGCTAAAAATCAATAATGAAGGCTATTTGGTTAAAATCCTAAGGTTGCCTCTTATCACGTATGTATACTTATATTACAAAAATGTAATCTCACAACGATCTCGTAATGATTTACAAGCACAAGTTCTAGAATAAATAAAATCACCGGCACACTCATAACAAAAGATTTAAGCATAAAAGATGTATGCTAGATATGAAATAGGCTCAAATCCTTACAATTTAGTGGTAATGGTTATAAAATGTGCTAGCAAATGTTATCAATCCCAGAATGGATTGCAATATTAATCGGGACACATCTCAAATTTTTCAAAAATTACTGTTTTTTTACCACTGGATTGATCCAGTTATTCTAATATATTATTCCTAAAAGTGTGAAAACAACTAGATTATAAGGACAAACAAAATTTAAAACTTAAATCGATATTAGACTTAATTTCTTATTTTACTTACTCATCCCCCCACACTTAAGTTAAACATTGTCCTCAATGTGATTAAACGAAAAAGCATAAAAGTAGGAAAAATGAGAAAATAAACCGTGATATCCAGTGTTATCCAATCTTCTTTTTCTTGTAGTCAACACCTGCATTATTAGAAACAAAAACAAACAAACAAAAAGCATTGCAGTTTTATTCAAATTAGTGGCACACCCCCACACTTAAGTTCGACCAAGTAGTAAAACTTTGGGGGGTATAACCACTGAAAATCAAAAACAAAAATAAAAATAAAACACACGGGTTGCCTCCCGAGAAGCGCTTGTTTTATTAACAAGTCCTCAGCCGGACTCAAACTTCGAAATAGATTATGAAGTTTTAGTGTTATGTTTCCTTTTAGGGATATACAACACATTTCCTATCCCAATTCCCTCTCCTGTTTCATCTATGTTTTCTAATTTAACATTTTCCCATGCGCTAGGAAGAGCATCATAGATAAAACCATTACTGTGTGCCCAAGGAACCATTTCCTTGTGTGGAGCCATGAATGTGATAGCTTCATATTCAAATTCGGATGAAATTTCCTCATTAGAAATCATGTTTAATTGCTCCTTATCATAATAGAGTTTAATTCGGTGCCCATTTACAAAGAAACTTCCACCATGTTTGTCATAAAGTTCAACATAACCTGATGGAAATCCATGTTTCACTATATATGGTCCAAACCATTTTGGTTTGAGTTTCGGAGCTTTAAACTTGTATTTCATATTGAAAAGCAGAACTTTATCTCCAGCTTTGAATTGTTTTCGAATTTTTAGCTTCCTATCGTGATAAGCTTTGGTTCTTGCTTTGTATAGCTTGGAGTTTTCATAAGCTTGAAGTCTTAACTCATCAAGTTCATGTAATTGGAAAAATCTCTTTTCTCCAGCTATTTTTAAATCAGGATTACAGCTTCTTAACGCCCAGTAAGCACGGTGTTCAAGTTCGAACGGTAGATGACATATTTTCCCATACAAGAGTCTGTACGGTGTCGTACCAATTGGTGTCTTATATGCCGTACGAAATGCCCATAGAGCGTCATCTAATTTCCTTGACCAAACGGAAGGATTGTCTTTAAACGTTTTTTCAAGTATTCTTTTTTTAGCTCTGTTGGTATTTTCGACTTGACCACTAGTTTGTGGATGATAAGCTGTAGCAAAACGATGATGAACTCCATATCGTTTCATTACTTTCTCCATTTGTTTATTACAGAAATGGGATACTCTATCACTTATTAAAGCTTTAGGAATTCCATAGCGAGCGAAAAGCTTTTTGAGAAAGTTGACAACAACTCGTGCATCGTTAGTAGGAAGAGCTTCAGCTTCAACCCATTTAGAAACATAATCGATTGAACTAGGATATATTCGTATTTGTGTGATTTAGGGAAGGTTCCCATAAAATCAATTCCCAAAATATCGAATATTTCACAGACTTGAATGCTCTTTTGAGGCATTTCATCTCTTCGAGAAAGGTTACCGGATTTTTGGCACGCATCACAGTTTTGAACAAGAGTATACGCTTCTTTGAAAATTGTAGGCCAATAGAATCCAACATAAAAAACTTTTCTAGCTATAGTGGAAGGACCATAATGTCCCCCAGTTGGGCCATGATGACATTCATCAATAATTTTTCTTGTTTCGGCACCCGAAACACATCTTCGTATCATTCCATCCTTGCACATCTTAAAAAGATAAGGTTTCTCCCAATAATAGTATTTTAGTTCTGAAAAGAACTTACTACGTTGGTAGTAGTAACTCATTCCTTTTTTAAGAATGTCTCCTGCAAGATAATTTGCGTAATTTGCAAACCATGGTATTTCCTCATCATCGTCTTTATCTACCGTCATGAGAGTTTCTTCTGGAAAATAATCATTAATTTCATTTTCTTTTAATTCTTCCAAATTTGGATTCTCGAGACGTGATTAATGATCAGCTGCAAGATTTTCTGCTCCTTTTTTATCTTTTATTTCGATATCAAATTCTTGCAGTAATAAAATCCATCTGATAAGACGTGGTTTTGCATCTTGTTTGTTAAACAAATATTTGAGTGCGGAATGATCGGTAAAAACTATCGTTTTTGAAAGCACAAGATAAGATCTGAATTTGTTGAATGCAAAAACTACGGCTAATAATTCTTTCTCCGTAACCATATAGTTTTGTTGAGCATTGTTGAGTGTTTTACTAGTAAAGTAAATAGGACGAAAATGTTTTCCTTCACGTTGTCCTAAAACAGCTCCAACAGCGAAATCGCTTGCATCACACATGATCTCAAATGGTAGTGACCAATTAGGTGCAACCATAATTGGGGCACTAGTCAATTGACTCTTCAATGTTTCGAAAGCTTTGATGCAGTCAGCATTGAAATCAAATACATAATCTTTTTCTAAAAGTTTAGTCATAGACGTGATATTTTTGAAAAATCTTTGATAAATCGGCGGTAAAACCGGCATGTCCTAGAAAACTTCTAACGGCTTTAATGTTAGTTGGTGGTGGTAATTTGGTGATAACATCTATTTTAGCTTTGTCTACTTCCATCCCTGAACTTGATATTTTGTGTCCTAACACAATTCCTTCAGTTACCATGAAATGACATTTTTCCCAATTAAGAACTAGATGTGCAGCTTCACATCTTTCAAGCATTTTATCGAGATTGGAAAGACATATTTCAAAAGAATCACCAAAAACTAAAAAGTCACCCATGAAAACTTCTATAGATGTTTCAAGCATGTCTTGAAATATTGCGATCATACACCTTTGAAAAGTTGCAGGTGCATTACATAGACCAAAAGGCATACGCCGGTAAGCGTAGGTTCCAAAAGGACATGTAAATGTGGTTTTTTCTTGATCGGCTGGATCGATAGGAATTTGGAAATATCCCAAAAAACCATCAAGGAAGCAAAAGTATTTGTTTCCTGCTAATCTTTCGAGCATCTGATCCATGAACGGTAAAGGAAAATGATCTTTCCTGGTTGCTTTATTAAGTTTCCTGTAATCAATACATACTCGCCATCCAGTGACAGTTCTAGTAGGAACTAACTCATTCATTTCGTTTGTCACGATAGTCATTCCTCCTTTCTTTGGAACACAATGAACTGGACTCACCTATGGACTATCCTCGATAGGATAAATAATTCCTGCGTCAAGAAGTTTAATGATTTCCTTCTTAACAACCTCTTTCATATTTGGGTTGAGTCGACGTTGTCTTTCTACAACGGGTTTAGAACCTTCTTCACAATTGATTTTGTGTTTGCAAAAATCAGGACTAATTCCTGGAATATCAGAAGTTTTCTACGCAAAAGCGCGTTTATGCTTCTTAAGAACAGAAACGAGTCTTTCTTTTTTATTTGTTTTGAGCAACGACGATATGACTACTGGAAGAAGTGAATTTTCTTCTAAGTAAGCGTATTCGAGATTATTGGGAAGGGTTTTGAGTTCCAAATCAGTGGGTGGTTCTTCTAAAGATGATTTGATTTTCAATTGATCTTTATCAATGATATCTTCAAATTTCTCTTCTTCCTCTTCTTCTATTTTTATTTCCATGAATTCCTCAAATTCTTTATCAAAATCTGTTTCACTAATCTTTTCTGAAGTAGTCATGAATGGTTTTGAATCGTCAAGTAATACATCCAATTCTTCTTCAGTGACTTCATCAATTACATCGATGTTATAGCATGTGTCATCACTGGAATTTGGATATTTCATTGCTTTATCGATTAAGAACGTGATTCGATCTTCTCCTACTCCAAGATTTAGTTCTTTACCTTTAACTTTAATCATTGCATCAACAGTGTTTAAGAAAGGTCTTCCTAAGATTAAGGGTACTCGACTATCTTCTTCCATTTCTAAGATGACAAAATCCACAGGAAAAACAAATTTACCAACTTGAACAAGCATATTTTCAGCAACCCCAATAGGATATTGGTATGTATGGTTGGCTAATCGTATACTCATCTTAGTAGGTTTCAATGTATTGATGGAAAGTTTAGAATACAACGAATAAGGCATCAAATTGATACTTGCACCTAAATCGGCTAAAGCATCACATGTGATGTTGTTTCCTAATGTACATGGTATAAGAAAACTTCCGGGATCTCCAAGTTTTGGTGGAATTTTGTTTTGAATTATAGCAGAGCATTCTTCATTGAGAACGGTAGCAGAAATTTGTTCTAACTTGTTTCGATTATTAAGAAGTTCTTTCAAAAATTTCCCATATTTGGGCATTCCAGCTAGAACATCAACGAGGGGTACGTTAATTCTAACTTCTTTAATCATCTCTTAAAACTTCTTATTTCGCTCCTCTCTTTTCTCTTTTCTTAGGGCTTCTGGATATGGTATTTTTGGTGTATAAGGCTTTATTGGTGAAACGGTTGGTTTTTGAGTTGGTTCTTTTTGAATTGTTTCTTCCTTTTCAGCTTCTTCCTCCTCTTCTTGAATAAGAGTAGTATCGGTAGGAATGGGTGTTGGATCATATGAGAGACCACTTCGAGTGAATACAACATTGATATGCTCATTTCTGTTGTGTGGTGGACGATAATTCTTATCGTTTGATCCAGATGGTTTTGGATTGGATTGGGTGTTACTTGGTAGTGTACCAGGAATTCGAGAAGAAAATTGATCAAAAAGTCTACCAAATTTTTGTTCAAGATCCTGAATAGAAGCTTGATGATTTTTCTGACCTTGCTCAACTTTGGTTTTGAGATTGAAAAATTGAGTTTTTACAAACTCATTTGTGGTTCTTTGAGCATTTACGAATTCTCGCATCATTTTTTCGAAATCAGATTCTTCCTTTTTATCTGAATTTGTTGGGTTTGAATTTTCTGTTCGAGGTTGAAAATCACGGTTGTTATCCCTTTGTTGGCGATCTTGCCAATTTCCAGAACTTCTTCCGTAATAATTACCACGAAAACCTCCTCCACGATATCCTCCTTGGACATAATTAGCTTCCCCTTCGTTGGGTCCATTCGTAGGTTGGTCATCACACTCGGATGATGTGTGATTTCCTCCACAATTATTACAGCCATCTCGCATTTCTTTCATTTCTTCTTTTATATCTTTGTATTGCGAGTCCATTTTAGAAGACAAGGCTTCTATTTTGTCTATGAGTTTTGAATTATCTGAACTTTCGGCGAAAGCAACGGTTTTCCGTAAGGGTTTGGTTTTGGAATCTTTTGACCAATCGAGTTTAAGAAGTACTCGATCTTCAAGAAGTTGATATGCCTCATTTGGTGTTTTGTAAAGGAAAATTCCTCCGGCATCAAGGATTGCTTGAGATGCTTCATCAAGACCATGATAAAAGATTTGGATTATTGTTCCTCGTCCTAAATTATGACCATGACAACTACGAAGCAAATCTTTCATGCGAAGCCAAGCTTCAACAAGAGATTCATTAGGATTTTGTGAAAAAGCACGGATTTCTCCCATTAACCTATCATACATGGCAGGTGGAAAGAATCGGCTTACAAAAGCTTGCCTCATCTCCTCTCAAGTATTAATAGTTCCTGGGGTTAATTCGTTATACCATACTTTGGCATCTCCGGCGAGTGATGATGGAAAAAGTTTGAGCTTGATAGCATCGACATTAGTGTCTCCATAACGAAACATGCCACAAATTTCAATGAATTCGGCAATGTGTTTATGCGGATCGGCCCGCGAACGGCCATCGAATTGACAACAATAGCAGCTCCAGGAGTGGGTGCTACGGTTCTATTGGCGGCCCATATGGGTAAATCGTCAGCCATGGGTATTGGTTCAAAAAGATTAGAAATCGGATGTTCTTCGGAAAGATTATCAAACCAATTAAGAATAGTTGAAGATCTCTTCTTATGAAACAAACTTTCGGGATCGGATAAAGGTGTACTAAGCTTTTTAATAGTAGAACGAGTGTTCATACAACTATCAAGAGAATCGAATTAATTACCTAAACAAAAGAACAAGAAAAATAAAAAATAAAAACAGAAAATTCTAACCGAATCGGTTGGATGCTAAATCGATCGGTTGGACGCTACGGTAAAATTAAAATTTGAGAAACCGAATCGGTTGGATGCTAAACCAATCGGTTTGTCGCTACGGAATTTTTTTTTAGAAAACGAACAAGAAAAGAAACGGACTTTTAAAACTTAAAGAAACACGATCAAAATCCCCGGCAACGGCGCCAAAAACTTGATGCGGTGTTTGTTAGTGCAAGTTTTATATTTATAAGAGTGAATTACCAAATCTAGAAACAACACATACGAGCAAGTGTACTCGTCCGTTATAGCAAGATATGATGGTAAGTCGGGATCGTTCGCAGGGATTTGTGAGTGAATCGAAATATAAGTCTAAAAGTAAATCTCTAATGTACGCAAATATAATAATAACCAAATTCAATAATTTAAAAACTACACTTGTTTAGACTAGTTTTCTACTTAATGACACACATGATTGTGATAACTTTTGATGACATGTTGGTTAAGATAATTAGATGGTGATCTAATCTATTGTTTCTACAAGTTAAACCTTCGTCAAGATTTTAGTTCATAAAAACAAGCTTTAGGTGTAAACCAATCAATTCAAGATCTATCCAAGGTTCATAAGGTATGGTGGATATCTTAAACACAAGACAAACTTTTATTACCAATCAAATACTCTTAAGAAATGGTCAATACAAAAGGTAACCTCTTCATATACAAAAAGGTCACAATCGTTTATAAACATTTAAACTTTTGTCCTACTAAAGGTTTACAAACAATCCGATTTGACGTTATAAAAGAATTCTTATTACAATCATACTTCTTGTTTCTTTGTTTAGTCAAGAATAATTATGGTGAAAAACAATCATTCATAGACAAATGATTATAACTAGTTGAGTAATAACAAATCTTTCGACCTTTGAAACTATTATCAATTAGTTAACCTTGGCTAAACAAATGTCACTATGAAACTTAAGGTACAATTGGTTCTTAGGATTGACTTGAAATTGAATTAAAACATGTTATCACAATCATCACTATCACTAAGTATAAAACATCATCAAAACAAGTGTAAAAAGATTACTAGCCACTCATGGCAAACATGCAAATAAACTCAGAATATTTAACATAAGAATGCATGGTTATAAGTCTTACAATGCTTTGAAATTGATAACTAATGACAAGGTATTGATAACCTAAGAGTTGGTGATGATTTCTTGAGATTTTCGGACTCCAAATGTTACTTCCTTGATCCTCCAAAGTTCCTGGTTCTTTCTGCACGAATTTTCCTCCTTAGAGAGCTAGAAGATGATAATAATTGTGTGTAGTAATGAGAGTAAATGCTATCTTCAATTGTGTGTTGAATGGTGTTGAGTTATGCACTTTTGAAGTCCCCCATAGGCTTGTCCAACACTCTTGGTTATAAATAGGAACTTAAATGCTTGAACTTGGACAATAAGACACTAAAAACGGCCTAGAACCTTGAGACAAAAGACCAAGATTCGTGCACAAAAGTTGGCAAAAACATGCAGAACTGACCAACCGATCGGTTACGGGTTGGCACCGATCGGTTAGTGAAGGGTACTTATGGCCATCCGATCGGTTTCACACCAACCGATCGAATGGTAATTTCTGGCAGCTTTGGACATTGACTTTGACTTGTGTAGCTTTTTATGTACTATCCAAACTTGATTAACTTTTGAACTTGGAACTTTGAGATGACAATACTTAGGTTCTCATATGAATTACTTCATAGATTGGACTTTTGAGCTTGGGAATCTTTGTATAATCGCGTATACTTCATTTCCTTCACTTTTTCTCCATTTTAACCGCATTTGGCTACATATGTGATTCGCCTCAAACGGTCAGATAATTATTGATCAGCCACTTGTGAATGGCCAACTGTAATAGTCAAACAGCTGAGGCAAATGCTTTCGAGGAATACAGTGTTTTCCCGGGTCGTAAGTCCCAACGAGGTGTGCGATGTGATATTATAAACGAATCTGTGATTAGTGAATCTGAACAGGTAAGGGTATAAAAGTGTGTGTGTGTTTAAACTAGGGTTTTATAACTTAAAATAACTTAAATAAGCTAATGGAATGATTATGTGAAACCTAGGTATTTAAAACGTACACCAAATTAAAATCAGACGCGATTGCGTACTGAGAAAAAGGTGAGTTTTAAGAAAATTAAACTACAAGGGTTAAAATTGAAAATTCTATAAACTTAAACTTAAAATAAAAGTAAATTAAAAAGAAAACCATTTTTTAGATTATTATATTATTTATTATTAATTATTTAATTAATAACTATTTAACTATTTATTTAAAACTAATTTAATTAAAACTAAAAATTATAAATACTACAAATTAAACTAAAAACTTATAAAAATATTTTCTAAACCTAAAATAGAACTTGAAGAAAGTATAAAAAATAAAAATAAATCTTTTTGTCTTTTTATGATTTTCTAATAATTAAAAACTATTAATATTAATTAAACTATTTAAACTAATTTAAATTAAAAATAATATTAAACTAACTTAGAAAATTATGAAAAAATTTATATAACTAATTAACCATCATGGGAATCCTAAAAAATTATAAAAACTTTATTTTATATATTTTTAAACTAGTTAACTAATTATTATTCTATTTATTAATTAATATCTAATTAAACTATTTAAATTAAGAAAACTATTAAATGAACAGTAAAAATTCTAGAAAAATAACTAAAATTATATTATGACTTATAAAATCTAGGAAAAATATAAAATATAGGTGTTACTATATAAAAATTAATTATGCTATTTATAACTTAATTATTAATTAATTATTAATAAAAATATTATTAATTATAATAAATACTAAATTACAATATAAAAATCTGAGAAAATTATGAAAAATACTTTAATATATAAGGAAATTAATAAAAATATAAAAAACACAGATTACTTAATAAAAATATAAAAATGAAAATTAAAATTAAATTGTATTAAATAGAAACTATCACTTATTTTTATGTTGTCTTTTCTTGAATTTTCTTTTACAAAACTAATTTATATATAAAAACAAGCAACTTTAATAAAAACAATAATTTTATAGCTTAAAAATAAGCACTGTGGAAGCTTATTCCTTCCACAGTTGACCAAGTTTGACTGAAAAGGTAAATAAGCTCAAGTGAGCTTATGTGGGACCCACTAAGGCTTATTCTGGTTCTAATAGGTATGTTAGACTTGTCTAAGCTTAATTTAGCTAAATAGGCTCAGTAGATAAGCTAATAAGCTACAATAAGCTATTCCAAAACCTGTTTTGAACTCAGAATGGGGACAAACTTGAGAGCTATATCTAGGTGGGGTCCACTGAGGTGCAGGTCAAACAATTGGTCAACCTAGGTAACCTACTAGGAGGGGGGTTGTATGGAACTGGTATTGAGGTCTGGGGCCCACTGGGGTGGTCACAAAACACCACCAAAGTGGTGGTGGTGAGTGTCTGGTCTGATGGAACAGGGCAACCTTGCCCTGCAGTTGTCTTTGAAGGTGAGTGGGGGCCACAAGAAAATTAGCAAAAATGAAAAACTTATGGGAACTTAAGTATGGGCTGGTAGACTATAACTAGGAATAAATTTCAAGACCTAAAACCTTCTCCTAAATTCAAAAGAAATCAGGGAGTTTTGGGAAAAATCTGAGCTGAGCAAATTGACTTTTTATCAAAACTTTGCTATGTTGACTTTTATGAACTTATATCTTATTAAACTGATTAGTTATGTTATCTTAAGCTGTAATGAACCTATACTAAGCTAGATTTATGAGATTTAAGCTAAGGATTTGGGTTTCAACTCCACAATCACTAACAGTGGACTGTTTAAGGGGTATAAGGTGTGATTTTGACTTTTTAGCTATTGGTGACTAATTACATACTATGACTAGTTTCTATGGACCCTAAGTGAGATGTCTGAGCAAGTAGTGACCACAGATAACAACCAAAACACAACCAAGTGTTCTAATCCAAACACTCCTTCTAGTAATCTGATTTGATTATTAAGAGCAAAGAAAAAGGTTTAAGTCTATGCTACTGATTTGGATGTGTTTAATAAGCTAATTGAAACTTATTTGAGCTGAGCTTAAAATAAAATACACTAAATTACCCACTGAGACACTATGACAGTTGAAACAACCATCAATATAACTACAAGATTTGATTGACAAGATGCTAATACAAGCACAAATGGAACTTAACTACTACCAATTGAACACAAATTACTTAACAACAATAAAGATAAACAATAATAAGCTTATGCTACAGTGAAATTCCAAAATAAGGTGAAAAACTTACAAATGAGCCTGTGAGATTAAAGATCAAGAACCATTGAACAAAAACCAAACTAACACCTCCCAATAGGTTCTAAAACTCAGGTTCATCCATTTCCAAACCTGCTCCAAGCATCCACTTCCCTGAACATTGATTTTCAATTTTATTCCTATTTTCTTGATTTTTTCTTGAATTTTGCTTTTTAATACCTATAACTGTTTTGATGATTTTAAAAGCTTATTTAAGCTTTGTCAAGGCTTTAGTTAGCTTATTAAACTCAGAAAAACAACTATGAACAACAATTGAGCTATTTGTGATTTTTTGAAATGTAATGAAGTTGCATAATCTGAGAACTGAGATGAAACTTGAAATTAAGACTTAATAAAGTTCCAATTACATGAATTAAACCTGATACAAGCTTTAGAAAGTGAAATTACAACTAACAACGTATTCTATACTACCTACGATTACTTTTTAACTAAAACTACTCTAACTAGCTATCTCTTCTGCTTCATTTTCCTTATGTAGAGACTTTTAAGGTTCTTGGGACCCACCTTGACATTTCCCACCATCTGTGAGCCATTGATTTGGTCAATTCAATCCAAGCCGTTTAAAAAGTTTTTTCGCGCCAAAAAGTCCAATGGGTCAGTAAGGGTAACGTGTGAGGATTTTAGGGGTTTAATGAAGGTTTGGAGGTTTGTATGAGGTGGAGGGACAGGTGGGAGAAGTGGTTTGTGAAAACTGTGGGTGATGGAGGTTTGTGGTATTAGCAGTGGTGGAAGAAGGAGAAGGAGGGAAGGTGTGTTATTGGTTTTGTTGACCGGTATTTGACCCTGGAGTTGGACTGGGCTAGGGATGGGCCTAAGAAGGTGGGTGGGCTGGGTTTAGTTTATTTTAGGTTTAGTAATAATAATAATAAAGAGTCCGTTTGGTTTTTAAGAAATTACAAGGACCAAAAATGTAATTTGGCAAAAGTTGAGGGTCTGATTTTGTGACTTTCCAAAGTTCAAATAAGGGTTTAAATTGTCTCATGTGAATAGTACAAGGCATTTTTGATATTTTTTTTATTTTTTTAAAATACCCGGGTACTAAAACTGACAAACCTTCAAACTTGAGGGACTAAATGTGTAATTTATTCAAAACTTTCTCCCAGGGACTAAAAGTGACAATTATGAATTCCCTAGGACCCTTAATGATAATTTTCCCATTTTGAACTCCCAGGGACTGAAACTGTCAAGTTTGAAACTTTGAGGGACCTGTTTTGCCAAACTGTGAAACTTCAAGGACCAATCATGTAAATTCACCAAACTTATCACCCAAGGACCATTCCTGCAAAAGATTATTAGTATAAGGACCAAAATTGCTTTTCTCAAAGTTTTTACATCCCAGGGACTATTTCTGTCAATTTCCAAAGTTGAGGGACTAAACTTGTAATTTTATGAAACTTTGCACCAAAGGACTAAATATGTAACTTTATGATTAAAAAGGACCTTTGGTGACTTTTTCATGTTTTTAGAATAACCAGGGACTAGTTTTGACAATTTATGAAACTTGAGGGACTGAAACTGCCAATTATGCAAACTTTGTACGTTTTTCATCTGTTTTTGCATATTTTGCATTTGAAACATATAAAACACAACTTTAAGATATTTTAAGTATTTTGATACATATTAGAGTGTTTTTGTATGTTTTGGCAGTTCAGATTGGTGAAAATGATGAGTATTTAGACACTCATCAATCCCCCACACTAAACTATTGCTAGTCCCTAGCAATCTATTGAGAAAAACTTAATGGATTTGAAAAACTCTTTACCAAAAGCCATCACTTCTGGAGTAGCCAGGTGTAAGAACTGTGGCACACCTGATAACCGTGTGATTTTGAGCAAATCACCAGCTGTCAAAGGATTTGATTAGTCTTTACCAAAAGCCGTTTGCTTCTGGACTAGCCAACTCTTGATGGAATAGTCAACATCTTGGTGAGCTGATTACCAATTATGGATTTTCCACGGCCTTTACCACAAGCCATAATCTTGCGGGCTAGCCAACTCATTAACTTATGAGGATATGGGGAGTTGAGGAACCATACAATTTTTGGCAAATTGCAAGCCATAAACGGGTTTGAGTTATCTTTACCAAGAACCGTTTGCTCCTGGATTAGCCAATCCTGTTGTGGGTTAGACATGGAGGATTGATACCATTTATTGCGTTCTAAGTGAGAAAAAATTTTAAAATTTTGGCTAAAATGGGGGTTCTTGATGGAACATGTGTTTAAATTCGTTAGAATAACGAATCTCCCCCCACACTTAGAACTGAATATTGTCCTCAATATTCAAAATACCGGGTGTTAAACCGACACTTAGAACGTAAAAGGAAAACATTCTATAGCCTTTATTTAAGATGTATATACATACAATTTATTTTTTTAGATAAAACTTCTTAAATAGAAGCTATCACTATATGTACATTTTTTTTTTTTTTTTTTTTTTTTTTTTTTTTTTTTTTTTAGAGATATGTATATATACAACATGTGGGGCATCTCCCCCACACTAGGGTGGTACACACGGGTGAAAACCCATGTTTTTGCTAATGTTTTTGATTCCCGAGTCACTAGCTTGACTCGACCTCGAATTGATTTGTCCATGAGGTAGCTTGTTTTTGATTCCCCGGCAGCGGCGCCAAACTTTGATTCGCCTCAAACGGTCAGATAATTATTGATCAGCCACTTGTGAATGGCCAACTGTAATAGTCAAACAGCTGAGGCAAATGCTTCCGAGGAATACAGTGTTTTCCCGGGTCGTAAGTCCCAACGAGGTGTGCGATGTGATATTATAAACGAATCTGTGATTAGTGAATCTGAACAGGTAAGGGTATAAAAGTGTGTGTGTGTTTAAACTAGGGTTTTACAACTTAAAATAACTTAAATAAGCTAATGGAATGATTACGTGAAACCTAGGTATTTAAAACGTACACCAAATTAAAATCAGACGCGATTGCGTACTGAGAAAAAGGTGAGTTTTAAGAAAATTAAACTACAAGGGTTAAAATTGAAAATTCTATAAACCTAAACTTAAAATAAAAGTAAATTAAAAAGAAAACTATTTTTTAGAGTATTATATTATTTATTATTAATTATTTAATTAATAACTATTTAACTATTTATTTAAAACTAATTTAATTAAAACTAAAAATTATAAATACTACAAATTAAACTAAAAACTTATAAAAATATTTTCTAAACCTAAAATAGAACTTGAAGAAAGTATAAAAAATAAAAATAAATCTTTTTGTCTTTTTATGATTTTCTAATAATTAAAAACTATTAATATTAATTAAACTATTTAAACTAATTTAAATTAAAAATAATATTAAACTAACTTAGAAAATTATGAAAAAATTTATATAACTAATTAACCATCATGGGAATCCTAAAAAATTATAAAAACTTTATTTTATATATTTTTAAACTAGTTAACTAATTATTATTCTATTTATTAATTAATATCTAATTAAACTATTTAAATTAAGAAAACTATTAAATGAACAGTAAAAATTCTAGAAAAATTACTAAAATTATATTATGACTTATAAAAGCTAGGAAAAATATAAAATATAGGTGTTACTATATAAAAATTAATTATGCTATTTATAACTTAATTATTAATTAATTATTAATAAAACTATTATTAATTATAATAAATACTAAATTACAATATAAAAATCTGAGAAAATTATGAAAAATACTTTAATATATAAGGAAATTAATAAAAATATAAAAAACACAGATTACTTAATAAAAATATAAAAATGAAAATTAAAATTAAATTGTATTAAATAGAAACTATCACTTATTTTTATGTTGTCTTTTCTTGAATTTTCTTTTACAAAACTAATTTATATATAAAAACAAGCAACTTTAATAAAAACAATAATTTTATAGCTTAAAAATAAGCACTGTGGAAGCTTATTCCTTCCACAGTTGACCAAGTTTGACTGAAAAGGTAAATAAGCTCAAGTGAGCTTATGTGGGACCCACTAAGGCTTATTCTAGTTCTAATAGGTATGTTAGACTTGTCTAAGCTTAATTTAGCTAAATAGGCTCAGTAGATAAGCTAATAAGCTACAATAAGCTATTCCAAAACCTGTTTTGAACTCAGAATGGGGACAAACTTGAGAGCTATATCTAGGTGGGGTCCACTGAGGTGCAGGTCAAACAATTGGTCAACCTAGGTAACCTACTAGGAGGGGGTTGTATGGAACTGGTATTGAGGTCTGGGGCCCACTGGGGTGGTCACAAAACACCACCAAAGTGGTGGTGGTGAGTGTCTGGTCTGATGGAACAGGGCAACCTTGCCCTGCAGTTGTCTTTGAAGGTGAGTGGGGGCCACAAGAAAATTAGCAAAAATGAAAAACTTATGGGAACTTAAGTATGGGCTGGTAGACTATAACTAGGAATAAATTTCAAGACCTAAAACCTTCTCCTAAATTCAAAAGAAATCAGGGAGTTTTGGGAAAAATCTGAGCTGAGCAAATTGACTTTTTATCAAAACTTTGCTATGTTGACTTTTATGAACTTATATCTTATTAAACTGATTAGTTATGTTATCTTAAGCTGTAATGAACCTATACTAAGCTAGATTTATGAGATTTAAGCTAAGGATTTGGGTTTCAACTCCACAATCACTAACAGTGGACTGTTTAAGGGGTATAAGGTGTGATTTTGACTTTTTAGCTATTGGTGACTAATTACATACTATGACTAGTTTCTATGGACCCTAAGTGAGATGTCTGAGCAAGTAGTGACCACAGATAACAACCAAAACACAACCAAGTGTTCTAATCCAAACACTCCTTCTAGTAATCTGATTTGATTATTAAGAGCAAAGAAAAAGGTTTAAGTCTATGCTACTGATTTGGATGTGTTTAATAAGCTAATTGAAACTTATTTGAGCTGAGCTTAAAATAAAATACACTAAATTACCCACTGAGACACTATGACAGTTGAAACAACCATCAATATAACTACAAGATTTGATTGACAAGATGCTAATACAAGCACAAATGGAACTTAACTACTACCAATTGAACACAAATTACTTAACAACAATAAAGATAAACAATAATAAGCTTATGCTACAGTGAAATTCCAAAATAAGGTGAAAAACTTACAAATGAGCCTGTGAGATTAAAGATCAAGAACCATTGAACAAAAACCAAACTAACACCTCCCAATAGGTTCTAAAACTCAGGTTCATCCATTTCCAAACCTGCTCCAAGCATCCACTTCCCTGAACATTGATTTTCAATTTTATTCCTATTTTCTTGATTTTTTCTTGAATTTTGCTTTTTAATACCTATAACTGTTTTGATGATTTTAAAAGCTTATTTAAGCTTTGTCAAGGCTTTAGTTAGCTTATTAAACTCAGAAAAACAACTATGAACAACAATTGAGCTATTTGTGATTTTTTGAAATGTAATGAAGTTGCATAATCTGAGAACTGAGATGAAACTTGAAATTAAGACTTAATAAAGTTCCAATTACATGAATTAAACCTGATACAAGCTTTAGAAAGTGAAATTACAACTAACAACGTATTCTATACTACCTACGATTACTTTTTAACTAAAACTACTCTAACTAGCTATCTCTTCTGCTTCATTTTCCTTATGTAGAGACTTTTAAGGTTCTTGGGACCCACCTTGACATTTCCCACCATCTGTGAGCCATTGATTTGGTCAATTCAATCCAAGCCGTTTAAAAAGTTTTTTCGCGCCAAAAAGTCCAATGGGTCAGTAAGGGTAACGTGTGAGGATTTTAGGGGTTTAATGAAGGTTTGGAGGTTTGTATGAGGTGGAGGGACAGGTGGGAGAAGTGGTTTGTGAAAACTGTGGGTGATGGAGGTTTGTGGTATTAGCAGTGGTGGAAGAAGGAGAAGGAGGGAAGGTGTGTTATTGGTTTTGTTGACCGGTATTTGACCCTGGAGTTGGACTGGGCTAGGGATGGGCCTAAGAAGGTGGGTGGGCTGGGTTTAGTTTATTTTAGGTTTAGTAATAATAATAATAATAAGGAGTCCGTTTGGTTTTTAAGAAATTACAAGGACCAAAAATGTAATTTGGCAAAAGTTGAGGGTCTGATTTTGTGACTTTCCAAAGTTCAAATAAGGGTTTAAATTGTCTCATGTGAATAGTACAAGGCATTTTTGATATTTTTTTATTTTTTTAAAATACCCGGGTACTAAAACTGACAAACCTTCAAACTTGAGGGACTAAATGTGTAATTTATTCAAAACTTTCTCCCAGGGACTAAAAGTGACAATTATGAATTCCCTAGGACCCTTAATGATAATTTTCCCATTTTGAACACCCAGGGACTGAAACTGTCAAGTTTGAAACTTTGAGGGACCTGTTTTGCCAAACTGTGAAACTTCAAGGACCAATCATGTAAATTCACCAAACTTATCACCCAAGGACCATTCCTGCAAAAGATTATTAGTATAAGGACCAAAATTGCTTTTCTCAAAGTTTTTACATCCCAGGGACCATTTCTGTCAATTTCCAAAGTTGAGGGACTAAACTTGTAATTTTATGAAACTTTGCACCAAAGGACTAAATATGTAACTTTATGATTAAAAAGGACCTTTGGTGACTTTTTCATGTTTTTAGAATAACCAGGGACTAGTTTTGACAATTTATGAAACTTGAGGGACTGAAACTGCCAATTATGCAAACTTTGTACGTTTTTCATCTGTTTTTGCATATTTTGCATTTGAAACATATAAAACACAACTTTAAGATATTTTAAGTATTTTGATACATATTAGAGTGTTTTTGTATGTTTTGGCAGTTCAGATTGGTAAAAATGATGAGTATTTAGACACTCATCAATATGCTACAAAAACATACTTTGATATGATTTAGTGGTAAAAGCATATAAAAACAACAAAATAACATACACAAAAACACTAATAACGCTTATAAAAACATGTTAACTTTGAGCGTTATCAATAGTTTTCCAAATTTCATTCATTAGTGTGCAACTTTGAGGGAATAAACCCTAGTCCGAATTTTATCAGCTTTTCAAGGGTTTCAACCCCTAGAATCTTTCATGTTCAATTAAAGATAAGTACTCTTTCAAATCATTCAATATGTCTATGTGTTGTTTGATTATATCTTACGCTTGTCTTCTATTTAACACACTAGGCTAGATTTCTCTTGTGTTTGCTTAGATGTAGTGAAACCTATATGTTAATTATGGGTTGATTGTTTGTTTATAGTTGTTACGGATGATTGTATTCGATGTTAGGCTTAAGAAAATTGGCAGACTTCCATTGGTAACTTGCTTGAACGTCTTAATAAACATGATCGGAGGTGTACTACGATTTTTGGTTGTATTTAATGTGTAGGAGAATTCTAATGATCCCATGTTAGGAGCTTCTAACGGCTCGACATAGGAGTGAAGTAGGATCCTATAGAGTTAGGGAATATTGTACACGGCCCTACGACTAGTATTAAGGAATATGACCCGTCATCCATGCAATTGTAACAAGCTATCAACCTGTAAAATATATCTAAGGAGTAATGAAATCTAAGTAAACACAATTTTCCTCATTATTGTTTCCACCACATTAGTATAATTAGTTTAATTTTCATTTCTGTTATTTTATTTTGATTGCATCCTAGTTTATTGGGTTAGTTGGCTAGCAACTAATTCCGCCCACTCTTCCAAAACCCGAGATTTTTACTTGCTTTCATAAAATATAAAAATTATAAAAAGAATCATCCCTCACCTCTAGACCTAGTTTAGGTTGCTTTCTAATCCTAGCGACACTATTCCTGAGTTGAACGATCAATCCCCCGGTACTTGTCACTACTATACTACAACGATCAGGTACACTGCCTGGTGGGGGTTGTAAGCTTCTTGAGATCCCTTGAGAGGTAAAACCTGTTGCGAGGGTGCGATCCCCACGTATCAAGTTTTTGGCGCTGCAGCCCGGGGAATAGTTATTGTCTAGGTTAGGATTTCTTTTTATTAGGTCTACTTGCTAGATTCCTTTCTAGTAAGATTTTATTTTTATTTTTAGGTTTTCTTTAGTCTATCTTATTTCTTCGTGTCTTTGTTTGTAACCATCACCATCCGGCATCATGGGAAATGAAGATCTCTCTAACCTTAGAGTCACTAGGAGTCGTACTTCCGTTAGAAATCTCGTTTTGCCATATGCAGAACCTAAAAGGGAAATGCATAAGCTAAAGCAATCTCTCTCAACACCCGAACCCTCTAGCATAGCTATCAACTTTGATGAGGCCCTTTCTGAAGAAGATTCAGATAATCACCTCACACCCTCTAGCCCCGAATCCATCAACGATACGAGCACCCCCGAAACTCCCACCCCTAAGCGCCGTAAGGACTACTCCTCCCCGAATCCTCGTGGCTTCTCAAATGCCATTGTCTTCCCAAACGAACACACCGATGAGGTCTTGCGTGCAAGCTATGTTTAGCTTGTCCAAGGTGTGTGCAAGTTTCGCGGATTACATAACGATGACCCAATTCAACACATCAGGGACTTCTTGAAGATAGTGGACACCCTCCATACGGATGGGGCCATTAGAAACACGTCCCGATTACGATTCTTCCCTTTCACTCTTTATGAAAAAGCCAAAGAGTGGTATGATAGACTTCCCCCCGAGTCTATATTTACATGGGAGCAACTTATATCCAAGTTCTATGAGAAGTTCTTCCCAGCAGGGAAAACCTCAGTATTTAGGGATAGGATCCTCTATTTCCGAAAGGGAAAGGACGAACCCATCCATAAATCATGGATTAGATTCAAGGATTTAATAAGACAAGTTCCCCATCATGGCATCGAACTTTGGCTTCTGGTCCAAATCTTCTACGACAATGTCTCCTTAAACGACCAGAGCGGAATCAATAATTGGAGAAAAGGGAAAATAGCTAATCTGAGCGCCGAGGAAGGGTGGAATAGGATTGAGGAATATGCTCAAGACCATGACGATACTTGGGATGAACCCGAGCCGACTACGAGCACATCTAAAATCACAAAAACACCCTCAGATCGGCTGAGAAAAATTCACGAAAGGGTGGAATACCTTGCAGGGTCGCGAACAACTAAACAACTTTCAAATCCTTACTTGATCTACGACTACTGTAGGGGCCCGCACGAGGTAGAGGAATGCGGAGGAGAAACCACGACCGAACATGCGTGTTTGTCGGGACATGACATCTACGCTGACCCCTCCCTTTTGCCTTTTTACCAAAACGATGATTATACCCTTTGGGGGAATCTGGTGAAAAGAGAAGAAGGAGAGGAAGGCCCTGAATACAAAATCAGGAGCACTTTCGAAGATGACCAAGGTCACTTTACTCAGGAAAAAGGCTTACAATTGAAAGGTATTGACGAGCTCATTACTGAGCAACAGAATGACATGGAAAAATGGTTCAATAAGCTTAATGCCACCCTCGATGGCCATAACAGGCCACCAGTAAGCCAAAAAGATCCCCTGCTCGCGGTGACTACTCGAGTTGGAACAACAACCAAGGACCCTGCTTATCCGAGCCCACATCCTGTCACCATTGAGCCAAACGATCCCCACGAGGAGGAAGGTAATGTGAGCAACGAGGCTCCTGAACAACCTCCTCTGGTGACCCCATCCCCACCAACTCCACCTAACCAACCTATGAGAATCCCATTTCCATCCCGCGTAAAAAACCAGAAGATTGAAAACGATAATAAGAGATTCTTGTCATACCTAAAAGATTCAGTGGTCACCATGCCTCTCCTTGATGCTTGCTATCACATGCCCAAGTATAGCTCATACTTCAAAAGATTGCTTGCCAACCGAAAGAAACTCGAGGGTCTTGTGACTCTGGGAGAAGAATTTTCGGTGATGACCCAACGAGTGCTACCAAAAAAGGTAGACGATCCAGGCAGCTTCACCTTGCTCTATTCCATAGGATCTCTCTCAATAAAGAATGCTCTTGCCGATTTTGGGGCAAGCATCAACCTCATGCCTCACTCCATGTTTCTCAAACTAGGATATTCCGGACTAAAACCTACCCGTAAGAACATCCAGCTAGCTGATAGATCGGTCAAGTATCCCTTGGGGATATGCGAGAATGTGCTAGTCAAAGTAGGGAAGTTCAAATTTCCGGTTGACTTCGTGATCTTGGAAATGGAGGAGGATGACCTGGTGCCCATCATCTTAGGGAGACCCTTCCTTGCTACCGCTCGTGCAGTCATTGATGTTCACGACGGCAAGTTAACTTTACGAGTAGGAACCGATAGCTTGACTTTTGATATTAAAGACACTATGAATCTATCTCTCAAAGCAGCTAACCGGCTCTATTTCATCGGAGAGGTTGATGAACTAACTGATTTCATTGACAACTGTGTTGATGAACAAATCGAAGAAGGCTGGTTACAGGATGAGAGTTTCCTCTCCATAATGGAGGAGGAGAAGACGGAGGGCGCTGGCGCAGTCTCCTTCTATCCCAGACAAGAGACCACTGAACAGCTAGAACTTCGTAAACCCGAAAACAAGCTAACGCCCTCCATTATCGAACCACCTAAGCTAGAACTTAAAGAACTCCCAAACCACCTGGAGTATGCCTTCCTTCCAGGGAGAGGATCAACTTCCGGTAATCATAAACTCTTCCCTTGAGCATGAGAAAAAGGATAGGCTCTTAGGAGTCCTAAAGAAATATAAGAGAGTCCTTGCATGGAGTGTAGCCGACATTAAGGGGATTGACTCGACCTTCTGCACGCATAAGATTCTTATGGAAGAAGACTATAAACCGGCCGTACAACCCCAGAGGCGGGTGAATCCCAACATTAAGGAGGTGGTGAAAAAAGAAGTTATCAAACTTTTGGATGCAAAGCTGATTTACCCGATTTCGGATAGCCCGTGGGTTAATCCTGTACATGTTGTACCAAAGAAAGGAGGAATGACTGTGGTGAAAAATGACAGTGGTGAGATGGTGCCCCAGAGAACGGTTACTGGTTGGCGGGTATGCATCGATTATAGAAAGCTCAATGATGCCACCAGAAAGGATCACTTTCCCTCCCGTTCATTGACCAAATGTTGGAAAGATTATCCGGACACAAGTACTACTGTTTCTTGGATGGATTCTCAGGATACTTCCAAATCCTCATAGCCCCTGAGGGCCAAGAAAAAACCACATTTACTTGCCCTTATGGAACATTCGCTTATAAGAGGATGCCTTTTGGTTTGTGTAACGCTCCAGCCACTTTTCAGCGATGCATGACCGCAATCTTTCACGAGTTAATGGAAGACAGCATGGAAGTTTTCATGGATGATTTCTCAGTCTTCGGGGACTCTTTCGACCGCTATCTCGCTAACCTCAAAAAAATGCTCAAATGTTGCGAGGAAACCAACTTGGTCCTGAACTGGGAAAAATGCCATTTTATGGTAAAAGAAGGGATTGTGCTAAGGCATAAGGTCTCAGGAAATGGGATTGCGGTGGACCAAGCAAAGGTTGAAGCTATATCTAAACTACCTTATCCCACGACTGTTAAAGCAATACGTAGCTTCATCGGTCATGCCGAGTTCTACAGGAGATTCATTAAAGACTTCTCTAAAATAGCTCGGCCAATGACTCAATTGCTTGTAAAAGATGCCCCTTTTGATTTCTCTCAAGAATGCAAGGATGCATTCAATCTCCTGAAAAAGGAACTCACGGAAGCCCCAATCATGGTTACACCCAACTTGGAGTTACCTTTCGAGATTATGTGTGACGCTAGCGACTATGCTGTTGGGGCAGTATTAGGCCAAAGGTGTAACAAACAATTCCAACCAATATACTACGCTAGCAAAACTATGAATCCCACTCAAGAGAATTATTCTACCACCGAAAAAGAACTATTAGCCATGGTGTTCGCTTTTGACAAATTCCGCCAATATCTTGTCCTTTCAAAGACGGTTGTTTTTACTGATCATTCAGCTCTCCGATATCTTTTTGCTAAGCAAGACGCTAAACCACGACTAATTCGATGGATCTTGTTGTTACAAGAATTTGATGTTGAAATTCGTGATAAAAGGGGGGCAGAGAATTTGGCTGCTGATTACCTCTCTTATCTCGAAAATCCCCTCCTTAGTGAGCTTGAAAAAAGTGAGATTCGTGATTCATTCCCTGATGAACAGCTCATGTCAATGACAGATTCTGAACATTGGTACGCTGATTATGCTAATTATCTCGCAAGCAGGCTCATTCCGAAACAAATGACCAGATACGAAAAGAAAATGTTCTTTGCCCAACTAAAATACTACTTCTGGGACGAGGCGCCGTGTTTCGGGAAAAGAGGCAATAAAGATTATGAAAGAATGTCATTCAGGCCCTTCTAGGGCCATCATGGGATAAACACCACCGCACGAAAGATTTTCGGTGCAGGATTCTATTGGCCCACAATATTTCGTGATGTAAAAGAGATGATACAAGCATGCGATGCATGTCAACGGACCGGGAATATATCAAGTAGAGATGAAGCACCTCAGAATTTTATACAAGTCTGTGAGGTTTTCGATGTTTGGGGAATTGATTTCATGGGACCCTTTCCATCTTCAGGGGGAACGAATACATTTTAGTGGCCATTGATTTTGTTTCAAAATGGGTGGAGGCACAAGCCCTTAGGACCAACGATGCTAGGGTAGTTATTCATTTTCTGAAAAAGCTGTTTGCTAGGTTTGGCATTCCTAAAGCTCTCATTAGTCATAGGGGAACCCACTTTTGCAATGCGCAAATGGAAAAGGTCATGAAGAGATATGGAGTTTCCCATCGGTTCTCCACCGCTTATCACCCACAAACCAACGGTCAAGTCGAAAACACCAACAGGGCAATTAAGAGAATATTGGAAAAAAAAGTTAATCAAAACAGAAAGGACTGGTCATTGAAACTCGATGAGGCCTTATGGGCATTCCGAACAGCCTACAAGAAACCTATTGGAACGACCCCGTTCCGCGTGGTTTATGGCAAGGCGTGTCACCTTCCGGTGGAACTCCATGAGCTTGATGAGTTAAGGCTAGAAGCGTATGAATCCTCCGTTACATATAAAGAAAGGGCGAAAAGATGGCATGACCAGCGAATTAAGAAACCTAAGGAGTTCTCAGAAGGAGACAAAGTTCTATTATATAATTCTCAGTTAAGGTTATTTCCTGGGAAACTTAAGTCTAGATGGTATGGGCCCTTTACAGTGAAAAGTTCCTCTAAAACGGGTGCTGAATGGACGATGAAAATAAAGAGTTCACTGTCAACATATAATGCATAAAACATTATCAAGAAAGTAGTAATGAGATGATTAGTGAGGAGAATGTAACATTTGAAGATGAGGTCACGTAATAGCCCATGACCTTGAATCTAGCTACAAGACTCGTAAATAAAGAAAAGCGCTTCTTGGGAGGCAACCCATGTTTTGTGTGATTTTTATTTGTTTGATTGTTATTTTCTTTCGTATGCATGCTTTATTTATTGTTGGTAGATCATGTTTCAAACTAAAATTTTGAAAATGCTTTATTTTGTTGTTTAACTTCGTCTTAACTTCATATAAAGGTATTTTGCAAAAGCTAAGTGTAAGGGGAAACCCCAAATTTGTTTCTAAGAACGAAATTGATCATGATTCGCCACAATATTATATGAACATGTGTATTAGTATTTGTTAGGGTCAAATGCTTGTATCGAGTCATAATGATGTTTTGTAGGATTTTCCAGGAAGTAGGACATAAGTTTTTCCAGAAATTTTCCGGAAACTTAACGTAAAGATTTCTGCAGGTCACTTCTGACGGCGTCAGGAGTTAACTCTTGACGGCGTCACGTGTAAAATTCTGGAAATTTTGCGAGTTTTTTTTTCTAACGGAGTCTTAAAGTTTTTGTTAATTCTTTAGTTTTATAAACTTCAGGAAATCTGCAAACATTCATTCCACAAGCATTATATCTTAGATTGCTTTCTAGGACTTGTTAGTATATATAGATTGCTGCCGATTTTACACGAGGTTGCCTTGATTGTTTTCTCAGGTTTAACAGGTTATATATGATAAGAAGATGATTTATATTTCTGTAAGGGAAGCTTTGAACGTTCATTTTCTTGGAGGAAGATCTAACCTTGTTGACACACTATCCACACCGAACGAATCAGGAGAGTATTTGTTTTCATTCTTTTACCTGTTTTACTTCTACATCCTTTAATTGAACATTGGGGACAATGTTCATCCTAAGTGTAAGGGGAGGGTAAATGATGATACCTTATAGGATACTATTGCACTTGAGTTTGTTTGTTTGATGGTAGGTGTGATAAAACTAAGAGAAATACTTGTTAGTGTAATTTTAGCACCAAATTTAATTTTTTTTACAACATTTAGGAGTGAAACTTTAGCCTTAGCAAGCGTCTCATGGATAGGAGTTGTATGACTAGCACAAAACCGTACCATTTAGAAAAATTTTCCACCCAAATATGTGAGGTTCACCTTTAGATTTGATAGGAAAAGCATTCATTATTAGTGCTTATAAGTGTACCGGTAGCATTTAAATTCTAGAACTTGCGTTAGTGATGCATCCCGAGATTGCTAGTGAGACTACATTCGTGTAGTAGGATTTACTACATGATAAGAGGCATTAGGATGACCCTTGTGTTAAACCCGTATCATAATTACTTGACCATTTAAGTAAATTAATTTTTCCCACACCTTAGCGTTGTACTCATTTTTAGTACACGAAACCCCTTGTACACCCCTCCGAGCCTATCTTTTCGTTTCTAACTTTAAGCAGTTTACTTAAAGGAAGAATTTGTTACAACCCACCCAAATGTGCAACCAAATCGTCTTAGCCTTCCGTGTATGCACTCATCTTTAATGCATTATTGTTATTTGTTTATACCCTTAGTTAATTGTCTAATTGATTACATGGTTGCTAAGTCGAGTCATATCTTGTACATATTGTTTTGGGACGATTGGGACTCATGGGTAAAGGTTATGGAGTAATGGGGAAGAACATCATATATTACCCCCATATGTGCATTAATCTTAAAAAGTACTCCAAGTTTTTTGATTATCTTGATTCGATTTATTAGATTAGTTTATTGTAAAATATGTAAAAATTCAAGTGTAAGGGGAATGTACATTCCCTATGATGTATTATTTTGGATGGTAGGGTAAAAGTGTATGCAAAAAAAAAATAAATAAATAAAAAATAAAAAAAAAATCGAAAAAACAAGAAAAAGAAAAAAAAATATAAAAAGAAAAGAGAAAAAACATACGGACTACCATCCCGTTTCATTCTATGTTTATTTTATGTTTTTGTTATTTTTTATTGTTAGAATCGTATTTTTATTTATAAAAAGTGTCGGTCATTAATGTATTGTTATAGGTTGCTTTAAAATATCATTATGATGAAGTTTATGCTTAGTATTCATGTTTTGTAAAAGTCTAAGGGCCATTAATTTAATAAGGTAAAAGATAAGTGATGCCCTAGACTACTAGTATAAATACTCTTGTAATACCTCATTTTGAGGGTGGTTCTCTTAGTAATATCAAGGTTATTAGTTTCACACACTAGGAGTTCCCTCCCACTCTCTCTCTCTACTTACTTTCTCTCTCTAAGATTTAGGCATGAATCACAAGTGATTTAGGTTGTTCTATGGTCCTACAAGTGGTATCAATCGCCTAGGGATAATTTTAGGTTGTTTTAGATCGTTTTTCGGTGAAAAATCGGATTTTTATGAATCTCGTTACTGTTCATCGTGATATTATCGAGTTAGAAGTGTTTTCTAGCGAGTTAGGGTCAATTTTAGCAGGTTAAGGTTAAAATTAGCGAGTTAGGTTTAATTTTTGGCGAGTTAGGTTTAATTTCTGGCGAGTTAGCCAATAAATAGTGAGTTGGCTATCACCTTATCGTATATCGATTAAGGTTCTTTGTGGCTAATACCTAGGGGAAACTCTACCCAAGTTGATTCTAGTTACCGAGTTAAGTTGGGAAGTTGATTCACCGAGTTAGATCTTTACTGAGTTAAGGAATTGGTTTGATTTATCGAGTTATAATATTCAAAACCTTACCGAGTTAGACAAACTTAAACTTTACCGAGTTTAGTTGTAACTTTGATTAACGAGTTAAGTCCTCAAGTATAACTTACCGAGTTAGCCAGTTAGCCAAAACCAAGTCTTATCGAGTTAAGTTTTTCTGATAGCTATACCGAATTACTAAAGCATTATCGAGTTAGACAAAAAAAAAAATTATTTTTTACAGGAGATTAAACGTTCAATTTTTACGCGAAATTCAAATTTTGGTATAACGTTGAAAATTTTGACCCGAAATTCAATTTTTTAGGCCAAAATTCAAAAATTTTCGGTCAAATTTGGCGTCAAAATTTTTAAAACTCAAATTTTTCTGGTAACCTTAAAATTGCATTTAATAGTGATTTTCAAATTTTGGGAAAGAAAATTTTCAAATTTTATTTTTGGAGGGAAATTACGAAATCACTGAGATCAACCGAGAACGAACTTTCAACTTCACCAAAAACATCTAATCTACAACAACCTTTGTTATCTTTCAAAAGATCCTCAGAACAACGTTTCACTTTGAATTCAAATCATGGCAACTCAACAAGACATTCATGCTGCCGGTGCCGAAAATCGACCTCCAATGCTTGAAAAAGGTGGATATCTCCCATGGACAAGCCACATGCTTCGTTACATCAAAACAAAGACTGATGGTAAATTAATGATCAACTCCATTACAAATGGTCCATTTAAGCCAAGACAAGTTCAAGTTGAAGGTAATCCAAATACAACACCTCCTACTCTACCATTCATGCGTGAACAAACAGAATCAGACTACACGGATGAAGACAAGAGGCAGATCGCCGCTGATGATATGGCAATGCATTTAATCCAACTTGGATTACCACGCGAGATCTTTGCTGCGGTCGAAAGCTGTGAAACTGCTTTTGATATGTGGGAACGAGTTAGAAGGATATGTCATGGAACAGAGATTGGGCAACAAAACGTTGAGAACAAACTTCTAACTGAATGAGAGAACTTTACATCCACTAAAGGTGAATATATTGAATCCTACTACACAAGGTTTTGCACTTTAATGAATGAGTTAATCAGAAACAAGTTGACACCACGAACAATTGCAACAAACATCAAATTCATCAATAACCTTCCAGAAGAATGGGGTCGTTATGTTACAATTGTCAACAAACAAAGGATTTACATAAGGTGAATTATGATCAACTTTATGATTTTCTGAAGCAAAACCAAGCTGAGGCTAATGAAGTAAGGAAAGAAAGATTGGCAAAGAATCATGATCCTCTCAAATTAATTGCTACTACACCAACACCGTTTTCAGTGAACACACAACAACCATTATCTTCCACTCACAACTACATGCAACCATCATGCATTCAACAACCAACACTGGTCTACCAACAACAGTTCTACCCACAGCAACAACAACATGTTATTCAACAACAACAATACCCACAGTTCCAAGAACCAGAATTCACTGACAATGATGAAGCTACTACAGCCTTGACTCAAGCGTTTGCTTTTCTGACAAAGGCATTCCAAGGACGTTATTCTACACCAACTAACAACAACCAAAGGATTTTATCGAACACTCGCAACAAGAAGATTGCTCAGCCGAGTTTCAATATGGGCAACGGAGGCCAAATGTTTGGAGTTTATAGGAATCAGCAGGGATATGCTACTGGATTTAATATGGGTAATCAAAATATGCAGAATGCCGGTCAGTATGCAGGGAATCAGATGGGTCAGTTTGTTGGAAATTAGAGGGGTCAGAATGTTGGTAATCAGGCAATGGCTAATCAGAATAGGAATGTTGCAGCTCCAGTTGTTGGGAATCTAGGAAATGTGAATCAGGGTAATCTGGTTAAGTGTTTCAACTGCCAAGGTGTAGGTCATGTGGCAAGGAACTGTCCTACTAAGTTGAAAAAAAGAGACACAACGTACTTGCAGAAAGCATTGCTGTTGGCACAAAAGAATGAGGCAGGGTTTCAGTTGAACGCATAGGAGAATGATTTTATGGCTCTTATAGATGACATGGAAGACAGAGAGGATATCGATGTGAACTTCATATTCATGGCGAATCTTCTGGAAGCTAAGTATGATACGGATTCTGACACACTTCCTGTTTATGACACCAATGCACCATCTGAGGTATCCAATTTCAACATATGTCACAATAATGATATGTTTGATATGTCTCCTCATGAGGAACAGCATTCTGAGAAACTAGCATCTAATTATGATACATACCTGGACACGCCAAGTAGTAGCAATACTCCTTCAGCAACTCCAGATGTTAATTATAATGGAGGCTTTGTTTCACAGCATGCTGAGAATGTTGAGGAAACACGTGCTTTATTTGAAACATTATTGAATAATTGTCGTATTGAAATTGAGAATGTGAAAAAGGTCAATCGCGATGTTAAGGCCGCGAATGTTAAATTGACCGCTGAGCTTGAGAGTTACAAGGAAAACGTTAAAGCTTTTGAATTTCATAACAAAAGATTGTCTGAATTAGAAACTAGTTATCAAAATTCCGTTTCAAGGGAAAAACTTTTTCAAATCAAGTTTGATACACTTGATGTTAATTCTTTCAAGAAGATAAAAGCTTTAAACGCGAAAATTTCTGATTTGCAAAATCAACTCTCTAAACAAAAATCAGCTTATTCCAAATTTGAAAAAGAAAGGGATGAGTTGAAAAAGGAATTTGCAAAGAAAGAAGATAAACTTTTGGAAGAAATGGTAGAGTCAGAACACATTATTGCACATTTAGAAGAATTAGTGGTTAAGTCGGGTCAGTCAAGTCAAACAATGAAAATGATTTCAAATCAAGCTAATCCGATTTACCATACGAAACATAAAATGGCTCTTGGTAACAACACCCCTTGTAATCTCAAGAAAGCTCAGGAAGAACAGAATGTTTTGTATAATGGTAATGTGATTTACACCAAACATGATCCTCCCGTCGTTCGAGATTCTGTGCAAACAATGGAACTTGTCGAAGAGAGCATAAATAAAATGTAACAAAAGGATTTGAAACCCATTGATTACAAGAAATTGAACAAACTTTCGGGAATTACTTTTGTTCCACAAACAGAACCATCTGTGTTTTCTATAAAACGACCATTTGCGAAATTATTTTATAAAAAGATAGTTGTTTCCAAATCTCTTTCAAAAATGGAACAAATGTCTTCTAACAACACTTTTAATACAAGTGAGGCTAGAGACATTCTTGATGACGTTAAAAAGAGAATTCAAGAACTTCAAAATATTGTTAAATCTAAAACTACTATCAGTATTAACAACTTGCATTCTAGTTTTCATATCGAACAGAAAAAGGTGTTTAAAAACGAAATTACTATCCCACTGAATAACATCAGTGCGAGGGTAATCCATTTTGAAAACGCTTTCTTAAAAGAAACGGCCGATTTTGTCAAGGACCACAAATCCCTGGTAAAACAAGCTAATGAAACTCGTGAAAACATGAATGTTTTGGAAAGGTTAAATGATTCTCTCTTCGAAGCAGTTTTGTCCACTGATATAATGTCTATCATCATACAAACATATTCGGTTCAAGACGATGAAAGACTGAGAGCTAAGACCTCCGAAATTGTTTCCAAATATGAAAATGCTCTTATAAAGCTTTAAAAAGAAAATGTGTCATGTTTTAAACAACTTGATCGAAAAAAGGAAGAATGCAAGTATGACAAACTGTCTTATGAGCGTGCTTTCAAGAACATGAAAGAGCAAAATGATCTTTTGAGGGCTCAGCTTGAAAGTAAAAAAGGGAAGGGTGAGGAAACTAAGTTTGCAAAACCATCGACTTCGGCGAAACCAAATGTTTCAAACACGATTCAAAAACCAAAAATGTCAATTTCACGGTTTGCGCCAAAAGTCGATGAGAAAAAGGATTTGACAAAACCAGTCACTCCAACACCCTTGCCCCAACAAAGTGAAAATGATAAGATTGTTGATAAAGGAAAAGCGGTTGTCGAAACACCAAAAGTTCTAGCACCTGGCCTTTTTAGGATTAGTCCCACTAATGCGTCTGCCTCCACATCTAAGACTTATGAGGGCAAAAAGGATAATTCTAAAGAGTTTAGTGATGCTAAAAAGGACAACAATATAAATCTTAATGCGTGTGCCTCAACTTCTACAGGATTAGACAGCACTTCTAGGAGCAGCAGACTAAAGCCTAGGAGCAATACAAGGAACAATAGAGTCTCGCCTGCCTCTAAGAGTAGTTGCAAGAATAAAGTTGAAGAAGTAGAAGAACACCCTAGGAATTTATCGCTTTATAATAAGCGACATATTTCATTTGAATGTCATGTCGAGGGTACTGGTTCTAATGCATGTAATGACACTGTTTGTTTAATATGCAAGAAATGTTTAATTAATGATGTTCATGATGAATGTGTTTCTAAGAATGTGAATGTTACGCCTAAACAGAAGAGTGTTTCGAAAGGTCCTAGCGTAAAATCTAGATTTGTTGGAAACCTAATTAAAAGAATTAGGAACACCACTAATAGTCGCACGCCTAGGAACTATCTTAAGCATTGTGTTTAGATTCCAACGGGTAGAGAATTTGTACTCAAGGATGGCAAATTAGAAATAGTTCAAGCTAAACAAGTAGCAACTGTCTATGAGTGTGATTTGGAATGTACCTCTAACCCTATGGAACCTAATTCAAAAGGGTTTCCAAATACAAACTCTTCTGTTATTGGCAGGTTATCGAAATATGTCTTTGGATCGTCGACTCGGGTTGCTCCACGCACATGACCGGGAATTTAAAGCTGCTGATCAATTTCATCTGGAAATTTATGGGAACTGTATGCTTTGGTAATGATCACGTAGCAGCTATTAAGGGTTATGGAGATCTTCGGTTTGGGAATTTTTTGATCACTCGAGTTTACTACGTCGAAGGGTTGGGACACAATTTGTTTTCAGTCGGGCAGTTTTGTGATGCAGATTTAGAAGTTGCATTCAGGAGAAACACAATTTTTATTAGAAATTTGGTTGGTGATGATCTCTTAACTGGTTATCGTGGTACAAACTTGTATGCTATCGACATCAACCAAATGGCTTCTACATCACCAATTTGTCTCATGACAAAGGCAACCGAAACTAAGTCCTGGCTGTGGCATAGACGTTTATCCCATCTCAATTTCGACACCATCAACAAATTAGCCAAAGAAAACATCGTCAACGGTCTTCCTAAGTTCAAATACACCAAGGATCATCTATGTCCATCATGCGAACAAGGAAAAAGCAAAAGAGCATCATATAAACCTAAAACCGTACCTAGTTCGGAAACAAGGTTACATTTGTTGCACATGGACTTATGTGGCCCAATGAGAGTTGAAAGCATTAATGGGAAGAAGTATATTCTTGTTATTGTTGATGATTATTCAAGATATACATGGGTAAAGTTTTTGAGATCAAAAGACGAAGCACCAGGCATCATCATCACCTTTCTGAAGCGTATTCAAGTTCTACTTCAAGCTCCAATAAGGATTGTAAGAACAGATAATGGAACAGGATTCACAAATCAGGAGTTAAGAACCTATTTTGAAGATGTTGGAATCACTCACCAAACACCAGTTGTTAGAACTCCAGAGCAGAATGGGGTAGTTGAAAGAAGAAATTGAACTCTTGTGGAAGCTGCTCGCACAATGCTAATTTATTCTAGTGCACCACTATTCTTATGGGCTGATGCTGTTGCCACTGCGTGTTTCACTCAAAACCGATCCCTAGTACATCCAAGATTCAATAAAACCTCATATGAGCTAGTGAACAACCGTAAACCTGACATCTCTTACCTTCACGTGTTTGGCGCTTTGTGCTATCCGACGAACAATAGAGAAGATCTAGGAAAGTTGAAAGCGAAGGGTGATATTGGAATCTTCATTGGATATTCAGAAAACTCGAGGGCATTCAGGGTGTATAATAGAAGAACGAAAAGGATAATGGAGACGATGAATGTGAAGTTTGACGAGATTTCACAGATGGCTTCTGAGAGACTCGCTCTAGAACCCGCGCTTAATCCAATGGATTCTAATCAAAACAGATTAGGACCCGCACCAAACCCGCAGACTTCTGGAAACATCAGTTCAGGACTCATGCCTAATGGAGCTCAGTCAACAAACACTGAAAAACCTTCAGAACAAGAACTGGAAAATTTCTTCGAGTTAATGTTTGATGAATACTATGGTGGAACTTCGATAAATGCATCTCAACAACATTCCGCTGCACCCGCTAAAAACCATCAATCACCACCATCACAAGATGCATCCACAACAATCGAAGCTGAAGCACCAACTCCCTCAGCATCATCAACATCTACTCCAACAACTCCAGTTATTGAAACTAATCTACCAAGAGTTTATGAGCAAAACCAAAACTCAAATTTTCAAGAAGAACCAACAAATAATTCAAACGATGTTGCGTTAGAAGAAGAAGAAGTATTTGAAAACCTGTTTGCAACAGACTCTGCTGAATCTTGTTCAAAGTTTCAAGAACCGACTAACACACATTTGTTAAACCCAAGGTACCCTTCTACATTTCAATGGACAAAAGACCATCCAATAGAACAAGTTATTGGTGAACCTTCAAAGCCAGTTCAGACGAGGAGACAACTTTCCACCGATCTCGAATTGTGCATTTACATTTGCTCAATCAGCATCAAAGAAGCTAAGAACATTCGGGAAGCAATGGCAGAAAACCCATGGATAGAAGCAATGCAGGAGGAAATTCTTCAATACCAGTTACATGATAGTTGGGAACTTGTTGAACGAACACTTGATAAATGAGTTCTTGATCTCAAGTGGTTGTGGAAGAACAAACTGGATGAGGAAATGACTGTAATTCGTAACAAAGCTTGTCTCGTGGCTAAAGGATATCCACAAGAAGAAGGGATAGATTTCGAAGAATCGCTCGCGCCTGTAGCAAGACTTGAAGCAGTCCGGATTTTCTTAGCCTATGCAGCTCACAAAAACATCACAGTCTATCAGATGGACATTAAGACAGCTTTCTTGAATGGAACTCTGAAAGAAGAAGTGTATGTGAGTAAGCCAGAGGGATTCATCGACAAAGATCATCCAGATTATGTCTACAAGCTTAAGAAAGCCATTTATGGTTTAAAACAAGCTCCAAGAGCATGGTATGACGAACTACCATCTTTCTTGCTCAAAAACAATTTCACCAAAGGAACGGTTGATGACACCTTGTTTATCAAAAAATTGAAAGATGACATTTTGATCGTTCAAATTTACATGGACGACATAATGTTTAGATCAACCAATCCTAACCATTCAAAACATTTTGAAAATGTCATGAAAAGCAAATTTGAAATGTCCATGATGGGGGAACTAAAATTCTTTCTTGGTTTACAAATACATCAATCCCCTCGTGGTATTTTTATCAACCAAGCTAAATATACAATAGAGATTTTGAAAAAACATGGAATGGAAAATTGTGATTCTGTTGTTACACCAATGGTCACTTCACCAAAAATAGGTGCTGATTTGTTTGGGAAACCCATCGATCTAAAGAAATATTGGAGCATGATCGGTTCTCTCATGTACCTAACTGCTAGTCGACCCGATATTCAATTTGCTGTTTGTTTATTGGCACGGTTTCAAGCAAAGCCTACCGAACTTCACCTCAAAGAGGTTAAACGGATCTTTCGGTACCTACAAAGCACCATTAACATGGGACTTTGGTATCCGAAGGATTCGCGGTTGAATCTAACAACATTTTCAGATGCAGACCATGCCGGTGATCAAGTTACAGCAAAGAGTACATCAGGTGGAGCACAATTTTTGAGTGAAAAGCTAGTAAGCTGGTCGTCAAAGAAACAGGATTGTACTGCGCTATCAACCGCCGAAGCCGAGTATGTGTCCCTATCTGCGTGTTGTGCCTGATGCATGGGAATTGCACCAGGCTTTACCTCTCGAGGGATCTCGAGAAGCTTACAACCCCAACCAGGCAGAGTACCTGATCGTTGTAGTATAGTATAGTGACAAGTACCGGGGGATTGATCGTTTAACTCAGGAATAGTGTCGCAAGGATTAGGAAGCCTAAAAACTAGGTCTAGAGGTGAGGGATGATTCTTTTTGTGTTTTTATATTTTTATTAAAGCAATTAAAATCTCGGGTTTTGGAAGATGTTGATATAAATAATATTTCTCAATAAACCTATGTTTTGATAAACAAGTATTTAGTAACAAATATTTACCTCTACATCTAATATCACTTAAGGTATGCATAAACTAAGCATCTTATGCATTACATGATCAAAGGAAACCTTGTCTTAAGACATAACATTTTATAAAATGATATTAACATTTTATATATATTTGTAAATCATTTTTGGTATTGTTGTATTAAACTACAAAGATATGATTTCAAATTTCCAGCCAAAAAGGGCAAATTTTATCTAGAAAAACTTTTCCAACATTCAGTAGGGCGGCCCCCTTAATTATACTAGGCGGCCCCCTTAATCATTAAGGGGACCGCCCCCTAATTAAGGGGACCGACATGCTCCAGAACAGTATTTTCTGGCCCTTTAAATACTGGATCATTCCACATATTTTCTCAATTTTTTGCACTAAAAACTTTCTGATCCAACCTCCATTTCTATATCAAAAATCCTTTGATCATATAATTCATAAGTCTTTGTTTCCATGTGATCCAAAGCTTCATCCACTCAAGTGCAAGAAGAAGAACACTCCTCTACATCCATTTAATTGTAGTAGTGTTGTGATTAGCTATTTTCATATTGTAGTAGTGTTAGATATTTGTAAAAGTGTTGTGAGAACTTGTTGATTGTAGAAACTAGGTGTGTTGTAATGTAGTGTAGTAGTTGTGATTTAGTTGTGCATAGAAGAAGGTGTGAAGTTGACAAGGTGTGAAGAAGGTGTGAAGTCTTGAAGAAGTTGTGAAGGTGTGTAGAAGGTGTGAAGTCTTGAAGAAGTTGTGAGATTGGTTCTAGCTACGATTAGAACTCGACATTTAGCTTAGTGTCGTTAACTTGTGTAAGCCAAGGTGTGTAACGTTTCTCCACCATAAGGAGTTTGTTGACATAGTGAAGAAAACTTTCGAGTGTGGTACTTGGGGAGTGGAGTAGGGCAAGGAAGGTGTCCTTGTAGCCGAACCACTATAAATTCGCGTGTTGTGGTTTGATCTTTCTAACTCTATCTTTTCTTCATTCTGTTTCAATACTTTCGTTATTAGTTTAGACTTGCTTATATTGGTTGTTACTTGAACTCACTTGAGATCGAATCGAAAGTTTTTATAAGCTACAAAATATTTTGGAAATAAATTTAAAAATGACGTAAAACTATTCAACCCCCCTTCTAGTTTTTCACAGAAGAGTGGGCGGAATTAGTTGCTAGTCAGCTAACCCAATAACTAAAGATGCAATCAAAATAAAATAACAAAAATATAAATAAAGCTAATTAAACTAGTTGTGTGAACAATAAATGGGAAAATTGTGTTTACTTAGATTTCATTACTGCCTAGATATCTTTTACAGGTTGATAGTTTGTTACAGTTGTGTGGATGACGGGTTATATTCCTTAATACCAATCGTGGGGTGGCGTACGTACTTCCCCAACTCTATAAGCTCCTACTTCACTCCTATGTCGAGCCTGCAAGAAGCTCCTAACATGGGATCATTAGAATTCGCTCATGCATTAAATACAACCATAAAAACCTAGTACGCATTGGTTCATGTTTCTTAAGACGTTCAAGCAAGTTACACTATGGAAGTCTGCCAGTTTTCTTAAGCCTAACATCGACATCATTCATCCGTAACAACTATAAACAAGCAATCAACCCATAATCAACATCTAGGTTTCACTACATCTAAGCAAACACACAAGAGATCTAGCCTAGCATGTTAAAATCAAGACAAGCGTAAGATATATTCAAACAACACAAAGACATATTGAATGAATTGAAAGGATACTTATATTAATTGAACATGAAAGGTTTCAAGGGGTGAAAACTCTTGAAAATACTGATAAAATCGTGCTAGGGTTTCTCCAAGTCGTTTCTAAAATTGTCCTCTCTTAATGAATGAAAATTACAAAACTATATATAGATTTTCCAATGTGACGGCGTCAAGAAGAGAATTCTGACACCGTCAACCCGCCACCCATAATAAAATCGGATTGCCTAGATCCAAATCTGACGCCGTCAAGAGCAAATTTCCTCTGGGCCGTCACGTGTAAAGGGACCATGACGGCCTATGGTCACGCCGTCATGCCCTAGTGTAAAAACATTCTGGATCGTCATGGACTCTATCCTCTTCACCTCTTGTTTTCCTCTTGACGCCGTCATTAAGAACTTGGTGACGCCATCAGGTACTGTTCCCAGCAAGGAAAATTAAGACTTTGCCGTTTTCTTCACTTTTATGCTCCAAAAACATCCAAAATGCTTCCTTTTCCAGAATTCACTCCAAAAGTACCTAAAATCACAAAATGAACGATTTAGGGCAATATTTGATCAAATAAATTCAATTCCGGGCTTAAATGACCCCCTAAAAACGGATCATTTTTTGTCTCATCATATACCGTTACACTTGAGATTTGCTTGTCCTCAAGCAAATGCGCTTTTATTCAAATCAAAATACAAGTTAGGAGTCATTTAACACTAATATAAAAGTAATTACAACAAATAATCGTTCCACTAAAGACCAAAGACAAGCACGGAGGTCATATACTAGCACCTCACAAATAGTGTTTAGATACTCACATCTCTCAGGTGTAATAAAGTATATATCACAATATGGAAATGGAAAACATCTCTCACTACCTGTCATAGCAAAATAGATTCCCATAGGCTTGGGAAAGGATCAAACCTCCACCACATGGCGTAAGCACCTAGGATAAACTATCAAAGAGGTCTTTTAAAGGGTTATAACATTAGGTGTAGGAATATGGAAAACACGGTTTTGTTGGATAAAGGCAATCTTTATTAGTGGCGAGTTAATCATCTTGGTTAATTACATGTACAACATGGCGTTGCTAAGCCAAGACTCGACTCGACTTAAGCTAATAAATGAAAAATAACAAAAACATAAAACAAACATAGAATGAAACGGGATGGTAGTCCGTATGTTATTTTATTTATTTATTATTTTTTTTTTGCATACACTCTTACCCTACCATCCAAAACAATACATCATAGGGAATAAACTTTCCACTTACACTTGAATTTTTACATACTTTACAATAACTAATCTAATGACTCGAATCAAGATAATCAAAACACTTAGAGCACTTTTAAGATTAATGCACATATGGGGTAATAAATGATGTTCTTCCCCATTACTCCATAACATAAGTACTTTACCCATGAGTCCCAATCGTCCCAAAACAATATGTACAAAGATATGACTCGACTTAGCAACCATGTAATCAATTAGATAATTAACTAAGGGTTTAAACATGTAACAATAATGCACTAAAGATGAGTGCATACACGGAAGGCTAAGGCGATTTGGGTGTACATTTAAGTGGGTTGTAACAAATTCTTCCTTTAAGTAATATGCTTAAAGTTAGAAACGAAAAGATAGGCTCGGAGGGTTGTACTAGGGGTATCGTGTACTAAAAATGAGTACAACGCTAAGGGTGTGGGAAAAATTAGTTGACTTAACTAGCCAAGTAATATGACTTAAATGGTCAAGTAATTGTGATACGGGTTTAACATAAGGGTGATCCTAATGCCTCTTATCATGTAGTAAATCCTACTACACGAATGTAGTCTCACTAGCGGTCTCGGGATGCATCACTAACGCAAGTTCTAGAATCTAAATGCTACCGGTACACTCATAAGCACTAATAGTAAATGCTTTTCCTATCAAATCTAAAGGCGAACCTCACATATTTGGGTGGAAAATTTTTCTGAATGATACGGTTTTGTTCTAGTCATACGACTCCTATCCATGAACTAAATTAGTTGCTAGTCAGCTAACCCAATAACTAAAGATGCAATCAAAATAAAATAACAAAAATATAAATAAAGCTAATTAAACTAGTTGTGTGAACAGTAAATGGGAAAATTGTGTTTACTTAGATTTCATTACTCCCTAGATATCTTTTACAGGTTGATAGTTTGTTACAGTTGCGTGGATGACGGGTTATATTCCTTAATACCAATCGTGGGGTGGCGTACGTACTTCCCCAACTTTATAAGCTCCTACTTCACTCCTATGTCGAGCCTGCAAGAAGCTCCTAACATGGGATCATTAGAATTCGCTCATGCATTAAATACAACCATAAAAACCTAGTACGCATTGGTTCATGTTTCTTAAGACGTTCAAGCAAGTTACACTATGGAAGTCTGCCAGTTTTCTTAAGCCTAACATGGAAATCATTCATCCGTAACAACTATAAACAAGCAATCAACCCATAATCAACATCTAGGTTTCACTACATCCAAGTAAACACACAAGAGATCTAGCCTAGCATGTTAAAATCAAGACAAGCGTAAGATATATTCAAACAACACATAGGCATATTGAATGAATTGAAAGGATACTTATCTTAATTAAACATGAAAGGTTTCAAGGGGTGAAAACTCTTGAAAATACTGATAAAATCGTGCTAGGGTTTCTCCAAGTCGTCCCTAAAATTGTCCTCTCTTAATGAATGAAAATTACAAAACTATATATAGATTTTCCAATGTGACGACATCAAGAAGAGAATTCTGATGCCGTCAACCCGCCACCCATAATAAAATCGGATTGCCTAGATCCAGATCTAACGCCGTCAAGAGCAAATTTCCTCTGGGCCGTCACGTGTAAAGGGACCATGACGACCTATGGTGACGCCGTCATGCCCTAGTGAAAAAACATTCTGGATCGTCATGGACTCTATCCTCTTCACCTCTTGTTTTCCTCTTTACACCGTCATTAAGAACTTGGTGACGCCGTCAGGTACTGTTCCCAGCAAGGAAAATTAAAACTTTGCCGTTTTCTTCACTTTTATGCTCCAAAAACGTCCAAAATGCTTCCTTTTCCAGAATTCACTCCAAAAGTACCTAAAATCACAAAAGGAACGATTTAGGGCAATATTTGATCAAATAAATTCAATTCTGGGCTTAAATGACCCCCTAAAAATGGATCATTTTTTGCCTCATCGGTGCCCAAGTTCTTTGGATGCGGACACAGCTCACAGATTATGGCTTTACTTTTGACAAAATACCTATGTATTGTGACTCAAAAAGTGCCATAGCCATCTCGTGCAATCCCGTACATCACTCAAAGATGAAGCATATCAAAGTCCGCTACCATTTCATCAAAGAACACGTGGAAGAGGGTACTATTGAATTATTTTTCGTTAAGACTGATTACCAACTCGCCGATCTATTCACTAAAGCCCTTCCCAAAGAACGGTTTGACTATTTAGTTTGACGAATTGGCATGCGATGCCTAACTCCTGAGGAGCTAGAACGTCTTCTCGAATCTTCTTGAAAAATGTTTTCAAAATCACTTCGCTGTAAATATTTTTGAAAAAACAAAATATAAAATTTGAAAAACCAACAAAAACAAAATACAAAAATATAAAATTTCAAAAATACAAAACCAATATAAAATAAAAAAAATCCAAAAATATTATTCTCACGACATGTCTCTCGTATAAATCAATATTCTGTACGTTTCTAGAAATGTCATTCAATAATGATACGGACATTTACAGATGCTTGAATGGGAGTTCTTTAAAATGTTTTTCTAAAACATGTCGTCTCTCAAAAGTTTCTTCACTATGGCTTGTAAGTACTTCAGCTTACAACCTGTGCTTCAAAGTGAAATCCTTTCAAAACTTGGGTCCGGGTATAATAACTCGAAAAGATTTCTAATAAGACCCGAATGATGACTTCTAATTATTTCAAATCAAGGACTCGTATTTTCAAGGACGAAATCTTTTTCAAAAAAGTTAGAGTCTAAACAAACGAAAAAGACTTAAAAAAAACTCGTTTTTCCAAACATATATCTTGAGCACTTTTTCAAGATTCATCAAAAGATTTTTCAAAATCTTTCAAATGAGTGCTCAAGATAACTCCCTCAAAACCCTTAATTGATTTTAAAATGTGCTATCATTAAGGGGGAGTACAAAAACAAAATTGTTCCAAATTCATGCAAAATCAAATCTGTCTATCTCTCCAAAAGCTTTTTCTTAATCCGTTGATATAAAAAATATCACGATATGCTATTTTTGAGGGGGAGAAGACATGATTAAAATGTGATCAAAGATGTTTAAAGATTGTGACTGAATCTCAAAAGAGCTCGACTCAGTAAGTACCAATGAATTAACGAAGCTTTATATGTCAGTAATCGAAAAGACTTGTCCTGGACGGGTAATAATTTCAAGCTAGTCCAACTAGTAATGTAAGCGTGTCTCGAATAGGACTTGTCTGATTAGAATGTACCATATCGAGAGACTTTCTTTGGACTTGACCAGGACAGGTAATAATTTCAAGCTAGTCTAACTAGTGATGTAAGCGTGTCTAGAATTGGTCATGTTCACTGAAAGTGGATCAATTCAAAAAGTGCAAACTCCTCACGCAGGTGCAAATTTCTTAAGAATCCATGAGCACATGTGAAGGGGGAGTCCTTCAAAAGTAACAAAAACTTTCAAAGTGTCAACAAAAATGTGTTTATATTCATAAACACTTTGAGAGATTTTCATAAATGGTTTCATAGCAATTATAGGATAGTCATGGAGTTATAAGGTGACTAAGGTTAGGGAAAACTGTCCTATGATCCGCCAGAGCCGGAGGGATCTACCCAAGGACAATTCCAATAGATTAGAATTAGAAGTCCTTAGGTATGATTGAAAAAAAAAGGAGAAAATGAGAAAGGAGAAAGAAGGAGTTGAAGAATTAAAAAGAATAGTTATGAAAAAGGGTGAAAAGAAATAGCCCTCCATATGTTCAACCTTAGGGCAGACACCGGGTTCAATTCGTATGCTACTGGTTGTTACTAAGGTGACACCGGTATTGAAGATAAAGACGTCATGGACCCAGTGATGCACTGCACTTAACCTTCTAGCCACTCAAGTTCTCTTAAAAGAGCTTGTTTCATTCTCACGGGGAACCGATGTAATCTATCGATCTGTCTCTTAGAGATGATTGATATTGAAGCAGGAGACCTCTCCCTATTCTCCGCATAGGAAACCAAATGTGCACTTATCGAGTCTAGAGCCCCGAGATTCATCAAAAGATCTCATAGGAACACATGATATTTCTACACTGGTTGTTCATCGTTAAGGACGCCAGATGTAAACTTAAGAGTCCTACGTAGATCTTAGCAATCTGCCGAGAACGTTTATGAGAGGATTTACTTATGTATTTTCTCAATGATTGAACGGAAATTCCTGCCAGGGTCAACATCAAGCAGCCCTGACAGCAGGTCACTTCGGTAATTCTTTATGGGTTACGCTTAGTGTTCGCGGTGGTTTCAAACATTCTACAGTCGTGGAGTGATCCCCAGCGACTCACCCATTCGTTGAGCTACTTAGTAGGTCTCGTAAGCTCCCTCGGGAGTATCCAAAATGGGAACGGCCATGGTAAGGGTTAGAAGGAGTCTTCACACTATGCTGTTGACGATCTCTAATTCCTTATTTGTAAGTACCGGTTGATTTATTGCTAACTGTTTACCTGCAGCTATATATCATCTCCATGGCGAAAGATTCCACATGCTCATACATGCATCACAAAGTCAAAGGAAATTTCTCACAAAGATCAAAGGATAGCAACAGTCAAAGAAAGATTCTACGCCAAAAAGAAGAATGTACAAAGTAAAGTGACAAAGATCAAAGTGAAAGAACGGGAATAACAAATGTATGTATGACAAAGACTTAAGACGTATGAGCATGTTGGAATGGCAGACAACCACCACAAAGACAGAAGTGACGAAAGGAAGATGACATCATTGGATCACTTCAACAACAATGAAGCATGATGAACTGGAACTATGATTCATCTAGTGATTCTTAAAGACGTCAAGAGCTATGAATGTTAAAGTTTAAAGACAAAGATGATGACGTCGCGCAACCTCAATGACCAACACTTAGGGGGAGATTGTTAGAATCGTATTTTTATTTATAAAAAGTGTCGTTCATTAATGTATTGTTATAGGTTGCTTTAGAATATCATTATGATGAAGTTTATGCTTAGTATTCATGTTTTGTAAAAGTCTAAGGGCCATTAATGTAATAAGGTAAAAGATAAGTGATGCCCTAGACTACTAGTATAAATACTCTTGTAATACGTCATTTTGAGGTTGGTTCTCTTAGTAATATCAAGGTTATTAGTTTCACACACTAGGAGTTCCCTCCCACTCTCTCTCTCTACTTACTTTCTCTCTCTAAGATTTAGGCATGAATCACAAGTGATTTAGGTTGTTCTATGGTCCTACATTGATTTCATTAGCTTAAGTCGAGTCTAGTCTTAGCTTAGCAACGCCATATTATACATGTAATTATCCAAGATGATTAATTCGCCACCAGTAAATATTGCCTTTATCCAACAAAACCGTGTTTTTCCATATCCCTACACCTAACGTTATAACCCTTTAAAAGACCTCTTTAATAGTTTATCCTAGGTGCTTACGCCAAGTGGTGGAGGTTTGATCCTTTCTCAAACCTATGGTAATCTGTTTTGCTATGACAGGTAGTGAGAGATGTTTTCCATTTCCTTATTGTGATATATACTTTATTACACCCAAGAGATGTGAGTATCTAAACACTATTTGTGAGGTGCTAGTGTATGACCTCCGTGCTTGTCTTTAGTCTTTAGTGGAATGATTATTTGTTATAATTACTTTTATATTAGTGTTAAATGACCCCTAACTTGTATTTTGATTAGAATAAAAGCGCATTTGCTTGAGAACAAGCAAATCTCAAGTGTAAGGGTATTTGATGAGGCGAAAAGTGAACCACTTTTAAGGGGTCATTTAAGCCCGAATTCGAGATTATTTGATCATATATTGCCCTAAATCGTTCATTTTGTCATTTTAGGTACTTTTGGAGAGAAATCTGGAAAAGGAAGCATTTTGGACGTTTTTTGAGCATAAAAGTGAAGAAAATGGCAAAGTCTCAATTTTCTTTGCTGGAACAGTACCTGACAGTGTCAAGACTCTCCACATGACGGCGTCAAGAGTTACAAAAGAGGTGGATGTGGAAAATACACGTGATGATCCAGAGAGTTTTTAAGCATAGGAGATGACGACGTCACCCAAGGCCCAGAGCATTTTTACACATGACGACATCTCAAGCAAATCTAGGCAATACGATTTTATTATAGCGGCGAGTTGACGGCGTCACAACCTAATACATGGCACCGTCATAATGTAAAATCTATATATATTTTTCCAAATTTCATTCATTAGTGTGCAACTTTGAGGGAATAAACCCTAGTCTGAATTTTATCAACTTTTCAAGGGTTTCAACCCCTTGAATCTTTCATGTTCAATTAAAGATAAGTACTCTTTCAAATCATTCAATATGTCTATACGATGTTTGATTATATCTTACGCTTGTCTTCTATTTAACATGCTAGGCTAGATGTCTCTTGTGTTTGCTTAGATGTAGTGAAACCTAGATGTTAATTATGGGTTGATTGTTTGTTTATAGTTGTTACGGATGATTGTATTCGATGTTAGGCTTAAGAAAACTGGCAGACTTCCATTGGTAACTTGCTTGAACGTCTTAAGAAACATGATCGGAGGTGTACTACGATTTTTGGTTGTATTTAATGCGTAGGAGAATTCTAATGATCCCATGTTAGGAGATTCTAACGGCTCGACATAGGAGTGAAGTAGGATCCTATAGAGTTAGGGAATATTGTACACAGCCCTACGACTAGTATTAAGGAATATGACCCGTCATCCATGCAATTGTAACAAGCTATCAACCTGTAAAAGATATCTAGGGAGTAATGAAATCTAAGTAAACACAATTTTCCTCATTATTGTTTCCACCACATTAGTATAATTAGTTTAATTTTCATTTCTGTTATTTTATTTTGATTGCACCCTAGTTTATTGGGTTAGTTGGCTAGCAACTAATTCCGCCCACTCTTCCAAAACCCGAGATTTTTACTTGCTTTCATAAAATATAAAAAATACAAAAAGAATCATCCCCCACCTCTAGACCTAGTTTAGGAGGCTTTCTAATCCTAGCGACATTATTCCTGAGTTGAACGATCAATCCCCCGGTACTTGTCACTATACTATACTACAACGATCAGGTACACTGCCTCGTGGGGGTTGTAAGCTTCTCGAGATCCCTTGAGAGGTAAAACCTGTTGCGAGGGTGTGATCCCCACGTATCATTAGCTAATTAAATCAACTAAACCCATCTATTTTATTTAACAAATCCCAACTAAGCCATTCTCATTAAAAATATTTAACCAACTAGACCCAAATTTAACCATTGAGTTTTAAATTGCCACCTTTAGTTTTCAGTCCATGTAACACAAACAGTTGGATTTACTTCGGTCTTAGTTTACACATAAAACAAAACTCTTTTGTTTCAGGTCTATCTAAAAGTTTTCTCTCGTTTGGATTTGTACGTAAAACAAAACTCATTTGGATTTGTACATATTGTTTTCAGTTTGTGATCGAGATATGTGGCTCGATGATGGTGGTTGTAATAGGTGGTGTTCGGGGTCGCCGAACATATTCTACAGCATTTTGTAGTCGGGTTTACACATTTATTTAAATGAATGGAACAAGTCTTAGAAATATCATTTGTAGAGTTACCTCAATTGGTTATTGACTTATTAAATGCAATAGATGTAACATCTCTATTATTAGTCATGAAGACATTCATATACGAGTAACATTTTTATGGTATTAGTAGCCACTAGTTAACATGGTCTGTGGGTCGCATTATGTTAAACAATATGATAGCTTTGAGTAGTGGAGTGCAGATTTGTCACGATAAAAACATATGTTTTAGCAATTCAACCACTAGTCGTGGAGATGGTTTTAAGTAGTGGAGAGTGAGTTTGCAAATTTTGATGGGGACCCATCTCCTCAAACGAATTGATGTGGAAAGTAAGTTTAGAAGTGGAGATGGGTTTGAGTAGTTGATTCAACATTGGTTCGTGTGACGTGGAGAGAGTTGCAGAAAGAGATTTTGATAAAAACCTATGTTGTTTTATTCAATGTTCTTGGTTTTCATCATTTTGTGATAAAAATAAATGAAAGTTTAAGAGGAAATTAAAATGGGGAAACAAATGGTGTTCATCATCTATTTGTTTAACATGTTCTTTATTTATATAAGTATTTTGTGTACATAGATCATGTTTTCAAGTGTTAAAATTCATAAAATATGGGTTTTTTTGGCTTGATGTTCTTGAGTAGCGAAGAAGACGAGGGTATATTAGTCATTTCACATGCGTTTGACCTTAACTAACGGAAAAATAAGAATCTTCAAGGCAAGGGACATAATTTGCAGCTAAAAGTAAACAACAATTGCATAATTAGCTAGGGTGCAAAATTAGCAAATCACGGGGACATTTTTTTTTTGCAGTTTACTCTAAATTTTAAGTTTGAGAAAAAAATTGATATATTAGAGGTATGAAAAGAATGATAAGAAAAAGAAAGTAAGTGAAAACAAACAAAATGAAGGGTTAGAAAGGAAAAAAATAAAAGAAAAAAAAATTGTTACTCTCATATTAGTTTTTAAACTTTGTATTTTTTTCCTCAGTTTTTATGAGATCCTAACACCGCTTGGTTAATGAGTAATAACCTCATTAATTTTCATTCGCAACAAAAATTATCATCTTCCATAAATTAAGCCAAAACACTTCTTTTGAACCCAAAATAAATAATTTTAAATTTAAAAAAGAAAAGATGAAAAACTAAACACAACCTAGCCATGACATAAGTGATAAGTCATGACCATCGCTTGAGTTACATAAAGGGGCACATATCTTAACTTAGATTTAGCGGCCAAGAAAGATAACGTGAGTGGTTTAAGTTATTGCACCATTTGCTCTTAGAGCACTTACAACAATCACCCAGGTTAAACTTTAAGTCAGTGTCACGTCAGTGTCACATCAGCTTTAACACTTTAACCTTAACTAACAAAAAACACCCACAACAATAACTCAGCTTTAACTCAAATATTTTCAAATTCAACCCCTAAACTAAAACTAACAATTCATTTAATAAACCACATAACATTAAAACTTAAATATTACAATACGAAATATAAAAAAACATGCAATAACGATAACAACAAAATATAAAAAAACGAACATATGAAATAAAACCAAACGAATTACAAATAATTATTCATCGTCTTCGTCTTCGGAATATTCTTCTTCATGTTGCTGTTGGTGTTGAAGACGTTTCTGCCAAACATGCTCCATAATGTCGCGTTGGAGCTGAGAATGCATTTCTGAGTCGCGCAATTCCCTTATCTTGCGTTGCTGGGTATCACATCTGTCGACCCATGTTTGCTGCCCCAAATTAGATACCGAATCCACAAACAATCTGTTATAGTCACGGAGCACAAACTTTTGATCTTTCAATATCATGTTATGCAAAATAATGCATGTATACATGATTCGTCATATCTTGACAATTTCATAAGCACGTGCTGGTTGTTGTAGTATACCTCACCGTCCTTGGAGCACACCAAAAGCACGTTCGATATCCTTCCTTGCACTTTTTTGCTTCCTTTTGAAATAACTATGTTTCTCGTCTGTCGTTGCCGAGAAAGATTTGACGAAACTTGCCCACTGTGGGTAAATTCCGTGAGCCAAGTAATACCCCTGTTCACATCTTCTTCCGTTTACAATATAGGGTGCTCTTGGGGATTCTTCTTTTAGCAAGTCGTCGAACAAATTAGAGTTATCCAAAACATTAATATCATTATTTGCCCCTGTGATACCAAAAAATGCTTGCCAAATCCACAAATCTTGTGAAGCAACAGCTTCAAGCATTAACGTTGGGTATCTTTTATCACCCCTACCAAATTGCCTCTGCCGAGCAACCGGAAAATTTTTCCACGCCCAATGCATACAATCAATGCTACCAAGCATTCCCGGAAAACCATGTTCCCGTTCATGCTTTAGGTAAATACTTTGAACGTCCGCCCATGTTAGTTTTCATAAAAACTCATGCATAAACAAATCTATAACACACATGATGACGTATAGTCTATATATGGGACACAAGCCCAAATATTAAACATTACTAAGGCCCAAAGCCACCATGCGTGGGCTATTATAACTTGGGCCGCATCAATAATGGGAATGGGCTCACATAAGCCCAAGCCCAACTAAACTATATATACGGTTTAGATGAGGATCTCCTATTTATGGAATAGATATCCTTAAACTGGATAAGCACCACGTGTGCGAAACGTAAGGAGCACGAACCCTACAAGGATTCTGCACCTATATAAGGAATGACATAATTCTCATTAAAGGAACGATTCAAAAACCCTAAGACTCTTTACGAGAACCCTAAATCGATTACTTACTCTCACACCGGAGTCTAATCGTGGGAGACAATCCCACGATAAGCCTAACGGTGTTGTTTATTTTCTTAGTGCGCAGGTTTCAAGCATTAAGAAGCGAATTGGTACGAGAGCAAGAGCCCATAATTAGGAACGCCCAACTTTTGTATCAACAAGTAGCGCCATCCGTGGGACCCCTACTAAGAACTAAGGAACTAGAATGACGAAGAATAAAAATTCAAGCCAGTGGACTCCGCAGTTGGAAAAAACACGTGACCCCCAGAGGAAGAATCAGCAAGATTCGACCCCTAGGCAGACTGCTGGGACAACCAGCGCACCTGGTCACCAAGAGGCAGGAACAACCCAACCTCTTCCAGTGGTAGAACTGCCTATAAGGACTACCCAAACCACCACAGTGATTCCAAGCGTTGAGGAACTCCAAACGGTACCTACAGTGGACAACACTGTACCACCAGGCACGCCTAACCGAGATAGGGTGCCCAATACTGAGGCAGACATTCTTTTAGTAACTGAGGACACACCCAACCTAACGTTGGGAAATTTCGTATCCCAAAATTATGAAACCCTAACTGCCCTCATGCAAGAAGAAGCAAGGACAAGATCAAGTACGAGCCTACAAGCCCGGCTCAATTTTGGTCCTGAACGCGAACCATCACCACCGCGCCACCCACGAGGAAGACGCGCAGATAACGAAAAACGTCCTACTATCCACGATATGTTGGGTACGACATCTGATTCACAATACTCAGAGGAATATGAAGGCAGCGAGAGGCGCACTAATGTTCACTCCAGACTTGGCAGTCGAGGGATACAAGACTGATTAGGACCTCAGCATGCACCAAGCCAAGGGTCCTCCAAATCTGGGAGCAAGAGAATTCACGACAGATTGGGGAAAAGAATGTCCCCAAGTGAAAGCCCCTCAAGCTCTTCCTCTGAAGGAAGCCGGCGCAAGCGCCGAAAAAGAAACTACTCTTCCTCCAATGACTCCTCGGACAACGAGGATAGGGAAACAGGACACTGGAAATCAAGAGGAAGACGTCGCGAAGAAGAAAATGAGGACATATCTCTTCCATGGCGACGCCAGAAAATTGATGTGTTTACACGACGCATCAGCGATTACTCTGACCACAAAAGGAGGCGCATGCCCACTAACGTGAAAACATATGATGGAACAGGTGATCCGGATGATCATCTAAAGGTTTTCGAATCAGCTGCTACTATCAAAAACTGGCCGCAACCTGTGTGGTGCCATATGTTTAATTCTACATTGGTAGGGAATGCGCGCACATGGTTTAGCAAACTCCCACGACGGAGCATCGGTGGGTTTGAAGAATTACGGAAAGCATTCCGTCTAAACTTTACCCAGAGAAAGAAGTGCGCTAAAAACCCTGTTGAACTAGCCAGAGTAAAACAGCGCCAAGTGGAATCAACCAGTGCTTTTATGAAACGCTTCAAGGATGAGTGCATACAGGTCAAAGCGTGTCCCGAAATTCTAAAAATTTCAGGGTTCATGAATGGGATTAACAACCCAGAACTTATCCAGAAGCTAAATGACAAAGTTCCCCAAACTTTCGATGAGCTAACAAAGCGCACAAGATCCTTCATACAAGGAGAAGCAGCCGCTGCGGACAGCAAAAAGGGTTATTCGAATTATAGGCAACAAGAACAGCCTAGGAGACAATCCAATGATCAGAATAACAACCGCAGCAGGAATTACCGCAGTGGAAGAGACAATGACAAATATACCCCTCTCACAAAAACTCTGAGGGAAATATTTGTAACAAAAGGTGCAAATTTCCCAAAACCTCCACCAATGCGTACCGTAGAGGAAAAGCGCGTAGGGAATGGATACTGCGAATACCATGGTCAAAAAGGCCATACAACTAACGAGTGCGTCCAGCTACGACAACTAATTGAAAAGTTAGTGAGGGAAGGCAGAATGGACCACCTTGTAAAAAACATCAAAGAGGGAAAGGACAAACAAAGAAACGGGGGCAAGAAAGAACCTCTCAAAGAAAAAGCTGACACCATATACATGATACAGTCATGGCAACGTAAGATAAAACAAAAAGTCAGCCAAAAATTCTCCCCAGAAAAAGAGATATCCTTCCCTACTCTAGCTGCGGACAACGCAGTAGTAGAGCCTCTAACTATTGAAATACACACGGGGGGACATGATATCCACCGCATGTACTTTGATGGAGGAGCATCCGCTTATATCCTATACGATCATTGTTTCAAAAGACTGCGACCTGAAATCCATAGTCAATTGATACCAGCAACAACGTCGCTGACTGGATTCACAGGAGAAAAGATTTGGCCTATGGGGCAATTACGCTTGCTAGTGGTCGTAGGAGATGAACAACACTCAACAGCGACATGGATAAATTTCATGGTATTAAAGTCTCCCTCACCATACAATGGCATCATTGGGAGACCTGGAATATCATCCATGCGCGCTGTGCCATCCACAGCGCATGGGATGCTCAAATTTCCAGTAGAAGGAGGAGTTGTTACCCTCTATAACACAACAGTACCACCAAAGGAATGCAACGCAGTAACCACTAAGGTGGAGAATATTCCAGAATAGCGCACAGAAAAAACACCAAACCTAAAGGTCGCTATTCACCCCGATTACCCGAACCAACAAGTTTCGATTGGAGGATCTTTATCTGACAAAGGTAAGCAGCCGTGTGCGCACTCCTGCAAAAGAATCTAGATATCTTTGCATGGGAACCAAAACACATGACAGGAGTGCCACGCTCTATCACGGAGCATAAGCTACAAATCCGACAAGGATATCCCCCAATACGACAGAAGAAGCGCGGCCAGGCCCCAGATCGTGCAAAAGCTATTCTGGAAGAGGTACACAAACTCGTAGACGCAGGCATCATGCGCGAAGTGTACTATCACGATTGGCTCTCTAATCCAGTAATGGTAAAGAAGAGCGATGGCAGTTGGAGAATGTGCGTGGACTTCACCGACCTTAACAAAGCATGTCCACAGGACTGCTATCCACTGCTAGAGATAGACTGGAAGGTAGAATCCCTGTGCGGATATCATTTTAAATACTTTCTAGATGCATACAAAAGGTATCATCAAATACAGATGGCAGTCGAGGATGAAGAAAAAACAGCTTTCCACACCAGTCAATTAGTTTACTACTACACGAAAATGCCTTTGGGCTTGAAAAACGCAGGCGCAACATATCAACGATTGGTGGACATAGCTTTCGAGAAACAAGTAGGTCAAAACTTGGAGGTCTACGTTGACGACCTTGTCATCAAAAGCCACACAGAGGATGAATTGGTGCGCGACATCGAGGAAACGTTCAAAACATTGGGACAAATAAACATGAAGTTAAATCCCAAGAAGTGCACCTTTGGCGCAACTGAAGGCATGTTCCTTGGATACTTAATAGAACCTGATGGAATCAAGCCTTGCCCAGAAAAAACAAAAGCTGTTATTGATCTTCCTTCACCGCGCACACTCAAAGAAGTCCAGTCATTAAACGGAAAGCTAGCAGGGCTAAACCGTTTCTTATCTAAGTCAGCAGACAAATCACCCACTCTCTTTAAAACACTCGCAAAGTGCACTAAAAAGGGAGACTTTCGTTAGACCGAGGAAGCAGAAGAAGCTTTCCAAACACTAAAACTACCTCTGGCATCTCTTCCCAAACTTGTCGCACTGCGACCAGGGGAAGAGCTAATCATGTACTTATCGGCAACTCATGGAGCAGTTAGCGCAGTACTATTGACAGATAGGAACTCCGTCCAGACACCCATATACTTTGTAAACAAAGCACTGAAGAAGACAGAGACTAACTACAACGCTATGGAAAAGCTGGTCTTAGCTCTAGTATTCGCAGCTAAAAGACTGCGCAGATAATTCCAAACGCACCCAATAGCTGTAATCACAGATCAGCCAATCAAACAAGTTATCTCTAAACCTGACGCATCAGGACGGCTACAAATGTGGAGTGTACTGTTAAGTGAATATAACATCTCATATAGACCGCGCACTGCAATCAAAGGACAGATATTAGCTGATTTCATTGTTGAGAAGCCAGATAGCGATAGTCCAACCTCTACAACCAAAACAGATCTGCAGGAACCCTGGATTCTGTTCACAGATGGGTCTTCATGTGTAGATGGATCAGGCGCATGCCTTATTCTCACAAATCCAGAAGGTATGGAATTCACCTATGCGCTGCGCTTCGAATTCACAGCCACAAACAATGAGGCAGAATACGAAGCCCTACTAGCTGGACTGCGCATTGCAATCCAAATGGGTGTACGCAACTTGGAGGCAAACATAGATTCTCGGCTAGTCGCTAACCATGTACTAGGTGAATATGAAGCCAAGGATGAACACATGATCCAAAACCTGGATAACACCAAGTCCTTAATTAAAAACTTTGACAGGTTCACAATAAAACAAGTGCCTAGAGGGGACAACAGGAAGGCTGATGCGCTTAGCAAGATCGCATCCACGAGCTTTGCGCACTTATCAAAACAGGTATTGGTAGAAACCTTACAAAACAAATCAATCTTGGAGATGGAAGTATCCACGGTGATAGAAGAACAAGATCCTACATGGATGACACCTATCATTGAGTTCATTAGCAAAGGAGTCCTACCACAGGATCATAAGGACGCTCGAAGAATACGGTGCACAGCGCAGCGATTTGAACTACGGGACAACATCCTTTATCGACGTTCTTTCTTGCAACCTTGGCTACGATGTGTCGGACCCCTTCAAGCAGACTATGTACTCCGAGAAATCCACGCTGCATCATGCAGCATGCACTCAGGGCCGCGATCTGTTGTAGCGCGCGCTCTACGGTCGGGGTATTATTGGCCAACTATGCATCGCGACGCGCGCGATATGATAAAGAAGTGCAGCAATTGCCAAGTACACAGGCCAATTCCGCGCCAACCACAACAAGAGCTAACACCCATTACCTCACCATGGCCATTTTACAAGTGGGGCATTGACATCGCAGGACCCTTTCCAGTTGCAGCAGGAGGGCTAAAATTCCTCATCGTAGCCATAGATTATTTCACGAAGTGGATTGAAGCAAAGGCGGTGGTAAGCATCACGGGCAACCAGATCAAACGCTTTGTATGGGATAACATTGTCTGTCGCTTCGGACTACCTGGAGAAATTATATCAGACAATGGGAAGCAGTTCTCCGACAACCCATTCAAAGATTGGTGCGCACAATTGAACATCACACAATACTTCGCTTCAGTAAAATACCCACAAACCAATGGTTTGGTTGAGTGAGCAAATTGCAGTCTAGGTGAAGGAATAAAGGCACGCCTTGATAGACACAAAGGAAGGTGGGTGGACGAGCTCTCACATGTCTTATGGGCGCATCGCACCATAATCAAAACCAGTACTGGAGACACGCCATTCTCCCTTGTCTACGGAACAGAAGCCGTCATACCAGCTGAGATAGGAATGCCAACTATACGAACAGCAGAGGTCAATGTCACAACAAATGACGAGGAGCGGCGCATAGACTTGGACTTACTGGAAGAAAGACGTGAACGCGCAGCTATACGCGAAGCAAAGGCTAAGGCAAAAATGAAGAAGTATTATGATGCAAAGGTCAAACACACTTCCTTCAGGCCAGGAGACTTTGTATACCGCGCCAATGATGCAAGCCGCGCAGAAGACACAGGCAAGCTCGGACCTAAATGGGAAGGACCCTACGAGGTCACTGATGCGCTAGGCAACGGCGCATACAGGCTGCGCAATATGGAAGGTCACGGCCTAGCGCGCACTTGGAACATCTACAATCTTAAAAGATGCTATCTTTAGGCGAGGCTACGGCCAATACACAGACACCTTTGCACTTTAGGATGTGCCCAATAAGTGTTTGTTTTTTCTTTTCTTTCTTAGGAATTGTATTTTTACTTTTTCAAAAACTTGCAAGTATCAATAAAATAATATGGTTTCTAGCTAACTCCATAACGTATTTCACTTTATTGCGTACATTCTTATATGTGTCAATATTGTTATCTTATAATTTTTGCCTACATGGCGTGCATGCACTAATTAAGACCCACGAAGGCATAAAGGATGAGTAAACCTACTAATTCACTCGTTGAGTAAGAGGGTTGCAAACCCATCAACATTGGATCACGCATCCTTGCTAAGCACCTTACTTTTGAGACGTTGAGGTAAGTTTTCTGTGTGCATCCCACGAAGGGTGCGCAAATATTAAGTACACCGTAAAAAGCTTAGCAAATAACGAGCCAAGACTCTTGGTCAAATAATAAAACTTTGCAAACATTAACGCAAGTATATTTTTTAAGTCACGCACTTAATCTATGCATAAAAGAGTATCTTATTCAACATTTTTACACAAAATCACAAGCAAAAGATACACTTTGTCATTTACACAATAAATATACAAAAAACATCCTACACACTATGGCGATGCTCAGGGCTATCCTCCGGTGCAACGGAACTTCCTCCCTCATGAAGCTTCCTCAACAGCAACGCATCTTTAGGCGATACAGTCGCTACATTCACAGGAATCCCATCAGACCTGGGAATGTGTGCAGCGCCAACACCGCATAGGACAACTTTGCCCTTAATCCCCTTTTTCTGTGCAGCCCTCTGTGCGTGGCTGATGAGGCGAAAAATGAACCACTTTTAGGGGGTCATTTAAGCCCGGAATTGAATTTATTTGATCAAATATTGCCCTAAATCGTTCCTTTTGTGATTTTAGGTACTTTGGGAGTGAAATCTGGAAAAGAAGGCATTTCGGACGTTTTTGGAGCATAAAAGTGAAGAAAACGGCAAAGTCTCAATTTTCCAAGCTGGGAACAGTAAGTGACGGCGTCAAGAGCAATATTTTGACGGCGTCACTAGTAATTTTCATGACGACCCAGTACAGAAATAACGGCGTCACAAGGAAGAGCGTCAAGAGTAAAATACGTGACGGCCTGGAAACACATAACACTTGATGGCGTCAGAAGTAGATCAAGGCAGTCCGAGAAGTATTTTGGTGGCGAGATGACGGCGTCACCAATTTGGTCTTGACGCCGTCAGCCCCTATTTCCTATATATAGTTTTCTAATTTTTACACATTAAGAGAGGAAGTTTTGGAGAAACCCTAAGGCCGAACTTAGAACAATTTTACAGGTTTTTCAAGGGTTCTCAGCCCTTGAACCCTTTCATGTGTAATTGAGATAAGTGTTCTTTTAATTCAATCAATATGTCTATGTGTTGGTTGTCTATATCTTGTTCTTGTCTTAATTCCATCATGCTAGGCTAGATCTATCTTGTGTTTGCTTAGATCTAATGAAACCTAGATGTTAATTATGTGTTGATTACTTGTTTATGGTTGTATTGGATGAATGATTTCGATGTTAGGTTTAAGAAAACTGGCAGATCTCCAAATGGTAACATGCTTGAACGTTTTAGGAAACATGAACAGATGTGCACTAGGTTTTATTGGTTGTATTTAATGCATGAGTAAATTCTAATGATCCCATGTTAGGAGCTTCTTAGCCGGCTCGACATAGGAGTGAAGTAGGCACTCATAGAATTGGGGAAGTAAGTGTGCCACCCCATGAATGGTATTAAGGAATAAAATCCGTCATCCACGCAACTATAACAAGTAATTAACGTGTAAAAGATGTCTAGGGAGTAGTGAAATCTAAGTAAACACATTTTCTCTACTTATTGCTCACAACCTTAGTATAATTTAGTTTATATTCATTTCTAGTATTTTATTTTGATTGCATCTTTAGTATTGGGTTAGTTGACTAGCAACTAATTCCGCCCATATCCTTCAAACCCGAGATTTTACTTTGCTTTCAAAAAAATATAAAAATACAAAAATAATCATCCGTCATCTTTAGCACTAGTAATTAGGTTTTCTAATCCTAGCGACACTATTCCTAGCTGAACGATCAATCCCCCGGTACTTGTCACTATACTATACTACAACGATCAGGTACACTGCCTGGTGGGGGTTGTAAGCTTCTCGAGATCCCTCGAGAGGTAAAGCCTGGTGCAATTCCCACGCATCAGTGGCGCTCCAACACCTCCTTCAGAGGAACCTCCTTTTTAAGAGCAAAGGGGTTCAGCATATGGTGAGGATGCACAAATACTGGAACCTGCAGTTGCGACTCGTCGGGCTTGAGGAAGTAGTCCGGCTAGGCCTCAGCATCCTCCAAAATATGGCGTTCCAGGGTCAACCCCTCCATAATTACCTTTATGGGGTTGTCCTGGTCGAGCTCCAACCGCGCAATGTGAGGCAGCTCAAGAAGTTTCATCCCCTCCATGGCCTGCACCAGCTCGATATACGCACTCGTGTTATAACCAGGTACATCAGCCAAGGCCTTGTTCAACAACTTGGCCTCATGGAGATCCTCCATTGCTTGCGACCTCCCACGCTCCACAGCACACTGCACCACCTACCCAAAGGCCCCCAACACCTCTTGGGACTCCAAGGTGCCCATGGCTGCTAGGCGCAATCCATGGCTGATCAACCACCTACAACAAAGGACAACTTGTGTTAGCAAAAACATATAAACAATAATAGTAAGGCAACATTGCGTAGAAACAATGAAAGAACGTACCTGCGCTCAGCTATGGTAGACATCAGATGAGGGTATAACTCCTCATCATACTCTATGCTCAGGCCGCGCAGCTTATCCTCCTGCACCTGAACAATCTTCTCCATGCGCACCTTGAACTCAACAATGTTCGCGAAGTGCTCCTCCTTCTTCTCCTCAAGATACCTCACTGCCCAAGTAAGGTTGGCCCTGAACTGATGAAGTTGTCCGCGCGCTTGCTCCAGCTCAGCCATCGCGGTCAACTTCTCATTTGTGATCTTATCCGTGTACACCGTGAAGGACCCCACTTCCGCCTGCGCTTCAGCCAGCTGCGCACGGAGAACAACTATCTCCTCATCTTTTTGGGCGAGAGTGCTGCTCTCCCCGACGTACCTCGTCTTCAACTGAGCCACCAGCTCAGTCTGACGTGCAGCAGTAGCAGCCAACTCATCCATCAGTTGCTGCGCAGATACGCCCTCATCAACCTTTACTTCCCCCTCCTTGTTTTCATTCTGCGGAGGGGACACCGTCTCCACGAAGGCTCCATCATCCTTCGTAGCATCGTCACTACAATACATGAAGAAAATAGTTAGATCATATTACGACAAGTAATAAAGAAAATACATAGCACGAGACAAGCTACTTACAGAAATGGAGAGGCCTCTACAGCCTTCTTATCCGCGCCAGGAGTGAATGTCTCTTCCTCAGCAGACGACTCCTCATCTCCAAGAAGGTAGCGTCTCCTCTTGGAGGTACCACTGCCACCAGCCTCTCCCTTGCGCTTTAGCTTCTGCGCTATCTCCTCCGGCTTCAGCACCTCCTCAGGTTTCAACATCTCCACGCTATCAGAGGATTCAGCGTGCGCCTCCTCCACATGCGCAGTCTCCACATTGGGCGCCACGCTCTGAACGGGCGTAACTTGGAGAGGCGGCGAGTCTTCATGGCCAACAGGCCCTAGCACAGCCAAATGGCCCGCAGTAGCTTCCGAAAGCGGCTGCTCATTCTCCCTTAGAGGGCGCACGCCAACAGTCACCTGCTTTGGCTTTTCCAGCTTCACCACTGCAAACAGATCCATCTCTGCGTACACAGAAACAAAACAGCAAAAAGAAGAAATTAGTTATTAAATGTGCGCACATAGAAAAACTTACATGATTAGAAGCTAAAGGGACGAACACCCACCCCGGCCTTCCTCATTAATAAAGGTTGGCACTTCGTCAACACCCCCAAAGTAGCTGCGACTTAACCCCATATGCACCAAAAACTCCTCCGGATAAGGGTTAATGGGGATACGGTTGGCATCAATGGTCTGCGCATCGGCCAAACTATAGGAACCGGGTACGGGGCGCCCATACCTCGGCAACGTATCTTGAGTATAAAACTCAAAGGGCGATGGAAATACTACGTCATCAACCCAGAAAAAGTACTCCCTCCAATGTCTCAGGGAGTCTACTTTCTCGGTGTAGCACTGAAGCTTCCCCGCGCGCTTCGCAAAGGATACCCATCCATGCGACCACGTTGTGTGGTAGAAGGCGCGGAACAGGTCAACAGTCAGCTCTATCACAAGTAAACGGCAGTTTACCTCAAAATTCGATACCTTAGCCGCACCTATACACTGCAGCTGAGAGATATGAAGACGATAGTGATTGAGCAAATTGCTCAGGAAAATAGATATCGGTACGCGGTAATTGGCGTACTCGAAAAAACACGTGTATAGTCCTATTTTCCCTTCGGGGAAATCGGCTATACACGCATCGACGTCTGGAGCCTCTGGATGCACATCCAGAGGAATGAAGTAGTCAGAAGAAAACTGACGTACATCATCCTCACTCATCGCAGAGCGAAACTCCTCTAATTGGGCAACCATTTTCATAAATTTACTAGAATACGCACACAAATTTACCTAATCAAACAGTCACTTTCTTTGCAAAAAACGCTTTGAAGAAGTGTGCAATGGTGAGTGTGTGTTTTTACTGTGTGTTTCGGGTAAATGGAGGCGGTGACTCTTATATAAGGAGTCAAAAAACCCTAGTTGAAGCCCATGTGGATCCCACTCGCAAAATGTGTGGCTAGAATCCGAAACGGTACATGCACTTTTTCCCGTTTTCCGAGGGACACGTGGACACAACCCCTGATTTTCGAGGCATTTCTTTGAAATATCTATGCCTAGGTACATTGTACTCAATATTGGGCGGCAATACTTAAAATTTCTCCTGCCACGCTTACCGCTGTTGTGACCAGTCTAGCATCCGCGGCTACGAGCCGCGCACACTAGACTGGGGGGACATGATGACGTATAGTCTATATATGGGCCACAAGCCCAAATATTAAACATTACTAAGGCCCAAAGCCACAATGCGTGGGCTATTATAACTTGGGCCGCATCAATAATGGGAATGGGCTCACATAAGCCCAAGCCCAACTAAACTATATATACGGTTTAGATGAGGATCTCCTATTTATGGAATAGATATCCTTAAACCGGATAAGCACCACGTGTGCGAAACGTAAGGAGCACGAACCCTACAAGGATTCTGCGCCTATATAAGGAATGACATAATTCTCATTAAAGGTACGATTCACAAACCCTAAGACTCTTTACGAGAACCCTAAATCGATTACTTACTCTCACGCCGGAGTCTAATCGTGGGAGACAATCCCACGATAAGCTTAACGGTGTTGTTTATTTTCTTAGTGCGCAGGTTTCAAGCATTAAGAAGCGAATTGGTACGAGAGCAAGAGCCCATAATCAGGAACGCCCAACTTTTGTATCAACAACACATGTTAAAATTATCAAGACATAAACGCATAGTACTCGAACCCATTTGCAAATACTCGTCAAATGCATCGAGTGCGTTCCCGTATGCCAATTGGCGTATGGCAGCTGTACACTTCATAATAGCACTAATACTCCCTCGACCAATACAATCAAGCCCTGACTTAAAGTATTGAAAGTGATCTAGAATAAAATCGGATTCATAAGATTCAATACCTTTGACTATTTTTAAAAATAGTTTTTGGCGCATGCGAAACCTTCTACGAAAATTACAGGGCATATACTTACAACCCTTAACAAAATAGTCGTTTAGCAAACGTTGTTCAACAAGCTCACGTTCACGATATATGTGGGTACGAGGCACCTGAGTCTGAGGATGAGCTTCTTCTTGTTTTAAGCGTTGCTGATACTCGTACGCAACAATCATAAACTCTATATCTTCTTCGTCATCTAGGTCTGACCAAGTCCGAGATGATTCGGCATTTTCATTTGGGTCCATTGTGAATGAAGAAGGTTTTTTTTTTCCTTATATAGTAAGTATAAAGAGTTAAGAATTAGTAGTGGATGTGTGAAAAAAAAAAAAAATATGTGTTTAGTTGGTATTTACAGGGGTGTGTATATGATTTTTTTTTTTTTTTTTTTTTAAATTTGAAAAATAGCCGTTTGTTAGGAAAGTGTAGGGGGTGGAATTGATTTTTTATTTATTTATTTATTTTTTAAATAATGGTACAAAAAATAGCCGTTTAGGGGCTAAAATGATTTTTTTTACTTGAACTAGCCTTAACGCCGGGTTAAAGCCTTCACGTAAGGCGTTAACGCAGCAATAACGCAACCCCTGCCATCGGTTAACGCCTATTTAATGCACGTTAAATGCGTTTTAACGCCACTGTGGCGTTATTGCTGCAAGTGCTCTTACATGCAGGGTCGGACCTAGGCTTTAGCTTTGGGGGGGCGGTGCCCTCCACGACTCGCCAAAAAAATTCAGATTTTAGTGTAAAAAAATATTTTAGGACCTTTTTATTAAAGTGCACCCTTCCAAAAAATCAAATTGCCCCCCACCTTGAAGCAAAAAATGTAAAAACCTTAGTTTTTAGTGTTTAAAAAAAAATTATGACTTTTTTATTAAAGTTTATCACGAATTTTATAAAAAAAAAAAAAAATTATGACCTTAGTTTTTAGTGTTTAAAAAAAAATTATGACCTTTTTATTAAAGTTTATCATGAATTTTATCAAAAAAAAAAAAAAATTATTTTGCCCCCCGCCTTGAAAAATCCTGGGTCCGCCACTGCTTACATGTACCACAAATGGTGTACGTTTCTTATATTTGATTATTCTGATTCTCGATCTAAGCTATCACACTTTCACCTTAATTATGACTATGACTTTGCTACGTTGATAAATCAGATACGTATGATCATACATGTATACTTGCGAGAGTATGGTAGACAAGTCTATATTGGTTACTGATTTTAAGACGACCAAAATCGATTTTTGTTAGAAAGCCATCACACCATTCACCACCGCCGTATTAAATTGAAAGCGACTCCGTACCACTCTTCATTACTTTACAAGTCTAGTTTGTCGCTTGATTATTATGTTGCAATTAATATATCCATAACTAATTAGGATAATATATTTGTAACGGAGACAAATAATTGATGATGAACAGTTAACATTATTAATATATTAAGAATAGATTAGCCGGTTGGAAAGCGAAGCATCTATCTATAGGTGGTCGGATGATCCTCATTAAATCCGTTTTGGAGAATTTACCCATTTACTACCTTTCTCTCTATAAAGCCCCTAAGGCGGTCATAGAGAATATGGAGGCGACTATGAGACGTTTTCTTTGGGCGGGTTGTAGTGTGGAGAAAAAGATCAATTGGGTGGCTTGGAACATTATCACGACATCAAAAAAAACGGGTGGTCTTGGTTTGTCTAAATTGGAAGAAGTTAACGATGCTTTACTTCTTAAGTGGACGTGGCGTTTTAAAACAGGGAGAAATTGTTTATGGAAGAATATAGTTATCGGATGTCACGGTCTTGGTAGATCTTGGTCTTCCCTTCCGTGTACTACATACGCTAGCGGGTGTTGGAAACAAATTTCTAAGATAGGTGGAAAGAAGATTTGGTCCGGTAATACTCTCGGAAGTTATTTTGAAGGTATTGTGGGGGATGGTTCTTCGATTAGATTTTGGATGGATTCGTGGCTCCATGAGGATCCTCTTCGCTTATTATACCCGCAACTTTTTAGACTTGAAAAGCAGAAGTGGAGTCTGATTTCGGACAGGTTTAAGGTTGAGAATAACTCCAAAATTCTGCAGTGGGACTGGCGCTCGAATCCAGCCACGGCTGCTGAAATTACGGAGCTCTTTAACCTCATGAATGTCCTGTACGATTTTGAGTGGAAGGGTGGTAATGACACTTGGAAATGGAAAGCTAGTAAATCAGGGGAGTTTTCTGTTTCCAGCGCTAGAGCCCTTTTAGCTGTAGCCCCGCGTCCGATTAATCAACCGATTATGCCTTGGAAGGGATGGGTTCCGTTGAAATGTAAGATTATGGTTTGGAGATCTTTATTGAACCGTTTACCGACCAAAGCTGAGTTATTCAAACGTGGGGTTATTCTGCATAGTCAAGTTTGCGAGTTATGTGATACGGATGTTGAAACGATTACGCATCTGTTCACAGGTTGTCTTTTTTCTGCGGAGGTGTGGCATCGGGTGGAGTTTTGGTGTCGTTTGAGTCCTTTGATTATCTTTGATGTTGCCGATCTTTTAAAAATTGCCGGTTCTCAACCTCTTTCAAGGAAAGCTAAGTACATCCTTCGTGGCATCGTTTTCGTTTCTATGTGGTCCATTTGGAAGGAGCGCAATGATCGTATTTTTCAAGGCAAAAGGCGTCGTTCGATTGAAGTTGTTGAAAGTATTAAAATGACATCGTATTTTTGGTTTAGAAATAGAGCTAGATTGAAAGGTATAGATTGGATTGGTTGGTGTAAATATCCGCTAGACATGATGTAGTCTCGTTTGTGGCCCGGGGGTCCTTGCTTTGAGGACCGCTCGTGGTTTTTTAATGAAATTTACCTTTAAAAAAAAACATTATTAATATAATTGGACGAATACTATTCCAAAACAAATAAAAGAAAGTATTTACTACGACCACAAATGCAAAATTGACATTTTTTTTTAGTTCTCATAAGAAATATCATCATTCACGCAATGCATGATCATTTGGATCGTTATGGTATTATGATGACTTATCATATATATTTATTTATATCTCTGGAAAGCTAATATCTATACCACTTATAATATAAAAAGGATTCTCTCTTCAAAAAATTCAAATATACGAAAAATGATGCATGATTTACAATACTTTAAAGCAAGCAATTTTCATAATTACAATAAACAAAACATTGTATACAACAAAAACTAGCATAATCGAAATTCAGACAACTTTTCTTAAAATTCTACATTAATAGCATTAAAAACACCCCTACACCAAATATTACAATTATTTAAACACAAATATACAACCCCCATTCTACATTAATAGCATTAAAAACACCCATACACCCAATATTACAATCATTTAAACACAATGTATAACTCTCATTCTACATTAATAGCATTAAAAACACGTACACCCAATATTTCAATCATTTAAACACAATGTATAACCCTCATTCTACATTATTAGCATTAAAAACACCCCTACACCCAATATTACAATCATTTAAACACAATGTACAACCCTTCATCTTAACCTAAATATGAACATGTGACCAAGACTCGACTCAATAAAACTCGACTCGATACACAAAGCTGTGAACAAGCAAATTTAGGTGTCGGAATGACATCCCGCGACATTTTTATTAATTCCATTAAAAATTTTTATTTCAGGGTACCCGCCGCTGCAACGCGCGGGTACCCTGCTAGGAAGTTCATATACATAAAAGACATTTTGTTGCACGTACTACTCATCAATGATGAGGGCAAGAGGGGAAGGCGTGGGATCGTTGTGTCTCGCCAAGCCAGCGTGGCTGGGTACTCGTTGCTCGCCACCACACCCCGTTGCTTCCTCATGCCTCGCCGAAACCACCCTCCTCATTTGCATGGCGAGGGTGGAGCATGTACTATTGTCAGATTTTTATTTATTTATTTATTTTTTTATTTTTAAATAGATTATGATTGTTTAATTTGTGAATGTATTCACTTGTATAAAAATGTAAGTTTTTATAGAACTTGTAATGTTTTATAACGACTTGTAACAGATTTGCTGGTGGAGTGTTTTGTGGTTCGTCTTCATTTGGGAATATCGGGAAGAGAATTCCGGTGGGGTGTTATAAACAGATTCATTATCCGGTGAAGTGTTGTGTGACATTGTTGTATGAGTTGTTTGTGAATTATGTGTGAATTATGTGCACATGTGAATGGGTATTTAAATAGGCAAATGTTTGAAATTTGAATTTCAATTTGAATTTGAATTTTAAATAAATCCCGCCCGTTTCAATTTGAATTTGAATTTTACATATATGACGCTCATTTTTTGAAATTTGAATTTCAAGTTCAATATTACCTATTATTCCGCTTGTTTTTACGTTTGAATTTCAAAATTGAAATTTCTAAACACCCATATATAAAGCATACCATAACATACTATTCTTCACACACTTACCATAACATACTATTCTTCACACACTTCAGTTTCTAAACCATTTTACAATGACTAATCGTTGGTCATTGTAAAATGCTTAACGGTGTTTTATGCTTTGTATTTCCGTATAGTATTTATTTCTTTTCCGTATCGTGTTTATGTTTTCCCGTATCATTTTTAATATGTTGTACTGTTGCTTTAACATTGAATTTGAATAAAATGCTTAACGACTAGTTTCCCCTAAAATATGCTGCAACGGCTACTTGCTTAACAGTTATTTTTTTTCTTCTATAAATGTCTATTTAACAACACTACATTTTCTCACACAAGTATCACTATTATTCTTACCTGATTACGCAATGGACAAAAAAAAGAACTGAAGTTCATTAACAATTTGCTGGGTGAGATAACTCGTATTATGATACAGAGGAATGATCGTGCTCAGGAGGCCGATAAGTTGCGTGAGCTGCCTCAAGACCATCCGGCTATCAGGGTCGGTCTACAAACTCTATTAAGAAATGATGAAACAGATCTGCAACTTCAGGTCGCCTTGAAGATGGTTAGGGAACAAGTGTTGCAAGTGTGGGAGGAGAAGTCAGATCTAATCGACAATTACAACTCTATATAAATTTCGTATCGTGTTGTTTTTTCGTATCTTTTTTTTACCGTATCGTTATTTTACATTTCGTATGTTTTTTTATTGTGATGTAATGTAATTTTATTTTTAATAAAATGAATTTAGTTAATTTGATAATTTGAATAAAAAAATAAAGTTGTAAATGGTAGGGCACAAATGAGTAAGTTGTAGTTAGTTATGTGTGAAGGGGTTTGTAAGGGAAGGTTTATTAAGATGATGTGACACCATGTGAGCCCCAAACGAGTAATTTTATCTACTCACCACACCTTCCTCTCTAAGCTATTGCCATTTCCAGAAAGTAGATAGTCATAAAAAAGAAGTACTCGCAAGGTATAGATCATAATAATCTTGGAAACATTATAATTTAATTATTTTAATCTGTTCTCATGACATGCTTTGATTTGACTTAATATACGTTTAAGCAGCTGAATGCTTGATATAATACAAGAAAATATTAATCTATGTAAAACTATTGTTCCAATAATATATGTCTTTATCTTCAAGTTGTAGACAAGAATTGTGAAAACTAGAAGATCGATGATAGAAATGGACAAAATGAATCGTATATCCAAACAAAACATTTAAATTATTTGTACACTGAAGATAGTTCATGAGAAGCTGACATATTCTTATAAATTTCAGACATCAACCTACTCTCAAACTCTTCTCTTGAACCCGCAATCTTCGATGATCGATGAGATTTCGGTTTAGTTTTCTTCGCTGACTCCGAATCTTGTTCTTTCGAGCTTCCATCCGGTTTGAAATACTTTTTGATCTTCCAAAACCGGCGATGATGGCTTTCTCCTAACGTAGCAGTTTTCATGTCTTTTCGCCCTTCAGGGCTGCCATCAACTCTTCCATCATAGACTTTCCTCCTCCAAGCCTTATTAATATCAACCGAAGTAGTCGAAAAGCTTCTCGTAAGTCTCTCCATTCTACTGAAGTGTGTGTTTTAGAGAGAAAAATATTATTTTGGTGTGTGATTTGATGCTAAACTTTAACATGTGTCTATATATAGAGATCTAGATAAAGAGGGTGATATATATATGTGGGTGAGGTGCCATTTAAAAAAGGGTTTTGGCACCAGCCACGAGCATCTTGAGTTGAATTGCTAACAAAATTTTAATTAAAAAAGATAAAGGTATAGTATTTGCCGTATGAAAGGAAAAGGGTAATCATTGAATTACATTCAAAATATTTGTATGACGTTATTGACAAAATTGAATTACATTGAAAATATTTGTATGACGTTATTGACAAAGTTGTGGTGTAAAAAGGTCAGGTTGTTTCAAAGCTCAAGCAGGGAGGACATTATTTGAATGTATAGAAGCATTAATGTGCATCATTGTCGTGACTTTATAAAATATTGTTTGAACAATTTATAGTTAAAACCACTGTCAAGTTGCCACGGGATCCACTTTGCATCACGCTTTTACTTATTTTATAGGTAACTTCTTAATTAACTGATTTATAAATGTGTAACATATAAACAAATAGATATCTATGTTGACGTCTTTTCCTGTCGAGCTTTAGTCGATATATTTACATAGCTATTAGTTAGTACTAGTTTTGCAACCCGCGCGTTGTTGCGGAATTCTTATATTGTCGTTAGCTACTTAACGTGAAGTTAGTTACCTAGGACCGACTCTGCAATTGATGTATAACATGAAAGACCATTTATGTAAATTATGTGAGGACTAAATTTGCAATGAACTGCTGAGATGAAAGACAAAGTGCATACAATTTTTTTTTTTAATTTTAAAGGTAACGGTCGTTAGTTAACAGCCGTTAAATAACAAATGACCGTTAGTACTGTACAAATAGGACTGACTTTACAATTAATGTATAACATGAAGGACCATTTATGTAAATTATGCGAGGACTAAATTCGCAATGAACCGCTGAGATGAAGAACAAAGTGTGTATAATTTTTTTTAAATGTTCAAGATAACGGTCATTAATTAACAGCCGTTAAATAACTAACGATCGTTAGTACTGTTAAAAAAAAAGTTACTGTAGCGTCAATTGTAGCAAGCACTGTAGCTGCTACAATAACCTCTTATCCTTTAGTATATATATAATTTGTTAGACCCGTTTGTATGCTTGTAGGTCTAGTCCACATCTTATCATTAGAATTCTCTATGTAAATTCATATATACAATTATTTTGATCAATGCAAATCAAGAAAATCAATTAGCCTTCTAATATGGTATCAAAGGCACAGGCATTTTCCCCTAATTTTTCTTCAAAAACCGCTCCTCCCTCCCCCCTCCTCCACCATCAACCGTACCTTTTCCAAATCCTAATACCAAAATTAGGCACTCATGGCCGGTGATGACAACACTCCACCAAATTCATTCGCTCTCACAATTCTTATGGCTACTTATTCATCCGGGTCCAAAGGTAACACAAATTCCCAATCAAATAAATCTCAAAATATACCGCAACTATGTAACCATTTTAATAAAGGGACGTGCAAATTTGTGATCGTTGCAAGTTTATTCATGATCACTGAAATAGGGCGTGTTTACAATCAAAAAATCATACCGTGGTTAACTTTGGTCGAGGGTTTGGTAATACGTATTCTCAGTTTAGTCACCATATCACTTCGTAGACACCCCTGGAATTTACACTAATCGTATGGCTCAACAGTTGCCATTCCAATCTCGTTTGGGCCAACACTCCTTACCCCAGGCCCATTATACCACACCTTGATATCACCAGCAAACCAACGCCCAACCAGCCCAGCAGATTCACCAACCACCTCTATACCCGGCCCAATACCAACACCAGCCCGCCAACACCAACAGTACACTAGGTCCCGCACCCACTTCGTACTCGTCTCATGCTACCTCGCTTCCTAGTGTTTTTAGCACTATGACATTGCAAGACCTGGCATGGAACATGGATACAGGTGCCTCTTATCATTTAAATTTTAATGCAAGTAATTTAGGTACAATTTTTAATAAATGTTTAAACCCATCTGTACATGTTGGTGACAGTAATTCCATTCCCGTCATTAACACCGGACATAACATTATTCCCTCTCTTCATCGCCCCTTCACCTCCATAATGTACTTGTCACCCCTAATATCATCAAAAACCTCATTTATGTTCGTCAGTTCACTAGGGATAATAATTGCACTATTGAATTTGACGCCTTTCATTTTTCTGTGAAGGATTTCCTGACCCGTCATATCCTCCTTTGATGTGACAGTTCGGGTGATCTCTATCCAGTTAGCAAGCCGTCAACTATCCCTAATGCTTTACTTTCTACAAGTTCCTCCACGTCGCACCAACGCCTCAGACATCCCGGTGACGAAGTGCTACATTCTCTTGTTTCACGTCAATTTATTTCCTGTCATAAAGAAAAGTCTGCCCATATTTGTCATGCTTGCCAACTTGGCAAACATGTCAAGCTTCCTTTTTATAGTTCAGATTCTATTATTGAACATTGTTATATTATTCATTCTAATTTATGGACATCTCCTATTGTTAGTTCTAGTGGTTTTAAATATTATGTTCTATTTCTCGATCATTTGTCTTACTACTTGTGGATTTACCCTCTACGCTCTAAATCGGACATGTTTCCAAATTTTTGCATTTTTAGTACTTATGTTAAAAATCAATTTAAATGTGAAATCAAGAATTTCCAATGTGATCATGGTGGTGATTTCGATAATAACCGACTCCATACACTTTCTACTAACCATGGTATCCAACTTAGATTCTTGATACGCGGGATTGCGCCCTCGCAACAGGTTTTACCTCTCAAGGGATCTTGAGAAGCTTGCAATCCCCGCCAGGCAGTGTACCTGATCATTGTAGTATAGTATAGTGACAAGTACCAGGGGATTGATCGTTCAACTCAGGAATAGTGTCGCTAGGATTATAAAGCCTACTAAACTAGGTCTAGAGGTGAGGGATGATTCTGTTTGTATTTTTTTATATTTTATGAAAGCAAGTAAAATCTCGGGTTTTGAAGGAGTGGGCGGAATTAGTTGCTAGTCAACTAACCCAATTAACTACAGATGCAATCAAAATAAAATAAAAGGAAATGAAAATAAACTAATATGATTATGTGGTGAAAACAATAATGAGAAAAGATGTGTTTACTTAGATTTCATTACTCCCTAGATATCTTTTACCGGTTGATTAGCTTGTTACAATTGCATGGGTGACGGGTTATATTCCTTAATACTAGTCGTAGGGCCGTGTACAATATTCCCTAACTCTATTATCTCCTACTTCACTCCTATGTCGAGCCGGCTAAAAGCTCCTAACATGGGATCACTAGAATTCACTTATGCATTAAATACAATCAAAAATCGTAGTACACCTCCGATCATGTTTCTTAAGACGTTCAAGCAAGTTACCAATGGAAGTCTGCCAATTTTCTTAAGCCTAACATCGAATACAATCATCCACAACAATTATAAACAAACCATCAACCAATAATCAATATCTAGGTTTCACTACATCTAAGCAAACACAATAAAAACCTAGCCTAGCATGTTAAAAGAAATATAAGTATAAGATAGAATCACACAACACATAGACATATCGTATGATTATTGGAAAACTTATCTTCAATTAAGCATGGATGGAACAAGGGTTAAAACCCTTATTTTTACAGAAAATTCGTCTAGGGTTTAAGCTCTCCAAAGTTCTCCTAATGTTCCACACATAATGAATGAAAAATTGGAAAAATATATATAGAGAATACATCTTGACGGCGTCACGTTGTAGCTTCTGACGCCGTCAACTCGTCGCCAAATTAAGGGTCGTATTGCCTAGATCATGTCTTGACGCTGTCATGTAGAAATTGAGCTATGGGCCGTCACTTGTAAAATGACCCTGACGGCCTTGGTGACGCCGTCAGGTCAATTACACTAAAAATGTTCTGGGCCGTCACGTGTATTTTCCACTTCCACCTCTTTTTCCAAGCTTAACGCCGTCATGTGTATAGTCTTGACGTCGTCAGGTACTGTTCCCAACAAGGATTTTGAGACTTTGCCATTTTCTTCACTTTTATGCTCCAAAAACGTCCAAAATGCTTCATTTTCCAGTTTTCTCCTCAAAAGTACCTAAAATGACAAAAGGAATGATTTAGGGCAGTAATTGATCAAATAATCACTAATTCGGGCTTAAATGACCCCCTAAAAGCGGTACACTTTTCGCCTTATCAAATACCCTTACACTTGAGATTTGCTTCTCCTCAAGCAAATGCGCTTTTATTCTAATCAAAATATAAGTTAGGGGTCATTTAACACTAATATAAAAGTAATTACAACAAATAATCGTTCCACTAAAAACAAAAAACAAGCACGGAGGTCATACACTAGCACCGCACAAATAGTGTTTAGATACTCACATCTCTCGGGTGTATTAAAGTATATATCACAATATGGATATGGAAAACATCTCTCACTACCTGTCATAGCAAATAGATTACCATAGGCTTAGGAAAGGATAAAACCTCCACCACTTGGCGTAAGCACCTACGATAAACTATCAAAGGGGTCTTTTAAAGGGTTATAACGTGAGGTGTAGGGATATGGAAAACACGGGTTTGTTGGATAAAGGCAATATTTACAGGTGGCGAGTTAATCATCTTGATTAATTACATGTACAAAATGGCGTTGCTAAGCCAAGACTCAACTCGACTTAAGCTAACCAAAATCTAACAAACTATGAAACAAACATACAATGAAACGGGATGGTAGTCCGTATGTTTTTCTCTTTTTCTCTTTTTTTATTTATTTATTTTTTTTCATACACTCTTGCCCTACCATCCAAAATAATACATCATAGGGAATTTGCATTACCCTTACACTTGAACTTTTACATACTTTACAATAAACTAATCTAATGAATCGAATTAAGATAATCAAAACACTTAGAGTACTTTTTAAGATTAATGCACATATGGGGTAATATATTGATGTCTTCCCCATTACTCCATAACACTAGTACTTTACCCATGAGTCCCAATCGTCCCAAAACAATATGTACAAGATATGATTCGACTTAGCAACCATGTAATCAATTAGACAATTAACTAAGGGTTTAAACAAATAACAATAATGCACTAAAGATGAGTGCATACAAGGAAGGCTAAGGTGATTTGGTTGCACATTTGGGTGGATTGTGAACGAATTCTTCCTTTAAGTAAGATGCTTAAAGTTAGAAATGAAAAGATAGGCTCGGAGGGGTGTACTAGGGGTTTCGTGTACTAAAAATGATTACAACGCTAAGGTGTGAGAAAATTAATTGACTTCGCTAGTCAAGTAATATGACTTAAATGGTCAAGTAATTATGATACAGGTTTAACACAAGGGTGATCCTAATTCCTCTTATCATGTAGTAAATCCTACTACACGAATGTAGTCTCACTAGCAGTCTCGAGATGCATCACTAACGTAAGTTCTAGAATCTAAATACTACCGGTACACTCATAAGCACTAAAGGCGAACCTCACATATTTGGGTGGAAATTTATTTAAGTGGTACGGTTTTGTGCTAGTCATACAACTCGTATCCATGAGACGCTTGTTAAGGCTAAAGTGTCACTCTTAAATGTTGTAAAAAAATTTAAATTTGGCGCTAAAATTGCCCTAGCAAGTATTTCTCGTAGTTTTATTACACACCTACTATCAAACAAACAAACTCAAGTGCAATTGTATCCTATAAGGTATCATCATTTACCCTCCCCTTACACTTAGGATGAACATTGTCCCCAATGTTCAATTAAAGGATGTAAAAGTAAAGCAGGTAAAAGAATGAAAACAAATACTCCCCTGATTCGTTCGATGTGGATAGTGTGTCAACAAGGTTAGATCTTCCTCCAAGAAAATGAACTTTGAAAGCTTCTCTCCAGAAATATAAATAATCTTCTTGTCATATATGACCTGTTAAAACTGAGAAAACAATTAAGGCAAACCTCGCGTAAAATCGGCGGCAATCTATATATACTAAAAAATCCTAGAAAGAAAATTAAGATATAATGCTTGTGGAATGAATGTTTGCAGATTTCCTGGAGTTTATAAAACTAAAGAATCAACAAAAACTTTAAGACTCCGGCTTAAACAAAACTCGCAAAATTTTTCAGAATTTTAGTACCTGACGCCGTAAGGTTGTAACTCCTGACGCCGTCAGAATGTTCCTGGAAAAATCTTATGTTAAGTTTCTAGAAAATTTCTGGAAAAACTTATGCCTTATTTCCTGGAAAATCCTGCAAAACATCATTATGACTCGATACAAGCATTTGACTCTAACAAATACTAATATACATGCTCATTTCATATTGTAGTGAATCATGCTCATTTTCATTCTTATAAACAAATTTGGATCTCCCTTACACTTAGATTTTGCAAAATACCTTTATATGTAATTAAGACGAAGTTAAAAACAAAATAAAGCATTTTCACAATTTACTTTGAAACATGATCTACCGACAATAAAAATAAAGCACGCATACGGAAACAAATAAAATCAAACAAATAAAAACAAACAAAACATGGGTTGCCTCCCAAGAAGCGATTTTCTTTATTAACGAGTCTTGTAGCTAGACTCAAGGTCACGGGCTATCCTATGTGAGTGAGTTCCTCATCGAGGATATCTTTGGGATCAAACTTATGCTTCAATTTCCTATTGGTTCTCTTAGTTCGGTATGACTTCTCAAACTTTTCTCCATCCGGATCATATAGAATAATCTTCATATGCCATGATCCATCACCTTCCTTAGGTGGCTTGTCCCAATTCCATTTACACTTATCCCCTTCCCTTTTCCACTTGTTCATTCCTAAATTGATAGGCATCACTCCTAGGAATTCAATCATTTTCCTAAAGACTAAGGGATCCTCAAAAAGGGTTTAGTTCTTCATCCCTAGCTATGAGTTGCTCTACCGAATGCGTTTTATTTATAAACTCCTCTTCTAAACAAAATGGGCGTTGAGGTGCTATAAAGTCTCTATTAACCCAAGGTCCGTATCTAGATGGTCTCCTATTCAAATCTACCCAATGAGGTGTCGGTTCCTCATTAGTGTCATAAGCATGCTTCTTAACATCATAGACTGACCAAGTGTCTCCTTCTCCTACCGATATCCTAGATTCCTTACAATCGATCATCGCACTTGCGGTAGCTGAGAATCCTCTTCCTATTAACAAAGGGCATGTAGTGTCACTGACCATATCAAGGACGTGGAAATTGGTTAGTATAGTTAATTTCCCTATATGCACTAGTACGTCCTTCACTACCCCTACCGGATATGCTACACTACCATCCTCAAGACCTATAATTACCTCCGTGTCATTTAATTTTCCCGGCTTAAGAGTGGTGTAAAGGGACAAAGGAAGTAAATTAAGGCTTGACCCAAGATCGGCTAATGTGTCGAAAGTTTCAGAGTTCCCGATCCTACAAGGTAAAACAAATATGCTCGGATAATCTAATTTCTTAGGCAACTTATTCCGAACGAAGGCGGTCCCATTCTTACCCAACTTAAGCTTCTCCTCATATTTCTCTAAAAGGGCGTTGTAGTAGGGAGCTCTTGCTAAAACTTCAATAACCGGACGTTCAAGGCGAATTTCCTTGAATTCATCATCAAGGTTTTGTGGAGGAGGTGTTTCAATTATGCTTTTAACCGGTTTAATATCAGATGTTTTATTCGATTGGTCCTTTTGAAGAATTTGGGTTTACTTGAAACACGTATTCATTGCTTTGACCGAATAATATTGTGGACAAGAAGTAGGTGATGAAACCGATGATATGGGATTAACATTTAGTTTCGGGTTCTTGACCGTGTCGCTTGGGAGTGCTCCCATTTCTCGGTCATTGAGAGCTTTCAATAATGTGTCAATTTTATTGGTCATCTCACTTTGCTTTTGTTTGAAATCGGCTTCAAACTTAGCTATGCGAGCTTCTTGAGATGCCATAAACTTGGACATCAATCCTTCAAGATTATTGGTGCTACCATAGTTATTGGAAGGATTGTTGTTGAAAGTACGGTTAGAGGGTGGACCGTTTGGTTGGTAATGATTAGGTGGATTGGAAGAATTTTTTTTGGGGCATGGTTTGGTTTTGTTTCTACCTAAGCTTCGGGTGATTTTTCCAAGAAGGATTGTAGGAATCACCATAAGGGTTTGGCTCGGGTTTGAAAGTGTACCACTTGTCTCCCGCTTCGTCAGTATGCGAGGATGCGTAATCCGCAAAAGCTTGTCCGGTGAGTTCCACGCAATCACGAGTGTCATGGGGACCACTACATAATTCGCATGAAGAAGTGATTTTGTTCACTTGGCTTGAAGGCTTAGGAGCTTCGTAGGATTTCATGAGAAACTTGACTTGGTCCTCAAGTTCCATGATCCTACGGTCGGGAGTGCTAGAATTGTTCGAAGGCAAAGATATTACCTTGACCGTTTTTTTCAAATCACGGGGATCATTCCAACTTTCGTTGTCATGGAGAGCAAGATCTTCTATGAGTTCCCATGATTCTTCCGCACTTAGATCACGTAGCTTGCCACTGGCCGATTGGTCAATGGTTCGCCTTGTGGAGAGATCGATATGGTCATAGAAGATTTGGACATGGAGCCAAAGATCTATGCCATGATGAGGGACTTTTTGGAGTAAGTCCTTGAAACGAATCCATGCTTCATAGAGAGTTTCACCTTGACGTTGTTGGAACATCAAGATGTCATTTCTAAGCTTGGTAGTTCTCCCCGGTGGGAAAAATTGAGCAAGGAAACGAGAAGTGAGATCATCCCAAGAGGTGATGGATCCCGCGGGTAGACGTTCAAGCCATTGACTAGCTTGGTCACGTAGAGAGAATTGGAATAGACGTAATCGGGTCGTCTCTCTAGTTGCAACATCAAGGTCTATGGAATCTATGATTTTTAGGAAATTCTTGAGATGTTGATTAGGATCTTTGGAACGAAGTCCATGGAATGCACATCCGCTTTGCACCAACCGGATGGTGTCGGATCGCAAGGGAGACACATTGGCTCCTTGAGTGAGCTCAATGGTGTTCCGATAGCCTTGGTGGCTAGGACGGGAATACTCTCCTAAAGTTCGGGGTCTAGGAGGTTGGTCTGGTTGTGGTAGGTTTTGTGGGTGGTTTTGTTGTGGTGGGTTGATGGGTTCAAGGATATTACCACCTTCCATGATGTCGGATGGTAATGGTTACGAACAAAGGAACAAAGAAATGAGATAGACTAAAGAAAACCTAAAAATAAAAATAAAAATCTTACTAGAAAGGAATATAGCAAGTAGACCTAATAAAAAGAAATTCTAACCTAGACAATAACTATTCCCCGGGCTGCGGCGCCAAAAACTTGATACACGGGATTGCACCCTCGCAACAGGTTTTACCTCTCAAGGGATCTTGAGTAGCTTACAATCCCCGCCAGGCAGTGTACCTGATCGTTGAAGTATAGTATAGTGACAAGTACCGGGGGATTGATCGTTCAACTCAGGAATAGTGTCGCTAGGATTAGAAAGCCTACTAAACTAGGTCTAGAGGTGAGGGATGATTCTTTTTATATTTTATGAAAGCAAGTAAAATCTCGGGTTTTGAAGGAGTGGGCGAAATTAGTTTCTAGTCAACTAACCCAATTAACTACAGATGCAATCAAAATAAAATAAAAGGAAATGAAAATAAACTAATATAATTATGTGGTGAAAACAATAATGAGAAAAGATGTGTTTACTTAGATTTCATTACTCCCTAGATATCTTTTACCGGTTGATTAGCTTGTTACAATTGCATGGATGACGGGTTATATTCCTTAATACTAGTCGTAGGGCCGTGTATAATATTCCCTAACTCTATAAGCTCCTACTTCACTCCTATGTCGAGCCGACTAAAAGCTCCTAACATGGGATCATTAGAATTCACTTATGCATTAAATACAACCAAAAATCGTAGTGCACCTCTGATCATGTTTCTTAAGACGTTCAAGCAAGTTACCAATTGAAGTCTGCCAGTTTTCTTAAGCCTAACATCGAATACAATCATCCACAACAATTATAAAGAAACCATCAACCAATAATCAACATCTAGGTTTCACTATATCTAAGCAAACATAATAAAAACCTAGCCTAGCATGTTAATAGAAAGATAAGCATAAGATAGAATCACACAACACATAGACATATCGTATGATTATTGGAAAACTTATCTTCAATGAAGCATGGATGGAACAAGGGTTGAAACCCTTAATCTTACAGAAAATTCGTCTAGGGTTTAAGCTCTCCAAAGTTCTCCTAATGTTCCACACATAATGAATGAAAAATTGGAAAAATATATATAGAGAATACATCCTGACGGCGTCACGTTGTAGCTTCTGACGTCGTCAACTCGCCGCCAAATTAAGGGTCGTATTGCCTAGATCCAGTCTTGAAGCTGTCATGTAGAAATTGAGCTCTGGGCCGTCACTTGTAAAATGACCCTGACGGCCTTGGTGACGCCGTCAGGTCAATTACACTAAAAATGTTCTGGGCGGTTACATGTATTTTTCACTTCCACCTCTTTTGCCAAGCTTGACGCCGTCATGTGTATACTCTTGACATCGTGAGGTACTGTTCCCAGCAAGGATTTTGATACTTTGCCTTTTTCTTCACTTTTATGCTCCAAAAATGTCCAAAATGCTTCCTTTTCCAGATTTCTCCTCAAAAGTACCTAAAATGACAAAAGGAACGATTTAGGGCAGTAATTGATCAAATAATCACGAATTCGGGCTTAAATGACCCCCTAAAAGCAGTATACTTTTTGCCTTATCAAATACCCTTACACTTGAGATTTGCTTGTCCTCAAGCAAATGCGCTTTTATTCTAATCAAAATACAAGTTAGGGGTCATTTAACACTAATATAAAAGTAATTACAACAAATAGTCATTCTACTAAAAACCAAAAACAAGCACGGAGGTCATACACTAGCACCTCACAAATAGTGTTTAGATACTCACATCTCTCGGGTGTAATAAGGTATATATCACAATTTGGAAATGGAAAACATCTCTAACTACTTGTAATAGCAAATAGATTACCATAGGCTTGGGAAAGGATCAAACCTCCACCACTTGGCGTAAGTACCTAGGATAAACTATCAAAGAGGTCTTTTAAAGGGTTATAACGTGAGGTGTAGGGATATGGAAAACACGGTTTTGTTGGATAAAGGCAATATTTACTTGTGGCGAGTTAATCATCTTGGTTAATTACATGTACAAAATGGAGTTGCTAAGCCAAGACTCGACTCGACTTAAGCTAATCAAAATCTAACAAACTATGAAACAAACATAAAATGAAACGGGATGGTAGTCCGTATGTTTTTCTCTTTTTTTTTTCTTTTTTCTTTTTTTTTTCATATACTCTTGCCCTACCATCCAAAATAATACATCATCGGGAATTTGCATTCCCCTTACACTTGAACTTTTACATACTTATCTTGTAATGGACTCCTTGTGTCCTATAAAATGAGGTCCTAGGTTTAGGTTTGATAGACGTATCAATAGCGAAAGCTTCAAGGTGTAACGCTAGTGACAACAAAGATCACTCGTATTATTCTTAATAATATTGAACCTATCAAGTTTGGTTAATCCCTGTGTTCTTACTGATTTATTCATAAACAACTCATATACATCACTTAAACATATCTTCTAAGTACTTTGTGGTAAATTCCGCGTGCTACAAAGTATATACTCAAAGTATCCATCTAACACACGGCGTGTGTTTAGATCCTCATCAAGTGGTGTCAGAGCCAGGTTCTGATACTTTGAATTAGAAGATCCAAAGAATTCAACTAACTTTTGCAAGTCCAATGTAAATGGAGAATAATCAGTTGAATGTTGCAATAAGGCTTCCAAAGCTCAAACTCAATGAGTATGAGATGTGGAGGATAATGATAGAGCAGTACTTTCTTGTACAAGATTATGCTCTATGGGAAATCATCATGTATGGTGATTCATTCAAGCCTGGTACTTCTATAGAAACAATTGATGCAAAGGCTGTACAGAAGCTTAATATTGGTCCAGTCACCAATGAAGAGAGGCTTTATTAGAAGAATGACCTGAAGGCAAGAAGCTTACTGCTAATGACCCTTCTTAAGGATCAAATCATAGCCTTTAGCAAATACAAAACTGCTAAGACCTTATTTGAAGAGATCTGCTCAATTTTTGGTGGCAATGATGCTATCAATAAGACCCAAAAAACATTGTTGAAGGCAAATTATGGAAACCTCTCTTCAACAAATAATGAGTCTATTGATAGTATCTTCACAAAACTCCAAAAGATTGTAACATAATTGACTGTGTTTTGCATTGAGGTAGAAAGGGAATGTTAATACAAATAATGTCAAAAACGTTATTCACATTATTCGATCTTCTCGTGTTTTGATAATCACAAAATATAAAGACATGTTACGTAAAGTTACAGTTTATAAGTTTTTAATCGAGCAAGCTCGTTTCTTCTACGTAGCTGCTACAACATCACTTCAGGTATGAACAAACATTATACCGTCATTAGTTAAGTGATCAAAGAGTTTTATTTTCTCCCAAACTTACATTTTTAAGTTTGACAAAACATTTTCACAAAGGTATTTTTGTGTTTTTAAAGAAATGTTTTATTGAGAAAATATATTCAAATTCAAATCTATAACAGCTATTCCCCCCCCCCCCCCCCAAACAGCTAAGTTTTCACCAGATAAGTTTTTACCACGTTAGGACAAAAATGGGAGCGTTTTGTCGGGACTGCCCTTAAAGTTGCCGGCGGTCCCTTAGTGATAAAGGACCGTCGCCTATTTATGGGACTGTCTGTCTCACTCCTGTCGTCTATAAATACTGAACTGTTACACTTCAGAAAATAGACTTCCACACACACAAAAACTTTCTGGTCTATGTTCATTTTATCTTTGATCACTATAACATGTCAATATATGTTTATAGGTAATTTCCTCTTCCATCAAGTGCAAGAGAAGAACTCTCGACGCAGATGAAGACTCGTGATGTTATAGGTGTCCACACACAAACGTAACAAGTGTTACGGTGATAGGTTCTGTAAATAATGTCATTATTTTCCGACTTGTGTGTGAGTCGAGGATGGGGATATTTGTGTGAGCTTGGATGGTGATGTAGATCCAAGAAGTCTTGTAACTAGATTAGTTCATGTATTTGATGTGATGAGAGTGATGTCCTAGTGTGTAGGTTAGGACTTAGTCGAGTCATTGTGTAAAGACTTGGATCGGGTGATGATCCAAGTGAGTCATGTATGAAGGCTTGGTTCGGGTGAAGAACCAAGTGAGTCAAGTGTTTGAAGGCTTGGTTCGGGTGAAGAACTAAGTGTGTCAAGTGTGTGAAGGCTTGGTTCGGGTGAAGAACCAAGTGCATCAATTATGTGAAGGCTTGGATCGGGTGAAGATTCAAGTTGGACAAGAGTGCTTGTTTGTGTGGCCACGTGGGCCTTGGAGTAGATTGGTTCTAGCTACGATTAGAACTCGACATTATGCTTAGTGTCGTTGAGCCTTGTGTAAGCATGTGTACGGATTGCTCTACTTGAATGAGTGTGTTGATATAGTGATTGATAACTCTCGAGTGTGGTACTCAGGGAGTGGAGTAAGACGGACAGTGAGCTTCGTGCCGAACCACTATAAATTGCCGCGTCTCTTGGTTGTGTTCTTTCCTTACTCTTTACTTTACTTTTTTTATTTGTGTATGTTAGTAGCTAAATTGACATCACATAACTAGTAGAATTCAACAAGTTTGCAAATGTAAATTAACCAGACCTAAAACATCGAAACGCTTTACAAAGTTAAAAGAAGCGGTGAAACTATTCAACCCCCCTTTTAGTTTATACAAGACCTCAACTTTGAAGTTTTTAAGGAGTTTACCTTCTGAGTTTCACACTAATGTTATTGTATGGGAAAACAAACCATAAATTGAAACAATGAAACTCAATGATCTTTACAATAATTTTAAAATTATTGAGCAAAGATTGAAGAAGGCAGGAAAGCTAAGTAAAAGTTCTGGGAACTTAGCTCTTATATCATCACCTGTAGATGACTGTTCTGATGATGAAAGTAATGAAGATGAAGATACTGCTCATATTGCTGTTTGCACTGGCAGTGGAAGTGTTACCACTGCTAGCTCTAAAAAGAAGGTTGCTGGACTTGGAGACCCTACCTTCTATGCTTTTCTCTCAAGCCAAGTTAGTGGTTCACTTATAACTCATGAAGATCTGGAGAAAGTGGATGATGATGATCTGGAAGAGATGGATATGAAGTGGCAGGTTGCACTTCTAAGTATGAAGGTGTTAGCCTTAAAAGTAATGTTATATTCGGGAATAGCATCTCCTTCTATGTACAAGGACTAGTTTAGACAATAGTGCTAAGTTAGGCTTGTATTCTAGTATAAATACCCCTCCTAGTCTCAACTAGGAGGGTTGGATGTCTCATTGTAACACAAGGTGTGTGTGGTTTCCTTCTTTCTCTCTCTAGAAAACACACACACCTTCCTCATTCTTTTAATCTAATAATACCATGTTTATTCTTTATTTTGAGCATCCCCGACCTCCTGAAGGTGTTTCTTGGTCATAACAAGTGGCATCAGAGCTAACCGGGAGCGAATAGTGGTGTTTTTGGGTGAAAAAATCGGATCTGGTACTGTTCATCAGATGATTATCGAGTTTGGCAGCTTTTTATCGAGTTAGGGTATCGAGTTTGAGATCTGATTATCGAGTTAGGATTATTTTGGCGAGTTAGAATATTCTGTTTAGCGAGTTAGAGTATGTTTTAGCGAGTTAGAACACATTTCAGCGAGTTAGAACATTTTTCAGCGAGTTAGAATCATTTTTTAGCGAGTTAGAACATGTTTTAGCGAGTTTGAAATTTTTCATCGAGTTAGATATTCAGGGTTTACCGAGTTTCTATATTGGCGAGTTAGGCTCGGTTCCTTATCGTTCATCGAGTAAGGATTTTTATTTGGTTAACATAAACGAAACTCTGCCAAAATTGCTCAAGGTTACCGAGTTAGGTTGTTTTACCGAGTTACAAAGTTATCAAGTTATAAGGCTTACGAGTTACAAGGCTTACTGAGTTTGAAACTTACCGAGTTTGAAGCAATCTACCGAGTTTTAACGTTCAATTTTTACGCGAAATTCAAAGTTTGGGATAACGTTGAAAATTTTGGCCCGAAATTCAAATTTTTAGGCCAAAATTCAAATTTTTTCGGTGAAATTTGGCGTAAAAATTTTCAAAACTCAAAATTTTCTGGTAACCTTAGAATTGCATTTCATGGTGATTTCCAAATTATGGGCGAGAAAATTTTCCAATTCTATTTTTGGAGGGAAACTATGAAATCACTACGAATAAACCAGATTGAATTTCAAGATTCACCAAAACACACCACGTTTTGCTTAAACGATCCTGATCAAGAATCACAATCAAATAACAACGGCTAGTATCGGATATTTGTGAATATGGGGATAATTCGTTATTATTTATTCGGGTTTGAAGTAATGTTTTACGGGCACGTGTACTTATTTCATCTTCTTTATTTCTTCACTTCCGCGAAGATGACTTGTTTGGGCATATATTAATGGTGACGAAGACTTGGATATCTAGTTACTTTTGTGATTCTTTCTCTCTATACTCACAAAGTAGCTATCACTTTAAGGAGTTACGTTGTAGTGCTCAGTGTCTCATGTAGTTGAGGATATGTCAAGATGGATTGTGCTTATTACACTTCTTTAGGGGTATAAGGTACACCGTTCTTAGTCACAGGATAGTACAAGCTTAAGTCACAAGTCTGAGGGATTTTACTTCATTCTCTAGTTCGTCATATCGGGTTATCTTCATATGGGATTTTACTCAACTTGACACATGACTTCCCTTTCTTGATAAATTGTGTAATACATGCATAGTGATTAGCTGAAAAAACACATTTTTGACATGTAGGACAGACAAATTCAACATTCTTGTTTAACACAGCAACTGTAACTTTGTCACTACAGTCATTTGGCGATTGATTTTTATTCGAAGAAGACTTTGAATTCATGGTGTTTTGATATACGTACCTAACATTCTCTTTTGCGCAACTACTCTTAGATGCAAGCCACTCCCTAGTGTTTTGTTGATTGTTCCTAGGTAATGGTTTACTACTACTAGCAGTGCTTTGGAATCTTGTAGAATTCATCACACTAGGTTTTGCGCCTAAAATTCCGTCTTTTCGAAGTTGTGTCTTTTCCCTAGCTTCTTCTAGATGGTGATTGTGGACCATGTCGTTAGAACCAACAGATTCTTTAACAGTTTTTGTAGTCACATTTGGTGTACTATTCCTAGAAGGGCCAGGTGCACTCACATTTGTGTTACTTTCAACAACCAATTTTTGTTTATCAACAATCTTTTTATTTTCACTTTGATGGGGCAAGGGTGTTAAAGATCTGGAGAAAGTGGATGATGATGATTTGGAAGAGATGGATATGAAGTGGCAGGTTGCACTTCTAAGTATGAAGGCAAAGAAATTCTGGCTAAGGACAGGAAGGAAAATTATCATTAATGGTAATGAAACTGCAGGATTTGATAAGAAAAAGATGGAATGTTTCAACTGTTACAAGTTGGGACACTTTGCTAGCGAATGCAGAAAACCAAGAAAGCCAGACAACAGATCCACTTGGTACAAGTAAGAGAAGAAGAAGGAGCCAACTATGGAAGAACCAAAAGCTATGTTAGCCATTGATGGTGTCAGCTATGACTTGAGTTACATGGCTGATGAGGAAGAAGAACCTTCAGAATCTGCAATGGTGGCAACTGAACTAGCATCTCATGGCTTTCTCTGATTTTGAGGTACATTCTAATGACAGTTGCTCTAAATCATGCAAAGCTTTAAAAGAGTGTGATAGACTTAGGGAAATTTTGGAAAAACAAACCACTGAATTAATGGACTCTAACTATAAAAGTGGTTTGTTTGTCTTAGAAACACAAATAGAGCACTTTAGAGCAAATGAGTCTAAATTTAATGATGACATTGCTGTGTTAAAAAGGGATTTAGACTACAAGATTGCAGTTAATGAGGCTCTTAGAGAAGTATTAGAAAAGCTCAAAAAGGCTAATGAAAATGTTAAGATAACATGTGATACATTAGCTTATCAATCTAGGAGAATAGATAAAATTTAGGAAGCTCAGGTAGTTAATATGGCTAAATCAGGTGTAGGATACAAGTCAGTTCCTCCACCATTAAGAGGTGTTCCATCACCTCCAGGTATAGACCTAGCATATACAGGGATAGAAGAGTTTCAAGAACCAATTATGTCTTTTGTTCCTAAATTTGTAAAGAATGCTATTGATGAAAAGGTTAAGGTAGAGACTGATGCCTTTGAGAGTGCTAGTGATTCATCTCTAGTGGATGAAAGTCTTAAGAATAAGGAAGAAACCAGTGTTCCCAAAGTTGTTAAAGCTGATAATGAGGAGCCTAGGAAACAAGTTCATTAAACTAGGCCAACTATAAAATATGCTGAGATGTATAGAAACAAGTCACCAGCTCCTAGGGGAAACCAGAGGAACTGGAATACAATTTGGTAGTGATTTTGTGATGAATAACAAAGCATGTCATATCTGTGGAAGTTTTAATCACTACATGTTAATTGTAACTACCATAAGGGAAGAAGGGAAGTTTTTGGGAACAAAAGGGTGAATGAAAACAATTTTCAAAAATATACTCACCCTCATTCACACAGTAATATGATTCCCAGAGCAGTTCAATTAAAATCTGGCATTAAATCTTTTACAACTGCTAGAAAAGTTAACATTGCTTACCTAAAATCACCTGTTACAAGTGCACAACCCAATAAAACTTTTGTTAAATCAGCACAAATAGGTAAAAGGACCTTTTATGAGAAAAAGGTTGTTTACAATCAGAAGTGGGCACCAAAATCTAAAATTTCTAACCCAGCAGTTCCCACTACTAGGCCAAAAGTTACCACTACTGGTCATGTAAACAAGAACAGGGTAAATTTTGGAAATGTTGTGAAGGCCTTAGCACGTTGGGAACGGAAACCTAAAGGAATAAACACCTCTAACAATCCCAATGTTTTATCAATGACCTTTGATAGATACAATTATATTGATGCACGAGGCAGATCCAAGTCAATTGTGGCTTGGGTCTCCAAAAGGAACTAATTCCTTTGTTTTATGTGCAGGAACATCTAAAGACTAAAGAATATCTAGGCTATTCAGACAGTGGATGTTCAAGGCACATGACTGGCAATAAGTCCTATCTCATAGATTCCAAACCTTTTGATGGACAATTTGTCAGCTTTGGAGGTGGAGTTGGTGGTAAAGTTTCTGGCAAAGGCACTATTAAAGCTAGAAACTTGGATTTTGAAAATGTGTACTATGTAAAAGAGCTTAAGTACAATATCTTTAGTGTGTCACAGATGTTTGATAAGAAAAACAGAGTTCTGTTTACTGATAATGAATGTTTTGTCCTCTCTAAAGATTATAAGTTACCTGATGAAAGTGAGGTTCTACTTAAAATTCCTAGAAAAGGCAATCTATACAGTATTGATGTAAAGAAAATTGTTGCTAAAGATGATCTTACTTGCTTGCTTGCAAAGGCCCCATTAGATGAGTCCATGTTGTGGCACAGAAGGCTTGGTCACATTAATTTTAAAACCATTAACAAGATTGTGAAAGATGGTTTAGTCAGAGGGTTGACAGAGAAGAGATTTGAGAATGACCAAACCTATGTGGCCTGTCTTAAAGGCAAGCAACATAGAGCTTCTTGTAAGACCAAGGCCAATAACTCTATTGCTCACCCTCTCTATATGTTGCATATGGACTTGTTTGGTCCTACATCTATGAGCAGCATAAACTTAAAGAAATATTGTCTTGTTGTGACTGATGATTTCAGCAGGTTTACATGGGTTTTGTAGGACCGTAGAACAACCTTAATCACTAATGAATGAAGCCTTAATCTTAGAGAGAGAAAGTAAGTAGAGAGAGAGAGTGAGTGGGAACTCTAGTGTGTGAAATAATGACCTTGATATAACTAAGAGAACCAACCTCTCAAATGAGGTTTACAAGAGTATTTATACTCATAGTCTAGGGCTTCACATATCTTATACATTATTACATTAATGGCCCTTAGATTTTTACAAAACATGAATACTAAGCATAAACTTCGTCATAATGATATTCTAAAGCAACCTATACCAATACATTAATGACCGACACTTTTTATAAATAAAAATACGATTCTAACAATGTCCCCCTAAGTGTTGGTCATTGAGGTTGCGCGACATCATCATCTTTGTCTTTAAATTTAACATTTATATCTCTTGACGTCTTTAAGAATCACTAGATGAATCATAGTTCCAGTTCATTATGCTTCATTGTTGTTGAAGTGATCCAATGATGTCATCTGCCTTTCGTCACTTCTATGTTTGTGGTGGTTGTCTGCCATTCCAACATGCTCATACGTCTTAAGTCTTTGTGATACATGCTTTTGTCGTTCCCGTTCTTTCACTTTGATCTTTGTCACTTTACTTTGTAGATTCTTCTTTTTGGCGTAGAATCTTTCTTTGCCCGTTGTTATCCTTTGATCTAAGTGAGAACTTTCCTTTGACTTTGTGATGCATGTATGAGCATGTGAAATCTTTTGCCATGGAGATGATGTATAGCTGCAAGTAAACAGTTAGCAATAAACAACCGGTACTTACAGATAAGGAATTAGAGATTGTCAACATCATAGTGTGAAGACTCCTTCTAACCCTTACCAAGGCCGTTCCCATGTCAGATACTCCCGAAGGAGCTTACGAGACCTACTAAGTAGCTCAATGACTGGGTGAGTCACTGGGGATCACTCCACAACTGTAGAATGTTTGAAACCACCGCGAACACTAAGCGTAACCCATAAAGAATTACCGAAGTGACCTGCTGTCAGGGCTTCTTGATGTTGACCATGGCATTAATTTCCATTCAATCATTGAGAATCACAAATGTGAGTCCTCTCATAAATGTTCTGGCAGATTGCTAAGATCTGCGTAAGACTCTTAAGTTTACATCTGGCATCCTTATTGTTGGACAACCAATGTAGAAATATTATGTGTTCCTATGAGATCTTTTGATGAATCTCGGGGCTCTAGATTCGATAAGTGCACATTTGGTTTCCTATGCGGAGATTAGGGAGAGGTCTCCTGTTTCAATATCAACCATCTCTAAGAGACAGGTCGATAGATTACGCCGGTTCCCCGTGAGAATGAAACAAGCTCTTTTAAGAGAACTTGAGTGGCTAAAAGGTTAAGTCCAGTGCGTCACTGGGTCCATGACGTCTTTATCTTCAATACCGGCGTCACCTTAGTAACAACCAGTAGCATACGAATTGAACCCGGTGTCTGCCCTAAGGTTGAACATATGGAGGGCTATTTCTTTTCACCCTTTTTCATAACTTTTCTTTTTAATTCTTCAACCCTTCTTTCTCCTTTCTTATTTTCTCCTTTTTTCAATCATACCTAAGGACTTCTAATTCTACTCTATTGGAATAGTCCTTGGGTAGATCCCTCCGGCTCTGGCGGATCATAGGACGGTTTTTCCTAACCTTAGTCACCTTATAACTCCATGACTATCCTATAATTGCCATGAAACCATTTTATTGAAAATCTCTCAAAGTGTTTATGATAATAAAACACATTGTTGTTACCACTTTGAGAGTTTTGCAACTTTTGAAGGACTCCCCCTTCACATGTGCTCATGGATTTTTAAGAAATTTGCACATGCGTGAGGAGTTTGCACTTTTTGAATTGATCCACTTTCAGTGACATGACCGATTCGAGACACGCTTACATTACTAGTTAGACTAGCTTGAAATTATTACCCGTCCTGGTCAAGTCCAAAGAAAGTCTCTCGATACGGTATATTCTACTAAGACAAGTCCTATTCGAGACACGCTTACATCACTAGTTAGACTAGCTTGAAATTATTACCTGTCCAGGACAAGTCTTTTCGATTACTGACATTTTAAGCTTTGTCAATTCATTGGTACATTCTGAGTCGAGCTCTTTTGAGATTCAGTCACAATCTTTAAAAATCTTTGATCACATTTTAATCATGTCTTTTGCCCCTCAAAAATAGCATATCGTGATATTTTTGATATCAATAGATAAATAAAAAGCTTTTTGGAGAGATAGATAGATTTCATTTTGCATGAATACGGAACATTTTTGATTTTATGAAATACTCCCCCTCAAAACTCGCATATGATTTTGAGAATGTTAAACTTTTTAAAGTTTAGAGGGAGGGAGTCTTCTTGAAGCAAATTTCTGAAAGATAAAGAAGTTTCAGATTTGTTGAATTTTGCATCAAGGTTTTTTGAAAAACAAATACTTCTCTTTGTTTGAATAGGAATGTCGCACTGAGGCGTACAACAGTGTCCATTTTTAGGATAAGTGCACTTTGTTGATGAAAATCATTTTGCGTAGCACTTTCCTTTCTTTGAAAACTTGAGTTGTGCACTGTAACGTGTACACAAGTCATTTTGATGATGATGAGCACCGATTTTGATAGATTTTGAAAATCTTTTTGAAAAAACTTGAAAAGGTGGTGCTCATAATGTAAGAGAATTTTGAAAATCTAATTTATCATTAGATCAACAATCATGGTCTTGAGGTTAAAGATTTTGAAAGTTTTTCTAAAGAAAACTCAAGCCAGATAAGTGTTTGGTTCTCGTTTTAGGATAAGTGCTCAAAAAATATTTGAAATCTTTGTTTGATTAAGCACTTTCCTTTCTTTGAAGCGCGGGTCCTGAACTGATGTGTCCAAAAGCCATATGATTAAGTCCTTATTTGAAATCTTTTCGAGTTGTTATACCCGGACTTAAGTTTTGAGAAGATTTCACTTTGAAGCACGGGTTGTAAGCTGAAGTACTTACAAGCCATTGTAAAGAAACTTTAGAGAAACGACATGTTTTAGAAAAACATTTTTGAAAACTCTCGCTCAAGCATCTGTACATGTCCGTATCATTGTTGAATGATATTTCTAGAAACGTACAGAATATTGATTTATACGAGAGACATGTCATGAGAAGAATATTTTTGGATTTTTGGATTTTATATTGTTTTTGTATTTTTTGAAATTTTAAATTTTTGTATTTTGTTTTTGTTGGTTTTCAAATTTTGTATTTTGTTTTTTTTCAAAAAAATATACAAAGAAGATTTGAAGAAAGAAAAAGTTAAGCTGTGACAAGTAAAAGTGGAGTTAAAAGAGAAACAAGAAAAGGATTTCCACGTGAGATGTTGACGTAAAGTTCTTCTTTACCACAATGGGTGTATGAACTCTCATCACTTTCACAATTACTTGCATCCACAGAAGAAGAATTTGCACAAATAACAGTGTTAGAAGTACATGTTTCCTCACATTGAGGGTGTTCACTTTAAATGGTTGTAGTGGTTGCTACTTCCGTATCCTGATGATTTTCACTATTATTTGTCTTGGTGGCTTGGTGCAACAATCAAGAATCTTTCCTGTGGGAATCCATTTAAGACCAACTGTATTAAAAACTTTTCCCGTGGGAATCCACCTAAGGTAAGATCTAGACATACTTTTCTTATCAGATGCAGCGGAAGTCTCAGTTTTTGAAAAACTACATCCTTTAGATATCCACCTATTAGATTTATTAACTTCTTGCTTCTTATCAACGGGTTTGTTTCGAGTTGGTGTCTTAGTGGATTGGGTCTTGACACATGACTTTCCTTTCTTGATAAATTGTGCAATACATGCATCGTGATTAGCTGAAAAAACACATTTTTGACATGTAGGACAGACAAATTCAACATTTTTGTTTAACACAGCAACTGTAACTTTGTCACTACAGTTATTTGGCAATTGATTTTTATTCGAAGAAGACTTTGAATTCATGGTGTTTTGATATACGTACCTAACATTCTCTTTTGCGTAACTACTCTTAGATGCAAGCCACTCCCTAGTGTTTTGTTGATTGTTCCTAGGTAATGGTTTACTACTACTAGCAGTGCTTTGGAATCTTGTAGAATTCATCACACTAGATTTTGCGCCTAAAATTCCGTCTTTTTGAAGTTATGTCTTTTTCCTAGCTTCTTCTCGATGGTGATTGTGGACCATGTCGTTAGAACCAACAGATTCTTTAACAGTTTTTGTAGTCACATTTGGTGTACTATTCCTAGAAGGGCCAGGTGCACTCACATTTGTGTTACTTTCAAAAGCCAATTTTTGTTTATCAACAATCTTTTCATTTTCACTTTGCTTGGGCAAGGGTGTTGGAGTGACTGGTTTTGTCAAATCCTTTTTCTCATCGACTTTTGGAGCAAACCGTGAAATTGACATTTTTGGTTTTTGAACCGTGTTTAAAACATTTGGTTTCTCCGAAGTCGATGGTTTTGTAAACTTAGTCTCCTCACCCTTCCTTTTTTGACTTTCAAGCTGAGCCCTCAAAAGATCATTTTGCTCTTTCATGTTCTTGAAGGCACGCTCGTACGACAGTTTGTCAAACTTGCATTCCTCCTTTTTTCGACCAAGTTGTTTAAAACATGACACATTTTCTTTTTCAAGCTTTATAAGAGCATTTTCATATTTGGAAACAATTTCGGAGGTCTCAGCTCTCAGTCTTTCATCGTCTTGAACATAATATGTTTGTATGATGATAGACATTTTATCAGTAGTCATAACGGCTTCGAAGAGAGAATCATTTAGGTTTTCCAAAACATTGAATTGCTCAAAAGATTCATTAGCCTTCTTTATCAGGGATTTGTGATCCGTGACGAAGTCAGCTGTTTCTTTCAAAAATGCTTGTTCAAAATGAATTACTCGAGCATGGATGTTATTTATTTGAGGAGAAAATTCATTTTCAAGAATATTTTTAAGCTGTAAATGAACCGTGGAATTCCAGTTGAGCTCATTAAGTCTCGTTTTAGATTCTAAAGTCGTTTTAAGTTGCCCAATTCTGGTTTTAAGATCATCAAGATATCCCCTTGCAACACTTATGCTAAAAGTGTTGTTTGAGGAAATCTGTTCCATGTTAGAAATCGATTTGGAAGCAACTACTTTTTTAGAAAACATTTTTGAGAATGGTCGTTTTATGGAAAACACTGATGGTTCTTTTTGTGGAACAAAAGTAATTCCCGAAAGTTTGTTCAATTTGTTGTAATCAATGAGTTTCAAATCCTTTTGTTTCATTTTATAAATGCTCTCTTCAGCAAGTTCCATCGTTTGCACAGAATCCCGAACGACGGGAGGATCATGTTTGGTGTAAATCACATTACTATTATATAAAACATTCTGTTCTTGCTGAGCTTTCTTGAGATTACAAGGATTTGTGTTACCAAGAGCCATTTTATTTTTTGTATGGTAAATTGGATTAGTTTGATTTGAAATCATTTTCATTGTTTGACTTGACTGACCTGACTTAACCACTAATTCTTCTAGATGTGAAATCATGTGTTCTGACTCTATGATTTTGTCCAAAAGTTTATCTTCTTTCTTTGCAAAGTCCTTTTTCAACTCATCCATTTCTTTTTCAAGATTGGTATAAACTGTTTTTTGTTTTGAAAGTTGGTTTGTTAACTCAGAAATTTCTTGTTTTAAAGAGTTAATGGTTTTTGTTGAACTTATTTCAAGATTAGCAAACTTGTTTTTGCATTCCCTATCTTTAACAAGTAACTTCTTATAACCAATTTCAAGTTCTGACTCGCGTTTTTGTGAATTTGAAAACTTTTTGCATTTTCTTTATATCTCTCAAGCTCAGTGGTCAATTTCTCATTTGCGGCCTTAACATCGCGATTGACCTTTTTCACTTTCTCGATTTCAATGCCACAATTATTTAATAATGATTCAAATAAAGCATGTGTTTCCTCATCATTCTCAGCATGCGGTGAAACGAAGCCTCAATTATGATTCACATCTGGATTTGCTGAAGGAGTATTGCTACTACTTGGCGTATCCAGGGATGTATCATAAGTGGGTGCTTGCTTCTCAGAATGCCGCCGATTTTACGTGAGGTTTGCCATGATTGTTTTCTTAGGTTTAACAGGTTATATTGGACAAGAAGATGATTTATATTTCTGGAGAGAAGCTTTCAATGTTCATTTTCTTGGAGGAGGATTTAACCATGTTATCCATTTATCCACACCAAACGAATCAGGGGAGTATTTGTTTCATTCTTTTACCTTCATTACTTTTATATCTTTTTTACTGAACATTGGGGACAATGTTCAGCCTAAGTGTAAGGGGAGGGTAAATGATGATACCTTAGAGAATGCAATTGCACTTGAGTTTGTTTGTTCAATAGTAGGTGTGTAATAAAACTAAGAGAAATACTTGTTAGGGCAATTTTAGCACCAAATTTAAATTTTTTTACAACATTTAGGAGTGAAGCTTTAGCCTTAATGAGCGTCTCATGGATAGGAGTTGTATGACTAGCACAAAAATCGTACCACTCAAAAAAAATTTCCACCCAAATATGTGTGGTTCGCCTTTAGATTTGTTAGGAAAAGCATTCATTATTAGTGCTTATGAGTGTACCGGTTGTACTTAGATTCTAGAACTTGCGTTAGTGATGCATCCCGAGACCGCTAGTAAGACTACATTCGTGTAGTAGGATTTACTACAAGATTAGAGGCATTAGGATAACCCTTGTGTTAAACCCGTATCATAATTACTTGACCAATGAAGTCATAATTACTTGACTTGTATAGTCAATTAGTTTTTTCCCCACCTTTGCATTGTACTCATTTTTAGTACACGATACCCCTAGTACACCCCTCCGAGCCTATTTTTTTCGTTTCTAACTTTAAGCATTTTACTCAAAGGAAGAATTTGTTTACAATCCACCCCAAATGTACACCCAAATCACCTTAGCCTTTCGTGTATGCACTCATCTTTAGTGCATTATTTTTACATGTTTAAACCCTTAGTTAATTGTCTAACTGATTACATGGTTGCTAAGTCAGGTCATATCTTGTACATATTATTTTGGGATGATTGGAACTTATGGGAAACGTACTATTGTTATGGAGTAATGAGGAAGAACATCATACATTACCCCCATATGTGCGTTAATCTTAAGAAAGTACTCCAAGTGTTTTGATTATCTTGATTCAAGTCATTAGAATAGTTCATTGTAAAGTATGTAAAAGTTCAAGTGTAAGGGGAATGCAAATTCCCTATGATGTACTATTGTGTATGGTAAGGTAAGAGTGTATGCAAATATATATATATATATATATATATATATATATATATATATATATATATATATATATATATATATATATATATATATATAAATAAATAAAAAAAAATACAAAAACAAAAAACATACGGACTACCATCCCGTTTCCTTTTATGTTTATTTTATGTTTTTGTTAGTTTGTGATTAGCTTAAGTTGAGTCGAGTCTTAAAGTTTTTGTTAATTCTTTAGTTTTATAAACTCCAGGAAATCTGCAAACATTCATTCCACAAGCATTATATCCTTAGATATATAGATTGCCGCTGATTTTACGCGAGGTTTGCCATGATTGTTTTCTTAGGTTTAACAGGTTATATTGGACAAGAAGATGATTTATATTTCTGGAGGGAAGCTTTCAATGTTCATTTTTTTGGAGGAGGATTTAACCATGTTATCCATTTATCCACACCAAACGAATCAGGGGAGTATTTGTTTCATTCTTTTACCTTCATTACTTTTATATCTTTTTTACTGAACATTGGGGACAATTTTCAGCCTAAGTGTAAGGGGAGGGTAAATGATGATACCTTAGAGAATGCAATTGCACTTGAGTTTGTTTGTTCAATAGTAGGTGTGTAATAAAACTAAGAGAAATACTTGTTAGGGTAATTTTAGCCCAAAATTTAATTTTTTTTACAACATTTAGGAGTGAAGCTTTAGCCTTAATGAGCGTCTCATGGATAGGAGTTGTATGACTAGCACAAAAACAGTACCACTCAAAAAAAATTTCCACCCAAATATGTGTGGTTCGCCATTAGATTTGTTAGGAAAAGCATTCATTATTAGTGCTTATGAGTGTACCGGTAGTACCTAGATTCTAGAACTTGCGTTAGTGATGCATCCCGAGACCGCTAGTGAGACTACATTCCTGTAGTAGGATTTACTACAAGATAAGAGGCATTAGGATAACCCTTTTGTTAAACCCGTATCATAATTACTTTACCAATGAAGTCATAATTACTTGACTAGTATAGTCAATTAATTTTCCCACACCTTTGCGTTGTACTCATTTTTAGTACAATATACCCCTAGTACACCCCTCCGAGCCTATCTTTTTCGCTTCTAACTTTAAGCATTTTACTTAAAGGAAGAATTTGTTTACAATCCACCCTAAATGTACACCCAAATCGCCTTAGCCTTCCGTGTATGCACTCATCATTAGTGCATTATTGTTACATGTTTAAACCCTTAGTTAATTGTCTAACTGATTACACGGTTGCTAAGTCAAGTCATATCTTGTACATATTGTTTTGGGACGATTGGGACTCATGGGAAAAGTACTATTGTTATGGAGTAATGGGGAAGAACATCATACATTACCCTCACATGTGCGTTAATCTTAAAAAAGTACTCCAAGTGTTTTGATTATCTTGATTCGAGTCATTAGAATAGTTCATTGTAAAGTATCTAAAAGTTCAAGTGTAAGGGGAATGAAAATTCCCTATGATGTACTATTTTGGATGGTAAGGTAAGAGTGTATGCAAAAAAAAATAAATAAATAAAAAAACAACAAAAACAAAAAAAAAAAAAAAAAAAACAAAAACAAAAAACATACGGACTACCATCCCGTTTCCTTTTATGTTTATTTTATGTTTTTGTTAGTTTGTGATTAGCTTAAGTCGAGTCGAGTCTTAATGTTTTTGTTAATTCTTTAGTTTTATAAACTCCAGAAAATCTACAAACATTCATTCCACAAGGATTATATCCTTAGATATATAGATTGCCACTGATTTTACGCGAGGTTTGCCATGATTGTTTTCTTAGGTTTAACAGGTTATATTGGACAAGAAGATGATTTATATTTCTGGAGGGAAGCTTTCAATGTTCATTTTCTTGGAGGAGGATTTAACCATGTTATCCGTTTATCTACACCAAACGAATCAGGGGAGTATTTGTTTCATTCTTTTACCTTCATTACTTTTATATCTTTTTTACTGAACATTGGGGACAATGTTCAGCCTAAGTGTAAGGGGAGGGTAAATGATGATACCTTAGAGAATGCAATTGCACTTGAGTTTGTTTGTTCAATAGTAGGTGTGTAATAAAACTAAGAGAAATACTTGTTAGGGCAATTTTAGCACCAAATTTAAATTTTTTTACAACATTTAGGAGTGAAGCTTTAGCCTTAATGAGCGTCTCATGGATAGGAGTTGTATGACTAGCATAAAAACCGTACCACTCAAAAAAAAATCCACCCAAATATGTGTGGTTCGCCTTTAGATTTGTTAGGAAAAGCAGTCATTATTAGTGCTCATGAGTGTACCGGTAGTACTTAGATTCTAGAACTTGCGTTAGTGATGCATCCCGAGACCGCTAGTGAGACTACATTCGTGTGGTAGGATTTACTACATGATAAGAGGCATTAGGATAACCTTTGTGTTAAACCCGTATCATAATTACTTGACTAGTATAGTCAATTAATTTTTCCCACACCTTTGCGTTGTACTCATTTTTAGTACACGATACCCCTAGTACACCCCTCCGAGCCTATCTTTTTCGTTTCTAACTTTAAGCATTTTACTTAAAGGAAGAATTTGTTTACAATCCACCCAAAATGTACACCCAAATCGCCTTAGCCTTCCGTGTATGCACTCATCTTTAGTGCATTATTTTTACACGTTTAAACCCTTAGTTAATTGTCTAACTGATTACATGGTTGCTAAGTGAAGTCATATCTTGTATATATTGTTTTGGGACGATTGGGACTCTTGGGAAAAGTACTATTGTTATGGAGTTATGGGGAAGAACATCATACATTACCCCCATATGTGCGTTAATCTTTAAAAAGTACTGCAAGTGATTTGATTATCTTGATTCGAGTCATTAGAATAGTTCATTGTAAAGTATGTAAAAGTTCAAGTGTAAGGGGAAATGTACTATTTTTGATGGTAAGGTAAGAGTGTATGCAAAAAAAAAAAAAAAAATAAAAAGAAAAAAAAAAGAAAAAAAAAACATACGGACTACCATCCCGTTTCCTTTTATGTTTATTTTATGTTTTTGTTAGTTTGTGATTAGCTTAAGTCGAGTTGAGACTTGGCTTAGCAATGCCACATTGTACATGAAATTAACCAAGATGATTAACTCGTCACCAATAAATATTGCCTTTATCCAACAAAACCGTGTTTATCATATCCCTACAACTCACGTTATAACCCTTTAAAAAGACCTCTTTGATAGTTTATCCTAGTTGCTTATGCCAAGTGGTGGAGGTTTGATCCTTTCCCAAGCCTATGGTAATCTATTTGCTATGACAGGTAGCGAGAGATGTTTTCCATTTCCATATTGTGATATATACTTTATTACATCTGAGAGATGTGAGTATCTAAACACTATTTGTGAGGTGCTAGTGTATAATTTCCGTGCTTGTTTTTGGTTGAAGTGGAACGATTATTTGTTGCAATTACTTTTATATTAGTGTTAAATGACCCCTAACTTGTATTTTGATTAGAATAAAATCGCATTTTCTTGAGAACAAGCAAATCTCAAGAGTAAGGGTATTTGATGAGATGAAAAGTGTACCGCTTTTAGGGGGTCATTTAAGGCCAAAGTCGAGATTATTTGATCAAATATTTCCCTAAATCGTTTCTTTTGTCATTTTAGGTACTTTTGAGAGGAAATTACCAAAAGGAAGCATTTTGGAGCGAAAAAGTGAAGAAAACGACAAAGTCTCAAAATCATGTTGAAAATTGTACCTGACGACGTCAAAGGTTGTTAGTGACGGCGTCAAGACTTGACAAAGAGGTGGATAAATCAAATTACACGTGATGCGCCAGAGAGGTTTTTGGAGATTTGTACATGACGGCGTCACCAAAGCCATCAAGAGTAAATTGCACATGCCGGCCAAGACCAAGTTTGTACATGACGACGTCAGAAGTGGATCTAGGCAATACGAGTATTATTTTGGAGGCGAGTTGACGGCGTCAGACCCTACTTTTGACGCCGTCAGATTGTAAAATCTCTATATACTTTTCTAGTTTTCATTCATTGTGTACAACTTTGAAGGGAGAAAACCCTAGATGAATTTTACTGCAATTTTGAGGGTTTCAAACCTTTGTTTCATCCATGCTTAATTAAAGATAAGTCTTCCAACAAATCATTCAATATGTCTATGTGTTGTTTGATTATATCTTATGCTTGTCTTCTCTTTAACATGCTAGGCTAGGTTTTCTTTGTGTTTGCTTAGAAATAATGAAACTTAGGTATTGATTATTGGTTGGTTGTTTGTTTATAATTGTTGTGGATGAATGAATTCGATGTTAGGCTTAAGAAAACTGGCAGACTTCCAATTGGTAACTTTCTTGAACGTCTTAAGAAACATGATCGGAGGTGTACTATGATATATTGGTTATATTTAATGCATAGGTAACTACTAATGAGGCCATGTTAGGAGCTAGTAGTCGGCTCGACATAGGAAGAGGTAGAAGCTTATAGATTAAGGGAAGATCGTACACGACCCTACGAATGGTATTAAGGAATATAACCCGTCATCCATGCAATTGTAACCAACTAATCAACCGGTAAAAGATAGCTAGGGAGTAGTGAAATCTAAGTAAACACATTTTCTCTCATTATTGTTTTCGCCACAATTAGTTTGAGTTTATTTTATTTTATTTTGATTGCATCTTTAGTTATTTAAGTTAGTTGATTAGCAACTAATTCCGCCCACTCCTTCAAAACCCGAGATTTTTACTTGCTTTTCATAAAATACAAAAATACAAAAAGAATCATCCCTCATCTCTAGACCTAGTTTAAGTGAGTTTTAACCCTAGCGAACACTATTCTTTGAGTTGAACGATCAATCCCCCGGTACTTGTCACTATAATATACTACGACGGTCAGGTACACTGCCTGGTGGGGATTGCAAGCTTCTCAAGATCCCTTGAGAGGTAAAACCTTTTGCGCGGGTGAAAATCCACGCATCCAGTTTTTGGCGCCGCTGCTGGGGAATAGTTATTGTCTGGGTTAAAATTTCTTTTTATTAGGTCTACTTGCTAGATTCCTTTCTAGTAAGATTTTTATTTTTATTTTTATAGGTTTCTTTAGTCTATCTTTTTCTTTGTTCCTTTGTTCATAATCTTTGCCATTCTCCATCATGGAATGTGGTAATCTCTTTGATCCCATCAACCCACCACAACAAAACCATCCACAAAACCCACCACAACCAAACCGACCTCCTAGACCCTAAACTTTAGGAGAGTACTCCCGTCCTAGCCACCAAGGCTATCGAAACACCATTGAGCTCACTCAAGGAGCCAATATATCTCCTTTGCGGTCCGACACCATCCGGTTAGTGCAAAGCGGATGTGCATTCCATGGACTTCGTTTCGAAGATCCTAATCAACATCTCAAGGATTTCCTCAAAATCGTAGATTCCATAGACCTTGATGTTGAAACTCGAGAAACGACCCGATTGCGTCTCTTCCAATTCTCTCTACGTGACCAAGCTAGTCAATGGCTTGAGCGTTTACCCGCGGGATCCATCACCTCTTGGGAAGATCTCATCACTCGTTTCCTTGCTCAAATTTTCCCACTGTGGAAAACTACTAAGCTTAGAAATGACAACTTGATGTTCCAACAACGTCAAGGTGAAACTCTCTATGAAGCATGGACTCGTTTCAAGGATTTACTCTACAAAGTTCCCTATCATGGCATAGATCTTTGGCTCCAAGCTAATTACCCATTCAATCGGAAGTCCCGCCTTTTTTATTCAACAAAAGGGGAGAAAGAAAGCAATAGCGTGAAGACCAAGTTAAAGAAGAAACAAAGGCTTCACCAAATTACAAGGCAAGGTCAAGACGCAAGCTACACCAAAGGCGAGCTTTGTCTTCACTACGTTTTGTAATTTTATTTGCTTTTGGTTTTTATTTATCATCATCAAAAAGGAGGAGATTGTTGAGGCAACATTGTCAAGATCTCCTAATATTTTAATGATGACAAATAAACCTTCGAAACACATAAAATAACAAACGGTAGCCAAAATTCCCCGAATCCATATCTGGTGCTGGCGCGCTGCCCGCGCGTTGACGGGTTGGCGACGTGCCAGGCTTTTGTATGGTTCGAGATGAATTTTGAAAGTCAGCTTTCCCCTTACCCAAAAAATGTGGATCTTTCAATTCAGGTATGAATATGTTATGTGCTTAATTGAGAACACTTAAAACGAGTTTTGAGATTAGAGAGATCCAATTTTTAAAACACCCACTTAGGGGAAAATACCAACTCATGTTTTCTAACTCTCGCCTCTATCCAAGGCTTTTCTAAACTTAGGGAGCTTATATAATTCACGTAACATCACGTGAAGGCATCCATATGCTCATATCCCGTGCTTACGTCTTCTCTAATCACGTAACGGGTTTACTCCCTTGTTGGTCAAACTAAGTCAATGGTCACTTTGCGTAAACGCATCCTTTCCCGCTTGGGTTATGCTTTACATCATGGCAAAGCACTTGGCTTGTTTGCACCAAAGTGTTAGTTGAGTACGTCCAGTCGTGGAAAGTCATGAGATATGAAACTATGGATTCTCGACCTTATGTTACTTGGACTTATAAGTAACTTATGATTTTCTCAACTCATAATCATAATTGTGTAAATCTTTTCCTCTTAATGACAATTCGATTATTTCTTAATATCTTCTTAACCTTCTTAATCACAAAATACAAATTACCATTCCTCCCACACTCTCTCCCAAAAATACCTTTCCAACAACCTCTTACAATATTCCCTTACATCTTACACAAAGTGTACTTTGTCTCCTCACATACTCCCACACAATATTCCCTATCTTTACCAACTTCTGATACACCTTCCTTATACACACACATACACTCTTTTCTACACATACATCCTTTCACATACACTCTTTTCTACACATACACACTCTCTCATACATACACTCTTTTCTACACACACCTTTATATTCAAAATACACACACTTCACTCACATACCTCTCTTCACACACACAAGGCTCCCTATCCAATCACTCTTACACATACTTACACATACATACTCACTCCCTATACACATCCCATCTATACAACCAATTATCTCACACTCTCCAATACTCCCCATTCAAAATACACACACTACTCACAACCATCACACTCTCTACATACACTAGGCTCCCCATCATATCCAACTCTTACATATTCTCTTACACACTCTTAAACTATCCAACCTTTATTCCCTTACACATTTACACAATCCAACTCATACTCTACCCACTCTTTATCTCAACCATTCATTCTCTTACAACACATCTCAACCATCCATTTCTCCTTCCTCCCCAAGAATTGGAATATTCCTTGGAATATACTTCTCTTAACCCAACCATGGTTCTCCTAACCCAACTACGGTTAGTTCTCTACACTTAACCTTGGTTAACTTTTAACCACACTGTGGAAAACTAGAAGGGGGGTTGAATAGTTTTACGTCAATTTAGATTTTAAAAACTTAGTTTTATAAAAACTTCTATACAAGATTTATTGTAAAAATCTACTCAATCTAAATGATCAAGTTCGCTAGTTTATGTGTATGTATATATTGTATCTTTTTAGATTAATTATAAAATTTTATTTTGTGAATGAACCTTTTATTTGAACTTTGTATGAAATCAATTTTAGCACAATATCCCAAGCTACAACTAAATGCCAAATATATATGAGTATGTAAATAATAAAGATGTAACTGGAATAATGAGCAGGAGATGGAAAGATCAAACCAAGACACAGCAGATTTATAGTGGTTCGGCTACAAGGTCTCCTTCCTTTCCCTACTCCACTCCTCGAGTCTCCTACTCGAGAGTTTTCTTCACTAACACACGAACTCCCTTTTGGTGGAGAAACCTTACACAACTTTTGCTTACATCGATTAACGACACTAAGCTAAATGTCGAGTCCTAATAGTAGCTAGAACCAATGTCACACCACTACACTCCTTCTTCACAACTTGTACACAACACTACTACTACACTACTTCTCACACCTTCACTACTTTTTCTTCACACCACAACTATTTCTTCACTACTTCTATTCACGACTACTAACTCACCTAGATCTATCAATTACACACCTTCTACACCTTTACAAATGATTTACGCAAATCCTAACAATATATACAACTCTTCAATACTTCTAAACAAAATGTTGAAGAAGTATTCTTCTCTTGCACTTGAATGAGGATGGATTGTATCACTTGAAAACAAGAACTAATATGTTTATGATCAAAGGTTTTAGGAAGATGATTTGAGATAATTAGAACAGAAAGTTTTAGTGCAAAAGGTGAGGAAAAAATTCAGATTTGAACCAGTATTTATAGGCAAAGAAATCTGACACAGGAGCGTATGTCGGCCCCCTTAATTGTGTGCCGGCCCCCTTCAAATTAAGGGGGCCGCCCATGTGAAACGACCAGATTCTTTGTCTTTTTATGGGGAAAGTTTATTTGGTGAAAATTGAACTGAATTTCGTTAAAATTTTAAATTCATATATTTATTATGAAATAAACATTTTTCTTTAATTACCAAAAGTGTTTTTCTTAAATATATAAAATGTTTATACCATTTTATATAATTTGTAAATAGTAAATAAACCTTCCTTTGATCATAAAATGTATTAGGCACTTGTTTATTCATACCTTAAGTGAATTAGATGGATATAATAATATTTTGTCACTAAATACTCATTTACGCAATGATTTTACGTATAATGATTTTAGATTTTGTGATCGTCAAAACATAGGGATATCAAAAAATATTAATAATGTTTTTACGCATTATTTATATCAACAATCTCCCCCTTTTTGATGATTACAAAATCTAAACTCATTAAATCAAAAACTATTATATATGCAAGTATTTAGTGAGTTTTATATCACTTCTACCCCTTTTTGTAAACATTAAAAAGGTTGTCCCCAAGTTGGATGAGCTCCCCCTTGATGTGTACTCCCCCTCGTTTTAAGGTTACAAGACAAGTCGAGAAATGGAATGCTTGCAAGAATATTTAGAACATACAATATATATGCATGCAACAATTATATATATGAAAAGAAAAGAATCAAGCAATCTAAGCATGGAAGGAAACACTTCATTAATATGAATGAAAATACAAGCAACATGCATCCAAGATGCATGAATAATTCAACTAATAAACTAAAGCCTTAAGGGCTTACAACCAACCAAAACTCTAGTAGAAATGTTTTTCCTAGAGCTTGTTCATCAAAATGGTTAAAAACAATTTTATTTTCCAACCATGATCCATGCTTAGTTTGGGAGGAGCAAAGTTGTAGGTGGAGATGATGGAGTTGATGGAAGTGTGTTTGATGGAGGTGGAGGTGTAGTCGATGTTGGTGGTGGAGGTGTGGATGTTGTTGGTTGAGGTTGAGGGAACAAGCTTTCAAGGTATGAAAACATGTATTGGATTTCATCTCTTAATCCAAAGATGATGGTTCGGTTATTGATGCAACAAAGGCAAGTTTCACCATAGTCTTCAAGTAAGCTCCATGGGATGGGATTGTAATTTGGTGGATTGAGTGGTGATGGTGAAGATTGTGCATCAAGAGGTGTGATGGGTGACAATGAAAGTGTTATGTCTAAGGTTGCATTTTCAAGAGGTGGTGGTGGTGGAATTCATGGTGGAGGTGATAGGTGAGTGTTGATGTAGTCATTGATGGATGATGATGATGTTATGGAAGAGGTGGAGGTTCCATGTGTTTATGGTGTTTTGGATGGTGCATTTGGAGCACTAGGAGATGAGAATTGAGGTAGTGGTGATGGAGTGGTATTGTCTTCAATAGTGAGGTCAATAAAGAGTTGTTTTGGTGGGATGATAACAAGTTTTTGTTTCTCGGCTTTGTTGGAGGTGGTGGTTTTTGGTGATGATATGATGAATTTGTTGAGGTTGATGATGATAATGGAGTGTGGATGAAGGTGGAAAGGGTTATATAGCATGAAATCATGTTTAGAAATGGTATTAATTTGAAATTGCATTGTTAGATTCCAAAATCAGTTTAGTTTTTAAGGGAAATGGTAGCTGGGACTAGCAAAAGAAGTCACAAGTTGCAAAAGAAAACAGTGTAAAAACTGTTCCAGATGGCCGGTCCCCTTAATTCATGGCCGACTCCCCTTAAAATTAAAGGGGCCGCCCGTGTTAATTATGGGGGCCGCCCATCTGGTAAATTCCCAGACGACCAAATTTCAAAATTTTCTAAAAATGGTTTATTTTGGTTTTGTGTTTCCAGCAAGCTCTATTGGAACATTTTATTTTAGTTTTGGTCAATTAGAGAAACATATATATAATCATAAACTAATCATGCAAACATGTATTCTATACTAAAGAGAAAATCATGCATAATAGTCAAGCATATAATATTAAAAGAACACAAGACACATTCATTGATTGTTTAAATAGATTATGTTAAGAGCATAATCATTAGTACATAAGCATATAAATATATGCTTTTCAAGCTAACTACACTAGATAATTTAAAGTTGCCATCTAGAGGTCTCCTGGACTTCCTTGGGATACAAAAGGTTTGTGATGATTTTATTTGGTGATGTGAAACATAAAAATAAAGTTTAGTTGTTTGATGGAGAAGAGTATGGTGTAGGATATGGAGCGGAAGTGGTGGATCTCACGATGTTGTATCGTGTCAAAGGTGGTATTGGATGAGGACGAGTGAGAAGATACTCAATCCAAGAGATATCTTCACTCAAGTAGAGGATTTGTTTTTGGAGGAAGATGCAACAAGGGCAAAAGTGAGTGTGGTTTGTAACTTGGTCGAAGTTGAGAGAGTGGGTAAGCAGTTTGCATAGGGTGATGATGGAGGTTGCCCTTTGTTGCGTTGTGCACGATGCATAGCAAGGAGATCACTAAGATCATGCAGTTGGTTAATGTTGGGTTTTGATCAAGTGACACTGCTGCTATATGATACTGCTGCTGAGTAATACTGCTGCTACAATGAAACTGCTGCTGGTATAATGACTCTGCTGCTGAAGACAATCTGCTGCTTGGTGAAACTACTGCTGGATGGATTAACATTGTATACGATAGGATAATTATGGAATAGATTATTTGTATAGTATATCTATTTAGATTATTCTTATCTTGTAGAGAAAGGTATTGTAAACCTAGTAGGACTCCTTGGCCTATAAAAGGAGGATCCTAGGGTTAGATTATGTACGTATTATTATTCACTTCAAGGTTGTAAAACCCTAGCATTGTTGAGTGCTCGTATTAATAATATTGAAGTGTTGAAAGAGAATTCTTAATCTTCTTAAGTTAAGCTTTTATATTCCGCGTTTAAGCTTAAGTATTTGTTTAAGTTAACTTCTATATAAGATCGTATTAGCTCAACTGGGATCAACAAGTGGTATCAGAGCTTGTGATCTAGAAGTTATAATCAAGAAGATTTTGTTTCTTTAAAGTTTGCTGTTCCAAATCGTTTGCTTAAGATGGGTGATGAAACTCACATGGTGACTGCTTCAAGGGTACCTATGCTCAATCCTTCTGAGTATGAGCTATGGAAGAGGAGGATCAGACAACACATTCGCATGATCGACTTCAACATGTGGAATGTGATTGTTAATGGTGATTCTGAACCTGAAAAGAGTGCTGATGGTAAGGAGATACTAATCAAGTCTGCTGAAGCTAATGCAACTAGGAAGCTGAAAATCAAGGCTCATAGTATTCTCTTAATGGGAATACCTAATGAATTTCAAATGGACTTTGATGATTGTGAAACAGGAAAAGCATTGATGGATGCTGTGGAATTCAGGTTTGGAGGGAATGATGCTACTAAGAAGTCCAGAAAGAATATGTTGAAGCATCAGTTTGAAAACTTTACTTCTGAACCTGGAGAAAAGATAATTGGCACATACAACAGGCTAAATCAACTAGTTAGTCATCTAAAGCTTATTGGGTATGTTGTTCCACAGGAAGATGTGAATCTCAAGTTTCTAAGAAGTCTTGCACCTGAATGGAGCATGCATACAGTGGTGTGGAGAAATAAGCCTGACTTTGAGACAATGAAGTTGGAGAGCCTCTACAACAATTTAAGGGTGTATGAATCTGAATTGGCTACTTCTTCTACTTCATCTTCTAGTACACAAAATCTTGCTTTTGTGTCTTCAAAATCCAAAGAGACACAAGATACTCACTCTACTGCTTATGGAGTATCTACTGCTGATGGATATGGATCTGCTGCTATTTCAAATGACAAGATTTCTACCAGTGATGTTGCTTTATGTGCATTCTTGGCTGAGCTTACTACAACCATAAGATCACATGTCATAAATCAAGATTTGGATCATATTGATCCAGATGATCTTGAAGAAATTGATCTCAAATGGCAAATGGCAATGTTGACTTTAAGAGCAAGAAAGTTCTGGAAAAAGACTGGAAGAGAAGTCAAATACAAGGCTAAGGAGAGTCCAGGGTTCGACAAGTCTAAAATTGAATGTTACAATTGCAACAGGAAGGGACATTTTGCTAGAGAGTGTAGATCTCCAAAGAAGAATGCTGATGTTCCAAAGAAGACTGAAGAATCAAAGTCTGCAATGGTAGCTTGTAATGGGCTGGGAGATTATGACTGGAGTGATATGGCAGAAGAAGAACCAAATTTCTCTTTGGTTGCTGCTGTTCAACCCAAAGTGCATAACTTTGCACTTATGGCATATGGTTCATCATCAGGATCTGACTCTGAGGTATCTAATGACTCTGAATCATCTGGTTGTTCTTTTAAATCTTGTTCTGACACTATTGAAGTACTTAAGGCTAGGAATGAGAGTTTAAATAGAGAAGTTGAACACCTAAAACTTGATAACTTAGGTTACAAAGTAGGTATTCAAAATGTTGAGAGGAGGTTAGAATATCTCAAAGAGTGTGAAAAAGAATATGTAGATCAACTTAATCTAAGAGATATAGAAATTTTTAAGAAAAACAGTGAAGTAGAAGTTCTTAAAAATAAGTTGGTAGAAGCAGAAAAAGAAAAAGAGGAAGCTCTTGCTGAAAAAGATAAACATGTAGTAAGAGTACAAAAACAACAATTTGCTTCTGATATGGTTCATAAATCTATTGAGAATAATTTGATGAGAAAAGGCAGTGGAATTGGATATAATGAAGTGGCTCCTCCAGCCAAAAGTGCTTTTGCTCCACCAGGAAAAGAACTATCCTTCATTAGTGAGCTAAATATTGAAAAACCTGTAGGTGAATGTAGCACAAGTAAAATTGAAACACCTAAGGTTGAGGATAGAAAATTTCCTGAAGCTCCAATTATTGAGGAATGGTATAGTGATAGTGATAGTGAAGAGGAACAGGTTAAACCAAAACAAAGTTTTAAAAAGGAAGAAATTCCTACTCAGGTTAAGCCTAAGGTAGAACAGGTAAAGTTTGTTAAACCTGTGTTAGGAAATAACTTCTCTAGAAAACTGGTAGAGTACAATGAGGTACCTAGAGAACAGATGGAAAGGTTCAATAATAAGCCTAGGGGTAACCAAAGAAACTTTAATAACCTAGTTTCAAAAAGATTAGGTGATCAGTTTCAATTACAAAAGAAGGCTTGTTATAAGTGTGGTAGCTTTGACCACTTGATTGTTAGATGTCCTGAACACCAAAAGTCTGTTTGGAATCAATACACTAGGGTGAATCACAAATATGTAACTAAACAAACTCACCCACATCCTAATAGAAACATGGTTCCAAGAGCTGTTTTGTTGAGATCTGGTGCGACTAGATCTATTTATGCTGCTAAATCAAATGGTGTTTTCAAATCAACAACTAGTTCTACAAATGGCTCTACTGCTAGTAAGCACTCTGCTGCTAGTATGCATTCTGCTGCTAGTAAGCAATCTGCTGCTAGTTCAAAACTTTCTACTTCTGAGCCAAAACATCTTCCAAATACAGTTGTTGGTAATCACTATTATGCTGTTAAGGCCTCAGCTTGCTGGACTTGGAAACCAAAAACAAATGTTTCAAACTCTGTTTCCAAGAATAGTAGTGCATCAAGTGATTTGAAGAAATTTGATTATACTGATGCACAGGGCAGATCCAAGTCAGTAATGGCTTGGGTCATCAAGAGAAACTGATTTCTCTATTTTTCATGTGCAGGTCAATCTACTGGATGAGCTTAAGGATATGGTTATTGTTGACAGTGGATGCTCTGGACACAACAGTGTGGTCGTTTTGAATGAAGAGTTAGTTCCTGAAGGTTTCACAGACATGGTAAAGTTTTTGAATGCTACTTCTCTTAGGTATGCACTCACTGTGAACCCTACTATATATGCTTCCTACATCAAACAGTTTTGGTTTACTGCCAAAATCAAAACTATGAATGGGGAAAAACATGTCAGTGCTTTTGTAGATGGGCAAAAGGTTCGTGTAACTGAATCATCAATAAGGGAATTTCTTCTCTTAGATGATGAGACAGAGACCACTTGCCTTGACAATGATGCTATTTTTGCTGGTTTAAAAGAATTGGGATATGAGGGAAAACATAAAAATTTAAAATTTCAAAAAGCTCTCCTCTGTCCTCAATACAAGTTTTTGGTACATCTATTCCTTCATTGTTTGAGTCCTAAAACATCTGGGTGGCATGAGTTCAGTACTACCATTGCTTCTGCAATGATATGTCTGTGCAAAGGTCAACCATTTAATTTTTCAAAAATGATATTGGCTGGGTTGTTTAAAGGTGTTGAAGATGGTTCTTATTTGCTATATCCAAGATTTCTTCAAATCTTTATTGAAAAACAAATTTCCAAAACAAGAACCCATGTTTCTGAATATGATGCTCCAAAATTGGCTTCAAGGACTTTTACCTTTTTGATTAAGCATGGCAAAGGTTTTTCTGGTGCACATACAAATCTTACATCTTTCATGGAACAAATTGTGCACAACAACCAGGGTGAAGGATCAGGAAATCCCACTGATTCCCATCACACACCCAATGTTACTACATCTGTTACACAACCTACAAAACAATATTCACGTAGGAAAACCAAAAAGGACACTAATCTACCTCAGGATAGTGTTAGTATGGCTGTACCAGATGAGGCTGTCCTAGGTGATGGAGAGGACATGTTGGCAAGGGCTGTCACTACTGCTTCTAGCTTAGTAGCAGAGCAGGATAGTGATAACATCAATAAGACCCAAACCAAGGCAACATCTAGAGAAAAGGATTCTTATGAATTTGCTTCTCAAGATGGTAACCCTAGCCAAATGGAAAACATAGGGGGCTCAGATGATCAAACTAGGTTTGATACTGAGTTTTTGTCCCAAGATTCACCTCTCGGACCAGGTCACACAGGTCGAAGTGATGAGGACAGGCCACTGACTCATGAATTGACGGATCCACTTGTACATGATGACAATGTCAGTGATTCACCTCTCGGACCAGGTAATACAGGTCGAAGTGATGAGACTACAATGCAACTTATAAAAGAATTGACGGCTACTTGTACCGCTTTGGGGTTGAAATGTGAGTCTTTGGAAGATAAGGTTCTTAATCTATCTGATGTTGTTGCTGGTCAAGCAAAGGTCATCATCAAAATGCGAAAACAGATTAAGAGCTTCAAGAAATCAAGATCTTCAACCTCCTTGAAAAGATTGAAGAAAGTGGGGACTACTCAGGTTGTAAGTTCTTCTGAACCTTCTCCTCCTTTGGAAGAGGATGCTTCCAAACAGGGGAGGAAAGAGATTGTCATGGATTCAGGGGAGGTAAATCTTGAAAAAGTTGATAATGTTCAAGATATGGATGCTGGAATAGTTTCAGGGGAGGTTCCAGTGATTGATGAAATGGATGTGGATAGTCCTCAGAATGATGAAGGCTTTGTGGTTGCTGATAAGTCTGGGAATGAAGTTGTTATGGAAAAGGTGGTTGCTGTACAAGAAAAGGTGGTAGATACTCTTAAAACTTTGGAGTCTGAGCAACTAGTGAAGGCAACAGGGTTGATGGGTAATGTGTTAAAGACTTTGGAAGATTCAGTGGAAAATGCTGCTATTGCTGACTCTACTGCTATTCATAATTCTGCTGCTAAGACTTTTGATGGTTCTGCTGCTAGTGGAATAGTGAATACTGCTGAAGTACAAGACTCTGCTGTTGGATCTATGGATAATGCTGCTGCAGAGGCAATGGTTTTGCTAAGTAAGAAGACTACTGATGACTCTCATATACCTCAGTTACCAACTCAATCATCATCACAACCTATCACAACAACTAACATAACATCAGCAACAAGAAAACCTCAAAAAGGAATAACAATAAGAGAACCTGCTGCTACTCAAAAGAAGACAATCATATCATCTTCTACAGATAAGGGTAAAGGCAAGCAAGTTGATGTTCAGAGGTGGATGTATAAAGGGATTGACTTTACTGATGTACCTTTTGATTCTTGGCCTAAGCCATTGCAAGTTGAACATGATGAAGCTGCTGCTATTAAAGCACAAGAGGTGTTTAATTTGGAAGATCAGCAGCTGGCTGAGAAAGAGGCTGAAGGTTTAAGAATGTATGATGAATGGGATGATGAAAAGATCAGAATTGCTGCTGATATTGAATTAAACAAGCTGATCAAGATTGAAGAAAATGAAGTTCCAAATTTTAATGTGCAATCTTGGTATAGTGACTTTACTTCTAAGAAGAGAAAAGAGAATGCTGCTGCTAGAAGAAAGGTTAAAATATTCAAAGGGCCAACAGTTAAACAGCAAAGGAAAGAATATGAAAGGTATCTAAAGAATATGGGTGGATGGACATTGGTGCAGTTGAAAGCTTATTCTGACAAAGAAGTTTTTGATTTGTATCAACAAACAAAGAAGAGAACAGATACTTTTTATACTATGGGATGTGCTGAGGACTTGGAACATATTGCTCAGATGAACAAGAAGTTGGTGCCTGAAAAGATAGTTGAAGCAGAGCAGATACAAGAAGCTAATGTTGTTGAAAAGTTTGAAAGTGATGCAGCAAAGACTACTTCTTCTGTGCAGGGTGATAAAAGAAAAGGTGTTATTCATAAGTCAGTTGCAAAGAAGAAGAGAAAGATTGGAGAAGGAAGCAGTTCTATGCCTGAAGGAGATGAGTTTAAATATGGTCTTGATCACATTCCTTCTGAGCATCAAAAAGAACAATTGAAGAGTTATACTGTGGTTGGAAAGATGGAAGATCCTGAAGTGGTTGATGCTAAACCATTAGGAATCAAGTATCCTATTATCAAAGTAACTACAGGGTATGATACTAACATTGGAGCATTTCATGATGTCCAGAGATCTGATGGTAAGACTCATAGATTTCTTAGATTTCAACAGATGTTACACTACTTTGATAGAGAGGATGTTGAAGACTTGTGGAAGTTATACAAGGCAAAGTTTGGAGCTAAGAAATTTGATGGTAAAAAGTATGAGGTAGATCAAATTGATCATATCTTAACTTCTTCTGATAATGTTATGTGGAGAGCTCTTAAACTTATGTTTGAACCTTCAATGGATGATTCTGAATGGACAGAGATAGTAGAATACAAAGTAAGAAAATGGAGACTCTTTCAAGATTCTGGAGTTCATGTGCTAGAAATTGGACCTATTACTTTGTATATGCTAGCTGAAGTAGAGTACCCAGTGGTAAAATACTGGAATATTGTCAATCAGATGGTTAATGGTGACAAAACACTTAAGCTGCAGAAAGATTATGATTCTGATGATCAAGCATTCAATTTGCTATCAAAGTATAAGAAGATATTTGATCAACTGAATTTTCAAGAGTTGAAGTGTTTGGAAGCATCCTCCAAGTGATTAATTGAGCTTTGAAGAAACTTGAATATTTAGAAATAAATATTAAGTTTAGGGGAGGATTGTTGGGTTTTGATCAAGTGACACTGCTGCTATATGATACTGCTGCTGAGTAATACTGCTGCTACAATGAAACTGCTGCTGGTATAATGACTCTGCTGCTGAAGACAATCTGCTGCTTGGTGAAACCACTGCTGGATGGATTAACATTGTATACGATAGGATAATTATGGAATAGATTATTTGTATAGTATATCTATTTAGATTATTCTTATCTTGTAGAGAAAGGTATTGTAAACCTAGTAGGACTCCTTGGCCTATAAAAGGAGGATCCTAGGGTTAGATTATGTACTTATTATTATTCACTTCAAGGTTGTAAAACCCTAGCATTGTTGAGTGCTCGTATTAATAATATTGAAGTGTTGAAAGAGAATTCTTAATCTTCTTAAGTTAAGCTTTTATATTCCGCGTTTAAGCTTAAGTATTTGTTTAAGTTAACTTCTATATAAGATCGTATTAGCTCAACTGGGATCAATAGTTAATTTCTTCACGGAATTTTTGTTTTTCCGCGGTAATGTGGAGTGAATCATTTGGTGGAGGTGGATGAACTGGTGTTGTGTAGTTGGGTTGTAGTTTGATGATTGACCAAAGTGATATGGATCATTGTAGTTGGATGGAAATTGAGATGTATGGTTTAGGATGAAATTGGATGTTTGGCCTATGTGGTGAGGTTTGTAGAGTGGTTCAAAGGAGTATCCTTGTGGGTTTGGAGTGTAGTTTGGAAAGTAAGTGTTTGGGGATGTTGATTGATTACCAAATCCACTTGTTGAGATGGATTTGTTTAAAGGGCTTTGTTTCTTTCTCAAGTTGGGCTTTTCAGTCATCCTTGCTAGCTTAGAGGATTTTGATTTTGATATGTTGGGAGAGGTCATGATGGAATGGTTAAGTAAGGATATGTGATGAGGAGAGGTATTTATAGTGTGATGATGATGTGTTTATGGAAGGATAAGGTAGTGGAGAATTTATTAGACAAAATGTGTTTGTGATTTTAGGGAAGTGAGGAATCAAAATAGGGTGAAATGGGCTAAAAAGCAGAAAGCAAACAGGAAACCTTGACCATCAGGTGGTCGGCCCCCTTAATTCATGGTCGGCCCCTTTAAAATTAAAGGGGCCGCCTTTGATAATTATGGGGGCCGCCCAGAGCCTGGTTCCCAGATTGCCAGAAATGGTTTTTGACAGAAATTTTTTCAGAAAGATCTTTGTTTAGAGGTTTGGTTTTGGGCAAGTCCATCTCTTTAGGCAACTTAATCAACTATTATCTTAATGGAGTTATGCAAGAAAAGTATGCATGTAGGCAACTAAGCATATAAAATAATTTCAAGCAAAGAAAATCATGTAAAGGGGCAATTAAGCAAGTCCTATATCTTAAGGTAATAATCTTAATAAAAGAGGTCAAGACAACTAGTGAGTGAGAAGCTAATGATGGAACAAATGTGACAAAATGACTTATGTCATAGTAATAATTTGTGTCAAGACTTAACATGTGTGAAGATGCGATTGCTTCAACTCCTAATGAAAAAAAAGAAAATCCTAAGAAGCAATCCAAAATCTTCCTGATTTAATTTGTTAAACCTGCATTTGTCAAAAATGTTGAAAACTAGAAGGGGGGTTGAATAGTTTACCGCTTTTTAACTCTAATATCTTTTAAAACTTTACGTTTGTTTAAAGATATAAATACAACATTATATGTTCAATTCCTTGAAAAGCTTTATGTGTAAATAAGAATCCTAACTTTACTTGTTTAGTTCTTTGAAAAACTTTACGTTTGTTTAAAGATATAAACACAACTTTACTTGTTTACTTCTTTGAAAAGCTTTACGTGTGATTAGCAATTCTAACTAAAGACAATATGTAATAAGCAAAGATAAAGAAAGAAACGATCAAACCACAACACGATTGTTTATCGTGGTTCGGCTACAAGGACTCCTTTTCCTTGCCCTACATCCACGCCTCGAGTTTCCAACTCGAGAGTTATAAGCACTAATCAACAAGCTCCTTTCCCGGTGGAGAAACCTTTACAACGTCGCTTACACATTTATCGACACTAAGCTAGATGTCGAGTTCTTTTACACGGGTACAACCACTCCCATCGTCGCTTACACTTTTACCGACACTAAGCTAGATGTCGAGTTCTTTACCAAGGGTACAACCACTCCCGTTAGTTCTTTTACAAGGGTACAATAACTCCCGACAGACTATGTATTTTAAGGCCTAAAATACTAACCGATCACTTCTACACATATGATACAAATGATGTATAAACTACCAAAAGCTTATACATGACAAAGCTAACAAGACTTGCAACTTTAGAGTTGAAGCTTGTAACTTCTTTAATGATCTTGTGAAGTCCCTAGCTACATAAGAGGATCACACAAGTCAAATGTTACTAAGTTAGTTGAGAGAGTATATAAAAATATGTCCTAAAGTGATGACTCAAAACTAACAAATGGTTTGGTATTTATAGCAAAACCTTCTGCAGGTCTGGCAGATACGGCGGAACCCTCAGATGGGTTCCGCCCGTGTACCCCCAGGGTTCCGTCAAGGCTGCAGTTGGGTTTTCAATAAATCTTCCAAACCAAACAAGGTCATATCACATGAATTCTAGTCAAACATAAACTTACACAAGAAAACTTATGGTTAGTCAAACACACTTTCTTTCCATAAATGTATAGTGACAAACTTACCATAAATGTGATGTGATATTTCTATTTAAAGAAATAAATGTGATGTGACAAGACACTTTCTAATTTAAGAAATAAAAACAATGTTTTGTTTAAAAGGAAATGTAAACCTTAGTTAAACAAGACTTAAACACTTAAAGTGATGATTTACTCATAGCTAAAGTTCATACTTTGTCATTAACAAAACTTAGCAAAGATCGTAAAATATAAATAACGTTTTTAGGCGATATTTGTATTAACAAAAAATATATTTGATTTAATAATATGATAATTACATGTGTAGTATCAAGCATGATTTATGAGAAAATGTTTTTAGCATTATTCAACAAATGTGTTTTAAGAATAGTTTTTGAAAAGTAGTGGATAATTAAACAGAAATTTCATAAAGAGGATTTGTAGTAAAGGAGTTTTAATGTTAATAAGGCATTTTTAATCTTATGGAAAGTATTTAGTTATGAAAAATCTAAACTCGATTTGAAAGAGCCAAAATAATGTTGAAGAAATAGAAGTAGAATACTTAATGATGATTATGACCAAAATTTGATTATGTGTGTTATGAATGACTTACAATATTTGAGGTTAAAAATGTGAATAGTTTAGACAGATTGAGTTTTAAAAAGAATCATGAAATGTAAAGTTCTCAATCTTCAACTTTTGTGTGAAGTAGATACCTAGACTCAATAATGAAGAAGATAAAATAAAACAATTTTATGGAATAATTTATTTATGAAAAATCAATAGAATTTTGTCAATTTGCTCCATCATTCCTAATCCTAAACGCTAGTGATAAAGTTGTACATGCTAAAGGGTTTAGTGACTATATCCGCAGTGTAAATAATACAATAAGCAAAATTATCACACTAACATGCAATTAACAATCTTGGAAATATACGTTATAATAAAAGAGAGAACGTACCTTGCGTCTTAAACTGAATAAATTCAATAAGACAAATGAGAAGATGAAAAGAGGAAACAATGAGTACCAAGAAGATCGTAGAAAGAAGACAATGCAATAGAGAACCCGTAACAAGAAAACATCAAAGTATCGCAATTAAGTTCTTGAAGCATAAACACGTGAAGGTTCAAATACATGTCATAATAGATCATCAAGCTTCACGCATATGCAAGTGTGCCAATCCACATGATCAAGATACCTATCATGTAAAACAACTTGGTACCCAAAGTCTTATGGGTCCTAGATAGTTAGTCACAACATCCATTGCATTTAAAATGCATATGGTATAGATGTTGTTAACAAGTACAAGAATTTCTTATCGATATGTTTCCATACAATGATAATGTCCTTCTTGTCTTAAGAGATAAACAATTGTTATGATTAGAATAATTTTCTAAATTTCTCCACTAGGTTTTACAAACTCTATTTGTTTTGATTTATTTGTCAACGTATTATTAGCATTGAATCCTAATCCGGTTTTGTCATTAAAAGCTTTTTGAGAATTAAGTAAGTATATTAATGATTTGGAGCTATTTTCAAATTTAGCAAGTATTTTTCCTTTTTCAAAATTTTCTTCGGTAGATGTTGAAGATTCATTTTTAAACGTGATATTTGAGTTTATGTTGCAAAAGCTTTTGAAGTTACTTTCTAATTTTGAAAATTCTAATACGAATTGATCATAGCAAAAATGTTTGGTTCCGGATTGTACCTCATTTAGGACTTTATATGCTTCACAATCTTCACATGCTATAAATCGATCCTCTTCATCTTCCATGTCGCTCCAAGTTTCATTAATAATCTTTCTTCGGATTTGGCTCATGTAATCTTCGTCATTAATACCTTCAATGACCATGTTTGAACTAGTAGCACTTGTATTTACATTAACTAAATGTTTGTTTATTAAATTTTCTAGAACAATTAATTCTTGTGCAACATCAAGTTTATCATCTTTGGCTCGACATTTTCATTGGTGAAAGTTTAAAAAACATTTCCAAATATCATTTGCCGTTTTACAAAAGAATACTCTTTCATATTCAATTCTAGGTAAGGTTTTATAAATCATTAGTTTGGCTTTGGTATTTTTATCAATGTTTGTTTGAGAGTAATTGTAATGTTTTTCAAAATTCATTTTTGTTTGAATATCACCAATTGAAATGATGTGCCAAAGATCTTGATCTATTGATTTCACATGATTTTCAAATTTATTTTTCAATTCACTAAAATTCTCATTTTCAAAATATGGTGGTTTAAACGTCATTTTTCTTTCTAAATATTTTTCCGATTCCATAGATCGATTACAAGTTTTAAAATACAATTTATTTTAAAAATCTTGTTTAACGTAGCTCTGATACCAATTGTGGAAAACTATAAGGGGGGGTTGAATAGTTTTACATCAATTTAGATTTTAAAAACTTAGTTTTATAAAAACTTATGTACAAGATTTATTGTAAAAATCTACTCAATCTAAATGATCAAGTTCACTAGTTTATGTGTATGTATATATTGTATCTTTTTAGATTAATTTTAAAATATTATTTTGTGAATGAACCTTTTATTTGAACTTTGTATGAAATCAATTTTAGCACAATATCACAAGCTACAACTAAATGCCAAATTTATATGAGTATGTAAATAATAAAGATGTAAATGGAATAATGAGCAAGAGATGGAAAGATCAAACCAAGACACGGCGGATTTATAGTGGTTTGGCTACAAGGTCTCCTTCCTTGCCCTACTCCACTCCTCGAGTCTCCTACTCGAGAGTTTTCTTCACTAACACAACGAACTCCCTTTTGGTAGAGAAACCTTACACAACTTTTGCTTACACCGATTAACGACACTAAGCTAAATGTCGAGTCCTAATAGTAGCTAGAACCAATCTCACACTACTACACGCCTTCCTCACAACTTGTACACAACATTACTACTACACTACTTCTCACACCTTCACTACTTCTTCTTCACACCACAACTATTTCTTCACTACTTCTATTCACGACTACTAACTCACCTAGATCTATCAATTACACACCTTCTACACCTTTACAAATGATTTACACAACTCCTAACAATATATACAACTCTTTAATACTTCTAAACAAGATGTTGAAGAAGTATTCTTCTCTTGCACTTGAATGAGGATGGATTGTATCACTTGAAAACAAGAACTAATATGTTTATGATCAAAGGTTTTAAGAAGATGATTTGAGAGAATTAGAACATAAAGTTTTAGTGTAAAAGGTGAGGAAAAAATTCAGATTTGAACCAGTATTTATAGGCAAAGAAATCTGACACAGGAGCGTATGACGGCCCCCTTAAAATTAAGGGGGCTGCCCCTTATAATTAAGGGGGCCTCCCATGTGAAACGACCAGATTCTTTGTCTTTTTCTGGGGAAAGTTTATTTGTTTAAAATTTAACTGAATTTGGTTAAAAATTTGAATTCATATATTTATTATGAAATAAACATTTTCCTTTAATTACCAAAAGTGTTTTTCTTAAATATATAAAATGTTTATACCATTTTATATAATTTGTAATTAGTAAATAAACCTTCCTTTGATCATTAAATGTATTAGGCACTTGTTTATTCATACCTTAAGTGAATTAGATGGATATAATGATATTTTTTTCACTAAATACTTATTTACGTAATAATTTTACGTTTAATGATTTTAGATTTTGTGATCGTCAAAACATAGGGATATCGAAAAATATTAATAACGTTTTTACACATTATTTATATCAACACACACCATGGATGGAATATTCCCTTGGATATGCTCCTTCTAACCTAACCATGGTTAACTCTTAACCATACCAAGGATGGAACATTCCCTTGGATACACCCTTTAACCTAACTATGCTTTAATCTCTATACACTTCTTTCTAAACCTAACCATGGTTACTTCTTAACCCAACCTCTCACACTCTTCCCTTTAGGGGTATATCCCATGGCATATTCTTTCTCTCTTTTCTATGCCATATGAGGAATACCCATTCTACCCCTACTCAATTATCTCTTCTACTCTTTCTATCTTTGATAATTGATTTCTCATAAACACTTAACAAAATATTTTCCTAATTGGCTATTTGAGTTTGTAAACCTTAGATTGATTAACGTTAATGTTAAGTGTGAAGTACAATTGGGGGTTTAGCAAGGATAGGTATTTATTAGATCCAACAACCAACACTTGGGAAATATACTACAGAAGCCTGGCGCGCTGCCCATGCGTTGACGCGTGGGTGACGCGCTGGCCACGGTAAATTTTTCCCAAGTTTGGGTCTTGGCCTATAAATACCCCCTTGCCTCTTGTATTCCTCACCCCTTGCCATTATTCTTTCTCTCTACATTCTTTCTCTCTAATGCTCTAATTCTATCTCTTGTGTTCTTAGTTAAACACACTAACATCTTTGAAAGAACACATCTCCTTGCAAGGGAAGAATCATAAGAACCTAATCCATTCTTGTGATTGTGTCGAGGGTCTTCTTATCTATACCCTTTCTACTAGAATCGAGTCACTAGGTTAGGTTAGGACTTGGTTCAAAGAAACTTTATTTTATCATTCAATTTGGTTGTAGGGGAATTCTTGTGTCTTGGTGACCAAGCCTAGATCATTGGGGATCTAGTTGGGGTTTGATACTTCCGGTGGGAAGTCTTGGTAGTGGTCTTGGTGACACTTAGGTGAAGTCGAATCGCAAGGTTCTTTTGGGTGGTTTCTGAGGGTGGAATACCATGGGAGTAACTCCTTCTTTGTGAGCATCGATATTGGTGAATATCGGTGGAGTGAATTGTAACGGTTTGTAGTCCACCAAAAGGATTATACTAGAGTGAATAGTATAGTGTCGTAGATTCGCAACTGGACGTACGGATGGTATAAACCCCCCATCCCGAACCAGTATATATCGTGGTGTCTCTTTACTTGCTTTATATACTTTGGTTGTGATTGTGGTTGTGATTACTCTCACTTATACCACTTGGTTATATTTATGGCTTAAAGTTTTTAAACAACTAAAAAGCCGAAGAAACCGTATTCACCCCCCTCTACGGTTCTACAGTCGAGTTATTTTATAAGGGTACAACCACTCCTGTCACACTATGTATTTTAAGGCATAAAATACTAACCGATCACTACTCAAATTACACAATGAAATGATGTATAAACTTTACGAGTTTACACAAGGCTAAGCTATCAAGACGTGCTATGTTATGTTGAGACTTGTAACTTTTGGTATGAACTTGTGATCTTCTTTGCTACAAAAGATCTCACACAAATGAAATGTTAATGAGTTAGATGAATGTATTGAGAATGTATGTGTAAAATATAATGAGGAGTGATAAAAGAATTCTTGATTGTGGCTTGGTATTTATAGCCAAACAAGACAGCAGGCTGGCGGACCCGGCGGAACCAAAAAAATGGTTCCGCCCTTGTATCCACGGGGTTCCGCCAGTCCTGTCAGTCTAATACTCAAGAAATCTTTCCATATCTATGCAATGTCTAATCAAGATCCTTTAAGTCAACTACAATATAGATTGAGTAAGAATCTTTCCAAGTGTGTAAGAAATCTTATAGAAAGTCAACTTCTAGATTTGGAAATCTTTCCATAAATGCTCATGATTTATGCCATGATGTCATACAATATTTTCTATTTATAGAAATATGAAAATGTTATGTTTTATGCAAAATGTAAATGTAGCAAATGTAACGTTTAAATAAAATAAAGTTCTAGTTATAAAAGACTTAAACTATATTTATGATTTGCTAAGAATTAAAGTTTATACTTTGTCGTTAACAAAACTTAACAAAGATCGTAAAATATAAATAATATTTTTAGGCGATATTTGTATTAACACAGTTTCTATACTAAAAAGCTAAGCAATGCCAAACACCCCTTAAAGGATGACTGCTGAAAAATTTTCAAATGAAGTGCAACCTTTTGAACTTTATTTTGAAAGCAAGTGAGGTATTATGTTAAAGGGAAACTAAACAAGCATAAGTTAATAAAAAGTAAGCAGTTTGTGACTTCAAATAAGCAGCTGCAATAAGAAGTTGAACTGCTTATTACTATAGTAAGAAATTATTTTTTTTCTTTTTTTTTTTTTTTTTTTTTTTTTTTTTTTTAGATTTGAAACAGAAAACTGAGAGAAGCTGTTAAAGAAAATAACCAAATGAGCTTAATTAAATTTAGTAAACAAGAGCTGTAATGTAAATTGTGCAAGAAGAACTTAACTTAAAAATGAATTTTTCATTGCAATTAAAACAAGAATACAAGACAGAGTTTAAAAACTTAAAAAGACTAAGAAAAGTAATACTAAAACCTACTGCCTTTAAACGCCTTACATAGCAATCTATTTATAGTACTTGAGCTAGGGTTTCCAAGTCTTGTGCCTATTCTTTTCTTGTTGCAGCTGTGCTTGTTGTGTGAGTGCAAACAACTTGGTTCTATCTTTGTGCTTCTTTGGAGTCAATCCCAGCTATTGGTGAGCCATGGGATTCATCTCAGCCTTTAAATGGATTTTTGGCGCCCAAATATAGTTGTGGATTGATGACCTAGAGGTGGATACATGTGAGGGATTTCTTGGAGCAGGTGAGAGGGATGCTTTTGAGGTGGGAGGGTTGAGTGTAGCAGGCTTAAGGCATGGAGGAGGGAGAATGTCTGGTGGGTAAAGGGGAGCAGGGTGGGGAAGAAGATGGAGTTGTTTGACTTGGTTGGTTTGGTCAAACGAATAAAACAGGACGAGGTGTGTAGGGTTTATTACTGTTGGATTATTGGGTAGGTTTGGAGTGGGCTGTGGGGTGAAGTTGTGTATGGGAAGTGGGATGGGTTGATATGTAGTGGGCTGAAGGTGTAGGTTGTGTTTGGAGTTGGGTTTTTTTTGGTAAAACAGTTTTATCAAAAACAAATTTTGTAGTTTTTTCTTTTCTTTTCTTTTTTCTTTTTTTAAGTAATAATAATAATAATAATAATAATAATAATAATAATAATAATAATAATAATAATAATAATAATAATAATGTAAACTTAAAAGGTTTTAACACAAATAAAAAGGTTTTGACAAAAATAATTTTTTGATTTTATTTGAAAATGAAATTTGGTTTTTGATGTGGTGTCGAAAAAAGGTTTTGAGTTTTGTTTTTGAAAACGATTTTGCATTTAAGTTCGGGGTTTAGGGATATTTTGGGAATTTGGTTAAATGTGAGGGTTAAAATGGTAATTTGGTGATGGCTTGAGGGGTATTTTGGTAATTTTGAGGTTAGATTAAGGGTAAAGGTGATTACGGGTTTCGGTTTGGTTTTCCACACTCCCCATGTCACATTCCCGATCTTGACTTTGACTTTGACTTTTTGTCCTTTTCTTCATTTTTCTTCAAAATTGTGTAGAGTCGATCCGGTAATGCTCCATTGTGCTTTGTTTCCCATCTAAGCTCCGGCTTTTGAAAATTTTCCAAATCTCGTGCTCATTTTTGTCTTTTTGACCTCAATTATGCTTGTTTTTGAAATATTCGTTCTTGCACGATCACAAACACAAAAACACAATATATTTGGTATTTATAGTTAGTTTTTGGTTGTTTTGGTTTTAATATAGTAAGAAAAAGGTGTGTGAATAAGCACTCACCACTCCATTGTTGTCATTGATAATCGTAATGAGGACCCCCATAATTTTCAAAATTTGGTGTATTTTGGAACGATGCATCATTGAAATTTGGATAGTATGGTTCTGCCTCATATGAGTTATGAGGAGGGTGGTTGAAATCATTTTGAGAATAATCGAAAGAGGTCGGATCATAACCGGAGGTGAATGTAGGTTCAGATCTCGAAGCGTAACACATACAAAGTCCACGACTAAATCCACATTATTTGCAAAAACACCATTCACAAAGCGAACCATATCCTAACGGATCTCCACAATTAAAGCAATAAGATTGATCGAACGAAGACGTCTGAGGATGGTAGTTAGAAAAGTTTGGTGAATCATTAAAAGAATTTGGATTTATGAACGAATTGCACAAATTACAAAATTCGTCTCTACAATTATTTCCACACATCTCACAAACACACCGGAAACAATGATAGCCATTCTCCATCGGACTTTTGCAATGAAAAGAATGATAGCCGAGAGAATCCATAAGAATTAAACATAAGAGATGGATAAGAAGTTAGAATTAAATGGATAGAGGGTAAGGGATAAAGAATTAAACGGGAAAGAGGGATAAGGGGTAATAATTAAACATGAAAGAGGATAACGAAGATTCTTTTTGGTTTTTTATAAGAAAATATATACAAAAACAAGTCAGTAACTTCCCGGGGGAAGGGTCTTCACTTCACTAATCTTCAAAACGACAACGATTTCGGCTTTCACTCCTCCTCGGCAGCGGCGCCAAAAAGTGATGCACACAATAGTATATGTATATAGTAGTAAGACTCTTTGACCGGGAAATAGTCAAACAAAGTCAACCGGGAATATTTGATATTCCCGGGTCGTGTCCGTGTGAGGTGTGAAATGCGAAGTCGAGAATCGTTTTATGATCGGGTGAATTGAATGAGATTTGTATTGAGATTTGAATTTCTAAACTAAATTGAACAAATAATAACTCAAAATAACGCAAATAAACAAGTAACGAATGCACGTGAATCACAAATATGCAAAAACGTAATCTAAATAAAAAATGTAACGCGTAAACCTAAAAAAGTAAACTAAAATGGGCATTTCCCTAATTTAAACTACGAATATGATTTTGAAAATGAAAAAAAATACTTAGAAACTATTTTAAACCCTAAACGTGCTTTGAAATAACCTAATACGTAACAAAAATAAAAAAGGGCCATTATCGGGCTCGGTAACGGTTTTAAAAGTTAAATTTCAAATCTAAAATGCCTACGGGGTTCAAATTAGTTTTTCTACGTACTAAATAATAAAAGAAAATTTTGTGACAAAGAATTTTATTTTTTTGACTTTTTAATAATTTTTTATGAATTGATTACTATATTATCTAAATTAAATTATAAAAAATACTAAAACTTATCGGAAAAATGTGGAAATTTTTGTATAACTAATTAATGTTAACAGAAATATAAGAAAAATTAGAAAAGCCCAGAATTTATAAAAATAAGCAGTTGAATAAGCCTAGCAGTAAAATAAGCTAAATAGAAGACTTACATGTTAAATATAAAATTTTGTAAAGAAGAATTGGAAAAGACCCTAGGGCATTTGGTGAATGGTGTGTGTGTATGTGGCTGTGATTGTGTGGCACCCCAGGTTCGACTCCCCCAAACCCCAATATTTTTACACTAATTTTTTTTGGTTTTTCTTTTTGGAAAGCTACAGAACAACAAAAATAATGAACCTTTGAAAAACAGAAAACTTTTGAATCTTAACAATAAGATTGGAAAATAGCTTATGACCTTAACAGCTTAAGCTAAAAAGGTAAACACTAAAAAAATTGGCTTAACTGTTAGACCCAAGAAAGTCCTGATAAGCAACAAACTTAACCAAATAAGCTAACAAAGACAGAGATAAATCCTAAATGAGCTAATGGGGACAGACAGTGACCAAAAACCAACAATCAATAAGCCTAAAACTAAAATAAGCAATGTCCCCAAAGAATTCCAGAACCAAAACAACCTAATGGGGCTAGTTTATGGGGCTGAAAATAAGCTGTAAGCAATAAGCAAAAGGTACCAAAAAGCTCACACACCTAAATACTAACTACCAGGGAACATGTAAACCAAGCATGAGCTAGTGTGGAGCTTTTGGGAACTTATAAGAGCTGCTGATAAAGGGCTTGTTAGGACAGTACCTAACAAAAGGAATATTTAAAAAAAAAAAAAAAAAAAAAAAAAAAAAACTATCTAGGGATCAAAATAAGCTAACGTAGGGAATATAAGCTAATCCTAAACTAGGGGAGGACCTAATAAGCTAAGGGGAAACAACATAAGCAGTAAATAAACCTAAAAAAACTAATAAGCACAAAAAAAGCAAAATTTAAACTAGGGGCTGCAAACAAAAAGTGCTAAAGGGGCTAGTTCATGGCTGCAAAAAGCTAGTAAAAAAAATTCAAAAAAAATAATCTAAAAATTACTTCAACTATATAAGCTGCCAAATAAGTGCCATGCAAAATTTTAGAGTAAAAGACCGGGAAATAAAGAAATTAAAATTCGAAATCAAATAACCTGTGGGGGTGGTTTTGGTTAGTATGCAAATGACTAAAATGGGTAAAAAAGTGCAAATTTGACTTACTTAGCCTAAGTACCGGATGATAAACACACATATTGTCCTATTTTGAATCTATTTCAAGAAAATGTTGTTGGAATATGTGAGTTGGATTAGCTAGTACGACTAAAGGTGTGTGAGCCTATTAGGGGCACACACGCTAAAACATTAGAATACGTTTATTTATATTTCACGTAAAGCTCAAATTGACCTGTTTGGACACGAAGTGAGCTAGACACAATATTTCCTTGTCCTAAAACCTTGTAGCCTGATCTATTGAAAGTTTCGAAAGGGAAGAATCTGTCTAGATACATTAAAGGGATAAGGAGGAATTGAAGAGTTGTATGCTTATCATGGTGGGTTTTAAGCCTTATCATGAGTGAGAATGGGAGGATATATAAACCCTCGTATCTCAGCTCCATATTTACGAGTTACAGATGAGACAATAATCATCGACACATATCAAATCCTAAATAAAAGTCAGACGACACATGCAATCTCTGATTCAACCAATTCGCTAATATTGCATGCATATTAATATTATATACATGCATATGATATTATACACTACATGAATATTATATATGTGCATGCTTAATGTATCCATGCATATGGTTGATGACGTATAGCCTATATTTGGGCCACAAGCCCAAATGATAGACATTACTTACACCTAAGCCCACTACGAACGGGCTACCATGACAATGGTATGGGCCGCAGTGTTAACACTTTGGGCTCATGAAGCGCAAAGGCCCAATCCAACCCATCGGGTACATGATAAGGATTACCTATTCAAGGAATAGATATCCTTACCTCGGATAAGCACCACGCGTGTGAAGAGTAAGGAGCAAGAAACACGGTTTCTTAGCCCCTATATATAGAATCATACGATTCTCATTCAAGGTACGATATTCAACCCTAACTCTTTACGAGAACCCTAAATCGATTACTTACTCTCACGCCGGAGTCTAATCGGGGGAGACAATCCCTCGATAAGCCTAACGGTGTTGTCTTATTTTCTTAGTACGCAGGTAACAAGTGCTAAGGATTGAATTGGTACGAGAGTATAAGCCCATAACTAGGTACGCCCAACTTTTGTATCAACAAGTGGCGCCATCCGTGGGACCCTACTAAGAACCAAACACTAGAATGACGAAGCATAAGAATTCAAGTCAGCGGACTCCGCAGTCAGAAAAACGTGACCATCAGAGGAAGAATCGACAAGATTCAACCTCTAGACAGGTTGTTGGGACAACCAGCGCACCTGATCGCCAAGAGGCAGGGACAACCCAACCTCTTCCAGCGACGGAACTACCTATAATTTCTTCAGTGGTTCCAAGCGTTGAGGAACTCCAACGCACCCTCTTCACCACTCCTCATCAGGCTACACCCGCAGTGAACAACACTGTGCCGCCAGGCGCGCCTGAACGGAACAGGGCGCCTAACACTGAGGCAGAAATTCTTGCAACAACTAAGGACGCACCGGATCTAACTTTGGGAAACTTTGTATCCCAAAATTATGAAACCCTCACCGCCCTCATGCAAGAAGAAGCAACAAGAAGAGCAAGCGCGAGCCTACAAGCCCGACTCAATTTTGCTCTTGAACGCGAACCATCACCACCGCGTCACCCACGAGGAAGACGCGCAGAACGTACCACTATCCATGATAGGTTGGGTACGATATCTGATTCACAATACTCTGGAGACAGCGAGAGGCGCACCAACGTCCACTCCAGACTTGGCAGTCGGGGAATACATGATCGATTAGGGCTTCAACATTCGCCAAGCCAAGGATCTTCCAAACCTAGGAGTAGGAGGATCCAAGACAGATCGGGGAGAAGAAGATCCCCAAGCGGAGATCCCTCAGGATCCTCTTCCGAAAGAAGCAGGCGCAAGTGCCGAAAAAGGGACTACCCTTCTTCCAGCGACTCCTCGGACAACGAGGATAAAGAAATAGGACACTGGAAGTCAAGAGGAAGACGTCGCGAGGAGGAGAATGAAGATATGTCTCTCCCGTGGCGATGCCAGAAAATTGATGCGTTTACACGACACATCAGCGATCACTCAGACCACAAACGCAGGCTTATGCCCGCTAACGTAAAAACATATGATGGAACAGGTGATCCTGATGATCACCTAAAAATTTTTGAGTCAGCCGCAACTATCAAAAATTGGCCACAACCTGTGTGGTGCCACATGTTTAATTCCACATTAGTAGGAAACACGCGCACATGGTTTAGCAAACTCCCACGTAGGAGCATCAGTGGATTTAAGGAATTACGGAAAGCATTCCGCCTCAACTTCACCCAGCGAAAGAAGTGCGCTAAAAACTCTGTGGAGCTAGCAAGAGTGAAACAGCGCCAAGGGGAATCAACCAGCGCTTTTATGGAACGTTTCAAAGATGAGTGTATACAAGTAAAGACATGTCCTGAAATCCTAAAAATTTCGGGGTTCATGAATGGGATCAATAACCCAGAACTCATCCGGAAGCTTAATGACAAAGTTCCATAGTCCTTTGACGAGTTAACAAAGCGCACTAGATCCTTTATACAAGGAGAAGCAGCTGCTACGGATAGCAAAAAAGGTTATTCAAACTATAGGCAACAAGAACAGCCGCGGAGACAATCCAATGATCAGGATAACAACCGCAACAGGAATTATCGCAGTGGAAGAGACAACGACAAATATACTCCTCTCACTAAGACTCCGAGAGAGATATTTGTAACAGAAGGTGCGAACTTCCCAAAACCACCACCGATGCGCACTGCAGAAGAAAAGCGGCTAGGTAGTGGATACTGCGAGTACCATGGCCAAAAAGGCCATACAACTAACGAGTGCGTCCAACTAAAACAACTAATTGAAAAGTTAGTTAGAGAAGGAAGGATGGACCACCTCGTAAAGAACATCAAGGAAGGGAAAGATAAACAGAGAAACGGAGGTAAGAAAGAACCCCCAAAGGAAAAAGCTGATACTATATACATGATACAATCATGGCAACGCAAGATAAAGCAAAAAGTCAGCCAAAATTCTCTCCAGAAAAAAGAGATATCCTTCCCTACTATAGCTACGGACAACGCAGTCGTGGAGCCTCTAACCATTGAGATACATACAGGGGGACATGACATCCACCGCATGTACATTGATGGTGGAGCATCCGCAGACATCCTGTACGATCACTGTTTCAAAAGGCTGCAACCTGAAATCCAAAGTCAGTTGATACCAGCCACAATGTCATTAACAGGATTCACAGGAGAAAAGATTTGGCCCATGGGGCAGTTACGCTTATTGGTGGTCGTAGGAGATGAACAACACTCAACCGCGACATGGATAAACTTTATGGTAATAAAGTCTCCTTCACCATACAATGGTATCATTGGAAGACCGGGATTATCATCCATGCGCGCGGTACCATCTACAGCGCACGGAATGCTTAAATTCCCAGTGGAAGGAGGAGTGGTCACTCTCTATAACACAACAGTACCACCAAGAGAATGCATCGCAGTAACAACTGAAGCGAAGACTATTCCAGAACAGTGCACGGAAAAAACGCCAAATTTAAAAGTCGCTATTCACCCAGATTATCCGGAACAACAAGTTTCGATTGGAGGATCTTTATCTGACAAAGGTAAAGCAGCCGTATGCGCACTCTTGCAAAAGAACCTAGACATCTTTGCATGGGAACCAAAGCATATGACGGGAGTACCGCGCTCTATCACAGAACATAAGCTACAAATTCGACAAGGATACCCTCCAATCCGACAAAAGAAGCGCGGCCAGGCCCCAGATCGTGCAAAGGCTATTCTGGAAGAAGTACATAAGCTCGTAGACGCAGGCATCATGCGCGAAGTATACTATCACGACTGGCTTTCTAACCCAGTTATGGTAAAGAAGAGCGATGGCAGTTGGAGGATGTACGTGGACTTCACGGACCTCAACAAAGCATGTCCGCAGGACTGCTATCCACTGCCAGAGATAGATTGGAAGGTCGAGTCCTTGTACGGATACCCCTTCAAATGCTTCCTAGATGCATATAAAGGGTATCATCAGATCCAGATGGCAGTGGAAGATGAAGAAAAAACAGCTTTCCACACCAGTCAAGGAGTATACTGCTACACAAAAATGCCTTTTGGCCTGAAGAACGCCGGCGCGACATACCAACGACTAGTGGACACAGCCTTCGAAAAATAAGTAGGCCGCAACTTGGAAGTCTATGTTGACGACCTTGTCATAAAAAGCCATACAGAGGACGAATTGGTGCGCGACATCGAGGAAACATTCCGAACGTTGGGGCGGATCAACATGAAGTTAAATCCAAAAAAGTGCACCTTTGGCGCGATCGAAGGGATGTTCCTTGGATACCTGATAGAACCCGATGGAATCAAGCCTTGCCTAGAAAAGACAAAGGCCGTTATTGATCTCCCCTCACCGCGCACACTCAAAGAATTCCAATCACTGAATGGAAAGTTAGCGGGGCTAAACCATTTCTTATCTAAGTCAGCAGACAAATCTCTTCCTCTCTTTAAAACATTCACGAAGTGTACAAAAAAGGGAGACTTTCGCTGGACTACCGAAGCGGAAGAAGCTTTCCAAAAACTCAAAAACCATCTGGCATCTCTTCCCAAACTTGTCGCACCGCTACCAGGGGAAGAACTAATCATGTACTTATCGGCAACCCATGGAGCAGTCAGCGCCGTTCTATTGACAGACAGGAACTCCGTCCAGACACCCATATATTTCGTAAGTAAAGCTCTAAAGAAAACAGAGACTAACTACAGCGCTATGGAGAAGCTGGTCTTGGCTCTAGTGTTCGCAGCCAAAAGGTTGTGCAGATACTTTCAAGCGCATCCAATAGTTGTAATCACTGATCAGCCAATCAAACAAGTTATCTCTAAGCCTGATGCATCAGGACGCTTACAAAAATGGAGTGTACTGTTAAGTGAGTATAACATCTCATACAGACCGCGCACTGCAATCAAAGGACAAGTCCTAGCCGATTTTATCGTGGAGAAGCCAGACAGCGACAGCCCGACATCTGCAGCTAAAACAGATTTACAGGAACCCTGGATTCTGTTCACAGATGGATCTTCATTTGTAGAAGGATCAGGCGCAGGCCTTATTCTTACAAATCCAGAAGGTATGAAATTCACCTATGCGCTGCGCTTTGAATTTACAGCCACAAACAATGAGGCAAAATACGAAGCCCTACTCGCTGGACTACGTATTGCAATTCAAATGGGTGTTCGCAACCTAGAAGCAAACGTAGATTCGCGACTGGTTGCTAACCACGTGCTAGGTGAATACGAAGCCAAGGATGAACACATGACCCAATACCTGGAAAAGACAAAATCTTTGATCAAAAACTTTGATAGGTTCACAATAAAACAGGTGCCTAGAGGAGATAACAAGAAGGCGGACGCACTCAGCAAGATCGCATCCACAAGCTTCGCACACCCCTCAAAACAGGTATTGGTAGAAACCCTAAAAAACAAGTCAATCTTGGAGAGGGAGATATCAACGGTGATAGTAGAACAAGATCCTACATGGATGACACCTATCATCGAATTTATTAGCAAGGGAGTCCTACCCCAAGATCATAAAGACGCTCGAAGAATACGCCGCGCAGCGCAACGATTTGAACTACGCGACAATGTACTCTATCGACGGTCTTTTTTACAGCCATGGCTCAGATGTGTTGGACCGCTTCAAGCAGAATACATTCTCCGCGAAATTCACGCTGGATCATGTAGTATGCACTCAGGGCCACGATCCGTGGTGGCAAGCGCTCTAAGGTCAGGATACTATTGGCCAACAATGCATCGTGATGCACGCGATCTGATAAGAAAATGCAGCAATTGCCAAGTACATAGACCAATTCCGCGCCGACCACAACAAGAGCTAACACCAATTACCTCACCATGGCCATTTTACAAATGGGGTATTGACATCGCAGGACCTTTCCCTGTCGCAGCTGGAGGAGTAAAATTCCTCATCGTAGCCATAGACTACTTCACAAAGTGGATCGAAGAAAAAGCGGTGGTGAACATCACGGGAAACCAAGTCAAGCGCTTTGTTTGGGACAACATTGTCTGTCGCTTCGGCCTACCGGGCGAGATCATATCAGACAACGGAAAACAATTCTGTGATAACCCATTCAAAGATTGGTGCGCACAATTGAACATCACACAACACTTTGCTTCAGTCAAACACCCACAAACCAATGGCCTAGTTGAGCGCGCAAATCACAGTCTAGGTGAAGGAATAAAAGCGCGCCTTGACAGACACAAAGGAAAGTGGGTAGACGAGCTCTCGCAAGTCTTGTGGGCGCATCACACGACAATCAAAACCAGTACTGGCGACACGCCATTTTCCCTAGTCTATGGAACAGAAGCCGTCATACCAGCCGAGATAGGAATGCCAACTATACGCACAGCAGAGGTCAACGTCATGACAAATGACGAGGAACGGCGCATAGACTTAGACATACTGGAAGAAAGACGCGAACGCGCAGCTATACGCGAAGCAAAGGCTAAGGCAAAAATGAAGAAGTATTATGATGAAAAAGTCAAACACACTTCATTCAGACCAGGGGACTTTGTTTACCGCACCAACAACGCGAGCCACGCAGAAGACACGGGCAAGCTCGGACCCAAATGGGAAGGACCTTACGAGGTCACAGACGCGCGCGGCAACGGCGCATACAGGCTGCGCGATATGGAAGGTCACGACCTGCCGCGCACTTGGAACATCTGCAATCTCAATAAATGTTACCTTTAGGCTACGGCCCTTACACAAACACACTTGCATCCTACGAGGTACCCAATAAGTGTTTGTCTTTCTTTTTCTTTTCTAGGAATTGTATTTTCTATTTTTTCTAATAACTTGCAAGTATTAATAAAATGTTATGGTTTCTAGCTAACTCCATAGCGCATTTTACTTTATTGCATATATGTCAATATTGTTTATCTTATATTTTTGCCTACACGGCGTGCATGCACCACTTAAAGACCCACGAAGGCATAAAGGATGAGTTAACCTACTAATTTACTCGTTGAATAAGAGGGTTGCAAACCCATCAAAATTGGATCATGTATCCTTGCTAAGCGCCTTACTCTTGAGACGTCAAGGTAAGTTCCACATGCGCATCCCACGAAGGATGCGCATATACCAAGTACAACGTACGAGCTTAGCAATATAACGAGCCAAGACACTTGGTCAAATAATAAAACTTCGCAAACAATGCAAGTATAATTCTTCAAAGTCACGCACTTAAAAAACTTAGTTAAAAAAGCAAACTTAGCAAACAATGCAAAGTATACTCAAGTCACGAATTAAAAACAAAAATGTATCTTATTCCACATTTATTAATAATAATTACAAGGAAAGATACATAAATATACAAAAAGCCTATATACTATGGCGATGCTCAGGACTCTCCTCTGGAGCGGCGGAACTCCCCGCTTCCTTAAGCTTACTCAAGGTTATGGCATCCTGCATAGATACGGTTGGAACGCTTACAGCCACGCCATCTGATCTGGGAAGGTGTGCAGCGCCAATGCCACACATCACGGCCTTGCCCTTGATACCCTTCTTCACAGCAACCCTTTGCTCATGTCGCTCTAGCACCTCTTTCAAAGGAATTTCCTTCTCAAGAGCAAAAGGCTTAAGGATATCGCGAGGCCGCGCGAACACAGGGACTTGAAGCTGCGAGACATCAGGTTTTAGATAGTAATCTAACTCCTCTTCTGCGTTCTCCACAAGATGGCGCTGCAAAGTCAGACCCGCCATCAGCACAGCTATGGGGTCATCTTGATCGCGCTCCAACTTCCCTATGTGCGGCAACTCAAGAACCTTCAGCCCCGCCATTGCCTGCAGCAGCTCATCATAAGCCGTAGGGTTGTAACCAGGGACTTCCGCCAAGTCCTTCTCCAGCAGCTTGGCCTCATGAAGGTCCTCCATGGCCTGCGATCGACCACGCGCAATCGCACAGTGCACAACCTTTCCAAAAGCTTCCACTACCTCAGCGGACTCTAGTGTACTCAGGGCTGCCAGGCGCAACCCATGGCTAATCAACCACCTGCATTCACAAAGAAAATTTGTGTAAGTAAACAACATGGTGGTAAGGTAATTATGACAAAGTGAACGAAAATACCTGCGCTCGGCTATAGTGGACATCAGATGGGGGTACAACTCCTCATCATACTCTATGCTGAGGGCGCGCAGTTTTTCCTCTTGCATCGAAATCGCCTTCTCGATGCGCCCCTGAAAATCCTGGACGCTGACATGATGCTCCGCCCTCTTCTCTTCAAGATAAGACACCGACCAGGAAGTTTTAGCTTTTATTTACTCAAGCTTCGCCCTCGCATACCTAAGATCGGCCAACATGCTCACCTTATCATCAGCAATCTTTTCAGCATACGCCCTCGAGGCCTCCAGCTCCACTTGCGCATTCGCCAATTGTGCACGGAGGGTCGCCAACTCCTCCTCCTTTTGGGCAAGAGCACGGCTCTCCCCAGCATACCTCCCTTTCAGCTGAGCAACAAGCTCAGCTTGGCGCGCAGTGGTTGCAGCCAGCTCATCCATTAGCTGCTGCGCCTCGCCACCATCAGCAACTTTGGTCTTCCTCTCCCTGTTTTCATTCTGCGGAGAGGAAGCATCATCCACGCAGACCTCATCCTTCGCAGCGTCATCCCTACGCGACAGAAAAAGTCAACAAATATCACAAGTAATATGATAAAAAAATAAAAGAAGAGAGAAATGCACACTTACAGAAACGGAGAAACATCATCAACCTTCAACAGTGCGCCGGAGGTAGAGGTCTCTTCCGCGTTCGACTCTGCATCTCTGATGACGTGTCGACGCCTCTTCCTGGTGCCACTGGCCGCAGCCTCTCCCTTGCGCTTCGAATTCTGCGCAACCTCCTCCCTCAGCGCCTCTTCAGGTTTCAGGATCTGGATGCTGTCAGATGACCCTGATCGCGCCTCCTCATGCGCCACTTCCACATTTGGCACCACCTCCGGATTAGGTGGCACACTCTGGACAGGCGTCACCTGAAGTGGTGGCGTGTCCTCAGGGACCGTATCAGGAAGGACGGTCAAATGCCCCTCCGTCGCCTGCAGCAAGGGCTGCTCTCCTTCCCTCAGAGGACGCACCCCTATGGTCACCTGCTTTGGTTTGTCCAGCTTGACCACCGCGAACAGATCCATCTCTGTGCGCATCAATAAAGAAAGAAAACACAAAAGGGATTAGTTATTAAAGACGCGAAAACAAGAATAAAAGACTTACAAAGCATGAAGATTAAAGGATGAACACCCACCCCGGCCATCCTCACTTAAAAAAGTAGGAACCTCGTCTGCAGCGCCAAAATAAGCACGACTCAACCCCACATGTACCAAAAACTCCTCCGGATAGGGGTTAATGGCCAGTCGATTGGCATCTAAAGTTTGCGCGTCAGCAAGACTGTAGGAACCGGGTGCGGGGCGCCCATCCCTTGGTAAGGATTCCTGAGTATAAAACTCAAAGGGAGAAGGAAAGACTACATCATCTTGAGGGCGTCAACTTTTTCCGTATAACACTGAAGCGCCCCCTGGCGCTTCGCAAAGGAAACCCAACCATTTGACCACGTTGTGTGGTAAAAGGAGCGGAACAAGGCCACGGTCGGTTCTATCGCAAGTAAACGGCAGTTTACTTCAAAATTCGACAACTTCGCCGTACCTATACAGTGCAGCTGAGAGATGTGAAGACGATAGTGATTGAGCAAATCGCTCAGAAAAATAGATATGGGCACGCGGTAATTCGCGTACTCAAAAAATTTCGTATATAGCCCTATCTTCCCTTCGGGGAAGTCAGCTATACACACGTCGACATCTGGAGCCTCTGGATGTACATCCAAAGGCACGAAATAGTCGGAAGTGAACTGAATAACGTCCTCAATGGACATCGCGGAGCGAAACTCCTCCAATTGAGCAACCATTTTCATTTGCGAAACTAAGTGGGACACACACAAATTACCTATAAAAGTGAAGTAAGTTTATTTGCAAAAAACGCTCTCGAAGAAGGTGAATAGTGAGTAAGTGTATGTTTTACTGTGTGTGTGTAAAAATGGGGGGCAGTACGTGGATACTACTCCCAATTTTCGAGGTATACATTTGAAATACCTATGCCTATGTGCATTGCACTTTAAATTGGCGGCAATATTCCAATGTGTTCCCGCTACGCTTACCGCTGTTAATATTAGTCTAGTATCCGCGGCTACGAGCCGCGCACACTAGACTGGGGGGACATGATGACGTATAGCCTATATTTGGGCCACAAGCCCAAATGATAGACATTACTTACACCTAAGCCCACTACGAACGGGCTACCATGACAATGGTATGGGCCGCAGTGTTAACACTTTGGGCTCATGAAGCGCAAAGGCCCAATCTAACCCACCGGGTACATGATAAGGATTACGTATTCAAGGAATAGATATCCTTACCTCGGATAAGCACCACGCGTGTGAAGAGTAAGGAGCAAGAAACACGGTTTCTTAGCCCCTATATATAGAATCATACGATTCTCATTCAAGGTACGATATTCAACCCTAACTCTTTACGAGAACCCTAAATCGATTACTTACTCTCACGCCGGAGTCTAATCAGGGGAGACAATCCCTCGATAAGCCTAACGGTGTTGTCTTATTTTCTTAGTACGCAGGTAACAAGTGCTAAGGATTGAATTGGTACGAGAGTATAAGCCCATAACCAGGTACGCCCAACTTTTGTATCAACAATGGTATTTATAATGTATGAATATTATATTAGTATAAACATGAACACGTGATGTTTGGTTTTTGATCTGGCTTTGAGCATTAACACTTGATGTTTGGGTTTACGTGGTACATGGCTAGCACTCCGGGCGTATTTGTTTTCCGTGTTTGTCTGAGCACTCATAGAGGTGATTGTTTTAATCACTTAATTGATTCATTTGCGGGTGACTACGAGGGTTAGTTTTCTATTTACATTTCTCATTTCCTTTTTACCTTAAGTTGTTTATATGTGTGTTAATCATAAAGGCTAAACTAGATCCATATTCCACTATGTACTCGTAGAGTTAATGGTTAACATGTTATTAAATACCAACAGTGGCATCATGAGCCATCTCGTTTGGTGTTTTATGAATTTCACACTAATTAAACACGCTTTGGCTACATGAAATCTAGCTTTATTTTTTTTTATAAATTGTTATGACAACTATATGCAATACTTGTCATAATTTCATAAATAAATACCTGGATGCAAATGAATTAAAAATTAATGGTTAATTAGATACATAAAATAGTAAAAATTAAATGCTAATAAGTTTGCCATGACTATTTTATGTGTGAATCCCAGCTATAAGACCTACGCAATCATTTTTTGTGATGCATGTGGCGATCTAAGCACTTGATGAAAACCTAGTGAGGGTCTTATGGTTCTCTTTTTGGGGAAGACTTGCTAGAGTTCTCGGATCATAATGTTTACTTGTTTATATTATTGTCATGTTTTTAGTACTATTTTCTTTTGTGATTTTTGTTTATATTTCTTGTTTATATTATTAATGAATCAATTGACAGCATCTTCACAAGGCTTCAAAAGATTGTTACTCAACTCATAGTGTTTGGAATTGAGGTGGAAAGGGAAGACCTCAACTTAAAGTTTTTAAGAAGTGTACCCTCTGAGTTTGGTACTAATGTTGCAGTGTGGGAAGATAAGCTAGAACTGGACAATATGAAGCTCAATGATTTATACAATAACTTTAAAGTTATTGAACAGAGGTTGAAGAAGGCTGACAAACTAAGTTCAGGATCAGGGAACATAGCACTTATATCATCATCTGTTGATGATAGCTCAGATGAAGAGAGTGACAGTGATGATGATGTTGCTAACATTGCTGTTTCCACTGGCAGTGGAATTGTTACCACTTCTAGTTCAAAAAGGCAGGTTGCTGGTCTTGGAGATTCTACTTTCTATGCCTTTCTTTCAAGTCAAGCTAATGGTTCAATTCTGACACATGAAGACTTGGATCAAATTGATGAAGATGACATGGAAGAGATGGATATTAAATGGCAAGTTGCATTGCTAAGCTTATAGGCAAAGAAGTTTTGGAAGAAGACTGGTAGAAAGATCATCCTTAATGGCAATGAAACTGTAGATTTTGATAAGAAGAAGGTGGAGTGCTACAACTGTCACAAGAATGGGCACTTTGCCAGGGAATGCAGGAAACCAGAGAAGCCTGATAATAGGTCAACTTGGTATAAGCAGGACAAGAAGAAAGAGCCTACAGTTGAAGAACCAAAGGTGATTTTGGCCATTGATGGAGTGAGTTATGATTTGAGCTATATGGCTGAGGATGAAGAAGAAGACCCAGAGTCTGCAATGATTGCTACAGAGCTTGCACTTATGGCTTTTTCTGACTCTGAGGTGAATATTAATAATGCTTGTTCTAGAAACTGTAAGGCTTTAAAAGACTATGAGAAACTGAAAGATCAATATGATGAACAATTGTTAGAGTTAAATCAAACAAATTATAAACTAGCAAATCATAAAAGAGGTCTTGCTGTTTTAGAAGCACGGTTAGAACACTATAGAGCTAATGAATCTAAGTTCAATGATGATATTGCTATTTTAAAAAGAGACTTAGATTATAAGATAGTTGTGAATCAGGCTCTTAGGGAAGAGTTAGAGAAGATTAAAAAGGCTAATGATAACATATAGATAACTTGAAATACTCTAGATCATCAGTCTAAGTGCATTGACAAAATTTGGGAGGCCCAAGTTGTTAATAAAGTCAAGTCAGGAGTAGGATACAAATCAGTTCCACCACCCCTAAGAGGTGTTCCATCACCTCCTGGTATTGACTTAGCACACACATGGTTAGAGGAGTTCCAGGAACCAACCATGACCTATGGCCCAAAATTTGTTAAAGAAGTTGCTATTTAAAAGGTCAAGGTTGAAATTGATACATTTGATAGTGCTAGTGACTCATCTCTTAAAGATGATAATGTGAATGTTGAGTCTAAAACTAGTGTTCCTCACAGTGTTAAAGTGGAAGTTAAAAAGAGTATTCCTGAAGTTGTTAGAGAGAAGCCTAGGACAAAAGCTAATTACACTAGGCCCACTACTAAATATGCTGAGATGTACAGAAGCAGGTCATCAACTCCTAGAAGCAACAAAAGGAGTTGGAATCATGTTAAATCTAGACAATTTGGTAGTGACTTTGTGTTTAACAACAAACCTTGTCACATATGTGGTAGTTTTTAACACCTTCATTATAGTTGTAACTATCACATAGGTAGAAGGGAGGTTTTTGGGAATAACAGGGTGAATGAAATCAATGTTAATAAGAATACTCATCCAAATCCACTAAGTAAGAAGATTCCCAAGTCTGTTTTATTAAACTCTGGCCCACTGCTAAACCAACAGTTGCTACTGCTAGAAAAATGAACAGAGGTTACCCTAAGTCTCCTATTAAGAGTGCAAATCCAATTACAACTTTTGTTAAATCTGCTCAAACAGGGAAAAAGACCTTTTATGAAAAGAAAGTTTACAATAACCACAAGTGGGCACCTAAAATTTCAAAACTAGCAGTTGCCACTGCTAAGCCATCAGTTACCACTGCTAGGCCAAAAGTTTCCACTGGTGGTTCTGTGAACAACAAAAGGGTAAATGTGGGAAATGCTGTGAAGGCCTCAGCACGTTGGGAATGGAAACCAAAAGGAATTATCACCACAAACAATCTCAATGGTGTATCAATGACCTTTGACAGATATAATTATATTGATACACGAGGCAGGCAGATCCAAGTCATTTGTGGCTTGGGTCCCCAAAAGGAACTAATTCCTTTATTTTATGTGTAGGGACATTCAAAGCCTAAAGAAGATCAAGGATACTCAGACAGTGGATGTTCTAGGCACATGACTGGCAATAAGTCCTATCTTTCAGATTTCAAACCTTATGATGGACAGTTTGTCAGCTTTGGAGGTGGTATTGGTGGAAAGGTTTCTGGCAAAAGAACTATCAAGGCTGGAAAATTGGACTTTGAGAATGTGTATTATGTGAAAGAACTCAAGTACAATCTCTTCAGCGTGTCACAGATGTGTGACAAGAAACATAGAGTTCTATTCTCAGAAGATGAATGCTATATCCTGTCTAAAGATTATAAGCTACCCGATGAAAGTGAGGTTTTGCTTAAACTCCCTAGAAAAGGCAACCTATATAGCATAGACATAAAGAACATAGTGGCTAAAGATGATGTTACTTGCTTGCTTGCAAAAGCCACTTTGGATGAATCCATGCTTTAGCACAGAAGACTTTGTCATGTTAACTTCAAGACCATTAACAAGATTGTAAAAGATGGTCTAGTCAGAGGTTTACCAGAGAAGAGATTTAAGAATGACCAAACATGTGTTGCCTTTCTCAAAGGCAAGCAACATAGAGCTTCTTGCAAGACCAAAGCATATAACTCTATTGATCATCCACTCTACATGCTGCATATGGACTTGTTTGGTCCTACATCAGTGAGCAGCATAAATTTGAAGAAGTATTGTCTTGTTGTAACTGATGATTTTAGTAGATTTACATGGGTTTTCTTTCTAAGAACCAAGGATGAAACCACTGGCATCCTTAAGACTTTCATCACTAAAGTTGAAAACCTAGTTGATAAGAAGATCAAGATCATTAGGTGTGACAATGGGACAGAGTTCAAGAATAGAGTTATGGGTGATTTCTGCAGAGACAAAGGTATTAAGAGAGAATTTAGTGTTGCTAGAACACCTCAGCAAAATGGTGTTGCTGAAAGAAGAAACAGGACACTAATTGAAGCTGCTAGAACCATGTTAGCTGATTCCAAGCTACCAGTGACTTTTTGGGCTGAAGCAGTTAACACTGCTTGTTATATTCAGAACAGGGTTTTAGTGGTGAAGATAAAGAACAAGACACCTTATGAGCTATTAAGAGGAAGACCCCGAATCTTGGATTTTATGAGGCCATTTGGATTTCATGTCACTATTCTCAATACCATTGATCATCTGGGGAAGTTTGAAGAAAAGTCAGATGAATGCTTCTTTGTTGGATATTCTACGGTTAGCAAGGCTTTTAGAGTCTACAACTTGAGAACAAAGAAGATTGAAGAAAATTTGCATGTTGAGTTCCTTAAAAATAGAACTAGCATAGCAAGTTCAGGACCATAATGGCTATTTGATCTTGAAACTTTATCAAATACAATGAATTATGTACCTATTACCTAAGGTACAGGAGACAATAATCTTGAAGAATCAGAAGAATTCATTGATGAAGATGAACCTTGCAAAGATGATGAAGATGATAAAGATCAGATTGTTATGTCACTTTGGACTTTGTTCACAATAATCAAGACTCACAACCTTCAAAGAATTCTGAAAAGGAAGGTGATGCAAATGTTGTGATTTTTGATGTCTTGAATAATGAAATTCCTGAAAGCAGTGGTAATCCTATTCCCACTGCTCCACTAGAAGTTTCCACTGATGGTCCAAATGTGGAAAATTCAACTCCGGAAACACATGGTGCTGATGTTGAAATCGCTAATATGCCTACAACATATGATATTCCTAACACATCACAAAGTACAATTCACAAAGTACATCCAATTGAAAATGTAATTGGTGAGCTACAATCAGGTGTGAAGACAAGAAGGCAGACAAAGATGAATGATGATTCATGGGTTCATTACTGAAGTTTATGAGTCCAAGAAGGACACAAACAAGAATGAATGTTTGTTTTTCTGTTTTCTATCACAAGTGGGTTGAAGCAAGTTGGGTTGAAGCAATGCAAGAGGAGTTATTGCAGTTCAAACTTCAAAAGGTTTGGGTTCTTTGTGATTTGCCTGATGGAATGAAGGTGATTGGTACAAAGTGGGTTTTCAGGAACAAGAAAGATGAAAGAGGTATTGTTATCAGGAAAAAAGCTAGATTGGTTGCTCAAGGATACACTCAGGAGGAGGGTATTGACTATGAAGAAGTTTTTGCTCCTGTTGCAAGGATTGAGGCTATTAGATTTTTTTTAGCCTATGCATCCTTTATTGGCTTTACTATCTATCAAATGGATGTCAAGAGTGCTTTTCTGTATGGGAAGATTGATGAGGTGGTCTATGTCTCTCAACCTCCAGGCTTTGAAGATCCTCAACATCCCAATAAGGTTTATAAAGTGGTTAAGGCTCTTTATGGCTTACATCAAGCTCCAAGGAAGTGGTATAAAGCCTTAGCTACATATTTGTTGAACAATGAGTTTCATAGAGGAAAGATTGATCAAACTTTGTTCATCAAGAAAGACAAGGGTGATATTTTACTGGTTCAAATGTATGTTGATGATATCATCTTTGGAGCTACTAGACAAGAGATGTGCAAAGAGTTTGAAAATTTGATGAAAGATGAGTTCCAAATGAGTTCTATGGGAGAACTTACTTTCTTTTTGGGACTACAAGTACAACAAAGAAAAGATGGCATCTTTATCAGTCAAGACAAGTATGTGACTGAGATTATAAGGAAGTTTCACTTTACTGATGCAAAACCTTCAAATACCCTTGCTGATAAGACCACTCATCTATTGTTGAAGAATTCTAGCGGAGCAGATGTTGACGTGCATACTTACAGATCTATGATTGATTCCTTGATGTATCTTACTTCAGCAAGACCAGACATTATGTTTGTTGTATGTGCTTATGCAAGATTTCAAGTCACTCAAAAGACATCACATTTGACAGCAGTAGAGAAGATTTTCAGGTATTTGAAGACATATCCTAATCTAGGATTATGGTATCCAAGGGAATCTCCTATGGAGTTGATCACATACTCAGATAGTGATTATGTTGGTGCAAGTTTGGATAGAAGGTCAACTACAGGAGGATGTCAATTTCTTGGATGTAGATTGGTGTCATGGCAATGCAAGAAACAGACAATGGTGGCTACTTCAACAACTAAAGCAGAGTTTGTAGCTGCTATAAGCTGTTGTTCTCATATCTTATGGCTTCAGAATCAATTTTTGGATTATGGGTACAATTTCATGAACACCATTATATATATAGACAATAGTAGTACCATATGCATTATTAAAAATCCTGTGTAACACACTAAAACTAAACATATAGAGATTAGACATCACTTTATTAGAGATTGTTTTGAGAAAAAAGCTTATTCAAGTTGTCAAAATTAATACTGATGACAACTATGCTGATTTGTTAACAAAAGGGCTTGATGTGGGTAGATTTCAGTACTTGGTAACAGGTATTGGAATGTTAAAACCATAAATCTTTGATGTCTAATGATTTTTAGTGTTGCAGGATAGTTTTTAGGTACTAATATTGTTTGTATATGTTTGTATGGTTTGCTACTAACTTGTATGCAGAAGAATTAAAGCACAGTGGAAACCATGGTACAAACAGTGGAAAGATTTTCTCTGTCAGTGGTAAAACAAAAAGACAAAAGTACTTTCATTCAACCATTATAATGAAATAGAGTACATCAACAGAGAGACAAATACATAAACCATATAAAAACAAACAAAATCTTCACAACCTAACACCCTACTCTTCTAACAAGACACTTCATGGGCTTCTTGCCTTTCCCTTCATAGTCATGCTTGGCCTTAGAAGCTGTCTTCCTCTTGTTATAAAAGGAAAGTTCCTTCATTAGGCAAGCAAGACCCAACACTTGTTTTGGTGGCTTTTGGAGTCTTGTAGGCTTGTCAGGTGCAGGCCACTTCATGTTCACCAAGGCTGATTCAAGGGTTGTAGTCAGTGCCCTTTGGTAGCTCTTTGGACAGGGTGAAGGATGGATCATTATCATCATCTGAAGAAGAACTTGAGTAGAATTCCAGAGATGAAGCAGGAGCAGCTGCAGAGACCTTCTTGTTTGGCTTCATGTTGGATGAAGTTGAAGCACTTGGAGGAAAATATCCACTCCATCCAGATGATTGTTCTTCAGAATCTGAATAGTAGCTAATTTCTCTATCAGATGAATCATCTGATGAGATATAGATCAGTGGAAACCAACTCATGATGATCTTTATGGTTTGTGATATTGGAGATTCGTTTTAATAAAGACTTTTGTTGTTTTGAGCCCCTTTTAAATGCAAAGTCAACGCCAAGGGTTAATTAATGAGGGATATTTACTCTTATCTGTTTTGGTATGTTGGAGGAGTAAATTTGGATATTATCGGGTTGACTTTGGAGAGATATTTTGTGAATAGTAACTTGGTCAAAAAGTTACTTTGGGTTAAACTATATTGGGTAGGTTTGGTGTTTACTACATATGCAGAGTACCAACCAATATTTGCTGTGTGATTGGAGTTATAAGGTGTGTATCTAACACACACAACAAATGGTCATTGATTCACCAGGTCTAATCAACATAAGAATCAACTAGTCCGGAGCAAATGGCTACTGGTAAAGACTTATCAAATCCGTTTATGGTTGATAGTTTACCAAACACTATATGGTCATCAACTCACCATATTCCAAGTTATGAAGAGTAGGCTAGTCCATAGCAAATGGCTCATGGTAACGACATAAAAAATCCGTTGATAGCTGATAGTTTGCTAAAAACTATGATAAGAGTAGCTAAACTTTTAATTGTTTTACTTACCACCGCTCTTGAAAATTTTGTGAAAAATTACCCCTGCTAGTTCACAGTTACCACTGCAAGAGTAATTTTTACCACTGGTGAACTAGCCGTTACAACTGTTGTGTCAGTAATCTTATTTTTTAACTAGCCATTGAGAATAACCGTGTTTCCTTATTAATAGGGTAAAATTTTGTGAATTATCCACTTACCTATTTTAATTTATTCTTTTCCAAAGATAAATTCATTCTAAAGATAATTCATATTACGCATAATTCTCAAAACCCTGTTAGTATATATTCATCCTCATACGGCTTGATCATCATTCACGATTACTAACACTTTTATATTTTTATCACAAAAGTATGGTGATTCTAAACTTTGCAGAGGAGCACAACCAAGTGGCGTACTTACAGAAGTCAAACGAAAAGAGTGGCCCTGTTTTTCATCAGATTGTGGATTTTCTCAACACTACCCATGTTAGGTATGCTTTAACTGTCAATCCCACAATCTATGTTTCTCAGATCAAACAGTTCTGGAACACTGTGGAGTCCATAACTATTGAACAGGGAGACACACAAGAATCTGTGGAAGCTCTTAGAGCCACAGTGGATGGGGTAACCATTGATGTTACTGAGTCATTCTTGAGGAGAATTCTCCAATTGGATGATCTCAATGGTATCATCACATTATCCAATTCATACATTCAAAAATATCTTGCTTCAATGGGGTATGACACATCTAATAAAAAGGTTACTTTAAGAAAAGGATGTTTTTGTCCCCATTGGAGGTTTTTCATACATGCTCTTTTACATTGCCTAAGTCCTAAGAAAACTTCTTATGAACAATTCAGTTCAACCATGGCTTACCCTTTGGTTTGCTTAGCAACATATAGGACTTTCAATTTTTCAAAGTTTATTTTCAATAATATGAAAGGCAATGTAAAGAATTCATATAAATTTTTTATGTATCCAAGGTTTGTGCAAGCAGTGTTAAATGAATTTCCACTGGAACCTCACAACATAGTTTATAAAACCCCCTGTCTTAAGCCAAACGTTTTTCAAAATATGACTAAGGCTTCAGAACTTTGGAATGGGGAGGTTAAACCACTTTTTCCTGAAATGCTTTTAAAGATTTCACAGGTACAGGGTGAAAATGCAACAATCCCAGTTGTATCCCATCACACACATACTATTGTTGTTCCACCTATTCAACACACCCCTGCTGTTACTCACACTTATGAGAGGAGGCACAAACAGCCACCTCCTCCCATTACAACATTTCCTGATTCTGAGCCTTTTGGTTTAGGAACAAGCAGTGGTGGTTCTAGGCTTCATTCTAGTTCAACTAGAGAAGAACCTGAATCAGTGCCCTATGATTCACCTCTCCCAACAGGTAACACAGTTGGAAGTAAGGGTGAGCATGGTCCAAAAACCGGACCGGACCGACTGGACCGAGGACCGAGAACCGGAAAAACCATAGACCGAGACCGGACCGAATGTGGTCGGTCCGGTCTCGGTCCGGTCCAGTCTTCGGTCGGTCCGGTCCATTTAGGCATATTTTGGCACGTTTTTTCGGTTTTTTGGTCGGTCCGGACCGAGGACCGAATTAGTCAAAAAGGCTAGACCGAGGACCGGACCGAATGTGGTCGGTCCGGTCCGGTCCGGTCGGTTTTGTCGGTCGGTCCGGTCCATCCGGTCCGTTTGCTCACCTTAGTTGGAAGTGTTGAGGGCAGTGTGCAACCTAATGAATTGATGGAACTTTGTACCAATTTAGTCAAACAGGTTAAAGCTATGGAGAAAGAACTGGCACAGACTAAGCAACAACTTGCCACAGAGCTTGCTCAGATGAAAGTTGAGATTCAGAACTTGCAGGAAGAAGTTAAGGAGTTGAAGAAGCAAAGATTTGCCAAAATTGTGCTTTCATCTTCATCCTCATCTCAAGATGATGCTTCAGCAGCATTTAGTGATGATTTGGGAGATTCTTCCAAACAGGGGAGGAAGACAGATGCTGAAACTAAGGGGGGGGGGGAAGATTGATTTTGGAGATGATTATGGTTTTGATGTTGATTTTGATGACATAGTTGGAGTTCCTCAACATATTTCCACTGATGAGTTTATAGTTCCCACTGCTAGTAAAAATGTTACCACTGCAGGACAAAATGTTACCACTGCAGAAGAAGAAGCTGCTAGAATAAGAGCAGAGAAGGGTAAAGCAATTATGACTAGTTTAGATCAAGTGCAGCCAAGAAAGATTTCTCAAAGGGAACAAGCTCAAATTGATTATGATGCTGATATGTTAATGAAATTAGTGGAAGATGAAGCTGCAAAGCTGAAGAAAAGACAAGAAGAGGAAGAGATTGCAAGTTTCATGGAGGCTAAGAGGTTGGATAAGTTGGAAACAGTGGTTGAAGAACCCATTTCAACTGTTCCACCAACAGTGCTAAAAGAGAAACCTCCAATGTTCACTTATGTGCCAACTGAAGCAGAGATTGAATACATGATTACCAATGATCCAGTAGTCAAGAAGAAGGCAATTGAGCTTGTTGCTAACAAGACTTTAACAGAAGACCAGAGAACAGCTCAATTAGGTAAGTTTATTCAAATGAAGAATCAACAAGCACTGGATGAGGTTATTGGTAAAGTCAGAAAAAGTCAGAAGAAGCAAAGACAACCAACCAAGGCACAAGTGATTGCAGAGATGAAGACATATTGCTGCAATGTTGGGAATTGGATGATGTCTCAATTCAAAGGCATGTCTCATGATAAGATTGAAGGAATCCACTACAGGCTCAAAAGACAAGATAGTGACTTTATTCCTATTGACTTTGAAGAAGTAGAAAGAAGAAAAAGGAAAACTACTGATTCTGAAGAGAATGTCACTAAAAAGTCAAAGCTTACTCAAGAAAAAGAATCTCAACCTGAGAAACTTTCAGAAGATCAGCTAAGTGCTATGATTGTTATAGAAGAAGAAGATTTCTACCCAGATCCTATACAAGGCATCCAATTATTGATTGGGAAGTATACACAACAAAGAATCTTGCTCCAACTTGGAAGATTACAAGGTTGGGAGGAGAAACTTCATCCTTCATTCAATTTGAAGATCTCATTAAAGCTTGTAACAGAGATGATTTTGATATACTTTGGAAGTTAGTTGATAAAAGATTCAAGGATAATACTCTCAAAGATATGAAGGAAATGCAGCTATGGGTTAACTTGAGAAGATTGTATGAACCAGATCTTAAAGATAGTTATTGGAAGTTTGAATCTTCAGATTTGCATACCACATGGTCATACTATGATTCATGTGAGGTTCATCATGTTTCTACAACAGCTGGAGTGGATGTATTCATGTTTGTTGAGAAGGAATATCCACTGAGAGCAATAACTCTTACTGCAATGTTGACATCAAAGTTGAGAGTTCATGAAAATACTGAAAAAGTCAGAGCCTTGCTTCAAAAGATACAAGATCAGTGTTTAAAAGCTATGAAAGCTTTAAGAAGAAAATGAAGTGTTTGGAAGAATTCCCTATATCCTCAGTGATGCTGATTGATTGAAGAATTCCCTATATCCTCATTTTATAAAAATCATAAGTTTAGGGGAGGATTGTTGGGAATTATATAAACAGTTACCATGGCTAGTATGGAGATTACAACTGCTGAAGAATGCACTAGCAGTGGAAACTGATTACCACTGCAAGTACATATTATTACCACTGCTGTTGGGATAACTGTTAGGAAACTTGTATAGATAAATATAGAATAGATTTTTTGTATATCTTATTCTATTATCATTATACGTATCTTGTAGAAGAGGACTCCTTGTGCTATAAAAGGATGTCCTAGGTTTAGGTTTGATATACGTTTTTCTTAGAGCTTCAAGGTTGTAACCCTAGTGATACAAAGATCACTCGTATTATTATTCTTAATAATATTAAAGCTAACAGTTTGGTTCACTCATTGTTCTCATTCATATACAACTTTTTTATTCACAAACAAACTTCTAAGTATTACTAAGTAGATTCCGCATACTTAGTGGTATAATTTAAAGTATCATTCTAACACAAATCAAGGTGTTTAGAACCATGGTCAACCAAGTCAAACATCTAAAACCAACTAACCAAGGAGTACAGTGTATTCCCGGGTCGTTATGTCCCAGCGAGGTAAGCAATTGTATTTGAAAACGTTTTAAGTGATCGGGTGATTTAACAGGAGGATCAGGAATTTGATTATTATGATTAAACTACGAGATTATGATTGAGAATAGCTTAGAAACACTATTATAACAATTACTGATGATCAAATAACCTAAAACGTGAGTTAAACCTAAAAATGCGCGTTTGAATTTAAATTAAACGCGAACGCCCAAAATAAAAAGTGAAACGTGAGCAAATAAAGTCCTAGGAATATAAAAATTATATTTTTACAATCCTAATGACATAAGAAAATTTTTGGAAAATTAAAATTATTTTTACCACTATTTAATTAATTAATTATTAATTAATTACTAATTACTAATTACTTTTTAATTAACTAAATTATACAAATTATTAATTAATTATGAAAATTAACTAGAAAAGTGAAAATTAAATTTAGAAAAATCTAAAATATTATAAAACTAATTTTAAAACAGAAAACCTATTTTTCTACTTTTTAATTATTTATTATTAATTAAAACTAATTATTTAATTAATTTAAACTAAATTAAATTATAAAAAGTACTAAATGACAAAATAAAAATCTAGAAAAATTACTAAAATTATTTTAACCTACAAGGAACCTGAGAAAAATTTAAAAATGAGGAATGCTTATAAATAAGCAGAAAAATAAGCCAAAGGGCTTAAATAGAAGCTATCACTTTATTTAAATTTGGCTTCTTTTTTTTTTTTTAATTTTCTTTTACAAAACTATTAAGCTACTGAAAATATGAAACTTTTGTGAAGGTACTTTCTTTGGAACTCAGAAATAAGCTGTGTGCCATTCAATAAGCCAAACAGTTGGCTTTTTGACTTAAAAATGGGACCTTTAAGCTCAAATAAGCTATCCAAGGACCCACACAATGGAAATAAGCTTTGAACAACTTAGAAGGACTGAAATGAAGCTAAAGCTACAAGCAATGTATACTGAATAAGCCAAATAAGTCAAATAAGCAAATCCATACCACTCAGTTACAAACAGGCCAATAAGGGGTCTTTTGGACCTCTGTGGGATCCACAGAGGAGACTTGGGGGTCCAATGTAAAAGCTGGTATAACAAGCTGAGCTTGAGGGCTTTCCAAAAACCCTAGGCTCAGGTAATGGTGCCTACTAATAAGCCCTGGGTGGGCTTATGAAAAAGCTTATGTAACTGAGTTCTCAGCTCACAGAGCCAAAATGGTCAGACCAAAAAGCAACAAGTAGCCCAGGTAAATAAGCTTAAACAATTGAAATAAGCACTGAGACTATGAGTTTGGTAGTTATTCTATACTAGAAAACTAATCACCTAAGCTGAAATACACTAGAGAGCTTGTGAGCAATCAGTGTAGTGAGTGGTTTTGAACAAACATTATAATCAAGATAAGCAATCCAAATAAGCATATGAGAGAAAAATGAGCATAGACACAACAAGATAGCCAGAAGAGCTTATAAGATTAACAAAATTTACACACTAAAACCCAATGATGAAACCTGAGCAAGCTTATGAAAGTAAGGGATGTGGACAGAGTTGTGAAGCAGGGCAAACCCTTGCCCTGCAGGTGTGTTTGAGTGTATGTAAATTGCACAAAAAAATTCACAAAAATGAAGTGATCACAGGTTTTTGTAGATTAAGTGGTGGACTCCAAACACAACAAATTTCAAGTTCCCAATCAGTCCACAAAAATCAAAACAATTCACCCACTTTTTGGAAAACTGAGTAAACATGAGCTTTTGACTTTTCAGATTTGAAATTCTTTTGACCTTTTTGAACTTTGATCCTAAATTAAGTTAACTTACATGTATCTAAACCAAATTCAAGTTTATGCTACTCCTAAAAATCTTCTATGAAATAATTTCAAAAAATTAAAGTGAAGTTTGACTTTTTTATGAAGGAGATTGTTTTTTTATGACTCCACAGACCTACTAGAACCTAATGTGATGTGTTACAACCATAGTTAACCATAGAAACACAAATGAGCTCTGGCAAATCACATATCTAAACACCCCTTTCAGGTTGTCTGTTATGAAATTTTGAAACAGAAAGCCACTCAGATAAATGAAGCTTTTTCTAAACCATCTTTTATTAATTGTGAGACTTAAATGAGCTTAGAAACACAAACAATGAAGATATCAACACTTATGGATAGAAAAATAAGCAATATGACAGTTAACTAACTAGAATATGATTAACTAATGATTTAATCTCACAAATGGAAGTTAGAACTCAAAACAGGATAACTCTAATCAACAGACCATAGTCTTGCCCTGCACTATCTCTGAATACCAGGAACCAACTCAAACATACCACAGTTGAATTTTATTGACTATCTTTATATTTTTGATTTTTATTGCTAATTCTGAATTTTAAGGTTTTTACAAGCTTCAATAAGCTTCTGGGAACTTATGTGATCTTAAAGAAGTCCAGAGAAACACTACAAATAATAATAGAACTTATTTGATAGATTTGAAATAAAAGTGAACTTGATGAACTGAGAGTCAACAAAACCTTGAATGTTATTGATTTAAAACTTCAAACTTACAACATTACAACTAATATTACAACTTACCTAACTAATTTGGATTGAAAAACAATTGAACATAAATTCGACATAATTAAAATTAAGCTAAAAATTACACATTCCTCCACAGCTACAATACCCTTTTTATACTTGAACTTTAGGTTTTCTTGGACCTTAGTGATCATATCCCAGCATTAATCTTGACCATAGGATCTCTCAAATCCATCTTATCCGTTTAAACCTTTTTGCCGCCAAAATTCTCTTTGGCTTTTTCTTTGATATTTGATGCCAGAAGTGCTTCTTTGGAGTGTTGTGTTTGGCGGGGTGTAGGAGGGGGGTTGATTATTGTAGGAGTGAAGGCAGGCTAGGGGGTTATGATGGTGGTTTGGTGTTTAGCAGGTTTGAGTGGGGTGAGGTGGAAGGTGATAAGGTGGAGGATCAAAGGTCTGTTTGACCGAGGTTTTAATATTCAGGGTGGTGGTGGGCTTGGAGTGGATGGGCCAAGGGAGTTGTTGAGTGGGCTGGGGTTTGGTTTGTTTATGTTTGGGTTTGTTTTGGATTTGTGGTGTGATAATATAAGGGTACCCGTTTGGTTTGTAAATAATATTAGCCCAAGGACCATTTTTGCAAAGCTGCTGAAACTTTGAGGACCAGAAATGTAATTTTCCAAAATTCATCATAGGGACCAACTTTGCCAAGGTGATTAACCAAAAGACCATTTTTGACAATTTCCAGAAATTTACAAGCAGGGACTAATTTTGTCAATTTTGCAAAGTACATGGACCAAACATGTAATTTTCCTAAAGTTTTCACCCAAGGATCATATTTGATAACCTTTGACTTTTAAATGCCTTGGGTTGACTTTTCTTTCATTTTAAACCTTCAGGGACTAGTTTTGTCAATTTATGAAACTTGAGGGACTGAAACTGCCAATTATGCAAACTTTGTTCGTTTTTCATTTGTTTTTAAACATTTTACATCTAAAACATATAAACCACAATTTTGGGATAATTTCTATATTTTGATGCATTTCTGAGTGTTTTTGGATGTTTTGGCAGTTCAGACACGATAAAAATGATAAGTATTTACACACTCATCAATCCATCAAACAAAAATCACAAAATTATACAAAAATAAGCATAGATAAGCCGAGCTTCCAGAGTTTAAAACCCCAAAAGCTCATCAGCTAAAATGGAAAGATGAGACTAAGAAAAATCCTACAAGTTTTGTAAAACTTCCTTAACTATGAACTTTGACTTTTCAAGATTAACATGCAATGTTGACTTAATTGAAATTCTAATGACCCTAGTTAACTAAATAAGTCATAACAAGCTCCAATACAACTATTCTAAGCTAAGTTAACAGATTTTAGAACTAAAGTGAGGATTACAATACCCTAAATCCTAACAGTTAACAATAAGACTGAGATTAAAGGTAAGTTTGACTATTTCACTAAACACCTACTAGATTTTATGGCTTAAATGGTCTGATAGTACCTAATGTAGCATGCATCAATCAATAATAACAAGAAAATCCAATAGGAACACACAGATTTCCCTTGTCCCAAACACCTCTTAAGTATCCACTGATTTGCCTTTTTCAATATAACCTACTGATTTAAAGCAAGATTTTTGAACGTATATACTTTTCTGAGTGTGACTACACTTATCTAAGACAAATTAAAGTATGAAAAGCAGTCTCCAATAAGTAATCTCCAAAAGCAATCCTAAGTCGTAAATGACAGTTAATGAAACAACCTTAAAAAAAATTACTTTCATCTATATACTAAACACATTAAGCATCATAAATAATGAATAAGCTAAAAGGAACAAGAAAAAACATATATATAAGCTAAAAGGCACTGCTACAGTTCAAGCAACAAATTAGACAATGACTTACAAGTGATCCTTTGTGCCTCAAACCAAGAGCAACTACACAAACCTGTCCAAAAACCTCCCCTGAGGCACTAAACCAAGCTTCCACAGCTTTCTTTCTCCTTTTTGGATTTTTGAATTATGGACTATTTGTCACAACTCGTAAATTCTGGTCATTTTCCTGAAGTTTCACAATTACTATTCATCAGTTACTATTCATCATTTTCGGAGTCCGTTTGTGATTCCGAGAGGCGTTACTATTCACGTGACACTATTCATCCCGGAAGAAAAACACTATTCATGGTCATCAGTCATTTCATAACGTAACCCTAGTTTACGGGTATTCAATTCAAATAAACGTTCACACGCGATCAATAAATGTGATTAACACACCCGATACTCCCGACTATGATCCTAACATATTTCCATACTCATTATAATAATATAAAATTTATATTATTAATTTACCCGGTGTTTTGAGAATTTTACCGTATTTACCGGTATACGTTTAAACTTCCGTCGGTTTTCGATATTTCAACACGACAACTATTCTAACACCCGATTCTCAGCAGGAATGTAATTTCGTGAAGTTTACAATTTTTATATATCTCGTCTAGTTCCGTAAAAATTGATTTCTAGTTAACTCGGTACCCGGTATCATTTATAACATAAAATATCTACACAATATCTCATTCAATCTTACACTAAGTCAAGAAATTCTTACACAAGTCATTCCCCTCCATGCCAAATCTCTTACACTTTGAAATACTTCACTAACCCCATTTAATGAATGTACTTTTTGTCGTTGAAAAGAAAAACTACACATCTATTTTAATATTACACTTCAAATATACACATAGTTCATATAAGTGAAAAAAAAAATATCTCTCTTCCTCTCTACCTCAAACTCACGGCCAACATCACAAGAACAAGCAAAATCCATCAAACTTTCAAGATCAAGACATAATCAAGCTTTATTTTCATTCCTTGTTAAGGTTTTGTGATAAAAACCTAGGTTTCTTAATCAATTTCTCATCAAATCAACTCAAACATTCAAGCAAGCTTCAAGAACACTTTTTGATCTTTTCATACTTTCATTTTTCTAGTTTCATGATGTTTATTCAAGATCTATACGCAAATGTTAGTTTATACCACTCTATTTATACTTTTTATAACTTATGAACCCTAGATACTTAATATAAGTAGATCCATAAGTTTTATTAACATCCTCATGAGATCCACCAAGGTTGATGATCTTTAGGAACCCAAGACACCCTAAGAAGGTGTATGGTAGGATATGGGATGATTTGAAGTTGTTTGGATGGTTTTTAGACAAGTTAGTAACTAGGAAAACCCATTTTTAACCTATATATATACCTTCTATCACTTTTTGGAAAATGTGGAAAGATTAGGGACTAAGGGTTAATTTTTGGCCAAAGATTTAGAAAATACTTTCCGAGACGAAACTATGGTCGAAAACGGGGATAAAAATGAGTTTATAACGAAGGAGATACGCTAAAAACGAGTTTAACGACGAAAACTATATTTTCCGGAAATGCTTGCTGATGAACAGTACTCACAGACAAATTTGAGCATAAAACTTGATCTAGCGATCCCGACTTATCAATAATAGGTTAGTATGTTGTCCTACGATTCCGGGGATGTAAAGAACGTAGAAAACGAGCTTAAAACGACCAAGATATACACTTTTGAAACTAGGCGAACTATATATATATTTGACAACTTCTAATAGCACATATTCTCTTAAGTTATGGAAACACTATAATTCAACGCCAACACTTATTTTCAAACTACGAGTGCTATAGGCTTCATGCGCATGTACATTCATCGCATCCCCTCATAATCTAAGTAGATCGTATCATTCGTTCATTATAGGTCGCGGTTAGAGACCGAGCCTCATTTCCATCATAACCACTTTTGTCTTCGTAACTATCGTACCAGGTGAGTCATAGCCCCACTTTTACTCTTTAGTACTTGTTTTAAACTCTTTGGGGGAGATACATGCTTAAACTGTTTACTCTTAATTGAACTTAAATGACTCTTGCTTCACTATTTATGCTCATAAGCAAAACGTACTCAAATTAACTTGTTTGAACTCTTGAACCTTTTGACTTGAACTTTTGGACTTATTGTACTATACATTCTAAGACTTAAAGTCTCCCATGTTCGGAGCAACGCTATAAAGTCTCTCATGTTCAGAGCATCATTAATAATTCTCGCCATGGTGGAGTGACTTATAATTCTTCGCCAATCGGTGGAGTGACTAATAATTCTTTGCCTAGGTGGCGGAGTGACTTCAAGCCTCCCTTGTTCGGAGCGGCCTTGACTTATTTTATACTATGTGCCCTTATTGTGAACTATATTGACTATATGTACTTGACTACCAAACATACTTTAATAGCAGTGGGTTGTGAACACACAGGTTGCAAGTCTCATATGAACGGGCTTGGAACTGAGTGGATTTACAATGCCTTTGCTGGGAAACGTTCGTTCAAATGCGATTCATTTTACACAAACTCTATGAACTCACCAACCATTGTGTTGACATTTTAGCATGTATTTTCAGGTTTTATGCAATGGCACGCTACAGGAGGTTTTGGCATGGCATGGCATGGTCATAGAAGACTCTGATATTCATTTGGGACCGTTTTAAACTATATTTTTAAGGGCCTAATTTTGCACTACTTTTTACAATGTAATTCAACACTTTTGTTAAACTATTTTATTCAAAATGATTGAAGCTGAAAACTGTTCTTTGCACTTGTGTTGTGGTACCAATTGAGTTACACCCCAATGACATTACTTTCCGCTGCAAACCATTTTTGGGGGTGTGACAGATTGGTATCAGAGCCTCGGCTATAGAGAACTGGGTATTTTTAAAACCTATACTATAGCTACTTTTAAGAAAACTTAACCCTATGACCGTCACGTGCCTGCCTGCCAAGCTGGTGCCTCTTTTGTGGTTTGTTGCTAACCTATGTGATGAGATTGCATCTCATTAACAAATATATTATACTCACTTATTCTAGTTGATTACCATCATTGTCTTTCATATTAATATGCCTACATATCATACGCATCTCATTTGTTATGCCTTTTCTTTGCGTAGTTTCATCATTCGACTTCGAGTTTGGTCACTAGCCTTAGTCTTTTAGAACATCTTTTCCTATGTGAAGGACATGGTATTATTATAACTGAGCTGAGTATTTCAAAATTCATGGAACCTCGGTGGAATGTGGACTGGTCATTTACATTCGACCCGGGACAGGAGGATATGGACTGACCACCTATATCCGACTCAGAAATGAATTTTGCAATACTGAGGATAGTTATAATGATATTTTGTCTGGATTGTGTGTAAGCAATTCCAAGGTCGAGCCAAACTTTCAAAAGACCTTTTCAAGGATTTGGAATCCTATTTTCAGATGGATTGATTCCTAGCTTGATTCTAGTGACAGTTCTTGTTTGATGAGTTGCAAAAATCAAGCTAAGAGTCAAGTCGTTACTCAAACCGATTTAGCCTGATCTCATGACAGTTCTTGTTTGATGAGTTGTGAGATCAAGTAAAAATCAGTTACCTAAGGGTCTTTTGAGGGCTACGCTCGAGTTTGGGAAAGTTTGCATTGCCGAACCTGATCACGAGAACGTACATATGTAGAACGAACGAGCTGAACTTCGGGGCGAAGTTCCTTTTAGGGTGGTAGACTGTCACAACTCGTAAATTCTGGTCATTTTCCCGAACTTTCACAATTACTATTCATCGGTTACTATTCATCATTTTACTATTCATCGTTTTCGGAGTCCGTTTGTGATTCCGAGAAGCGTTACTATTCACGTGACACTATTCATCCCGGAAGAAAAACACTATTCATGGTCATCTGTCATTTCATAACGTAACCCTAGTTTACGGGTATTCAATTCAAATAAACGTTCACACGCGATCAATAAATGTGATTAACACACCCGATACTCCCGACTATGATCCTAACATATTTTCATACTCATTATAATAATATAAAATTTATATTATTAATTTACCCGATGTTTTGAGAATTTTACCGTATTTACCGGTATACGTTTAAACTTCCGTCGGTCTTCGATGTTTCAACACGACAACTATTCTAACACCCGATTCTCAGCAGGAATGTAATTTCGTGAAGTTTACAATTTTTATATATCTCGTCTAGTTCCGTAAAAATTGATTTCTAGTTAACTCGGTACCCGGTATCATTTATAACATAAAATATCTACACAATATCTCATTCAATCTTACACTAAGTCAAGAAATTCTTACACAAGTCATTCCCCTCCATGCCAAATCTCTTACACTTTGAAATACTTCACTAACCCCATTTAATGAATGTACTTTTTGTCTTTGAAAAGAAAAACTACACATCTATTTTAATATTACACTTCAAATATACACATAGTTCATATAAGTGAAAAAAAAAATATCTCTCTTGCTCTCTACCTCAAACTCATGGCCAGCATCACAATAACAAGCAAAATCCATCAAACTTTCAAGATCAAGACATAATCAAGCTTTATTTTCATTCCTTGTTAAGGTTTTGAGATAAAAACCTAGGTTTCTTAATCAATTTCTCATCAAATCAACTCAAACATTCAAGTAAGCTTCAAGAACACTTTTTGATCTTTTCATACTTTCATTTTTCTAGTTTCATGATGTTTATTCAAGATCTATACGCATATGTTAGTTTATACCACTCTATTTATACTTTTTATAACTTATGAACCCTACATACTTAATATAAGTAGATCCATAAGTTTTATTAACATCCTCATGAGATCCACCAAGGTTGATGATGTGTAGGAACCCATGACACCCTAAGAAGGTGTATGGTAGGATATGGGATGATTTGAAGTTGTTTGGATGGTTTTTAGACAAGTTAGTAACTAGGAAAACCCATTTTTAACCTATATATATACCTACTATCACTTTTTGGAAAACGTGGAAAGATCAGGGACTAAGGGTTAATTTTTTGCCAAATATTTAGAAAATACTTTCCGAGACGAAACTATGGCCGAAAACGGGGATAAAAACAAGTTTATAACGAAGGAGATACGCTAAAAACGAGTTTAACGACGAAAACTATATTTTCCGGAAATGCTTGCTGATGAACAGTACTCACGGACAAATTTGAGCATAAAACTTGATCTAGCCATCCCGACTTATCAATAATAGGTTAGTATGTTGTCCTACAATTCCGGGGATGTAAAGAACATAGAAAACGAGCTTAAAACGACCAAGATATACACTTTTCAAACTAGGCGAACTATATATATATATATATATATATATATATATATATATATATATATATATATATATATATATATTTGACAACTTCTAATAGCACATATTCTCTTAAGTTATGGAAACACTATAATTCAACGCCAACACTTATTTTCAAACTACGAGTTGTATAGGCTTCATGTGCATGTACATTCATCGCATCCCCTCATAATCTAAGTAGATCGTATCATTCGTTCATTATAGGTCGCGGTTAGAGACCGAGCCTCATTTCAATCATAACCACTTTTGTCTTCGTAACTATCATACCAGGTGAGTCATAGCCCCATTTTTACTCTTTAGTACTTGTTTTAAACTCTTTGGGGGAGATACATGCTTAAACTGTTTACTCTTAATTGAACTTAAATGACTCTTGCTTCACTATTTATGCTCATAAGCAAAACGTACTCAAATTAACTTGTTTGAACTCTTGAACCTTTTGACTTGAACTTTTGGACTTATTGTACTATACGTTCTAAGACTTAAAGTCTCCCATGTTCGGAGCAACGCTATAAAGTCTCTCATGTTTAGAGCATCATTAATAATTCTCGCCATGGTGGAGTGATTTATAATTCTTCGCCAAGTCGGTGGAGTGACTAATAATTCTTTGCCTAGGTGGCGGAGTGACTTCAAGTCTCCCTTGTTCGGAGCGGCCTTGACTTATTTTATACTATGTGCCCTTATTGTGAACTATATTGACTATATGTACTTGACTACCAAACATACTTTAATAGCAGTGGGTTGTGAACACACAGGTTGCAAGTCTCATATGAACGGGCTTGGAACTGAGTGGATTTACAATGCCTTTGCTGGGAAACGTTCGTTCAAACACGATTCATTTTACACAAACTCTATGAACTCACCAACCATTGTGTTGACATTTTAGCATGTATTTTCAGGTTTTATGCAATTGCACGCTACAGGAGGTTTTGGCATGGCATGGCATGGTCATAGAAGACTCTGATATTCATATGGGACCGTTTTAAACTATATTTTTAAGGGCCTAATTCTGCACTACTTTTTACAATTTAATTCAACACTTTTGTTAAACTATTTTATTCAAAATGATTGAAGCTGAAAACCGTTCTTTGCACTTGTGTTGTGGTACCAATTGAGTTACACCCCAATGACATTACTTTACGCTGCAAACCATTTTTGGGGGTGTGACACTATTAATGTGGTATTTTTGAGTATTTTCTTTTTTTTTGCCTTTGAATAAAAACTCATGTAATTACTTCTGAAGCTTATAAAAACTTGTAAATAAGCTAAGGGAACTAAATGAGACAGTTAAACAGTACTGTAAAAACTAATACCACCTAATGAGAATTTCACTTGGAATATGCCAAAATGGGATTTAAACTGAAAATGACTGAGTTTGATAATAAAGATCAATGAAATTATAATAACAATACTGAATACAAAGTTTGAAAGCTAATTCTTTAACTAAAATGGGACATTACATCAAAACGACATCCTAAAAATTAAACTAAACTACATTATCTAACTAACTAACACCATCTCTGCTCTTTCTTCCCTCTTTTATAGTGAACCATTAGGGTTTTTTTGACCCTCTGAACACTTCCCACCACTTTCCTGAGCCGTTGGATGGCTTAAGATGATCCCAGCCGTTTATTTAACTTTTGGCGGGAAAACGGGTATGGGTAATTTTAGTGGGGTTGGTTTGGCAGGTGGGAGCATTAATGAGGAGGGGGTTGTAGGATGGTTGGGTATGTTTTGTTGGAGAGTGGAGGTGAGACAATAATGTTGGGGAAGGTACAGGGTAGGAGGGAAAGTTGGTGTTTTACCCTGGAAACCAGGGAAAGGGGTTGGGGATGCAGTTTGACCTGGCTTTGACTTCTTGACCTTTTGACCCTGGGTGGGAAGTATTAAAAAGGGATATGGGCCTGCGATGTTGGGCTTGAGGATTGTTTTTGGGTTTGGATTTTTGGTTTTGGTGGATTGGATAACAAATAACCACAAGGGTCCGTTCGGTATGGATTTGTAACAAGGACAAATTTTTGTAATTTTTCCAAAATTGAGGGACTGAAAATGGTTCTTTCTAAACATGATTCAAGGACCATTTCTCCATATATCAGTAATCCAAGGACAATAAATTGCAATTTTCCATTTTTGAGCTTTTAGGGACTATTTTTGCCATTTTCTAAAGTTAAAGGACTAAATATGTAAATCCTTCAAACTTTTCATCCAAGGACCAAACTTGACAACTTGTGACTTTCCAAAGACCAAAGTTGACTTTTTCATCAAAAATATTCCATCAGGGACCAAATCTGTCAATTTTTGAAAGTTCAAGGACTGTTTTTGCGAATTGTGAAACTTCAGGGACCAAATTGTAAATTTTTAAAACTTTTTACCCAAAGACCATCTTTGATAACATTTGACTTTCAAAGGACTTTGGTTGACTTTTCTTCTAAAACAAATGCTCAGGGACTAATTTTGACAAGTTTTGAAAGTTGAGGGACTAAAATTGTCAATTATGCAAACTTTGTTCATTTTTCATCTGTTTTCAATCATTTTACATCTGAAACATATAAAACACAATCCTGGGATATTTTCTGTATTTTGATGCATTTCTGAGTGTTTTTAAATATTTTTGAAGTTCAGATTGACAAAAAATGATGAGTATTTACACACTCATCAATCCCCCACACTAAACTATTGCTGGTCCCTAGCAATCTTTTATGAAAATTTACTGGATTTGAAGTCTCTTTACCAAAATTCATTACTTCTGGAGTAGCCAAATGATTCAGTTCAAGTAAGAATTATGGTACGCTGATAACCATATGATTTTGAGCAAACCATAAGCTGTCAACGGATTTGATTTGTCTTTACCAGAAGCCGTTTGCTTCTGGACTAGCCAACTCTTTGATAAAATTATCATCTTGGTGAGCTGATTACCAATTATGGTTTTCCACTACCTTTACCACAAGCCAGAACCTTGCGGGCTAGCCAACTCTTTACTTATCAAAGATATGGTGAGTTGAATACCATACAATTTTCGGCAAATTGTTAGCCATAAACGAATTTGATATATCTTTAACAAGAGCCATTTGCTTCTGGACTAGCCAGTCCTATTGTGGTTTAGACATGGTGGACTGATAACCATAAAAATTTTGAAATAAAGTGAAAAAAATTTAAAATTTTGACAAAAAACGGAGGTACTAGAAAGTAAATATAATCAAATTCGCTAGAATTTCCCCCCAACACTTAGAATTGAATATTGTCCTCAATATTCAAAGTCCCGGCTATTATGCCGACTCTTTGAATGTAAAAAGGCAACATTACAAGCAATGTGGAAATACTATTTTTCACTTTATTTATATAGACATATATACAAACACTTTTTTTTCTTTATATATATATATATATATATATATATATATATATATATATATATATATATATATATATATATATATATATGTGTGTGTGTGTGTGTGTGTGTGTGTGTGTGTGTGTGTGTGTGTGTGGTAACAACAACAGGGGAAACATCCCCACACTTAGGGTGAAAACCCCATATTATGCTAATGTTTTTGTTTACCGAGTCACTAGCTTGACTCGACCCCAAATTCATTGGTTCTTGGGGAAGCAACATATGGAAGGGACAATCTCCATCGGACTTTCATTCAAGATATTTGGATAAACATTGAAGTACGTGAAAGTTCCACACTGATGAGATATACAGAGAGACCCTGGCTAAAAAGAATGATACATGGAAATGCCGGAGTCAAAGATAGTGTCTTCATTCCCGAAGGAGTGAAGAAGAGATTGTAACAATTCGCATTTTCAGATTAATTACTATTCCCGGCAGGTCACCCAAGCCTGTACTACTCTCGCATGAGCACGCTTAACCGTATGGGCGATTAACCGTTAGACCACAAAACACGTTTCTAAGACAATTTGAGTTTTCAACTTATTAGAAAAAGTCAACATATTTTTCCCTCCTCCTTTGACCAAAAATCATTCTTTGATTTTATAAGTCATTCCTTGATTTTTAGGCTTGCGGTTTTAGGTCTAAAAGACATTTAATACCAACCGACACTAGACTGAGCCCAGCCTAGACATTATAAGTCATTTTAAGTCATTATTATCCTATTAGAAAAGTTACATTTTACTTTTCTCAATTTTACGCAACTTTCGTACGTTTTACGTATTACGCGTTTTAGACCTGTGTTTCCAGTTTTTAGCAGGGTTTTAGCACCCGATAGATCCTACCACTCATTTTATATTTTATTATGGAGTATATTGACATGTTTAACCATATTTATAAGTTTCATATTTTTAGGATACCCGGTTTTACGTTTCGTGACTTAACAACTTACGGTTAGCAATTTACGGGTCCAAAACTAGCTACATAAGTAGGATAATACCAAGTTTTTGCATCTAGTCACCCTTATCTCTATATGAACGACTTAGGGGGGGGGGGGAGGATTCACACTTGTGGCATGATCTCATGACTTTAGCCATTAGATCAATACTTATTTACAACTTTGTCTCCAAGTTTAGCAAAAATATCCTAAAAACTAACCTCCTCAATGAACCTTCCTAGACACCTTCCTAACCTCCTCTTCATGCTATAAATACAAGCTCATACCTTCATTTCTTCATCACCAAAAACGCCATACCATTAATTCATAGCACCGTGATCCTTTGATCTTCAATATACAAGTTACACTACAAAGTTCAAAGTCTTAGTATTCTCTACCTAGTTCTTAAGTTTGTTTAGTGATTCCATGGTTGAATTAGGAGCTACACAAGGTTACTAGGGCTGAAGTTAAATGGTTTTCACAAGGGTTAGATCAAGGCTAGCAAGGGTTACAAGAGTTATGGTGAAGGGTTTACAAGCTTAGGTTTAGTGTCCTAGTTCTATACTTGACTTCCTTTCTTTAGAAAGCCAAAAGTTGTAAGCAAACCCTAACATACTCCTTGCTTAAATATCATTTCATGCTTATTATGTTTCTTTCATGCTATATATGGTCTTTGTATTGTGTTCATGATGTTTAAAAATGGATAAAACAAGTATTGGTATACATATGTTAACTTATGACAAGTAAACAAGCAAACTAGTGATTTTTATGGAAAACCACGACCACAATAGTATAACTTTGATATTTGACACTTACTTACTGTTAAAGAGGACTTAACAAGGAAAACATAGCAATTTGAATCACCCAAAACGAGTACACGAGTCAAAAGTTATGACCATTTGAAGTTAGCGAAACCAAAACGGCAAAACTGCCTAAATAGCATTCTGATCAAATTTTGATTTTGAAAGTCCCACTTCTGGTCCGATTCATCAAAAAGTTAAAACACGAAAGTTGTCCGGAACGACGTTTTCGTTCAGGAAAAAAGAAGCTCGAGCCCTGAAAACGCTTTCTGAGTGATAATTTCTTCAAATTCTTAACAACCCATTTTTAGACCAAAGTCACTATATAATGATTATATTTAGATGAGACCAAGAGGTCTAAAGACCTAAAGCCGAGACCACAACCATGGCTAAAGCCAAGGTTGAGTCTCAAGACCTTGGTAACAATGACCAAGGTCACGGCAAAGCCACGGCTAAAGACCATATAACTTTTATAGATCAAAAAGCTTATATATATATATATATATATATATATATATATATATATATATATATATATATATATATATATATATATATATGTTATCAAATACTACAATAGTAGGGAGCCTCATGTGAGGAGTTCATTGAGTAAGCCGTCGAGACAAGTTGTGGATTTACGAGTTAAAGTGTCCTGGCTCCTCGAACGTTTACTCCATGACTTCTGAATTATGTCGGCCCGAACGGTAGTAAGAGATATACAACTTATACATGTTTCATAGACCATTTATATTCAAAGACTTACACTATATACTAAGTACTACATCATGAACATTATGCAAGACATATATAGGCAATTCTTCGTATTCTTAGACATTACTCCAAACCTAAGTCGCAACGTTCTATTATAGGCTGTTCTTAGAGACTTTCGTGATTCGACTACCACTTTCATTACTCACTACATATACTTAAGGTGAGTCATAGCCCCTACTCTTTTCGTACTTGTTTTAACTCTTGGGGGGGATACATGCTCAACTACTTGCTTACTTGTACAAATACTCAAAACATTTATACTTGATTGTTTTATACTTGATTGTCTTATACTTGATGGCATTATACTTGATTTCATACATACATGACTGTCTTTTATCTTTGGGAAGTGGCTCCCAGTAAACTTATATCTTTGGGAAGTGGCTCCCAGTTTTCTTTGGGAAGTGGCTCCCAGTTGTCTTTGGGAATTGGCTCCCAAGTGAGGTCTTCGGAGATGAAGTAGAGACTCACTACTAATTGCTTAATTGTTTTGATGAACTTATACATGTCTTATTCATACTATATGTTAGCAGTGGGTTGTGAACACACAGGTTACAAGTCTCTTATGGCGGGACTTGCAACTGAGTGGATTCACGATGCCTTTGCTGTGTGATCATTCTTTAAGGTTTTTCAACTGTTTTAAGACAAACTCTATGAACTCACCAACCATTGTGTTGACACTTTAGCATGTTTATCTCAGGTTAGTAAGGCGATAGCTAGTGCGTGGAACTTAGAGTCAAGCTGCATATTCTGAAGACTTACGCTGTTATCATTTACCATTCAAAACATTTTGTATACATTTATGTATCATACTTTGGAATCTCATGTTTGTAACTTTGAATTCATTAATCGAATGGTAACTTTTCAAAACGTCTCATTTAGAGTTCGTTTTCTATAGCTTGTACTTGGTATTATGAAGTAGCACCCCTATGACACAGTCTTCCGCTGCGGTATTTTGGGGGTGTTACAGATTGGTACCAGAGCCTTGGTTATAGAGAACTAGGTTGCATTTAGTGCCTAGACTATAACTGCTATATACGTTGGGACCTTCCTCTTTATTTGCCTTACACACAATACATACACATATGCTTTTTGGTTAGAGGTTTGCTTAGTTCCACGCTGTTAGATGATGTGACTTTAGTATTATAAGGAGCCCCAGAGATTCGTTGAGTCATTAAAAACATGGAGCTCAGTAATAACTAATTAGTTAACTTAATCTTGTGTTTGATGAGACACAAGATTTGAGTTAAATAATATTATTGCTTAGCTTTAGGGATTTGATGACTGGATTATCTTACCATCGGCCTCAAAAGGCGGATTTTGTGTCGGAAATTCTTAAGTAGGATGTTTTAGAATCTCCTTATTTAAATGGATTGGGACGCCTCTTCAGTTAAATAAAGAAATTGTAAATCACCGAACCATAAGTTTATGAGACCTTACTTACATAAATTTGGACGCTTCTTTATGTAAGTAATGTGTTATAAATAAGTGGGCTTAATTGTAGCCGATACAACTCCTTAACCAGAATCTTAGACGAATCAGAGTGAACACCACTATATTAGAGATCCCGAATTCTCTTAGACACACCATAAGTAGTTAACATCAACTAAACTTCGGGACGAAGTTTTCTGAAGGGGTAGAGACTGTAACAATTCGCATTTTCAGATTAATTACTATTCCCGGCAGGTCACCCAAGCCTGTACTACTCTCGCATGAGCACGCTTAACCGTATGGGCGATTAACCATTATACCACAAAACGCGTTTCTAAGACAATTTGAGTTTTCAACTTATTAGAAAAAGTCAACATATTTTTCCCTCCTCCTTTGACCAAAAATCATTCTTTGATTTTATAAGTCATTCCTTGATTTTTAGGCTTGCGGTTTTAGGTCTAAAAGACATTTAATACCAACCGACACTAGACTGAGCCCAGCCTAGACATTATAAGTCATTTTAAGTCATTATTATCCTATTAGAAAAGTTACATTTTACTTTTCTCAATTTTACGCAACTTTCGTACGTTTTACGTATTACGCGTTTTAGACCTGTGTTTCCAGTTTTTAGCAGGGTTTTAGCACCCGATAGATCCTACCACTCATTTTATATTTTATTATGGAGTATATTGACATGTTTAACCATATTTATAAGTTTCATATTTTTAGGATACCCGGTTTTACGTTTCGTGACTTAACAACTTACGGTTAGCAATTTACGGGTCCAAAACTAGCTACATAAGTAGGATAATACCAAGTTTTTGCATCTAGTCACCCTTATCTCTATATGAACGACTTAGGGGGGGGGGGAGGATTCACACTTGTGGCATGATCTCATGACTTTAGCCATTAGATCAATACTTATTTACAACTTTGTCTCCAAGTTTAGCAAAAATATCCTAAAAACTAACCTCCTCAATGAACCTTCCTAGACACCTTCCTAACCTCCTCTTCATGCTATAAATACAAGCTCATACCTTCATTTCTTCATCACCAAAAATGCCACACCATTAATTCATAGCACCATGATCCTTTGATCTTCAATATACAAGTTACACTACAAAGTTCAAAGTCTTAGTATTCTCTACCTAGTTCTTAAGTTTGTTTGGTGATTCCATGGTTGAATTAGGAGCTACACAAGGTTACTAGGGCTGAAGTTAAATGGTTTTCACAAGGGTTAGATCAAGGCTAGCAAGGGTTACAAGAGTTATGGTGAAGGGTTTACAAGCTTAGGTTTAGTGTCCTAGTTCTATACTTGACTTCCTTTCTTTAGAAAGCCAAAAGTTGTAAGCAAACCCTAACATACTCCTTGCTTAAATATCATTTCATGCTTATTATGTTTCTTTCATGCTATATATGGTCTTTGTATTGTGTTCATGATGTTTAAAAATGGATAAAACAAGTATTGGTATACATATGTTAACTTATGACAAGTAAACAAGCAAACTAGTGATTTTTATGGAAAACCACGACCACAATAGTATAACTTTGATATTTGACACTTACTTACTGTTAAAGAGGACTTAACAAGGAAAACATAGCAATTTGAATCACCCAAAACGAGTACACGAGTCAAAAGTTATGACCATTTGAAGTTAGCGAAACCAAAACGGCAAAACTGCCTAAATAGCATTCTGATCAAATTTTGATTTTGAAAGTCCCACTTCTGGTCCGATTCATCAAAAAGTTAAAACACGAAAGTTGTCCGGAACGACGTTTTCGTTCAGGAACAAAGAAGCTCGAGCCCTGAAAACGCTTTCTGAGTGATAATTTCTTCAAATTCTTAACAGCCCATTTTTAGACCAAAGTCACTATATAATGATTATATTTAGATGAGACCAAGAGGTCTAAAGACCTAAAGCCGAGACCACAACCATGGCTAAAGCCAAGGTTGAGTCTCAAGACCTTGGTAACAATGACCAAGGTCACGGCAAAGCCACGGCTAAAGACCATATAACTTTTATAGATCAAAAAGCTTATATATATATATATATATATATATATATATATATATATATATATATATATATATATATATATATATATATATATGTTATCAAATACTACAATAGTAGGGAGCCTCATGTGAGGAGTTCATTGAGTAAGCCGTCGAGACGGGTTGTTGATTTACGAGTTAAAGTGTCCTGGCTCCTCGAACGTTTACTCCATGACTTCTGAATTATGTCGGCCCGAACGGTAGTAAGAGATATACAACTTATACATGTTTCATAGACCATTTATATTCAAAGACTTACACTATATACTAAGTACTACATCATGAACATTATGCAAGACATATATAGGCAATTCTTCGTATTCTTAGACATTACTCCAAACCTAAGTCGCAACGTTCTATTATAGGCTGTTCTTAGAGACTTTCGTGATTCGACTACCACTTTCATTACTCACTACATAGACTTAAGGTGAGTCATAGCCCCTACTCTTTTCGTACTTGTTTTAACTCTTGGGGGGGATACATGCTCAACTACTTGCTTACTTGTACAAATACTCAAAACATTTATACTTGATTGTTTTATACTTGATTGTCTTATACTTGATGGCATTATACTTGATTTCATACATACATGACTGTCTTTTATCTTTGGGAAGTGGCTCCCAGTAAACTTATATCTTTGGGAAGTGGCTCCCAGTTTTCTTTGGGAAGTGGCTCCCAGTTGTCTTTGGGAATTGGCTCCCAAGTGAGGTCTTCGGAGATGAAGTAGAGACTCACTACTAATTGCTTAATTGTTTTGATGAACTTATACATGTCTTATTCATACTATATGTTAGCAGTGGGTTGTGAACACACAGGTTACAAGTCTCTTATGGCGGGACTTGCAACTGAGTGGATTCACGATGCCTTTGCTGTGTGATCATTCTTTAAGGTTTTTCAACTGTTTTAAGACAAACTCTATGAACTCACCAACCATTGTGTTGACACTTTAGCATGTTTATCTCAGGTTAGTAAGGCGATAGCTAGTGCGTGGAACTTAGAGTCAAGCTGCATATTCTGAAGACTTACGCTTTTATCATTTACCATTCAAAACATTTTGTATACATTTATGTATCATACTTTGGAATCTCATGTTTGTAACTTTGAATTCATTAATCGAATGGTAACTTTTCAAAACGTCTCATTTAGAGTTCGTTTTCTATAGCTTGTACTTTGTATTATGAAGTAGCACCCCTATGACACAGTCTTCCGCTGCGGTATTTTGGGGGTGTTACAGATTGGTACCAGAGCCTTGGTTATAGAGAACTAGGTTGCATTTAGTGCCTAGACTATAACTGCTATATACGTTGGGACCTTCCTCTTTATTTGCCTTACACACAATACATACACATATGCTTTTTGGTTAGAGGTTTGCTTAGTTCCACGCTGTTAGATGATGTGACTTTAGTATTATAAGGAGCCCCAGAGATTCGTTGAGTCATTAAAAACATGGAGCTCAGTAATAACTAATTAGTTAACTTAATCTTGTGTTTGATGAGACACAAGATTTGAGTTAAATAATATTATTGCTTAGCTTTAGGGATTTGATGACTGGATTATCTTACCATCGGCCTCAAAAGGCGGATTTTGTGTCGGAAATTCTTAAGTAGGATGTTTTAGAATCTCCTTATTTAAATGGATTGGGACGCCTCTTCAGTTAAATAAAGAAATTGTAAATCACCGAACCATAAGTTTATGAGACCTTACTTACATAAATTTGGACGCTTCTTTATGTAAGTAATGTGTTATAAATAAGTGGGCTTAATTGTAGCCGATACAACTCCTTAACCAGAATCTTAGACGAATCAGAGTGAACACCACTATATTAGAGATCCCGAATTCTCTTAGACACACCATAAGTAGTTAACATCAACTAAACTTCGGGACGAAGTTTTCTGAAGGGGTAGAGACTGTAACAATTCGCATTTTCAGATTAATTACTATTCCCGGCAGGTCACCCAAGCCTGTACTACTCTCGCATGAGCACGCTTAACCGTATGGGCGATTAACCATTATACCACAAAACGCGTTTCTAAGACAATTTGAGTTTTCAACTTATTAGAAAAAGTCAACATATTTTTCCCTCCTCCTTTGACCAAAAATCATTCTTTGATTTTATAAGTCATTCCTTGATTTTTAGGCTTGCGGTTTTAGGTCTAAAAGACATTTAATACCAACCGACACTAGACTGAGCCCAGCCTAGACATTATAAGTCATTTTAAGTCATTATTATCCTATTAGAAAAGTTACATTTTACTTTTCTCAATTTTACGCAACTTTCGTACGTTTTACGTATTACGCGTTTTAGACCTGTGTTTCCAGTTTTTAGCAGGGTTTTAGCACCCGATAGATCCTACCACTCATTTTATATTTTATTATGGAGTATATTGACATGTTTAACCATATTTATAAGTTTCATATTTTTAGGATACCCGGTTTTACGTTTCGTGACTTAACAACTTACGGTTAGCAATTTACGGGTCCAAAACTAGCTACATAAGTAGGATAATACCAAGTTTTTGCATCTAGTCACCCTTATCTCTATATGAACGACTTAGGGGGGGGGGGAGGATTCACACTTGTGGCATGATCTCATGACTTTAGCCATTAGATCAATACTTATTTACAACTTTGTCTCCAAGTTTAGCAAAAATATCCTAAAAACTAACCTCCTCAATGAACCTTCCTAGACACCTTCCTAACCTCCTCTTCATGCTATAAATACAAGCTCATACCTTCATTTCTTCATCACCAAAAACGCCATACCATTAATTCATAGCACCGTGATCCTTTGATCTTCAATATACAAGTTACACTACAAAGTTCAAAGTCTTAGTATTCTCTACCTAGTTCTTAAGTTTGTTTAGTGATTCCATGGTTGAATTAGGAGCTACACAAGGTTACTAGGGCTGAAGTTAAATGGTTTTCACAAGGGTTAGATCAAGGCTAGCAAGGGTTACAAGAGTTATGGTGAAGGGTTTACAAGCTTAGGTTTAGTGTCCTAGTTCTATACTTGACTTCCTTTCTTTAGAAAGCCAAAAGTTGTAAGCAAACCCTAACATACTCCTTGCTTAAATATCATTTCATGCTTATTATGTTTCTTTCATGCTATATATGGTCTTTGTATTGTGTTCATGATGTTTAAAAATGGATAAAACAAGTATTGGTATACATATGTTAACTTATGACAAGTAAACAAGCAAACTAGTGATTTTTATGGAAAACCACGACCACAATAGTATAACTTTGATATTTGACACTTACTTACTGTTAAAGAGGACTTAACAAGGAAAACATAGCAATTTGAATCACCCAAAACGAGTACACGAGTCAAAAGTTATGACCATTTGAAGTTAGCGAAACCAAAACGGCAAAACTGCCTAAATAGCATTCTGATCAAATTTTGATTTTGAAAGTCCCACTTCTGGTCCGATTCATCAAAAAGTTAAAACACGAAAGTTGTCCGGAACGACGTTTTCGTTCAGGAACAAAGAAGCTCGAGCCCTGAAAACGTTTTCTGAGTGATAATTTCTTCAAATTCTTAACAGCCCATTTTTAGACCAAAGTCACTATATAATGATTATATTTAGATGAGACCAAGAGGTCTAAAGACCTAAAGCCGAGACCACAACCATGGCTAAAGCCAAGGTTGAGTCTCAAGACCTTGGTAACAATGACCAAGGTCACAGCAAAGCCACGGCTAAAGACCATATAACTTTTATAGATCAAAAAGCTTATATATATATATATATATATATATATATATATATATATATATATATATATATATATATATATATATATATATATATATATATATATATGTTATCAAATACTACAATAGTAGGGAGCCTCATGTGAGGAGTTCATTGAGTAAGCCGTCGAGACGAGTTGTGGATTTACGAGTTAAAGTGTCCTGGCTCCTCGAACGTTTACTCCATGACTTTTGAATTATGTCGGCCCGAACGGTAGTAAGAGATATACAACTTATACATGTTTCATAGACCATTTATATTCAAAGACTTACACTATATACTAAGTACTACATCATGAACATTATGCAAGACATATATAGGCAATTCTTCGTATTCTTAGTCATTACTCCAAACCTAAGTCGCAACGTTCTATTATAGGCTGTTCTTAGAGACTTTCGCGATTCGACTACCACTTTCATTACTCACTACATAGACTTAAGGTGAGTCGTAGCCCCTACTCTTTTCGTACTTGTTTTAACTCTTGGGGGGGATATATGCTCAACTACTTGCTTACTTGTACAAATACTCAAAACATTTATACTTGATTGTTTTATACTTGACTGTCTTATACTTTATGGAATTATACTTGATTTCATACATACATGACTGTCTTTTATCTTTGGGAAGTGGCTCCCAGTAAACTTATATCTTTGGGAAGTGGCTCCCAGTTTTCTTTGGGAAGTGGCTCCCAGTTGTCTTTGGGAATTGGCTCCCAAGTGAGGTCTTCGGAGATGAAGTAGAGACTCACTACTATTTGCTTAATTGTTTTGATGAACTTATACATGTCTTATTCATACTATATGTTAGCAGTGGGTTGTGAACACACAGGTTACAAGTCTCTTATGGCGGGACTTGCAACTGAGTGGATTCACGATGCCTTTGCTGTGTGATCATTCTTTAAGGTTTTTCAACTGTTTTAAGACAAACTCTATGAACTCACCAACCATTGTGTTGACACTTTAGCATGTTTATCTCAGGTTAGTAAGGCGATAGCTAGTGCGTGGAACTTAGAGTCAAGCTGCATATTCTGAAGACTTACGCTTTTATCATTTACCATTCAAAACATTTTGTATACATTTATGTATCATACTTTGGAATCTCATGTTTGTAACTTTGAATTCATTAATCGAATGGTAACTTTTCAAAACGTCTCATTTAGAGTTCGTTTTCTATAGCTTGTACTTTGTATTATGAAGTAGCACCCCTATGACACAGTCTTCCGCTGCGGTATTTTGGGGGTGTTACAGAGATGACGTCACGGGATAGGTGAAGAAAAGGAAGAAAAGCATGACGAAAATCATGACTAACTCATCATCACCCACAAGAGAATCCATAATTTCTATATTATGAATCTCATCATTTAAGCTCACGTGATCAAGACATATCCCGGGTGTGTCTGGATCAAAGTAGAAGTTATCATACTCCGGTGGAGATATGACATGAGTGAGTTCACCGGAGAACTCCTCGTGAAGAGAATCGATCACAAGATGCAAATCTGTGAACTCTTGTCCCACTGTGGAATCATCACTATCCTTGATCTGAGTATCAAAGATTGGATTATCAGAAATCAAAGTGAATTCATATTCGAATTCAAACAGAGGATTGGTGAGAGTAGTTTTGAATGCTTCTGGAACAAAGTGATCAACATTCTCTATTGGACTGTTAGGATAAGAAGTGAGTGACGGATCATGATTTAAGAGACTTTCAATTTCTCCTAGATCGGTTTCAAAATCAAAGAGATCATCGTTACTTCCCATTGGAAGTGGATTGATGTGAGTGAGTTCATCGGCGAACTCCTCAAGAAGATGATCAACATCAGAATGTGGAACTGATGCCTCAACATACTCGATGTCTCCGTAAGATGCACAATCTTCGCTACAATCGGAGAAAGTCTCAAATTGATCGTTTGGACACTCAAGAGGGGAAGGTAAATCACACACATGATCAAAAATTCCCTGTGACTCTCCTGGGATTGGGACAAGGTTCTCAACACTAGACTTTATGAATTCGTCTGATTCCTTTTCAGGAACAATGCTAAGATGCTTATCCCCCATGTTCAGAGAGTGAGTGGGAACTTCGGGTGTGATAGTAGTTGTTTGAGATGGAATCTCAACTGCTGGAATATTCACTGATGAACTTGATGAAGCTTTATAGAATTGAAGAATATCATGTGTATCTTCATCATCACTGTCATTAGGAATGAAACGGAACTGAGAGCTAGATCTGGCTGCTTTTACTTTTGCAATTGATTCCCTAATAGATTTTTCAAAGGCATATTGGGAATTTATTTTAGCAGCCTGCTCTTCAGCTAACAATTCTTCCACAGATTTTTTATGAGTGTCTTTTTGGGCAAGGTCTTTAACTAAACCTTTAAGCTCATCAAGTATTTCCAGTGCAGTTTGAATTTCTAGAAGAATTGACTCATTCATTTGGTACTGTGGAGGTTAGTCATAATACGATGTGTCAAAGTTGTCACAAGGAAATGGATTCCCCATTTGACAATCTGAGCTGAAGTGTGGGCCTCCACAGTAATCACAACAGTAAAACTGATGTGGCTGTGAGTCATATGTATTATAATTGTCACCAGGAACCTGCTCATAGACAAGCGTTTTTCTTGATTGACAATCAGAACCGTAGTATCAACCACCACAGTACTCACAACAGTTAAATTGCTGAGTCTGGACTGGTGAATCATATTGATATTGGTCATAACCAAAGTTCTTATTGTCACCCAAAAACTGTTCATAGACAAATGTGTTTCCGGCTTGACACTCAAATTCTTGGTGAGAACCTCTACAAAACTCGCACATATATGTTTGTATCTCATGATGTGGTGGCTGGTGGAATGAGTCAGCTGTGTCATTGTAGGGATAGGGATCCTGGTTATAGACAGACCCATTTCCGAACTCTACCATGCTACAGTTGGGACAATTCCCACCATTATGAGGACCACCACACCATTGGCAACCAAAATGGTGTGGATACGACATAGGAAAGAATCAAAGGTTTACAGAGGGGTAGGGATGAAGAATAAAAAATGTGAGAGGGTAAAGGTGAATATTTTTGGAGTTTTTGGAAAACATTTTATAAAAATAAGAAAGAAAATCTTTTTGTGTTTTTGTGTTCGTTGAAAACTGATTTTAAAATGTTTTCGGGAACCGTTTTGTTTTTATATGATTGTAATAAGAAAATATGAACAAGGATGGATAAATATACAATGAGCGTATATCCAGATTCACTAATCTGCAAAACCGTTTAGAATACGCGCACAACCTCCCTGGCAGCGACGCCAAATTTTGATTGGCTCTAAATGGTCAACCTAAATTGACCAAGTAAATGGTCAACAAAGTCAAACAGCTTAGAAAATAATATTTTTACAATCCTAATGATAAAAGAAAATTTTAGAAAAAATAAAATTATTTATTTGACTTTTTAATTATTTATTATCAATTAAAAACTATTTAAATACTATTTAAACTAATTTAAATTATAAAAAATAGTAAACGAACAGTAAATATTATAAAACTTTTTCGAAAAATATTTTATACTAATATTAAGCTGAGAAAAATATAAAGGTGGTACAGAGCTTATTAATAAGCAGTACAAATAAGCTATAAGCTGATTAAGCTATTAAGAACAAGGATTAGTATAAAAATAAAAAGGGTAAATGAAAACACTAAGTGAGCCTTAGGGGAGATGGTGCACCCCGTTGGTTTGGTGTTGATTAGTCAAACCAGGAGGTCAGGGGTTCAAACCCTACCCCTGGCACTTTTCTTTTTTATTTTTCTTTTTGCTTTTTCTTGCTACACAACTACTTTAACAACAATTTTAACAAACTTTAATAAAAGAAAACTTATTCAAATTGAAAAATATATTTTCCCAACAGTGGGCTCATGAGACTTGAAATGATTTAAGAACTTGAAAAAGCTAAACACTAAAGCTACACAGCTGGCCCGAAGGATAAATCAAGTGGGAAACAAGTTAGATTAGTTTAAAGTAAGCTAAAAAAAAGATAAAACCTCAATGGAATAAGCTATAAGCACTAATAAGCAAATCCACAAGACTGCAAACCAAACAGATCCAAGAGACTGATTTGTAGCCTTGATTTAACTAAGGGCAAGAGCTTGGAAGCTTTAATCAAGCTTGGATATGAAGACCTAGCTGTAACAGCTTCTTGAAAAGCCAAAAATCAAGAGCTTATGTCCACCAACAAGCTCTACAAGAACTTGTGAAGTTAGCTTGCCTATACAGTCCAAAACAGGCCATAAGGGCTAGTTTGCAGGCCAAGATGGTGTCCACTAAATAAGCTCAGGGGTTCATGGTACCCTTTGAACCAATAAGAAAGTCTGATGAGCTTCTCAGAAAGCTAAAGAGCATATAGTGGGGGCCACAGTTGAGCTTAATAGGAGCTTATGAAATGGGACCTCTGGGACAGACTACTGGTGCAGGGCATGACTTCTCAAAACAGCTCAAAAGAGACAAGGAAATAAGAATTAAACAATGTTATGAATTATATTAACAGTTACCACGGCTAGTATGGAGATTACAACTGCTGAAAAATGCACTAGCAAAGGAAACTCATTACCACTGCAAGTACATATTATTACCACTGCTGTTGGGATAACTGTTAGGAAACTTGTATAGATAAATATAGAATAGATTTTGTGTATATCTTATTATATTATCATTATACGTATCTTGTAGAAGAGAACTCCTTGTGCTATAAAAGGAGGTCCTAGGTTTAGGTTTGATATACATTTTTCTTAGGGCTTCAAGGTTGTAACCCTAGTGATACAAAGATCACTCGTATTATTATTCTTAATAATATTGGAGTTAACAGTTTGGTTCACTCACTTTTCTCATTCATATACAACTTTTTTATTCACAAACGAACAAACTTATAAGTATTACTAAGTAGATTCCGCATACTTAGTGGTATAATTCAAAGTATCATTCTAACAAAATAAAGGTGTTTAGATCCATCAAGTGGTATCAGATCCAGGCTTTGATACTTTGATTTAGAAGATCCGAAGTTCACTCACAAGATTCATTGGAGACAGAGACCAGTCAGTCCAACATTGCAGCTAAGCTTCCTAAGCTTAAGTTGAATGACTATGAGATGTGGAGACTAATGATTGAACAATTCTTCATGGTGCAAGACTAAGCACTTTGGGAAATCATTATGTTTGGTGATTCCTTTAAACCAAGTACTACCTCAGAAACTATTGATGGCAAGGTTGTACAAAAGTTAAACACTAGACCAGTCACAACTGATGAAAGACTTCAGAAGAAGAATGATCTGAAGGCCAGAGGTTTATTGTTAATGACCCTTTCTAGGGATCAAGTTTTAGCCTTCAGCAAGTACAAGACTGCAAAGACCTTATTTGAGGAGATCTGCAAGGTTTTTGGTGGTAATGATTTGATGCGTGGGAATTGCACCAGGCTTTACCTCTGGAGGGATCTCGAGAAGCTTACAACCCCCACCAGGTAGTGTACTTGATCGTTGTAGTATAGTATAGTGACAAGTACCGGGGGATTGATCGTTCAACTCAGGAATAGTGTCGCTAGGAGTAGAAAGCCTAAAAACTAGGTCTAGAGGTGAGAGATGATTCTTTTTGTATTTTTATATTTTTGTAAAACCAAGTAAAATCTCGGTTTTTGGAAGAGTGGGCGGAATTAGTTGCTAGTCAACTAACCCAATAGCTAAAGATGCAATCAAAATAAAATGACAAAAATGAAAATAAACTAATTTAACTAGTGGTGTGAGCAATATGCGGGAAAATAGTGTTTACTCAGATTTCACTACTCCCTAAATATCTTTTACAGGTTAATTACTTGTTACAGTTGCGTGGATGACTGATTGTATTCCTTAATACCATTCATGGGGTAGCGTACTTACTTGCCCAATCCTATAAGCTCCTACTTCACTCCTATGTCGAGCCGGCTAAGAAGCTCCTAACATGGGATCACTAGAATTCGCTCATGCATTAAATACAACCATAAAAACCTAGTACACATCGGTTCATGTTTCTTAAGACGTTCAAGCAAGTTACACAATGGGGTCTGCCAGTTTTCTTAAGCCTAACATTGAAATCATTCATCCATTACAACTATAAACAAGAAATCAACCTATAATCAACATCTAGGTTTCATTACATCCAAGCAAACACACAAAAGATCTAGCCTAGCATGTTAAAATCAATACAAGCATAAGATATATTCAAACAACACATAGACATATTGAATGAATTGAAAGAGGACTTATCTTAATTGAACATGAAAGGTTTCAAGGGGTGAAAACCCTTGAAAATACTGCTACAAACGACCTAGGGTTTATTAGGTTCGACCCTAGTATTCTCCACACAAGTTCCTCCCTTAATGAATAAAAAATAGAAAAGTATATACAGATTTTGTGAGGTGACGGCGTCAAGAGTAAATTTCTGACGCCGTCATCTCGCCGCCAATAAAGTTCTCGGACTGCCTAGATCTGGGTTTGACGCCGTCATGTGTAATCCATCTTCAGGCCATCACCAAAATAACTCTTGACGCCCTCCTTCTGACGCCGTCATGTTTTCTCTGGGTCGTCACGCATTTTGCTCTTCACGCCGTCAAATTTTCCTTCTTGGCGCCGTTAGGTACTGTTTCCAGCATGGAAAATTAAGTCTTTGCCGTTTTCTTCACTTTTATGCTCCAAAAACGTCCAAAATGCTTCCTTTTCCAGAATTCACTCCCAAAGTACCTAAAATCACAAAAGGAACGATTTAGGGCAATATTTGATCAAATAAATTCCAATTCCGGCTTAAATGACCCCCTAAAAATGGTTCATTTTTCGCCTCATCATATACCCTTACACTTGAGATTTGCTTGTCCTCAAGCAAATGCGCTTTTATTCTAATAAAAATACAAGTTAGGGGTCATTTAACACTAATGTAAAAGTAATTACAACAAATAATTGTTCCACTAAAGACCAAAGACAAGCACGGAGGTCATACACTAGCACCTCACAAATAGTGTTTAGATACTCACATCTCTCGGGTGTAATAAAGTATAAATCACAATATGGAAATGGAAAACATCTCTCACTACCTGTCATAACAAAATAGATTACCATAGGCTTGGGAAAGGATCAAACCTCCACCACTTGGCGTAAGCACCTAGGATAAACTATCAAAGAGGTCTTTCAAAGGGTTGTAACGTTAGGTGTAGGGATATGGAATACACGGTTTTGTTGGATATAGGCAGTCTTTACTGGTGGCGAGTTAATCATCTTGGTTAATTACATATACAATATGGCGTTGCTAAGCCAAGACTAGTCTCGACTTAAGCTAATAAATGAAAATAACAAAAACATAAAATAAACATAGAATGAAACGGGATGGTAGTCCGTATGTTTTTTTCTCTTTTCTTTTTCTATTTTTTTTCTTGGTTTTTTCAATTTTTTTTTTTTTTTTTTTTTTTTTTTTTTTTTCGCATACACTTTTACCCTACCATCCAAAATAATACATCATAGGGAATGCACATTCCCCTTACACTTGAATTTTTACATACTTTACAATAAACTAATCTAATGACTCGAATTAAGAAAATCAAAACACTTGGAGTACTTTTAAGATAAACGCACATATGGGGGTAATAATGATGTTCTTCCCCATTACTCCATAACAATAGTACTTTACCCATGAGTCCCAATCGTCCCAAAACAATATGTACAAGGATATGACTCGACTTAGCAACCATGTAATCAATTAGATAATTAACTAAGGGTTTAAACAAATAACAATAATGCACTAAAGATGAGTGCATACACGGAAGGCTAAGGCGATTTGGTTGTACATTTAAGTGGGGTGTAACAAATTCTTCCTTTAAGTAAGATGCTTAAAGTTAGAAACGAAAAGATAGGCTCGGAGGGGTGTACTAGGGTTTTCGTGTTCTAAAAATGAGTACAACACTAAGGTGTGGGAAAAATTAATTGACTTAACTAGCCAAGTAATATAACTTAAATGGTCAAGTAATTATGATACGGGTTTAACACAAGGGTGATCCTAATGCCTCTTATCATGTAGTAAATCCTACTACACGAATGTAGTCTCAATAGCGGTCTCGGGATGCATCACTAACGCAAGTTCTAGAATCTAAATGCTACCGGTACACTCATAAGCACTAATAGTAAATGTTTTTCCTATCAAATCTAAAGGCGAACCTCGCATATTTGGGTGGAAAATTTTTCTGAATAGTACGGTTTTGTGCTAGTCATACAACTCCTATCCATGAGATGCTTGCTAAGGCTAAAGTTTCACTCCTAAATGTTGTAAAAAATTTTAAATTTGGCGCTAAAATTACACTAACAAGTATTTCTCATAGTTTTATTACACACCTACCATCAAACAAACAAACTCAAGCGAAAGTGTTTCCTATGAGGTATCATCATTTTACCCTCCCCTTACACTTAGGATGAACATTGTCCCCAATGTTCAAGTTAAGAATGTAAAAGTGAAATAAGTAAAAAGACTGAAATCAAACACTCCCCTGATTCGCTCGGTATGGATATTAAGATAGGAAGGTTAGATCGTCCTCCAAGAAAATGAACAATCAAATCTTCCCTTCCAGAATATAAATCATCTTCTTGTCAAACATAACCTGTTAAACCTGAGAAAACAGACAAGGCAACCACGCGTAAAATCGACGGCAATCTATATATAACAAATCCTAGAAAGCAAAGTAAGATATAATGCTTGTGGAATGATGTTTGCAGATTTCCTGGAGATTATAAAACTAAAGGATTAGCAAAAACTTTAAGATTCCGTTAGAAAAACAAAACTGGTAAAATTTCCAGAATTTTACACATGACGCCGTCAGGAGTTTCTTCCTGACACCGTCAGAAGTGACCTGCAGAAATTCTTATGTTATGTTTCCAGAAAATTTCTGGAAAAACTTGGTCCTACTTCCTGGAAAATCCTGCAAAACATCATTATGACTCGATACAAGCATTTGACTCTAACAAATACGAATATACATGTTCATTTAATATTGTGGAGAATATTCATGACCGAGTTTGTTTCTTAAAAACATATTTGGGGTTTCCCCTTACACTTATCTTTTGCGAAATACCTTTGGATGAAGTTAAGACTAAGCCAAACAACAAAATAAAGTATTTTCACCATTTAATTATGAAACATGATCTACCAACAATAAAAATAAAGCATGCATACGGAAATAAATAACAATCAAACAATTAAAAATCACACAAAGCATGGGTTGCCTCCCAAAAAGCGCTTTTCTTTATTTACGAGTCTTGTAGCTAGACTCAAGGTCATGAGTTACTACGTGACCTCATCTCTCGAGATGATGTACCCCATATAGTTGCGATCATTACTATCGTGGTGGTGGTGTCTCAATCTGTCGATACTTGCAATCACCTCTCCTCCTCCTATAGTACTCAAGTTAGCCATCCCATCTTGGCTTATGCCCTCAATTGTGAATGGTCCATACCACCAGGGACTTGGTTTATCGGGAGGTATCATTATCTCCAAGTGTCTTAAGAGTACTAGGTCCCCTTTTTTGAATGGTATATGGTTCCTTGTTGGTGGACTATGTTCGAATTTGACATGAACTTCATTGCTTCTGCTTCTTTCATGTTTAGCCTCTTTGTAGCTTTTGATTCTTGCCTCCCATGCAAGTATTTTCTCCTGAACATGAATAGGCGATGTGTCGATATCGTTTTTGAGGCTCCTCCTCATAAAACTTTCTTGCGCACACCGCGGGGTCATGGGAAAGCTAATCTTTCTTTTTCCTGATTTAAGCTCTATTTTCCTATTTTCATATCTAATGACAGCTTTTGCGGTTGTAAGGAATGGTGCCCCAAGGATTATTGGTATGCATCCGCCTCCTTTGTCATCGATGATCATGAAGTCAACAGGATACATGAATCCTGCGACATTGACCAACACATCTTCAGTGATCCCCAGGGGGTACACGTATGAGTGTCCAGCGAAGGATAGCCTAACACGAGTGGTGGCTGGCATTTTTGATGTTAGTTGGGTGTAGATAGTTAGGGGCATAAGATTTACTTCCGATCCTTGGCCGGCGAAAGTGTTTATATATTTCAAATTCCCGATGCTGGCTGGTATCTCAAAGTTCCCACATGCCATCTGCTTAGTAGCCACTTTTTGTACCAATAGTTTATCGAATATCGGTCCCCCAGGTAACGTATAATACTCATCTTTTCCCTCTTCCTCTTTCTCTGAACCCTGTTTGGAGAATTGGTTACGCCCGTCACCTTTTATCCAATTAGTTATAGTGTTTTCGTTTATATCATGTTTCAGGTAGTAACTTAAGGATTGGGATTTTGGCGGTTCTTCTGTTGGTTGTTCACTAGGGGTTTCTACTTTCTCATTATCCGTGTGGACAATTGTGATGGAATTAACAAACCGGGTAGTGGGGATGACGCTTTCTTTCCTCAGTAACATCCTTTCAGGGGTTTTCTGGTTGGCATACTCCTCCATTAGGCTCATCATCTCATTCATTTTCTCTTGCATCTCCTCTTTTTGTCTATAAACTGCTTCTTCGAATCTAGCAAGCCGCTAAGAATGGGTCGCCATATACCTCCCTCATTCTGGCTTCAAATTCTTGGCTAAGTTTCTCAGGGGGAGAATAAGGTGGGGCATAGTTTTGAAAATCTCAACATTCTCTCTAGAGGGTGACTCTGATAACGGCGTTGAAGTCATTTTCGAGACAGAATTGACAGTAGCCCGTCTAGGACTTAAGGGTCTCTTTTGCCTTTCCTCAAAATAGTCAACTTTTGCCTCAAGTTTGCAAAGGAGTTCATCGGAGATTTGATTAGTCCCTCCAGGTGTCGAGATTGCATTGATGGTCGCCTTTACAGTTTGTTTAAATTCCTATAACTCTTGATTATTGGCGACGAGCTCTTAAATAATTTTTCAAGACTCCTCGGCGTTCTTATCACGCAATCTACCTCCTGCGGCTCTATCGATAGTACGTTTAGTGTGATAGTCGACATGGTCATAGAAGATCTGAACTAATAATCAAAGATTTATACCATAATGAGGGACTTTGTGGAGGAGATCCTTGAAACGAGCCCACGCTTCGTAGAAAGTTTCACCCTGGTGTTGTTCAAACATCAAGATGCCATTTCTAAGCGTCACAGTTTTCCCCAGTGGGAAGAATTGGGAATGGAAACGAGTTGTGAGATCATCCCATGAGGTGATGGATCCCGCGGGGAAACGTTCAAGCCATTGACTAGCTTGATCACATAGAGAGAATTGGAATAGGCGTAATCGTGTTGACTCTCTAGTTGTGACATCAAGGTCTATAGAATTTACAATTTTAAGGAAGTCCTTGAGATGTTGATTTGGATCTTTGGAACGAAGTCCATGGAATTCACATCCGCTTTGCACCAACTGGATGGTGTCGGATCGCAATGGGGACACATTGGCTCCGGTGAGCTCAATGGTGTTTCGATAGCCTTGGTGGCTAGGTCGGGAATATTCTCCTAGGGTTCGGGGTCTAAGAGGTTGGTTAGCTAGTGGTGGGTTTTGTGAGTGGTCTTGTTGTTGTGGGTTGATGGGTTCAAAGATGTTACCACCTTCCATGATGTCAGATAGTAAAGATTACGAACAAAAGCACGAAGAAATAAGATAGACTAAAGAAGACCTAAAAATAAAAATAAAAATCTTACTCGAAAAGAATCTAGCAAGTAGACCTAATAAAAAGAAATCCTAACCTAGACAATAACTATTCCCCGGGCTGCGGCGCCAAAAAATAGATGCGTGGGAATTGCACCAGGCTTTACCTCTCGAGGGATCTTGAGAAGCTTACAACCCCCACCAGGCAGTGTACCTGATCGTTGTAGTATAGTATAGTGACAAGTACCGGGGGATTGATCGTTCAACTCAGGAATAGTGTCGCTAGGATTAGAAAGCCTAAAAACTAGGTCTAGAGGTGAGGGATGATTCTTTTTGTATTTTTATATTTTTGTGAAAGCAAGTAAAATCTCGGTTTTTGGAAGAGTGGGCGGAATTAGTTGCTAGTCAACTAACCCAATAGCTAAAGATGCAATCAAAATAAAATGACAAAAATGAAAATATACTAATTTAACTAGTGGTGTGAGCAATATGTGGGAAAATGGTGTTTACTTAGATTTCACTACTCCCTAGATATCTTTTACAGGTTAATTACTTGTTACAGTTATGTGGATGACGGATTGTATTCCTTAATACCATTCATGGGGTGGCGTACTTACTTCCCCAATCCTATAAGCTCCTACTTCACTCCAATGTCGAGCCGGCTAAGAAGCTCCTAACATAGGATCACTAGAATTCGCTCATGCATTAAATACAACCATAAAAACCTAGTACATATCGGTTCATGTTTCTTAAGACGTTCAAGCGAGTTACACAATGGAGATCTGCCAGTTTTCTTAAGCCTAACATTAAAATCATTCATCCATTACAACTATAAACAAGAAATCAACCTATAATCAACATCTAGGTTTCATTACATCCAAGCAAACACACAAAAGATCTTGCCTAGCATGTTAAAATCAAGACAAGCATAAGATATATTCAACCAACACATAGACATATTGAATGAATTGAAAGAGGACTTATCTTAATTGAACATGAAAGGTTTCAAGGGGTGAAAACCCTTGAAAATACTGTTACAAATGACCTAGGGTTTATTAGGTTCGACCCTAGTATTCTCCACACAAGTTCCTCCGATAATGAATGAAAAATAGAAAAGTATATATAGATTTTGTGAGGTGACAGCGTCAAGAGTAAATTTCTGACGGCGTCATCTCGCCGCCAATAAAGTTCTCGGACTGCCTGGATCTGGGTTTGACGCCGTCATGTGTAATCCATCTTCAGGCTGTCACCAAAATAACTCTTGACGGCCTCCTTCTGACGCTGTCACGTTTTCTCTGGGTCGTCACGCGTTTTGCTCTTGACGCCATCAAATTTTCCTTCTTGACGCCCTCAGGTACTGTTTCTAGCATGGAAAATTAAGTCTTTGCCGTTTTCTTCACTTTTATGCTCCAAAAACGTTCAAAATGCTTCCTTTTCCAGAATTCACTCCCAAAGTACCTAAAATCACAAAAGGAACGATTTAGGGCAATATTTGATCAAATAAATTCCAATTCCGGCTTAAATGACCCCCTAAAAACGGTTCATTTTTCGCCTCATCATGATTCCTCTAAGAAGACACAGAAGACCTTGTTGAAACAGACTTAGGAAAATTTTGGTTCAACAAGTAATGAATCAATTGACAGCATCTTCAAAAGGCTTCAAAAGATTGTTACTCAACTCACAGTGTTTGGAATTGAGGTGTGTTGACATAAATAATGCCTAAAAACATTATTAACATGTTATCAATATCTCTATGTTTTAATTATCACAAAATATAAACTCATAGAACTAAAACTTGTGACATAAACAAGTATTTAGTGATTAATATTTCTCTTTACATCCAAATCACTTAAGGTATGAATAAACAAAGTGTTTAGTGCAATTTATGATCAAAGGGGTATTTAATTAACTTACACAAAGTTTATTTAATTATATAAACATATTATATATTTTTGAAAAACACTTTTGGTAATAAAGAAAAATGTTTTATTCATACTAAATATATGAATTCAAAATTTTAACCAAAATCAGTTAGTTTTTCACCAAATAAACTTTCCCCACTAAAAGACAAAGAATCTGGCCGTTTCAGCTGGGCGGCCCCCTTAATTATAAAGGGCGGTCCCCTTAATTTTAAGGGGGCCGGCCATGATTTAAGGGGACCGGTCATGCACCTCTGTCAGAATCTATTGCCTATAAATCGGCGGCATCCTATATAAGTTACTAAATCCTAGAAAACAAGATAAGATATAATGCTTGTGGAATGAAGTTTTCAGATTTCCTGGAGATTATAAAACTTAATAATTCACAAAAACCATAAGACTCCGTTAGAAAAACAAAACTGGTAAAATTTCCAGAGTTTTACACTTGACGCCGTCAAGAGTAAACTCTTGACGCCGTCAGAAGTGACCTGCAGAAATTCTTATGTTGAGTTTCCGGAAAATTTCTGAAAAAACTTGGTCCTACTTCCTGGAAAATCCTGCAAAACTTCATTATGACTCAATACAAGCATTTGACTCTAACAAATACGAATATACATGTTCATTTAATATTGTGGAGAATCATGATCGGTTTGTTTCTTAAAAACATATTTGGGGTTTCCCCTTACACTTATCTTTTGCAAAAATACTTTTAGGTGGAGTTAAGACTATGCCAAAACAACAAACTAAAGTATTTCCACTATTTAATTGAGAAACATGATCAACCACCAATAAAAATAAAGCATGCATACGGAAGCAAATAACAGACAAACAAATAAAATCACACAAAACATGGGTTGCCTCCCAAGAAGCGCTTTTCTTTATTTACGAGTCTTGTAGCTAGAATCAAGGTCATGGGTTACTACGTGATCTCATCATTCGAAATGATATACCCCATATAGTTGCGATCATTACTGTTATGGTGGTAGTGCCTTAACCTATCGATACTTGCAATCACCATTCCACCTACTTCACTTCTCAAGTTAGCTATTCCATCTTGGCTCACACCTTCAATTGTGAAAGGCCCATACCACCAAGGACTTGGTTTATCGGGTGGTATTGTTGTTTCTAAATATCTCAAGAGCACCAAGTTCCCTTTCTCAAATGGTACATGATTTTCTGCGGGTTGAGTATGTTCGAATTCGACCTGAACCTTATTGCTTTTGCTTCTTTCATTTTTTGCTTCCTTATAGCTTTTGATTCTTGCCTCCCATGCAAGGATTTTATTCTGAACACGAATGGGTGTCGTGTCAATGTTGTTTTTGATCTTTCTCCAACTCAAATTCTCATGCCCATTTCGCGGGGTCATGGGGAAGCTAATCTTTCTTTTTCCAGATTTAAGCTCGATCTTCCAACCTTCATACTTAATGACAGCCCTAGCGGTGGCGAGGAATGGTGCCCCAAGGATCATTGGCATGCATCCATCTCCTTTATCATCGATGATCATAAAATCAACGGGGTACACGAATCCTGCGATATTAACTAATACATCTTCTGCGATTCCTAGGGGGTATACGTACGAGTGTCCAGCGAGAGATAACCTAACACGAGTAGGGGCTGGAATTTTTGATGTTAGTTGGATGTAAATAGTTAGGGGCATAAGATTTACTTCCGATCCTTGGTCGGCGAAAGCACTAAGATATTTCAAGTTCCCGATGCTAGTTGGTATCTCAAAGTTCCCATATGCTATCTGCTTAGTAGCCACTTTTTGTACCAATAACCTCTCGAATACTGATCCTCCAGGTAGCGTATCATACTCATCTTTCACTTCTTCCTCTTTCTCAGAACCCTGTTTGGAAGGTTGGTTACGCCCATCACCCTTAATCCAATTTGTTATGGTGTTTTCGTTTATATCATGTTTCAGGTATTAACTCAAAGGTTGGGATTCTGGTGGTTTTTCTAAGGTCTGTTTAGCAGGGGTTTCTACCTTCTCGTTATCCTTTTGGACGATTGTGATGGAATTAACAAATTAGGTAGTGGGAGTGGCGCTTTCTTTCCTTAGTAACATTCTTTTAGGGGTTCTCTGGTTGGCATACTCCTCTAATAAACTCATCATCTCATTCATTTTCTCCTGCATCTCCTCTTTTTGCTTATAAACTGCTTCCTCAAATCTAGCAAGCCGATCTGAGTGAGTTGCCATATATTCTCTCATCCTAGCTTCAAACTCCGAGCTAAGCTCCTCGGGAGGGGAACAAGGTGGGGCATAGTTCTGAAAAGTCTTGACATTTTCCCTAGAAGGTGACTCAGATAGTGGTGCCGAAGTTGGTTTTGAGACAGAATTGACAGTAGCTCGTCTAGGACTTAAAGGTCTCCTTTGCCTTTCCTCAAAATAGTCAACTTTTGCCTCGAGTTTGCATAGGAGTTCATCGAGGATTTCGGTGGTCCCTCCAGATGTTGAGACTACATTGATAGCCGCTTTTATTGTATGATTAAACTCCCACAACTCCTGATTATCAGTGGCGAGCTCCTCGATAACTGCCCAAGACTCCTCGGCATTCTTATCACGCAATTTACCTCCCGCGGCCCTATCGATTGTGCGCTTAGTGTGATAGTCAACATGGTCGTAGAAAATCTGGACTAATAACCAAAGGTTTATACCATGATGAGGGACCTTATGGAGGAGATCCTTAAAACGGGCCCAAGCTTCGTAGAAAGTTTCTCCCTGCTGTTGTTCAAACATCAAAATGTCATTTCTAAGCATTGCAGTCTTCCCCGGTGGGAATAATTGAGTAAGGAAGCGATTGGTGAGGTTATCCCACGTGGTGATGGATCCCGCCGGTAAACGCTCAAGCCATTGACTAGCTTGATCCCGTAGAGAGAATTGGAATAGGCGTAATCGGGTTGTCTCTCTAGTGGCAACATCTAGGTCTATGGAATCTACGATTTTGAGGAAGTCCTTAAGATGTTGGTTTGGATCTTCGGAACGAAGTCCATGGAATGCACATCCGCTTTGCACCAACCGGATGGTGTCGGATTACAAGGGGGTCACATTGGCTCCGGTGAGCTCAATGGTGTTTCGGTAGCCTTGGTGGCTAGGTCGGGAATACTCTCCTAAGGTTCGGGGCCCAAGTGGTTCTAATGGTGGGTTTTGTTGTGGTGGGATGACGGATTCAAAGATGTTCCCGTTGTCCATGATGTCGGATGGTTACGAACAAAGGCACAAAGAAATAAGATAGACTAAAGAGAACCTAAAAATAAAAATAAAAACTTACTAGAAAGGAATCTAGCAAGTAGACCTAATAAAAAGAAATTCTAACCTAGACAATAACTATTCCCCGGGCTGCGGCGCCAAAAAACTTGATGCGTGGGAATTGCACTAGGCTTTACCTCTCAAGGGATCTTGAGAAGCTTACAACCCCCACCAGGCAGTGTACCTGATCGTTGTAGTATAGTATAGTGACAAGTACCGGGGGATTGATCGTTCAGCTTAGGAATAGTGTCGCTAGAATTAGAAAACCTAAATACTAGTTCTAAAGGTGAGGGATGATTTTTTTTGTATTTTATATTTTTTTAGAAAGCAAGTAAAAATCTCGGGTTTGAAGGATTTGGGCGGAATTAGTTGCTAATCAACTAACCCAATACTAAAGATGCAATCAAAATAAAATACTAGGAATGAAAATAAACGAAATTATACTAAAGTTGTGAGCAATAAGTGGAGAAAATGTGTTTACTTAGATTTCACTACTCCCTAGACATCTTTTACACGTTAATTACTTGTTAGAATTGCATGGATGACGGATCGTATTCCTTAATACCATTCATGGGGTGGCACACTTAACTCCCCAATTCTATGAGCTCTTATCTCCTCCTATACCATGCCCAGCACAACCATAGGGATTATAAACAGTGGCTCATGCATTAAATACAACCAATAAAGACCTAGTGCGCGTCGGTTCATGTTTCTTAAGACGTTCAAGCATGTTACCAATTGGAGATCTGCCATTTTTCTTAAGCCTAACATATAAATCATTCATCAAGACAAGTATAAACAAGTAATCAACACATAATTAACATCTAGGTTTCATTAGATCCAAGCAAACACAAGATAGATCTAGCCTAGCATGATGGAATTAAGACAAGAACAAGATATAGACAACCAACACATAGACATATTGATTGAATTAAAAGAACACTTATCTCAATTACACATGAAAGGTATCAAGGGCTTGGAACCCTTGAAAAACCTGTAAAATTCGCACCAAGTTCGTACTTAGGGTTTCTCCAAAATTTCTCTTTTTTTAATGTGAAAATTAGAAAACTATATATAGGAAAAGGGGTCTGACGGCGTCAAGAATAAACTTGTGACGCCGTCACCTCGCCGCCAAAACTCTTCTCGGACTGCCTTGATCTACATTTGACACCGTCATGTGATAATCATTTCCAGGCCGTCATGATTTTAACTCTTGACGCCCTACTTCGTGACGCCGTCAAATCTGTACTGGGTCGTCATGGAATTTTGCTCTTGCACCGTCAGGGAGTTACTCTTGACGCCGTCACCTACTGTTCCCAGCATGGAAAATTAAGACTTTGGCGTTTTCTTCACTTTTATGCTCCAAAAACGTCCGAATTGCTTCCTTTTCCAGATTTCACTCCCAAAGTACCTAAAATCACAAAAGGAACGATTTAGGGCAATATTTGATCAAATAAATTCAATTCCGGGCTTAAATGACCCCCTAAAAGTGGATCATTTTTCGTCTCATCAAGGAATAATTTAGACGAGAATGGAATAGTTACTAGGAATAAAGCTAGGTTAGTTGCCCAAGGTTATAATCAACAAGAAGGAATTGATTATGACGAAACTTATGCCCCCGTAGCTAGACTAGAATCGATTAGGATATTACTTGCCTATGCTTGCGCCCTAGATTTTAAGTTATTCCAAATGGATGTGAAAAGTGCATTCCTTAACGGTTTTATCAATGAGGAGGTATATGTGGCACAACTTCCAGGATTCATTGACTTTGCAAAACCTGATTATGTTTATAAGTTAAAGAAAGCTTTGTATGGACTCAAACAAGCTCCCAAAGCTTGGTATGATCGATTAAAAGCTTTTCTTATTAAACATGATTATTCCATGGGAATGGTAGATAACACTCTTTTCACTAAAAGGAAAGACCCAAATCTCATCATTGTCCAAATATATGTTGACGACATTATATTTGGATCGACTTGTCAAGACATGTGTGATGAATTTGCCAAAATCATGCATGATGAGTTTGAGATGAGTATGATGGGTGAACTTAACTTCTTCCTAGGATTACAAATAAAACAATTAGAAGATGGAATATTCTTTAACCAATCTAAGTACATTAAGGAAATGCTTAAGAAATTTGGCCTAGAAGACTCAAAACCCATGAAAACTCCCATGTCTACGGAGGTAAAGCTCACAAAGAACGATGAAGGTGAGTCCGTAGATAACACCAAGTATAGAGGAATGATAGGTAGTTTACTATACTTGACGGCAAGTAGACCCGACAATCATGTTTAGTGTCTGCCTTTGTGCCCGTTTTCAAGAGGATCCCAAAACCTCTCACCTAGAAGCGGTTAAGCGTATCTTCCGATACGTTAAAGGCACTATACACTTAGGATTATAGTATCCTAAGGAATCTGACATAGAAACCATTGTCTATGCGGATTCGGATCATGCGGTAGACTACGTAGATAGAAAGAGTACTAGCGGCATTTGCACATTTATGGGATGTTGTCTAACGTCTTGGTTTTCGAAAAAGCAAACCGCTCTTGCTATTTCTACCACCGAAGCCGAATATGTAAGCGCCGGAAAGGCATGTCAACAAGCATTATGGATTAAACAAGCTCTCGTAGACTATGGCATTAGGTTAGAAAATGTCCCCATTATGTGCGATAATAAAGGTGCGATAGATTTAAGTAAAAATCCGGTGCAACACTCTAGGACTAAACACATAGAAATACGTCATCATTTTCTTAGGGATAATGTACAAAAAGGAAATATATCTATAGAAAAGGTTGCATCGGAAGACAACATTGCGGATATATTCACAAAACCCCTTAAGCGTGAATTATTCAACCACTTGCGTTTAGGATTAGGAATGATGGAACAAGTTGACTAAATTACATTGAATTAATTCAAATTTATACTTGCATGAAATTTATTTTTCTTCCATTCCACCTTTTCTGAGTCTAGGAATCTATTTCGTACAAAACTAAAGATTGAGAAGATTTATTTTCTTTGCATTAATATTTATTTTAAAACTCAATCAATTTTCTCTAAAAATCATTCTCACAATCTAGGAATCACATGAAGATCATTTTCCTTGCATTGTTGACTAATTCTAAAAACATTATAATTCAAAATCATGCATAAACTCTCACATAAATTGTCAAGGTATATAATCTAATATATGTCTTTGACATTCATGATCGAGCAAAAATTGAATCAAGGAGATCATTTGTATTGTTTCTTAGGATCGTTATTTCTTTTTGCTTCTAGGAGTCGAAACAATCACAACTCCACATTTGTTGCATATAGACACTCACTAGGACAAATTCACTAGTAATGGTGTCATCTTGATCCATCATTAGTTTTTCACTCACTAATTGCCTTTGCCTTTAATCTAAGATAGGTGCCTTAGGAAGCTTAAGTGTGCTTGACTTTACTTACCTCCTATTGCTTATTATGTGTTGATTATTGGCTCTTGTGCCTATGTGTTTTTGCATGCATGATATTTAATGATTAGATTAGATGCTATATTGCCTAAAGGAATTGAACTTGCTTGAATCCAAGTCCAGAAACACAACCTTTCTGCAAATTTTCTGCTAAAAACCCAATTCTGGAAATCTGAAAATCACCAGATGGGCGGCCCCCTTAATTATGTAAGGCGGCCCCCTTAATTTTAAGGGGACCGCCCCCTAATTAAGGGGACCGGCCATCTGATGGACGGGTTTACAGAATCTTTTCTGCTTTTTAGCCCATTTCAACCTACATTTCCCATTTTTCACCAACACATTTTGTCCAAATCCCCCAAACAAACCTTATCCATCCTTAAACACACAAATCTTACACTATAAATATCCCCAATCCTCAAAACTCTCCATTCATCCCATCATGAACTCTCCAAAAAAACCAAAATCAAAAGCCTCAAGGCTAGCAAGGATGACGGAAAAACCCGTTTGGCGAAGAAAAAGCCCTCGAAACAAATCCATCATCATAAATGAAGTTGGAAGTCATTCCACACCCCCAACTTCTTACTTCCCACTCTTTGCATCAAACCAACAAGGTCATTCATTTGATCCTCTTTACATACCATACAACATTGGACAAACATCTTCCTTCAAGCCAAACTACACATCTCAACCTCCAACCACTTATAATGATCCATACAAGTTTGATCAACCATCAAACTACAATTCCAACTACACAAACCCAACTCTTCCATACCAAACCTATGATCCCCTCCACATTGCCACGGAAAAACAAAAGTTCCGTGATGAAATAAACCAAATCCATGATCTTAGTGATCTCCTTGCTATGCATCTTGCACAACGCAACAAAGGGCAACCTCCATCATCACCCTATGCAAATTGCCTTCCCTACTCTCTCAACTTGGATCAAGTTACAAACCACACTCACTTTTTCCCTTGTTGCATATTCCTTCAAAAACAAATCCTCTACTTGAGTGAAGATATTTCTTGGATTGAATATCTTCTCACTCGTAATCATCCAATACCACCCTTAACATGATACAACATCGTGAGATCCACTTCTTCCGCTCCATACTCCACTCTATATCCCTCTCAATCAAACAACTAAGCTTTATGCTTATGTTTCCTTTCAAGCAAATAAAACAATCAACCATGGGTTGCAAGCAAGTCTAAGTGCTCTCTTAGGCAATATAGGACTATGTCTTTTCTTTTGTGTTATTTTTATCAATATGCTTCACGCATATTGAATGTTGTAATGCTTATCATTTCTATAATGCTTGAATGAATCTATGTTTAGTTGCATAATTGTTGCCTTGCATATATGTGTATCTTGCTCTCTTTAAATATTTTTGTAGCAAAGATCTCCATAGCTCGTTCCCTTGGTGCTCTCAAATGAGGGGGAGCATACATCAAGGGGGAGCCTTCTACCCGTTTAAACTTCCCTCGCGAAGCTTACTCAGCTTAACCTTTTTAATTTTACAAAAAGGGGGAGAAGAGAAACTTAACTCTATAATACTTGTCTAAAAACAAGTTTTAGATATATTGAGTTTAAGGTTTTGTAATAATCAAAAAGGGGGAGATTTTTGACATAAATAATGCCTAAAAACATTATTAACATGTTATCAATATCTCTATGTTTTAATTATCACAAAATATAAACTCATAGAACCAAAACTTGTGACATAAACAAGTATTTAGTGATTAATATTTCTCTTTACATCCAAATCACTTAAGGTATGAATAAACAAAGTGTTTAGTGCAATTTATGATCAAATGGGTATTTAATTAACTTACACAAAGTTTATTTAATTATATAAACATATTATATATTTTTGAAAAACACTTTTGGTAATAAAGAAAAATGTGTTATTCATACTAAATATATGAATTCAAATTTTTAACCAAAATCAGTTAGTTTTTCACCAAATAAACTTTCCCCACTAAAAGACAAAGAATCTGGCCGTTTCAGCTGGGCGGCCCCCTTAATTATAAAGGGTGGTCCCTTTAATTTTAAGGGGGCCGGCCATGATTTAAGGGGACCGGCCATGATTTAAGGGGACCGGCCACGCTCCTCTGTCAGAATCTGTTGCCTATAAATACGACCTTAAACCTGGATTTTTTCCTCACCTTTTGCACTACAGAATTTTCTGTTCTAGATCTCCATTTCCAATCTATAAATCCTTTGATCATACATTCTTAAATCTTTGTTTCAAAGTGATCCAAACATCATCCCATCAAGTGCAAGAGAAGAATACTTCTATCCCTCAAGACAAGAAGTATTACAACTTGTTCTGATCTCCACATCTAAGTTTTTAGTGAATCATCATTGTTATTATTTCATTGTGTGATTAATTGTGAATATTTGTTAGAAGATAGTGTAGTTTGATATATAGTGTGATTGGTTAGAAGAATAGTTGTGAAGAAGATAAGTTAGGAAGAAGATTGGTGTGTAGAACAATAGGTGTGAAGAAGATTGGTGTGTAGAAGAATAGGTGTGAAGAAGATTGGTGTGTAGAAGATTGGTGTGAAGAAGTGGTGTGATTAAGTAGTGAATAGGTGTGAACTAGTTGTGTAGAAGTTGTGATTAAGGTGTGAAGTTATTGTGGTGTGTAAATTGGTGTGTAAGGTTTTCTCCGCCGTAAGGGAGCTTCTTGATATAGTGAAGAAAACTCTCGAGTTAGGTGCTCGGGGAGTGGAGTAGGGCAAGGAAGATGACCTTGTAGTCGAACCACTATAAATCTCTTGTCTCTCGGTTCGATCTTTCCAACCCTTATCTATTTCTTTACTTACGTTATTATTGCTTTATCGTACTTACTTAGTGTTGTTCATATTGTGCATGACTTGATTTCATATAACATCGAATCTATATTTTACAAAACAAAGAAAACTTTTAAACAAATTTTTATAACAATTTAAAAACGACGTAAAACTATTCAACCCCCCCCCCCCCTTCTAGTTTTCCACAAGGTGGAAAGGGAAGACCTCAACTTAAAGTTTTTAAGAAGTCTACCCTCTGAGTTTGGTACTAATGTTGCATTGTGGGAAGATAAGCCAGAACTGGAGAATATGAAGCTCAATGATTTGTACAATAACTTTAAAGTTATTGAACAGAGGTTGAAGAAGGCTGGCAAACTATGTTCAGAATCAAGGAACTTGGCACTTATATCATCATCTGTTGATGATAGCTCAGATGAAGAGAGTGAAAGTGATGATGATGTTGCTAACATTGCTGTTCCCACTGGCAGTGGAATTTTTACTACTGCTAGTTTAAAAAGTCAGGTTGCTGGTCTTGGAGATTCTACTTTCTATGCCTTTCTTTCAAGTCAAGCTAATGGTTCAATTCTGACACATGTTAAAAACATCAAAGAGGGGAAAGATAGATAAAAGAATGGGGCCAAAAAGGAGATACCAAAAAATAAGGGGGATACGATATACATGATACAATCATGGCAGCGAAATACGAAACAAAAAGTCAGCCAAAGATTTTTCAAGGGAAACCAAATCTCTTTCCCCACTCTCACTGCAGACAACGCAGTGGTCAAACCACTCACCATCGAGATACAAGCGGGGTGTCACGATATCCACCGCATGTACGTCGATGGAGGAGCATCTGCGGACATCATGTATGAACACTGCTTCAGAAGGCTAAAACCTGAGATACAAAACCAGTTAATTCCGGCCACGACATCGTTGACTGGATTCACAGGTGAAAAAATTTGGCCCATGGGACAATTACGCATACTTGTGGTCATTGGTAATGAATACCATTCTACAACAGCTTGGATGAACTTCATGGTAATCAGGTCTCCCTCGTCATACAATGGCATCATTGGGAGACCAGGGATATCAGCCATGCGCGCAGTTCCATCCACAGCACTTGCGATGCTCAAGTTCCCAGTGGAAGGAGGAATCGCCACCATCTACAACACTACTGCATCTCCAAGAGAATGCAACGTAGTGACAGATGAAGTTCCGCGCACTCCAGAACAGTATATGACCAAGGTGACAAACCTGAAAGTTGCAATCCACCCAGATTATCCTGAACAAGAGATATCAATTGGGGGATCAATGTCTGACAAGGGCAGAGCAGCTGTGTGCGCATTATTGCAAAATAACCAAAACATCTTCGCATGGGAACCCAAACACATGACCGGAGTGCCAAGAGCCATCACGGAACACAAGCTAGAAATCCGACAAGGATATCCTTCAATACGACAGAAAAAACGAGGCCAGGCTCCAGAACGCGCAAAGGCTATCCTGGAGGAGGTACACAAGCTTGTAGACGCAGGTATCATGCGAGAGGTTTATTACCACGATTGGCTTTCCAATCCAGTGATGGTAAAAAAGAGCGATGGTAGCTGGAGAATGTGCGTAGACTTTACCGATCTCAATAAAGCGTGTCCACAAGATTGCTATCCGCTACCATAAATTGATTGGAAAGTAGAATCCTTGTGCGGGTATCCTTTTAAATGCTTCCTAGACGCATACAAAGGATACCATCAGATTCAAATGGCCAAGGAGGATGAAGAAAAAACAGCCTTCCACACGAGTCAAGGGGTGTATTGCTACACAAAAATGCCCTTTGGCTTAAAAAATGCGGGAGCCACATACCAACGGTTAGTGGATAACGCATTTGAGAAGCAAGTGGGCCGCAACTTGGAGGTCTATGTTGATGACCTAGTCATAAAAAGCCATACCGAAGAGGAGTTGGTGCGTGACATAGAGGAGACGTTTAAGACATTGGGAAGAATAAACATGAAGTTGAATCCTAAGAAGTGCACTTTTGGAGCGACAGAAGGCATGTTTCTTGGATACCTAATAGAACCCGATGGTATTAAACCGTGCCCAGAAAAAACAAGAGCGGTCATCGAACTACCTTCACCGCGCACACTAAAAGAAGTCCAGTCACTAAACGGCAAATTAGCCGGGCTAAATCGATTCTTGTCCAAATCAGCGGACAAATCACATCCTCTCTTTAAAACACTCACGAAGTGTACAAAGAAGGGAGATTTTCGATGGACTCCAGAAGTGGAAGAAGCTTTCCAGTAGCTAAAACAAAACCTAGCAGAGCTACCAAAGCTTGTCGCACCCCGACAAGGGGAAGAACTGATCATGTATCTTTCAGTGACCCATGGAGCAGTCAGCGTGGTGCTACTAACAGACAGAAACTCTGTTCAAACACCTATATACTTCGTAAGCAAAGCCCTCAAGAAGACAGAGACTAACTACACCGCTATGGAAAAACTGGTCCTAGCTTTAGTATTTGCAGCTAAGAGACTGCGCAGGTACTTCCAAGCGCATCCAATAGCCGTAATTACGGACCAACCCATCAAGCAGGTTATCTCTAAACCTGATGCATCAAGGCGGCTACAAAAGTGGAGCGTGTTATTGAGTGAGCATAACATTTCTTATAGACCGCGCACCACGATCAAGGGACAGATATTGGCTGATTTTATTATCGAGAAGCCAGAGGCTGATACTCCATTACCAACGGTTGACGTACCATTACAAGAACCATGGGTCCTATTTACGGATGGATCCTCGTGCGCAAAAGGGTTAGGCGCAGGCCTTATCCTTACCAGCCCAGATGGAACAGAACACACTTACGCACTACGTTTTGAATTCATAGCCACAAACAATGAGGCGGAATATGAAGCATTACTGGCTGGACTCCGCATAGCAAATCAAATGGGCATACGCAACCTAGAAGCTAATGTGGATTCACGATTAGTAGCTAACCACGTGTTAGGCGAGTATGTGGCCCAAGAGGAACACATGATCCAATACCTCGATAAGGCCAAGTCCTTGATCAAGAATTTTGACAAGTTCTCCATTAAACAAATCCCACGAGGAGAAAACAAAAAAGCATATGCGCTTAGTAAGATCGCATCCACAAGCTTCGCACACCTCTCAAAACAGGTATTGGTGGAAACCTTGAAGAACAAATCCATCTCTGAGATGGAAGTATCCACAGTGATAGAAGAAGAACATCCTACATGGATGACACCCATCATGGATTTTATTAGCAATGGAACACTCCCCCAGGAACAAAGCGACGCTCGACGGATACGGCGCACAGTGTAGAGATTCAAACTTCGAGATGGTATCCTATACCGGCGTTCATTCCTACAACCATGGCTTAGGTGTGTCGGACCTCTTCAGGCAGACTACGTACTCCGGGAAATCCACTCCAGATCTTGCAGCATGTACTCAGGACCACGGTCTGTTGTAGCGCGTGCCTTGCGATCCGGGTACTATTGGCCTACCATGCACCGCGACGCGCGGGACATGATCAGAAGATGCAACGACTGCCAAGTCCACAGACCCATTCCGCGTCGACCACAACATGAGTTAACACCCATCACCTCACCATGGCCATTCTATAAATGGGGAATTGACATTGCAGGAACCTTTCCAGTCGCGGTAGGAGGGCTTAAGTTCCTCATTGTCGCCATTGACTACTTCACCAAATGGATCGAGGCAAAAGCAGTAGCGAGTATCACAGGCAACCAGGTTAAACGATTCGTTTGGGACAATATTGTATGCCGTTTTGGCCTACCTGGAGAGATTATTTCGGACAACAGAAAACAATTATGTGATAACCCATTCAAAGACTGGTGCGCGCAGTTAAACATCACACAGCACTTCGCATCAGTTAAACATCCACAAACAAATGGATTAGTAGAACGCGTGAACCGTAGTTTGGGTGAAGGAATTAAGGCGCGCTTGGATAGACATAAAGGAAGATGGGTGGACGAACTATCGCATGTCCTGTGGGCCCACCGCACAGAAATCAAAGTCAGCAACGGCGATACACCTTTTTCTCTTGTCTACGGGGCAGAAGCTGTTATACCAGCAGAAATTGGAATGCCAACAATCCGTACATCGGAAGTTAACGACACAACAAACGATGATGAACGACGCATTGACTTAGATCTGTTGGAGGAACGACGCGAAAGGGCAGCTATCCGCGAAGCAAAAGTTAATTCATAGATGAAGAAGTATTATGATGCAAGAGTCAAAAACACTTCGTTCAAACCAGGGGACTTTGTATACCGCGCCAATGATGCAAGCCACGCAGAAGACACGGGCAAGCTCGGACCCAAATGGGAAGGACCTTACGAGGTCACAGAGGCATTAAGCGACGGTGCGTACAAAGTGCGCGACATGAAAGGCCACGAGCTACCACGCACCTGGAACATTGGCAATCTCAAGAGATGCTACCTTTAGGCCACGGCTCACACACTGACACCTCTGCACTTTAGTAAGCGTTCAATAAATGTTGGTGTATTTACTTTTTTAGGAAATTGTCCTTTTTTTCCACTTGCAAGAATTAATAAAACGTTGTGGTTTCTAGCTAACTCCATAACACATTTCAACATTATTGCTTACATTATTCACTTTTGTTTCAATTCTGTTTATATTATTGCCTACATGGCGTGCATGCACATATTAAGACCACACGAGGGCAGACAGGATGAGTAAACCTACTAAAGTACTCGTTGAGTAAGAGGGTTGCACACCCATCAAAATTGGATCACGTATCCCTGTTAAACACCTTACTATCAAGACGTTGGAGTAAGTTAACAGTACATTCCATGATGGATGCACTTTATCGCACACTGTTCGCGTTTAACAAAACAAGGACTCAAGACAATTGACTCCTACATGGTGGAATTCGCAGTACGCTGCACTCCACCATATGGATTCAAAACAATTGACTCCTAAGTTCGAACACAAACTCACTAACTTCATACAAACCTATGACTTTAGTACGCATCCCACAATGCTCAACGACAAGTTTAAACGAACTAAGAAACCAAGACACTTGGTTACTAAAAATGATAAATGTAGCATGCTACACATCTACTTGCACATTTGTTAAGGTTATGGACCGTAAACGTTTATTAAGTTATGGACTTAATGCACAAGTTATGGGCTCAATACAAGATGTTATATGCACATCGTAACTCTAGAAAAGTCTTTCACATAATAAAGACAAAAAATCTAAGTATAAAACGATATATGTGTGCAAAAGAGTTCCATAATTTCATTTACCAAAAAACTACGAGTTTTTACAAGGCTACAACTACGAGTTATACATACATATCTACACACTATGGCAACGCTCGGGGGAATGCTCTGGCGCAGCAGAGCTCCCAGCCTCTTGAAGTTTCTTCAACAGTAGCGCATCTTTTGGTGACACGGTCGCCACACTAACTGCAATACCATCCGACCTAGGAAGATGTGTGACACCCACACCGCAGAGAGTGGCCTTCCCTTTAAGACCTTTCTTCTTGGCTGCCCTCTCTGCGTGGCGCTCTAAGACTTCCTTCAGCGGAACCTCCATCTCAATAGCAAAAGGGTTAAGCGTGTCACGCGGCTGCGCGAACACTGGAACCTGCAATTGAGACTCATCAGGCTTCAAGAAAAAGTCAGCTTCAGCCTATGCGTTCTCTGCTATGTGCCTCCCAAGAGTTAATCCCTGCATGATCAATCTGATAGGATAATCTTGGTCGCGCTCCAGCTGCGCAATGTGCGGAAGCTCGAAGAGCCTCATTCCCTCCATCGCCTGCACAAGTTCATCAAAGGCACCAGCATTATAGTCAGGCACCTTAGCGGGGGAAACCTTCAGCAGTTGACCTTCAACAAGCTCTTCCACAGCCTGCGCCTTGCCACGAGCAACAACGCACTCCACCACCTTCCCGAAGGCACCCACGATCTCTGGGGACTCCAATGTGCCCATGGCAGCCAGGCGCAAACCATGGCTGATCAACCACCTGCGCAAACAGCAACAAATGCATTAGAAAAACAAAAAAGATACAAGAATTAAAGAAGAATGTACAACAAGTACCTGCGCTCAGCAATAGTAGACATAAGATGAGGATACAACTCCTCATCATACTATATGCTCAGCCAGCGCAACTTCTCTTCCTGCGCCTCTACGGAGTCTTCTACCTTTTTGCCAAATGCGACAAGCTGATTGAACAACTCTGTCTTCCTCTCTTCTAGGTACTTAACCCCCCAGGCGAGGTCAGCCTTGTACTGCTGCGACTCTCCACGTTCGCGCTGCAGCTCAGCCATCACAGTTAGCTTCTCCTCGGTATCTTTCTTGGCGCGCTCATCGGCAGCCAATACCTCTGCCTGTACCTCAGCCACCTGCGCCTTGAGCTGAGCGATTTGCTCCTTCTTCTGGGCAAGGCTGTCTCCCTCCACCACGGCCCGCGGCTTTAGCTGAGTGACTAACTCAGCTTGGCGAGTAGCAACACCAGCCAGCTCCTCCACTAACAAAAGCCGCATCACCATCTGCAGCATGGTCCCTATAACGTGAAGAAAGAACAGTTAGTACGCGGATACGGCAAAGAAAGAAGATTATAGGTATAGATACTTACATAAGTGATGGAGACTTGGCCTGATTCTTCTCTGTGCTAGTAACGGACATATCATCTGGCACAGCAGACTCCTCACTAGCAATCAAATGGCGCCTCCTCTTGGAGGTACCAGCACCATATCCACCAGAAGACGCTTCCTTGCGCTTCTCTTTACGAACCTCCGCATGCTCCAAGATCTCCACGCTGTTGGATTACTCCACATGCGTTTCTTCCTCCACGGGAGACTTCTCTTCAGTAGGAGGGACAACCTGCACTGGCGCAACAAGCACAGCTGCCGGGGGAGAGTCCTCGCGCTCAACAGGCCCAAAAACTGTCAGGTGCCCCTCCGTAGCCTGTAAAATAGGCTACTCACCCTCCCTCAGGGGACGCACCCCCGCTGTCACGCGTTTGGGCTCCTTCAGCTTGACGATCGCGAACAGATCCATCTCTGCGACAGATAACAGAAAAATAACAAAGAACAACTTAGTTATTCCAAGCAAAATAAAAAAAATACTTACATTATGGAGGCAATAAAGGATGAGCACCCACCCTGGCCGTTCTCATCGATGAAGGTTGGAACCTCGTCCGCACCATCAAAATAATTGCGGCCCAGCCCCATATGCAACAAAAACTCCTCAGGATAGGAGTTAATGGGAATACGGTTACCATCAATTATGTCCGCATCCACGGCGCTGTAAGAACCAGGGATAGGACGCTCATCCCTTGGTAGTGACCCTTGAGTATAGAACTCAAAGCGCGACGGAAATACAACATCGTCAACCCTGAAAAAGTACTCTCTCCAATGCCTTAAGGAATCTACCTTCTCGACATAGCATTGAAGGCGCCCTGCGCGTTTTGCATAACAAAACCCATCCGTGCGATCACGTTGTGTGGTAAAATGCACGAAATACGTCTACTGTCAGATTAATGGCAAGTAACCGACAATTTATTTCAAAATTAGATATCTTCGCCGCACCTATACAGTGCAGCTGTGAGATATGGAGTCGGTAGTGATTGAGCACGTTGCTCAAAAATACAGATATGGGAACACGATAATTCGCGTAATCAAAGAAGCATATACACAAACCTATTTTCCCATCGGGGAAATCGGCAATACACGCCTCCACATCTGGTGCCTCAGGATGGACGTCGGGAGAAATGAAGTAGTCAAACGGAAACTGACGTACCTCATCCTCATCCAACCTAGAGCGAAACTCGTGTAACTGAGTAACCATTTGTAAGTTATAAATATGGTATACTAAATATTGCGCATGCACAGTTACCTAATGAAAACAGAAGATCGAAGAGAGAAAAAGCTTTAAAAGTTTTGCAAATGGTGAAAATCGTTTTGACTGTGTGAACCACAATGAAATGGGGGTGGTGATTTATATAGGCAACCAAGAAATCCTAAAAGGGATGCCACGCGGATCCCACTAACAAAAACGTGTGGCTGGTAGACGGACGGTACAACACTTTTTCCCTTTTCTTGAGGCACACGTGGACACACTCCCCGTTTTTCGAAGCACCTCTTATGATATTTTGGGACTTGATACATTGTTCCAATTTTTTTGGCTGGAAATACTTGGATTGTTCCCGCCACGCTTACCGCTAGTCTCACTAGTCTAGTATTCGCGGCTACAGGCCGCGCACAATAGACTGGGGGGACATGATGACGTATAGCCTATAGTTGGGCCACGAGCCTAAATTATAGATAATACTAAGCCCAAACCCACCACGAGTGGGCTATCATGACAAATGACTTGGGCCATTAATACCAACGGCTTGGGCTCACAAAGCCCAAAGCCCAACCAAAATGCACGGTTAAAGGATAAGGATCTTCTATTTACGGAATAGATATCCTTACCCCGGATAAGCACCACGAGTGCGAAGAGTAAGGAGCAAGAAACCCACACAGTTTCTGCGCCCTATATATAGAATGATATATTCTCATTACAAGGTACGATTTACACAATACCTAACTCTTCAACAAAACCCTAAACCGATTACTTACTCTCACGCCGGAGTCTAATCGTGGGAGACAATCCCACGATAAGCCTAATGATGTTGTTTGCTTTCTTAGTGCCCAGGTTCACAAGCACTAAAGTTCTAATTGGTACGAGAGCAGGAGTCCAAACAAGGTAAGCCCAACTTTTGTATCAACACATAATGTGATTTCCTCATCGAATACATCGATCAAAGCACGACCCGTCCTAAGGAATCCTCTTCCAAGTCAGCTGGAAAATGGAAATTTCCCACTTTTACAAATACATCCTTGGCAATACCAAGAGGACGAGATATTGAATGATCTGTAAGCTCAAGAGTCATGCAGGTGGGAGTTAGTTCCGGAAGAGAAAGTTTCTTCCATACTGAATGAGGCATCAGGTTGATGCTAGCACCAAGATCGGCCAAGGCGTAGCATTCAACCATTCCCAGGAATATACATGAATGAGAAATTTTTAGGGATCTCCCAGCTTTTCGGGAAGCTGTTTCAACAAAACTGCAGAGCAGTTTTCATTGAGGGGAGTTTTTGCCATCTCGAACAGTTTTTCCTTGTTACTCAATAAGTTTTTGATTGTGGATGCAAATTTGGGCATCAAGAGGATAGCATCCGTGAAGCTTATATCAAAATGAAGATCTTGAAAAATTTGAAAGAATTTTTCCATTTGATGATTTGCTTTTTCGCGGAGCTTTTGATCTTGTAATCGTGATAGATATGGAATTGAGGGTTTCGGGTTGGGTTTTGGATTTTCATCAGGAGTCTCGGGAGGTTCAAATACAACCCTTGTTTTATGGATCGGGACCGGGATAACTGGAGGAGGGATGTCATTGGTACCTCCGTTGTTAGTAGGAAGTACCATATCCCTTTTAGCCTTAGTTCCACGTTCCTCTTCCTGAATAATAGAAGAGGTAGACGGAGTTGTGGATCATTTATAAGATACTCCACTTCTGGTTGTGATCGACTTAACATCGCCCCTCGGGTTAGCGATCGTGTTGCTCGGTAGTGTACCTGAGCCCGAGGGTCGATCATTTAAAGACTTCTTGAGTTTAGAAATCTGGCTGACCAACAATTTGTTCATTTCTTCATGGGATTTCATAAACTGTTTCAACAACTCATTGGATGATGGTCCAGTTGAAACAACGGCTTGATTTTGGTTAGGAACATTTCGAGCATGGTTGTTTTGAAAATTCCCTTGATTTTGATTATTATGACCATGAAAATTGTTTCCTTATTCAAAATTACCCTGTTGGAAATTATTACCCTGATTAAAATGACCTTGATTACGGTTAAAATTTCCTTCGTTTTGATTTTGAAAAGCCTGGTTGTGACTGGAATGGAAATTCCCTTGGTTTTGAAGACCTTGGTTCATTCGGTTTTGGTTTTGATTAAAATTTTGATTCCGGTTTAGATTCTGATTCTGAGACTGATTAAACCCGGATAGTCCAAGGTAGTTATTGGAACGATAGCTCAAAAGGTTACGGTACCCTTGTGGTTGGTAGGAATTACCTCATGCATTATAGGATCCTTGAGCTGCGTACACATTTTCATGAGCGAAGCCACCAGAGGCTGGGCACTCAGTGTACGGGTGGGGACCACCACAAGTTTCACAACTTGGGTTGACAACTTTGACGTGATGATTTTGATTTGACTGATGGATACGTAAAATTGCAGTGGACAAATAATCAAGTTTTTTTAGCAAGGACAACTATATCATTGTTTGCTGGAGTGACTGATTTACATGAGTCATTCCTCTCAGCTGAGGAATCCCAGAAATTATGATGGGCAGTCATGTTTTCGATCAAAACATAGCACTCTTCAGGGATCTTTTTCATAAAGGTGACCCCAGCAGCAGCATTGATGGTGTCACGGTGACGAAGTGTCAAACCATTGTAGAAGGTATCTATAATGGTGACAAGAAGCATGTTATGATTGGGACATCGATCAATTATGAGCTTATAGCATTTCCATGCCTCAAATAAGGACTCGTCAGGACGCTGTCTAAAGTTACTGATATCATTTCTCAGCTTAGTTAAACGAAGGCCGTCTTCAGTGACGCCATTTTGTTTCATGCTCTGGGTGACGGTTAAAAATTTGTCAAGATGCTTGTTAGCATCGTCACCCGGCAATCCGTGAAATTGACAGGAATTTTGGACTTGCTGAATAATGTGATGCTTGAGACCAAAGTCTGTGGCCTCAATAGTGAGTGGTGCAATAGGTCCACCTCTCCAGTTCATGGTAGGCTGACACAACTCCTCCATCATTCGGAGATCGGGAGCTGTCTCATCCTTGGGAGGGTCAGGTGGGGGTTGTGGGGGCTTGTCCATTTTTATTTTAGGTTCTTCAATAACTGTACGTAACTCGGGTACGCTTTTTTGACGATTACGTTTTATTTGTGAACGAGTGCGCATGCACTAAAAACAATGTCAATTAAAACAAGACCGAGGCAAAACAACAGGGAACTTAAACCAATAATCACAGTTTGACTGGCTTCTTTGAAAAAGGTGCACCAATTCACAAGGATACAAAGGCAAGTTTTTATCTTTGGTTTGGGAACTTATTAATATTCATACCCCTAGTTGGTGTTTTTATAACTAGAAGTACAAGAATCTTGGAATACAAACTTCATTTGGGTGAGCTTTTAGTAAATTCAAAATTTTGGTTATCTTTCTAGAACACAAAAAAATTTTATAAAAATCATCAAGTTTGCAACTTTCTTCAAGTTTTGGTGTTTTTATAACTAGAAGTACAAGAATCTTGAAATACAAACTTCATTTGGATGAGCTTTTTGCAAAATCAAAATTCTAGCAATCTTTCTAAATCACAAAGTTTCTAAATCACAAAGTTTCGAGAACACACTTGCTCCCGTTGCTTACTCGGTGTTTCCCTTGCTTGTATAAGTGAGAAAACACTTCGACTCGTGGTATACTCTCTAAATTGTATAATTTAGAAAGTTTTGGTGCTATGTTTCTAGAACACTAAAAAGTTTCTAAAACACTAAAAAGTTTCTAGAACACTGAAAATTTTCTAGAACACTGAAAAGTTTCTAAAACACTGAAAAGTTTCTAAAACACTGAAAAGTTTCTAGAACACTGAAAAGTTTCTAGAACACTGAAAAGTTTCTAAAACACAAAAGTTTCGAGAATTGGCATTACATCTATACCTTCTATAAGATCCATATTTACACAAGTTTCTTTCTAAATATATTCTTACTATCTTCTTAACATTTCCAACCAAAAAAAAATAAAAAAAAAAATAAAAAAAAATAAATAAATAATTTTTACAGAAGACTAAACGTTCAATTTTTTACGCAAAATTCAAATTTTGGTTTAACAGTGAAAATTTTGGCCCAAAATTCAAATTGTTTTGGTGAAATTTGTCGGCAAATTTTTTTTAAACTCAAATTTTTCCTTTGACATTAGAATGCCATTTTACAGTGATTTTAAAATTTTGTAACAGAAAATTTTTCAAATTAATTTTGGAGGGAAAATCTGAAATCACTATTTCAACCTTGAGTGTGACATTTCGGTTTGATTATTTCAATTACGTTGCAATAATCAAGGGGGAGAGAAATTTCATTTACAATGTCTCAAGTACCATCTTCCAACTACCTTCCTCACCAATATTCTCATCAGCAACAGTCATCTACAACAGTACCATCTTCCAACTACCTTCCTCACCAATATTCTCATCAGCAACAGCATCATCAACAACAAAGTCACAGCTCCCTCATTGATCATATTCTGCTCTTTGGTAATGAATCAAGGCCTCCAATGTTGCTACCAGGAACGTATACTTATTGGAAACGGAGATTTCTACAATGGCTCACAGATCGTCCTGCTGCAGATCTCATGCTTAATTCCATTCAAGATGGTCCATACAAAATGATATTTCTTGCTAACTCAACAGGGATTATCAGACTACAAAATGATGAAGATTTGAATGCTACTGAACTTGCTCAGTACGATGCTGACCAACAAGCTGCATGGTTCATAACACTAGCCCTTCCCAACTCAATTTACATGAATATGAACTTTCAAGCCAGTGCTTATGAAATGTGGAAATATATTGAAGCTATGCATCGTACAGAAGAACTTCATCACATAAGAATGAAACAAATTCTTGAATCCTGTTTAAGCATGAATCCTCTGAAGATCATCCTCCCTGCTCCACAATCTCGAGCTGTTGACTATGGATCCTTAATTTACACTCCAAATGGTCTCTTCTTCAATCCTCCGAATGCACCTGAGCCTTTCTTCATTCCTCAGTACCATCCTGCTACACTACATAATAATGTGCAATCTCTACTGCAAAATCTAGTGAAGCTTAGTCTAGTATCTACTAAGAAATGCAATGGCGATATGACTTCAACTTCTGAATGCTTAAACACAATGAAAGATACTGATGATGAAGAAGATCTTATCGAACCAAGTATGGCATCTATGGCATATACGGAAAATATGGCAGACGTGGAAGATCATGATTATGATTCAACCTTACTCTCTGACAATAATGTTAAATACAATGCCACACTTAGTCAAATGGAAGTTGAAGGGGGTAATCTCAATGCTATTTTGCAAAGTGTCATGACAGATATTCCATCTAATGATGTATATGCAGATTTGGAAGCCGATATTGCAGATGTGATGTTAATGGCAAGCATGCAGGAACTTCACATGGATGATACTGACCCAGTATACGACACAAATGCTTCTAATGATTCTAAAGACCCATTTGAGAAATGCATGACATCTTTTAGATTACTTCAGTCACACCTTAAACTCCTGTCTAAAAATAACTTTCCTAAATTTAGTTCCGAGCTTGTACAAAATTTCTTATTTGAAGACGTCTTTGGAGATAAAATTGATATTTTCACGAATACTATGTTCAAAAACGTGAATCAACTTGAAAAGCAACTTGCAATAGAAGAATTTCATGAGAATGAATCCAAGGCTGCCTTCAGAGTGCTCAAGGAACAGTTTCATCATTTGATCAAATATGGTTGTGATAATGTTAGCAAGTATTTTTTTGAATACACTCAAATCGAGGCTCAAATCTTCAAAGACATATTGCTCCAACACCTGGACGATCTTGAGAAGTCAATTGCTAAAAGAGTACTTCTTAGAGAAGAATATGACAAAAGGGTAAATAAAAGGAAATTGTAGACTCAAGAAGAGCAAGTTCATAAAGTTGATGCATTGAAAGCTAATTTGGTTATCATGAAAAGCAAAGGGACAGAATCAGAAGTGCAGGATGACAACAACAGATTGGGGAATGATACAGATGCAGATTGTGCACAGTTCAGACCCTTCTATGACTCAGAGCCTAACTTTAACAAAGGACAAATGGATGAGGAAGATGTCATACCCATCTATGACAAGGAACCGAACTTTGACAAAGAGCAAATGGTTGAGGTACAATCTACTGTTGATCATATTATGCCTGCAAATGAGAAACAACAATCTGAGCAAACTAACTTCAGTAATGAAGGAAAGGTTGACCAGGATGTTGTACAATGTCTTGGCAAACGTTCTGAGTCTGACTCCTTACCTGATAATCCAATAACTGATACATCATACCAAACTATCGAGTCTGAAAACATTCTTCTCAAAAAGACCATTGCCCAGTTTCATAAAGATTTTTCAAAACTAGAGGCACATTGCATCTCGCTTGAATTTAAATTGCAAAATGAATCTTTAACTTCGGGCAACAATGGTCAAGTTTCGAATGAACTAAGTAAACGTGTGGATACATTAGTTAAAGAAAATGAGCTATTAAAAGGTCAAATTCAAGCAAAGGTGTTTGCACATGCTGCATTGCAAAACAAATTAAGAAAACTGACTGGCCAGAGTGTGGATACTAAGTTTGCAAAACCATCAATCTTGGGGAAACCGCCTTCTCAAACAAACAAAAAACAATCAGTGGTTAGACAACCAACTGCATTTAAATCTGAATGACCTAAATTTTCAAAACCTCGATTTGCCTCCCAAGTTGTTGAGAAAAACAATTTGACAAAACCAGTCACTCCACATTCTTGGCCTAAGGAAAATGCATCTGTGTCTGCTAAATCTCAACACGTGATTATACCTGGCTCATCTAGGATTAGTTCGAAAATAGTGTCTAAAACAAGCATTAAAAGTAAAGAGTCTCATGACACATATGACATGTACAAGAACTATGATCTAGAAAAGGCTAGGAAAAAGGCACTACTTCAAAAGGATAGAATTCTAGGTTCAAAACCTCATGTGAGGCCTTCCACTGTAGTGAAAAACACTGCCAGTAGTAGCAAACCAAAACCTAGGAGTACGCAACAAACTAATAGGAATTGGCAAGCATCTAAGAGTAGTTGCATAAATAATCATTTTGTCTGTGCTTTAAAATATCTTCAAAAGGGAAATTCACTTGAAAAGGCTCAATCGACTAAGATAAACAAACCCGTTGATCCAAAAGTCATAAGTCAGAAACCTAAGAAGTGGATCAACATAGGACGTAGGTTTTCTCAAAGAAGTGATGCTCCCACATTTCATTCAACTACATCTAAAAGGAAAACATCTCCTAGATCTAACACTAGGTGGGTACCCACGGGTAGAATTTTCAAATCAATTGGTCTTAGGTGGATTCCTACAGGAAAGATTTTAGACATTTGCACCAAAACTAATGTGATCTCCACAACTTCTACCTCTGAGACTAGAATGAAAACCATCGGTATTGTGTGTTCGAGTGTCAAGAAGATAATTGACACTACATCTTTATGCTTCTAACATCTGGAACCCAGTTACTCTTGGGGATCCTTGTTCTCTATTTTCTTGTCTCTTCTTTCTTTCTGTGCAGATTCAACAGGAATGGCTTCGGAACAAATCAGTTTCGGAACCGAGCTTAATGGATTGGCTTCTGAGCACAACAGCTTAGGACCCGTAATCAACTGTTTAAAGCACTTCAGCTATGGCTTCTGAGCACAACAACTTAGGACCCGTAATCAACCGTTTAAAGCACTTCAGCTATGGCTTCTGAGCAAAACAGCTTAGGACCCGCATCCAACCGTCTAAACTTTTCGTAATCTTTGGATGAACCATTGTCACTCTCTCGCAAGGAATTGGAAACCCTGTTTGCTCAACTGTTTGATGATTCAATTGAAAACCGTCGTCAAGAAGTCTCACCAATTTCCGCTGCACACCCTGAGAATATTCAACAAACACTGTTGAGAAAGACGGTCCTCCAAGTGAATCTCCAACAACAGTAGGACAAACCGCTTCCAACTCCAGACAATCAGCTAAAAAATCATAACTACAATCAGTACCACAATCTGCAGATTATGACGGAAATGCTTTCTTCAATCCATTTGAATCGACTCCAACCGTTCTTCATATAATAGAGTCGTCTTCTCGCAATTTGGATCCGTCTAATATGCATACGCTCTACCAACATCATCTTTCGACACATCATTGGAATTAAATGGATTTGGAAAAACAATATGGACACAGAAGGTACAATAATTCGCAACAAATCTTGTTTAGTTACAAAGGGATTCAGTCAATAAAGCAGGATTGTACATCACTGTCATCAACAAAAGCTTAGTATATAGCCATATCTGCTTTCGGTGCTCAAGTCATTTGGATGAGAACTTAGCTCACGGACTCCGGCTATGTATTTGACTAGATCTCAATGTACTGCGACTCAAAGTGTGCTTTTGCTATCTCGTGCAACACCATTCATCATTCCAAGGCCATACAAATTGCTCTCCGCTGCCATTTCATCAAGGAGCATGTTGAGAAGGGTACAATTGAATTAGAGTTTGTGGTAACTGAATACCAATTGGCGGACTTGTTTACAAAGGCATTACCTCCATCAAGGTTTGTTGATTTAGTTCACGATATTGGTATGCGGTGTTTGACTCCAGATGATTTGCAAAACTTTCTTAAAAACTAAGAGTCAAACATCAAACTCTTTTTGTAAATATTCTATCATAAAGAAAATACAAAAACTGCAAAAAGAATCTTCTTTCTCTGTGTACAAACTTCTAATCTTCAAAACTATGTTCGTACATTAAAACATATTTTGCTTTACATTGTCAAAATGGAACATGTTTTGAGGGGGAAAAAATTTTTCACAAAATCATGAAGTTTGCACACCTAATCATTATTCTTCAAGGATAAAATGTTTCTTCATCACTCGGATTAAAAACTCATTTTCAAAAGGTTCTATGATCTCTCGAATTAAAATGTGCAAAAAAAATGTTTCACAAAGTTAATGCTAATTCGAGGGGGAGAAAAGAAATTTTTTCGGCAAAGATTCCAAGTTAACCATGTTTAGACTTCAATTGGAAAAGTAGTTAACCTTTAATGAGTAAAGTTCACAAAAGTCTTAAACTTAGGTAAAAGGACATTGCATTAAAAAAAATCAAACAGGCTCGAATCAATGTTTTCACAAATGTTCTCAAAAGTTTCACACATAATTAAAAACCTCAATAAATCAGACTAACGATTTTTTATCCTCGATTTCTTTTCGATTGTGAGTTTCTAATTTCTTCATTGTTGTTGTCTAATCGTTCCCTAAATGTTTCAAATGTTTTCAACGGTCAAAAAGGCATAATCAGAAACTAGGGTTCAAGTAATTATCGATCGGGGCATTTTCTTTTATGTGTTTAGTCTAATTAATTATTTCATATAGCTTTAGAGAACACTAAAGAATGCTCGATTGGTGTGTTTGCCCGATTAGAAACAACATAGGTTTGTAATCATGTGATTTAGGGTTTAAGATGTCGATGTCTTTGCTGCTACTACTAGGGCGTTTGTTTGTACAATATTCTTGCATTTTGATGCTAACATGCGTGCAAAGTCTCAATTCATAACCCCAAACCATGACAATAGTTGGAAAATTTTGAGTGAAAGAATGAATTAATCTGTAATCTTGTGTGTTAATCTGAGAATTCTGAGCACCGTGGAATATTAAGAATGAGTTTTTGATTTATCTGCATACTTATTTATGCCTTATGCAATTTTCTCTGTGTGCAAGTACATGTCATCCCATTGAAAGTCAAAACTTCATCAATTGTCAAAATGTTTCTTATGGAACATATTTTGAGGACAAAGGGCTAAATGTGTCAAAAGGCTAAACTTGGAAAATGATTCAAAATGGTGAGAAACAAATTTTTTCCTAACACTACACTCTCGTTTTACTTCGGTAAAGCAAGTGTGGAAACCAAAGCAAAGTCGTTCAAAATCTTTCAAATTTTCAAAATCTGGAATGCTTTGGCTACAATAAAAGAATGTCTCTGATCTGAACATCCCTAATACGGGAAGGTTTTCATTCATCACAAAATCAAATCTTCAAAAAGAACCCATGAGGTTCAACTCTAAATGGAAATCTTCTTCTTCAGATTTTAAAAACTCAAAAGAGAGACTCCGGGTCTCAAACAACTTTCAACAGTAAAAGATTTTTGAATTTCAAGCATTCTTTGTTGTATAATACTTGATTATGTTTTCTAAAACCTTGAGCAGAATCATCTCACGAATTTTCAAAAAGTATTTCTTAAATACGATTCCATATTCTGCTCAAGAAGACTATCTCTCGAATAAACTTCATTATTTGAGGGGGAGCATTTTGTTAAAAGAAAACAAATTTTGTATTCTAACGATGGCTTGTGCACACATAACAGTGTACAACCCGTTCTTGTAAAGAAAGGACCCTGAGGTACGCATCAGTGCCTCAATCCTATTATAAGGAGCGAAGGCTTCTTACTTTTGAGTAGAATTAATCAAACATTTTCTGATTTTTCATAATTCTGCTCAAAAGGCAAGTATTTCACCTCAATGAGTATTCACTTGTTGAGGGGGAGCACTTGAAAAACTCATCATTTGAAAAACAAAAAGTTCTTGTTGATATCTCCCCGTAAGACTCAAAAAGCATATTTTAATCAAAAGTTTAACAAAAACAACATCTCATATGCTATTTTTTAGGGGAGAAAACTGAAAGTGATTAAAATATGAAAGTTCAAAGTTGCTTAAAGTCAAATCTCATGCGAGCCAGACTCAGAATTGACCCAGGAATTAACGAAACATAAAAGTTAGTAATCTCGAAAAGACTAATCCTCGACGGGTAATAACATCAAGTTAGTTACTAGAGCTAGTTGTCACCTAAAAGCTGACAATGAAACTCTTTAACTAGCCACGTAAGCGTGTCTCGAAAAGGATTTGTCTTAGTAGAAATGTACCATTTCGAGAAACTTTCTGTGGATTTGACCAGGCCGGGTAATAACTTCAAGCTAGTCTAACTAGTGATGTAAGTGTGTCTCGAATCGGTCAGGTTCACTGAAAGTGGATCAATTCAAAAAGTGCTTGTTCCTCCCGCATGTGCAAATTTATTAATTACTTATGAGCACATGTGAAGGGGGAGCCTTTCATAAATAAACACAAAACTCTCAAAGTGTTTAAACAAAATATTTTATAATCACAAACACTTTGAGAGATTTTCAAAGGTTTCTTGGCTATTGTCGGATAATCATGGAGTTATAAGGTGATTAAGATAGGAAATACAGTCCTATGATCCGCCGGAGCCGGAGGGATCTACCCAAGGACATCACCAATAGTTAGAATTAGAAGTCCTTAGGTATGATACGATAAAAGGAGAAAAGAATGAATGGGAAAGAAGGAGTTGAAGAATTAAAAAGAAAAGTAAAGAAAAGGGTGAAAAGAAATAGCCCTCCATATGTTCAACCTTAGGACAGACACCGGGTTCAACTCATATGCTACTGGTTGTTACTAAGGTGACACCGGTATTGAAGACAAAGACGTCATGGACCCAGTGACGCACTGCACTAAACCTTCTTAACCACTCAAGTTCTCTTAAAAGAGCTTGTTTCATTCTCACGGGGAACCTATGTAATCTATCGACTCATCTCTTAGAGATGGTTGATATTGAAGCAGGAGACCCCTCCCTAGTCTCCGCATAGGAAACCTAAGTGTGCACTTTTCGAGTCTAGAGCCATGAGATACATCAAAGATCTCTTAGGAACACTTAGTATTTCTACAATTGGTGTTCTACATCAATGGACACCAGCTGTAAACTATCGAGTCCTTCGCAGATCTTAGCAATCTTCCAAGAAAAGTATTTCTCAATGATTGAACGGAAATCCTGCCAGGGTCAACATCAAACAGCCCTGACAGCAGGTCACTTCGGTAACTCCTTGCGGGTTACACTTAGTGTTTGTGGTGGTTTCTTAGCGGTCTACAGTCATGGAGTGATCCCCAGCGACTCACCCAGTCATTGAGCTACTTAGTAGGTCTTGTAAGCTCCCTCGGAAGTATCTGATATGGGAACGGCCTTGATAAGGGTTAGAAGGAGTCTTCACACTATGCTGTTGAAGATCTCTAATTCCTTATCTGTAAGTACCGGATGTTTTATTGCTAACTGTTTACATGAAGGGTTACATCATCTCCATGGCGACGGATTCCACATACTCATACATGCATCTTGAAGTCATCAAAAGCTCCCTCAAAGATCAACGCAACACAAAGTTCAAAGAAAGATTCTACACCAAAAAGAAGAATCTATAAAGTATAAAGACTAAAGATCTTATGTGAAAGAAAGGGACTACGTGCATGTATAAGTCAGAATTCAAAGATGTATGAGCATGTTGGAATGGCGGACTACCACCACAGACACGGAAGTGACGAAAGGCAGATAACTTCATTACTTGATCACTATCACATCAACAATGATCAAAGCACAAAGAATGATGACTGATTCTTATCTCATGATTATTGAAAGACGTCTAATGCTATGAAAGTCAAAGATGAAGAAAATGACAAAGACGTCAGGCAACCGTGATGACCGACCCTTAGGGGGAGATTGTTGGGATCAAAGTTTTACTATTTATCAAGTCTCGGTCATTTACTTGTAATAGGTTGCTAAGGCTTGTATGTTTATTTAATCTTAAGGCTTATGTAGCAGGCCCATGGGCCTTAAGCCCATCTTGTTTTACTAGATAGGGAGGAAGGGAGTGTTGCCCTACTCCTTCGCTATATATACTAGTCATATGTGACTAGTAAACTGGTTGGTTATTTCATTATTCTAAGTAAACTCTTTCATTTCTATTTCTCATAGTGTCTTAATCAACCATCTCTCCTTCTCATCTTATTTCTATCATCCTTATACTTGTGTACATAAATTGTGACATAACACAGCCTTGGTTTTTGACAGTGTATTTTATGTAATTATTATTAACAGAAAAACAAAATGTTTTTGGCTTTTTGGGTGTGTGTGCAAAAAACTTTTGGAAATATTTTTGGTATCGATTCGTTAACCGAAATCGTTTTCTTTAAAATTACTCGCAGGGTGGCAGGAGAGAAGAATGGATCTCTATTCAGTTCACAATTTAATGTCAGAACTTCTGTTTACCACCTGTGTAGGTTGTAATCTTAAAGAATACGAAGTAATTTAACTTCACGATTTGTTTTGTTGTTTATGATTTTTTTGGTGTTTTTAACACTTTAGGAAAAGTGTTAATGAACTTTTTCTGATATAATTTAGATTTTTACAAAAATTTACAAAGTGATTAAATTTGTACAAGGAGGGTTTTGAAAATCACTAAACCTAAACGTTTTTGAAAACACGCAACAACCTCACCGGCAGCGGCGCCAAAATTTTGACTCTTCCCTTACAGTCAGTCCAATTTAACCAAGGAATGGTCAACAGGTCAATCAGCAAGGGATAAAGTGCAAGATATAAAATCCGTGGAAGTACAGGGAAATCCCCGGGTCGTTAAGTCCCAACGAGATTGAAATTGTATTTTTGAAACGTTTGAGGGATTCAGTGATTAGGAGAATAGTAACAAATAATGATTTGGATTTATTACACAACTTATTTGACTTGATATTAAGATAAATAAAGAGTATAAACAATTGCAGGAATACAAATATGTATAAATGTAAACCAAATTAAAAATCAGAAATGGTTACAGACAGATAAAAAGGGTTAGTTTTGGACAAATTGAAACTACAGGGGGTGAAAATGAAACCTTTACAAACATAATATTAAAAAAAATTTAATTAAAAAAAATTATTTTTTTTGATTATTTTATTATTTATTATTAATTAAAAACTAATTTAAACTTATTAATAATTAATTAAAACTATTTTAAACTAATTCTAAATTAAGAAAATTACCAAATTAACTTAGAAAATTATGAAAATTTTTATAGAACTAACTAACCATTACAGGAATCCTAAAAAATTATAAAAAGTTTATAAAAGTTATTTTTAAACTAATTTACTAATTATTTACATATTTATTAATTAAAATCTATTTTATCTAATTTAATTATAAAAAATAATAAATTAACAGTAAAAATTCTGAAATTTTTTCTAAAAATACTTTACCGATTATAAGACCTAGGAAAAATATAAAAAACTACTATTGCTTATAAATAAGCAGAAGGAAAATTAATATTTGGCTTTTTTAATTAAAACTAAATAAACTCAGAAAATTATGAAAATTTTTATTAAACTATTTTAATATATTAGAAACTTACGAAAATTATAAAAATGAAAAATGCTTTTTAAATAAGCCGAAAAAGAAGCCAAATGGCTTAAATAGAAGATATTACTTTTTTTATGTTTGGCTTTTTCTGGATTTTCTTTTACAAAACTATTTTTACACTAAAAACAAACAACTTTTACAATGGCAACTTATTTTGAGCTTCTTAATAAGTAGTGTGCAATCCAAAATATGAAATAGAAGGCCTAATAAGCTTTTGTACTAATAAGCTACAGGTTAACAAATAAGCTACAAACAACCAAATGGCATACAAATAAGCTAAAAAAGAGCATAATAAACACTAAGGATAAGCCCTAGGATCAAATAAGTACTTACGTAAATCTCACAGGCCAAATAGACCAAAATCAAGGACTTTCAGTCCTCTGTGGGGTCCACAGAAGGGTTCAAAGGTCCAAATCAAGTGATTATCTGAAAAGGTGACCTGGAGGGCTTTGAAATAAGCCAATAAGCTGAGCTTATGGCTCACTAATAAGCACTTGGATGGTAAATGAACTTGGGCTCAATACTGAGTGACTCATTATAGCTCAGGAATGGGACAAAGTAAAAGCTCTATGCAGCCCTGTCAAATAAGCTAAAAAGAAGCAAATAAGCCCTGAACCTTAAATATGGGCTTATGGTATTTTCAAAAAGCCAATAAGCACTAAGGGGGGCCCACTAATGAACAAGTTATGATCTAATGAACTTTGGTGATCTACACTGCCTACTCAGTACATAATATGAAATCTGGCAAACTTTAAGGGCTAAATAAGCTATGATTCAATACGGTGAAGCCCAAAATAAGCCAAGGTATAAAAAGCTCTACTGATAAGCTACTTAAAAAGCCAAGGGTGAGGGCTGGGTTCCACTGGTTAAGCCAGAATGGGCCAATGAAAGTTGGTCAATAACCCTGGTGCATGGGAGGGTGTTTGCCCTGCTAGTCCAAATAAGTACTTGCACAAGCCTCAGAAAAAATCTTTAAAATAAGCCAATGATGGATTTCAAAAGTTAAGCTAGTATATTTTAACTTGTAAAAAGCTTGGGGCTTAATTTTGAACACAAAAATCATAAAAAATCTTGGAAAAAGTGAGTTTTTGCCTAACTATGCAATTTTGACTTTTTAACTTAAACTACAAATTTGACTTAAGTGAACTTTGAGCTTAATCTAATGACTGAAAATGATGTTGTAAGTTAAAATGAAACTAAATTAAGCTATTCCAACTACTTGTGACCAGATATGAAGGATTTAAGACCCTAAATCCTCATAGTGACCACTTATGGTGAGATTAAAAGTGATGTTGACTTTTTACTGAATGAGGGTGGGTTTTTATGGTTGATATGACCTAATGAGACCTATTGTGACCTAAATGTACCAAGAACGTCAACAGAAACAAGCTAGTACACAGACTATCAAGCAAATCCAAACAACCTATGAAACCACTAGATTTTTAAACAAATTGATGCCTGAGACTTGGTAACTGCTTCTAAACACCTTATTATAATCCAATAAGCCTAAATGGACGTAGAAACAAAGATCACAAGCGCTATGCCCTAAGAATCCAATTTATGCTAATCTATTAGTGGAAATGAGATTTTAAGCAAAATGAGTTTTTAATAAACTAAGACCTGTTTTTAAGCTATAGAATGACTTAATTATATCTAATAAACACAAATAAGCATAAATAAGCCAATAATAAGCAAGGGAACAGTAAAACTTGAAATTTAAGAAAAATCCTTATAAAGTGCAATCCTGCTAAGTATCATGAACCAAGGACCACAACCAATCCTATAGGCTTTCCACAAAGCCACTAACCCAGGGCCATCTAGAATTCACCCTGCTCCAGCCATCATCAACTTCAACCTGTATTTTTTATTTTTTCTTTGATTTTTCTTATTTTTTTGTATTTTTGATTTCTATGAACTAAACTATATTTTAAGGTTTCTAATAGCTTTTAGAAACTATATAGGGCGCTTATATGAGCTATTGAGTCCAGAATAACATCTATGAACACTATAACTTAAATTTGAAAATTCAAAGTGAAATTGCAATTATGAGAATTGAAACTGAAACCTTGAATTTGATTGATTGAAATGAGTTTAAATACTCAGGAAATATGACTACAAGCTTTTAAAGCAAAATATTACAACTAATTTGAAGATTACACTAAATACGACACTACTTTGAACTAATTAAACTACATATTGACTTCTCTTGCTTCTTCTTCTTTATATTCAGCTCCATTAGGGTTTTGAGGAATCTCTGATCATTTCCCACTTTGATTTATGGCCATTGGATTACTGAAGCTTCATCTTAACGCTCCACGTGTTTTGGCGGGAAAAGTTTTTTGACCAAATTATCTTTCTTAAGTGCAATTGAGGGGGTGGCAGCATTTAATGTTCAGGTGAAGGGAGAGGATAGTGGATGGGGAGGTGGGATGTGATGGAGATGGTGGGGGTGGTGGATTTGATGGTTTGCAGGCAAGCTGGGGAGGATGGTGGAGGGATGGGATGGGATGGTCAAAGGGGTCGTTTGACCCTGGGAATTATTAAAAGAGTGATTGGGCCTTGGGGGTGTGTTGGGCTTCTGTGGTGGACTGGGTTTGGCATTTGGGGTGGTCATGGCTGTGTTTATATTTGGATTGGATTTTGGATTTCGTAGTAAGAAGGGTTCGTTTGGTTTGAAAGTTATTACAAGGACCATTTTTGCAATTCATTGAATTTTAAGGGGCTGGAAGTGTAACTAACCCAAAGTTCACAAATGGGTCTTTCTTCCCAATTCTGAATAATCACAAGGACCTCTTTTCATTTTTCCATGTTTGAAATTCCAAGGACCATTTTTACAAAAATCTGAAACTTCAAGGACCATTTTTGCAATTTCATGAAAATTCAAGGGTCCAAAGTTGTCACAAAGGTGTAATTTGCCAAACTTGAATAGTATAAGGACCATAGGTTACAATTCCCAAATTTGAATATCCTAGGGACTAATTATGCCAAAACTGAAACTACGGGGACCAAACTTGTAAATTCTTCATTCTTTTCACCCAGGGACTAAACATAGCAATTTGTGAACTCCAAGGACCAATGTTGACTTTTTCTTTCAAAATCCAATGCTCCCATTTTGTCAAATTTCTAACTTGAGGGATCATTCTTGCCAATTTAGCAAACTTTTGCTCCAAGGACTATTTTTGGCATTTGGTGATTCTTCAAGGTGTGTTTTGACATTCTGAGCAAAAAAATGATTATTTGCTTCCCTGGCTTTGGCTTTTGATATGATTTCCAAACTCGTGCTAGTTTTTGTCCTTTTTTGCCTGATTTGTGTCAATTTCTGAATTATCCATTCCAGCACGATCACAAACACAAAAACACAATATCTTTGGCATTTTTGGTTAGTTTGTGTCTGTTTTGGTCTTAAAATGGATAGGAAAAGGTGTGTGAATAAGCACACACCATATCAATACACATATTGAGGGGGAGCAAATGATTTGTGAAAAAGGATCATTGCATCTCACATGAGCGAGTCTCAATCTTGACCAATGAATTGACGAAACAAAAACTGTCAGTTAATTGAAAGGACTTGTCCTGGTCGGGTAATAATTTCAAGCTGGTCTAACCAGTGATGTAAGCGTGTTTCGAAGAGGACTTGTCTGAGTAGATTATACCGTTCTGATAAATCTTTTGTAGACTTGACCAGGCTGGGTAATAACTTCAAGCTAGTCTAACTAGTGATATAAGCGTGTCTCGAATGCCTGTTCATGTTCACTAAAGGTGGATCAATTCAAAAGTGCAACTCTTCCTAACATGTGCTAATTTATAATTAAAACATATGAGCACATGTTAAGGGGGAGCATTTGAAATTGATAAAATTCTCAAAGTGTGAAAAAAATGTGTTTTCTTTATCATAAACACGTTGAGAGAATTTTCAACAATTTGGTTTATCGGCAACATAGGATAGTCATGAAGTTATAAGGTGGCTAAGGTTAGAAAAACCGTCGTATGATCTGCCAGAGCCGGAGGGATCTACCCATGGGTAATACCGAATAAATAGTATTAGAAAGTCCTTAGGTATGATTACGAAAAAAAGGAGTAATGTGAGAAAGGAGAAAGAAAGGGTTGAAGAATTAAAAAGAAATGATATGAGAAAGGGTAAAAAGAAATAGCCCTCCAATTATTTAACCTTAGGGCAAAAACCGGGTTCAATTCATATGCTACTGGTGGTTACTAAGGTAACACTGGTTTTGAAGACAAGACGTCATGGACCCAGTGACGCACTGCACTAAACCTTCTAACCACTCAAGTTCTCTTAAAATGACTTTTTTCATTCTCACGGGGAACCCTGCATTATCTACCGACCACTCATTACGAGCTATGTTGATATTGAAACAGGAGACACCACTCCAGTCTCCGACTACCAAATATTGCACTTATCGAGTCTAGAGCCGCGAGATACATCATAAGATCTCAATAGGAACACTTGCTACTTTTGCACTGGTGGTCCATAATCAAGGACACCAGTTGCACATTTGAGAGTCCTACATAGATCTTAGCAATCTACTAGAACATTCATCAGAGAATCTACTTATGTAATTCTGAAATGATTGAATGGAAATTCCTGCTAGGGTTAGCATCAAACAGCCCTGAATGCAGGTCACTTAGGTAATTCCTTGTGGATTACACTTAGTAGTTGCGGCAGTTTCACAATGATCTACAGTCGTGGAGTGATCTCCAGCGACTCACCTAATCGTTGACATACTTAGGTAGATCTTGTAAGCCCTCTCAAGGTATCCGATTTAGGAGCGGTCTTAGTAAGGGTTAGAAGGAGTCTTCATACTATGCTGTAGACGATCTCTAATTCCAAACCTGTAAGTACCGGATGATTTATTGCTAACTGTTTGCTTGCAGGAATTTCTGACGGTTGCAGTAGATTGTTGAAAAGATGCTGATCCATCACCCCATGCTCACACTTTGACATCTTAATCAAGAAATCATGATCATTGAATGGGCTTCATCTATGCTTCAACAACTTTGATGCTGAAGATCATGATCCTAAAAAGTATGAGCATGCATATAAAAAGATTTCTACGTCACATGGAGATGTTACTACACAAGGATAGCTTGGAGACATTCATTTGGATGATACACTCAATGCTAAGTCAAAGATCATCCAACACATAAAACAAGTCATCTAATGTCCACTGCTGGAAGCACAAAGATTAATGACTATGAAGAATCACTGACTACGATCTACGAAAATTTGATTCAAAGAATAAAATGCTAGAATTCAATTTGTATTTTCTGGGGTGACCTCCCTTAGGGGGAGATTGTTAGGAATATAAATATTCACGTGAAAGACTCGGTCACCCCGAGTATAGATTAGCATTACGTAGCTTGTAGTCTTATTAATATTTAGTTAGTACGTAGATTAGTTTAAGTAACACCGTGGAGGACAGACGGGTCATTACCCACTGTACACCCGATCCATAGCCCGCAGGAGGGCGTTTTGTAAGTAACTATAAATACCCCTCTCCACATGTGGAGAGGGTTGGAGCTTCCTTCTCATCAATCTAATATTTTATTTTTCTCTCTTCACTTTCTCTCTCTAGGAATACCTCTCAACTTCTCTCTCTCTCTCTCTCTCTAGTTCTCTTCTTTAATTTGAACCATAATCACTTAAACCATACATGTTATCATTATGAGAATCTTACAAGTGAGGGTACAAGGCACGTACCACTAGTCACCCGCCGAAATCATATCATACCATATCATATCAAAACAAAATACTAGGATGCATCCATACGCCCCTGCTGAACAAAATAATATATGCACCCTGCTCACATGACAAGTATACACATATATCAAATTGGCCAATCGTATCATAACGAAGGAGTACGCAGTGGATAAAAACTCGGCTCCACTGACAGCGTCATGCCATTGGTGCCATCAATTAAATGGCCATGGACTCCCCATGGCTGGCTAATAAACTCGAGCATAAGAACGAAATGAAACATATCATATCATAGCATATATCAAAGATCATATCAATGAAGCATATGAACGAATCATATCAAAGGATCACATCATAGGATCATATCAAATGAATCATATCAGATGATCATATCAACGAAGCATATCAAACGAATCATAATGAATGAATCATAGCACAAGGGATCATATCAAAGGCTCAAAGGAATCATATCAATGAATCATACCAAAGCAAATGAATCAAGTCAATGATCGAATAGTCATTTGAAATCCCTACTGAGAAGGGATTGAATATCTGTACCTTAAACCGCCAACGAAACCATAACATAACCATAGGAATAGGAAGTCACTCCTTCTTCAACGGGTCTACACGAATTAATAATCGGCTAATTATTCAAATGATCTTCATAAAATCAGATTACTCATTTCAGTTGGCTTTCCATTATTAGTAACTTTCTAGTTTTAGTAGCTTTCCTTACCTAGGAACTTTCCAGAATTAGCAGATTTCCATATTTGGCATATTAGGGTTACTTATCATGGTGTGTGCTTATTTACACACCCTTTATTTACCATATTAAGACCAAAAACTGACCTAAAATGCCATATATATATGTTGTTTCTGTGTTTTTGGTTGTGAAGATATGGATATTGTGTAAAAGGACACAAATCGAGCAAAAACGAGCACGGGAATGGAAAGAGTGTATAAAGCCGAAGCCGGGGAAGGAATTAAGCTCAAAAAGTCAAAGTCGACCTCGAAGAATCATATCTGGTCAAAATTAGCCCCTGGTTAAAGTTTGAATAAAATTACAAGTTTAGTCCCTCAACTTTCAGAAATTGTCAACATTGGTCCTTTGAAGATTATTTTGAAGAAAAAGTCAATAAAAACCCTCATAAATCAGAAAGTTGACAAGTGAAGCCCTTGGAAAGTATTTTGGAAGAATGGCAGAAGTGGTCCCTTTAATTTTTAGAATTACAATTATGGTCCTTGAAATATTATTGCTAAAATCCTAAAGTCCTTAACAAAACAAATCCAGTCAAAAAAGTCCACAACAAATAACAACTCAATCCCATACATAAGCCCAATCCAACACCTTACCCTGTCCACTCTATTAACCCGGATCCAGCACCCCTAAAACCCGATCAACCATCCAACATTAATTACCCTTTGAAAAATAAACCCGCACCCCTTTTTACCCCAACCCAGAAAACACTGTTCACTATGAACCCTAGAAAATTTCTCCGTACAAATTAACCGCAATTAAGGGTAATTTAGTACTTCTCACACACTTCTAGAAGGTCAGACATGTCAGGAATGACATGTCAGCGATCCGTGTGACTGCAAGACATGTGATTCATGGATTTCATTTGGAAACATGATCCAAAGGCTGAGGTGTTAGATTGCTTGATGGGATATGATCAATGGCTGATGATAAATGATCTAGAGACTTCCTTGAGACCTCCACAAGCTCCTATATATACCCCTCCTCTTCATAGCAAAAAAATCATCTAGGAGTAGGAGTAATTTAGGTAGTTTTAGGAGTAATTGTAGCTTAATGTAGCTCTATTTCAGCTTTTCAATCATTGTAATCAAATTTTCAGTATTAATGAAATTCAGCTTTTAAATAAATTCTAGTGCAATTTACTTTAAATCTTTCAATCATAGTTACTAAATCGTTTAAGCTCTTTTCTTCTATTTTTGAAGTTCATTTAAGCTCTTCCATAGCTTTTGTGAGCTTCTGTTGTTCTTATTGTTGGGAACATACTTTTGTATTTAGTCAAGTCTCGGTCGTTACATTTTGTAATAGGCTGCTTAAGTATTATTTATGTTTATGTTTATGTTTATGGGCAAGTTGTAAAAGCCCAAAAGGCTTACTAAGCCCACGTTAGATGCATGAAAGGGACTAGGGAATGTTGCCCTAGCTTCCCTCCTATAAATACAAGGCTTATGTTGCCTTAAACTTTGTTGGTTATTTTGTTATCTTAATGAAACTATTGTTCTTTCACTTTTCATATATCATATAATCAACCAATCCTTATATCTATCTTATTCTTACTTGTGTAACATCAATATGGGCACCTAACAAGTGGTATCATTCGCCAAATAGAGATTGAAGTGTTTGTTTCAAGGTTTACGTGGGGTTAAGGGTGCTTTTTATTTATATTTTTGCCTATTCTTTGTTTCTTTCACTCAAATCTTGAAGCTTGGACAAGTTTCAAGGTTGATATAGTGATTAGAAGCTTAGATTTTGCATAATGTTTTGATCTTTTAAAGATTTTAGTACTTTTACTCCTAGTTTATTGAGTTTTGTAGCTTCTTTGATATTAGAAAACTAGTTTTTGGTACCTAAATCTTTCATATTTAGTGTCTTCTAAGTGTTAGGGAAGTTATTTGATCAATAGAACCTTATTTCTAAACATTTTTCTTCAAAAAGTTGAGATTTTTCAAGATTCTGGTCATCTTACGCGTAACTTTTGAGTATAGTACAAGTTTAAAGTTGTCAACAATACTTTTTGGTACTTTACGCATAAGTTTTAGCAAATTACCCTTTTTCTACGCGTAAGATCACTGTTTACGCTTAAGTTTTGGTGGAAACCCCCTTTTCTACGCCAAAGATCCATTCCTACGCATAACCTTAAGCCAAAAACCCTTTTCCTACGCTTGAGCTAAGGATCTTACGCGTAAGTTGCAGACCTACTCTTAAGTTTCATCAAAGGTCTTCTCTTCGTGCAACGGTGACTCAGTACTTCCCTAGCTTGGATAAGTTAGTGGAATACTTCGACTACGGATATCTTTCAAGCTTGGACAAGTTTGAAAGATTTGTTTGGTCTTTGAACCTTACGCATAACTTAATTCTTACGCATAAGCTTACACTTACGCGTAAAGGAGAATCTTACGCATAAACTTTCTATTTACGCATAAAATCACCCTTTACGCATAACTTTTAAGTCTACGCATAAGTTTATTATTACGCGTAAGATTTTCAACTTTGCCAAAGGATTTTTTATCTTAACCAAAGGAACGTGCATTTCAATCTTCTTCAAGATCCTACATTACACAAGTGTTCAAATATGTCTCAACCACCACATTATTACTACTCTCATCCTCAGCAACAGCAACATCAGCCGTATCAGCCACAACAATACCCTCAGCAACAATCGTATCAACAACCATCACAAACACACTTTCAGCAACAATCGTTTCATCCACAACAACAATATCTCATGATGCAACAACATCAACTCGTTCCTCAACAACAACCATATGCAATGTCACAACAACCCAATCAGTATTCGTCTAAACAACCTCACTGGTTTGATCGGATGTGTGAAGTTATTACAACTCAACAATCCAGACATGAGGCAGGATCACTTGAAACACCTCCAATGCTAACACCTGGGAACTATGTTCAGTGGTCAAGTCGATTCTTACGATTTCTTGAATTTAAGAAACCCCATGGGAAATACTTGAAACAAGTGATACTTGAAGGACCATTTGAGTGGCCAACCAAAATTGAAAGTGGTGATCCATCTGCTGATCCTCCACGTGCTCCTATAGAGAAACCCGTTCCAGAATCTCAACTCACTAAATATCAGAAACTACATCGTGAAGCTGATGAATATGCTATGGCCTATATACTTCAAGGAATACCAAATCCAATTTGGGAACATGCTCATCCCCTAATGGAAGGCACTCAATTGAACAAAGATGATATGGAATACAAACTCTACATGGAATACACTAACATCTCAATTGAACCAGGGGAGTCACTTGAATCCAATTATCATCGTTTCACTAATGTGTTAACTAATTTGGAATGACACAAAATTACAGTACCAAGGATCGCAGTGAACTCCAAATTCGTCGGTAGTCTTGGTCCGGATTGGCAAAAGTATGTGACATTCGTTCGTCAGACCAAAAATCTACGTGATGCACCATATGGCTTGTTTTATGATTTTCTGAAACACCATGAACCTGAATTGGAGAAAGATTGTGCTGTTCGAGGAGGTTACTTACCACCACCAACACCAAATTCTTTGGCACTCGTAGCTCAATCTCAGTATACTCCACCTCCAATGTCAAATCATGCTTATGTTCAAGAACAGAATTACTTCAGCTACCCACAACCTACAACTCCAAATCAGATGATCCCATATGATTCTTCACAGCAATCTAATCAACTTGTTTACTATGAAAACAGTGAGTCAATGTACTACTCTAATTCCAATGACAATGAAGATGATGACTTCAATACGTTAAATCAAGGACTTGCTCTCATTGCTCGTGCCTTCAGCAAATTCTCAAACAAGACAAACAACCGTCTTCGCTCTTCATCAAACACTAGGAATCAAGCTGTCATTCAAGATGGGAGGGTTGAGATACAGAACCGGAATTATGGACGATCAGGTGGTTATTCGGAAAATTCTGGAAATGAACAAAGGTTTAACAACAATGGAGGGTTCAGATACAACTCCGGTGCTACCCAGAAAAGGAATGAAAGTGTTGCAACTGGGAACTCTAACTCTGGGAATGCAGTGTGGTGCTACAACTGCAATGAGAAAGGTCATATTGCAACAGCATGTCCAAAACCGAGAACTCGGGGCAGTAAGTTTCACAAGCAGGCATTACTTATGGCTCTCAAATATGAAAAGGAAGGACATTTCACTGAGCAGGAGAACAACTTCATGGAAAATGTGTACAACGATGATGACATGGAAGATCTGGAAGTAAATGCAGCTGTGATGCTTATGGCCAACATGCAGGAACTTCACATGAATAATTCAGGCCCAGTGTATGACACTGATGGCTTGTCTCAGGTACATGATCTTAATGCGTGCCTAATACATGAAATAGCATCACCCTCTGCTTCTGAATCAGATAAGGCGCAAGTTGTTCCATTTGAATCATCTTTATCTTCTCAAAAAGATGAAAAAATGAACACAGTTGTTATATTTGATAATGACACAGTTGTTTCATTTGATGATCCTATTGAGAATGATAAACATGATCATGTAGAACAACATGAACCATTGTTTGATCCAGACCCTGACCTTATATTGTTGTCCAAACAACTGAATGCTCAACAATTTCAAATCATGAAATGCAATGAGAAAAATAAAGCCTTAAAAGAAACAAATGTGTCACTCACAAGAGATATTGAGTGTTATAAAATACAACTCTCAAATATGGAACACAAGGTTAAACATGAAAAAAGTTTTGAAAAAGCTTTTCAAGAATATTACAATAAAGATGAAGATCTTCAACATAAAATGCAAGATTTAATTGAGTCAAACGGAAAGTTGGTTTCAAAACTAGAAAATGATAAGTGTGAACTTCAAAAACAGGTTGAAAACCTTCAGAAAGAACTTTCAAAAACACAAAGAGAGTTGTCAATTTGTAAAAAGGATTTTTGTGAACATAAAGTTCGAAAAAGGAAATATGAAGAAAAATTAATATATGAAATTGTCGATCTAGAAAAACAACTTAAAGAATTTCGTAATGTAGTTTACAAAACCGGGGGCACTGTCACAACGATTCAAAAATTTACTTTAAAACCAAGACCCAATAAAGATTTTGCACTTGGTGATTACAAATCAATGTTTCTTCACAAAGCGTTCAAAGAAAATCCTAAAATTTACAGTATGGAATATATGCGTGATGATACGATTGTGCGTACTATTGTTTATGATACTGAGGAAGAGGAAGAACTTGAAGAAGAGTGTCGATAAAAAATGAGTCAAGTTGAATATTGGAAACCATATGATTATTCAAAAGCTCCTCATATTTCCAAATCTTTTGTTCCTCAAAAGGAAATACCTAAGAAATCTTGGTTTGTCACTGAGCCATATGTTTCATCTTCTAATGCGGCTCCTGTCCAAATTGTGGAACAAATAAATGGTCCTTTACCATCTTCTGGTGAAGTTACACCTTTACCAAAAAGTTGTCATGTTTTAAATTAGTTCAAAACTTTTATAGAAGACATCGAAGTTTTGGAGGAAACAATTGAACGTAATTCAGAAATAAAAATTGAAACTTTTCAATCCGCTTACGAGCGAGAAAAGAGAGATATTTTTCAAAAACAAATGTTGCCAATCGTTCAACACCTCCGTCATTGTGCTACACGTTGGGAACAGGAACTTCAAAAAGAAGTCAAATCAATGATAAACGTTTTCAAATCAAATGAAAATGCGATTTTTGTTCAAAAGCAAAGAAACAGAGTTTTGAAAAATGATGCCGATCGACTCTTGGAAAAAGTTCTCAATGCTGATATTTTGTCTATTATCATGAATGATCTCTATAAATCTGGTACTTCTATGCTTGTGGAAGATCACTGTGCTGATAATGATTTGCTGAACAACGAAATTGAGACATTAAAACAAGAGAATGAAAAGATGAGAATAAACAATGATGATGTGAGAAAACAATTTTCAAAAGAAATTTGTCAACTCAAAAAAAGGCTTGAATGGTGTCAAGCTCAAAGTCTTGAAACAGAATTACAACTTCAAAGTCAAAATGTTTCAAAAAGTTGTCAAATTTGTACAGACAATGCGTTTCTGAAAAATCAATGTCTCATTTATGAAAAAGAAATTGCGGATTTAAAAATTGAAAACGTCGAATGGCAACAAAACCGCGATCACATTAATTATTGCAATGATTTACTTGAGTCTGATATTCAGGATAAAAACCACATCATCATTGAATTGAAAGAGAAAATTAAGCTACTTCAAAAAGGAAAGTTTGTTGACACCACTGTGATAGCACCAGCATTGTACCAATTAGACAAAACTGATAAGGGAAGTTATGTTCAAAACACTAATGTTAACCCTTCCACTTCCACAGGACTAGTCTCCACTAATAGCATTAGCAGACCCAAGCGAATAAGTAACAAGAAGAATAGCATCTTGCAACGTAAAAGAGGAACACTGGAAGCTCAAGAAGTAGAAGATCAACTTAGGAATTTGAATAAAACTCGTGTTGCATCTGATTTAGATACTAATCTTGCAAATTTTAAACAAAATCTCAATGTAACAAATGATGAACCTTTGAATGTTTTGAATATTAATGCATCTTGTGTGTTTTGTCGTAAAAGTGTATCATCTGGTGATCATGCAAAATGTGTAGCTAATTCTCTCTTAAATCATCATAAGAAACGTAGGACTGGCATTCCTTCTAGGCCCACTATTGCCTCTAAGTCTATATTTAGGAAAACCGCCATCTACGTTTTCTAATGATGTTGTAGTTACCCCCATAATTGAAGAGAACAAATCTAAGAACAAGCCCAAAACTAGTGAGTTCACCAAAAAGAAAGCAAAAACTAGTTGGAATTGGCAATGTTGGTTACAATATAAACCAGAATTTAAATGGATTCCTAAATTATTGAATACGTGTGCTTCTAACCAACAGGAACCCGCACTTTCTTTGGGTTCCACCCTTACTTCTGTTCTATCCTCGTCATCTTCTTGTGATGCAGGTGGTTCAGATTGTTCCCTGGATTGTTGATAGCGGATGCACCCGACCTATGACAGGCAATCTCAAACTGTTAGTCAACTTTGTTTCCAAGTTTATCGGAACTGTCAGATTCGGGAATGATCGTTACGCTCTAATCATGGGATACGGTGACTATGTAAGTGGGAACATTGAAATCAGTCTTGTATATTATGTGGAAGGCCTAGGTCACAACCTCTTTTCAATCGGTCAATTTTGTGATGGAGATCTAGAAGTAGCATTTCATGAGAAAACTTGTTTCGTTCGTGACTTACAAGGAAATGATCTTATGTCTGGATCACGTGGTCCAAATCTTTATACTATATCAATGTCTGACATGATTGCAACATCTCCGATATGTCTTCTCTCCAAAGCAGAATCAACTAAATCTTGGTTATGGCATAAACGTCTTTCGCACTTGAATTTCAAAACTATGACTGAACTTGCTCATCATAAACTTGTTGATGGTTTTCCAAGATTTCGTTTTACCAAAGATCACTTATGTTCGGCCTATGAACAAGGAAAAAGTACTCGAGCTCATTTTCCCTCAAAAACCGAGCACAGTACGAATCATGTTTTACAATTGCTTCATATGGATTTGTGTGGCCCAATGCGTGTTCAAAGTATCAACGTTAAACACTACATACTTGTAATTGTTGATGATTACTACCGATGGACTTGGGTTTATTTTCTTCGAAGTAAAGATCAAGCTCCTTCAATGATCATCACCTTTCTCACTAAAATTCAAGTTCAGTTACAAAACACGGTACGAATGGTCAGAACTGACAATGGTAGAGAATTTAAGAATCAGACACTTCGGTCATATTTTGAGAAAGTGGGAGTTGAACATCAAACATCTATTGCAAGTAGTCCAGAACATAATGGAGTAGTTGAAAGACGCAACAGGACGTTAGTAGAAGCTGCAAGAACCATGTTGATCAATGCTCAATTACCAGATTACTTATGGGCGGAAGCTGTTTCAACTGTATGTTACACCCAAAATCGTTGCATGATCACAAAACATCATCGCAAAACACCTTATCAACTTTTTCACAAAAGAAAACCAAACATCGATTACTTTCATGTATTTGGAGCACTTTGTTATCCGAAAAATGATCGTGATGATTTAGGTAAACTTAAAGCAAAGGCTGACATCAGAGTGTTCGTAGGATATTGTGAAAATTTCAAAGGCTTTCGGATATGGAATCGTCGTACAAGAGAAATTCAAGAAACTATTCATGCTAATTTTGATAAACTCACACAAATGGCTTCTGAGCAAAACAACTTAGGACCCGAATCCAACCGTCTTAACTTTCCGGACTCTTCGGCTGATCCATTGCCTCTCGACCGCAAAGAATTAGAAACCCTGTTTGCTCCACTGTTTGATGATACAATTGAATACAGTTCTTCTGAGGTCTCACCAATTTTCGCTGCATAATCTAAAAATATTCAAGTGCCGGACTCACCTCGACAAACAACTACAACTGTTGAGAAAGACGGTCCTCCAATTGCATCTCCCATAACAGCAGAACAAACCGCTTCCAACTCACAACAATCGGCTGAAGATCCTACACCACAATCAGTTCCACAACCCGCAGAGTATGATCCAAATGCGTTCTTTAACCCGTTTGGACCAGCTCTAACATTTCCTGAAATAGCTGAGTCGCCTACACGCAATTTGGATCCTGCTAACATGCGAGATACCTATCAACTACACCTTTCGACACACAAATGGACTCGAGATCATCCCTTAGTTAAAATTATTGGCCATCCAGATGCACCAATCATGACGAGACAACGGCTTCTCACAGATGGTGAAACTTGCATCTATGCACTCACAGTTTGTCAAGAAGAACCAAAGAACATTAAAGAAGCAATTACTTATGACAACTGGATTGAATCTATGGAAGAGGAATATTTTGCTCCAGTTGCTAGACTTGAAGCTGTTCGGATCTTTCATGCATATGCTACTCATAGGAACATGGTCGTTTATCAAATGGATGTAAAAACGGCATTTCTGAATGGTGAACAACGTTAAGTGGTCTGTGTCAGCCAACCAAAAGGCTTCGTTGATCCTGAGCGTCCCAATCACGTTTATCGACTTAAAAAGGCTCTTTACGGACTCAAGCAAGCCCCAAGGGCGTGGTATGACAAACTATCTGCTTTCTTACTGGCCAATAAATTTTTTAAAGGTTCGGTGGATCCAACATTATTTACAAAAACATACGGGGTGGACTTACTAATTGTTCAAATATATGTCGATGACATTATTTTTGCTTCAACAAACAGAAGTTACTCAAATGATTTTGCAAATTTAATGAAAGAAAATTTTGAAATGTCCATGATGGGTGAACTTTCGTTCTTTTTAGGACTACAAGTTCATCAATCACCCCGTGGAATTTTTCGAAATCAGTCCAAATATGCTTTGGAAATTTTAAAGAAACATGGAATGATGAGTTGTGATACTTATAATACACCAATGGCCTATACCATAAAACTAGATGCTGATATACATGGGACTCCAGTTGACCCTACCAAATGCCGAAGTAGTATTGGGTCACTCATGTATCTCACAGCGAGTAGACCTGATATAGTATTTGCTATCTACATGTGTTCTCGTTATCTTTCCAAACCAACTGAAAGGCACCTCAATGAGGCTAAAAGAATCCTTCGATACATTAAAGGAACCATTAACTTGGGAATCTGGTATCCGAAGGATTCTGGTTTTGAACTAATTGCTTTTTCAGACGCTGACCATGCAGTATGTTTAGACACACGCAAAAGTGCATCTGGTGGATTACAGTTTCTCAGAGATAAACTTGTGTCTTGGCAATCTAAGAAGCAGGACTGCACATCACTGTCATCAACAGAATCTGAATACGTAGCTATGTCTGCTTGTTGTGCTCAAGTCATTTGGATGAGATCACAACTTAAGGACTACGGCTACCTATTCAATAAGATTCCGATCTACTATGACTCCAAAAGTGCCATTGCTATTTCCTGCAACACCATTCATCATTGCAAATCCAAACACATTGATCTCCGCTATCATTTCATCAAGGAGCATGTCGAAAAGGGTACAATTGAATTATATTTTTGGGGAACTGAATACCAATTGGCAGACTTACTCACTAAAGCATTACCTCCAACAAGGTTTACTAATCTAGTCCACCAAATTGGTATGCGATGTTTGACTCCAGAAGATCTGGAAAAGTTTTTAAAACACAAGTGATTGTCAAACATCATAACTATCTTTGTAAATATCTTTCCAAAAACAAAATACAAAAATATAAAATAAACAAAAACACAAAAAGATTTTATCTTTCACTTTTCAAAAAAAAATGCAAGTACAAAACTCTCTTTTCAACACTTTATTTTTTTTACAACTTTCTTAAAATATTTCAAAAACAAGTGTTGAGGGGGAGTTATGGTAATTTTAAATTTTTTCCAAAACTTTTACTTCGTACTTGCATTTTACCAAAAATATTTTCTATCTCTTAAAATTAAATGTGTTGTTTAAAAGGTTTTTCGGGTTTCTCTCCTTGACTATTGGAACAAACTTTTCAAATCAAAAAGACATCGGTCTAAGGTCAAGGGGGAGCAAATTTATCCAAAATTGTTCTTTTATAAATACTTGGTGTAACTAATTAATGTTAGATTGTGAGTTAGAAATGTATTGTGTTTAAGACATTACTATGGTTAAGGGGCTAAAGTTGTCCACACATGAAACTTGTTTTTATCCCTAGTCAATACACTTTGACCTTCACATTAACTACACCTGCAAAATTAAAATCACATTTACTACTATCACCTAACAAGATCAACGGCGCACAATCATTCTGAAAATCCAAACGCTTATCATCAAATCTGTAAGTACAAAAACGTTTTGATCATGTTTTTAAACAATGGTTTTTAATAACTGATGAGACGAAACATGATCCACTTTTAGGGGGTCATTTAAGCCCGGAATTGAATTTATTTGATCAAATATTGTCCTAAATCGTTCCTTTTGTGATTTTAGGTACTTTGGGAGTGAAATCTGGAAAAGGAAGCAATTCGGACATTTTTGGAGCATAAAAGTGAAGAAAACGCCAAAGTCTTAATTTTCCATGCTGGGAATAGTAGGTGACGACGTCAAGAGTAACTCCCTGACGGCGTCAAGAGCAAAATTCCATGACGACCCAGTTCAGATTTGACAGCGTCACGAAGTAGGGCGTCAAGAGTTAAAGACATGACGGCCTGGAAATGATTATCACATGACGGCGTCAAATGTAGATCAAGGCAGTCCAAGAAGAGTTTTGGCGGCGATGTGACGGCGTCACAAGTTTATTCTTGACGCCGTCAGACCCCTTTTTCTATATATAGTTTTCTAATTTTCACATTAAAAAAGAGAGAAGTTTTGGAGAAACCCTAAGTACGAACTTGGTGCGAATTTTACAGGTTTTTCAAGGGTTCCAAGCCCTTGATACCATTCATGTGTAATTGAGATAAGTGTTCTTTTAATTCAATCAATATGTCTATGTGTTGGTTGTCTATATCTTGTTCTTGTCTTAATTTCATCATGCTAGGCTAGATCTATCTTGTGTTTGCTTGGATCTAATGAAACCTAGATGTTAATTATGTGTTGATTACTTTTTTATACTTGTCTTGGATGAATGATTTATATGTTAGGCTTAAGAAAACTAGCAGATCTCGAATTGGTAACATGCTTGAACGTCTTAAGAAACATGAACCGACGCGCACTAGGTCTTTATTGGTTGTATTTAATGCATGAGCCACTGTTTATAATCCCTATGGTTGTGTTGGGCATGGTATAGGAGGAGATAAGAGCTCATAGAATTGGGGAGTTAAGTGTGCCACCCCATGAATGGTATTAAGGAATACGATCCGTCATCCATGCAATTATAACAAGTAATTAACGTGTAAAAGATGTCTAGGGAGTAGTGAAATCTAAGTAAACACATTTTCTCCACTTATTGCTCACAACTTTAGTATAATTTCGTTTATTTTCATTCCTAGTATTTTATTTTGATTGCATCTTTAGTATTGGGTTAGTTGATTAGCAACTAATTCCGCCCAAATCCTTCAAACCCGAGATTTTCTCCACTTATTGCTCACCTTTAGAACTAGTATTTAGGTTTTCTAATCCTAGCGACACTATTCCTAAGCTGAACGATCAATCCCCCGGTACTTGTCACTATACTATACTACAACGATCAGGTACACTGCCTGGTGGGGGTTGTAAGCTTCTCAAGATCCCTTAAGAGGTAAAGCCTGGTGCAATTCCCACGCATCAAGTTTTTGGCGCCGCAGCCCGGGGAATAGTTATTGTCTAGGTTAGAATTTCTTTTTGTTAGGTCTACTTGCTAGATTCCTTTCTAGTAAGATTTTATTTTTATTTTTAGGTTCTCTTTATTCTATCTTATTTCTTTGTGCCTTTGTTCGTAACCATCCGACATCATGGACAATGGGAACATCTTTGAACCCATCATCCCACCACAACAAAACCCACCATTAGAACCACTTAGGCCCCGAACCTTAGGAGAGTATTCCCGACCTAGCCACCAAGGCTACCGAAACACCATTGAGCTCACCGGAGCCAATGTGACCCCCTTGCGATCCGACACCATCCGGTTGGTGCAAAGCGGATGTGCATTCCATAGACTTCGTTCCGAAGATCCAAACCAACATCTTAAGGACTTCCTCAAAATCGTAGATTCCATAGACCTAGATGTTGCAACTAGAGAGACAACCCGATTACGCCTATTCCAATTCTCTCTACGGGATCAAGCTAGTCAATGGCTTGAGCGTTTACCCGCGGGATCCATCACCACATGGGATGATCTCACCACTCATTTCCTTGCTCAATTTTTCCCACCGGGGAGAAATACTAAGCTTAGAAATGACATCTTGATGTTCCAACAACGTCAAAATGAATCTCTTTATGAAGCATGGACTCGTTTCAAGGACTTACTCCAAAAAGTCCCTCATCATGGCATAGATCTTTGGCTCCAAGTCCAAATTTTTTATGACCATATCGATCTCTCCACGAGGCGAGCCATTGATCAATCGGCCGGTGGTAAGCTACGTGATCTAAGTGCGGAACAATCATGGGAACTCATAGAAGATCTTGCTCTCTATGACAACGAAAGTTGGAATGATCCCCGTGATTTGAACAAAATGGTCAAGGCAATATCTTTGCCTTCGAACAATTCTAGCACTCCCGACCGTAAGATCATGGAACTTGAAGACCAAGTCAAGTTTCTCATGAAATCTTACGAAGCTCCTAAGCCTTCAAGCCAAGTGAAAAAAATCACTTCTTCATGCGAATTATGTAGTGGTCCCCACGACACTCGTGATTGTGTGGAACTCCCCGGAACAGCTTTTGCGGACTACGCATCCACGCGTACCAACGAAGCGGGAGATAAGTGGTACCCTTTCAAGCCCGAGCCAAACACTTATGGTGATTCATACAAACCCTCGTCGAAAAATCACCCAAACCTTAGGTGGAAACAAAATCAACCCAATTCTTCCAATCCGCCTAATCGTTACCAACCAAACGGTCCACCCTCCAACCGTACTCTCAACAACAATCCTTCTAACAACTTTGGTAGTACTAACAATCTTGAAGGATTGATGTCTAAGTTCATGGCATCTCAAGAAGCTAGCATATCTAAGTTTGAAGCCGATTTCAAACAAAAGCAAAGCGAGATGACCACTAGAATTGACGCATTGTTGAAAGTTCTCAATGACCGAGAAATGGGAGCACTCCCAAGCGACACAGTCAAGAATCCAAAACTAAACGTTAATTCCATATCTTCAGTTTCGTCACCCACTTCGTTTCCACAATACTACTCAGTTAAATCAACGAGCACGTATCTCAAACAAAACCAAATTCTTCAAAAGGACCAATCAAATAAAACACCCGATATAGAACCGGTCAAAAGTATAGTTGAAATGCCTCCTACACAAGACCTTGACGATGAATTCAAAGAACTTCACCTTGAACGCCCCGTCATTGATGTCTTAGCGCGTGCTCCTTACTATAGTGCCCTCTTAGAAAAATATGAGAAGTTTAAACTAGGTAAAAATGGGACCGCCTTCGTTCAAAACAAGTTGCCTAAAAAGCTTGATGATCCGGGTATATTTGTTTTGCCTTGTAAGATAGGAAGATCCGAAGTTTTCGACACACTATCCGATTTAGGGTCAAGCCTCAACTTGATTCCCTTATCCTTATTCACCGCTCTTAAGCTAGGAAAGTTAGAGGAAACGGAGGTATTGATAGGGCTAGCGGATGGGAGTATTGCCCACCCGGTTGGAATGATTAAGGATGTAGTTGTTCACGTAGGAAAGTTAACTATATTAGCGGATTTTCACATCCTTGACATGGTTAGTGACACTACATGCCCATTATTGGTAGGAAGAGGATTTTTAGCAACCGCTAGCGCCATGATAGATTGCAAGGAGTCTAAGATAGCGGTAGGTGAAGGCGATACTTGGTCAGTGTACGATGTAAAGAAGCATAGTTATGATTGTGATGATGAACCGACACCGCATTGGGTAGAGATGAATAGGAGACCATCTAGATATAGACCTTGGATAGAAAGGAACTTCATAGGACCTCAATGCCCATTTTATATAGAAAAAGATTCGTTGAAAAGACACATTCGGTAGAACAACTCATAGCTAAAGATGAAGAGCTAGACCCCTTTGAGGACCCCTTAGTCTTTAGGAAGATGATTGAGTTCTTGAGCGTAATGCCTATTAATATAGAGATGAATAAGTGGAAAAGAGAGGGAGACAAGTGTAAATGGAGGTGGGACAAGCCACCTAAAGAAGGTGACGGATCATGGCATATGAGGATGACTTTGTATGATCCGGATGGAGAAAAGTTTGAAAGGTCATACCATACTAAGGAAACCGATAGGAAGTTGAAACCTAAGTTTGATCCCAAAGATGTCCTCAATGAGGAACTCACCCGTGTCACGTAGTAACCCATGACCTTGAGTCTAGCTACAAGACTCGTAAATAAAGAAAAGCGCTTCTTGGGAGGCAACCCATGTTTTGTGTGATTTTATTTTGTTTGTTTGTTATTTGCTTCCGTATGCATGCTTAATTTTTATTGTTGGTAGATCATGTTTCTAAACTAAATAGTGGAAATACTTTACTTTGTTGTTTTGGCCTAGTCTTAACTCCACCTAAAGGTATTTTTGAAAAAGATAAGTGTAAGGGGAAACCCCAAATATGTTTTTAAGAAACAAACCGATCATGATTCTCCACAATATTAAATGAACATGTATATTCATATTTGTTAGAGTCAAATGCTTGTATTGAGTCATAATGAAGTTTTGCAGGATTTTCCAGGAAGTAGGACCAAGTTTTTCCAGAAATTTTCCGGAAACTTAACATAAGAATTTCTGCAGGTCACTTCTGACGGCGTCAAGAGTTTACTCTTTACGGCGTCAAGTGTAAAAATCTGGAAATTTTACCAGTTTTTTTTTTCTAACGGAGTCTTATGGTTTTTGTGAATTATTAAGTTTTATAATCTCCAGGAGATCTGCAAACTTCATTCCACAAGCATTATATCTTATCTTGTTTTCTAGGATTTAGTAACTTATATAGGATGCCGCTGATTTTACGCGAGGTTGTCTTGTCTATTTTATCAGGTTTTACAGGTTATGTATGACAAGAAGATGATTTATATTCTGGAAGGGAAGCTTTGATTGTTCATTTTCTTGGAGGAAGATTTAACCTGGCCACCTAATTATCCATACCGAGCGAATCAGGGGAGTATTTGATTTTATTCTCTTTACTTTTTCACTTTTACATTCTTTACTTGAACATTGGGGACAATGTTCATCTTAAGTGTAAGGGGAGGGTAAAAAGATGACACCTTACATATGCACTTTCGCTTGAGTTTGTTTTGTTCAATGGTAGATGTGTAATAAAACTATGAGAAATACTTGTTAGTGTAATTTTAGCGCCAAATTTAAAAAATTTTACAACATTTAGGAGTGAAACTTTAGCCATAGCAAGCGTCTCATGGATAGGAGATTGTATGACTAGCACATAACCGTATATTCAGAAAAAATTTCCACACAAATATGTGAGGTTCGCCTTTAGATTTGATAGGAAAAGCATTTACTATTAGTGCTTATGAGTGTACCGGTAGCATTTAGATTCTAGAACTTGCGTTAGTGATGCATCCCGAGACCGCTAGTGAGACTACATTCGTGTGGTAGGATTTACTACATGATAAGAGGCATTAGGATCACCCTTGTGTTAAACCCGTATCATGATTACTTGACCGTTTAAGTCATATTACTTGGCTAGTTAAGTCAACTAATTTTCCCACACGCTTAGCGTTGTACTCATTTTTAGTACACGATACCCCTAGTACACCCCTCCGAGAATATCTTTTCGTTTCTAACTTTAAGCATTTTGCTTAAAGGAAGAATTTGTTACACCCCACTTAAATGTACACCCAAATCGCCTTAGCCTTCCGTGTATGCGCTCATCTTTAGTGCATTATTGTTATTTGTTAAACCCTAAGTTAACTATCTAATTGATTACATGGTTGCTAAGTCGAGTCATATCCTTGTACATATTGTTTTGGGACGATTGGGACTCATGGGTAAGTACTTGTTTTATGGAGTAATGGAGAAGAACATCATATATTACCCCCATATGTGCGTTAATCTTAAAAGTGCCCCAAGTGTTTTGATTTTCTTAATTCGAGTCATTAGATTAGTTTAATGTAAAGTATGTAAAGATTCAAGTGTAAGGGAAATGTTCATTCCCGATGATGTATTATTTTGGATGGTAGGGTAAGAGTGTATGCAAAAAAAAAAAAAAAAAAAAAAAAAAAAAAAAAAAAAAAAATCGAAAAATCAAGAAAAAGAAAAAAAAATAGAAAAAGGAAAAGAGAAAAAACAAACGGACTACCATCCCTTTTTATTCTATGTTCATTTTATATTTTTGTTATTTTTCATTTATTAGCTTAAGTCGAGTCTAGTCTTGGCTTAGGAACGCCATATTGTACATGTAATTAACTAAGATCGTTAACTCGCCACAAGTAAAACTTCCTTTATCCAACAAAACCGTGTATTTCATATCCCTACACCTAACGTTAAAACCCTTTAAAAGACCTCTTTGATAGTTTATCCTAGGTGCTTACGCCATGTGGTGGAGGTTTGATCCTTTACCAAGCCTATGGTAATCTATTTTGCTATGACAGGTAGTGAGAGATATCTTTCGTTTCCATATTGTAATTTACACTTTATTACACCCGAGAGATGTGAGTATCTAAACACTATTTGTGAGGTACTTGTGTATGACCTCCGTGCTTGTCTATTGGTCTTTAGTGGAACGATTATTTGTTGTAATTACTTTTATATTAGTGTTAAATGACCCCTAACTTGTCTTTTGAGTAGAATAAAAGCGCATTTGCTTGAGGACAAGCAAATATCAAGTGTAAGGGTATATGATGAGACGAAAAATGATCCACTTTTAGGGGGTCATTTAAGCCCGGAATTGAATGTATTTGATCAAATATTGCCCTAAATCGTTCCTTTTGTGATTTTAGATACTTTGGGAGTGAAATCTGGAAAAGGAAGCAATTCGGACGTTTTTGGAGCATAAAAGTGAAGAAAACGCCAAAGTCTTAATTTTCCATGCTGGGAATAGTAGGTGACGGCGTCAAGAGTAACTCCCTGACGGTGTCAAGAGCAAAATTCCATGACGACCCAGTACAGATTTGACGGCGTCACGAAGTAGGGCATCAAGAGTTAAAAACATGACGGCCTGGAAATGATTATCACATGACGGCGTCAAATGTAGATCAAGGCAGTCCGAGAAGAGTTTTGGCGGCGAGGTGACGGCGTCACAAGTTTATTCTTGACGCCGTCAGACCCCTTTTCCTATATATAGTTTTCTAATTTTCACATTAAAAAAGAGAGAAGTTTTGGAGAAACCCTAAGTACAAAGTTGGTGCGAATTTTACAGGTTTTTCAAGGGTTCAAAGCCCTTGATACCTTTCATGTGTAATTGAGATAAGTGTTCTTTTAATTCAATCAATATGTCTATGTGTTGGTTGTCTATATCTTGTTCTTGTCTTAATTCCATCATGATAGGCTAGATCTATCTTGTGTTTGCTTGGATCTAATGAAACCTAGATGTTAATTATATGTTGATTACTTGTTTATACTTGTCTTGGATGAATGATTTATATGTTAGGCTTAAGAAAACTGGCAGATCTCCAATTGGTAACATGCTTGAACGTCTTAAGAAACATGAACCGACGCGCACTAGGTCTTTATTGGTTGTATTTAATGCATGAGCCACTGTTTATAATCCCTATGGTTGTGCTAGGTATGGTATAGGAGGAGATAAGAGCTCATAGAATTGGGGAGTTTAGTGTGCCACCCCATGAATGGTATTAAGGAATACGATCCGTCATCCATGCAATTATAACAAGTAATTAACGTGTAAAAGATGTCTATGGAGTAGTGAAATCTAAGTAAACACATTTTCTCCACTTATTGCTCACAACTTTAGTATAATTTCGTTTATTTTCATTCCTAGTATTTTATTTTGATTGCGTCTTAAGTATTGGGTTAGTTGGTTAGCAACTAATTCTGCCCAAATCCTTCAAACCCGAGATTTTTACTTGCTTTCTAAAAAAATATAAAATACAAAAATAATCATCCCTCACCTTTAGAACTAGTATTTTGGTTTTCTAATCCTAGCGACACTATTCCTAAGCTGAACGATCAATCCCCCGGTACTTGTCACTATACTATACTACAACGATCAGGTACACTGCCTGGTAGGGGTTGTAAGCTTCTCAAGATCCCTTGAGAGGTAAAGCCTGATGCAATTCCCACGCATCAATAACAACAAGATCTAACGGCCCTTTTTGTTAAAATCGTTTAAAATCGATTTAGGGTTTGCGTTAATTTAACTGATGAGATTTGATGTGTTTATGTTTAAATTGGTTAGTGGGATATGATCATAGCGTGATATTAAACATATTTTTGAACTCCAATCGTACTCAGAAACATCAATGGATGAAAATCAGATTTAGGGTTCATACGAATGAATTAGGTATTTTTTATCTGTGATGTTTTTGGTACAATTAATTGCTTAGTATAGTGTTTATAAGTGTTTATGATCATGTCTTAGTGCTTTAATTGTTCCAGAAACATGATTTGAGTTTGAATTGATGAGTTTAGGTTGATACGACACAAGCAGAAATGATTTTGACTTTTTGTGGATAAAATGTGATATAAATTGGTTTATATGTTCCTTAGCGTTTATTGAACACTCGCCTAACTTCTTTTTCAACCCAGAATCATGTTTTTATGAGTTATGATTTGATGTTCTTGCGTTCTTACGCAAAAGTTTGCTTATTGCATGTCTACACATAAATTTTTGGTGCTTTAAGTGTTTTGGGATGATTTTGGATAATATATTGATCAGTGGTTGTGTTTAAACATTTCAGGAATCAAAGATACTTAATTTTTGAAGGTGATTATCAATCAGCACGTTCTTACGCAAAAGATTAACTCATCTTACGCGTAAGATTCGACCCCTTTGAAAAACTTGTCTTGAATAAGACAATGTTTACGCGAAAGTGTAATTCTTACGCATACAATTTTCTTACGCCTAAGTGATTATCTTACGCATAAGTTATAACTTACGCATAAGATTCAAACCTTTGCATAAGCTCAAATCTTACGCGAAAGATTTATCTCTACGCATAAGACTTGGCCTACACAAAAGTTTAATCTTACGCATAAGATATAAGTTACACGTAGATTATGTTCTTACGCCTAAAATAAAACTTATGCAAAAGAAATGTTATGCATAGGATTTCCATATCTTACGCGTAACATTGACTGATTCCTTGAAATTTGTCTAAGTGTTGTAATTTTTCAAATGTATAAACTCTTGTATTTGTTAACACATATTGTGCTTTGATTGTGATCAAATTCTATCATGTTTTAACATCATAAATACAAGTTTATCATATCACAACATTTTGAACACAAACACCCACATATCAATCCGATTATGCATATACCAGTAAATGAATGTATGAGCTAACAAATTATATTATTGCAATGTCTATGTTTGTATATGATCAATTTAGATGGCCCCACAAGAACCAGAACCTGAACCAAAGCTCACTTGGGAAGAAAATTTTCCCGATGATTACACTAGAGAGATTGGAAAGAACAACCTAAGGGTCAACTTCAACAAAATCACATGCAATGAATCCTCTTGCATTGTAGCTGTGGATGCTTTACTCTATCACCCGTACAAAATCCTGCTTACAAAAACTGCATATGTGGCCTGCTTCTACATTCACCAATTTTGGCATACCATTCAACTAGACCTTGGCGAATAATCTTTCACATGTATGCTTCATAAGAGACAAGTCACTGTGGACAAAGATACTCTTCGTGCCGTTCTTGGTTTACCCGAACTAGGTCCTAATGAACAGTACCACCCAGTCCCAAATGAAGAAGAGCTAATTGCATGGTTATGGGATATTGGATACGATGAGTCAGAAGAGGTAGTGACTAGACACTCAAAGGTCAACACAAGATTTCTTCCACAACCATGGAGAACTCTTTACATTCTCATTGCCAAGTCGTTATCTGGCAGAGATGTTGGTCACGAACACCCCAAACTACAACATCTCAAACTCTTCTAGGCTATGGCTAACGTCAAATTGGTGGACTTTGCTAGTATTATCTGGGAAGATATTGTTTGGCACATACAACACAAGTCTGCTAAGATTCCATTTGTACGTTTCACCAAGTTACTCATACAAAGCTTCCTTCATGAGTATGACGACATTCCTCCAAGACTGGATGATGAAGACAAGAACACATTCAGAAATGAGTCTACTCTCAAGCAGATTAAGAGACTTGACACCAGCACAGGTAAGCAAGGAATGATACTTCCTGAATGTATTTTGAATGATAAAGTAAAGAAATGCAAGAACTACAAGTATTACGTTCAAGCTCTCAAGGAAGAGAAAGTAGGGTTCTTAGACGAAGTTCCTCTACCTTCGTTTATACAGAAAAAGGGAAAGAAAGGTAGCAAGTCTGGCAGCTCCGAAATCTCTACCAAATCTGCTCAAAAGCCTCACAAGAGATCACTTAAGATCAGAATACCAGTCAAGAAACATGTTCCTGAACCAGTTTTTGAACCCACACCACCATGTTCTCCAAAACCATCTGAATCAGAAACCGAATCCGATAGAGGTCCAGTTTATAGGGAAGCTTATGCAAGCAGCAAACAGGAAGAAGATCTAGAAGATCTGGACATGACAATCAAAGATTGGGATAGAAGTATCGATGAATTTGTTGAAGAAGTAGAAAAACAAAATACCTTCATCCAAAGATCATTGACCGAAGAAGATGCTAAATTGGAAGAAGAACGGTTAAGGGGTGAAAAGTTGAAGGAACCCATGACTGAAGAACAAGATAGACAATAAGAGGCTCACACTAACCTTGGTCTATCGGTAGAAGAAGAGAATGAAAGAGCTCTCAAGTTAGGTCTCCTCCACAGCAAAATCGACTCCTTCCAAGCTGATCTACCTCCACCTCCTCTGTTTACTAAAACAAGCGAGGCTGGCGGATCTAGCAGTATTCCTGAGGCTGGCGGATCTAGCAGTATTCCTGAGTTCACTCCAGTTGATCAAACTCAGGAAACAGGTACCAATGCTGAAATGATCATCTACGAAACTCCCACAGTATCACTTGAAGACGTAGAAATGCAAAATGCTTCAGAAAGGGGAGAAGATGATGAGGAGGACCATATGGATACTGATTTTCCACACCTGATGACCATGGAAGAGATGGAGAAAAGAGAAAAGGCTCAAGAGGAAGAACTCAAAAGAAAACAAGAAGCTGAAGAGGCAAGGCTTGAGGAAGAAGAACAAGCCAAACTGGAAGAAGCAATAAGAATGGAAGAAAGCAGGAAAGCTGAAGAGGCAGAAAAACTTGTCGGGGAATTAAGGCTTCAAGAAGTAACTAATAAAAGAAAAGAAGAAGAAGCCAAACTAGCAGAGATTAAGGGCTGAAGCAGAAAAAGTTATAGAAGAGAAAAAAGAGCCCAAGGAAAAACTCGAATCACCAAAAGGAGATGTTAAAGATACCTCCACCCACATTGAATCTTCTCAATCATCACCTCCAGCATCACAACCAACACATGATGAATCAATCAAGAAACCTTCAAGAATTGAAGCCTCAGCTGCATCAAAGTTGATAAAGAAGGCAGTAAAGAGAGTTCGTGAAAAGAAGAAAAGCAAATTAGAAGATCAAGTTAAATCACTAGCAAGTCAAGTTGCTGAATTGACAAAGCAAATGACGAATGTTCAGGAAATGCATGAAAATGTGGACACCTTCTTAGCTAAAGATGTACAAGAAGACATGGAAGCTACATTAGCTGCTCAAGCAAATCAATACATGGAACAACACTTAGTTGCAGAATTGAAAGAGTTTCTGAAGCCGATGAAAAATGAACTGACCAAGATTGTTGAACAAGATGTCAAGAAAGTGATCAGAACTACTTCATTCACTCTTCGAGCTGACAAAACTCCTCTACCTCAACAAGAGATGACATTGGACGAATTAGAGACTCAACTCTTCAACAAATTGGCAAGTATGTTCACCATGACTCCTGAAGAAATTAAAGTCTGGGAAGCTTTACAAGCCAAGATGTCCAAAGAATCATGTAGCACTGAAGCTGACAAATTGAAACGTCAAAGAGATGATGAAGAAAAAGATCCTAACTCTCAGGAAAAGAAACAAAAGCAAGCCGAAGGACCCTCATCTCAACAAAAAGAACCTATCATTCCTCCGACAACAACAACGTCAACTCACCAACCTAAGGGATCCGGTTCAGGTCCAAAAGCCTAATACCACTTCGAGTACACCAGCGGAGATGATTTCCCTCAGCCCGATGAAATACCATAACCTTCATCAACAAAGAAGAAAGAAAGGAAACTGATGAGGCGAAAAATGATCCGTTTTAGTGGGTCATTTAAGCCCAGAATTGAATTTATTTGATCAAATATTACCCTAAATCGTTCCTTTTGTGATTTTCAGTACTTTGGGAGTGAAATCTGGAAAAGGAAGCAATTCGGACGTTTTTGGAGCATAAAAGTGAAGAAAACGCCAAAGACTTAATTTTCCATGCTGGAACAGTGTATGACCGCATCAAGAGGACTTTCCTGACGGCGTCAAGAGTAAAAACCATGACGACCCAGTACAAACATGAAGGCGTCACAAGTAGAGCGTCAAGAGTTAAATGTGTGACGGCCTGCAAAAGAGGACTACATGACGGCGTCAGATGTAGATCTAGGCAGTCCGAGGATTTATTTGGCGGCGAGATGACGGCGTCAGCCCCTTGTTCTTGACACCGTCACCTCCTAATATCTATATATAGTTTTCTAATTTTCATTCATTGAGAGAAAACTTGTGTGGAGAAACCCTAGGGCCAAAACTTGTACAAATTTTATAGTTTTTCAAGGGTTTTCTACCCTTGAATCCTTACATGTGCTATTGAGATAAGTCTTCTCTTAATTCAATCAATATGTCTATGTGTTGGTTGTCTATATCTTGTGCTTGTCTTGATTTGAACATGCTAGGCTAGATTTATCTTGTGTTTGCTTAGATCTAATGAAACCTAGATGTTGATTATGTGTTGATTACTTGTTTATGGTTGTATTGGATGAATGATTTCAATGTTAGGATGAAGAAAACTGGCAGATCTCTATTGTGTAACATGCTTGAACGTCTTAGCAAAACATGAACCAATGTGTACTAGGTTTTATTGGTTGTATTTAATGCATGAGTAAATTCTAATGATCCCATGTTAGGAGCTTCTTGCAGGCTCGACATAGGAGTGAAGTAGGCACTCATAGGATTGGGGAAGTAAGTACGCCACCCCATGAATGGTATTAAGGAATACAATCCGTCATCCACGCAACTATAACAAGTAATTAACGTGTAAAATATATCTAGGGAGTAGTGAAATCTAAGTAAACACATTTCTCCCACATATTGCTCACAACCTTAGTTTAATATAGTTTTATTTTCATTTTAGTATTTTATTTTGATTGCATCTTTAGTATTGGGTTAGTTGACTAGCAACTAATTCCGCCCTAATCCTTCAAACCCGAAATTTTAATTTGCTTTCTAAAATATAAAAAAATACAAAAAGAATCATCCCTCATCTCTAGATCTAGTATTTAGGTTTTCTAATCCTAGCGACACTATTCCTAGCTGAACGATCAATCCCCCGGTACTTGTCATTATACTATACTACATCGATCAGGTACACTGCCTGGTAGGGGTTGTAAGCTTCTCAAGATCCCTTGAGAGGTAAAGCCTGGTGCAATCCCTACGCATCAAGTTTTTGGCGCCGCAGCCCAGGGAATAGTTATTGTCTAGGTTAGAATCTCTTTTTATTAGGTCTACTTGCTAGATTCCTTTCTAGTAAGATTTTATTTTTATTTTTAGGTTCTCTTTAGTCTATCTTATTTCTTTGTGTTTTTGTTCGTAACTTTTCACCACCCGACATCATGGACGATGGGAACATCTTTGAACCCGTTATCCCACCACAACAAAACCCACCACTAGAACCTCTTAGGCCCCGAACCTTAGGAGAGTATTCCCGACCTAGCCATCAAGGCTATCGAAACACCATTGAGCTCACCGGAGCCAATGTGACCCCCTTGCGATCTGACACCATCTGGTTGGTGCAAAGCAGATGTGCATTCCATGAACTTCGTTCCGAAGATCCAAATCAACATATCAAGGACATTCTTAAAATCGTAGATTCCATAGACCTAGATGTTGCAACTAGAGAGACAACCCGATTACGCCTATTCCAATTCTCTCTACGTGATCAAGCTAGTCAATGGCTTGAGCGTTTACCCGCGGGATCCATCACCACATGGGATGATCTCACCACTCGTTTCCTTGCTCAATTTTTCCCACCGGGGAGAACTACTAAGCTTAGAAATGACATCTTGATGTTCCAACAACGTCAAAATGAAACTCTCTATGAAGCATGGACTCGTTTCAAGGACTTACACCAAAAAGTCCCTCATCATGGCATAGATCTTTGGCTCCAAGTCCAAATCTTCTATGACCATATCGATCTCTCCACGAGGCGAGCCATTGACCAATCGGCCGGTGGTAAGCTACGTGATCTAAGTACGGAACAATCATGGGAACTCATAGAAGATCTTGCTCTCTATGACAGCGAAAGTTGGAATGATCCCCGTGATTTGAACAAAACGGTCAAGGAAATATCTTTGCCTTCGAACAACTCTAGCACTCCCGACCGTAGGATCATGGAACTTAAGGACCAAGTCAAGTTTCTCATGAAATCTTACGAAGCTCCTAAGCCTTGAAGCCAAGTGAAAAAATCACTTCTTCATGCGAATTATTTAGTGGTCCCCATGACACTCGTGATTATGTGGAACTCCCCGGAGCAGCTTTTGCGGACTACGCATCCTCGCATACCGACGAAGCGGGAGATAAGTGGTACACTTTCAAACCCGAGCCAAACCCTTACGGTGATTCCTACAACACCTCTTGGAAAAATCACCCAAACCTTAGGTGGAAACAAAATCAAGCCAATTCTCCTAATCCGCCTAATCGTTACCAACCAAACGGTCCACCCTCCAACCGTACTTTCAACAACAATCCTTCTAACAACTATGGTAGTACCAACAATCTTGAAGGATTGATGTCTAAGTTCATGGCATCTCAAGAAGCTCGCATAGCTAGGTTCAAAACCGAATTCAACCAACAACAAACGGAGATGACCAACAAGATAGACAACTTATTGAAAGCCCTCAACAACCAAGCGTTAACTACACCTAGGAAGGACACTAGGGACACCAATAACGGAATCCAAATTAAGGATCCCTCATCATCCAAACATGTCCACTTTGTCAATGTTGTCACCATTAAGCCAATAGATAAGGAGATAGAAGAAAGTGACAAGGATGAAGTTGGAGTCGAAACCGAGACTAAGGATGAAAGTAGGGAAGTTGAGGTTAATAAGGGAGAGGAGTTAGAGGAAGTAGAAACTATAGAAAAGCACTTTGATAAGTTACCCACCAAGGAAGAACGGGAATACCATAAGGATTTATTCGATGCTCCCGAGAGACCATATATCCTTGGCACACCCCTTATCAAAATGGGAGACCCCTCTAACATCAACATACCATGCAACATAGGGCATATGCATATATGGAAAGCTTATATCGATCCTAGATCTCCTATAAACATCATGACTAGGACTTATTACAATTGGGTGATGAAGAAACAACTTGATTTTAGGATGATGCCCAATAAGAATTTGATAAGTAATTTTGTGGGAAGAGTGAAGGGATTGCATGTGATTATAGGTAATTTCACTTATGAGATCGATTTTATGATAGTGGAAGACACTCGTCCAGTGATAGATGATTGCCTAAGCCAAATAATATTCGGAAAACCATTTGTTGAGGCCACTAGGATGAGTTATGATCCGACTTTAGGGATAGTTAGATTCAAGGAAGAGAATGATGAGATTGCCTACCAAATGCCTTACAAAATTGAGCAATACCGCCTTCTCTCTAATATAGAAAAGGAACACAAGCAAGCGGCTTATTATAGGAATGATGAGGATAGACGTAGAGGAGTAGAGTATGTGAAGAATAGGATGCTTGGTTTCTACAAAGAATGCTTGCAACTAGGTCCGGAATACAAAACTGGCTTAGAAGACGACCTAGAGAGTGGAACCAATGATGAGGTCACGTAGTAATCCATGACCTTGAGTCTAGCTACAAGACTCGTAAATAAAGAAAAGTGCTTCTTGGGAGGCAACCCATGTTTTGTGTGATTTTATTTTGTTTGTTTGTTATTTGCTTCCGTATGCATGCTTTATTTTTATTGTTGGTTGATCATGTTTCTAAACTAAATAGTGGAAATACTTTACTTTGTTGTTTTGGCCTAGTCTTAACTTCACCCAAAGGTATTTTTGCCAAAGATAAGTGTAAGGGGAAACCTTAAATATGTTTTTAAGAAACAAACCAATCATGATTCTCCACAATATTAAGTGAACATGTATATTCGTATTTGTTAGAGTTAAATGCTTGTATCGAGTCATAATGAAGTTTTGCAGGATTTTCCAGGAAGTAGGACCAAGTTTTTCCAAAAATTTTCCAGAAACTTAACACAAGAATTTCTGCAGGTCACTTCTGACGGCGTCATGAGCTTTCTCTTGACGGCGTCACGTGTAAAAATCTGGAAATTTTACCAGTTTTGTTTTTCTAATGGAGTCTTAAAGTTTTTGTTGAATTATTAAGTTTTATAATCTCCAGGAAATCTGCAAACTTCATTCCACAAGCATTATATCTTATTTTGTTTTCTATGATTTAGTAACTTATGTAGATTGCCGTCAATTTTATGCGAGGTTGCCTTGTCTGTTTTCTCAGGATTTACAGGTTATGTATGACAAGAAGATGATTTATTTTTCTGGAAGGGAAGCTTTGATTGTTCATTTTCTTGGAGGAAGATCTAACCTGACCACCTTATTATTCATACCGAGCGAATCAGGGGAGTATTTGATTTAATTCTTTTTACTTTTTCACTTTTACATTCTTTACTTGAACATTGGGGACAATGTTCATCCTAAGTGTAAGGGGAGGGTAAAATGATGATACCTTACAGATACACTTTCGCTTGAGTTTGTTTGTTTAATAGTAGATGTGTAATAAAACTATGAGAAATACTTTTTAGTGCAATTTTAGCGCCAAATTTAAAATTTTTTACAACATTTAGGAGTGAAACTTTAGCCATAGCAAGCGTCTCATGGATAGGAGATTGTATGACTAGCACATAACCGTACCATTCAGAAAAATTTTCCACCCAAATATGTGAGGTTCGCCTTTAGATTTGATAGGAAAAGCATTTACTATTAGTGCTTATGAGTGTACTGGTAGTATTTAGATTTTAGAACTTGCGTTAGTGATGCATCCTGAGACCACTAGTGACACTACATTCGTGTAGTAGGATTTACTACATGATAAGAGGCATTAGGATCACCCTTGTGTTTAAACCCGTTTCATAATTACTTGACCATTTAAGTCATATTACTTGGCTAGTTAAGTCAACTAATTTTTCCCACACCCTTAGCGTTGTACTCATTTTTATTACACGAAGCCCCTAGTACACCCCTCCGAGCCTATCTTTTCGTTTCTAACTTTAAGGATTTTACTTAAAGAAAGAATTTGTTACACCCCACTTAAATGTACACCCAAATCGCCTTAGCCTTCCGTGTATGCACTCATCTTTAGTGCATTATTGTTATTTGTTAAACCCTAAGTTAACTATCTAATTGATTACATGGTTGCTAAGTCGAGTCATATCCTTGTACATATTATTTTGGGACGATTGGGACTCATGGGTAAAGTACTTGTGTTGTGGAATAATGGGGAAGAACATCATTTTATTACCCCCATAGGTGCGTTAATCTTAAAAGTACTCCAAGTGTTTTGATTTTCTTAATTCGAGTCATTAGTTTAGTTATTTGTAAAGTATGTAAAAATTCAAGTGTAAGGGGAATTTCCATTCCCTATGATGTATTATTTTGGATGGTAGGGTAAGAGTGTATGCAAAAAAAAAAAGAAAAAAATTTGAAAAATCAAGAAAAAAAGAAAAAAAATAGAAAAAGAAAAAGAGAAAAAACATACGGACTACCATCCCGTTTCATTCTATGTTCATTTTATGTTTTTGTTATTTTTCATTTATTAGCTTAAGTCGAGTCTAGTCTTGGCTTAGCAACGCCATGTTGTACATGTAATTAACCAAGATTGTTAACTCGCCACCAGTAAAGACTGCCTATATCCAACAAAACCGTGTATTTCATATCCCTACACCTAACGTTACAACCCTTTAAAAGACCTCTTTGATAGTTTATCCTAGGTGCTTACGCCATGTGGTGGAGGTTTGATCCTTTCCCAAGCCTATGGTAATCTATTTTGCTATGACAGGTAGTGAGAGATATCTTCCATTTCCATATTGTAATTTATACTTTATTACACCCGAGAGATGTGAGTATCTAAACACTATTTGTGAGGTGCTAGTGTATGACCTCTGTGCTTGTCTTTGGTCTTTAGTGGAACGATTATTTGTTGTAATTACTTTTATATAAGTGTTAAATGACCCCTAACTTGTATTTTGAGTAGAATAAAAGCTCATTTGCTTGAGGACAAGCAAATCTCAAGTGTAAGGGTATATGATGAGGCAAAAAATGATCCGTTTTTAGGGGGTCATTCAAGCCCGGAATTGAATTTATTTGATCAAATATTACCCTAAATCATTCCTTTTGTGATTTTAGGTACTTTGGGAGTGAAATCTGGAAAAGGAAGCAATTCGGACGTTTTTGGAGCATAAACGTGAAGAAAACGCCAAAGACTTAATTTTCCATGCTGGAACAGTGTATGACGGGGTCAAGAGGACTTTCCTGACGGCGTCAAGATTAAAAACCATGACGACCCAGTACAAACATGAAGGCGTCACAAGTAGAGCGTCAAGAGTTAAATGTGTGATGGCCTGCAAAAGTGGACTACATGACGGCGTCAGATGTAGATCTAGGCAGTTCGAGGATTTATTTGGCGGTGAGATGACGGCGTCAGCCCCTTGTTCTTGACCCCGTCACCTCCTAATATCTATATATAGTTTTCTAATTTTCATTCATTGAGAGAAAACTTGTGTGGAGAAACCCTAGGGCCGAAAATTGTACGAATTTTACAGTTTTTCAAGGGTTTTCAACCCTTGAATCCTTACATGTGCTATTGAGATAAGTCTTCTCTTAATTCAATCAATATGTCTATGTGTTGGTTGTCTATATCTTGTGCTTGTCTTGATTTCAACATGCTAGGCTAGATTTATCTTGTGTTTGCTTAGATCTAATGAAACCTAGATGTTGATTATGTATTGATTACTTCTTTATGGTTGTATTGGATGAATGATTTCAATGTTAGGCTTAAGAAAACTGGCAGATCTCCATTGTGTAACATGCTTGAACGTCTTAGCAAAACATGAACCGATGTGTACTAGGTTTTATTGGTTGTATTTAATGCATGAGTAAATTCTAATGATCCCATGATAGGAGCTTCTTGCAGGCTCGACATAGGAGTGAAGTAGGCACTCATAGGATTGGGGAAGTAAGTACGCCACCCCATGAATGGTTTTAAGGAATACAATCCATCATCCACGCAACTATAACAAGTAATTAACGTGTAAAAGATATCTAGGGAGTAGTGAAATCTAAGTAAACACATTTCTCCCACATATTGCTCACAACCTTAGTTTAATATAGTTTTATTTTCATTTTAGTATTTTATTTTGATTGCATCTTTAGTATTGGGTTAGTTGACTAGCAACTAATTCCGCCCTAATCCTTCAAACCCGAAATTTTAATTTGCTTTCTAAAATATAAAAAAAATACAAAAAGAATCATCCCTCATCTCTAGATCTAGTATTTAGGTTTTCTAATCCTAGTGACACTATTCCTAGCTGAACGATCAATCCCCCGGTGCTTGTCATTATACTATACTACATCGATCAGGTACACTGCCTGGTGGGGGTTGTAAGCTTCTCAAGATCCCTTGAGAGGTAAAGCCTGGTGCAATCCCTACGCATCAGAAACATGAACATCCTCAGCACAAACCTGACACCTCTTCGAAAAGCAAAGAACCTAAGAATCCCAAAAATATTCTTAACTGGTTGGACGAAGAAAAAACGGCTGAGTACTCCTGGTTTGATTAAATGGTCAAAGCTCAACCACCCCTTGCAGAAAATCAATGACCATTAGATGGCCGAACCATGAAATATGCACAACTTCTGCAACGGGACTACGGTTTAATGGAGATGAGCAAGAAAGAGCTGAGAAGGGTAAAGAATGCAGCATTCAACCTATTGAAAGACTGCTCTGCCAACTCTGTTGAACTCGAGTATCACCTGGAAAACATTTCCCGAGCAATGTCAAACGACATTGACTGGCTAAACCCCGAGTCCAGGATTGATTACTACTCAAAGAATAAAGGGCCTTACTACACCGATTGGACCAAACCTCTACCCATGGTTGGAAATCCTAAGCAAGAACGAATTCCTTACAAATTCTTCTTCAACAATGACTTGGAATTTCTACAACATGGAAGCAAGATAGAGACGAAGTACGCCACATCACTCACCTTCTCAATCCCTGCAGCTAGATACCTCAACAACGCCATAGAAGAAGAAGCATCAGACTTATTCATGGACAAAGTTGTTGCCTATGACCGGAATGCACTCTACGGGATTCACCATTGGCCAGAAAACCGGGCACAGTACTATCGAAGCAGCAGACTAAGTCAAACAATGGGTAATGTGATGAGTGAGTTGAAGATTGTCTTCATTCAGTATATTTCTATAGTCACTCACTTTGGGTACTCCTTTCTCAACAAGATCATGCTCAAAAGACTAGATGAGAAAGAGTGCGATATTTCTAAGTCAGACTTTCCACGATTGCTCCTCAATGACATTGAAGACATGTATCTACTCAAAGTCCATGGAAAGCTGTGTAACCTACCTAAAGAAATGCAGCTTGCTTTCATCACAGCTCTTCTCATCTTCATGCGACAAATCGTCATCAAAGAACGAGTAGAAGATCTTCAACTAGGAGTGGAAAGTTACCAAAAGAAGTTGAATCTCACAAAACCAAACCTTTACAATGTCCCCAACCTTCAACACGAATCTCAATACACCTTGATGAAGCAGCCTGCATTTGGTTTCACCTATCGCAGTGTCAATCGACGCAACTGCTTCATGGCATACGATGAAATCCACAAGTTCTGTGATGAAACACTGAAGTTTGTCAGAGATGGAATCAAAGGACGACTAGATGACGTTGCACTATACAAATCTAAATGGTGGAATACCGATGAGGCCAGACAAGCTCGTAGATTCATCACAAGGATTGAGAATCGGCTGAAGCGTAGGGATCAGATAAGGAGATTTGAAAGCTATGTGGGAGGCAGACCAGGATTTCCAGTGTTGACGTTTTAGAGACCCGAATGGTAGAAGTTTATAAGATCTTGATTTGATTTGTCAATACTTATATTCATAATGGCTTGTGCACGCATTACAGTGTACAACCTGAACTTTTGAAGAAAGGACCCTGAGGTACGCATCAGTGCCTCAATCCTAATATAAGGAGCGAAGGCTTCTTACTGTTTAGTAGAATTAATCAAATGTTTTATGATTTCCATAATTCTGCTCAAAAGGGCAAGTATTTCACCTCAATAAGACCTAATCACTTGTTGAGGGGGAGCACTTGTCAAACAAAACTACTTTGTTCTTAATAATTAAAAGTTCTTGGTGAATCTCCACATAAGACTCAAAAAGGCATATTTTATCTAAAAAGATTATCAAAAACATCATTTCATATGCTATTTTTGAGGGGGAGAAAATGTAAAAGTGATTAAAATACAAGTAGTCAAAAAGCTAAAAGTTGTATCTTGTGCGAGCTAGACTCAGAATTGACCCAGGAATTGACGAAACATGAAAGTTAGTAATCTCGAAAAGACTTATCCTCGACAGGTAATGAAATCAAGTTAGTTAATAGAGCTAGTTGTCACATAAAAGCTGACAATGAAACTCTCTAACTAACCACTTAAGCGTGTCTCGAAAAGGATTTGTCTTAGTAGAAATGTACCGTCTCGAGAAACTTTCTGTGGACTTGACCAGGCCGGGTAATAACTTCAAGCTAGTCTAACTAGTGATGTAAGCGTGTCTCGAATCGGGCTTGTTCACTGAAAGTGGATCAATTCAAAAAATGCTTGCTCCTCCCGCATGTGCAAATTTATTAATTACTTATGAGCACATGTAAAGGGGGAGCCCTTCAAAAGAAAACACAAAACTCTCAAAGTGTTAAACAAAATGTTTGATAATCTCAAACACTTTGAGAGATTTTCAATCAAAGGTTTCATGGCAATTGTCGGATAATCATGGAGTTATAAGGTGATTAAGATAGGAAAAACCGTCCTATGATCCGCCAGAGCCGGAGGGATCTACCCAAGGACATCACCAATAAGTTAGAAATAGAAGTCCTTAGGTATGATACGAAAAAAGGAGAAAAGAATGAAAGGGGAAAGAAGGAGTTGAAGAATTAAAAAGAAAAGTAAAGAAAAGGGTGAAAAGAAATAGCCCTCCATATGTTCAACCTTAGGGCAGACACCGGGTTCAATTCGTATGCTACTGGTTGTTGCTAAGGCAACACCGGTATTGAAGATAAAGTCATCATGGACCCAGTGACGCAATGCACTAAACCTTCTTAACCACTCAAGTTCTCTTAAAAGAGCTTGTTTCAGTCTCACGGGGAACCAGTATAATCTATCGACTTGTCTCTTAGAGATGGTTGATATTGAAGCAGGAGACCCCTCCCTAGTCTCCGCGTAGGAAACCTAAGTGTGCACTTATCGAGTCTAGAGCCATGAGATACATCAAAGATCTCTTAGGAACACTTAGTATTTCTACAACTAGTGTTCTACATCAATGGACACTAGCTGTAAATTATAGAGTCCTTCGTAGATCTTAGCAATCTGCCTAGAACGTTTATGAGAGAATTACAAATGTATTTCTCAATGATTGAACGGAAATTCCTGCCAGGGTCAACATCAAACAGCCCTGATAGCAGGTCACTTCGGTAACCCCACAAGGGTTATGCTTAGTGTTCGCGGTGGTTCTTTAGCGGTCTACAGTCGTGGAGTGATACCCAGTGACTCACCCAGTCATTGAGCTACTTAGTAGGTCTCGTAAGCTCCTTCGGGGATATCTGACATAGGAACGGCCATGATAAGGGTTAGAAGGAGTCTTCACACTATGCTGTTGACAAGCTCTAATTCCTTATCTGTAAGTACCAGTTTATTATTGCTAACTGTTTTACTGCAGGTATAAATCACCTCCATGATGGTAGATTCCAGCATGCTCATGCATACATCTTGAAGTCAAAGAAATCTCCCCCAAAGATCTAAGCACCACAAAGTTCAAAGAAAGATTCTACGCCAAAAAGAAGAATCTGCAAAGTATAAAGACTAAAGATCTAAGTGTATGCAAAGGAACTTCGTGCTTTCAAAAGTCAAAGTCCAAAGATGTATGAGCATGTTGGAATGGCGGACAACCACCACTGACACAGAACTGACGAACGGCAGACAACTTCATAACACAATCACTACACTATCACCAAAGAACAAAGACTAAGAGCAAAGCACATTCATCTTACAACATTTTTGAAGACGTCAAAAGTTATACATGTCACAAGTCAAAGACAGAGATGAAGACGTCCAGCAACCGTGATGACCGACCCTTAGGGGGAGATTGTTGGCAACATACTTTTGTATTTAGTCAAGTCTCGGTCGTTACATTTTGTAATAGGTTGCTTAAGTATTATTTATATTTATGGGCAAGTTGTAAAAGCCCAAAATGCTTAGTAAGCCCATGTTAGATGCATGAAAGGGACTAGGGAATGTTGCCCTAGCTTCCCTCCTATAAATATAAGGCTTATGTTGGCTTAAACTTTGTTGGTTATTTTGTTATCTTAATGAAACTATTGTTCTTTCACTTTTCATATATGATATAATCAACCAATCCTTGTATCTATCTTATTCTTACTTGTGTAACATCAATATGGGCACCTAACACTTATTCAGCTCTTAGATCTAAATTTTCCAAGGAAATAAGGTAAGTCTCCCTTTAATTCCAGTTTTAGCTTATTAACTTCTTATTTTCAATTATGCTATTTAGTTGTTAATCTCTGCTTGTTTAGTGTTATTACTTGTTTAATTGTTTTTAATAGTTTAGTCTCATATTTGCTTGTTTATTGTTTTTCTTAGTCATAAGTTGTATAATATAGTTATAGCTTAAATTGCGCTTAATTACTGTCACTTTAGCTTTTAAATAAGTAATCTAGCTTAGTTAATCAGTTTTCATCATGAGAATAGCTTAATTTCACTTATAACCAACAAAAATCAAAAGCAGTTTTATTATAAAAGAGTGTTTGGTTAAGTTGACTTTTGACAGTCAAACAAGGTTTAGGTCATAAATTTGATTTCATTTTGCTGTCATTTGATCATAGTAGTTGTTTAGGATTGATTTGAATCTGTTTTTAGTAGTTTAGAAACATTTGCATATATAGTGTGAATCTTAGTTTCTTAAACAGTTTTTAGTAATCATATAGGTTAGCTCAGAATTAAGGCATATTAGTTGTTAAATATAGTTCATTATAGTTTACAATTGCATACTAGGAGTTTTTTCACAGTTGGATTTGTCACTGTTAGCCTTTTGGCCATTTGGTCTTAGCCGCATAATTTTTCATAACAGACTCAAAAATGCTTTGCATAAGATCAAATTTAGAATTAATTACTGTTTGAAAATGCATAAAAGTTGTGGTTCTGTGAAGATTTATTGCTCATATTTCATAGTCAAAAAGAAAATCAAAAATTGGAACTGATTTACTTGTTGAAAATCAAGCTCAGTAGAGGCCTGTTTAATCATATTTGTGCCCTGAACCATAGTAAATTGTTCTATCGGTACTTTGTTCTTGAATTTTAGATTCTTCATAAATAGTTAATTTGATCTGAGATTTGTTCCTTAGCTTATTTGGAAGCTTGAGTTCATGCTAGTATTTTTGTTTTATTTTTGCTATTTTTCTTTTACTGCTTTTAGATCCTACATTTATACCCCATTCTGCCCTGCACCCTCAGCAGCCCCCTTTTTAGTTTTATGATTTTTCATGCTTATCTGCTTATTTAGACCACTTATGTAGTTTAGGACTGCTTACATCAATTCCCTTTAGGTGCCTTAGTCTATTTTCTCACTTAGTTAGCTTTTTGGTAGCTTTTGTTAGGTTCAAATAAGCTCCTTTTAGCCCTGCAACTATCTTTTGCAAACCACTGCTGTCTCAACAGCCCTTACTTCTAAGCTAGTTTATAAGCCCTTAATAAGCTTAAATATCTCTGAAATTTGGTTTTTACGTTATTGGCTAGCTTATCTTTATGGTTTCACCAATTTTAGACTTTACCTTTTAGTTTTTAAGCCTATGCACTAGCTTGTTTTGACCTCCTCAAGACTGTTTAGGGTAGGAATAGTAAGCTTTAGCTTGTCTCATTTTTTTAAGCTTTTCAGTAATTCTAGCTTGTTACTAGGATTGATCTTAGTCATTTAGATTAGATTATGTTTAGTTTAAACTTTAGTTTGCCTTAGCTTTAGCTTGTATGCAATTTCATGTGGCTTATAGTTTGTTTTTCTTGTCCTGTCTCATTTCTGTCTAATCTTTAATAGAATTGAGTTTTCTAAGCTTGATTTAAGTTTTCCAAAAGACTGATTTTTATAAAAGTTTCAAGTTTTCATAAGTTTAAACAATTTTGCAAAAAGAAATCCAAAAATAAAAAGTTTAGCAAAAAGGTTACCCATGATTCGAACCTGGGACCTTTGTCCCTTCTCACAGCCTCAACACACAAACAACAAACCATTACACCCTTGGGATTTATCTTGTCATACCTAGCACATTTAATTGTTTTAACATCTTTTTTATTCATTAGCTTATAAACTGTTTTTAGGTTATTGCAACTTATCAGTAGTAGTTTTTTCCTTTTTTTTTTCTTAGCTTAATATTAGTATAAAGTATTTTCTGTAAAAATTTCATAATTTCTAAGTTGTTTTACTATTTTTCTTCATTATATTTCTTTTAATTAGTTTTTAATACATAATAAATAAATAAAAAGTCAAAAGTATATTTTTCTATTTCCCAAAAAAAAATTTTGTCATTTAGAATTTAGGAAAATTGTTTTCATGCCTGTAGGATTAGTGTAGCTTTAATCTAACTTTTTATTTTGTGCACGTACGTAATTTTTAATATGTTTTCGCGTTTTTAGATAAGGTTATGTTTTTAGTTTATATGCTTTTTAGTATCGATTAACTTTTCTTAGTTACAATTTCCCATTTATTCACTCTTACCACTATTCATGGCACATTTCACGAAACGTTAACCACGATTCCATTAATTCCTTCACACGGACTACGACTCGGGTTATCCGTATTTCTTTCGAATTTCCTTGGATTTAATATATATATATATATATATATATATATATATATATATTAATATATATATATATATATATATATATATATATATATATATATATATATATATATATATATATATATATATTGATTTTAATGAATCATATCACATGTTTTATGTTTACCACTGATTCATAAGTGTTTTACACCACAATTACAATTATTCATGCTTAATTAGGCTATTATTCCCATTAATGGTGAATTAGGGTTTTTATCGTACTTAAACATGTAGCAATCAAATTAAATACCATGTTAGGTTATATGAAGATCATAGATAGTTAATCTACTGTATTAAACACTTACTTAAAGAATCATTATGATTATGTTACACATTAATGATATAATAGGTTTTAAGTGCATAACTCGCCCTTTAAGAAAATTCAGCTTGTAATATCAAAACATGTATCACATTTCTGGATTTTTAATGTATACTTGTGCATTTTCTGGAGCCTTAGTAAAATTTCCCCAAGTAGATATATATGTTAACTACGTTGTGTAATTTTTATAGAATTTTCTAGGTAGTATAACTACAGAATAAAAATTCATTATCAAAACTAGTCCAGATTCGGATCTGCAGAAACACCCCAAAAGTTTACATTTATCACACGCATTTTGACAATTCAGAAAAATCTACAAACATTTCAGGAAGTCACAAATAACCCAAATATTACTCCTGTAAGAGGAAAGCTCCTAACTCCTTACGTTTTGAAAATGAAAAATGAAAAATACATACTGATTTCCAGGCATCCGAAAAATAGTTTTGACACTTAATCTTGTAAAAATCAAAAAGCTTACCTCCCGACCTCCAATCACCATGAAACTTATATTTCCAGAAAGTAGACAAGTAATACTTATGTTTAGACTCAAAAATCACTTAAAACCTGTGGAAAACTAGAAGGGGGGTTGAATAGTTTTACATCTTTTTAATTTGTTATAAAAGATTGTTTGAGTGTTTTTTTTATTTTCAAAAATTTAGATTCGATAATATGTGATCTCAAGTCTTGTACAATATGAACAACAATAAATATGTACGATATAGCAATAATAATGTAACTAAAGAAATAAATGAGAGATGGAAAGATTGAACCGCGAGACAAGAGATTTATAGTGGTTCAGCTACAAGGACACCTTCCTTGCCCTACTCCACTCCCCGATCACCTAACTCAAGAGTTTTCTTCACTATGTCAACAAGCTCACTTATGGCGGAGAAAACCTTACACACCAATGTACAAACCACAACTTCGTCACAACTAGATCACACCTTCTACACAACTACCTCACACCTATCTATCTTCACACCAATCTTCTTCACAACTATCTACTTCCCAACAATATTCTTCACACCTATTATCTTCACAACTATCTACTCTCCAACTATCTACTTCACAACAATTTTCTAAACAATCACTTTATCTACACACTAAGCTAATCTATCTTCTACCAAATATTCACAACAAATAACACAAAGAAATATGTGTAATGAATGATGCTCTAACAACTTGGATGTGGAGCTCACAACAAGTTGTAATACTTCTTGTCTTGGAGGATAGAAGTATTCTTCTCTTGCACTTTGGGAGGTTGATGATTGGATCACTTTGAAACAAAGATTTATGAATGTATGATCAAAGGATTAAGAGAATAGAAATGGAGATCAAGAACAGAAAGTTTAGCCGTGCAAAATGTGAGAAAAATTTTTGGAATGAACCAGTATTTATAGGGGACAAAATTATTGTTCTAGAGCGTGGCCGGTCCCCTTAATGATTAAGGGGGCCGCCTTAGGAATTAAAGGGGCCGCCCCTCCAGAACGTTGGAATTCTTTGTCCTTTAGTGGGGAAGGTTTTTCTGGATAAAATTTGCCATTTTTGGTTGGAAATTTGAAATCATATATTTATAATGAATTAAACATATTCTTTTAATTCCAAAAATAATTTTGTAAAAGATATAAAATGTTTATGACATTTTATAAAAGTTCTAGTGACTTAGAAAATTTTTCCTTTGATCATAGATTGCAATAAACACTTTGTTTATTCATACCTTAAGTGATTTGGATGTAAAGAGAATATTAATCCCTAAATACTTGTTTACGTCATAAATTTTAGTTCAATGAGTTTATGTTTTGTGATTATCAAAACATAGAGATATTGATAATGTTTTTAGACATTATTTATGCCAACAATCTCCCCCTTTTTGATGATTACAAAACCTTAAACTCATTGGGTCTAAAAATTAATTTTTAGACAAGTATTGTAGAGTTTAATATTCTCTTCTCCCCCTTTTTGTAAAATCAAACAGTTTAAACCGATTAAGCTTCATAAAAGAAGTTAAACGGGTAGAAAGCTCCCCCTTAATGTATGCTCCCCCTCATTTGAGAGCACCAAGGAAACGAGCTATGGAAAGCTTAGCTACAAAAATTATGTGAGGAGAACAAGACATATATATGCAAAGCAACAATTATGGAAATAAAAATAGAATCATTCAAGCATATATGAGATGATCATAGAAATGATCATCATTACAACATTCAATATGCTTGAAGCATATTGATTACAATTAAAACAAAAGAAACAACATAGTCCTAAATTGCCGAAGAGAACACTTGGACTTGCTTGCAACCCATGGTTGAGTGTTTTATTTTCTTGAGGGGAACATAAGCATAGAGCTTAGTTGTTTGATGGAGTTGGATATGGAGTGGGGTATGGAGCGGCCGAGGTGGATCTCACGATGTTGTATCGTGTTAAGGGTGGTATTGGATGAGGATGAGTGAGAAGATATTCAATCCAAGAAATATCTTCACTCAAGTAGAGGATTTGTTTTTGAAGGAAGATGCAACAAGGGCAAAAGTGAGTGTGGTTTGTAACTTGATCCAAGTTAAGAGAGTCAGGTAGGCAATTTGCATAGGGTGATGATGGAGGTTGCCCTTTGTTGCGTTGTGCAAGGTGCATAGTAAGGAGATCACTAAGATCATGGATTTGGTTTATTTCATCACGGAACTTTTGCTTTTCCGTGGCAATGTGGAGAGAATCATTGTGTTGATATGGATGAATTGGGTTTGTGTAGTTGGAATTGAAATTGTTGGAAGTGTAGTTTGATGGTTGATCAAACTTGTATGGATCATTATAAGAGGTTGGAGGTTGAGATGTGTAGTTTGGCATGAAAGAAGATGTTTGGCGAATGTTGTATGTTTTGTAAAGAGGATCAAATGAATGTCCTTGTGGGTTTGGTGTAAAGTTTGGGAAGTAAGAAGTTGGGGGTGTTGAGTGATTTCCAACTTCATTGGTTATGATGGATTTGTTTCGAGGGCTTTTTCTTCGCCAAACGGGTTTTTCCGTCATCCTTGCTAGCCTTGAGGCTTTTGGTTTTGGTTTGTTTGGAGAGGTCATGATGAGATGAATGGAGAGTTTTGAAGATTTGGGATATTTATAGTGTAAGATTTGTGTGTTTATGGATGGATAAAGTTTGTTTAGGAGATTAGGACAAAATATGTTGGTGAAAATTGGGAAATGTAGGTTGAAATGGGCTAAAAAGTAGAAAATATTCTGTAAACCCGACCATCAGATGGCCGGTCCCCTTAATTAGGGGGCGTTCCCCTTAATGATTAAGGGGGCCGCCTTACATAATTAAAGGGGCCGCCCATCTGGTGATTTCTAGGTTGCAAGAATTGGGTTTTTTGGCAGAAAATTTGCAGAAAGGTTGTGTTTTTGGATTTGGATTCAAGCAAGTTCAACTCTTTGAGGCAATATAGCATCTAATCTAATCATAATATCGCATGCATGCAAAAACACTTAAGTAAAAGAGCAAACAAGCAATTAATAAAAATCTAGAAGAGATAAGCAAAGGCAAGGGCACTCATTCTTCCTAGGGGAACTATCTTAGATCAAAGGCAAAGGTAACTAGTGAGTGAAAAACTAGTGATGAAACAAGATGACAACATTATGAGTGATTTTGTCTTAGTGTGTGCCTATATGCAACAAATGTGGAGTTGTGATTGTTTCGACTCCTAAATGCAAAGAAAAATTAACTTCCTAAGAAACAATCCAAAATCTCCTTGATTCGATTTTTGCTCGATTCATGAATGTCAATGATATATATTAGAGTATATACTTTGACAATTTATGTGAGAGTTTATGCATGTTTTAGGAAAAAGGTTTTTAGAATTTGTCAACAATGCAAGGAAAATGATTTTCATGTAATTCCTAGATGCGAGAATAGTTTTCAAGAAATTTTGATTGGGTTTTACAAGAGAGTATATGCAATGAAAATGAGGTTTCCCAATCTTTAATTTTGTGCGAAATAGATTCCTAGACTCAGAAATGGAGAATTGGAAGAAAAGTAAATTTTATGCAAGTAAAAATTTGTGTAAATGCAATAAAATTTAGTCAACTTGTTCCATCATTCATAATCCTAAACGCAAGTGGTTGAATAATTCACGCTTAAGGGGTTTAGTGAATATATCCGCAATGTTATCTTCCGATGCAACTGATGCGTGGGAATTGCACCAGGCTTTACCTCTCGAGGGATCTCGAGAAGCTTACAACCCCCACCAGGCAGTGTACCTGATCGTTGTAGTATAGTATAGTGACAAGTACCGGGGGATTGATCGTTCAACTCAGGAATAGTGTTGCTAGGATTAGAAAGCCTAAAAACTAGGTCTAGAGGTGAGGGATGATTCTTTTTGTATTTTTATATTTTATGGAAAGCAAGTAAAATCCTGGGTTTTGGAAGAGTGGGTGAAATTAGTTGCTAGTCAACTAACCCAATAACTAAAATGCAATCAAAATAAAATAACAGAAATGTAAACAAAGCTAATTAAACTAATATGGTGTGAACAGTAGTTGGGAGAATTGTGTTTACTTAGATTTCACTACTCCCTAGATATCTTTTACAAGTTAATTGTTTGTTACAGTTGCGTGGATGATGGGTTATATTCCTTAATACCAGTCGTGGGGTGGCGTACTTACTTCCCCAACTCTATAAGCTCCTACTTCACTCCTATGTCGAGCCTAGAAGAAGCTCCTAACATGGGATCACTAGAATTCGCTCATGCATTAAATACAACCATAAAAACCTAGTACACATCGGTTCATGTTTCTTAAGACGTTCAAGTAAGTTACACAATGGAGATCTGCCAGTTTTCTTAAGCATAACATTGAAATCATTCATCCATTACAACTATAAACAAGCAATCAACCTATAATCAACATCTAGGTTTCATTACATCTAAGCAAACACACAAAAGATCTAGCCTAGCATGTTAAAATCAAGACAAGCATAAGATATATTCAAACAACACATAGACATATTGAATGAATTGAAAGGAAACTTATCTCAATTGAACATGAAGGGTTTCAAGGGGTGAAAACCCTTGAAAATACTATTACAAACGAGCTAGGGTTTATTAAGTTCGACCCTAAAATTCTCCTCTTAAGTCACACCCACAATGAATGAAAATTAGAAAAGTTTATATAGATTTCATGAGGTGACGGCGTCAAGAAGAAAGTTCTGACGCCATCATCTCGCCGCCAATAAAATTCTTGGACTGCCTAGATCCAGATCTGACGCCGTCATGTGTATTGCTGCTCTGGGCCATCACCACTTTTACACTTGACGGCCTTGTTCTGACGCCGTCACGTTTTCTCTGGGCCGTCATCATTTTTGCTCCTGACGCTGTCATAAAATTGCTCTTGACGCCGTCAGGTACTGTTCCCAGCAAGGAAAATTAAGACATTGCCATTTTCTTCACTTTTATGCTCCAAAAACGTCCGAAATGCTTCCTTTTCCAGAATTCTCTCCCAAAGTACCTAAAATCACAAAAGAAACGATTTAGGGCAATAATTGATCAAATAAATTCCAATTCCAGCTTAAATGACCCCCTAAAAATAATCATTTTTCGCCTCATCATATACCCTTACACTTGAGATTTGCTTGTCCTCAAGCAAATGCGCTTTTATTCTAGTCAAAATACAAGTTAGGGGTCATTTAACACTAATATAAAAGTAATTACAACAAATAATCATTCCACTAAAGACCAAAGACAAGCACGGAGGTTATACACTAGCACCTCACAAATAGTGTTTAGATACTCACATCTCTCGGGTGTAATAAAGTATATATCACAATATGGAAATGGAAAACATCTCTCACTACCTGTCATAGCAAAATAGATTACCATAGGCTTGGGAAAGGATAAAACCTCCACCACATGGCGTAAGCACCTAGGATAAACTATCAAAGAGGTCTTTTAAAGGGTTATAACGTTAGGTGTAGGGATATGGAATACACGGTTTTGTTGGATATAGGCAGTCTTTACTGGTGGTGAGTTAATAATCTTGGTTAATTACATGTACAATATGGCGTTGCTAAGCCAAGACTAGACTCGACTTAAGCTAATAAATCAAAAATAACAAAAACATAAAATAAACATAGAATGAAACGAGATGGTAGTCCGTATGTTTTTTTTTTTTTTTCTCTTTTCTTTTAATATATTTTTTTCTTTTTCTTTTTTTTTGCATACACTCTTACCCTACCATCCAAAATAATACATCATAGGGAATGAACATTCCCCTTACACTTGAATTTTTACATACTTTACAATAAACTAATCTAATGACTCGAATTAAAATAATCAAAACACTTGGGAGTACTTTTAAGATTAACGTACGTATGGGGGTAATAATATGATGTTCTTCCCATTACTCCATAACATAAGTACTTTACCCATGAGTCCCAATCGTCCCAAAACAATATGTACAAGGATATGACTCGACTTAGCAACCATGTAATCAATTAGATAATTAATTAAGGGTTTAACAAATAACAATGCAATAAAGATGAGTGCATACACGGAAGGCTAAGGCAATTTGGGTGTACATTTAAGTGGGTTGTAACAAATTCTTCCTTTAAGTAAGATGCTTAAAGTTAGAAACGAAAAGATAAGCTCAGAGGGGTGTACTAGGGGTTTCATGTACTAAAACTGAGTACAACGCTAAGGTGTGGGAAAAATTAATTGACTTAACTAGCCAAGTAATATGACTTAAATGGTCAAGTAATTATGATACGGGTTTAACACAAGGGTGATCCTAATGCCTCTTATCGTGTAGTAAATCCTACTACAAGAATGTAGTCTCACTAGCGGTCTCGGGATGCATCACTAATGCAAGTTCTAGAATCTAAATGCTACCGGTACACTAATAAGCACTAATAGTAAATGCTTTTCCTATCAAATCTAAAGGCGAACCTCACATATTTGGATGGAAAAATTTTCTGAATGATACGGTTTTGTGCTAGTCATACAATCTCCTATCCATGAGACGCTTGCTGTGGCTAAAGTTTCACTCCTAAATGTTGTAAAAAATTTAAATTTAGCGCTAAAATTACACTAACAAGTATTTCTCATAGTTTTATTACACACCTACCATCAAACAAACAAACTCAAGTGCAAGTTTATCTATAAGGTATCATCATTTACCCTCCCCTTACACTTAGGATGAACATTGTCCCCAATGTTCAATTAAAGAATGTAAAAGTAAAACAGGCAAAAGAATGAAATCAAATACTCCCTTGATTCGCTCGGTATGGATAGTGTGGTAACAAGGTTAGATCTTCCTCCAAGAAAATGAACAATCAAAGCTTCCTTTCCAGAAGGTAAATCATCTTCTTGTCATACATAACCTATTAAACCTTAGAAAACAAACAAGGCAACCTCGTGTAAAATTGGCGGCAATCTATATACGCTAATAAATCCTAGAAAACAAAGTAAGATATAATGCTTGTGGAATGAATGTTTGCAGATTTCCTGGAGATTATAAAACTAAAGATTCAACAAAAACTTTAAGACTCTGTTAGAAAAACAAAACTGGCAAAATTTCCAGATTTTTACACGTGACGCCGTCAGGAATTTCTTCCTGACGCCATCAGAAGTGACTTGCAGAAATCTTTATGTTAAGTTTCCGGAAAATTTCTGGAAAAACTTTGTCCTACTTCCTGAAAAATCCTGCAAAACATCATTATGACTCGATACAAGCATTTGACTCTAACAAATATGAATATACATGTTCATTTAATATTGTGGAGAATCATGATTGGTTTTGTTTCTTAAAAACATATTTGGGGTTTCCCCTTACACTTATCGTTTGCGAAATACTTTTGGATGAAGTTAAGACAAAGCCAAACAAAAAAATAAAGTATTTTCACTATTTGAATTTGAAACATGATCTACCAACAATAAAAATAAAGCATGCATACAGAAACAAATAACAATCAAACAAAATTAAAAATCACGCAAATCATGGGTTGCCTCCCAAGAAGCGCTTTTCTTTATTTACGAGTCTTGTAGCTAGACTCAAGGTCATGGGTTACGTTTTCCTTTCCCACTTTTGTGTTGACTCAAAACATCTAACCCAATTCTCATCACGCTTGTACTCAGGGCCTAGATTCATGCAACCTGAATAGTATGTTCGCCTCCTCTCACAATAAACATCATCATCAATTCCTTCTTCCTTAACCTCATAAGGTCGAATCTCATCAATTTGTAAATTATTGATGCCCTTTAATTCTTCCTTCATGTGAGGCATCACAAAAGTAACCTTTTCTACCCCATCAGTAAACTGAACTATTCCCTTCTCATGATCACAATACATCTTAGTCTTCTCAACAAAAGGTTGCCCTAGAACCATTTCTCCTAGGTGTGGATCTATAATGCCTCTAACATCTTCTAGGATTACAAAGTCGCATTGATAAGTAAAATTTCCTATAAAGATGTGTACCCCTTTAACTCTCCTGACGAAATTACATAGTCTATTTGAGTTGTAGGGATCTTTTCTAAGGTTTAACCTTTCATTCATTATCCAGTTGTAGTAGAGCCTAGACATAATATTCATGGGTGCTTTTAAGTCAATGTATGTATGCTCTCTAGACATGTACCCAATCATGCAAGGAATTTTTATGTTCCTAAAGTTATGCCTCCTAATCCATGGTATCTTTCTATATTTCGAGGGGCAAGGGTGTTGTAAAAGAAATCTATGGTAACTCAATTCATCAGGGGTTGGTGCGAAGTCCGTAAACTCAATTTTCATTTGGAGAGGCTTAATAAATTCCTTAAATGTGTTAACTTCTCTCTTTTTTCTTTTATGCGCTATAAGCCTCTTGCTAACTTCTACACGGTGATTCTCTAAATCCATAAAGACCAACTTAATATGAACAAAGACACAAAGATATAAGATAGACTAAAGAAAATCTAAAAACAAAAATAAAATCTTACTAGAAAGGAATCTAGCAAGTAGACTAATAAAAAGAAATTCTAACCTAGACAATAACTATTCCCCGGCAGCGGCGCCGAAAACTTGATGCGTGGGAATTGCACCAGGCTTTACCTCTCGAGGGATCTCGAGAAGCTTACAACCCCCACCAGGCAGTGTACCTGATCGTTGTAGTATGGTATAGTGACAAGTACCGGGGGATTGATCGTTCAACTCAGGAATAGTGTCGCTAGGATTAGAAAGCCTAAAAACTAGGTCTAGAGATGAGGGATGATTATTTTTGTATTTTTATATTTTATGGAAAGCAAGTAAAATCTCGGGTTTTGGAAGAGTGGGCGGAATTAGTTGCTAGTCAACTAACACAATAACTAAAATGCAATCAAAATAAAATAACAGAAATGTAAACAAAGCTAATTAAACTAATATGGTGTGAACAGTAATTCGGAGAATTGTGTTTACATAGATTTCACTACTCCCTAGATATCTTTTACAGGTTAATTGTTTGTTACAGTTGCGTGGATGACGGGTTATATTCCTTAATACCAGTCGTGGGGTGGCGTACTTACTTCCCCAAATCTATAAGCTCCTACTTCACTCGTATGTCGAGCCTGCAAGAAGCTCCTAACATGGGATCACTAGAATTTGCTCATGCATTAAATATAACCATAAAAACCTAGTACACATCGGTTCATGTTTCTTAAGACGTTCAAGCAAGTTACACAATGGAGATCTGCCAGTTTTCTTAAGCCTAACATTCAAATCATTCATCCATTACAACTATAAACAAGCAATCAACCTATAATCAACATCTAGGTTTCATTACATCTAAGCAAACACACAAAAGATCTAGCCTAGCATGTTAAAATCAAGAAAAGCGTAAGATATATTTAAACAACACATAGACATATTGAATGAATTGAAAGGAAACTTATCTCAATTGAACATGAAGGGTTTCAAGGGGTGAAAACCCTTGAAAATACTGTTACAAACGAGCTAGGGTTTATTAAGTTCGACCCTAAAATTCTCCTCTTAAGTTCCACCCACAATGAATGAAAATTAGAAAAGTATATATAGATTTCATGAGGTGACGGCGTCAAGAAGAAAGTTCTGACGCCGTCATCTCGTCGCCAATAAAATTCTCGGACTGCCTAGATCCAGATCTGACGCCGTCATGTGTATTGCTGCTCTCGGCCATCACCACTTTTACTCTTGACGGCCTTGTTCTGACGCCGTCACGTTTTCTCTGGGCCGTCATCATTTTTGCTCCTGACGCTGTCATAAAATTGCTCTTGACGCCGTCAGGTACTGTTCCCAGTAAGGAAAATTATGACTTTGCCATTTTCTTCACTTTTATGCTCCAAAAACGTCCGAAATGCTTCATTTTCCAGAATTCTCTCCCAAGGTACCTAAAATCACAAAAGGAACGATTTAGGGCAATAATTAATCAAATAAATTCCAATTCCGGCTTAAATGACACCCTAAAAACGGATCATTTTTCGCCTCATCAGCAACCTTTTCTATAGATATGTTTCCTGTTTGTACATTATCCCTAAGGAAGTGGTGGCGTATTTCTATATGTTTAGTCCTAGAGTGTTGAACCGGATTTTTGCTTAAGTCTATCGCACCTAATAGGAACATTTTCTAACCTAATGCCATAGTCTATGAGAGCTTGGTTCATCCATAGTGCTTGTTGACATGCCTTTCCAGCGCTTACATATTCGGCTTCGGTGGTAGAAATAGCAAGAGCGATTTGCTTCTTTGAAAACCAAGATGTTAGACAACATCCCATAAAAGTGCAAATACCGCTAGTGCTCTTTCTATCTACGTAGTCTCCCGCATGATCCGAATCCGCATTAACGATGGTTTCTATGCCAGATCCTTTAGGATACCATAATCCTAAGTGTATAGTGCCTTTAATGTATCGGAAGATACGCTTAAACACTTCTAGGAGAGAGGTTTTGGGATCCTCTTGAAAGCGGGCACAAAGGCAGACACTAAACATGATATCGGGGCTACTTGCCGTTAAGTATAGTAAACTACCTATGATTCCTCTATACTTAGTGTTATATACGGACTCGCCTTCATCATCCTTTGTGAGTTTCATTTCCGTAGACATGGGAGTTTTCATGGGTTTTGAGTCTTCTAGGCCAAATTTCTTAAGCATTTTGATGAGTGCTCAAATACTCATCATTTTTTGTCAAATCTGAACTGCAAAACATACAAAAACACTCAGTAATGCATCAAAATACTAAAAATATTTCAAAATTGTGTTTTATATGTTTCAGATGCAAAATGAGTAAAAACAGATGAAAAACGTACAAAGTTTGCATAATTGGCAGTTTCAGTCCCCCAACTTTCAAAAATTGACAAAAAATAGTCTTTAGGCATTTATTTTGTAAGAAAAGTCAATAAAGGTCCTTGGAAAATCAAAATTTGTCAAAAATGGTCCTTGGATGAAAAGTTTTGAAAATTTACATTTTGGTCCCTCATGTTTGGATTTTGGCATAATTGGTCCCCGGGTGTTTTATTTTGGAAAATATTAATTTTGGTCCTTGTAATATTCAAACTTGTCAATTAAGGTCCTTGTGAGTACTTTGAAAAAATTACATTTCAGGTCCTTTAAATTTCAGAATGTTACATAATTAGTCCTTGTGATTTGCAATAACCAAACGGACCCTTGTGTTATATAAGCCCAAAAACCAAATAAACCTGATCCAAACACACAACCTGATCCACTCCAAGCCCAACCAAAAGCCCAATCCCTTTTAATATTACCCTGGGTCAAACCCCCACACTTGCACTGTTCATCGCCCCTAACCTCACCCAAATTACCAGGGTACTTGTCCCCCCCCCCCACTCCTCTCCTTTTTCACCAACTCCACCTCCAACACTCCTCCTCCATTAATTCAACACACTTTCATTTATTATCTCCCAACAACCACACCTAATCTACTCAATCCTGCCAAATGTAATTTTCCTGCCAAACCATTTTAAACGGCCATGATCACTTTTAGCCATCCAACGGCTCTGAAAAGGAGTGGGAAAAACAGTGGAATGTCCCAGGACTTATATAAATGAAGAAAAAAAGGAGAAAGAAGAAGTATGTAGGAGTAGTGTAACTTTAGGATACGTATTAGTGTAATTTAGTTTCTTAGTTGTAATCTTCATTTAAATAAAGTTGTAATTAGTTATTTTGATCTAATGTAAACTTTCTTAACACTTAACTTCAAGTATTGTTGTTAAAAATCTGAATTTTCAGTTTTCATTTGAAATCCCATTTAGTTTCTATATTGTTTAAAGTTGTCAATTAATGATCCAACATGTTCATTTAAGCTCACTTAAAAGTTTTTTAAGGCTTTCAAATCAGTTAAATAAGTTCTTAGTCAAAAATCTGAAATAAGCAAAAATTACTAAAAATCTATGAAAAACCAAAAATCACTGTGGAAGGAAAGAAGCAAAGGAAACAGGTTGGAATCAAGGTTGTTTGTGGTCTAGTAGCCTCAGGGGAGGTATAGGTTAGTTTGGTTCTTGGCTCAGTGTCCATTCCTTGGATTCAACTATAAGCTATCATACTTATCTTTGCATTTACTTGTATTTGTTGTGTTTGTTGTGTTCTTGTTGCTTATTCAGCTTCCATTCACCCTAAATCATTTGTGTTAAGCTTTTAATCCACCCCTGGTAGTCTTAGATTCTCAAAGTAGTGTATTAGGTTAGTTTAAAGGGTGTTTGGTTCAAGACTTGTCACTGAGTTTCAGTGAGAGTTGATTACTTCTCTTGGTTCATACATGTTCCTGTAGGTTGTAATAGGTTATATACAACATAAAATCAGTGTGCTATTTGGAAAAAAGTCAAAATTCTCAATAATCTTGCATATCTGTTAACTGTTAGGGAATTGGAGTCCAAGATCTCCCATATTAGTTCACAAGTGTATTTCATAGCTTGTTTCAGGTCCATTATAGCTTAATACAACTTATTTAATCAGTAGGAATGATTTCTAGTTCATAAAAGTCAAAATATGTAATTTAGATAAAATAAGTCAAATTACCCCTTTGTGCAGAATTGCAAATCTTGCAAGAATCTTAGGGATTTTTGTATTGAGATTCAGGCTTTGAAACTTCTTGTGTGTAAAATATACCAGCTTAACTATTGATTCCCATCCTCACTTCATTTTTAGGAATTTTTCTGTGAGCCCTACACCCTGCCAAACTCACCTACAGGGGGAGTCACCTCCCCTGCACACAGACCATGATCAAACAGACCCTTTTCAATGCCTTATTTCCTGTTCAATTGTGGGTCCCACAATGAGCTTATTGGCTTTTTAAGAAACCAATAAGCTCATCTTCAAGGTCCTTGTCTTACTTTTGGGTTTTGAGCTCAATAGCTAGGGCTGCAACCCCTCTTTCTTTTGTCTACTTCCATACCCATGCTGAGATCTCAGTTTTTAAGCCAATCTTCCATGCCCTCCCCTAGGTGCATTAGTGGGCCCCATCCTGTGAAAATTAGCTTTTTGGAAAGCTAATAAGCCCAGCTTATTGGTTCCACCTTAAGCTTGGGCTTCCAATCTATCTTGTGGGCCCCACTAAGCCTTGTACTTGGCCATTTGGCCTGAGTCAACTGTGGTACTTTTTGGTTTTGGCTTATTGCTTATCACAACTTATTACTTGTCCCTTTTTCTTTCATTCTGCTTATTTCAAGTTTCATTAAGTTTGTATTAGCTTACTTTTTCCTCTGTGGTGCTTGTGGTAGCTTATGCAAGCTTTTCCTTAGCTAGTTTAACCAAAAAGTCAAACTGCCAAGGGAATAAGCACTCAAAGTGCTTATCTTTCAGTTCCAAATAAGTTGTTTCTATAAAAGTTTTCTATTTTTAGTATTTAAATAGTATTATAAAAGGAAAAGCCAGAAAAACCAAATTTAATTATAAGTGATAGTTTCTATTTAATGTAATTTAACTTTTTATTTTCCTTTTTAGATTTTTATTAAGTAACTTGCAACTTTATATTTTTCTTAATTTCCTTTTATCTTTAATTACTTTCAGTAATTTTTTCAGATTTTTATATCGTCATTTATTATTTATTAGATTTAATATTAGTTTTATTAATTATTAATTAATAATTAAGCATTAAATAGCAAAATTAGATTTTATAAAGTAAACCCTAGTTTTTATATTTTTCCTAGCTTTTATAAGTTATAAAATAATTCTAGGAATTTTTCCAGAATTTTTACTGTTCATCTTCTAGTTTTTATAATTTAAATAGTTTAATTAGTAATTAATTAATATTTAATATAATAATTAGTAAAATAGTGTAAAAATACATAAAACAAACTTTTTATAATTTTTTAGGAATGGTTAATTAGATTTATAAATTTTTCTATAATTTTCCAGTCACTTTTAGTATTATTAGTAAATTAAAAATAGTTTAAATAGCTTAATTAATTAAATTAGTAATTAATTAATATAAAATCCAAAAAAAGACAAAAAGACATATTTTTAAATTTAAAATTTGTTTTTAGTTATTTTATAATTTTAGAAATTTAAGTTTCATTTTTCTAGTATTAAATTAATATTATATTGTATTTAAGTATTTTAAATATTAATAATTTGTATTAAATAGTATTTAATTAATATTAAATGAGTAATTAGTGTAAAAATTCATTTTCTTTTTCTAAAAATTTTCTTTTATCCATAAGTTTGTAAAAAAGTCATTTTCACCCCCTGTGGGTTTTCAGATTTCAGTTTTTACTTTTTATTTTGTACGTTCGCGTAAATTTAAACTGAACGTACACGTTTTTAGGTTTAAAACGTTTCTAGTTTTTTCCAAACTTCCAGTCTTGTTCATATAGCTTATTTATGCTATTTCCTTGTAGATTCCTTAGTTTAATCAATCACAAACCCCTTTTTGTCCATATTCACCCGATCACAAACCCGTTTGATAACAATTCGCACCTCGTCGGGACATAACGACCCGGGGAAACACTATATTCCGTGGAGCATTGACTCTTAGGCAGTTTGACCTTGTTGACCATCACCTGGTCAATTTAGGTTGACCGTTTGGAGCCAATCAAATTTTTGGCGCCGCTGCCGGGGAGGTTGTGTGCGTATCCAAACGTATTTGAAGATTAGTGATCTTTGGATATTCATTCCTTTGTATATTTACCATCCTTTGTTCATATTTTCTTATTATAAAAACAAAAGTGTTCCCGAAAACATTTTAAAATCAATTTTAAACGAACACAAAAAATCCAAAAAGATTTTCCTTCTTATTTGTATATAAAATTTATTTCCAAAAACCTAAAAATATTCGTCTTTACCCTCCTACCCTTTTGATTCTTCATTCCTTATCCTCCCAAACCTTTGGATTCTTTCTATGTCTCATCCACACCTTCTGATTTGCCAGTGGTGTGTTAGTTCTTATAATGGTGGTAATTGCCCCGGTTGTGGCATGGTAGAGTCAGGAAACGGGTTTGTCTATACCCAAGATCCCTATTCCTACCATGACACGACTGATTTATTCCATCAGCTACCACACCATGAGACTCAGTAGTTTTACTGTTGTGAGTACTATGGTGGTTTACACTACAGTTCTGATTGTCAATCGGGAAACACGCTTGTCTATGAGTAGTTTCCTGATAACAATTATGACTCTAGCACATACGACTCACAGCCACATCAGTTTTACTGTTGTGATTACTGTGGAGGTCCACACTTCAACTCCGATTGTCAAACAAGGAGTCCATTTCCTTGTAATAATTTTGACACATCGTATTATGACAAACCTCCACCTCAGCCAATTCCTCAAAGTCTTCTTCTTGATCTTTTGGATTTAGTGAAAGATTTGAAAGGAATTACACATACCCCAGATAATCCAAACCAAAAATCGATGGAAGAATTGTTAGCTGAAGAACAGGCTGCTAAAATATATTCCCAAGATGCCTATGAAAGATCTATTAGGGAATCAATTGAAAAAGAAAAAGCAGCCAGATCTAGCTCTCGATTTCGTTTCATTCCTGATGACAGTGATGATGAAGATACCCTTGATATCCTTGGATTTTATAAAGATTCATCAGGTTCATCAGATGAAATTCCATTAGTTGAGATTCCATCTCACCCTACTGTTATCACACCCGAGGTTCCCACTCACTCTCTGAGCATGGGGGACGAGCATCTTGACAATGTTCCTAATAAGGAATCGGACGAATTCATAAAGTCTAGTGTTGAGAACCTTGTCCCAATCCCAGGAGAGTCACAGGGAATTCTTGATCATTTGTGTGATATTCCTCCTCCTCTTGTCTTCCCAACTGATCATGTTGAGATGTTCTCCGATTCTACTAATGATGACGATTCGTTATCTTGTAGAGACATCGTTTTTATGGAAGAATTACGTTCTAAGCTAGTTAGCTTAGAAGAAGAGAATGATGAGATTGACACTAAAATCAAAGATGAAGCACTTCGTGCAACATTATTGAATGTCGATCTCCTCATTACTAAAATCGAGGCTTTCAATATGAAACCTATTTCATCTCCTATCCCCATTAAGGATAGTGGCATTTTCTCCGATGATCCTATTCCGGAGTTTGAAGCCTTTACTTTTGATCATAAGGGAGAGAAGATTAGTGGCAGTACCACTTTTCATTCTCAAATTTCTCTCCCGAATATGATTTATTCACCTTTGAAGAGTTCTCCGGTGAACTCACTCATATCATATCTCCACCGGAGTATGATAACTTTTAGTTTGATCTAGACGAGGATGATCTTTGTTTTCCGGAGGGAAATATTCTCAACCTTGAGAATTTGCTTGATATCAAAATCCCAACCCTCCCTCCCATAATATGTCTAGATCATACGAGCTTTACTGATGAGATTCATGATATACCAATCATGAATTCTCTTTCTGATGATGATGAGTCAATCTTGATTGTCATCAAGATCTTTCTTCCATTCTTTACCTATCGGGTGACTTCTCCTGTTCTTCACTCCTTTGGGAATGAAGACATTATCTTTGACCCCGGCATCACCGCTTATAGTTTATACTATTTTAAGCCGGGTACTTATCTCATCGGTGTGGAACTTTCACGGGCTTCAAATGTTTGTCCAAACATCTTGAATGAAAGTCCGATGGAGATTGTTTATTCCACATCTTGCTTCCCCAAGAACCAATGAATTCGGGGTCGAGTCAAGCTAGCGACTCGGTAAACAAAAACAGTAGCATGTACTTAGGGTTTTCACCCTAAGTGTGGGGGAGTTACCCCTACTGTGGTTACTTATAAAGTGAAAATACAAATTGGTGTTTCCACATTTAGCTTGTAATGTTGCCCTTTTACGTTCAAAGAGTCGGCATAATAGCCGGGACTTTGAATATTGAGGACAATATTCATTCTAAGTGTGTGTGTGGGGGGGGGGGGGGGGGGGGGTATTCTAGCGAATTTTATCACATTTTACTATCTAGTACCCCCGTTTTTGGCCAAAATTTCAAAAAATTTAAAAATTTTTCACTTGACATTTTGTGGTTATCAGTCCGCCATGTCTAAACGACAAAAGGATTGGCTAATCCAGGAGCAAACGGCTCTTGGTAAAGATATATCAAATCCGTTGATGGCTTGCAATTTTCCCAAAATTGTATGGTATCTCAATTCGCCATATCCTAAAAAGTGAAAGAGTTGGCTAGCCCGCAAGATTATGGCTTGTGGTAAAGGCAGTGGAAAAACAATAATTGGTAATCAGCTCACCAAGATGTTGACTATGTCCATCAAGAGTTGGCTAGTCCAGAAGCAAACGGCTTTTGGTAAAGACAAATCAAATCCGTTTACAGCTGGTGGTTTGCTCAAAATCACATGGTTATCAGGTGGACCATAGTTCTTACTTGAACTGAAACATTTGGCTACTCCAGAAGTAATGGCTTTTGGTAAAGAGTTTCAAATCCATTAAATTTTCAAAACAGTTTATTGCTAGGGACTAGCAATATTTTAGTGTGGGGGATTGATGAGTGCTCAAACACTCATCATTTTTGGTCAAATCTGAACTGCAAAACATACAAAAACACTCAGTAATGCATCAAAATACTAAAAATATTTGAAACTTGTGTTTTATATGTTTCAGATGCAAAATGAGAAAAAACATATGAAAAACGTACAAAGTTTGCATAATTGGCAGTTTCAGTCCCCTAACTTTCAAAAATTGACAAAAACAGTCCCTAGGCATTTATTTTTTAAGAAAAGTCAATAAAGGTCCTTAGAAAATCAAAATTTGTCAAAAATGGTCCTTGGATGAAAAGTTTTGAAAATTTACATTTTGGTCCCTCATGTTTGGATTTTAGCATAATTGGTCCCCGGGTGTTTTATTTTGGAAAATATTAATTTTGGTCCTTGTAATATTCAAACTTGTCAATTAAGGTCCTTGTGAGTACTTTGAAAAAATTACATTTCAGGTCCTTTAAATTTCAGAATGTTACATAATTGGTCCTTGTGATTTGCAATAACCAAACGGACCCTTGTGTTATATAAGCCCAAAAACCAAATAAACCTGATCCAAACACACAACCTGATCCACCCCAAGCCCAACCAAAAGCCCAATCCCTTTTAATATTACCCTGGGTCAAACCGGTCAAACCCCCACACTTGCACTGTTCATCACCCCTAACCTCACCCTAATTACCAGGGTACTTGTCCCCCCCCCCCCCCCACCTCTCCTTTTTCACCAACTCCACCTCCATTAATACAACACACTTTCATTTATTATCTCCCAACAACCACACCTAATCCACTCAATCCTGCCAAATGTAATTTTCCCGCCAAACCATTTTAAACGGCCATGATCACTTTTAGCCATCCAACGGCTCTGAAAAGGAGTGGGAAAAGTAGTGGAATGTCCCAGGACTTATATAAATGAAGAAAAAAAGGAGAAAGAAGAAGTATGTAGGAGTAGTGTAACTTTAGGATACGTATTAGTGTAATTTAGTTTCTTAGTTGTAATTTTCATTTAAATAAAGTTGTAATCAGTTATTTGGATATAATGTAAACTTTCTTAACACTTAACTTCAAGTATTGTTGTTTAAAATCTGAATTTTCAGTTTTCATTTGAAATCCCATTTAGTTTCTATATTGTTTAAAGTTGTCAATTAATGATCCAACATGTTCATTTAAGCTCACTTAAAAGTTTTTTAAGGCTTTCAAATCAGTTAAAGTTCTTAATCAAAAATCTGAAATAAGCAAAAATTACTAAAAATCTATGAAAAACCAAAAATCACTGTGGAAGGAAAGAAGCAAAGGAAACAGGTTGGAATCAAGGTTCTTTGTGGTCTAGTAGCCTCAGGAGAGGTATAGGTTAGTTTGGTTCTTGGCTCAGTGTCCATTCCTTGGATTCAACTATAAGCTATCATACTTATCTTTGCATTTACTTTTATTTGTTGTGTTTGCTGTGTTCTTGTTGCTTATTCAGCTTCCATTCACCCTAAATCATTTGTGTTAAGCTTTTAATCCACCCCTGGTAGTCTTAGATTCTCAAAGTAGCGTATTAGGTTAGTTTAAGGGGTGTTTGGTTCAAGACTTGTCACTGAGTTTCAGTGAGAGTTGATTACTTCTCTTGGTTCATACATGTTCCTGTAGGTTGTAATAGGTTATATACAACATAAAATCAGTGTGCTATTTGGAAAAAAGTCAAAATTCTCAATAATCTTGCATATCTGTTAACTGTTAGGGAATTGGAGTCCAAGATCTCCCATATTAGTTCACAAGTGTATTTCATAGCTTGTTTCAAGTCCATTATAGCTTAATACAACTTATTTAATCAGTAGAAATGATTTCTAGTTCATAAAAGTCAAAATATGTAATTTAGATAAAATAAGTCAAATTACCCCTTTGTGCAGAATTGCAAATCTTGCAAGAATTTAAGGGATTTTTGTATTGAGATTCAGGCTTTGAAACTTCTTGTGTGTAAAATATACCAGCTTAACTATTGATTCCCATCCTCACTTCATTTTTAGGAATTTTTCTGTGAGCCCTACACCCTGCCAAACTCACCTACAGGGGGAGTCACCTCCCCAGCACACAGACCATGATCAAACAGACCCTTTTCAATGCCTTATTTCCTGTTCAATTTTGGGTCCCACAATGAGCTTATTGGCTTTTTAAGAAGCCAATAAGCTCATCTTCAAGGTCCTTATCTTACTTTTGGGTTTTGAGCTCAATAGCTAGGGCTGCAACCCCTCTTTGTTTTGTCCACTTCCATACCCATGCTGAGATCTCAGTTTTTAAGCCAATCTTCCATGCCCTCCCCTAGGTGCATTAGTGGGCCCCATCCTGTGAAATTTAGCTTTTTGGAAAGCTAATAAGCCCAGCTTATTGGTTCCACCTTAAGCTTGGGCTTCCAATCTATCCTGTGGGCCCCACTAAGCCTTGTACTTGGCCATTTCGCCTGAGTCAACTGTGGTGCTTTTTGGTTTTGGCTAATTGCTTATCACAGCTTATTAATTGTCCCTTTTTCTTTCATTCTGCTTATTTCAAGTTTCATTAAGTTTGTATTAGCTTACTTTTTCCTCTGTGGTGCTTGTGGTAGCTTATGCAAGCTTTTCCTTAGCTAGTTTGACCAAAATGTCAAACTGCCAAGGGAATAAGCACTCAAAGTGCTTATCTTTCAGTTCCAAATAAGTTGTTTTTATAAAAGTTTTCTATTTTTAGTAATTAAATAATATTATAAAACAAAAAGCCAGAAAAACCAAATTTAATTATAAGTGATAGTTTCTATTTAATGTAATTTAACTTTTTAATTTTCCTTTTTAGATTTTTATTAAGTAACTTGCAATTTTATATTTTTCTTAATTTCCTTTTATCTTTAAGTACTTTCAGTAATTTTTTCAGATTTAATATAAGTTTTATTAAATTATTAATTATTAGATTTAATATAAGTTTTATTAATTATTAATTAATAATTAAGCATTAAATAGCAAAATTAGATTTTATAAAGTAAACCCTAGTTTTTATATTTTTCCTAGCTTTTATAAGTTATAAAATAATTTTAGGAATTTTTCTAGATTTTTACTGTTCATCTTCTAGTTTTTATAATTTAAATAGTTTAATTAGTAATTAATTAATATTTAATATAATAATTAGTAAAATAGTGTAAAAATATATAAAACAAACTTTTTATAACTTTTTAGGATTTCTGTGATGGTTAATTAGATTTAAAAATTTTCCTATAATTTTCCAGTCACTTTTAGTATTATTAGTAATTTAAAAATAGTTTAAATAGTTTAATTAATTAAATTAGTAATTAATTAATATAAAATCCAAAAAAAGACAAAAAGAAATATTTTTAATTTTAAAATTTGTTTTTAGTTATTTTATAATTTTAGAAATTTGAGTTTCATTTTTCTAGTATTAAATTAATATTATATTGTATTTAAGTATTTTAAATATTAGTAATTTGTATTAAATAGTATTTAATTAATATTAAATGAGTAATTAGTGTAAAAATTCATTTTATTTTTATAAAAATTTTCTTTTATCCTAAAGTTTGTAAAAAAGTCATTTTCACCCCCTGTGGGTTTTCAGATTTCAGTTTTTACTTTTTTATTTTGTACGTTCGCGTAAATTTAAACTGAACGTACACGTTTTTAGGTTTAAAACGTTTCTGGTTTTTCCAAACTTCCAGTCATGTTCATATAGCTTATTTAAGCTATTTCCTTGTAGATTCCTTAGTTTAATCAATCAAAAACCCCTTTCTGTCCATATTCACCCGATCACAAACCCGTTTGATAACAATTCACACCTCGTCGGGACATAACGACCCGGGGAAACACTATATTCCGCGGAGCATTGACTCTTAGGCATTTTGACCTTGTTGACCATCACCTGGTCAATTTAGGTTAACCGTTTGGAGCCAATCACATTTCCTTAATGTACTTAGATTGGTTAAAGCATATTTCATCTTCTAATTGTTTTATTTGTAATCCTAGGAAAAAGTTTAGTTCACCCATCATACTCATCTCAAACTCATCATGCATGATTTTGGCAAATTCATCACACATTTCTTGACAAGTCGATCCAAGCAGAATGTAGTCAACATATATTTGAAGAATGATGAGATTTGGGTCTTTCTTTTTAGTGAAAAGAGTGTTATCTACCATTATGATGGAATAATTATGTTTAATAAGGAAAACCTTTCATCGATCATACCAAGCTTTGGGAGCTTGTTTGAGTCCATACAAAGCTTTCTTTAACTTATAAACATAATCAGGTTTTGCGAAGTTAATGAATCCTGGAGGTTGTGCCACATAAACCTCCTCATTGATAAAACCGTTAAGGAATGCACTTTTCACGTCCATTTGGAATAACTTAAAGTCTAGGGCGCATGCATAGGCAAGTAATATCCTAATAGATTCTAGTCTAGCTACGGGGGCATAAGTTTTGTCATAATCAATTCCTTCTTGTTGATTATAACCTTGGGCAACTAACCTAGCTTTATTCCTAGTTACTATTCCATTTTCATCTAACTTATTCCTATATACCCATTTAGTTCCTATGATGGTCATATTCATTGGATTTGGGACTAACTCCCAAACATCATTTGCCTTAAATTGATTTAATTCTTCTTGCATAGCTATAACCCAACTTTCATCTTTTAATGCCTCATTAATATTCTTAGGTTCTATTGCTGAGAGGAAACAAAAGAAGTTATTTTTATCTTGGGCTTGTGACCTAAGGGTTCTTTGATTAAGATGTCCTATTATATTATCTAATGGATGTGATCTAGATTCTTTAATATTTACAATTTCATTATTTCCTAAGTCAATGTCTTCATTATCATTTCCTATGGGTTTTGTTTTACTAACCTCAATAGCTTCATCTTCGACTAAGTCATCATCTTCTAAAGGTAATGTTTTAGGAGGTGGTGGTGTTTCATCAAATGTTACATTTAGTGATTATTCTACTTTCATAGAGTGTTTGTTAAGTATTATATATGCTTTACTATTTTGTGAGTACCCTAAAAATATTCCTTCATATGATTTTGGATCAAACTTAGTGAGTTAATCTTTAGTGTTTAAAATATAACATTTACTTCCAAATACCCTAAATTAGCTTAAGTTTGGTTTTCTACCTCTTAGTAACTCATAAGGAGTTTTTCCTAGAATTCTCCTAATTGATACCCTATTAATAATGTATGTTGATGTATCTACAACATGACACCAAAATTTTTGTTGGATGGATTGTTCATTTAACATTTTTCTACTCATTTCTTGTAGTGACCTATTTTTTCTTTCCACTACGCCATTTGATTGAGGAGTACGAGGAGCGGAGAAATTGTGAGATATTCCATTTAAATCACAATATTTTCCGAATTGTACTTCTTTGTCAAATTCCCTACCATGGTCCGTCCTAATGGCTACTATTGTGCATCCTAATTTATTTTGAATCATTTTACTAAACATTTCGAATTTTTCAAAGGTTTGGGTTTTGTCACTTAAAAACCTAGTCCACGTGTATCGTGAATAGTCATCTACTATTACTAAGGTATATTTGTTTCCTCCATAGCTCCGCACAGCGGATGAACCAAAAAGATCCATATGTAATAATTCTAGGCACCTAGTAGTGGATACTATATTCTTAGCTTTGTGACTAGCATGAACTTGTTTTCCAATTTTACATGCATCACAAAAATGCTTGTCATATTTTAGGTTAGGCAAGTTTCTAACTAGTTCTTTAGAGGCCAAAGATTGTATTTGTTGCATGTTTGCATGTCCTAATCTCCTATGCCACAATGTGGAGTTTTCGTCTAGGGTTGTTAGGCATATCCTATCTTCAGGTTTGTTTCCTAGTTTCATAACATATATGCCTCCTTTCCTAATTCCTCTACCTATAATCTTTCCATTCTTAAGTATTTCGCTATCCTCTTCGGTAAAGGTAACTCTACATTTATTATCACATATTTGGTCTATACTAAGTAAGTTATATGTTAAATTATCTACATGCTCAACATTTTCAATAGTAAGTGAGTCTTGAGAAATCGTACCTTTGCCAATGATTTTTCCACGCAAGTCACTACCGAAAATAACGTTACCTCCATTGTATGCCTTATACGTAGAAAATAGCTTGTGGTTCCCCGTCATGTGCCTCGAACATCCGCTATCCTTGATCCATTCGTCAGGCTCCAAGTGAATTCCTAAACATATTTCGTCGGTTGCTTTTGCCACAAAACATTTTTCGTCTCTTGGTTTTTCCACTTCTTCTTTGTCACTATCACTCCATGTTCCACTAACAAAGTTGCCTTGATTTTCACAACCCGGCGGCTTTAGACATTCACCAATGAGATGATTTGGACTTCCACATCTAAAGCTCTTTCTTTTCCCGTAGTTATCACTTCTATTTCTTTGGAACGGTTTTCTTTCATCTCGTGGTGATCTAGTGAATCTTCCTCGTCTTTTTAAGAATTTCTTGAATTCTCTTACGGCCATTGCATATTCTTCGTCTTCACTCTCGTCACTTGAGTCATCATCGTCATTAGGTTCTTTTTTGGCTTTTAGAGCAATGGATTTGGTTTGTTCTTTCTTGACTTTGACCGTTTCCGAATCTCTTATTATAATTTCTTCGTGGACCTTAAAGTTGCTAATAAGTTCATCAAGTGATAACGTCATCAAATTCTTTGATTCTTCAATTGCCGTGACCTTAGCTCGCTATTTTGGATGCAATGCCCTAAAAAATTTTCTAACATAATTTTTACTAGAAAATGTCTCATCAAGTGATTTTAAACTTGTGATAATAGTGTTAAATTTAGCAAAAGCATTATCAATTGATTCCTCTTCTGGAATAGTAAATTGTTCATATTGTTGTACAAGAAGATCTATTTTATTATCTTTGACTTGACTATTACCTTGGTGAGTAATAAGTAGTGATTCCCAAATTTCTTTGGCGGTTTTACACATAAAAATTCTTTCATATTCTTTACGTGGTAACGCATTATAAATTACCATTTTAGCTTCATTATTTTTAGCTAGTTTCTTTTTCAAATCATCATTTTGTTTTTCAAAAGGTACAATTTCATCCTTTTTAGTTTCCGGATTTTGTTGAGTGGGAGGAAAATCACCAAAGGTAATAACATGCCAAAGATCAAGATCTTTAGATTTCACATAAGTTTCGAATCTATTTTTCCAATATAAAAATCCATCACTTTCAAATAGTAGTGGTCTTTGCATAGATTGCCCTTCTAAATATTTTTCAGATTTCATAGATCATTACAAGTTTTAAAATACAATATATTTTTAAAAAATCTTGCTAAACCTGGCTCTGATACCAATTGTGGAAAACTAGAAGGGGATTGAATAGTTTTACGTCTTTTTAATTTGTTATAAAAGATTGTTTGAGTGTTTTCTTTATTTTCAAAAATTTAGATTCGATAATATGTGATCTCAAGTCTTGTACAATATGAACAACAATAAATATGTACGATATAGCAATAATAATGTAACTAAAGAAATAAATGAGAGATGGAAAGATCGAACCGCGAGACAAGAGATTTATAGTGGTTCGGCTACAAGGATACCTTCCTTGCCCTACTCCACTCCCCGAGCACCTAACTCGAGAGTTTTCTTCACTATGTCAACAAGCTCCCTTATGGCGGAGAAAACTTTACACACCAATGTACACACCACAACTTCGTCACAACTAGATCACACCTTATACACAACTACTTCACACCTATCTATCTTCACACCTATCTATCTTCCCATCAATCTTCTTCACAACTATATTCTTCACAACTATCTACTTCCCAACAATCTTCTTCACACCTATTTTCTTCACAACTATCTACTCTCCAACTATCTACTTCACAACAATTTTCTAAACAATCACTTTATCTACACACTAAGCTAATCTATCTTCTACCAAATATTCACAACAAATAACACAAAGAAATATGTGTAATGAATGATGCTCTAACAACTTGGATGTGGAGCTCACAACAAGTTGTAATACATCTTGTCTTGGAGGATAGAAGTATTCTTCTCTTGCACTTTGGGAGGTTGATGTTTGGATCACTTTGAAACAAATATTTATAAATGTATGATCAAAGGATTAAGAGAATAGAAATGGAGATCAAGAACAGAAAGTTTAGGAGTGCAAAAGGTGAGAAAAATCTGTGGAATGAACCAGTATTTATAGGGGACAAAATTACTGTTATGGTGCGTGGCCGGTCCCCTTAATTAGGGGTCGGTCCCCTTAATGATTAAGGGGGCCGTCTTATGAATAAAGGGGGCCGCCCCTCCAGAACGTTGGAATTGTTTGTCCTTTAGTGGGGAAGGTTTTTTTGGATAAAATTTGCCATTTTTTGTTGAAAATTTGAAATCATATATTTATAATGAATTAAACATATTCTTTTAATTCCAAAAATGATTTTTTAAAAGTTATAAAATGTTTATAACATTTTATAAAAGTTCTAGTGACTTAGAAAATTTTTCCTTTGATCATAGATTGCAATAAACACTTTGTTTATTCATACCTTAAGTGATTTGGATGTAAAGAGAATATTAATCACTAAATACTTGTTTACGTCATAAATTTTAGTTCAATGAGTTTATGTTTTGTAATTATCAAAACATATAATGTTTTTAGGCATTATTTATGTCAACAAAACCATTACCATTATCCGTTTGGACATCCATCAACCCGACTCAAAATCTGGACAGCACACTATTGTGACAGAAAACATCTCCCTAACCCCTTATAAACCCTAGTCGACCTCTAATAAATTTCTAGGGTTTCCAGAATTCATTAGCAATATTAATGTGTCTTTAAGATCAATATTAGGGCTTGCATATCAAGATAGTTTTATATGAAGGTGGGTCGATCAAAACAGATTTTCATGGGTCGATATTCACAAGGTTTTAGCATGTTACAATCATGATTTTATGTGACTATTTCATACAATATACAAGTTCAGATTCCACGAGACCATTAACCACTATATTGTCTTGATTATTATTGTTAGTGTAACATGTTTTAACATCAGATTAATGACCATATACATGTCGAGTGGATGAGGAACAAAGAGTGATGAAGAGTTACCTTAGGTAGAAAATAACGAGACCAAAAGGGGAGGGACAAGGACCCATGAATTCAAACACAATGAATCCAAGTCTACACGATCAAAACCAGTTCTAATCCTTCTACTTCCAAGGCTGAACAAAGTGACAAACGGGCTGATTATGGTTTCGGTTAGGAGGGACAAATGGAGGCCGTATGTTTTTGGTTTTAGGGTTTAGTTATGTTTTTTATTTATTTTATTTTATTTTATTTTATTTTATTTGAAGCGTATGTGTGAGTAGCAAAATACACTGGTCCCTCTTATTGTGATGTTGGGTTCGTAAATGGGCCAAAGGCTGAGTGATCATGGGCTAAAGTTAATGTGGGTTATTGTTGTCCATAGATTGCGTATCAAACAAAAAACGGCCCAAAACGATGATCGTGTCGCGTAAAATAATCCTTCGAATTTTATTTTAGGTTTATAGGTATTTTGGATTTAAAATATGCTCAGAATTTTAATTATGAGGTTTTGTTTTAATTTATTTCGATATACGGTATATTCGTTTAGTTATTCTCGGGTTTTATTTTCTAATACGGATTTTAGGTTGTTATAGTTGCCGTTCAAAAGAAGAAAGGAACACATTGGAGGAAGCCTACTACACTCAATTCGATGTATCTTATCCAGGTCCACAGAGGTACAGGGAACAACACCTGGATACTACAAGAGAGACGAAAATCGGTCTTCTTATCAAGAAAAATGTTCATGTCTTGAAGAGACATTGAATAAATTCATGGTAGACTCTGCAAAAAGGCATGATGAAGCAACATTCAGGAATCAAGGGGCTGCAATCAATGCATTACAGAATCAAAATCGGGCAATCGGCTAAGGTTCTTCAAGAAAGGTTTTCAGGAGCTCTACTGAGTACTACCGAAACAAACCTAAGGGAACACATCAAACCAATTTCAATTATGGAGGAACCAACTTTTGATTCATTAATTACCTCTTATACTAATGAATCTAGTATTGTTTCTAGTGTGTTATTGCAGGATGAAAAAGTATTTAAGTTGGATGATGAGGAGGAAGTAAAGGAAAAAAAAGCAACCATCAACAAAAGATGCAGTCGAACCATATCGACCACCTCCGTTCAGGAAACTTATGGAAGGTATGACTGTTGATCAAGAAAATAAGCTTTTAACTTATTTGATGAAGTTGCTAGTTAACATACCAATTGTGGAAGCTCTCCAACAAATGCCTAGCTACACAAGGCATCTGAAGGACTTGTTGAAAAACAAGTCAAGGTTCGAGGAAGCATCAAGGGTGACGATGAATGAAAGATGTTCTGCCGTTTTGAAGAATATGCTTCCATCTAAGGAGAAAGACCAAGGGAGTTTTACTTTACGTTGCTTTATTGGTGATATTTCTTTTGATAATGCTTTAACTGATTTAGAAGTTAGCGTAAGTGTCATGCCATATTCTACTTTCACGAAATTAGGTTTAGGGAAACTTACTCCTAAAATATTAAATGTTGAATTGGATGATAAAACCATTAAGAAAAATAATAGAATAGTGGAAAACGTTTTGGGTAAAATTGATAAATTTGTTTTTCCAGCAGACTTTGCTATCATAGGAAAACCATTTTTGTCTACTGCACGTGCTAAGATAGATGTTTTCAAAAGAACATTTTCATTAAAAATCGGGGATAGCAAGGTTGTTTTCAAAAATGATAAAGTAGTTAAGGAAAGGTTTGCTTTTGTTTATATAATCAAAATTCTTGATGTTTTATTTAATGATCAGAAGGGTAATATGGGAAAAAGTTGTTTTACCTAGCAATGCAGGAAATAATGTCATGAATGTACCTATGATTTCACCTTTTATGGATTTTACGGACTCTGATAATGAGAAAGGAGATGTCATTGATGAGGGAGAAATTGAGATAGTAAGTAATCTTGTAGGCTTGATGTTTGATTCACCCTGCTATTGTGATCTAGGAAGCAAAAATAGGAAAGACGACATTTTTGTCCTACATTTTCCATCTAGGAAGCACTTGGGGTTGTAACAGCCATTGACTGATAGCCATTAGTCAAAGGGACTATTGGGGATGCAAAATGGAGTTAATAGGGATGGATGGCAGATTTATTTCGAACTTGAAACAAAACGGGTATTTTTGTTACAAGTTTTGGGACGAACGGTGTTTTTACTCTATTTTTAGAGGGCGTTAAGCCATATAATAACATATTAAAAGAAATTAATTAGTTAATCGAAATAACATTTGCAATTTTTATGTTAGTAGCAAATAATAAAAGATAAAAATCCAAATAAAAATTTTGGCGTCTTTCATTAAAGCAAGATCGCCGCATTTCTGTCCGTTAAAAGAACTCTGTAAGTGTTGAAATGTGAAGAAATTACTCAACTATCTTATCATTTTTATACTTTTATAAGGTTATGTATTTTATAAAACAATACAAAATTCAAATATTATGCTCATTTTGACCGTATTTTTAATTTAATAAATGTAATCTTTATAATTTCAAAAACTAGTTTAGAGTACATTAAAACTTTTTATACGATCTACAAAATTATAAGGGGTTTAACGAAAATTTCCTTGGCTATTTCCATATGAATTTTTTAGTTACTATTCATACACTAAATGATCATGTATGTACTTGTATATTTTTAACATACAAACATAATCACTTCCGGTGTTTCCATGTGCGCAGTAAATTCTTCATATATAGTTCATACCAAAATGTTAGCTTTTAATATATAATATTTATTTGTACCTACAACATACAATGGTAATTTGTGGAAAAAGTGTGATTGAATCTCACATCTTATTCCATTCATATATAAGATTAGTTAGCACTTTGAATTTTTTGGGGTAAAAGATTGTTAAACCTGGTAAATTAGTACTCCGAAAACTAGTTAAGTACATAGGATATGAGTGAATCTCACATCTCAGCCCAGTTTATAAAAGAAATACAAACACACCATTTGTACGTCAAACCAAACCATTCATAAGAAAGACATACCAATCTTACAAAAAACTACTAGATAAACTATTTACGTCTAGCATGACTATGAACCTTAATAACATAAGTGAGCGAAATTTTGATTCAGACAAGAATCAACCATCAACAACAATCACATTTTAGATAAAAGTGGAATCAAGGTAAAATAGAAAAAAAAAACACTCCAATTAAAATCAACATATTTGCTTGGCGATTTATCATCAATAGTCTTCCAACTCGTCAGAATTTGGATATATGCAAAATAGACTTTGATTCCATTTTCTGTCCAGTTTGCAATGAAGCTGTAGAGACTAGCCACCGTCTTTTTCTCAACTGCGACATCACACAACTTTGGAAGCTGATCATAAAGTAGTGGGGGTTAAACGACTACCATAAAGACATCTTAAGAACCGTCACATAGGCTCATTTGCTATCTCTTCCAACCAAGGTAAAACCTATCTTTGATGTGGTGGTTCTTTTCACCAATCGGACTATTTGGCGTTTCATGAGCAGACGCATTTTTTACTTAAAACCTCCAAGAATAGACACCCTTGAAGCAGAAATCAAAACCCTTTCTTTCTCGTGGAATACATATAGAAACAAGAAATTTAACTTAGATTGGAATGTATGAATTCTATGATCCTATTTTGGCATATAACAACATATTGTAAAATTACCCATCTCGAGCTTCTTGCTTGAGTTTTTAATAAAATCTTAATGTTCAAAAAAATAAAATAAAATAAAAAATCAATCATCATTTATTTTTCCAACTAATGTATAGCTCCAGAAGGTACGAATACATAAGTCAATAATATAAGTCCAAAATATGAAAATAACAGATTTTCAAACTATATTATTAGGGGATAACTTGGCTACAATTTTTTTTTAGCTAATTGGCTACAATCTTTCACATAAATTACATAAAAAAAGAATCAGGGACTCACTAACAAGATTGAGTGACCCCACAAAAAGACTTAGAGACCAACAAATTATAGCACAAATTATAAAGAGTTGCCTACACTGCAATTGTAGCCCATATTATTACTTAGATTGATGATTTACACACTCCAAAATTTTATTTGCACACTCTGATTGATGATGTCTTGACAATTATACCCTTACAAAGATAACAATGAGTAGAAAGGGTCTAAATGTCAAAACATTATAAATTGGAGTATGCAAATAAATTTGTGGAGTGTGCAAATCGTCACTCATGTTATTATTTACCTGTATAGATGCTTGAAAAAGATAAGCAAGAGCCACATAAAGATGAGAATTTAGAAAACCAGGTTATTTAAAAAAGTATTACGCTAATTCGAGTTTTTGTATATGAACTTCAATTGTAATTTATACTGGGATTAAGAAAGGAGGAAATTAAAGGTAATGACAGAAGCATAGAGAGCACGAAGGAGTGAAATGCAATATTCATGAGGCAATTCATTCTTCTCTGTGCTCTCTATCTTCTGTCAACATCCGTCATTGTCTTCTTCGCTTAATCAATGACATAGGAACGATGGCAAAAGCATATCCAATGTGTACTAATTTGGCAGATCTAGATCAATTAGATTTAACTGCCTAATGATAAATATATAATTTATGTATGTTCCTCATGAAGTGCTTAATGTGTAGAAAGCTATAGATTAATTGTTTAAAGTTGAAAGTTTAGAGTATCACAAACCCGTTGATGCGTGTTTAAGTATTCTGCTTGAAGGATTTAATTTGAGCAATTCTAAGTGGTAATACCTTGGATACGCTTCCTAATCACATCGTACAATCAAACATGTAAATGTATACGCTTTAAGCGTACACATGTATGAGAGACGTAGAGGCTCTAACATATTTACAAAATACCAAAAATATGGAAGTTATGGCAATATAACACAAACAAGTGAGATACATATTACCCTTTTTGTTCTGCCACAGCCATCACAGTCCTTGCCTCCCTCCCACCCACAACTAGCTAAAGAGAGAGAGCTGACTAGGAAGGAAATAATAGGTGAATTCTCCTTATAATGAATAGGAAGATCATATGTTTCCTCTATTTATAGAGAAAACATCCCTCTTTATAAGTAGGACAAGACAGTTTTAGCTCTAATGTGAGCTAGCTATGGATAGTGGTTAGGGAATGTTTTTCCTCAAAGTTACACTTTTTGTGACGTAATAATAGCATGTTCGTGTCGATCTCACATTTGATAGATATTCCCAATATCCTTAAGAGAATAGTGTTCGGTGAGAAGAAAATACAGAATCACAGCAATATTAAGATCTGTTTGGACCTATATCCACTAACTCAGAGAATATGATCATCGATTATACCTATTCGTTTAGACAGCTGTGGCATTATATCTATAGTTCTTTTAATGAATATACTTCTTGTTTTTTACAATGACGATTCAGTTCCAGTACGTTCATTCATTTTCATAACATAAAAATGACTAGTAAGAACGATGTCTTATATATTATTCATTTTCATAACATTAAAATAACTAGTAAGAACGATGTCTTATATATTTCGGGTAGAGCGTAAGGTATCATGACCTTGAGTTATACCTTAACTCAGTGCAAGTCAGCGCCACATTAGATTTAATATTTCAAACTAACTTAAAAACACTTTGGGCCTCACTTTTCTCTAAAAAATAAGATTTCTAACTCACACAACCCTTAACTCAACACACGGTGTGGTAACTCACCCTTAACTCACCCCCTTAATGTTGCGTTACCATGGTAACTCTACCCTTAACTAACACACACAGTGTGGTAACTTGCCCTTAACGCGGTGAGAGTTAAGGTATAACTCACCTTGTGAGTAATTATACCGTGCGCTCTTAGCAAATGTATTCTCTTTTATAACATCTTTTTAAAGTGTTCAGTTGTTACTTAGAGAAATTATAATTGTGTGAAAGTATCTACACAAAACGGAAGTTTAAAGGTACTTGCGCGCTCGTGCTATTGCTACTTTGTAGTAATCTAAATGGACACAAACGAGATTATATGAGAGATTACCCTATATAGAGCCATTATGGATTATAAAGTTAGTCTCTTTTATGATTTAAATTGTTTCATGATAAAAGGTCATTCTAGATAAGCCTCTATGACCATCATTGTCCATACAAGAACCAATTGACACAACACAAGTGGGTAAAGAAGTATTTTGCAAAAGCAAAAAACCCTAATCACATAAACCTTATCATCGTGTTGATAATATTCCAATCTCATCTATGTTCCACTCGTCAATACCCCATCTCTTCACTCTCTTAATATCATTTGTCTTTCAGGACAATTATTCAAGGAATATGGGCCCAGAAAAGACTGCAAATGTTTTTGAAAAACGGAAAGTAGATGATTAGATTCCTTTTGAAGTCTAAAGTTAATCTTAGCATGCAATATATAGGGAAAATTTTAAAATACTGTGAACTTAATTTCATACGTGATATAAATTCAAGAATTTTGTGTTATTGTAGAAGCTAAATGTACAAATACTACTTTCGGTAACTATTACAATTTTGGGCATGCATAGTAGCCATGCGAAGAAGGAATATTAAAAGTCATGGCCATAAACATACAAGGATCTAATAACGGTCAATAGTGGGATAACGGACATATATGGAATTGTTTGCTCCTCTCATTGGAGCCTTAGTGGTAGAATATGAAACTTTCCCTTCTTGGACGTGTAGAATCCATTCCCTACTTACAAAAGTAGACTAGTCCTTTCATATCTTTACACCTTTAGATTTATTCATAACAATATTTTATTAATGTTTATAACGAATATATTTTGTCCCTGTGTTGCGGCGGGGTAAAATCTTTCACTCTTTGAATGGCCAAAAGTCAGTTTTTTTATTACTACATAAGTCTCAAAATATTATGTCCCCTTTTAACTTTTTCGGTTTTTATGTTTCAACTTTGACGTTAAATATAACGGGGAAAATAATTTTGAGACAGAGGAAGTATATAAAAGATACATGCATCCCCAGCCCCGTTGTTATAGTTGTCAATATCACTTCATGTCTAATTTTGTTGAACTGAGCTATATATAATCTGAACTAATTGAGACCAGAAAATAATATCAAACATAAGACATGAAAGTAGAGGTGTAACTGAGTCAACATGACTCTCCAGTTACTAGAGATTGACTTCTATTTGACTCGAGTTGAGTCAGAGCTTCAACTACTCGAGGAGACTTTCAAGTTGAGCTTGGGTACTGCACATTGTAGAATCGAGTAAACTTTAGATCGGATTCGACCGTGTCTGAAGATTAATCTCGGAGTCATGTTATAGAATCGAGTAAATCTTTATTATTTCGTCAGTGATCTTACACCGCCGTTATTATTACTTTTTATCTACTGAGTGAGGAGTTATTAATCCCAGCTAGCTAGAAACTTCAATTAGGTTTACTAGCCCGAGTTTAAGCTTGAATATATAGGTTCGATCGAACTCGAGTTTTGTAGTCGAGTTGGCCTCAAGCTTGCCACTATATTGAGTCGATTGATCTGCTCATTTACGCCCATACTTGAAAAACATAAATTAAATAGATTTAATAATTTGAAGTAAGAACATCCTTAAGATAACACATAAAGATAATAGAAAGGAAAAAAAAATATCTCACTCATAGTAAATTTTGTTGTTTTACACGCTTGCCAATTCACGGGAAGCAAACAAGTTCTTCGAGATCTCATACATCAATCTGTTGTGAAATTCTTCAGTCGAATAACTGTGAAGTGCCTTTGGACCATTCTTTGATCCGAAAAAATAATCACTTCCAGCTAATTTAAGCATCATCTTAACATAAACATTCTTTAGATTTATCAAAAGCCTAAAGGGTGAAAGTGTCTTCAATCGTAACCGTGGGATGGCTTTAATCCTCCAAAACCGACGACTTCTCCCTCCTAACATAACCGTCGTAGCACCTTTTTTGTGACTGTTGCTGAACCGCCTGTACCTCCTCCGCCTCCATGTTCTCTTCAAGCTACCATCAAAAGCGCTAGTAACTATTTCCATTTATTATATAAAGATTTCCCGGTGATTTTTTAGAGTGTGTGATTGCATTTTGATGCTTTGACTATATATAGCCATAGAAGAATTACTGGTATAATGCATGTGTTTAGCTTAATTTAATGTCATTATTTGAATTGAAATAACTAATAACTATATTTTATTTGTATATCGTCCTTATTCATATTGTTTTTTCTTATGAATATATCGTCTTTATTGACCAAATTTACTCTTACGTCAACAAATGAATTCAAATAAATGCAAGGCGAATGTTGATGAAATGCATTTCCATTGAAACAATTTGATTAATGATGGTTAACTGTCTTGATAGATGTTTTACTCTGTATGATCAACTTAATATAATACCATGTTATACGTGGTTTGAGTCTCTAAGTATGCCCAAGGTGAAAAAAGATTGTCTAGAGGTGGTGTTCTTTGCATTATGGTGGCATGTTTGGAACTTCCGAAATGCTAGGTTGTTGGCCAAGAAAAAACCAAGGAAAAGTTTATGCATGGATAACATTGTCACTTATGCTTTTCTTTGGATTAGTGGTAGCAGATGCAAAAAGATGAACTTAAATTGGGTTGCTTGGTTGCAAGACCCTTCTTTACCTATTTCTTCCAAGTAAATGTATTTTCTTGTCTAGCTTCTTGCTAGTTTTTTTTTTTTTTTTTTAATAATATTGATGCCATTCTTAAAAAAAATAAAAAATAAAATAAATAAATAAATACCATGTTATAAAAGTTGAATTAAAGGTATGCAACACCAGGCCTTTACTAGTTCATCTATTTTGTGAAAATCATAAAATCCGGGCATTTTATAGTGCGTTCAAATGCTTATTTCAAGGTACCCAATCTTCTCAATATATAGTGGCCGTATACTTAAACTTGTATAATATTACTCAGAGTCAAATAAACTTTTGTTTGCTGGAAGGTAAAGTTTAGGACACTAATTACCTATCATATGTACATGTTCAATTGAGACTTGAAAGCAACAATTATTTGGTTGATGGTCAATTCATATACTGATAGGCCAAAAATTCTCTAGTTTAACAAAAAGGTGGTTTTCATAATAAGAAACAGAAATTAGTTAATGACTGTAGTCATACTAGCAGTACGTGAGATATTACATAATAAAAGTTATCAGCAGCCCCATAATGCGTCATATAAGTTACGGAGTATTAACTTAATTATTCAGTATTAGTTGGAGTTGTCAAATTTGACTTAATAACAAAGCAAAAAGAATGGTTGTTAATATATGTGCATGGAAATGAAATGAGGGATTTGTCAATTAACCATTGAGAGTGGGAATGAATACAAGGATTATGCGACAAGAACAACATACCTACCATCCTATTTTAATCAAAAGGTTGCATCACATGTAAAGGACAATAACTACAGTATATAAGTTAGCATGTAAAATGACTCGACATTATATTATATATGCATGGTACTTATCTATTATGCTGTTGCAATATGCGATTTGGAAAACAGCTGAATTATATGTTTCTGTCTTGTTGTAAATATTATTCTCCTCTGTAGTTAAACTAATGATTTCTTCTCTAAACCTCTATATAAAAAATGTTCTGCTAGGAGATAAAACAAGAGCAACAGAGAATATAAACAGAGCAAAGGCACTACAAGAATCAGGAGAACAGGCGACGACAGCAATGCCGACGACTCAATGTCGTCGGCACCATACGCTAAACGACAAAAAACTGGCTTGACCCAGGCAAGTCTGCGTTGAATTTTTGATCTTGAATTATACCGACGTCATGTCGTCGGTATAATAACACCATGTTTGACTTTTGATAAACCTGGTGAAAAAAAAGGCGGGAATTTGACCGCCAAAACACATGCCGACGTCACGTCGTCGGTGATATATAAGTACACATATAATTGTGGTTAGCGTGGGATTAACCAATGATTAATAACTAATAGCCCCTAGGTAAAAAAACGCCGACGACATGACGTCGGCAATATAATACACATATAAACTATTTTCAAACGGTGCCGACTACAGGGCGTCGGCATAATAACACAAATGGTAACAAATTTCAAACGGTACCGACTATATGACGTCGGCAATATAACACACATATTAACTATTTCAAACTGTGCCGACTCAAAGTCGTCGGCAAAATAACTTGACTTTCGTTGACTAAATTAAGGTAATCTAGTTAATGCGTTAAATAATTATTACATTACCGACGACGTGACGTCGGTAACAAAATGTCGGACACACCCATTCATTTGACCAAAAATCGTGTGGGTCCTGCACTGTCGTCGGCGTTATTCGTCGGTAGGGCGTTGCCGACGCGGCTCTGTCGACTAGTTGTTGCCGACGACAGGGCGTCGAGAAGGTATATTGCCGACGTCATGACGTCGGCACGGTTAAAAAAAAGTCGACGCCGGAGGTTGCCATTGTACTAGTGAGGCTACTTCCAGGAAGTTGTACACATTCATATATACACGTTGAACGTGGGAACATAGTTTAATTATATATATGTGTTGAGAATCATGTGGGAGTAGGAAACACGAGTGCCTCGGTGAGGAAATTATTGGCTCACCGGTGTATATGGAATTTTAGGCCAACTTGTTTCTAATACATATTTTCATTTGTGACGTTATTCGAGATACTAAGACTAACTTGCTATTGCGGTAAAAAAAAAAGTATGTGGATCAATTCAGCCAATTAGAATTAAATAGCTGAATCACGTAAATCATGTATTCACAACTTTCTTTTGTTGATCTTAAATTCATATAATCCATGGTCATTTATATCAATAAACCAGAAACAAATCTTTGATACAGATTCAAATCAAAGGTTTTATCAAATGAAAAAAAATAAAAATGCACGCTGCAACATACTGATTATCCCTCAATAATCAACACACCTAAACCACAAGCAAACATACAGAAGAAGGCCAAGATGGTCCTTCAACAATAACTTTACAACTCAAACAATAAATTCGGATCAAAAACAAAAGAAAACACATATTTGTGGCAAAATCACTTCTATGTTTCCTGCTACTTGACACTATTACGACATTAAGTAGATAACTAGGTTAGTGGATCACGCCTAATTGTGGGCTTGAGAACATTAGGTTTAGGGTTGTAGTTACTTATCTAATAAGCTGCATGTTTATTACAAATACACATGTAATCTTTTTATTTAATCACGCAGAACACAATCAATATTATATATATATATATATATATATATATATATATATATATATATATATATATATATATATATATATAGGGGAGAGTTAAAATAAAAAAAGGATTCTTCATAAAAAGGATAAGAAAGATTTTTGACTATTGATTTAAAAATCAAGGGATGAGATTAAACTAAGGGCCCATTTGGTATGTGGGATTTGCTTGGGTTTTGGATTTAATTAATGCAAATCATGTATTTGGTTGTGTTTATGGGGTTTAAAATTGGGACTCAACCCCAATGGTCCCACACTTTTCAAAAGTAGGGGAAGATGGTGGGGTTTGATAAATATTTATGTTTTTTATTAGCCCCACTTACAACTCTACTCTTATTTATCTCTATATTTATTTTTAATAATAATATTTTTATTACAAAAATATTATATAAAATAATTAATACTATTAAATATTATTTTCTCTTTCCTACATGAAATCCAAATTCAAATTCTAATCTACAACTTTACATTCAAATCCAAATCCTAATATAAACCCATCTACAAACCAAACGGGCCCTAAAATCTTTATTAAGTCTAGAAGGGTAAAAATGTATTTTTTCGTTATACATAATATCTGGAACAGAACGACATTCATAACACATCTTTTACTCTCTCTCTCTCTCCTCCAACTACTCTCTCTCTAAACAACATTACCTTCTACTCTAATCTTCAAATATTCATCAAATCTTCAAAAAATCATCGATGACAACATGATCTAAACACTATTCGTCCAGAAATACATCAAAATTTCATAACTTCAAGATGCGAACAGTGATTTAATGCCAATAGGAATCGGTTCTGCAATCGGTGATTTTATAGACAGAATGATATTAAGTGGCAACAAAAATATATACGATGACGGGGAATGAAGATAATCAATATTTGTACATCAAAAACTTCAAATTTCATAGGTAATGATTTTATTAACCTAAAAGTGCTTTGGTTATAGATATTCTGATAAAAGTGTTCATCAAATTTAATTGTACATGCTTTGTGCATAATAATGGATATATGTGCATCAATTTTCATAGATTGTTGTGAAAAAAATATGATATGTTTGGGTAATTGTGAGTTATGTGAAATAACAATGATTTGTGTACTAAAAAATGGGCTAAATGTGCATTAATTTCTGTAGGAAGTTAGTCAAAGTGCGATAGATTTGGGTAATCGTGTGTTATGTGAAATGATACTACTTTATGCATTAAAAAGGGCTAAATGTGCATTGATTTTTGTAAGCAGTTAGTAAACGTGCGATAAATTTGTATAATTGTGAGTTGTGTGGAATAATATTGTTTTGCACATTTAAAAAATAGACTAAATGTGCATTAATTTTTATAGAGAGTTAGTAAAAGTGCCATGCATTTTGATAATAGTGTGTTATATGGATTAACACTACTTTGTGCATTAAAAATGGGCTAGATGTGCATTTTTTTTTTTTTTTTTTGTAGAAAGTTAGCAAACGTGTGATAAGATTGGATAATTGTGAACTGTATTGCACACTAAAAATGGGCTAAATGTGCATGAATTTTTGTTGGCAGCTAGGAAATGTGTGATAAGTTTAGAAAACCGTTAGATGTGTGATGAACATTGTTTTGCACATTAAACAATGAGCTAAAGGTGCATTAATTTTTGCAGGGAGTTAGTAAAGTGCAATACGATTTGGTAATCCTGTAGTATGTGGAATAACACTGCTTTGTGCATTAAAAATGGGCTACATGTGCAACATTTTTGTAGGCAGTTAATAAACGTGCGATAAGTTTGGACAATCGTGATTTGTGCGGAATAAAAATGTTTTGGGAATTAAAAAATTGGCGAAGTGTGCATTAATTTTTGTAGGAGTTGGCAAAAGTGCGATAGATTTGGGAAATTATGTTTTATGTGAAATAACATCGTTTTTGCACATTGAAAAATGGGCTAAATGTGCATTAGCTTTTATAAAAATTTAGCAAAAGTATTACATGTTTTGTAAGAATTTTCAGTCTAGCAATTTTGTATATATGGGTCCAAATGATATCTCTGTCATTCAAACTTTTCATCAGAACACCTATGAGACAATCATTTCTAAGTACTTTTGGGTTTCATTTTTATCCAAGTAGCCTTAGTTTAACTTTGATCAATTCCAATTTTCAGGGTTGCTTAGGTACATCGTATTGATGTTCTGTCTGTTTGGAGTGGTATCTAGCCTTTGGCAACTAATCCAAATGAAAGAACACGGAAAGCATTTCGAGAGATCATATTATGTGCGAAGATTGTCTAGGTTTGGTCATGATTACTCGTGGAAAATAGACCGCATATACAAAAGGTAGGTATTACATTACATAATAAATATTGCAAATCTTTTACAGAACATGCTACAGAATTACAAATGATCTGATAAATTATTCTAAATACAAACATATTAAAGTTACCCTTTAAAAACCAACTAGTAGACTACAACAATTAATACATGAACTAAACCTTAAATGTTACAGTAACATTTTTCTAGTTCGCTACATACTAGCCCTGCTTCAAGAATCTGTCAACATTTGTCATTTTTCTAGTTCGCTACATACTAGTTCGCTACCTTAAATGTGTATTAGTTTTTGTTGGAGTTTAGTAAAGATGCGATACGTTTGGATAAATCACTGTTTTGTGAATTAAATCGGGCTAAATATGCATTAGTTTTCATAAGAAGACACTAAAAGTGTAATATGTTTGGATAATTATGAGTTGTTTGATATAACACTATTTTGTGCATTAAAAAGTGGACTAAATATGCATAAGATTTTGTAGGAAGTAAGTACATATTTCATATGTTTTGATAACCATGAGTTGTGTGAAATAAAATTGTTTTGAGCATTAGAAATGAGCTAAATGTGCATTAGTATTCATATGAAGTTAGTATAAGTATGATCCATATTGATAATCGTGAGTTGTGTGAAATATCAATGTTTTATGCATTAAAAAGTGGGCTAAATGTGCATTAGTTTTTTTTGGAATTTAGGAAAGATGCGATACATTTGGATAAATCACTGCTTTACGAATTAAATCGGGCAAAATGTGCATTAGTTTTTATAAGAAGACACTAAAAGTGTGATATGTTTGGATAATTATGAGTTGTGTGATATAACACTGTTTTGTGGATTAAAAAGTGTGTTAAATATGCATCGGATTTTGTATGGAGTAAAGGACATTTGTTAGAAAGAAATGGAATCTGAATAGAATAATTAAGGTCACCATTTTTTAAAACAGAAAAGGCCACATCAGGTTAACTCCCTTACTTATATTACTATTATATATAAATTTTGAGAACAATTGATATACAATTTATGGTTTATTATAAAAGGATTCAGTAGATAAAAGATTAAGGGGGTGTTTGGATTAGGTTATTTTACGGCTTACGGGCTCATGTGTATATGGAAAACTGCAGATTCAGCAACCAAAAGTTGGAGTGTATCAAGCGACGATTGTGATGGTTAGGTGATAAGCTGAGTTTGGGTATCGGCATATTGGGCAACTCAGGCCATTTGTGGTTGATTCCACGGGTAGACAAGTGTATTATACGACTTCATAGGGTAGCATGGGCCCGAAGTACCAACTGGTGGTTGCTGCTGCAAGTTATTCAAAAGAAATGGGTCACTTTGATAAAACGGGTCCAAAGTCCTCCATAGTAAATTTGTTTTGCATACAATTTACTACATACTGAGAATTTATGAATAACTAAATCGGGGTAGGTTCAAATCTAATCGATGTAAGAACATTCATAGATCTTAGTTTTGCATACATTTTTTACTGTATTACGTTTTTTAGCAGGTGGTGTAGCAGTATAGGTTTTAGATTATGCTTTTTTGGAATAGTCACGACTGATGGGTGAGTTGATCATACAGTGAACTACAAGCTGACCGTAAATACATGTAGGGCAATGCTCAGGTACAAGTGTGTTTTGGAATTTGTTATTTCCCTATTGATTTGTGACTGCAAACCAAACGACAACTCAATCAAACTCATTCCTTTATTGCAGGTTGCCTTACGACAAATTGATAACATCGTAATGATGGCTTTTAAGATATGTATCGATGGTTTCCCCAAAAACATGGCCTTGATCAATCCGATTAAGGTTTATGACCGGATCCGTTTTTTTTTTCAGATCTATTGATTCATTCTGTTTGTGTGTAAGTTTTGATTGTCTACTGGTGTATGTGATGTTCGTGTAATTGATTTGATGGATCGGAAGATTATGTAATAGTGGATAAAAAGATGAGCTATTTGGAACCAAAATAGGAGTTTTGTTTCATTTTTAAGGATTAAGTATACGTTTTAATTGATGTATTGCTGTTGTATAGTGAATGTTATGTATTGGTTGATGTAATTGGCTAGTTTGGTTGAAATTTTGTACTCATAAATGTAATTTTGTTTCATTAGTGTTGGTATTGTGGTATGCTTAAGTTTAACTTAGGAGGATGTTAGTAATTGTGTTGTTTGATGAAATTGAGGATGCTTTGGACAAAGCTATAAGCTGATGATATATTACTTTTAAGTGTACAATTAGATTGTGATGTCTTTAAAAGTGTGAATCTGGCTCTATTGTCAACTCTATTTTGTGTGCAGGTAAGTAATGTTTGTTGCTGGGTGAATAGTTAGTTTAGAGATTAAGATAGATTGAGGGATAAGTTTTTCTTGAAGGAATAGGACATGAGTTAGTTTTGTTTAGTTGTTATAAGATGTATAATTTTAATGACTAGTGTTTGATAGTTTGAAAAAGCTTTAACGTATAGAAATTGGAAGTCTTGGTCATTTGATGGGAGAAATTGCATGTCCTAAAAGAGTAGACATTTGAGATTAGTATATCGATGAGGTTTTTCCGAATGAGAATGATGATTGTTATGTTGTGTTTATGATCAATTGTTAGGCAGAGCTTGTTATAGGAGACATTGTGATATACATGGTCAGTTGGTTAGTACTTTGATAGCCCTTTGGGCTTTGGATGTGAATTAACTTCTTTAAACTACAAAGCCTTTTACAAGTGAGCAGGTCATACTTACAAATAAAATTATTTAGCAAATGGGAATGATTTATTCTTCCCTTTTGTTTAAAAAAACCGGCGGTTATTTGTTTAGTGTGAAGTTGGGTTTTATTATTTAGTTTGTTAGGATTATAGTTAGATTGTAAAATTAGTTTTATACCCTTAATAGTTAGTTAGGATTATATTTAATCTCATCGATTGATTTTTAATCAAGGGTCAAAACTCCTTCTTATTCTTTGTACAAAAAATTTTCTTTTTATTTGATCTCACCCTTATATATATATATATATATATATATATATATATATATATATATATATATATATATATATATATATATATATATATATTTTTACAAAATCAATCCATAAAGTTTATTTGAGTACATATATTACTTTAATCTCTTCAACTTCTTACAGTCTACCCTGACTTAACACGAACAAATTTTTGGCAAATCTTTTTTGTTTTTGTTTTACGGCAAATGGCAATGATATAATATATTAAGGCACAAGCCATTAAAGCGAACTCCGATTGTTAAAGATAGAAGCACCTCAAACATGCATACACATAAGAATGGAGAAATATCCTTGTACCCATGTTATATATGTTCGATTTCATGCCCTATAATTTATCTAGCCAAAAGCCAGAGGTTGTGTTTATGTAGAAGATCAATTACTGACTTTAGAGAGTTGAGAGAGATCTTCTTGTTTTGTAATTTCCACGAAAACCATGTAATGATTCTGAATAAAGCATTGAAGTTGCGCTCTGAATTTCGTAACAACCTCTATTTTTGCAGTTTATGCATTTAGCGCTCGAAAGTTTTCGGCTGCAGTGTTGTTTATTTTTTCAGAGTTTTTACCTCTTCACTTGCAAACCATATCTGCAGAAGAAGAGTTACACATAGACTATTTTTGGCAAAAGTAGCTGTGAGCAGTAGTTGTTATGAGCAGTAGCCACAGCTCACTGCTCACCGCTCACAGCTTCTTAAAGAAGCATTGGAAAAATGAGCATTCCTAAAAAATAGGAAACGCACCGCTCTTATACCAAACGAGTACTAAAAATAAAAAAACTCATTTCTCACTGCTTATCGCCCGAAAAGCTCCAAAAAGCTCTGCGCCAAACATAGCCATAAGCTCTTCATCTACAAGAAGAAGACCGTTTATTTTTTATGCTATTGAAGTACTTCTTTTTTTGTTTCTTTTTTCACTAGTATTTTTTATGTTATTGAATTTTTTTTTTTTTTTTTTTTTTTTTTTTTTTTTTTTTTTTTTCACTAGTTTATTTATTTATTTATTTATTTTTACATTTGGTCCGTTTTTTACATTTTGGTATGTTTTTTTTATGTTTTTTACATATTCGTCTGTTTTTTACGTTTTCGTCTATTTTAATATGTTTTCATCTTTTGTTTACGTTTTCATCTGTTTTTTTACGTTTTCGTCCAATTTCTTACATTTTCGACTATTTTTTACGTTTTGGTACGTTTTTTTCACGTTTTTGACTTTTTTTTTATGATTTTGTCTTTTTTACGTTTTTCCCTATTTTTTTTTACATTTTCGTCAGTTTTTTACATTTTTAACCGTTCTTTTTACGTATTCGACCGCTTTTTTATGTTTTGGACCTTTATTTACGTTTATGTCTATTTTTTAGGTCTTCATCCGTTTTTTTACGTTTTCGTCTTTTCTTTACGTTTATAGACAAAAACATAAAAAAATATCGAAAGTGCAAAAAACAGACGAAAACGTAAAAAAACATAAGAAAAAGAAAAAAATTGCCGAAAACGTAAAAAAATGGGAAAAAGTTAGATGAAAACGTAAAATAACGGACTAAAATGTAAAAAAACAAATGAAAACGTAAAAAAATGGACGAAAAAGTAAAACATGGGTGAAACTGTAAAAAAACATACGAAAACGTAAAAATACGAACGAAAACGTAAAAAAACAGAAGAAAACGTAAAAAAAAACGGTCGAATACGTAAAAAACAGATAAAAACATAATGAAATGGTTGAAAACGTAAAAAATGAACGAAAACGTAAAAAAATGGATGAAAATGTAAAATAACGGACGATAATGTAAAAGAAAATGACGAAACCGTTAGAAAAGGACGAAATGCAAAAAAAGCCGAAACATAAAAAAATCGGCAACGTGAAAAAAGGGCGAAAACATAAAAAAAAAAATAGACGAAAGCGTAAAAATACGGTCAAAAACGTAAAAGACGGTCAAAAACGTACAAAAACATAGAAAACGAAAAAAATGGTCAAAAATGTAAAAAAGTGACGAAACATAAAAAAAAAAGATGAAAACGTAAAAAAAAATGGACAAAAATGTAAAAAAACAGACAAAAACGTATGGATATTGAGAAAGAGATGTAGGGTTTCTGAAAAAAGAGGCAAGAAGTAAACGAAGAGATAAGAAGTGAAAGATAATATCTGAAATTTAGAAGAGAAAAGAAGCACTTATGTCTGCAAAAAAACAAACAGAAGCATCTGCCCTCCTGCAAACCAAAGAAGTTAAAAGAGAGAAAAAGTGTTTATTGTTAAAAAACAAACGACACCTCATTGTCCAAGTCATGTATTTGGTGGCTTCTCCTAGAAGAAAGAAAATATATCCAAATATATTATATCCATGGTGAAGGTGTGCAAATGGAAATTGCATATATTAGTTCCTGTATAAACGTGTGGCCGATGGCTAGAGAATAATCATGTTGACACTCCAGAGGAAATGATGTTATACTATGGTAAGTAATTATTAGTAGGTTAAATTGTACGTAGACTATGTTTTAAAATCATTTGCATACCAAACTTTATTAATAAACCAAGGGACTAATCCTCACTATTAATCTCCATTTGATGTAATCGATAAGATTAATCCCACCATTTTAACAAAACCCATTTTCAAATTTTTTTTGAAGTATATTGTTGAGCGAAAAAGATATACCATCACGACGAGAATTTAATTAACTTTCTATAGATATTCACTTTGATATACTTTCGAAAACTTCTTTTTTTCATTTTTTCCACCTTTTTTTACGTTTTTTTTCTTCATCTTTTTACGTTTTTTCGTATTTCTTTTTCTTTTGTCCTCGTTGTTAAAACTTGTATGAGAAATCACATGTGATTAAACACTAATTTGAATACTCATAATAAAATCACATGTGATTTTTCCAACACGTAATCTCAATCATATGTGATTTTTCCCATGCGTGATCTCAATCACATATGATCTTCGTAAATGAACTACAATAATCTATAAATCAAATATGATTTTATTGAATATTCAAATTAGTATTTAATCCCATAAGATTTCTCATGCAATTTTCAACAACAAAGAAAAAAATTAAAAGACGAAAGAACATAAAAAAAGTGAAAAAAACGAAGAAACAAAAATTTTTCTGAAAGTATATCAAAGTGACCGTCTATAGAAAGATAATTAAATGATGATCGTGCCGGTATAATTCGTTTTGTCTAACGATTAACTGATCATGAGATATTTAAATTATAAAAAATAAATAAAATATTAAATATTTTTAATTTCAGCTATTGATTTCTTATTAAACGGATAATGGGATGAATCCCTCTATAGGCAAAGAAAGTTTGTTATTTATTTATTTATTTATTTATTTATTTTTTAATATTGAAAGAAAGTTTTGTATCCAAAATAATTCTCCTCTTAGACTATTTATAAGGATTCAATTGTACTTAATTAAATAGAGCTAGGATAATGCCTAAACTTACCGCAAGGCAACCAAATATCTTAGGGAATTCGAATTTCATAGATATTGTATCCCGACTACTATAAAATAGGGGATTGTGGATGGTAGGCCTCTCAAGGACCGTTACCTAAAGTTGCATGTTTGCTATTGTAAATAATCAGGATTGTGTTATTAGTGACCGTTGTGACATGGTTAATGAGACGTAGTGTGGGTTATGTTCTTGGCGTACCCATCCTTGCGGTCTTGCTCTAATGACCATGCCTCTCTTGTCTCTCTAATAGGCAATATGGTTCTTTTCTGTGATAATGTTGATAAATTGGTTTTGGACAGAGATCTTTCTTTTGTTTTCCAGGTGAAGGTTCTTTTGGATAATCTTTAAGAGATTCTCCTTTCAAATCATAGTCTTGGGTCTCACCATGTTGGAATTATTGGATTCCATGCAAAATCATCATTTTTGTTTAGCTTGCATCCATTGACAGACTTCCTACCGGGTATAATCTTATCTCGAAGGGGATAAACATTGAATTCAGTCGTTGCCTTTTTGGCGAGATTGCAACTGAAACTGCTTATCCAAGTCTCATAAAATGTTCTATGGTTATGCCTTTCTGGAGGAAAGTGTGGAGTCGGTACCAGCTTACATCTCCTACCTCGTTCCGGTCATTTTCCATCAAGGATATTAGTATGGGATCTTTAGTAAAACTTGGAAGCCCCAACCTCAACAAGATTCTTCATGCTGTTTTTCAATGTTGTTTTATGGTTGGTTTGGAAATGGAGAAATAAGCTGGTTCACGCGACTCTAGAATCCTGCGCAACATTTCATAATGATGATATCTTCCTGTCTATTTAAAGGTTCACGAAGTTGTGGCTTTCTTCTTGTTGCAAGGCAATTCAATGTAATTGGGCCTGCTAGATTTCAAGCCCGTGATCTTTGCTTAATGATGTATAATATGTCCTTCGTCATGGTTTTTGGTTCTCGAATGTTCTGTTGTATATAGCTCTAGTTTTTTTGCTTGTTTTTGCCCTTTAATTTCTTTCCCTTATGTATTCTTGTCTTGGCTCCTCCTTGAAGCCCTAAATAATATTCAACTTAAAAAAAAAAAAAAAAAAAAAAAAAAAAAAAAATTAAAAAAAAAGCTTGTGCACACAATAAGTATAGTAGTTAGTAATTACTTAATTGCCAGACAAATTATGTTGTGTTAATTTTTTTATAGGGGCGAGAAATTTATAATTAAAATATTACTGCCAAGTGTATATATATATATATATATATATATATATATATATATATATATATATATATATATATATATATATATTTTATGCATGAATTCTTTTCGACAAAATTAGACACACATCCCAGAGATGTGTAAAAGTAAAATTATATTAGTACAAAATATTAGATTGTATTTAACAAATCATTATTTAATTAACCTGCTTATTAGTAAAAGAAAATAAGAAAATAAAACCATGTTTAAGAAACTAAACTATAAAAGCATACTCAAAGGGAAACTTAAACCCTTTTAAAACTCTACTGATAAGCTGACAAATCATGCCATGCAAAACATTTTAAATGTCGATCGAGCACGTAATAAGTTATTTACATTTTAAGGGCAATACAAGATTCATAAACATCTAAACGTTTTTTCTTGAGTTGTAATGTAATAATAACCATTGTTCTACACAAAAAAAAAAATAATATTGTACAAAGATGTTGACTTAAAAGCTATCTTTCTTTTATAGAACAATATGTGTGGGTATATGAATATAATTCATTGAGTATTATTATTCACTCGATTATTAATTGTTCTATTCTTTATCAACTATTAAATAGATTTGATTGTTTAAGGAACACTCTTCGTTGATAACCTGGAATATGATGGTGAATGTAACACCTAAACCCAAAAAAGGTTAAAGTGTAACATTATGGAGTCAAATCAGAACACAAGTGAAACGGAGACCAACAAAGTTTACAAGGGTTACAATAGAAAACTAAACAAAATACAAACTACAAAAGGGCAACAAACTAAACTAAGCCCAACATCAAGTACTTCTAAACCACTCCAAGTCCAGCCAATAGCTAATCTGGGTGAAGTCTTCTAAGCCCAAAATAAGATCTCTCATCTACAACCCAACTTCCTACTAAACCTGCCGCATGGAAAAGAAAGCGGCTGAGCATAAAAAGCTCAGTGAACAGATATGAACAAATAGCAAAGCAATACAATAGAGTAGGTAATAAACAAGGAATTAGGAATATGTGGTATCCAAAAGGGTAATCAAAATATGACATCGTTAAGTGTAAGGTATAGTGTATGTAAGTTTTCAGTATTTTACCCAAGGCCAATCAATACAATACGATACAATAGTAGCCCAATATGGAGTGATCAACTCCCAATATGTGAGGGGTTGCAATGCACGCATACCCAGTCACCAATACAATATGTAGCAATGTAGACAATGTAGTAGCTCCAATAATCAATCAATCAATCAATCAATACAATACAAATTTAGGATGCATCCATACGCCCCCGTAGGCCAATAACAATTACAATCAAAGCAGTAGTCAATAGTAGATCGGGGACGGCGTAGTACATCTCTCCAACTACGCTAGAGTACATAACATTGGTGCATCAATGCTATAGTTGTGGCTGATCCACAACAAGTAATACCCCGGGTTAATACTGAAGGGTCAAGTGGTCAAGGTTCAATATCAAAAGTTTAATATCAAAGGTCCAATACCCAAAGGTTCAAATACCCAAAGATCATTATCAATGGATCATAGGTCAATATCAAGAGGTAGGTCAAAGGATTAATGTCAAAGATTCAGTATCAAGGTTCGGTATCATAGGTCAATATCAAAGGATCAATGTCAAAGGGTCGATCAAGGATGTAGTATCAATGGGTCAAAATAGAGAGGTCAAAGCCAAAGTTCCCAATCCACAAGGTTCACTATTCCAAGTCCCAAAATCCCATAGTTCATAAATCAAAGGGTCATAATGAGAGTTTAAAACAAAGTTCAATTTAGCGGGTTTCCATCACTAGTTTTAAAGGTTCGTAGTACAATCCCATTTAAAAAGGTTTATAACAAGATTCATTTAGAAGAGATCTTCCAAAAGATGACATTTATAAAAGTGATATTTATTAAAGGTTTTCATCCAATATCCATCAAAAGTGGTATGTATGAATTTATAAGGTCCCATAAGTAAGTGGTCTTAAATCATATTAAAAGTGTCGTTATAAAATAGTTCTCCTTTAATTATTTCCATATCATAATTAAGAAAAGAATTTCACCTTCCGTTGTATTACCCCAAAAGAACATTCAAGTCTCACATGGGTTTTTATCTCCCGTTACAATATCTCCAAGAATACCCAAGGTCTCACAAAGTTTCAAAGATTTAGGTCACAAAAGGTTATCGAACGGGTCACAAGTGTTCAAACGAATAACAATAGGATTACAATTTCTGGTGAAACACATCAATCATAGGGTCAAGTACGAAGGATCAAAACCAAAGCCAAGCGGAGGTCATAACACGATAATCAAGTCAAAGACAAGGTCAAGAGAGAGAAATGTGCACTCCTACTAAAAGAGTACGTAATATCTGTACCTCAGTCCAAAGCAATAGCAAGGTCACAAATCACAAAGAGAGAGACGAATCACTCCCGCTTCACTGAACCTAGAAGAGAAGTGGATACGGATTATGAAGATTTTTAATTTGCTTAAAATACCTCTTTTAGTTACCCTTCCATTTTTAGAAACTTTCCATATTTAGCAGCTTTCTATTTTTTGGTAACTTTCCATATTTAGTAAGTTTTCCATAAATAACAAGTTTCTATTTATAAACAAGTTCATTTAAGTCATTTTAACCATTTTAGCAAGTTATTACCTTAATATAAGTTAAAGGTATGATTTTATGTTAAATTCCCAAGATTAGGGTTTCTTTTGTAACTTTAATATAGTTTAGGGTTAAAAGTGCCAATTTCACAATTCAAGGGTCACCAATGAAATAATTCACATTAGAACACAATAACATAAGTCATACAAGTCACATATATCAAATTTACACTTTACACCCTTTTAGTTATAAAGGTTACATATTAAACCCTTAATTAAACATATTTCAAATATTAAACCACAAACTAACATAATTATCAAACAAGCACCACAACTATCCAAAATTGACAAGAACAGCCTCTAACCATTATTCCAGGTCATACCATGCTCAAAATGTCATATTTACCATTTTAGTCCCTCAAGTTATAATATTTACAATTTAACCCTTTAAAAACATATAATTAACATATAAATAATATAATTCATCAAATAACCATACAAGTCCATCAAGAATCAACAATTTAAACTTCTGGTCCCTCTAATTCATTTAAAGTCAAATATCATATATTTACATTTTTAACCCTTAAGTTTCACAATTTACAATTTAACCCTTATAATTACCTAATTAACGTATAAACCACATAATTAACCATGTAACCACATAAGTCCACCAACTATCACAAAATTACCATTTTAGTCCTCATATCATAATAAACCGATTTATAATAATTACATAAATTGTCCTTTAATTTCAATAATTTGCAAAACAACCCCTTTAATTATAACAATTACAAATAAGCCTTCAATTTACCAAATTAGCACATCATACCCTTTAAGTAACATTTTCTACTATTTGCCCCTAGTCCAAAATAAGTTTCAAAAATATCCAGAAAGTTTAGAAGTTTACCAAACACACCTTCTATTTATTTTATTTTTACAATCGGTACAAATAAAACACAACAAAAACCTAACCCTAATCCTACAATCATCATACCAATCATTACACATTAATTATAACATTACACTAACATCACCAAACCAGAAAACATAAACCCTAATTCGTAAACCTAGTTTTCTTCTCTTTATTATTATTATTATTATTATTATTATTTTTATATGATCGCATGAAACAAACATAATTCAAAACAATTATTCCAAGATTCTAATAAATGTAAACGTATTTTATATAGATCTACTATACAGATAGAAAAAGCACAAAAATATATTCGAACCACTAAAAATGCATATAGGCCAATTATTAATTTTGCACCATTTTAGGGTTTTCTGTTTATTTTAATTCATATGATTAATATACAATGCATGAGTCGATTTTATCATTTTATATAGATGATATGTGATATGTAGGATGATAAGAAAATACCATAAAAATATAGGAACGAATGGATGGATCAAAAAGGATTTTGATCCACTTGGCTACAATAATTCAACCCAAATAAATCTCACAGCTTTACACGATCAACCTCAACCCAAACCAATATTTTTCCCACGTTCTTAAGCTTTGAACATAACTCATAAAAATACCCAAGAGCCTCCAAAAATTCTTATACGCTGCTATGTGTTTTTGGGGTGTTATTTTTAGGGTTTTTAATTTTGTAAATGGAAATATAGCAATACCGTGTATATAGATGAGATTGGGGAGTAAATCTCGGTCCATTAGCTGATTTCAAACCATTTCCAAATTTATGTTGATCTTATAATTAATTTATGCATTTAAAATAATTTAAAAGGATACATTAACATGTATTTTCAGCCCAAATTAAATAAAAGAATTGTGACAAATATTTTTATGACATTTAGAATATTATAGTGTACATATAAAAATTATCATATGTCATAGGTTGCCAATTACTAAGTGCTTGTGATTTATTTGGTGTTTATATAAGTGTTTTATTGAAATATAAGTGTTTTATTGAAATTTTTAAACATTAGGGGCATTTTGGTAATTTTAACATATTATGGAATTATGGGTTTTACAACTATTCCCCCCTCAAAAAGAATTTTCGTCCTCGAAAATGCAAAGGTAAGGTGGCAAAACAAACGAAGGTACATCAAACTACGAACAGAAAGGAGTAGTTTAACTCGCACAAATTCAGACTTGAAGGATTTCAACGAACAGAGTGATCTTGTTTCCCAAGGCTTGATCTTAACGATTCAAAGGTGGTTTTGGTTTCCCCATAGAAGGCATATCACATAGAATCCAAATCAAAAGAATCACATTTTGAAAGTAAACGATGACAATCATATCCATATAAAAGATATCCAAAGGATGATGTAGGATCGGGTGGGTATTCTATTCGCGGACAAGGAATTGAACTAGTCAGACGAGAATGTATCGAAAGGTAGCACGATGAAGGTGACATATATAAGTCTAACTCTTCAGATTCACAATTAGTTTCGTCTTCAAAACATCCTCCAACAGTATTTTCTCAATTCGACAGATCTTGATTCTCAGAGTACAAAACTTCATATTTTAACACATAATAGATCATCATGAAACGAATTCATCGATCGTGAGGAGCGTATACATAGCAAGGCATAGGTGTGGCTGAAATCAATTTCATATAGATTGAAGATAAGTTGACCGATAACATTAAATGGCAGGGAGCTCTACAATGGAACTTAGGATTTAATCAATATATCGAAGTCAAACAATTGCGTGACGCGTATCCAAATGTATCAAAATGTGCGGCGATAAGGCAGATCAATGTACCAATCAAAAGAATCCTAAGGTCTCACTATTCGCAGATCATCGCAAATGAAAACAGAAATCTAGGTCTCCACTAAGGCACTTCTCAAGACATCCTATGAACACAACAAGTGCACATTATATGATGTAAGTATTATCACGTTGGCCAGGCGTCATAATACTAGCATCATATAAATATGCCCCCATGATCAACGGCGGACCTATTAAGGGGCAGGGGAGGGTCCCGGCCCCCCCAAAATTTGCGGCACCTAGTGTAAATATTATAGGTTTTACGGGTAATTTAGTTGAGGTTACAAATAAATCTTCAATTCGGCCCTCCCAAAATAAATTCGGCCCCCCCCCCAAAAAAATGCTCTAGTTCCGCCATTGCCCATGATGATCATACTTTATCTCAATCAGTGAAACTAATCCACCTAACAGTCCAAGTAACTCCTAGGTTAGTCCTATTCAAAGATCAATAATAAAACGAGGTCGACGTAACAAAATCAAACAATCCTCATCAGAAAGAAACATATCGCTAAGGCATCAATTCCCCCACATAAGGTTCGTTTCAAGAATTCGTCTCTTCAAAATCTTCTTATGTCCGAGTAGTCAGTCTTCGTCCATCTTCCAATCTGAGAGTGAAACGAAGTCATTAACTAGAGTTTGGTTCCTCGAGCCTCCTGCAGTTTCTTCTTGGAATGTGAATCTCTGGTACAATCTTCAATCTCCTCATCATCCAGTCTACTTCCACTCTCAATTCATCTTAGTACGACTAAGATGAATAGGGAAGTGAGACTGTATGTTCTTCATCAACTCCAGGTTCGCCTTCTTGACCAGGTTCCTGCGTTCTGCTCGTCCACTCTTCCGTCTTGCGAGGTATGTCATCAACTCTCCAGGGTAGTTATCGTTGTCTGTTATCTTTAGGTTCTATCCAGTTCCATCCTCCGGTGGGAAACTTGGTGGTTATCGTATCCGAAATTACAGGGTGCCAACAATAATTCACACAATAATGTTTATTCCTCGGTGAACACAATAGGTGCAAGAGAACTTCATAACCGCGAAAGTAACGTACGAGTCTCTAGGGAAAATAATGATAGCAAAAGTTCAATGATAGGAATCATGGTAGAGGATTTTCAAAACAATTCAATACATCACGGTGAGACATCGCAGAACAGTTGTCAGCATCTCGAATGCTTAAACAACCAATCACATATCAAAATCAAATCGAAGTTGACTTTCCAAAGAAAGGCAGATTAACATAGCAGATTTTATCATTCCAAAGGGAAAGAGATACTCTTATACTCGTGGTTAGACACCACTCGACTTCTTAGAGATTGAAGAGATGAGTAAAACAAAATCAAATAATGTTAGAATACTTACAGAGGATTCACCAAAAGCAAGATACGAACATGAGTGCATCAAACACGTCATCGCCATGTAGATTCTCAGAAGGCCCAAAGAGATGTCAAAAGGATTAACAAATAGATCAGGGATCGAAGATAAAATCAAATTAGCGTTATGCATTACCATGCAATCTTAAATGCCTTCCAACTTACTAGTGCTAAACTTAGGTGGTGCAAAATCTCTAACTCCAAAAGGATGATTCCAAAAGGCATAGCTAAACGTAAGGCACGAATTAGAGTAATGCGGAAGCAAAGATACATAAGAAATCTCTTAAAGTCTACCCATTCCTTACGAGTCAAAACTTAAGTTCTTATAGGGGATTCCTAAAGCAAGTTCTCAAAGTGGTTTCCTATGTTCCTACAGTGGAAGCCTAATGGTCCATGATACGTGGGGATCGTACCAGGCTTTACCTCTCAAGGGATCTTGAGAAGCTTACAACCCCCACCAGGCAGTGTACCTGATCGTTGTAGTATAGTATAGTGACAAGTACCGGGGGATTGATCGTTCAGCTAGGAATAGTGTCGCTAGGATTAGAAAACCTAAATACTAGTTCTAGAGATGAGAGATGATTCTTTTTGTATTTTTATATTTTTATGAAAGCAAATTAAAAATCTCGGGTTTGAAGAATTTTGGGCGGAATTAGTTGCTAGTCAACTAATCCAATACTAAGATGCAATCAAAATAAAATACTAAAAATGAAAATAAACTATATTAAACTAAGGTTGTGAGCAATAAGTGGGAGAAATGTGTTTACTTAGATTTCACTACTCCCTAGATATCTTTTACATGTTAATTACTTGTTATAGTTGCGTGGATGACGGATTGTATTCCTTAATACCATTCATGGGGTGGCGTACTTACTTCCCCAATCCTATGAGTGCCTACTTCACTCCTATGTCGAGCCTGCAAGAAGCTCCTAACATGGGATCATTAGAATTTACTCATGCATTAAATAAAACCAATAAAACCTAGTACACATCGGTTCATGTTTCCTAAGACGTTCAAGCATGTTACCATTTGGAGATCTGCCAGTTTTCTTAAGCCTAACATTGAAATCATTCATCCAATACAACCATAAACAAGTAATCAACACATAATCAACATCTAGGTTTCATTAGATCTAAGCAAACACAAGATAAATCTAGCCTAGCATGGTGGAATCAAGACAAGCACAAGATATAGACAACCAACACATAGACATATTGATTGAATTAAGAAAAGACTTATCTTAATAACACATGTAAGGATTCAAGGGTTGAAAACCCTTGAAAAGCTGTAAAATTCGTATATGGTTCGGCCTTAGGGTTTCACCAAACTTGTTCCTCCTAATGAAAGAAAATTAGAAAACTATATATAGATATTAGAGGCTGACGGCGTTGATTGATGCTAAACGGTCAACCTAAATTGACCAAGTCAATGGTCAACAAGGTCAAACTGCTTAGAATCAATCTCCGTGGAAGTATAGGGTTTTCCCGGGTCGTTATGTCCCAGCGAGGTGTGATGGTAATAAAAAACGGGTTTGTGATCGGGTGAATTTGGACAGAAAAAGGGTTTGAGTGGTTTGTATGATTACACTAAGGAAATACGAATGAGAACGATCTAAACAAACTATATTAACGATAATGCAAAACCTAATTAACCTAAAACGTAATCTAAAAACTTAAAATCAGAGTTTGCTTAAAGATAAGCAGAAAAATAAGCCAAACGGCTTAAATAGAAGCTATCACTTTATTTATGTTTTTGGTTTTTCTTTGTTTTACAAACTACTTTTAATAACGTAACCTAAATTTAAAAACGTAAAAGTTTATTTAAATAAAACGCGAGCGCGCAAAATTAAACGTGAAATTTAAGCTACGTTAACCCTACGGACATGCAAATTATATTTTTACGATCCTAACGATAAAAGAAAATTTTAGAAAAAAAAAATTATTTTTTTTTGACTTTTTTATTATTTATTATTAATTAAAAACTAATTAAACTTAATTAAACTAATTAAACTAATTTAATTATAATAAATACTAAATTAAGAGTTAAAATTATAAAACTTTTTCTACAAATACATTAGGGTGACAGAAACTTTAGAAAAATATAAAAACTCCTAAGTACTTATAAATAAGCTATTTTTACAATTAACTACTTATTATTTATTAACACCTAATTTAAACTATTTTAATTATTATAAATATTAAACTAATTTATAAAACTATGAATCTAATTATATAAATACTACAAGTTAATAAGGTTCTAGGAAAAATATATAAAAGTTAGGTACAGTGTAAAATAAGCAAATAATAAGCAGATATAAGTTGTGATGGCTTATTTGTACCAACAAAACAACCAAGGGTCTAATATAAAATTTTGCAAAGCTTGTTTGAAAAAAGATCCAAGGGCGACTGGTTGTGATGTTGTTTGTGAACTGAATGGCGTAGGTTCAAGTCCCACCCATGTCAGTTTTTGCAATTTTTTTTTTCAAATTTTTCTTTTACAAACTTATTAAGCAGACAAAGATAAGCAATTTTTACAACTACAACTAAATCTGAAAATCACTAATAAGCACAGAAATTAGGAGAAAAACAAGGCAGTTTGCATATAAGCTTAAAAAGAAAGTTTCTAAAACTGAAAAGCTAACTAAGGGGTCCAATAAGCTACCTAAGGGTTCAAATAAGCCAAGGGGACCTAAGGGAGACCTAATAAGCTGGGAGGGATACCATTAAGCAGTTACATAAGTTGAAGAGCAAGAATAAGCACATCCCACCCCTATGATCTGACAGGTTACAAGGGCTGCAACTGCAGGCCACTTTGAGCTTATCAAATAAGCTCTAGAGGGTACGTTGAGCTTGAAACCTTCAAGCTCACACTGTGAGCTTGCCAAAAAGCTTTCAAGCTCAGGAAAAGCCCAAGGTAACCTCACAATGAGCTTATTAATACCCCCTGAGTGCACTGATGACTCAGTGTGGGGATTTGGACCAAGCAACTTGAAGGCTTAACATAAGCAGACAAATAAGCAATTTAGGTCACAAAAAGCATATGTATGGAAAGATGGCCAGAATGGCTATCCAAAATCACAAAACTCACAGGCTAAAGATCTCTAATCAATAATCTACAAACCTAAGAAAGGATGGCTTTTGGCCAAACTAACTGATGCAGGGCACATTTTTGGTCCACTGAGAGCTTTTCAAGGGATGAATTAAGCTAGTGAACCACAAGCTTATGGTCCAAAAATTTGTTCTACATGTCAACAAGCTACCAAGGAACATGAAACAACAAGAATTAGCCATTTTCAATCTATTTTGAACACTGTGCATGGTCTAGAAGTTTGTCCCATATTCTCAGACATGCAAGTTTTGACTTTTGAAATTGCAAACCTAAGTTGACTTTATTGAATTTCTAGTGATCATAGATGACTGAGAAAGCTAAGTTAAGCTAAAATGAGACTCAAATAAGCTAAAGCAAACACTTATGTTCTTTATGCATGATTGTGTAATCCAAACTCATGACAGTTAATTAAACATGAAATTTTGAACATGAATTTGACTAATATGCCAATGAACACTGTGTTTTATGGTTAAACTACACTATACTAAACTAGTACAACCTATGGCAACCAAATTCAATCACCAAATCAAGCTGAGGTGCACAATACTCAACCAATCCAAACACACGTTTAGAAAACTGAATTTGTAATTTTCAAGACAAATGCATGTTTTGAACCATGAGACTGAATCTCAAGAACTTATTATGATTTTTAAGATAACTGAACCACAAAAACATCAATATTAATCATAATTACTTATGAATTACTATTAAGCTATTTTGGCAGTTAAAAGAGAAAAATTGAGCAAAATGGAATCTAGTGAAGAAGCTGTAACAATTCGCAATTTCAGGTTAATTACTATTCCTGGAAAATTTACTATTCACTTTTACTATTCATGTTACTATTCATTCTTTCCGAAATTTTCCCGAAAGTTGATTTTTATTTCATATTCTCGAGTGATAAATCATTTCCATGGCAAATTAAATGTTTGACATTCGTCAGATCATTTTCGTGAAAGTTATTAAGGAATTACACGTTTTAGGGTAAAACGTCATTCAGAAATTCTACGCACAACGAAATTTGACCCCGTCAAGTGACCCCACATCAGAAAAATGTTTGACACACTCATGATTTATTTGAGAATAAATCATGACTGAGAAAAATATGACCAGAATAAACCTCGGCCGTGAAAAACTGGAATTTTCAGTTTTAAGCGTTTATACTCAGCCGTAACCCTAGCCTATACCTGCACCGTGTTTCTAAGATGATTTGAGTTTTCAACTTATTAGAATAAGTCAACATATTTTTCCCTCCTCCATTGACCAAAAATCATTCCTTGATTTTACAAGTCATTCCTTGATTTTTAGGCTTACGGTTTGATGTCTAAAAGACATTTAAATACCAACCGACACTGGACTGAGCCCAGTCTAGACATTATAAGTCATTTTAAATCATTTATAACATATTAGAAAAGTAACATTTTACTTTTCTCAATTTTACGCAATATTCGTACATTTTACGTATTACGCGTTTTAGACCCGTGTTTCCAGTTTTAGCAAGGTTTTACCACCCAAATGGAACCTATCACCCATTTTATATTTTATTATGGGACATATGGACATGTTTAACAATACTTTAAAGTTTCATAATTTTACGACACCCGGTTTTACGTTTTGAGGCCTAATCACTTACGGTTGGCATTTCCCGGAGTCAAGTTTCATCCAAATAACTTAGGATAATACCAAGCCAAGCCAACTCATCCCCCCTAGCCTTGTGAACCGCCATTAGGGGGGGGGGGGGAGTCACCCTTGGTGTGGCTTGATCCTAGGCAATGTGGTCTTGGATGTGTTACATGTGTTAAGCTTGTCATAGAAGCCTTTGACTAGTCTCATTTTGTAACCTCCTCATGGACCTATAAAAGCCCCTTCCCCCCTTGTTGTTTCCGTCCATACCTCACACCACAACACCCCATCCATAGCTTTATTTCTTCCAAATTATAGCAAGGTTCAAGTGATTCTTCAAGATAGAAACCCTAGTTAGATTATCATTCACCAAAACTCTTCCATAACCTCATATACTTGGTGATTTCTCTTGAGTTTAAATCCACTCAATTCACCTCAACCTTCATCATCCATCTTTCAAGATTACAAGGGTAGAAAGATTGCATGAAGTAAAGTGGGTTGAAGCAAGTCTATCAAAGTCCTTTTCCTTGTTAACTTCCTTTCATCTTTGAAAGCCAAAAGTTGTAAGCCTAAACCTAACATGCTTCTTGTTAATTAATCATGTTCATATCATTTACATGTTATTCTTGCTATATTATGTCTTGTATAAATGTCCATGATGTATAAAAATGACTAAAATATGTTGTTGTAATTGATTGTTGAGATAAGTTACTAAAACAAGCAAACTAGTGACTTTCTTGGTAAGACCTGATCAAAATGGTAAACATTTGATATTGGATTATTACATATTACAGTAGAGGACTTAACAAGGAAACCATAGCAACTTGAACCACCTAAAACGAGTATACGAGTCAAAAGTTACGCCCATTTGAAGTTACCAAAGATTTCCGGCAAAACTGCCTAAAATGTTTCTGTGACAGAACCTAAAACACGCAAAAAGAGGCCTTTCTGGTCCGTTTCATGAAAAAGTTAAAACACAAAAGTTGTCCGGAATCACGTTTTCGTTCAGGAACAAAGAAGCTCGAGCCTTGAAAATGCTTTCCGAGTGAGATATTTCTCAGTTTCTTAACAGCTAATTACATATTTATAAGTCACTAGATTATGGTTATACTTTAAAAAGAACAAGAGGTCTTATGACCTGTAATCAAGACCACCACCATGGCTAGAGCCAAGGTTGTGTCTCATGACCTTGGAACAAGGACCAAAGGTCATGGCTAGGCCATGACGAAATGACCATACAAGCTTACTTAGGCGAAAACATGAAACAAGGAATTGGCGAGAACTTGAACAAGCAATTTGGATCTACTTCACTTAAAAAGGAACCATGAGATATAAAAAGAGAAAAATGGTCATACAAGACTTATGAAACTACCCCTAATAACAATCTTCATGTACTGATAAACTTTCCTAAGTTTATTCAAATATCGGCCATGTAACTTTTCGGATCAAAACTTATATCTATATATTTTATCAACTACTACGAGTTAAAGTGTCCTGGCTCCTCGAACGCTTACTAACATGACTTCTGAATTATGTCGGCCCGAACGGTAGTAAACGATATACAAAACATACATGTTCACGAATCTTTTCTTTCAAAGACTTACAATATACATCATACCACATCATGGACTATAATGCAAGATATATATATATATATATATATATATATATATATATATATATATATATATAGGCACTCCGTCATATTCTTTACTCAAATCCTAAGTCGCAACATTCTATTATAGGTTGCTCGTAGAAACCTACACGATCCAACCATCACTTTCATTACTTGCTATCCTACTTAAGGTGAGTTCATAGCCCCACTTTACATTATTTCAATGTTTTACAAACCCTTGGGGGGAATACATGCTACTTTTAAACCGAACACAATGCTTTGAAACTGTATGCTGCCTGATTGTTTTATTATTACTAAGTACCTACCTTGCCAATCCTAGGCCCCTATCATGAACCATTTAATCACTAGAATTAGTGAGCGCGAGTATTGTGAATAGGCCTATTGGGATTGACGAATCCCATTTGTTTGAGCAGATTAGTTCAAACGAATGCACTATATTTGAACATTAAGTATGACGGCAAAGTACTTACCGGGGCAACAAAACCGCCGATTGATATTGGTACCCGTTAACATATTGGTTGCATGAGCTTAGTATATAATAATAACTGTTTTGTTTTCTAACATAAGTATGAGTCTAATTAACTCATTACTACCAACATATTGTGTTCAACCGTTAAACAAACTCTATGAATTTCACTCAACCTTTGTGTTGACCTCTTAAGCATGTATTTCAGGTCCATGATAATCAAGAATGGAGCGGAAGGGCACGTACCGAAGGAAGAAGGCTATAAACTATTATGTCATTTGATAAAAACATCAAAGACTTTATATTGATGTATTTTGAAACACGGAACCTTTTTGGGACCTTACTATGTAAACTCTGATATATTTGAATAATATGAATGACAACTCTTTTTATTACGACTCGGTTAGAGATCGTTTTCTATTATTATGACTGTTGTGCCGTCGAGTAACACCCAAGTTGAATTCCGCTGCATCATGAATTGGGGGTGTTACAGAAGCATACAATCTAACACCATAAAATCATTACAACACCCTAAATAAACACTGAGGAATGCAAATAAGCATCAATAAGCAGAATGAACAGTAATAAGCTTTTACACAGTGGAGTGAAAATTGACTTACAATAGTCCTTTGCTCAAACCATGTTTACACAATTCTCAAATATAACCTATTGCTTCCCACAAGCTCTAGACCATGGTATTCAGCCTCCTCTTCTATTTTTCTTCTTCTTTTTGGACTTTTATGATAGTCTATTTTATCATTTTATAAAAATTTGAATGGAACTGAACTTATGCTACACTGAATCAACTAAGCCACTGAAGAGCTCTCATGAGCTTATAAGAACATTGGCACAAGATTTATTTAAGATTACCACTTGTAAGCAAAAACTAAAAGATATAAAATTTGAAGAGTAAATGCAAATTTCTATTTAATGAAAAGCTGAGTACAATATAAACCAGGAATAAAAAGATTACAACTTGAAGATTAATTTTACAAAGGCAGTTTACACTACTAAATTAAACTACTTTAATTACTATTAAAATTAACTAACTAACTCTTCTCTTTCATTTTCTTTTCTTTTATATTGGTGAAGTAGGGTTCCTTGTGGGTCTCTGCAGCAATCCCATCAATATTTTCCACCCTCGGATTAGAAAGTATGATCCTGGCCGTTTGATTTTATTTTGGCGGGAGATTGGTTTTATACTCATTTGGGGCCTGTTACTTTGGCAGGGGGGGATTTGGATTTAAGTGGTGGAAAGGAAGTTTAGTGGGATAGGGTTGGAGTGGAGGAGTAGCAATAATGATGGTGTTGGTGTGGGGTGTTTCAGGTTTTGGCAGAGGGAGGGAAAAAGGTTCACGGGTGTGTGTTTGGGGGTGGAGGTGAAAGGGGGTCAAAGGGTGTTGGCTGGGATTAATGTCAAAGGGAGTGGAGTGGGCTGAGGGGGGTAACTTGGGCTTTGGTGGATTGGATCACAAAAGGGGTGGGCTGTTTGTGTTATTTGGGCTTATTAAACAAGGGTAGTGTTAGGTTAATAAAACAAATGAATCCGTTTGGTTTTGTAGTTGTAAAAGTACAATGACCACATTTGCCATTTTTGAAAATTAAGGATCAAACCTGCCAAATTTCCAAAGATATTTCCAAGGATCAATTTTGCCACATTCCAACAATATAAGGGCCACAAAAGATATTTTCAACTTTAAAATTCCCAGGGACTAAAACTGCCTAATTTGAAACTTGAGGGGCCATTTTTGTAATTTTCTCATATTTTTCACCCAAGGATCATACTTGATAACATTTGACTTTTAAATGCCTTGGGTTGACTTTTCTTTTGTTTTAAACCTTCAGGGACTAGTTTTGTCAATTTATGAAATTTGAGGGACTGAAACTGCCAATTGTGCAAACTTTGTTCATTTTTCATTTGTTTTTAAACATTTTGCATCTAAAACATATAAAACACATTTTTGGGATAATTTCTGTATTTTGATGCATTTCTGATTGTTTTTGGATGTTTTGGCAGTTCAGATACGATAAAAATGATAAGTATTTACACACTCATCAATCCCCCACACTAAACTGTTGCTAGTCCCTAGCAATCTTTTGAGAAAAACTTAATGGATTTTAAACTCTTTACCAAAAGCCACCAGTTCTGGTGTAGCCAGATGTATCGATTCAAGTAAGAACTATGGTCCACCTGATAACCATGTGATTTTGAGCAAACCACCAGCTGTCAACGGATTTGATTAGTCTTTACCAAAAGCCGTTTGCTTCTGGACTAGCCAACTCTTGATGGAATAGTCAACATCTTGGTGAGCTGATTACCAATTATGGTTTTTTCACTGCCTTTACCACAAGCCATAATCTTGCGGGCTAGCCAACTCATTCACTTTTTGGGATATGGCGAGTTGATTTACCATACAATTTTGGGCAAATTGCAAGCCATCAACGGATTTGAGATATCTTTACCAAGAGCCGTTTGCTCCTGGATTAGCCAATCCTTTTGTCGTTTAGACAAGGCGGACTGATAACCTCAAAAATTTTGAAGCACAAGTGAAATATTTTTGATTTTTTTTTTTGAAATTTTGCCAAAAACGGGGGTATTAGATAGTAAAATGTGATAAAATTCGCTAGAATAGCGAAATACCCCCCCCCCCCCCCCCCCACACACACACTTAGAATGAATATTGTCCTCAATATTCAAAGTCCCGGCTATTATGCCGACTCTTTGAACGTAAAAGGGAAACATTACAAGCTAAGCGTGGAAAACACCATTTTGTTTCTCACTTTTGTAATCATAGCATGGGTGACTCCCCCACACTTAGGGTGAAAACCCTATAAGCATGCTACTGTTTTTGTTTACCGAGTCGCTAGCTTGACTCGACCCCGAATTCATTTGTCCTTGGGGAAGCATGATGTGGAAGAGACAATCTCAATCGGACTTTCATTCAAAATGTTTGGACAAACATATGAACCACGTGAAAGTTCCACACTGATGAGATAAGTATCCGGCTCAAGATAATGATAAATGAAAATTCCGGGATCAAATATAGTGTCTTCATTCCCGAAGGAGTGAAGAAGAGAAGAAGTCACCTTATAGGTGAAGAAAAGGAAGAAAACCATGATGAAAATCATGACTTGAGTTTCTTCCTCGAGATCAGGCTCATTAGCCTGAGTTTGGATTTCAAGGGTTAAGCTCAAAAATATCCCGGGAGGGTGGGTGGGAATTTGCAAATTCTCATGATTGAGTGCATCTCCCCCCGGGCTATCAAACTCCGGAGGAGTCAAGATATGATGAGTGAGTTCACTGGAGAACTCCTCATGAAGAGAATTATTCACAAGATGTGAATCTGTGAACTCATGTTCCGGAATAGACTCATCACAATCCTCATTCCAAATACCAAAGATTGGGTTATCAGAAATCAAAGTGAATTCAGAATCGAATTCAAATAGAGGATTGGTGAGAGTAGTATTGAATGTCTCGGGAACAAAATGATTAACATTCTCAATTGGATTGTTGGGATCAGAAGTGAGTGACGGATCATGATATAGGAGACTTTCAATTTCTCCCAGATCGGCTTCAAAGTCAAGGAGACCATCATCACTTTCCAATGAAAGTGGATTGATGTGAGTAAGTTCATCGGCGAACTCCTCAAGAAGAGGATCAGCATCAGACTGTGGGAGTGATGCCTCAATATACTCGATGTCTCCATGAGATGTACAATCATCATTAAAATCTGAGAAAGTCTCAAAATGATCGTTTGAACACTCAAGAGGGGAAAGTAAATCACACACATGATCAAAAGTTCCCTGTGACTCTCTCGGGATTGGGACAAGGATCTCAACACTAGACTTTATGAATTCGTCCGATTCCTTTGCAGGAATAGTGTCAAGATGCTCGTCCCCCATGCTCAGAGAGTGAGTGGGAACCTCGGGTGTGAGGGCAGTTGTTTGAGATGGAATCTCAACTGCAGGGATATCAGCTAATGAACTTGATGAAGTTTTATAAAATTGAAGAATATCAAGTGTATCTTCATCATCACTGTCATCAGGAATAAAACGGAACTGGGAGCTAGATTTGGCTGCTTTTTCTTTTGCAATGGATTCCCTAATAGATTTTTCAAAGTCATCTTGGGAATTTATTTTAGCAGCCTGCTCTTCAGCCAGCAATTCTTCCATGGATTTTTCATGTGTATATTTTTTAGCAAGATTTTTAACTAAATCCTTAAGTTCATCACAAATTTTCATCATATTTTGCATTTCTGGAAGAAGTGCCTGACTCAATTGGGACTGTGGCGGTTGGTCGTAATATGACGTGTCAAGATTGTTACAGGGAATTGGATTCCCTGTTTGACAATCTGAGCTGAAGTGTGGACCTCCACAGTAATCACAACAGTAAAACTGATGTGGCTGTGGGTTGTATGTGCGATAGTCATAATTGTTATCAGGAAACTGCTCATAGACAAGTGTGTTTCCCGATTGACAATCAAAACTGTAGTGTGAACCACCACAGTACTCACAACAGTTAAACTGTTGAGTATGGTTTGGTGAATCGTATGGACATTGATCATTTTCAAAATTTTGAGTGTTACCAGAAAACTGTTCGTAGACAAACGTGTTTCCGGTTTGACACTCAAATCCTTGATGAGGACCTCCACAATATTCACACGAATATGTCACTATCTCATGATTTGGTGGCTGGTGGAATAAATCAGTTGTGTCATGGTAAGAATAGGGATCCTGGTTATAGACAGACCCATTTCCTGACTCTACCACGCCACAGCCGGGGCAATTTCCACCGTTATTAGGGCCACCACACCATTGGCAACCCAAATGGTGTGGATACGACATAGGAAAGAATCAAAGGTTTATAGAGGGTAAGAAATGAAGAATCAAAGATGTGAGAGGGTAAAAGTGAATATTTTGGATTTTTGGATAAACATTTTGTACAAATGAGAAAGAAAATCTTTTTGGGTTTTTTGTGTTCGTTGAAAACTAATTTTAAAAAGTTTTCGGGAACCGTTTTTATGAAAATATACACAAGGATGGTAAATATACAATGGATGTATATCCATGTTCACTAATACGCAAAACCGTTTAGAATACGCGCACGACCTCCCCGGCAGCGGCGCCAAATTTTGATTGATGCTAAACGGTCAACCTAAATTGACCAAGTCAATGGTCAACAAGGTCAAACTGCCTAGAATCAATCTCCGTGGAAGTATAGGGTTTTCCCGGGTCGTTATGTCCCAGCGAGGTGTGATGGTAATCAAAAACGGGTTTGTGATCGGGTGAATTTGGACAGAAAAAGGGTTTGAGTGGTTTGTATGATTACACTAAGGAAATACGAATGAGAACGATCTAAACAAACTATATTAACGATAACGCGAAACCTAATTAACCTAAAACGTAATCTAAAAACTTAAAATCAGAGTTTGCTTAAAGATAAGCAGAAAAATAAGCCAAACGGCTTAAATAGAAGCTATCACTTTATTTATGTTTTTGGTTTTTCTTTGTTTTACAAACTACTTTTAATAACGTAACCTAAATTTAAAAACGTAAAAGTTTATTTAAATAAAACGCGAGCGCGCAAAATAAAACGAGAAATTTAAGCTACGTTAACCCTACGGACATGCAAATTATATTTTTACGATCCTAACGATAAAAGAAAATTTTAGAAAAAAAAAATTATTTTTTTTGACTTTTTTGTTATTTATTATTAATTAAAAACTAATTAAACTTAATTAAACTAATTAAACTAATTTAATTATAATAAATACTAAATTAAGAGTTAAAATTATAAAACTTTTTCTACAAATACATTAGGGTGACAGAAACTTTAGAAAAATATAAAAACTCCTAAGTACTTATAAATAAGCTATTTTTACAATTAACTACTTATTATTTATTAAAACCTAATTTAAACTATTTTAATTATTATAAATATTAAACTAATTTATAAAATTATGAAACTTTTTATATAAATACTACAAGTTAATAAGGTTCTAGGAAAAATATATAAAAGTTAGGTACAGTGTAAAATAAGCAAATAATAAGCAGATATAAGCTGTGATGGCTTATTTGTACCAACAAAACAACCAAGGGTCTAATATAAAATTTTGCAAAGCTTGTTTGAAAAAAGACCCAAGGGCGACTGGTTGTGATGTTGTTTGTGAACTGAATGGCGTGGGTTCAAGTCCCACCCATGTCAGTTTTTGCAATTTATTTTTTTTCTTCAAAATTTTCTTTTACAAACTTATTAAGCACACAAAGATAAGCAATTTTTACAACTACAACTAAATCTGAAAATCACTAATAAGCACAAAAATAAGGAGAAAAACAAGGCAGTTTGCATATAAGCTTAAAAAGAAAGTTTCTAAAACTAAAAAGCTAACTAAGGGGTCCAATAAGCTACCTAAGGGTTCAAATAAGCTAAGGGGACCTAATTAGCTGGGAGGGATACCATTAAGCAGTTACATAAGCTGAAGAGCAAGAATAAGCACATCCCACCCATATGATCTGACAGGTTACAAGGGCTGCAACTGCAGGCCACTTTGAGCTTATCAAATAAGCTCTAGAGGGTAAGTTGAGCTTGAAACCTTCAAGCTCACACTGTGAGCTTGCCAAAAAGCTTTCAAGCTCAGGAAAAGCCCAATGTAACCTCACAATGAGCTTATTAATACCCCCTGAGTGCACTGATGACTCAGTGTGGGTATTTGGACCAAGCAACTTGAAGGCTTAACATAAGCAGACAAATAAGCAATTTAGGTCACAAAAAGCATATGTATGGAAAGATGGCCAGAATGGCTATCCAAAATCACAAAACTCACAGGCTAAAGATCTCTAATCAATAATCTACAAACCTAAGAAAGGATGGCTTTTGGCCAAACTAACTGATGCAGGGCACATTTTTGGTCCACTGAGAGCTTTTCAAGGGATGAATTAAGCTAGTGAACCACAAGCTTATGGTCCAAAAATTTGTTCTACATGTCAACAAGCTACCAAGGAACATGAAACAACAAGAATTAGCCATTTTCAATCTATTTTGAACACTGTGCATGGTCTAGAAGTTTGTCCCATATTCTCAGACATGCAAGTTTTGACTTTTGAAATTGTAAACTAAGTTGACTTTATTGAATTTCTAGTGATCATAGATGACTGAGAAAGCTAAGTTAAGCTAAAATGAGACTCAAATAAGCTAAAGCAAACACTTATGTTCTTTATGCATGATTGTGTAATCCAAACTCATGACAGTTAATTAAACTTGAAATTTTGAACATGAATTTGACTAATATGCCAATGAACACCGTGTTTTATGGTTAAACTACACTATACTAAACTAGTACAACCTATGGCAACCAAATTCAATCACCAAATCAAGCTGAGGTGCACAATACTCAACCAATCTAAACACACCTTTAGAAAACTGAATTTGTAATTTTCAAGACAAATGCATGTTTTGAACCATGAGACTGAATCTTAAGAACTTATTATGATTTTGTAAGATAACTGAACCACAAAAACATCAATATTAATCATAATTAATTATGAATTACTATTAAGCTATTTTGGCAGTTAAAAGAGAAAAATTGAGCAAAATGGAATCTAGTGAAGAAGCATACAATCTAACACCATAAAATCATTACAATACCTTAAATAAACACTGAGGAATGCAAATAAGCATCAATAAGCAGAATGAACAGTAATAAGCTTTTACACAGTGGAGTGAAAATTGACTTACAATAGTCCTTTGCTCAAACCATGTTTACACAATTCTCAAATATAACCTATTGCTTCCCACAAGCTCTAGACCATGGTATTCAGCCTCCTCTTCTATTTTTCTTCTTCTTTTTGGACTTTTATGATAGTCTATTTTATCATTTTATAAAAATTTGAATGGAACTGAACTTATGCTACACTGAATCAACTAAGCCACTAAAGAGCTCTCATGAGCTTATAAGACTATTGGCACAAGATTTATTTGAGATTACCACTTGTAAGCAAAAACTGAAAGATATAAAATTTGAAGAGTAAATGCAAATTTCTATTTAATGAAAAGCTAAGTACAATCTAAACCAGGAATAAAAAGATTACAACTTGAAGATTAATTTTACAAAGGCAGTTTACACTACTAAATTAAACTACTCTAATTACTACTAAAATTAACTAACTAACTCTTCTCTTTCATTTTCTTTTCTTTTATATTGGTGAAGTAGGGTTCCTTGTGGGTCTCTGCAGCAACCCCATCAACATTTTCCACCCTTGGATTAGAAAGTATGATCCTGGCCGTTTGATTTCAGTTTGGCGGGAGATTGGTGTTATACCCATTTGGGGCCTGTTACTTTGGCAGGGGGGGATTTGGATTTAAGTGGTGGAAAGGAAGTTTAGTGGGATAGGGTTGGAGTGGAGGAGTAGCAATAATGATGGTGTTGGTGTGGGGTGTTGCATGTTTTGGCAGAGGGAGGGAAAAAGGTTCACGGGTGTGTGTTTGGGGGTGGAGGTCAAAGGGGGTCAAAGGGTGTTGGCTGGGATTAATATCAAAGGGAGTGGAGTGGGCTGAGGGGGTAACTTTGGCTTTGGTGGATTGGATCACAAAAGGGGTGGGCTGTTTGTGTTATTTGGGCTTATTAAACAAGGGTAGTGTTGGGTTAATAAAACAAATGAATCCGTTTAGTTTTGTAGTTGTAAAAGTACAAGGACCACATTTTGCATTTCTAAAAATTAAGGATCAAACCTGCCAAATTTCCAAAGATATTTCCAAGGATCAATTTTGCCACATTCCAACAATATAAGGGCCACAAAAGATATTTTCAACTTTAAAATTCACAGGGACTAAAATTGCCTAATTTGAAACTTGAGGGGCCATTTTTGTAATTTTCTCAAAATTTTCACCCAAGGATCATACTTGATAACATTTGACTTTTAAATGCCTTAGGTTGACTTTTCTTTTGTTTTAAACCTTCAGGGACTAGTTTTGTCAATTTATAAAACTTGATGGACTGAAACTGCCAATTGTACAAACTTTGTTCGTTTTTCATTTGTTTTTAAACATTTTGCATCTAAAACATATAAAACACATTTTTGGGATAATTTCTGTATTTTGATGCATTTCTGAGTGTTTTTGGATGTTTTGGCAGTTCAGATACGATAAAAATGATGAGTATTTACACACTCATCAGCGTCAAGAACAAATGGGTGACGCCGTCATCTCCCCGCCAAAATAATCCTCGGACTGCCTTGATCTACATCTGACGCCGTCATGTTGTCCACTTTTGCAGGCCGTCACACTTTTAACTCTTGACGCTCTTCCTGTGACGCCTTCATTTCTGTACTGGGTCGTCATGGTCTTTACTCTTGACGCCGTCAGGAAAGTCTTCTTGACGCCGTCACACACTGTTCCCAGCATGGAAAATTAAGTCTTTGGCGTTTTCTTCACTTTTATGCTCCAAAAACGTCCGAATTGCTTCCTTTTCCAGATTTCACTCTCAAAGTACCTGAAATCACAAAAGGAACGATTTAGGGTAATATTTGATCAAATAAATTCAATTCCGGGCTTAAATGACCCCCTAAAAACGGATCATTTTTCGCCTCATCATATACCCTTACACTTGAGATTTGCTTGTCCTCAAGCAAATGCGCTTTTATTCTAATCAAAATACAAGTTAGGGGTCATTTAACACTAATATAAAAGTAATTACAACAAATAATCGTTCCACTAAAGACCAAAGACAAGAACGGAGGTCATACGTTAGCACCTCACAAATAGTTTTTAGATACTCACATCTCTCGGGTGTAATAAAGTATAAATTACAATATGGAAACGGAAGATATCTCTCACTACCTGTCATAGCAAAATAGATTACCATAGGCTTGGGAAAGGATCAAACCTCCACCACATGGCGTAAGCACCTAGGATAAACTATCAAAGAGGTATTTTAAAGGGTTGTAACGTTAGGTGTAGGGATATGAAATACACGGTTTTGTTGGATATCGGCAGTCTTTACTGATGGCGAGTTAACAATCTTGGTCAATTACATGTACAATGTGGTGTTGCTAAGCCAAGACTAGACTCGACTTAAGCTAATAAATGAAAAATAACCAAAAATAAAATAAACATAAAATGAAACGGGATGGTAGTCCGTATGTTTTTTTCTTTTCTTTTTCTATTTTTTTTTTTATTTTCTTTTTTTTTTTTTTTTTTTTTTTTTTTTGCATACACTCTTACCCTACCATCCAAATTAATACATCATAGGGAATGGAAATTCCCCTTACACTTGAATTTTTACATACTTTACAATAAACTAATCTAATGACTCGAATTAAGATAATCAAAACACTTGGAGGACTTTTAAGATTAACGCACATACGGGGGTAATAAATGATGTTCTTCCCCATTACTCCATAAAATAAGTACTTTACCCATGAGTCCCAATCGTCCCAAAACAATATGTACAAGGATATGACTCGACTTAGCAACCATGTAATCAATTAGAAAGTTAACTTAGGGTTTAAACAAATAACAATAATGCACTAAAGATGAGCGCATACACGGAAGGCTAAGGCGATTTGGGTGTACATTTAAGTGGGGTGTAACAAATTCTTCCTTTAAGTAAAATGCTTAAAGTTAGAAACGAAAAGATAGGCTCGGAGGGGTGTACTAGGGTTTCGTGTACTAAAAATGAGTACAACGCTAAGGTGTGGGAAAAATTAGTTGACTTAACTAGCCAAGTAATATGACTTAAATGGTCAAGTAATTATGATACGGGTTTAATACACGGGTGATCCTAATGCCTCTTATCATGTAGTCAATCCTACTACACGAATGTAGTCTCACTAGCGGTCTCGGGATGCATCACTAACGCAAGTGCTGGAATCTAAATGCTACCGGTACACTCATAAGCACTAATAGTAAATGCTTTTCCTATCAAATATAAAGGCGAACCTCACATATTTGGGTGGAAAATTTTTCTGAATAGTACGGTTTTGTGCTAGTCATACAATCTCCTATCCATGAGACACTTGCTATGGCTAAAGTTTCACTCCTAAATGTTGTAAAAAATTTTATATTTGGCGCTAAAATTGCACTAACAAGTATTTCTCATAGTTTTATTACACATCTACCATTAAACAAACAAACTCAAGCGAAAGTGTATTTGTAAGGTATCATCATTTTACCCTCCCCTTACACTTAGGATGAACATTGTCCCCAATGTTCAAGTAAAGAATGTAAAAGTGAAATAAGTAAAACAAATGAAATCAAATACTCCCCTGATTCGCTTGGTATGGATAATAAGGTGTCCAGGTTAGATCTTCCTCCAAGAAAATGAACAATCAAAGCTTCCCTTCCAGAAAAATAAATCATCTTCTTGTCATACATAACCTGTAAATCCTGAGAAAACAGACAAAGCAACCTCACATAAAATCGGCGGCAATCTACATAAGTTACTAAATCCTAGAAAACAAAGTAAGATATAATGCTTGTGGAATGAATTTTGCAGATTTCCTGGAGATTATAAAACTTAATAATTCAACAAAACTGGTAAAATTTCCAGATTTTTACACGTGACGCCGTCAAGAGCAAGCTCATGACGCCGTCAGAAGTGACCTGCAGAAATTCTTGTGTTAAGTTTCAAGAAAATTTCTGGAAAAACTTGGTCCTACTTCCTGGAAAATCCAGCAAAACTTCATTATGACTCAATACAAACATTTGACTCTAACAAATACGAATATACATGTTCACTTAATATTGTGGAGAATCATGATCGGTTTGTTTCTTAAAAACATATTTGGGGTTTCCCCTTACACTTATCTTTTGCAAAAAATACCTTTTGGTGAAGTTAAGACTAGGCTAAACAACAAAGTAAAGTATTTTCACTTTTTAGTTTAGAAACATGATCTACCAATAATAAAAATAAAGAATGCATACGGAAGCAAATAACAAACAAACAAAATAAAATCACACAAAATGAAGAATGTCACCACAAGCACATTCAATTATTTCTAAAAAAAATGTAAACACAGAAAATTAAAATTGTCCAAGGCCAACAGAGGCCACATCCTACACTATTACAGTACCAATTGTTTCGAATTACATAACCATCAATAAATTGTTCAGAAATGACAGACATCAAGAGAGATCACTGGGGAGGAGGACCAAAACGGTAGTCATAGCCAGGAGGGAGGTGTCCTGTGTACCCGTAGGGAGGGTAATCTGTCTCACGACCGGGGAATGGGTCAATCTGCAGGTGAGGCTCAAGCTGATCACGGGTGAAGAGGTGTTGCATCTGGCGGATGGTATGATCATACATCCAATCAAAGCGCTGGTCAGTGGTGGTCCGCCATGCGTCCACCTGACCCATCTAGGCCCCCTGGTGTGCCTGCCAGTCTCCCCGACTCATGTGTCGGTAGTAGTCAGCTGTCCCCTCCTCATAACCCTCAAACTAATGCTACTGGGGCGCTCCCTCATCATCATCATCATCCTCCTCATCATCAGGCCCCCTGCCTCATACCAGCCATAGGTCCCATTCCTCATCAGCATCACAATGCTCATCTGCCTGAGGGATTTAGCCCTCACTACCCTACAAGCCCCACAGTCGCTCAAGTATCCCATGATCGGGGGAGTAAGAAGATCATAGGAATGAGCCAACCGGGTCACGAACATCCCCCCATACACCTTATCGATATCCCTCTCACCCACACTGGTCCTCAAATAACTAGCTACCCAAAATGGGATGTTGCAGTAAACATCCGCTGAAAAGATGGTATACAAGTAGAAAAGATCTGAAGCAGTGACACGGTGAGTGGTGCCATGACGTCTCGACAAGCTGTATGTGATGCATCGGTGGACCAACTTGACCACGGGGTCCCTGATTGATGCTGCCCCAGTAGTCGAGGTGTATACCCCGTCCCCAATGGTCGGCCAAAAAGTGACGCACCTCATATCACTCCTCAAAGTCTCCCCATGCAACAACCTCTGCATAAAACCTCCCTCAACAGCCTCCTCCCTAGTATACAGCCCTATCCTCCAACCAAACTCAGTAACCGAACATGATCGCACTTCCCCTCCTAACCTAAAATAGATAGTGGTACCCCCCATGTCCGTCCTAGCCTCAGCCTGATCAAAATGGAAGGTCGCAAAGAACTCCCTCACCAACTCACTATACACCGTCTCTCTCATCCTAAACAACCTCTCCCATTGAGGACCCGTGAACCCATAAGTGTGGATCCTCCCCAAAAACGCAGCCTCCAACCCTTGGGACCTAAGAAACTCCCAATCAATCACGGCCCCAACATCAATGTGGTGATTACAAAGTTCCGCATACTTGGTGGTGGCGGCAACATTGTCGAATTCACCCCAACTATGGACCAATTCCCCATAGTTAACCCTTTGGGACCTGGAGGAGCTGCCACGATGTTGACGAGATCGCTTGCTCATTTTCCTGGAAAAAGATAGAGTGAACGGAAACAATTAGAACGAGAATTTTATTGATTTTTGCTGTTAGACACATCTGACGCGGTCAGCAGGAGGTCCTGACGCCGTCAGACCTATTAGAATCTGAACCATGCAATTACGAGGGAAAAATCAATTTTCAAACTCTGAACCCATTACCCAAACGCTCCTTTAATCAGAAAACATGGGTGGGGGGTCAAGAAATCCGTGGTATGAAGGACTTTTCCTAATTTAACGCATGATTCAAGTGGGAAAACATCATCAAAAGTTAACCCCATGATTACAAATCACCAAATGGATGGCACTACTTACCGAGTGGAGATTAGTCACGGAAGATGTCGAATTGGAGGATGGAGATACGGAGTGGTAGCAGCAATTTGGGTGAGATTTGTGGGGTATGAGTTGTAAGTGATGGAATTTGGGTTATTATTGCTGAACTAGCGAGGTGACGGCGTCATGAGTTATCCTCTGACGCCGTCAGATGCCCGTTTGAGGTGTACAATGAAGTAATTCCACATTTAGTCCCTGAACTTAGTGTGAATAGCTAAACACAAGTAAGACTATGAATAGCTATTCCATTAGTGAAGTCCACCAGGGTCGAACGTTTCATTACTATCACGGAAAGAGGTGTGGTTGTAGAAAGGGGTGGGTGAGGTTTTGGTTAAGTTGTAACCTTCGCGTTGGTTAACGGTGGGTGCAAAGAGGTGTCGCTCCATAGAGGGTCTCAACACTGTGGTGTTTTGAGGTGCAACCTCTTCACACCGAGTTTAAAACAAAAAGAACGTCTCATACACAAATTTGGGAGCGTGGTTCGCAAGCATCCAACGAGAATGTTATGAAATTGTGAATTCTTTTCTGCCTGAGGATGCTCACAAAATTAGGAGGTGATTGACGGTGAAGCACTTGGGGAAGATTTCTTGTTATCCTCTTGGTCAAACACCAAAGGAGTTGAAACCTCGAAGACTTTTTCGATATTTCTTGGTGCGGAATTTTCCTTAATCTTCTCTTTGATCCTTGATATGAATTGGTCTGCTAAATCAGTAAAAGCATTGCGAGTACTTTCCATGCGTGCTTCTAGGTGCTGGATTTGTTTTTCCTGATTATTCATGAAGGTTACCATTATCCCTTCGAACTCCTCTTGCCGTGAACGTTCAGGAAAATTATGGTTAATAACCGCATTCCTACGTAAATTAGGGTTCCACACGGTTTCAGCAGCAGGTTTCTTAATCCTCATTATTTCTTTTACCTGCTTCTCGATACTTCCTAATAACTGCTCTTGGGTGGCGTGTGCGTAGTCAAGTTTTCCCTTGCTTGGGAACATCGGGTCCTCCCATCCTTCTTCTTCGTATTGTGCCAACATTCGTCAATGCTAAGTCTGTTTAGCCTGCCCTTGGCTGCGTAATCTATAGCTCTCCTTGTTTGATAGTTAACTTTATCGTAAAAGATTTTAATCTGGAGCCATGGTTCAATGCCATGATGAGGGACTTTTCGGAGCAGGTCTTTATATCGAGTCCATGCTTCATAAAAGGTTTCACCTTGACGTTGTTGGAACATCAAGATGTCATTTCTAAGCTTAGTAGTTCTCCCCGGTGGGAAAAATTGAGCAAGGAAACGAGTGGTGAGATCATCCCATGTGGTGATGGATCCCGCGGGTAAACGCTCAAGCCATTGACTAGCTTGATCACGTAGAGAGAATTGGAATAGGCGTAATCGGGTTGTCTCTCTAGTTGCAATATCTAGGTCTATGGAATCTACGATTTTAAGGAAGTCCTGAAGATGTTGATTTGGAACTTCGGAACGAAGTCCATGGAATGCACAACCGCTTTGCACCAACCGGATGGTGTCGGATCGCAAGGGGGTCACATTGGCTACGGTGAGCTCAATGGTGTTTCGGTAGCCTTGGTGGCTAGGTCGGGAATACTCTCCTAAGGTTCGGGGCCTAAGAGGTTCTAGTGGTGGGTTTTGTTGTGGTGGGATAACGGGTTCAAAGATGTTCCCATCGTCCATGACGTTGGGTGGTGAAAAGTTACGAACAAAAACACAAAGAAATAAGATAGACTAAAGAAAACCTAAAAATAAAAATAAAATCTTACTAGAAAGGAATCTAGCAAGTAGACCTAATAAAAAGAGATTCTAACCTAGACAATAACTATTCCCCGGGCTGCGGCGCCAAAAACTTGATACGTGGGGAACGCACCAGGCTTTACCTCTCAAGGGATCTTGAGAAGCTTACAACCCCCACCAGGCAGTGTACCTGATCGTTGTAGTATAGTATAGTGACAAGTACCGGGGGATTGATCGTTCAGCTAGGAATAGTGTCGCTAGGATTAGAAAACCTAAATACTAGTTCTAGAGATGAGAGATGATCCTTTTTGTATTTTTATATTTTTATGAAGGCAAATTAAAAATATCGGGTTTGAAGAATTTTGGGCGGAATTAGTTGCTAGTCAACTAACCAAATACTAAGATGCAATCAAAATAAAATACTAAAAATGAAAATAAACTATATTAAACTAAGGTTGTGAGCAATAAGTGTGAGAAATGTGTTTACTTAGATTTCACTACTCCCTAGATATCTTTTACACGTTAATTACTTGTTATAGTTGCGTGGATGACGGATTGTATTCCTTAATACCATTCATGGGGTGGCGTACTTACTTCCCCAATCCTATGAGTGCCTACTTCACTCCTATGTCGAGCCTGCAAGAAGCTCCTAACATGGGATCATTAGAATTTACTCATGCATTAAATACAACCAATAAAACCTAGTACACATCGGTTCATGTTTCCTAAGACGTTCAAGCATGTTACCATTTGGAGATCTGCTAGTTTTCTTAAGCCTAACATTGAAATCATTCATCCAATACAACCATAAACAAGTAATCAACACATAATCAACATCTAGGTTTCATTAGATCTAAGCAAACACAAGATAAATCTAGCCTAGCATGGTGGAATCAAGACAAGCACAAGATATAGACAACCAACACATAGACATATTGATTGAATTAAGAAAAGACTTATCTTAATAACACATGTAAGGATTCAAGGGTTGAAAACCCTTGAAAAGCTGTAAAATTCATATATGGTTCGGCCTTAGGGTTTCTCCAAACTTGTTCCTCCTAATGAATGAAAATTAGAAAACTATATATAGATATTAGAGGCTGACGGCGTCAAGAACAAATGGGTGACGCCGTCATCTCGCCGCCAAAATAATCCTCGGACTGCCTTGATCTACATCTGACGCCGTCATGTTGTCCACTTTTGTAGGCCGTCACACTTTTAACTCTTGACGCTCTTCTTGTAATGCCTTCATTTCTGTACTGGGTCGTCATGGTCTTTACTCTTGACACCGTCAGGAAAGTCTTCTTGATTCCGTTACACACTGTTCCCAGCATGGAAAATTAAGTCTTTGGCGTTTTCTTCACTTTTATGCTCCAAAAACATCCGAATTGCTTCCTTTTCCAGATTTCACTCTCAAAGTACCTAAAATCACAAAAGGAACGATTTAGGGTAATATTTGATCAAATAAATTCAATTCCGGGCTTAAATGACCCCCTAAAAACGGATCATTTTTTGCCTCATCAGTCCAAAACACACAGGTCATAGCCTAAGCTCTACGGATGTTGCATCCGCCGATCCAAACCTGTCTCTGATACCATTTTGTAACACCTCAACCCAAAAAAGGCTAAAGTGTAACATTATGGAGTCAAATCAGAACACAAGTGAAACGGAGATACATTACCAACAAAGTTTACAAGGGTTACAATAGAAAACTAAACAAAATACAAACTACAAAAGGGCAACAAACTAAACTAAGCCCAACATCAAGTACTTCTAAACCACTCTAAGTCCAGTAGCTAATCAGGGTGAAGTCTTCTAAGACCAAAATAAGATCTCTCATCCACAACCCAGCTTCCTACTAAACCTGCCGCATGGAAAAGAAAGCGGCTGAGCATAAAAAGTTCAGTGAAAAGATATGAACAAATAGCAAAGCAATACAATAGAGTAGGGAATAAACAAGGAATTAGGAATATGTGGTATCCAAAAGGGTAATCAAAAGATGACATGGTTAAGTGTAAGGTATAGTGTATGTAAGTTTTCAGTATTTTACCGAAGGCCAATAAATACAATACAATACAATAGTAGCCCAATATGGAGTGATCAACTCCCAATATGTGAGGCGTTGCAATGCACGCATACCCAGTCACCAATACAAGATGTAGCAATGTAGACAATGTAGTAGCTCCAATAATCAATCAATCAATCAATCAATCAATCAATACAATACAAATCTAGGATGCATCCATACGCCCCCGTAGGCCAATAACAATTACAATCAAAGCAATAGTCAATTATAGATCGGGGACGGCGTAGTACATCTCTCCAACTACGCTAGAGTACATAACATTGGTGCATCAATGCTATAGTTGTGGTTAATCCACAACAAGTAATACCCCGGGTTAATACTGAAGGGTCAAGTGGTCAAGGTTCAATATCAATGGTTCAATATCAAAAGTTTAATATCAAAGGTCCAATACCCAAAGGTTCAAATACCCAAAGATCATTATCAATAGATCATAGGACAATATCAAGAGGTAGGTCAAAGGATTAATGTCAAAGATTCAGTATCAAGGTTCGGTATCATAGGTCACTATCAAAGGATCAATGTTGAAGGATCAATGTCAAAGGGTCGATCAAGGATGTAGTATCAATGGGTCAAAATAGAGAGGTCAAAGCCAAAGTTCCCAATTCGCAAGGTTCACTATTCCAAGTCCCAAAATCCCATAGTTCATAAATCAAAGGGTCATAATGAGAGTTTAAAACAAAGTTCAATGTAGCGGGTTTCCATCACTAGTTTCGTAGTACAATCCCATTTAAAAAGGTTTATAACAAGATTCATTTAGAAGAGATCTTCCAAAAGACGAAATTTATAAAAGTGATATTTATTAAAGGTTTTCATCCAATATCCTTCAAAAGTGGTCTGTATAAATTTATAAGGTCCCATAAGTAAGTGGTCTTAAATCATATTAAAAGTGTCGTTATAAAATAGTTCTCCTTTAATTATTTCCATATCATAATTAAGAAAAGAATTTCACCTTCCATTGTATTACCCCAAAAGAACATTCAAGTCTCACAAGGGTTTTTATCTCCCGTTACAATATCCCAAAGAATACCCAAGGTCTCACAAAGTTTCAAAGATTTAGGTCACAAAAGGTTATCGAACGGGTCACAAGGGTTCAAACGAATAACAATAGGATCACAATTTCCGGTGAAACACATCAATCATAGGGTCAAGTACGAAGGATCAAAACCAAAGCCAAACGGAGGTCATAACACGATAATCAAGTCAAAGACAAGGTCAAGAGAGAGAAATGTGCACTCCTACTGAAAGAGTACGGAATATCTGTACCTCTGTCCAAAGCAATAGCAAGGTCACAAATCACAAAGAGAGAGACGTATCACTCTCGCTTCACTGAACCTAGAAGAGAAGTGGAGACGGATTATGAAGATTTTTCATTTGCTTAAAATACCTCTTTTAGTTACCCTTCCATTTTTCGAAACTTTCCATATTTAGCAGCTTTCTATTTTTTGGTAACTTTCCATATTTAGTAAGTTTTCCATAAATAAAAAGTTTCTATTTATAAACATGTTCATTTAAGTCATTTTAACCATTTTAGCAAGTTTTACCTTAATATAAGTTAAAGGTATGATTTTATGTTCAATTTCCAAGATTAGGGTTTCTTTTGTAACTTTAATATAGTTTAGGGTTAAAAGTGCCAATTTCACAATTCAGGGGTCACCAATGAAATAATTCACATTAGAACACAATAACATAAGTCATACAGGTCACATATATCAAATTTACACTTTACACCCTTTTAGTTATAAAGATTACATATTAAACCCTTAATTAAACATATTTCCAATATTAAACCACAAACTAATATAATTATCAAAGAAGCCCCACAACTATCCAAAATTGACAAGAACAGCCTCTGACCATTATTCCAGGTCGTACCATCCTCAAAATGTCATATTTACCATTTTAGTCCCTCAAGTTATAATATTTACAATTTAACCCTTTAAAAACATATAATTAACATATAAATAATATAATTCATCAAATAACCATACAAGTCCATCAAGTATCAACAATTTAAACTTCTGGTCCCTCTAATTCATTTAAAGTCGAATATCATATATTTACATTTTTAACCCTTAAGTTTCACAATTTACAATTTAACCCTTATAATTACCAAATTAACGTATAAACCACATAATTAACCATGTAACCACATAAGTCCACCAAGTATCATAAAATTACCATTTTAGTCCTCATATCATAATAAACCAATTTATAATAATTACATAAATAGTCCTTTAATTTCAATAATTTGCAAAACAACCTCTTTAATTATAACAATTACAAATAAGCCTTCAATTTACCAAATTAGCACATCATACCCTTTAAGTAACATTTTCTACTATTTGCCCCTAGTCCAAAATAAGTTTCAAAAATATCCAACAAGTTTAGAAGTTTACCAAACACACCCTTCTATTTATTTTATTTTTACAATCGATACAAATAAAACACAACAAAAACCTAACCCTAATCCCACAATCATTATACCAATCATTACACATTAATTATAAAATTACACTAACATCACCAAACCAGAAAACATAAACCCTAATTCGTAAACCCTAGTTTTCTTCTCTTTATTATTATTATTATTTTTATACGGTCGCATGAAACAAACATAATTCAAAACAATTATTCCAAGCTTCCAATAAATGTAAATGTATTTTATATAGATCTATTATACAGATAGACAAAGCACACAAATATATTCGAACAACCAAAAATGCATATAGGACGATTATTAATTTTGCACCATTTTAGGGTTTTCTGTTTATTTTAATTCATATGATTAATATACAATGCATGAGTCAATTTTATCATTTTATATAGATGATATGTGATATGTAGGATGATAAGAGAATACAAGAAAAATATAGGAATGAATGGATGGATCAAAAAGGATTTTGATCCACTCGGCTACAATAATTCGACCCAAATAAATCTCACAGCTTCACACGATCAATCTCGACCCAAACGAATATTTTTTCCATGTTCTTAAGCTTCGAAAATAAACAATAAAAATACCCAAGAGCCTCCAAAAATTCTTATGCGCCGCTATGTGTTTTTGGGGTGTTATTTTTAGGGTTTTTAATTTTGTAAAATGGAAATATAGCAATACCTTGTATATAGATGAGATTGGAGAGTAAATCTCGGTCCATTAGCTGATTTCAAACAATTTCCAAATTTATCTTGATCTTATAATTAATTTATGCATTTAAAATAATTTAAAAGTATGCATTAACATGTATTTTCGGCCCAAATTAAATAAAAGAATTGTGACAAATATTTTTATGACATTTAGAATATTATAGTGTACATGTAAAAATTATCATATGTCATAGGTTGCCAATTACTATGTGCTTGTGATTTATTTGGTGTTTATATAAGTGTTTTATTGAAATATAAGTGTTTTATTTAAATGTTTAAGCATTAGGGGCATTTTGGTAATTTTAACATATTATGGAATTATGGGTTTTACAGTGAAAATCGACTTTGTTGACTTTAAAATTTGGTCAGCAAATTCTGGTCAAATATTTAATTCACACATGGCTAATTGGTCACGAAGTTTCCTTTCAGTGAGTCGTCGCCTTATTTCAACTTATTATCACTTACATATAAATAATCATCAAAAACCATCTCTCCCACCAAAACAATCATAACTCATAAAAGGCATACTCAAGCTAGTTCAAATTAAGACACCTAAGAAATGGAATATTTTACAAGAAGCTTTTCAAGAAGTCTTTCCAGAGGCCTTTCAAGAAGTGTTTCAACATCTGTAGATGCAAACAGGGTGTGGAGGAGAACGACATACGGAGCGTTTGATGGTGGGAGGAGCATAAAGACTGTCCATTTAGGTGAGGATAATCATGGCAAACTTTGGAGGATCAAAAAAATGTTTAACTTTACTAACTCCAAAAAAACACGGGAACGACGACACTTCAAAGGCTCGTTGATCATCGAAGATTGCAAGCTCTGAAGAAGAATTTCAAAACTGATTACTTTTTGAAATTTACACGAACTTGGAAATTTTTCCAGTTTGATTTAAAGTTCTATAGTTAGAGGAAAATTCTTCATTTCTTCGTATATATTCATTTGATTCTTTGGTTCACTTTCCCATCTAGTGCGATATGATGTAATAAAAAATATATTAATAGAAGTTAAAGCTTAATAGCAATAGATATGGCATGATCATCGATCGTTAGCACAACTAGTATTGATATATGTTTCAGTATCATTGAAATATTCTAGTTTTAGGTAAGATTGTAAGAAGAACCCAAAACTCACCTTGGTATACAAATGCAAATGCATTTCTAAGAGTAGTAAAGCAAGAAAGAGGAAACCGATGCTAAAATTTGAGAGCTCGGTCCAATTTGTCCATACTTTGGGGTTCAGTTTCAAGTTCTTTGTCAGAATCTTCCTTCATTGAAACAGGTTTCATAAAACTCATTTTGATTTGCAAAACGTAATAACTAGCTAGCCCCGATCGAAAAGTTTATACAACATTAGCATTTTAGAGATCGTTTCCTAATTCTTAGTTCTACGATATAAAAAATATGATGAATATACATTACCTTTTTTACAAGAGAGGAATGCACGAACACGGAATCATAATCTTGGTTCAAAAGTGTACTTGTCATCTATCCACATAATGTACAACTGCATCCACCCGCTTCTACTTCATGATCCCTTCGCCCTTTTTCGTTTGCACTTCAATTTGCTTTGCACCTAGATGTACATCAACCGGAAATATTAGCATCCCAAATGATACATGCATGCATGACGAGTAAGAAGACAAATTCTTCATCCAAGATCAACTTTGCAAATATATCTCACGTTTAATGTTTGAAAAATGATTTGTATGCCTAAAACAAGAACCTAAATTTAGACCTAAGAATTTGATTGATGCATTTAAAAAAGTGGTTGGTGTAAAAGTATGAGAGAGAAAAAATGTATTACATGTTAGTTTATGAACATAAATTAATAGCGTGTGTTAGGATCGAACTCAAGTTCACGGGATGACACACTTTACGTATGAAGAGTAAATGTATAATAATTATTTATAAATGTTAAGAATAATTATTAATAAACAAAACACGTAACAACCGTTAGTATTTAACAGAAAGTGACTGACGAACGTTAGACGAAAATAAGGAAAGTTTATTGTGTGAATTATTGGAATATCAAGAAGGTTCCAGAATCCCTTTAGGAATACCAAACCAATCGGTTACACAAAGGAGGGCACATCCTTTGTGCCTTGAGCTCCAAGTAATCTCACACTATATATATACAAACCCAAGGTTATTTGTTTTTTTATAACTTATACACATAACCTAAAAGTGTTCTCTCCTTCTTTTCTATTGCAAAACAAATCGATCCACCCTAAACCTTTAGGGAATTGAATTTTTTTGAAGCTAAAAAGTGTTTTGTGTTTATTACTTGCACAATTTTTTACTTGAATTAGTACATATGTACAAGAACGTGATATTACCACACTATTTGTTATATCTTGGATTGAATAACAAAAAGGTAATGGGTTATTCATGTAATCCATATAAACCCTAATTAGGGTTCATAAGTTGAAGATTAGCTTTATTGATTCTTGTTCGGGCTACAATCACAACTGTACGTTTACTATTTATTATTGATTAATTAATTACATTTTATATGATCTTGTTATAACGCTTTCGCTTGTGTTTACTTGATGTCTATTGTTTATATTTATGATATGTCATGCTATATAATTCCAACATTGGCATCACGAGCTGTTATAATGTGTAATTAATTACCAAAACGCATACAAATTGAATCTTGATTTGTTTTTTGTACATGATTAGTCGATTTAGGGTTTAGAAAATCGAAACCCTAATTTTTTTCTTTTGGGTCAATTTACCTAAAATTTATTTTAGGGTTTTGGTTTTGATTGTAAACGATCTTGATGCAATATGTTAATTATTAAGTGTAATCCATGAAAACGTGCATGTTTTCATGGATTTTATTTTGATTGTAATTTAAATTGCTTAAATTGGTTATATAAATTAAATTGTTAATGTTGGTCCCTTTTACATGGTTAACAGTAACTAAAAAGCTAATGTAACCAAGTTGTATGACTTTTAACAAAGATGTATAAATGATTAACAATAAAGCAACGTAAAGATAAGAAACAATATTTTTCAATGTTTAATTCTTTATTAGAAGTTAATCAAAAAGAATCGTACCCAAGTGTTTGCGGAATAACACTTGGGATTGAAAATGACAAGTGTGGTATTGACTCCTCTCTAAACTCAAAACTATGTTTAAGTGACAACTAACTTCCCACTGAGCTATCTCAGGGGCTATGTTGTTCTTTGGAGGAGTAAAAGTGGTTTGTGAATGCTTTGCATTAATTGCACAAACTTGTCAACTTTTACTCCTCACTTATGTTACCTATTTATACACAAATATGAACAACTCTATTATACAATAGACCTAAGCATTCCTTAATAAAATCTTGATAGATTTTATTCTTTGGCAAGGGAAACTTCTTTGGGTTAAGTCCAAAAGGTGCTTTCTGATGACAGATTGGATTTAACCATTTGGTGAAAGTTTGTCATTAAAGTGATAAAGCACTTTAATGAAAGTGTTCAAACTTTCCCGCCCAGTCCCGCCAAATCTTCAGTCTTCAAGTCATCAGTCTTCAGTACCATGATAGTTGTTGAGGAGTCTTGGGGTTCAGTGAGTTATTGTCATCCTCACTGAACCCATCACCTTCTTCTTGGCTTAGATCTCACTCACTGAGTTCCGCCTCATTAAATGGAGAACCTTTCTTCTTAGGCTCGGTCTAAGCATCCTGAAGATGACTCACTGAGTTACTGTTCACTCAGTGACTTGTTTACACTTAGGTGATTTTACGTTCAAATCCTTGTTAGAAGAATATTGGGGAATTCAGTGACCCAACAATCTCCCCCTATTTGAACATACAAATAGCCTAAGTGTTTCTTGATTCAGTGTGAGTTGGCAGGGGTCTTCATCTCTTACTGAATGTTGATGTAATTTTAAGTAGGACACATAATTTAACAAAAACTTCAAAGTTTATTAATAGTTATTACAAGTCCTACAAATTACAAAAATAAAAAGATAGTTGTTGTTGCAGATTAGATGTTCAGGTGGTAACCAAGGGCTTCAAGCTTTGATTTCTTTGATCTGATTAGATGTCTTTCAGGATGTTCATTGATCATTGCTTCTAAGTCCTGGCAAAATCTTTTGTTCTCAGTACTCTTGATGGGGGATGCCAACATGAGGTACATGAGCATTGCTTTGACTCCTGCCTTTTCCATATCAGACCATCTTTGGAAAGCTAAGTTTCCATACTCATCAGTAAAACATAAGCCTCTTTCAGGTGCTTCAAGGACCGCATTGTTCACGAAAGTGATCCCTTCAGGAAGCGACCTGTCACAATCTAGCCCTGGTACTTTGATCTCAGGATCCATCTCAATATGCTTCCTTTTCCTCTTGGAAGCCTTAGATGGAGCAGTCTCTTTTGTTGAGGCAGGAAGAAGTGATGGAATGTTAAGAGCTTCAGGCATTGTTCTCAGTCTATCATACCTTTCCTTCAGTGACTTGAGAAGGTTTGGAACTACAGTAGTGTTCTTCTTGGCAATGATAGAACGAAGCTCATCAAGTTCAGTGATGCCAAAATCAGCAAACCTGAATGGCTTGTGGACGTCAAATACTCTCTGATCACGTCCCCTGAAGACCGTGACCACTGCATGATCGGTGTTTCTGTGGATTTGAATGTCAGTGATGGTTTCAGGTTTTAGCCTTTCTTTCATCACCCAAGTATACTTTTCGACCCTGAGCTTATTTTCTCTTTCCCTTTTGAGAGCATTTAACTCTTCTTCCTGAGCCTTTTTAAAGGCTGCACCAGCTTGCTCAGTGGCTAGTACCTCAGAATCCAAACCAATCTTTTCAGCTTCCTCATGAACAACCTGAATAAGAGTAGGCTTGCTCATTCTCTCCTCTTCAGCCACCTTTTGTAGTATCTTAATCCTATCCATGTGAGCTTGAATTTCGGCATTGGTGAGATGATGTACTACTTCATTGATTTAAAATGGGACTCTGATAGGTTCATCAGGGTCATATCTGACTATGGTTGAGGTAGGCTTGAGCACAATTTCAGGTTCAGAGGTGGTAGCAATACTTTTTCCTCTATCCTGCCTGAGAGTGGAGGAGACTGGTTCCTCTTGTGGTGGAACTTCAGTGATTGGAGTGGCCTCAGTGACATGCTCCCCCTCAGTGTGAGAGGGCTATCCAGTTTCTTGTTCGTCAGTAACAGGGGTTTCAAGAACATTCTCCCCCTCAACATTTGCTGGAACAGCAGTGATGGCAAGTGTTGGAGGAACTAACGAAGTAGATGTACCCTTGAAGGCTTGAAAATTTTCAGTCATCATAGACTTGATCTCCTGAGTATCTTGTTGAATGGTGGATACTTTGGAGTCAAGTGTAGCTTGAGCTTGTTCAAGAGCTGTCATCCTGGATCCCAGAGTCCACGCCAGAGAAGTGGACCTTTGGGATTGAGCTGCAACTAATTCTTCCATTTTGGTGAAGGAAGATTTAAGAGACTCCACAGTTGTGGTGAGACCCTGAACATTCGATCCCTTTAGCAAGTCAAGTAACTCAGTGAGGGTCACTGAGTTTACCTGATAAGTCTCAGATGCCTGAAGAAGCTTCCTGGTGAGTTCAGGATCATCCTTGACCGATTCTTGAACAGACTGAACCCCTACATTCAGCTGGTTAAGGGATATCAAAAACTGATTCAGGCGAGAGATCATCTGTGTCAGGGAGTGGTTAACTGAGGCATTCTGTTCCCTGACATCATCAATGAAGTCTTCGACAGCATCTTTGAGATTATGATAATGAACCGCCTATTCAGTGTGCATGTCAAAGACCTCATTAGTGACCCCCCTGTACAAAATGTTAGTAATCTTTTGATGAATTTGGTGAAGGCTTTCTCAGTGAGAGGAGCTTGATCATCAACTGAGGACTCTGGCTCGGAACGTGTGTCAGCTACTTCATGGTTAGAAGATTGAGGAGACTGAGGGATTGGCTCAGGGACTGTCTCCTCAAGCACCAAATCATCTTCGACTGTAAAAACTTCCTCATCACTGTTGAATTCATCATCAGAATACAAGACTGCCTGAGCATCAGCTAGGGACTAAATTTGCAAAACAAGGTTATCTGGCTCCTCTTAATAAGAAGACTTGCCTTCGGTTTGGCCAGGTCCTGACCCCTCAAATCCGTTAGATTGGGTTTTATCTACCTGGTCCTCAAGGTCAGTTCTCGAGTTATGCGCACCTTCGGGGGTGGTTGTGGGTTCCATATCAGCGGGTGGCTTTTGTCCCTCTGAATCTTTGTCCCCTGTGACCCCTTCAGACACTGATGGGTGTTTTTTAATGTCATCCTAAGGAGTCGTGAATGTTGTGTCCCTATCAGCGGGTTGTATGTTTCCCTCTAAGTCTTTGGGATGAGTTTTTGTGCCCTTAGACAAAAGCTTTGATTTTCGAATTTCCTCATCAGGCACCTGAGTGGTTTTGCCCCCTTTCCAACAGGCTTGTACTGGCCTGTCGAAGATTTAGGGGCGAGAACTCCCTGCTGCTTGGGTTGTAATTTACCCGAGCCTTTGGCAGGATGTGATTGTTTGTGGGTCCCCTTCTCAGTGGAGTAGTGTGTAACCTCTCGTAAATTTCCCTTACGATTAGTAAATGCATACGAATAAATAAAACGATGTTACGATAAATTAACAGCATTTTACGGGTAACAATTTTTTTTTTTTTTTTTAATATGGCTTGATATTGAACCACTGCGATAACTGTGATTGACCGTTTAGCCAGGAACGATGCTTACACACAACCTAGATTGCCTATAATTATTGCGAATGATAAATAATTATATAACGCGTTTATATTTAATAATACATTTCGTCTAAATAACGTATACTATTTATATATTCCCCGAACCTACGAAACTTCCCGAGAACGCTCACTAATATTTTTGAACTTCGACACGATAATCGAGACACCCCAGGTGGGCTCCCAACACCCTTTGGGCCACGGATACACCACACAAACCAAACGGACTCCTTTTTGTTCTTTTCTTTTTCTTTGGGCCGACAAAACCAGCAGCCCACCAGGCCAAGCCCAAAACGCACCCTTTGTTATTTTCTTTCTTTTGCACTGCCGCGACACACCTAAACCACCCCTAGTATTCTACGATTTTTACACACAACCCAAATATATTTTTGCTTGCCTCGTATCACCTAATGCCCAAGATACAGAAACAATATAAGTTACACTTGTTCTTGCTCGTTTACTACCCTAGAAAACGCCTAAGCAAACCACCAAACGCACCCTTGAAAGATATACACCAACGTGTCACAACATTCCTTTCTCACCACCCATGCTCCCCAATGGCAAGTAAACTAACAATGTACATGTAAGAAGTATCAGGAATGAATAGGAACAAATCACACAAGATCTTGGCAATGTAAACTCACGATTGGCCATTGTTTGTGGCAACACTATTCGCCTAACATGCTACCCTCCTTCTTGTGAACTTATCTTGTCCATACACCCTCAAAAACAGCCTATATAAGCCTCCCATGCAACCCTAATCGTTACATGCACTTAAACGAACCATACCACTAAAAATATTAACGAGGAGAAGCTATGGAGGGACGAAAGGATTGCTAGGAGAACCACGCCTTGAAGTGAACCTAGGAAGCAAAGCTTGGAGCCTATTGAACCTTTGGAAGGACGTGAAGTGAACCACGTAGCTAGTTTACCCTCACACGAACCATACACTCGTTTTACACCACCTTTTCTAGGTGAGGTGAGACCTTGATTTCTTTCTTTCTATTCATATATATACGTACGTTTATGTTTTGCACCAACACTTACTATATATACCACGTAAATAATAAACACAACATATATATTTTATATATCGTATCATGTATTGGCAAGGCCATTAACGAGAACCTATACTAACCTTGAACTAATATTAACGTATAGTTTTTACGTATTGAGTTTTGGCTTACATTTTGACCTCGCCATTTCTAAATTTGACACACGACCCATTATTATTTTTGTACGATCTAATTGCCTACTTGAAATAGAAACGAGAATGATAAATAATACGACTTAATAACTTCGTTTAATCACCTAACAAGACCCAAAGTAAACCGCTATTAGAACTAGTTTTCAGACTATTAAAAACCTTACGTGGGCCAAAAAGCTCATTTCAGCTTATTACGATAAGCTGAGCATATAAGCGGTTTTGAAATGTTTTTGTAACTTAAAATGATGGATTTCTATAAACCTAGTGTTCCCGTAAACCCCTTGGATCATAAAACCTTAACGGGCCCTTAATTTGGATTTGTTAAGCCCACTTTTTGAAATAAGAAGAGATTAAGCTAATAAGCTGTGAAAATAAGCTATTTGAAACTTTATGAGCTTATTGAAATAATAAAAATGCTAAGTTTTAAATTTGGTAAAGTTTGGACTATTTTTGCAAATGTTCGAAGGTTAAGGACTAGAATTGTCAAATTTGTAAACTTAGGGTGAAAAGTATAAAACTATTTTTCTAAAGGGTATAAACTGTAAATATTGAAACTTAGGGATATTGAATGTAAATATTTGATATTTGAACTAAAAATGTAAATCTATATAATTTTTGGACTAACGGCGTAAATGTTTTCCGTTAAGGGTAAAAAGCGTAAAATTGAGAAACATGAAGGATTGAATGGTAATATTGATTTTAATAATAATTTTATAAATTATATATATTTATACTTATATATATATATATATATATATATATATATATATATATATATATATATATATATATATATATATAATACGAATAAAACTTATATAACGATAACTGAATTTAGACGAATAAAACAATACGTAACCATTATCAATTTTTATACGACGTAACACATCACGTATGCACTTTATCGATTTCTCATAATTAATAATAAACGTTCGCAATAAAACGAGACTTAAGAACTGAAACGTGCCATATCTTATAGGTTGTGTGTGAAGCCGTTGCCTTGCATCATTGAGATTACATTTGTTCTACTATCCTACTAAGGTGAGTTCATAGCCCACATTTAACTTATTTTTGTGGGGGGGATACATGCTCAAAAACCGAACACAAGTCTTTTCCTGATCTTATTATTGCGTAAGTAGCTATTGCCAAAAGTCCCTCGATCATGAACCTTAATCACTTGAAAGGTGCACGTAAATAATTGTGAATAGATCTATTAGGGATTGACAATCCCCATTTGGTTGCTAGAGGAAAGTTACCAAATGCATGTTATTTGAATATAATAGGTTACTGGCAAATACATATCTTGGGGGCTATATATTTTACATCATTATTATGAAAATATTGATGTCTGTTGAATCGTTGAGTGTCATGAGCTTAATGCAATAATGAATGTGATTTCTAACTTGTTTATTTGTATCGATATTACAATAAACATCTATCTCTTGTGTTCTAACTCTTAATTATAAACCTATGAATTTCACTCAACTTTTTGTTGACTTTTAGCATGTTTATCTCAGGTAACTAAATGAAATGGATTGCAACGACACGAAGTGGGCAAATAAAGAAACGTTTATTTCTCTTTAAATAAAACTTGTTGTTGAATAACGAATTCTCTTGGAATTATGAATATTTGGTATTTTAAATAAAATTTAAAACGATCACTTGAATCGTTTTCTATAATTGTGACGAAAGATCCACAATATAATACCCCAAAAGTCTTCCGCTGACATTTTAAGTCTTCCGCTGTATTGATCGATTTTGGGGGTGTTATAGATTGGCATCAGAGCTACGGTTATAGTGAACCAAGTGTTTTTGGAACATTCGACTATAACTACACTTTAAACGGGACAAAATTTTCATAAAATACCATTCTACGCCCTTCGTGCCTACGCATCCCAGTAATTGGTAAAAACTATTATTTACCTTATAGCATTTTTTTAAATTGGTTATAATTATGCTTACATTTACTAATCGGGAAATTTATTACAGTGTCATGTCTTCGAACACCCTCCCTATTAGCTTGTCCTCAAACTCAGGAACTGAAGATGTTACTTCAGCCTATGCTACCTCACTGATGAGTGTCTAAATACTCATCATTTTATACCAAACTGAGCTGCCAAAACATCAAAAAACACTCAAATATGCATCATAATACTTAAAATATCTTAGAAGTGTTTTTTATATGTTTCAAATGCAAAATATGCAAAAACAGATGAAAAACGTACAAAGTTTGCATAATTGGCAGTTTTAGTCCCTCAAGTTTCATAAATTGGCAAAACTAGTCCCTGGTTATTCTAAAAACATGAAAAAGTCATCAAAGGTCCTTTTTAATCACAAAGTTACATATTTAGTCCTTTGGTGCAAAGTTTCACAAAATTACAAGTTTAGTCCCTGTACTTTGCAAATTGACATAAATGGTCCCTGGGATGTAAAAACTTTGAGAAATTCAATTTTGGTCCTTATACTAATGATCTTTTGCAGGAATGGTCCTTGGGTGATAAGTTTGGTGAAATTACATAATCAGTCCCTGAGGTTTGGTGAATCGGCAAAAATAGTCCCCGGGTATTTAAAAGTGAAAATTATCAAAACATACCCTTATACTATTCACATATGGCAATTTTGACCCTTGTGATTAATTTGAAATATGCCACAAACAGCCCCTCAACTTCCAGCATGTTACATTTTTGGTCCTTGTAATTTCTTAAAAACCAAACGGATCCTTGTTTTATTATAACCCAAAAGCAAAAAAAAAACAAACTAAACCTAATCCATTAACCAAGCCCAACCCTTTCACTTACCCTTTGGGCCCAAACCATCAAACCAGTCCACACCCCGTTTTTATTAAAAACGGGTCAACGCCCTTCGTTTGACCAATACCACTCCACCTCCCTTCCCTCCTTCTCCTTCCTCCACCACTGCAAATACTACAAACCACCACTCACCCATAGTTTTCACAAACCACCTCTCCCACCTGTCCCTCCACCTCATACAACACTCCAAACTCCCATTAAACCCTTAAAACCCTCGTACGTTACCCACAACTGACAAAAGATATTTTGGCGCGAAAAAAGGTTTTTAAACGGTGGAGATAACTTGGACTAATTCAATGGTTCAGATATGGTGGGAAGTGTCAAAGTGGGTCCCACAAAGCCTTAGAAGTCAATATAAAGAAGCAAGGAAGCAGAGATGAAAATTATTAGAGTAGTTTTAGTGTAGCTTAATCGTAGTTAACGTTCTTTCTCATTCAGTTGTAATTTTAAGTTAAATCTTATTGTACTCAGTTGAATTCATGTTAAGCAAACTTTATTTAAACTTTAATTCCATCCTTGTTTGTTAAAAATCATATTTTGCAAATTTAAGTGAAATTGACATCTTCATTTAAAAGTTGTTTAAATAACTTGTTTCTTGTCCCAATAGATTCACACAAGTTTAGTTATAAGTAATTCATAGTTTAGAAAGCAGTTAAACCTTTTTAACTTTATAAATAGAAAAATACCAAAAATTCCAAAGAAAATACAAAGAAAATAAAAAATTTAGTGTTCAAGAAAGTGGAAGTAAGAAGCTTGGTGGATTCTGGATGAATATGGTACTAGTGTCTCATGGGAGACTTTAGGAAGTGTTCTTTGGTCCTTGTTCTCAGTTCTCACATAGAATCCATTTTGTAAGCATTTTTATGAATTTTTGTATTTTACTGTTCAAGTAATGTAGTTGATTAAATCTTTGTAATTTTATGTTTCTTGGATGTTACTTAGTCTAATTAGTATTAAAAATCAGTTACTAGTTAATAAGATTCATTTGAACTAAAAATCAAAATTTACACAGTGAATGACTCAAAATTGACAAACTTGTGTTATATGCTTGTGGTTTGATTGATTTTTGCTTAATTGATCTTAAATATAATCAATATAGTGTTAGAACTCAGTGTAGTGGTTTAATTATATCATTTGCTTTATAAAATCTCAAAGACAGTCCATAAAGGAGTGTTTGGATCTGTGCTATTCTCTATGTTCTAAGCTGTTAATGTTGCTAATTGCTGTTGCATCATACCACTTTAGGTCCCAATAGGTTATACTAAGCTTTAAATCCAGTAGTCATAGTGTAAAAAGTCAAAACTCTCTTTGAGTCTCTCAAAAGTTCTCACTGTGTAGGATTTTGGTATGAGTATCATGCCATTAGCTGTATAATTAGTTAATTTAGCTTATTTTAGTTTCACTACAGCTTAAAACTTCATTCTCAACAAGTTAGATCAGATTGAAAGTCACATAAGTCAAAACTTAGGTTTATATCAAAAGTCAAATTTTGCTCATATCAGTTTTTTCCAAAAATCCAAGTATTTGTTTTGATTTATGTGTTTGGATTGGGACCCTGAAACTTATTCCTAGTGATAGTCTTCCAGCTTGTCTTTTGATTCCCAATTAGCTTATATTTTTAGGATTTTTCTACTGGGTCCCACTCATCCTCAAACTCACTTGCAGGGCAAGGTAACTGCCCTGCATCAGCAGCTCAGGCCAACACCACCACTTTGGTGGTGTTTTGTGGCCATCTCAGTGGGCCCCACACCCCCTAGTTAGGTTCTCCCAACCCCCTCCTACCAGGGATACTTAGTCAACCTTTTGTTTGACCTGAACCTCAGTGGACCCCACCTAGAATAAGCCCTTAAGTTTGTCCCCTTTATGTGTTGTAATTGGTTTTTGGATTAGCTTATTTTGGCTTATTAGCTTATCTACTGAGCTTATTTGGCCAAATTGAGCTTAGACAAGTCCAACTCACTTATTAGTACCAGAATAAACCAAGGTGGGCCCCACATAAGTCAGTTTTAGCTTATTAGCTTGTTTGGTCAACAATAGTCAACTGTGGAAGTATTAAGCTTCCACAGAGCTTATTATTAGCTTATAAAATAGTTGTTTTTACAAAAGTTGTCTATTTTTATATATAATATAGCTTTGTAAAATAAAAATCCAGAAAATACAACATAAAAATAAGTGATAGTTTCTATTTAATTTAATTTAATTTTAATTTTCATTTTTACATTTTTATTAAGTAAGTTGTGTTTTTATATTTTTATTAATTTCCTTATAGGTTAAAGTAATTTAAATAATTTTCTCAGATTTTTATATTGTCATTTGATATTTATTAGAATTGAAAATAGTTTTATTAATAATTAATAAATAATTAAGTTATAAATAGCATAATTAGTTTTTATATAGTAATACCTATATTTTAAAATTTTCCTAGCTTCTATAAGTCATAAGATAATTTTAGAAATTTTCTTGTGATTTATACTGTTCATTTAATAGTTTTTATAATTTAAATAGTTTAAATAGTAATTAAATAATAAATAGAATAATAATTAGTAAACTAGTTTAAAAATACATAAAATAAAGTTTTTATAATTTTTTAGGATTCCTGTGATGGTTAAATAGTTTTATAAATTTTTTCATAATTTTCTAAGTTATTTTAGTATTATTTGTAATTTGAAATAGTTTAATTAGTTTAATTATTATAAATAGTTTTTAATTAATAGAAAATCTATAAAAAGACAAAAATATTTATTTTTATTTTTTATACTTTCTTCAAGTTCTAATTTAAGTTTAGAAATTATTTTTATAAGTTTTTAGTTTAATTTGTATTGTTTATCATTTTTAGTTTAATTTTAATTAAATAGTTAAATAGTTTTTAATTAAATAATTAATAATAAATAATATAAAAATCTAAAAAATAGTTTTCTTTTTAATTAAATTTTATTTTAAGTTTAAGTTTATAGGATTGTCAATTTTAACCCTTGTAGTTTATTTTTCTTAAAACTCACCTTTTTCTCAGTACGCAGTCGCGTCTGATTTTAAATTGGTGAACGTTTATACGTTTTAGATATCTAGGTTTTTACGTAATCATTCCATTAGCTTATCTAAGTCATTTTACTTTACAAAACCCTAGTTTACACACACACACACACACACACTTTTATACCTTTCCCGTTCACTAATCACAGATTCGTTTATAATAAAACATCGCACACCTCGTTGGGACATTACGACCCGGGAAAACACTGTATTTCACGGAAGCATTTGCCTTTGATTAGTTTGACTTTATTATTGACCATTCACAAGTGGTTGAGAAATAAAAGATAACTAGTTTGGGGCGAATCACTCACCTATGCCTATGTCTCCTGCTACCGACAGATACATGCAAAGCCAACAATTTCTGCCAGCATCTGACACAGAGGCTTCTCCTCTGGCAACATCTGGTCTGATTCACCGATCTAGGCAAATTAGACAACTTCAGCCGTATGAAGCAAGTACTGCTGTACCAGCACCAGCTCTTGTCATACCACCTGAATCAGTTGTGCCATCACCACCTGCACCACCAGTAATACCACCACTACCAACTATCTTCTACAGCCAAACTACTACTGTGCCACTAATACCATCACCCATAGCATCACCTCCACTAGCATCACCACCTGCACCTTACTGAAGTGTCCCTCTGTCACCTCACTGAAAGACTTACCCAATCCGCCCAACCACCTCAGAATCTAGTGTTCACCGTAGACGCCGAAGGATCCACAAGCGAGTAGATGCTCGTAAATGGTCTTTCTTATTGCCCATTATACGATATTGGAGATCTCAAGAAGGAACACCAACAACAAGGGAACTTGGGGAAAGTTCTTACTCTACCTCCCGAATTCTGCCAGTCACTGGGGAACCCATACACCATACCATACCATTGTTAGCTGCAAGAATGGTTCGCCACGAAGACCGACTTGATTCCATCGCTAGTATACTCAACAAGATTCCACATGAACTTCTAGACACCTTTGAAGATGATATGAACAGTCTCATAATTGATCATCTTGCAATTGAAGATAAGGTTGAAAAGTTGGATTCTCTATTTTGGGAATCAATGGAATTCATAGGAGCACTATGTGGGGCTAACACTTCGACCGAAATAGCATTGGGAACTTTAGACCGAGAAATTGAGAGGATCAACACTGAAAACCTACGCCTTAGGCAAGCCCTACTAGAAGCTCGAGAAATAGAAAGGACTCGAGATCAAACCATGGAAACCATGTCCACTGCCATTCAAGAACTCCAAAATCGCTTAGACAAGGCCTTAGGAAAACCATGAGACCACCACCTTGTTAAGAAAAATCAATGTCCTACAATTAAGAATGTCTTGTCGTGTTTTGTAAACATTTGCACAAGTACCAATAAGTGTTGTAACACATTGACATTGATTTATGGAAGTTTATTTTATCTTTATTTACGTTGCATTATATCGTAATATATTAGTTCATACAGGTCAAACTTATTCGTAATGTGTGTCATCCCAACATACGAAAATTTACGATTTAAACCTTTTCAATGATCGAATCATTGTAACTACGACCTATATTTAACTATTCATTACTCGATATGTATTTTCAACGTGATAAGGTTATTATAAATGTTCTAATAATATACCTTCTTTTATAGCAACATGGCTAGAACTAGGAGAACAACCACGAACGCCGCACCAGCAAACCCCGAAGTTATGACCCCGGCTGCAATCCAGCAAGCAATCGTTGATGGCGTTAATGCCGTTTTAGCTGAACAAACCCGTAATAGAGACGGAAATGCACCGGCACCCCGCTACTGCACGTACAAGGACTTCATAGCATGTCAACCAACGTATTTCAAAGGAACTGAAGGAGTGTCGGAATTAGCTCAATGGTTTGAAAGAAGTGAAACTGTTTTCCAAAGAAGTGGATGCTCGGAAAAGAACAAGGTAAGCTTCGCAACGGGAACACTAATGCAAGATGCTCTATCCTGGTGGAACTCTACCATTCAAATACTAGGAGCAGAAACAGCACATCAGCTTACTTGGATTGAATTCAAGGCTAAAATACTAAAGAAGTATTGTCCCCGTTCCGAACTGCGAAAACTCGAGGATGAGTTCAAGGAGTTGATTTGAGAAGTTACAACCGGAGATTCCAAGAACTCAGGATACTATGCCCTACCATGGTACCCGATCATGAGAAGACATTAGAGAAATATGTCGAAGGACTCCCTAGGAGTATTGAAGGAAATGTCACCTCAGCAAACCCGCCAACCTTGGAAGCAGCAATGGAGCTTGCTTAGAAACTTCTAGATCGAGAAGTGAAATGCAATGAACTTAAAAGGAAATTGGACGATAAAAGAAGCACCCACCATCACAACAACAACCAGCAAAGCTACAACAGTCATCACCGCAACAACAACCAACGCAACAATAATCGGAACCACCAACCATATCACAACACTCGAAGCACTCAGCAGCAGAATCAAAGACAAGAAAAACCCCGAGTCTACACCGCTACGGAAGGTGTAGGGTACAACGGACAGAAACCCCTGTGCCAGCGATGCAAACTTCATCACGAGGGTCGTTGTACCGTTCGATGTGACAAATGTCATAAAATCGGTCATCAAACCAGAAACTATAGGATTCCTACTACGGGAAGCAACACACTGGCTGTATCACCCACTTGTTTCGGATGCGGAGAAGTAGGACACATCCGGAGGAACTGCCCAAAAGGAAATGAACCAGCCAACGCCCAAGCTAGGGTATACCTACTTGGAGATGGAAACGGACCCGATGTAGTCACCGGTACGTTTCTACTAAACCATCATAATGCTAGAGTATTGTTTGATTCGGGCGCCGATAAGAGTTTTATATCAGATACGTTTGCCCCTTTACTTAATGTTACCCCTGATTGAGCCCGAACCACCTAACTTATCTTGACCAAGGAATGGTCAACAAAGTCAAATAGCCTAGATCAATGCTCCGCGGAAGTATAAGGTTTCCCCGGGTCGTTATGTCCCGACGAGGTGTGAATTGTAAACAAACGGTTTCGTGATCGGGTGAATCTGGATGGGAAAAGGGTTTTGAGTTATTTGAACTAAGGAATCTACAAGGAAATAGCTTAAGCAAGCTATATGAATAAGACGGGAAAGTTTGAAAACCCAGAAACATTTAAAACTTAAAAACGCGTACGTTCAGTTTTAAGTAACGTGAACGTACAAAATAAAACGCGAGTTTTAACAAAATAAAATACTTACAAAAGTGAAAATCACATTTTTACAATCCTAATAATAAAAGAAACTTTTTAGAAAATTAAAATTACTTTTTACACTATTTAATTATTTAATATTAATTAATTACTAATTATTACTAATTATTAATATTTAAAATACTTAATACAGTATAATGTTAATTAAATACTAGAAAAGTGAAAATAAAACTTCTAAAATTATAAAATAACTAAAAATAAGTTTTAAAAATAAAAATATGTATTTTTGTCTTTTTGTGAATTTTCTATTAATTAAATACTAATTAAACATTAATTAACTAATTAAACTATTTTAAATTAAGAAAAATACTAAATGAACAGTAAAAATTCTAATAAAATTTCTAAAACTATTTTACATTATATAAAAGCTATGAAAAATATAAAAACAAGGTTTTACTTAATAAAAACCAATTATGCTATTTTAAACTTAATATTAATTAATAATTAATAAAACTAAAATTAATTCTAATAAATACTTAATGACAAAATAAAAATCTGAGAAAATTACTATAAATACTTTAATATAATAGGTAATTAATAAAAATATAAAAATGACAAGTACTTAATAAAAATTTAAAAATGAAAATTAAAATTAAATTACATTAAATAGAAACTATCACTTATAATTAAATTAACTTTTTTTGGATTTTTCTTTTACAAACTTACTTTACACCTAAAAACAACAAACTTTTTAGAAATAAAAAATAAGCTAATTATGAAAGAAAAAGCCAAACAGTTGACTTTGTTTGACCAAGACGGAAAATGCGCTTAAATCAGCTTAGGTGGGACCCACTCTGGATGAATCAGGTTCCAATAAGCTATGTTAACTTGTATAAGCTGGAATAAGCCAAAAGGGACCACAGAATAAGCTATAAGCTAACAAATAAGCACTTTGATGTTTGGTTTCACTTAGAAAGTGGGACAATATTGAGGGACAAATACAGGTGGGACCCACTGAGTCCTAGGTCAATTGGGTGGTCAATCTTTGAAGCCCACCAGGAGGGGGTTTGTGAGGAACCAAATTGGAGGGGTGTGAACCACTGAGGTGGCCAGAAAACCACCACCAAGTGGTGGTGGTGGTTGTGTATGCTGCTGAGACAGAGCAGACCTTGCCCTGCAAGTCACTTTGTGGCTTTGTGGGGCCCACAAGAAAAATTCTAAAAATGTAATGATGCAAGGAAATCAAAGACTAGCTGGTAGAGAACAAGTTTCATTCCATGAAATCACACACTAAAATCAATAAAATTCTTACAACTTTGGAGAAAAACTGATTAATGTAAGTTTGACTTTTGTAAAAAACTTGAGCTCTTGACTTTTATGAACTTGTGGTGATCTAAACTTACCTAATATGTTATAATAAGTTGTATTAAAGCTAACATAAGTTAAAACTATGACTTATAAGCTAAAATGGGTGGTTTGAGGTCTCAACTGTCCAACAGTGGTCAGTTGGGAGGGAATCCTTGGTATTTTTGACTTTGGGTTGTTAGAACTTGGATTTAGAGCACTACTAAACCTATTTTGAACTTATGCAATATACCTATGCTAACACAACAACAAAACAACAGTTACAACTTAGTGAAACTCTCAAATCCAAACACCCCTTTATTGAGCTGAAATATGAGAAAATGAGGCAGAGGCTAAACTAGAAGGATCCATGAACTGTAATTAACTAACAATACTACAAATAGGTAGAATTAAGCAAACATCATGCTATCCTAGGTACTGTTACAGTAGAACAAAGAATACTTGAAAAAGAAACTTATAAAAGCTCAACTGAGAAATGAAATATCAAGCCCCAAGAACATGTCCTAGTTCTCCCTTTGAGCTCTAATACACTGGAAATACCAAAATTCATCATTTCACCTTGCTCCTTTCCCTTTTTCCACTGATTTCTTATTTTATAGCTATTTAACTTTATTTTTCAAGTATTTTTAGTTTTGTATCCTAAACTAGATTTTATACTTTCTAAGCTTTAGGAAGCTTATAAGTAACTGAAAACAAGCTTAAATCACCAGAGAAGAACAACTTTTAACAATATTAAGGTAACATGAGATTTTTGAGCAAAAATGCCAAATACTGAAATTGACTGAGAAATGGAAATTAAGACTTTAAAAAGTTTGTTTTTACATTACAGGAACCAAATACAAGCTTTTGAGAGTAAATGTTACACTGCATATGAAATTCTACACTAAAATGAATCTAAACTACTAAAACTAAAAACTACTGCTACACACTTCTTTCTCTTCTTTTTTTCTTTTCTTTTTATAAGCCCTGGAGGGTCCTTTCTCTTTCCCACATCTTCTCACAGCCATTGGATGGCCTGATTGATTCTTGGCCGTTTGATTTAAATTAGGCTGGAAAAGTGGGATTGGCAGTTGGGAGGTTTGGTGTGGTAATAAATGAGGGGAGGAGGGGGGGTTGAATGTAGGTGAATGTATTTATTATAGTTGGTGGAGAAGGTGAGGATGGGGGGCATGAACCTGGTAATTAGGGGGTGTTAATGGTGGGAAATCTGAGGTTAGGGGTGAAGGTGTTGGTGTTTGACCTGATCAAACGACCAGGTTTATTAAAGGTTAGGGGAGTGGGCCGGTTTAAGGTTTAGTGGGCTGGGGATAGGGTTTAGAAGTTGGGTTGGATTAAATGGGGTAGTGGGTTATTGTTGTTGGGTAAATAAATATCAAGGGTCCGTTTGATTACATAACAAAACACCACAAGGACCATTATTGTAATTTAGCAAAAGTAAAGGGACCTGTTGTGGCATAATTTAAAAGTTATCATAAAATATTTTTTTACCACATGTGATTAATAGAAAGACCAAAATTACAAATTTCCAAAATTTGAAACCCCGAGGACCAAAATTGCAAAATGTGAAAGTTTAGGGGTCATTTTGTCATTTTGTAAAAACTTTTATCCAAGGATCATTTTTGACACATTTTAATTTTCCAAGGACAAAAATTGATTTTTCTTTCAAAAATATCCCACCAGGGACTGAATCTGCCAAAATCTGTAACTCCAGGGACCAAATCTGTAAATTTCCAAAACTTTCCAATTTTTCACCAAAGGACTAAATATGACCACTTATGATTTAAAAAGGACCTTTGGTGATAATTTTCCATATTTTGAATATCCAGGGACTAGTTTTGTAATTTTATGAAAGTTGAGGGACTGAAACTGCCAATTTTGCAAACTTTGTGCGTTTTTCATTTGTTTTTGCTCATTTTGCATCTAAAACATATAAAACACGATTTTGAAATATTTTCAGTATTTTGATGCATTACTGAGTGTTTTTGTATGTTTTGCAGTTCAAATCAGACCAAAAATGATGAGTGTTTGAGCACTCATCAACCCCCTCTAAGCTAAACACCACCTACGAAGTCGAAATGGCTGACGGGAATTTAATAGATACCAATACCATCATGAAAGATTGCACCCTAACCTTATCCGAAAAACCTTTTGCCATTGATCTTATGCCGGTTCAACTTGGTAGTTTCGACGCTATCGTCGGCATGGATTGGCTATCCCACCATCGTGCTAGGATTCACTGTGACGAAAAGGCCGTCCATATACCACTCAAGGATGAAACACTCATTGTCCAGGGCGACATAAGCAAACCTCGATATGGAATTATCTCATGTATGCGAGTGATAAAATACATGAAAGAAGGATGTCAAGTATTCATGGCTCAAGTTACGGAAAGTAAGTCATCCGAGAAGCAGCTTGATGACGTTCCTATCGTTAGAGATTTTCCTGAAGTATTCCCTGAAGAATTACCTGGTATTCCACCCGTACGTCAAGTAGAATTTCAGATTGAACTAGTGCCTGGAGCAGCACCAGTGGCTAAAGCACCTTATAGGCTAGCACCATCTGAAATGGAAGAGTTGTCAGAAAAACTAAAGGAATTATCGGATAAAGGATTTATTCGACCAAGCTCATCACCTTGGGGAGCTCCAATTTTATTTGTTAAGAAGAAGGATGGATCCTTTCGAATGTGCATCGATTACCGGGAGTTGAATAAACTTACGGTAAAGAATCGATACCCATTACCTCGAATTGATGATCTGTTTGATCAATTGCAAGGATCGAGTGTGTACTCAAAAATTGATCTGAGATCAGGATATCATCAGCTAAGAGTTCGAGAAGAGGATATTCTGAAAACGGCATTCAGAACGCGCTATGGTCACTACGAATTTCAAGTAATGCCGTTCGGTCTGACCAATGCACCAGCAGTTTTCATGGATTTAATGAATCGAGTATGCAAACCTTACTTGGATAAGTTTGTAATAGTATTCATCGACGATATTTTGATCTACTCTCGCAACGAAGAAGAACACGCGGGACATTTGTGAATCATTCTAGAACTGCTCAAGAAAGAAGAATTGTACGCTAAGTTTTCTAAATGCGACTTTTGGATTCGCACCGTACAATTTTTAGGACACATCATCGATAGTCAAGGCATTCACGTGGACCCTGCAAAGATTGAGGCTGTTAAAGGTTGGTCATCTCCTACAAACCCCACGGAGATTCATCAATTTTTAGGTCTCGCAGGTTACTACCGAAGATTTATAGAAGGATTCTCCAAGATTGCAAAACCTTTGACTAAACTGACCCAAAAGAATGAGAAGTACATCTGGGAAGAAAAGGAAGAAGCAGCCTTCCAGTTGTTAAAACAAAAGCTTTGTGAAGCTCCAATATTAGCCCTCCCAGAAGGAAACGAGGACTTTATAGTATATTGCGACGCATCTTATCATGGACTAGGAGCGGTCTTGATGCAAAGAAGCAAAGTGATAGCTTATGCATCTCGGCAACTGAAGAAACATGAGGAAAACTACACGACTCATGACTTGGAGTTAGGAGCTGTAGTGTTTGCACTCAAGTTATGGAGACACTACTTATATGGCACTCAAGTTATGGAGACACTACTTATATGGCACCCTTCGAAGCACTGTATGGTAGAAAGTGCAGATCGCCCATTTGTTGGACAGAAGTCGGAGAAAGACAACTTATAGGACCAGACCTTGTTCGGGAAACAACTGAGAAAATTGTTAAGATTAAGCAACGATTACAAGCAGCCCAAGACCGACAGAAAAGCTACGCAGACCTAAAAAGGAAACCCATGGAATTTCAAATCGAAGACAGAGTCTTATTGAAAGTATCTCCTTGGAAGGGAATGGTACGATTTGGAAAGCATGGAAAGTTGAACCCCAGATACATCGGTCCATTCAAAATCCTAGAAAGGATAGGACCCGTGGCTTATAAACTAGAACTACCCGAAGAACTTAGTCGGATTCACGACACCTTCCATGTGTCAAACTTTAAGAGGTGTTTATCCGATGAATCTCTCGTGATTCTATTGAAAGAGATTCGACTAGATGATAAACTTGTCTTTACCGAGGAACCCATTGAAATCATGGATAGAGAAGTCAAACAACTAAAACAAAACCGTATCCCTATCATCAAAGTTCGTTGGGACTCCAAGCGAGGATCGGAATATACCTGGGAGTGCGAGGATCAGATTCGCTCCAAGTACCCACATCTCTTCACCTAAGACACCCTTGGCAACTATCTTAGACTACAATTCCGGGACGGAATTCCCTGTAAGAGGTAGGTAATGTAACCTCTCGTAAATTTCCCTTACGATTAGTAAATGCATACGAATAAATAAAACGATGTTACGATAAATTAACACCATTTTACGGGTAACAATTTTTTTTTTTTTTTATTTTATATGGCTTGATATTGAACCACTGCGATAACTGTGATTGACCGTTTACCCAGGAATGATGCTTACACACAACCAAGATTGCCTATAATTATTGCGAACGATAAATAATTATATAACGCGTTTATATTTAATAATACGTTTCGTCTAAATAACGTATACTATTTATATATTCCCCGAACCTACGAAACTTCCCGAGAACGCTCACTAATATTTTTGAACTTCGACACGATAATCGAGACACCCCAGGTGGGCCCCCAACACACTTTGGGCCACGGATACACCACACAAACCAAACGGACTCCTTTTTGTTCTTTTCTTTTTCTTTGGGCCGACAAAACCAGCAGCCCACCAGGCCAAGCCCAAAACGCACCCTTTGTTATTTTCTTTCTTTTGCACTGCCGCGACACACCCAAACCACCCCTAGTATTCTACGATTTTTACACACAACCCAAATATATTTTTGCTTGCCTCGTATCACCTAATGCCCAAGATACAGAAACAACATAAGTTACACTTGTTCTTGCTCGTTTACTACCCTAGAAAACGCCTAAGCAAACCACCAAACGCACCCTTGAAAGATATACACCAACGTGTCACAACATTCCTTTCTCACCACCCATGCTCCCCAATGGCAAGTAAACTAACAATGTACATGTAAGAAGTATCAGGAATGAACAGGAACAAATCACATAAGATCTTGGCAATTTAAACTCACGATTGGCCATTGTTTGTGGCAACACTATTCGCCTAACATGCTACCCTCCTTCTTGTGAACTTATCTTGTCCATACACCCTCAAATACAGCCTATATAAGCCTCCCATGCAACCCTAATCGTTACATGCACTTAAACGAACCATACCACTAAAAATATTAACGAGGAGAAGCTATGGAGGGACGAAAGGATTGCTAGGAGAACCACGCCTTGAATTGAACCTAGGAAGCAAAGCTTGGAGCCTATTGAACCTTTGGAAGGACGTGAAGTGAACCACGAAGCTAGTTTACCCTCACACGAACCATACACTCGTTTTACACCACCTTTTCTAGGTGAGGTGAGACCTTGATTTCTTTCTTTCTATTCATATATATACGTACGTTTATGTTTTGCACCAACACTTACTATATATACCACGTAAATAATAAACACAACATATATATTTTATATATCGTATCAGGTATTGGCAAGGCCATTAACGAGAACCTATACTAACCTTGAACTAATATTAACGTATACACACTAAAATCACACGTTTCTAAGTTGGGTTGAACCTATACGAAAAATACTAAAAGACTTAGTTTATTTTTCAACCTATATAGTTTTTACGTATTGAGTTTTGGCTTACATTTTGACCTCGCCATTTCTAAATTTGACACACGACCCATTATTATTTTTGTACGATCTAATTGCCTACTTGAAGTAGAAACGAGAATGATAAATAATACGACTTAATAACTTCGTTTAATCACCTAACGAGACCTAAAGTAAACCGCTATTAGAACTAGTTTTCAGACTATTAAAAAGCTTACGTGGGCCAAAAAGCCCAAAAAGCTCATTTCAGCTTATTACGATAAGCTGAACATATAAGCTGTTTTGAAATGTTTTTGTAACTTAAAATGATGGATTTCTGTAAACCTAGTGTTCCCCCAAACCCCTTGGATCATAAAACCTTAACGGGCCCTTAATTTGGATTCGTTAAGCCCACTTAATGAAATAAGAAGAGATTAAGCTAATAAGCTGTGAAAATAAGCTATTTGAAACTTTATGAGCTTATTGAAATAATAAAAATGCTAAGTTTTAAATTTGGTAAATTTTGGACTATTTTTGCAAATGTTCGAAGGTTAAGTACTAGAATTGTCAAATTTGTAAACTTAGGGTGAAAAGTATAAAACTATTTTTCTAAAGGGTATAAACTGTAAATATTGAAACTTAGGGATATTGAATGTAAATATTTGATATTTGGACTAAAAATGTAAATCTATATAATTTTTGGACTAACGGCGTAAATGTTTTCCGTTAAGGGTAAAAAGCGTAAAATTGAGAAACATGAAGGATTGAATGGTAATATTGATTTTAATAATAATTTTATAAATTATATATATTTATACTTATATATACATATATATATATATATATATATATATATATATATATATATATATATATATTTGAATTAAAACGATAAATAATAAAACGTAACTTATTATATATATATATATATATATATATATATATATATATATATATATATATATATATATATATATATATATATAAAATACGAATAAAACTTATATAACGATAACTGAATTTAGACGAATAAAACAATACGTAACCATTATCTATTTTTATACGACGTAACACATCACGTATGCACTTTATCGATTTCTCATAATTAATAATAAACGTTCGCAATAAAACGAGACTTAAGAACTGAAACGTGCCATATCTTATAGGTTGTATGTGAAGCCGTTGCCTTGCATCGTTGAGATTACATTTGTTCTACTATCCTACTAAGGTGAGTTCATAGCCCACATTTAACTTATTTTTGTGGGGGGGATACATGCTCAAAAACCGAACACAAGTCTTTTCCTGATCTTATTATTGCGTAAGTAGCTATTGCCAAAACTCCCTCGATCATGAACCTTAATCACTTGAAAGGTGAACGTAAATAATTGTGAATAGATCTATTAGGGATTGACAATCCCCATTTGGTTGCTAGAGGAAAGTTACCAAATGCACGTTATTTGAATATAATAGGTTACTGGAAAATACCTATCTTGGGGGCTATATATTTTACATCATTATTATGAAAATATTGATGTCTGTTGAATCGTTGAGTGTCATGAGCTTAATGCAATAATGAATGTGATTTCTAACTTATTTATTTGTATCGATATTACAATAAACAATTATCTCTTGTGTTCAAACTCTTAATTATAAACCTATGAATTTCACTCAACTTTTTGTTGACTTTTAGCATGTTTATCTCAGGTAACTAAATGAAATGGATGGCAACGGCACGAAGTGGGCAAATAAAGAAACGTTTATTTCTCTTTAAATAAAACTTGTTGTTGAATAACGAATTCTCTTGGAATTATGAATATTTGGTATTTTAAATAAAATTTAAAACGATCACTTGAATCGTTTTCTATAATTGTGACGAAAGATCCACAATATAATACCCCAAAAGTCTTCCGCTAACATTTTAAGTCTTCCGCTGTATTGATCGATTTTGGGGGTGTTATATAGTGCTGCCCCACCGAGGATATAGGACCCCTCTTTCCCTGAGACCCTGGTTGTGATTTCCCAGAGCCTTTAGCAGGATGTGGAGGTTTGGTTGGTTACAACTCCACTGACTTGTTTATGTCAGCAGAGCCTTTGGGAACGGGTTCGCCCGAGGACACTAAGTGTGATGTCTCAGTGCCCTCCGTTGGCCTTTGTTTTGGGGCCAAAGATTGGCTTATGATCCTGTGGGTGTCAGCAGTCAGGGACTGTTGTTGTTGTTGCCCCCTTTTGTCAGGCTTAGGGGCTGAGGTCTCAGTGGCGATTGACTTGGGTTGAGCCACCTTCCTGGATCCCTGTCCCTTCTTCCTCTTCACCTTTTTAGTGGGATAGGGAACTAGTGATATGATGTTGTCACCCTGGATAGGAGTCAGCATATATGTGGTCAGGGCGACATGTGTTACCTTAATAGGGTCACGTGAGTAATTTGCCTTATATAAGACATCAGGTTCAAAGCCGACACTGTCAGGCTTGATATACTCAGACCCTAATAAGTCATTCAGGGTACAGGAAATGAATCTAGGGTAAGACATGTGTTTTTGCCTAGCGTAACATCCCCAAAATTCGGGTCCAGCGGAAGCATACATGCAATGGGGTGCTACTAAACTGGTATCATATCATGAGGTACAAAGAACTGTTTTTATCAAACAGTTTAGAATAGATTTTACTATTATAAACAACGAGTTTACATATTTTGAAAGTATTGCGGAAACAGGCCTATAAAATAAATGAAGTGGTCCCAATTGTTTATCAGATTCATCTATGACCATGCCATGCCATTTGCCAAATGCCTCCAAGAGTAAGTTATCACCTTAGGAAACCTGAGAATACATGCTAAAAAGTGTCAACACAAAGGTTGGTGAGTTCATAGAATTTATAAGTAAAACAGTTGATTGAAAGAGTTTCGAATTTGTTTGATAATTGCAACAAAATGAATCGTGGGCTACGTTGTTATACGCCCATAGTTTGCTTGATTTTCCATAGTATTTGTATAAAATCATTGAATTACTCAGGTCGATAGTTGAGTAAATCCATAGTATTTGTGTAAAACATCTGAACACAAGTCAAGTAGTAGTGAAACAATAGCATTGTAGTGTAGGATATTGCCCTAAGCCTCATGACACTCAAACCTTAATACTGTTATGCAGCCATAAGAGATATAGAAATCTTATGGGATAGAAGCCTACACATAAAAATATGATGCAGGTAGTAGGGCCCTCGGGTAATAGGAGTTTGCCAGTTCCTAAGTTATTCGAATATAGTGCATTCAGTTACCATCCCAGGCTAACTTCAAATGGGGCGTCAACTACCAATAGATCTATTCACTATATTCGCGTTCATTCGCAAGTGATTAATGGTTCATGATATGAGGGACTTTTTCGCAAAGCTGGTAACTTAGGCAATATCAATCAGGATAGCATACAGAGAACTACTTGTGTTCAGGTTCGTAGCATTTAATACATTGCAATAAACAAATAGAGTGTTTTATAAATCGAGTAAAATATTTAAGATAAATGAGTAAAGTGTTTAAGATAAACGATTAAAGTGTTTAAGATAAACGAGCATGTATCTCCCCCAAAGAGCTCGAAATAGGTAAAAGAGGGGCTATGACTCACCTTAGCAATAGCAGTCTTAATAGAGTAAAGTCAAATAGTGATAGTGAGCGGCACCGACACGCGACCTAGATTAGTATGGCAAGTTTAGCTTACAGTTTCAGGTTTAAGACTCGATAAGTTTAAAAGTTTTAAAGTGGTGTTATTGTTGCTTGTGTGGCAGCATGTAAGTTTGAAAACAGTTTTTTAGTGTTTGAAAGTATTGGCTCTTGGAAGTGCATGAGTATATAAGTGTAAATTAACAAAAGTATCAAAGACGAATAAATCTCTGGTTTGACAGTAACAGATAGATGATGTACGAAAAGTAATCACAACCAAATATTAGACGTTGATGTATTATATAAACATTATTGTTAAAGAATATGTAATACTAAGCATGTATGTAAGTATATTTACAAAAATATCTAAAAGAAAAATGAGTTAAGTAATAACTTAATTTAATACTATAGTTTTCAAATGAGTTGACGGATGTAAGTTTTGAATAAAATTCCTCATTGTCGGTTAAAAAAATGTAAGGTACATATATATTTTAACAAAAGAACAAGTTTTTTTTCCTTGTAGTAACTATAAGTTACACGATATAAAGTGTATAGCCGTTTCATACTTTACAAAACTCATAAGTTTTTATAAAACATATCAAGTTTATATGTAAGTTAAATAAGTGATAAGAATTAATAAGCGTGTTTAAACTTACAAGTTTAGTTTAAGACTAATTTTTATAGATTTTTAAATGTATACGAGTTTATAATTAAATGTGTTATGTATATATAAAAACTGGAGTTTCTAAGTACGTTTTAAAAACTTGTTAAAATATATGTCGCGAACTTGTAGTCGAGTGAAATGAAATGAATCAGGAATGAGTTGCGAAATAAGTCGAGTTAGGTAGTACATCGTCACACTTATGGATTACCAAAACAAGTTTTTGTTTACGCATTGCCACGTTTTAGAAACAATTACTCATTCGGAAAAAGAATTTACAAGAAAATGCACCCTATGCATGAGAAGTGGGCTTAACACCTACGAGCCCAAAACCATCTTATGTTATTTAGGCCCAAACACGAATAAGATTTTTAGCAGGTTTAAATAGTTATGCGTTATCTGTGTTTTCTCAACAAAGGGAGAATGACACAGTACTGAGTATGACTCCTTTTTATAACTCTGTGTGATCAAAATATTAGAAATAAGTATGTATTGAAGTTAATTTATAGTGTAACCTTTTCTATATATTGACCATTTGAAGATAAAATAGTTGGTAAAGCAACAATTAGTTAGTAGCCTCAGCGTGAGACTTTTCAATGTTACTTTAAATTTGGTGGTATATTTATGTATGAGAAGTTTGAATGGAACTAATAAACCAACCCAAATACATTTGTTATACCAAGTTTAGAGGCTGCAAGTTTGAGTGTAAAAAGAAAAAAAAATACGAGGTTACCCACTGTTGGGGTATTCGAACAGTGGGTTTTAACTCCAAAACTTACTAGACACACAACAGTAATAACCATTTCCAATATTGAACCAATACTTACCCAATTTGTATCAAAACCACTTTATCCCAGACTTAGCATAATAATCAAAAATCCAATTTCAAAACATATGAATAAGCACCATGACAGGAAAAAAAAATGAGCACTTCCACATAATTGAGCCAAACCTAGGTTTTTAGTTATGAGTTTATTAGCAGCCACACAAGATTCAATAACAAAAATTTTCATAGCCAAGAATATGTATGTGTCGATCGATATATATAAACCAAACGAGATTACAACTTGTAAACATAAATGAAACCAAAAATTTATTAACCAATAACATAGTGAAATATGCAAAGAATTCAAGATTTTTACAAATAGATACGGATTGATCAACAAGGAGAGACCAACAAAAGAAATTGAACCCAAGCAAGCCCAAACTGATCCAAGCAGGAAACCACCACAGCTATCCCTTTTGATTCTTGAAAACAAGTTTTGAAGAGTGTGGTATTCCTGTGGACCGATTGGTGGGATAAAAAGGAAGAAAAACAAGAAAAGTTAAACCATCTTTCTTTACTTCGATCTTGGGGAGGCCGTTCTTGGCACATCTCACTATCAAAACTCATCTCCAAAGCATTCTCGTGACTCATCTTGGGGAAAAGATAAAGCAGTGATAGAGATATATCATTGTGGGATTCGATGTGTACAGTAAATGAAAGAAAAGGACATGGGACAGATCTAGGTTAAAGAGGGAGAGGTGAGAGGCGTGACATGGGGGAAGGAGGAAAAGAAAAAAAAGAAAAACACTAATAACAAGAAAATAATAAAGAGGGGCGGTGGTGTAATAGGAAAAGAAATAAAATGTTTTGTTTTATTATTAATCAGTGTATTGTGTGTATCCTGTGTCCTGTTGAGTTAAAGTGTAAACGTGGTATCTTATTTTCTTATATGCGAGAAGTATATTTCTAGAAGCATGTTTATAAAAATAATATAAAGACAAGGTTATTGAATCCGAAAAGTAGTTATAGAATTTAAGCCATTACTAATGCGGTGTCGGTACGCATTTGAGCCCGTTCGAAGTGAGATGTGAGATACGTCACATAATTAGTTGGCGAACATATTTCGTAGTTGTGTTATTTAAATAAAAAAAATAACCCTTAAAAGTGGGTATTAGACGTTTAAATGAGATTACTTTGTGTTTAACGCTAATTAATGACTGGGTAAATTACGGGGTATTACAGTACCTACCCCTCAGACTGGATTCCGTCCCAGAATCCTTGGTTGTGGTAGTGGTCGGGGTTGTCTTGGGAACTAAGTGTGGGTATTTAGCACGATATTGATCCTTACGCTTCTAGGTGTACTCAGTCGGGGGATATTTGTCTTGTTGTAGGTGAAGGTTAAAGGAATGCCTAAAATAGATATATAATTTAGTGGTGTGTGTTTTTAAGCATGGTGTAAATAAAATAACTTCACAAAAATGAATACTTAGTCTCTCTTTAATATACAAAAGTTTTGATATAGTTTGACCAGAGAAAATTTTTAACTCAACAAAATGAGTATCCCGGAAAAATATTTTTATAGTTGATGTAAACGCATTTTTAAAGAACAATCTTTGAAAGTGAACCCATTGAAGATGAAGGAATCGTTGGGTATGACATCTATATAAGTTTCTGAAGGTTCAAGGATAAGGTTTAGTTTCCAATGCTTGGTAGTGTTTGGTGGCTAACTATCTGGTAAATTTTATAATTGGGGTACTTAAGTTACTTGGGCAGTACTGGGATGTATCATGACTTATATTGTTGTGCTAGTGGCCTGAAATGAACAAATCAATCGAATATTATGTTGTGGGGTGTTTTCCTTGGTTACAAGTGATAGCTGTGTATCAATAAGGGGATCTTATAGTAAGGAGCGAGTGGGTAACTTGTTAAGAGATGAAACAACGTCAAGACTTGGTGGGTTGCTGTCTATAGTTTCTGACAGAGGTACGTGATTCTCTTATAGCGTTTAGTTTATTTCCAAAAGAAAATGTTGGTTATTCTGTTTGTGAAGTAATAGCATAAAAACACATTTCATAGAAGCAAATGGTCCATAAGATGATTTGTAAAAGTATATTTCATAAGATGATTTGTAAAAACAATTTATAGAGTAATAGGAAGATAATCTATTATTTTCAAGATAATAGAAAAATTGTAGTATAGTTTATGATACATCAAATCGGTTTATATAGTAACTTGTGAAATGAATTGTAAAATAGTTTATAAAACATTTGGAAAAGAGATTCATTGTTTATAAAAAAACAATAAGGCTGAAATTTTTTGAGAGTAGTAAAACGTTTCGTAGAGTGTGTTGTAGGATAATTGGAAATAGTTCGTATGTTACTAGTGACATAGTGTATTATTTTATAAGAAGGAAGTAGATAACTAGTATTGCCGAGGGATGAATGAAGGATCATGTGTTCCGAAGATAGTGGTTCGAGTTACTCCGTAAGGTCTTAAGGCTTCCGTTGGTTTACAAGTCTAACTTACTGTATGGTTAAAGGTTCATGGGTTCCTTCGTTGTTTACTTCCATTAGAAAGTTTTCCTTTTAGGTACTATAGGGAGTCGTTCCTAATACGGCTAGTGGTTTAACCCTGATTCGTCAATTGTGTGTGGTTTGGGGAAGAGGTGACTGTAACACAACCCGTAATAGTAAGTATAAGTCATTAATATATGTTATGTAATGTTTAAATGGTTATCCATCATCTGCTAAGCAAATCTCCATGCATAGTGTTGGTAAAGTGTAGGCACGGGGATGTGACATAATAAAGTGTAGAATGGTCTGTTTAGAAAGCGTAGTATTGCAATGAGAATAGTGTTCCATTTAAGAGAAAAGTGTTGCAATAAGAAAGTATTGTGATGCAAGTGTATTGTGTGTAGATGTAAATCTCTTTATGTAATGCTCATGAACATATGCAGACATTTTACCATTCTCAGAAATCAAATAGAAAGTTAACCGAACATAACTCCACTATAACTACTCCCAGTATTGCAAGGTTCTACTCTGAGTTGGACATAGGTGATCAGACTATGTCCCACTGTCCCTGGTTGAATATAGGTGATCAGTCTATATTCACCCGAGGTTCAATGAACCTTAAAATACTCGGCTCAGTCATACTAGTAATATGCCATTTAGAATGTTGTTTTGAAAGGCTAAGACAAGTGTCCAGACTCAAGGTTGAATGATGAGATTACATAAGGAGAAGATGTAATGTGGTGATAGGTATGATGCGTGAGCATAAGTATACGTAGAATACTTATGGTGGATAGCAAAAATAAATGAATATAAACCATTCAATAGTAAGATACACATATCATCAAGTATATTAGTGAGCAACATTACAAGTGAGGCATCAGCTTGGCAGGCAGGCACATGGCGGTCATAGGATTAAGTTTTCAGAAAAATGGCTATAGTATGGGTTTTGAAAATACCAGTTCTCTATAACCTGTGGCTCTGATACAAATCTGTAACATCCCCAAAATTCGGGTTCAGCGGAAGCATACATGCAATGGGGTGCTACTAAACTGGTATCATATCATGAGGTACAAAGAACTGTATTTATCAAACCGTTTAGAATAGATTTCACTATTATAAACAATGAGTTTACATATTTCGAAAGTATTGCGAAAATAGGCCCATAAAATAAATGAAGTGGTCCCAATTGTTTATCAGATTCATCTATGACCATGCCATGCCGTTTGCCAAGTGCCTCCAAGAGTAAGTTATCACCTTAGAAAACCTGAGAATACATGCTAAAAAGTGTCAACACAAAGGTTGGTGAGTTCATAGAGTTTATAAGTAAAACAGTTGATTGAAAGAGTTTCGAATTTGTTTGATAATTGAAACAAAATGAATCATGGGCTACGTTGTTATACGCCCATAGTTTGCTTGATTTTCCATAGTATTTGTATAAAATCAGTGAATTACTCAGGTCGATAGTTGAGTAAATCCATAGTATTTGTGTAAAACATCTGAACACAAGTCAAGTAGTAGTGAAACAATAGCATTGTAGTGTAGGATATTGGCCTAAGCCTCATGACACTCAAACCTTAACACTGTTATCCAGCCATAAGAGATATAGAAATCTTATGGGATAGAAGCCTACACAAAAAAATATGATGCAGGTAGTAAGGCCCTCGGGTAATAAGAGTTTGCCAGTTCCTAAGTTATTTGAATATAGTGCATTCGGTTACCATACCAGACTAACTTTAAATGGGGCGTCAACTGCCAATAGATCTATTCACTATATTCGCGTTCACTCGCAAGTGATTAATGGTTCATGATATGAGGGACTTTTTCGCAAAGCTGGTAACTTAGGCAATATCAATCAGGATAGCATACAGAGAAATACTTGTGTTCAGGTTCGTAGCATTTAATACGTTGCAATAAACAAATAGAGTGTTTCATAAACCGAGTAAAATATTTAAGATAAACGAGTAAAGTGTTTAAGATAAACGAGCATGCATCTCCCCCAAAGAGTTCGAAATAGATAAAAGAGGGCTATGACTCAGCTTAGCAATAGCAGTCTGAATAGAGTAAAGTCAAATAGTGATAGTGAGCGGCACCGACACGCGACGTAGATTAATATGGCAAGTTTAGCTTACAGTTTCAGGTTTAAGACTCGATAAGTTTAAAAGTTTTAAAGTGGTGTTATTGTTGCTTGTGTGGCAGCATTTAAGTTTGAAAATAGCTTTTTAGTGTTTGAAAGTATTGGCTCTTAGAAGTGCATGAGTATATAAGTGTAAATTAACAAAAGTATCAAAGACGAATAAATCTCTGGTTCGACAGTAACAGATAGATGATGTACGAAAAGTAATCACAACCAAATATTAGACGTTGATGGATTATATAAACATTATTGTTAAAGAATATGTAATACTAAGCATGTATGTAAGTATATTTACAAAAGTAAGTTTTGAATAAAATTCCTCATTGTTGGTTAAAAAATGTAAGCTACATATACATTTTGACAAAAGAACAAGTTTTTGTTTCCATGTAGTAACTATAAGTTACACGATATAAAGTGTATAGCCGTTTCATAATTTACAAAACTCATAAGTTTTTATAAAACATATCAAGTTTATATGTAAGTTAAATAAGTGATAAGAATTAATAAGCGTGTTTAAACTTACAAGTTTAGTTTAAGACTAATTTTGTTAGATTTTTAAATGTATACGAGTTTAAAATTAAATGTGTTCTGTATATATAAAAACTGGAGTTTCAAAGTACGTTTTAAAAACTTGTTAAAATATATGTCGCGAACTTGTGGTCGAGTGAAATGAAAAGAATCGGGAATGAGTTGCGAAATAAGTCGAGTTATGTAGTACTTCGTCACACTTATGGATTACCAAAACAAGTTTTTGTTTACGCATTGCCACGTTTTAGAAACAATTACTCATTCGGAAAAAGAATTTACAAGCAAATGCACCCTATGCATGAGAAGTGGGCTTAACACCTACAAGCCCAAAACCATCTTATGTTATTTAGCACGAATAAGATTTTTTGCAGGTTTTAATAGTTATGCGTTATCTGTGTTTTCTCAACAAAAGGAGAATGACACAGTACTGAGTATGACTCCTTTTTATAACTCTGTGTGATCAAAATATTAGAAATAAGTATGTCTTGAAGTTAATTTATAGTGTAACCTTTTCTATATATTGACCATTTGAAGATAAAATAGTTGGTAAAGCAACAATTAGTTAGTAGCCTCAGCGTGAGACTTTTCAATGTTACTATAAATTTGGTGGTATATTTATGTATGAGAAGTTTGAATGGAACTAATAAACCAACCCAAATACATTTGTTATACCAAGTTTAGAGGCTGCAAGTTTGAGTGTAAAAAGAAAAAAAATACGAGGTTACCCACTGTTGGGGTATTCGAACAGTGGGTTTTAACTCCAAAACTTACTAGACACACAACAGTAATAACCATTTCCAATATTGAACCAATACTTACCCAATTTGTATCAAAACCACTTTATCCCAGACTTAGCATAATAATCAAAAATCCAATTTCAAAACATATGAATAAGCACCGTGACAGGAGAAAAAAGAGCACTTCCACATAATTGAGCCAAACCTAGGTTTTTAGTTATGAGTTTATTAGCAGCCACACAAGATTCAATAACAAAAATTTTCATAGCCAAGAATATGTATGTGTCGATCGATATATATAAACCAAACCAGATTACAACTTGTAAACATAAATGAAACCACGAATTTACTAACCAATAACATAGTGAATTATGCAAATAATTCAAGATTCTTACAAACAGATACGGATTGATCGACAAGGAGAGACCAACAAAAGAAATTGAACCCAAGCAAGCCCAAACTGATCCAAGCAGGAAACCACCACAGCTATCCCTTTTGATTCTTGAAAACAAGTTTTGAAGAGTGTGGTCTTCATGTGGACCGATTGGTGGGATAAAAAGGAAGAAAAACAAGAAAAGTTAAACTATCTTTCTTTGCTTCGATCTTGGGGAGGCCGTTCTTGGCATATCTCACTATCAAAACTCATCTCCAAAGCATTCTCGTGACTCGTCTTGGGGAAAATATAAAGCAGTGATAGAGATATATCATTGTGGGATTCGATGTGTACAGTAAATGAAAGAAAAGGAGATGATAGATCTAGGTTAAAGAGGGAGAGGTGAGAGGCGTGACATGGGGGAAGGAGGAAAAGAAAAAAAAAAGAAAAACACTAATAACGAGAAAATAAAAAAGAGGGGCGGTGGTGTAATAGGAAAAGAAATAAAATGTTTTGTTTTATTATTAATCAATTTATTGTGTGTATCCCGTGTCCTGTTGAGTCAAAGTGTAAACGCGGTATCTTATTTTCGTAGACGCGAGAAGTATATTTCTAGAAACGTTTTTATAAAAATAATATAAAGACAAGGTTAGTGACTCCAAAAAGTAGTTATAGAATTTAAGCCATTACTAATGCGGTGTCGGTACGCGTGTGAGCCCGTTCGAAGTGAGATGTGAGATACGTCACATAATTAGTTGGCGTACATATTTCGTAGTTGTGTTACTTAAATAAAAAAAATAACCCTTAAAAGTGGTTTATTAGACGTTTAAACGAGATTACTTTGTGTTTAACGCTAATTAATGACTGGGTAAATTATGGGGTATTACACCTAGACTTCCTACCCAATTTGGCTATGATGTCCCTGAAGATAATTTCTCCAAGGTCAATCCTTTTACCCTCAATGAGACAGTACACTATCATTGATTGAGTAGTGTTTAATTGCTCAGTTGAGGATTTATTCCCCCCAAGGACCTGAATTACAAATGTCATCAGGATCCTCCAGGGGGCAGGGAACCATGTTTTGATTATGGGGGCTTTGGATAGTAGGGCCCCTGGAGTAACATCAGGATGGTTGGGCAACAAAGGTCTCAGTGTAGTCAAGGCCAGTGGCTTTGACAATGGTTTTATAGTCAAGAGTTAGGAATTTAGTTCCATTCATCGTTGAGAACCTGATTTTGGCCTCCTTTGGCGCATCAGGGTTTTCAACCACCGCTGTGCACCAAAATCCCTCAAGTAGTCATGTTAGATGGCTGAGGGGGTTTTTGTGAATGTGATTGTGAGAAAACAATTTTGTACGAACTTCACCACATTCCTGTATTCAGGAAACCCTTCAGGGTAGGAAAAGTTCCCCACCACATTATTTTTGGTGAGGTCTACGCTTTCCATTTGGAAATCCACATTGGGTGCGTATTTTATGACCTTTGAAGAAGCCATTTTTGTTTTTAGAAAATGGTCTGGTTTTGATCAAAGAAGAAGCACACAGAGTTTTTTGAAAACAAATTGATACTTGAAATAATTTTGTAAGAGTTTTGTTAAGGTTTTGAAAGCATGTGTGTGTTCTTCTTTGTAGGGTATTTATAGGGTGGGAATTAGGGTAGTGATGTTGCGGATACCAATGGTTTTTATTATTCGACCAAAACGGCATAATAATATGGGTTTGATATCCGCATTTAATATCACGATTCCAATTGCCCCTATTTTCTCTCACATCATGGGGTGAACAGTTGTGTGGCTCTGCAAATAATGCACTTTTGCAGAGAAAAATCATCACAACTATTGTGTGTGAGGGAGCATTTAATGCTCAGTAGTGTTTAGTGAGAGAGATGTGGGGGGCCCAAGAGGTGGATGCCAGTTGTGTAAGCGACATATATTCCTATATTTAATAGGAATCAGTTACCTACCTGGGACATTTACTAACTAAGTACTTAGAGCATTTAGTTAGGGTATTCAATGCCATTTTTCATCATGAGCCCCCTGAATGATTTTTCATTCAATAAAAATGGGTTTTCAGGAAGGGTGTGATCAGGGACCTAGAGAATTTACATCAGGTTGGAAAACTTTTGATTAGTTTCCTGATTCTATGTCCAACATGCCCAATTCAGCTTTCAATCTTATGAAAGTGGGTTCATCCAAGAGTTTTGTGAAGATATCAGCTAGCTGATACTCAGTGGGGATGAAATGTAGTTCAATTTCTCCATTTGTGATGTGGTTCCTGATGAAGTGGTATCTGATGTCAATGTGTTTGGTTCTTTGATGAAGTACTGGATTGTTTGAGATGGCTATGGCACTTGTATTATCACAAAATATAGGTACCATCTTATACTGAATGCCTTAGTCACTCAGTTGGCTCTTCATCCATAGTATATTTGTACAACATCTTGTAGCAGCCATATATTCAGCTTCAGCTGAGGACATGGCCACTGATTGTTGTTTCTTTATACTCCAACACACAAGTTTACCACCAAGAAATTGGCAGGATCCTGAAGTACTTTTCCTATCCATATTACATCATGCATAGTCAGAGTCAGTGTACCCTTTGAGATCAAATCCTGAACATCTTGGGTAATACAAACCAAGGTTTGGAGTACCCTTCAGGTACCTGATGATTCTCTTGACAACAGTGAGATGTGATTCTTTAGGGTCAGCCTAGTATCTTGCACACAGGCAGACTGAGAATTGGATATCAGCCCTTGAGGCAAGTAAGTACAACAGGGAGCCTATCATTCCTCTGTATTGGGTTTGATTCACTGATTTTCCAGTGAGATCAGGGCCAAGGTTGTTTGGAGGAACCATAGGAGTCTTCACTGAAGAGTAGTCAGTGAGCTCATACTTCTCCAGTAGGTTCCTCAGGTATTTTTCTTGGCAAACGGATATTCCTTTTTTAGTTTGTTTGTTTTGGAGTCCAAGAAAGTATGTGAGTTCACCCATCATGCTCATTTCAAACTTTGTGGTCATCAGTTTCTCAAACTGTTTGCAAAGTTTGTAACTTGTTGAGCCAAAGATGATGTCATCAACATACACTTGGACAAGAATGACATTACTCTTTGTTCTGTAGATGAACAGTGTGTTGTCAATCTTTCCTCTGACAAACTTGTTTTGGATCAGGAAGGCTGAAAGAGTTTCATATCATGCCCTGAGAGCTTGTTTCAGTCTATAAAGGGCCTTGTTAAGCTTGTAGACATGGTTGGGGTATTCACTACTTTCAAAGCCAGGAGGCTGTTGCACATAAACATCTTCTTTGATGTTACCATTTAGGAATGCTCTTTTAACATCCATTTGGTAAACTTTAAAGTTCATGTAAGTTGCATAGGCAAGAAAGATCCTGATGGCTTCCATTCTAGCAATAGGTGCAAAGGTTTCCTCATAGTCTATACCTTCCTGTTGATTATATCCTTTGGCAACCAGTCTTGCTTTGTTTTTGATGACTGTGCCATTCTCATTGGTCTTGTTTTTAAAGACCCATTTCATACCAATGATTAGAACACCCTGGAGGCATTCAACAAGGGTCATGACATCATTTCGGTCAAATTGTTCCAATTCATCTCTCATGGCCTGAACCCAACTTTCATAGGTCAGGGCTTTTTTGATATTTTTAGGCTCTATTTCAGAGAGATAGTCAGCATAAAGACATATATTGGCAGAGGCGGCCTTGAGTTTAGCAGCCTTGCTTCTTGTGAGCATGCCTTCAGTGGGTTCACCAATGATGTTCACAAGCTCAATGATTTTGGAACTTGTCCAGTTATCCTGAAGTTTGGGATAGGAATTTGAGCTTGAAGGAGCCTGATTAGGTTCAGACTCAGGAACATGAGGTGACTCATCACTATGTGCTTCAGTGACATTGGTGGGAACAACTTGTTCTGAGGGTTCCTGAACAATTTGTTCAGTGGGTGCAGTCTCATTGGAGACATGCTGAGTTTCAATGAACTCACTGATGGGTGGTTGGGGTAGGTTGTGAGGGATGATGTAATAGGAGACATCAGCATCAGCTTAGTATTGGGTTGAGGGGTAGTTCTCAGGATGATGCTCATCAGGAGGATACCTTGATGAGTCATCAATACCAATTTATTCAACTAAGGAATTTGAGAACCTGATGGATTTAGTGCTCTCATCAACAGTAATGTGATAAGTTTCCTCAGTTTGTTGTCTCCTTGTGTTGAACACCCTGAAGGCTTTAGAAACCAGAGAATATCCCTGGAAGTATCCATCATCAGCTTTGGCATCAAATTTATCCAAGTGATCCTTGTGATTATGAATAAACACAGGACACCCAAATACGTGAACGTAGCTGATGTCAGGGATCCTTCCTTTGAATATCTCATAAGGAGTCTTATTGTGCCTTTTCACAATGATTGACCTATTTTGAGTGTAGCAAGCTGTTTTAACTGCCTCAGTCCAGAAATGTTTTGAGAGGACTGAGCCATTTAACATTGTTCTTGCTGCCTCAATGAGTGTTCTATTTCTCCTTTCAGCTACTCCATTTTGTTTAGGAGTATAAGGAGAAGTGAAATTTTGAGAAATTCCTTTCTCATCACAGAAACACTCAAGGTCTTGGTTTTTGAACTCAGTGCCATTGTCAGTTCTGATCTGTTTAACTTTGACATTATTTTGATTTTCAATGTTCCTGACAAATGACATGATGGTTTCAGCAGCCTGACTCTTTTTGGTCAGGAAGTAAACCCAAGTATATCTTGAGTATTCATCCACTATGACCAGAGTATACTTCTCATGGTGAATGGACATTGGACTGACAGGTCCAAAAAGGTCCATATGGAGAATATTTAGGCAGCTTTTGATAGAAAAGGTTTGTTTGGTTTTGAATGATGCCCTGTGGTGTTTTCCTTTTTCACAAGCAGAACAAGGCTTGTCTTTGGTATACACCAGGGATGGAAGGCCCATAACATTGTTCTGTTTGGCCAGGTTGTTGATGCTCTTGAAATTGAGATGAGAGAGTCTCCTATGCCATAGCCAATTGATTGTTTCACTAGCCTTTGAGATTAGACAAGTCCCATTTTGAGTCAGGGATGACATGTTTAGAACATAGACATCATCCCTTCTGGGGGCAATCAAGACTACTTCCTTGTTGGCATTAAAGATGGTCCTTCTCCTGTCATCAAACTGAACTATTTATTTTGCATCACATAGTTGGGAAACACTTATCAGATTGTACTTGAGACCATTTACATAAGCTATTCTTGTAAAAACTATACCATTGCAGTTTACTGAACCATAACCTTCAGTGGGAGCTGATGAGTTATCACCAAATACTACCTTGGTTCCTGGTTCTTCCACATATTTGTGCAGATAAGTTTTCACACCTGTCATACTTCTAGAACATCCACTGTCGAGATGCCAAGTAGGATCCTTGATGTGTTTCTGCACAAACAGTAAACTGGGTTAGTTTTTCTCGTTGACCCACTTTCTAGTGGGCTTAGTACTCAGGGACTTTTTGAACTGAGCTAATGAATCATGGTCTGAAGTTGTGTGTCCTGAGCTTCCACATGTTTTACATTTTGTGGAGGTTGATGCCTCAGGTGACTGAGAAGTGTTGGTGGGATTTTTCCTTCTGGACTGAATGACTTTGTCATGACCCTTGGTTTCATGGGAGGGATCTCCACAGATGTTACATCAATTTTTCATCATACAATCATCAGGAAGATGATCATTGAAACCACAGTGAGGACATGGCAAGAAAGGCTTAGCCTTCAGTCTTTGTTTGGAAGGTGTGGCATACTGATAGCCATGGGTTTTGTATAGACCTTGTGCTTTTAAAGAAGCAGTGTAGGGGATGTGATCACAAGTTCTGTGGTCCTCTTATTTGCATATCATGCAGAACAGGACTCTGTAGCATTTATCAGTGCTGTGATTTGGATAATTGCACAGCTCACATCTCCCTGAAGGTCTGGGTGTGGTTTTTGGTTTGGAAGAACATGAGGATACTGAGGGCCTATTAGATTTTGAGTCCGAGGGTTTTTCAGTGGACTCAATTTTCTCACTCAGCATCCTGACAAGTTCTACAAGCTGATCAACCTTTGAGTCAGTGCTTTCAGGTTTCACCTCAGTAGGTACTGAAGGTGTTTGGTGTTCAGTGGGTGCAGGAGTAGGTCTTTTCAGAATAGTCTTTCCTAAACCTGATTTCTCCTTAGGAGAATGGGGTTGATAGACTAATGATGAAAGGTCAGAATTGGGTTCAGCTCCCTGAAGATGTTTCAGTGGAGGGAGTGGTGAATCAGACTTAGACTCAGTGATGGACTCAGTAGGACTAAGTTCATTAGTGACTCTTAGCAGCTCCTTGATAGCCTGACTTTCAGGCTCCAGGATTCTTCCAGTGTTAAAATTTGGTAGCTTACAGTCAGGATTGTTTCTTTCAATCCAATCACTGGGTTTAGGAGCAAGTTCTTTGCTAGATAGTATGTTGGCTGACAGAAAAGTTGTTGAATGGCTACTCTCCCCAGAAACTTCAGTAAGTTGGTCATCACCCATACCATCCTTTTTGGAGCTGGGTGTGAGACTCAGTGTTTCATAAAGTTTGGGGTTTTTCTGAGTCCATTTCCAAATAACATCCTTTTCATTCTTAAGTTCTTCCTGAAGAGCTTGATTTTGTTTTACAAGTTCAGAGTTTTGAATTTGAAGTGTAACACTTTCAAGCTTGGCTTGTTTTAAAGCAAGTAGTTCATCTCTACTATGATTTAATCAAAACTTAGTTTGTTAAATTTTGAAAACAAATTAAGTCTTTGCTCTTCAACATACTTAAGATCAACATTAATATAATCTAAGTAAGATTTCCAATCATCATTTTCATCCATAGAAAGTAAAATGTTTACCTTCCTCATAGTGATGTTAACCCATTCACCATTTCTTGCATGACTCTTCCGCACAGCAAGCTTGTTGTCATCTGATAGGGCCATCAGGGCACTGATGTGAACTTCTTCATCATCATCAGAGGACACTTCAACCTCATCCCAGTCATATGTTTCAGCAACAAGCCCTTTGTTTTTGGCTTGAGAAGGCTTTGGAGCCTGAGGAGGCTGAGAGACTGTTGAGGATGATTCAAGAAGAGCAAGTTTAGCTTTTTGCCTTTCTGTACTTGGCTTCAAAATCAATTTGAGGGACTTTTTCAAATTTTTGACTAGATTGAAGCATTTTTGGTTGAAATTTGTTGGGGCCTGAAAAAGAGTTATTTCCTGAAAATTTGAAAGATGGTTCTAAGGTTGGCTTTGAAAAAAAATCTTTAGCAAAATGTCCCATTTTGCCACATTTAAAACATTCAGTGTTTTCATTTGCCTTTGAAGGGAATTTGTTTTTCTTAAAAAACCTTTTTGAATTAGCAAGGAGTGATATTTCATGAAATTCAATTTGAAGATCATTTAGGTACTCCTCACTGGTTCTTTGGTCAACCTCATCATCAGATCCATCTTGAAAATCCTGCACAACACCTTTGGAATAGAAAGCAGTTGATATGGGTGAAATTGTCAAGGCCTTTTTGGTCTCCTGAGATTTACTAGGGTATCTCCTGGTGATAAGATTGTCTTCATAGACAAACTTCCCATAGATGGCAGGGAGCTCAAGGGTCTGAATGTGGTTAGCATTTCTCAAACCCTGAGAGAAGTTTAACCACTTCTCAGGGAGACTGTTGACAAAGCCAACATTGATTTCATGCTTTGACAGAATAACACCATCATTGGTCAGCTCATTCAGGAGGGTCTTATACCGAGTATAAGTCTCAGAGAGGCTTTCAGAATCCTTAGCCCTGAAGGTGTTGTATTCAAGCTTCAGGTCCATGATTCTATTCTCTTTGGTATCAGAAGGCCCTTCATAGCTATGAACCAGGTCAGTCCACGTCTGCTTGGCAGTGGGACAATTGATCACTGATTCTATTATATCATCAGGAAGGCAGAATATAATGATGCTTTTCTGGCGCTGGTCTTGATTGACCACCTTCCTTTCATCTGGGGTCCACTGAGCTTCAGGTTTGATTAAACCTTGGGCTGTTGTTGGGACATATGGACCATCATTAATCAACTTAATGTAATATGGTTCCATCCCAGTTAAGTAGCAAAGCATTCGCTTTTTCCACTTATTAAATTTGCCAACTTCAAGTCGAGGGGCAGTTGCTGAATAATTTCCACCCTTTTTGCCGACAAGTTGGGGAACATCTATGTCAGTCATAGTGGGATCTTGATTTTAAAAACTTGAACACCCTTAAGTTTTGAAAACAGGTTTAAGTTTTACAAATCAGAGGCTCTGATACCACTTGTTGGTCCCTTTTACTTGGTTAACAGTAACTAAAAAGCTAATGTAACCAAGTTGTATGACTTTTAACAAAGATGTATAAATGATTAACAATAAAGTAACATAAAGATAAGAGACAATATTTTTCGACGTTTAATTCTTTATTAGAAGTTAATAAAAAAGAATCGTACCCAAGTGTTTGCGGAATAACACTTGGGATTGAAAATGACAAGTGTGGTATTGACTCCTCTCTAAACTCAAAACTATGTTTGAGTGACAACTAACTTCCCAATGAGCTATCTCACGGGCTATGTTGTTATTTGGAGGAGTAAAAGTGGTTTGTGAATGCTTTGCATTAATTGCACAAACTTGTCAACTTTTACTTCTCACTTATGCTACCTATTTATACACAAATATGAACAACTCTATTATACAATGGACCTAAGCGTTCCTTAATAAAATCTTGATAGATTTTATTCTATGGCAAGGGAAACTTCTTTGGGTTAAGTCCAAAAGGTGCTTTCCGATGACAGACTGGATTTAGCCATTTGGGGAAAGTTTGTCATTAAAGTGATAAAGCACTTTAATGAAAGTGTTCAAACTTTCCCGCCAAATCTTCAGTCTTCAAGTCACCAGTCTTCAGTACCATGATAGTTGTTGAGGAGTCTTGGGGTTCAATGAGTTATTGTCATCCTCACTAAACCCATCACCTTCTTCTTAGGCTCAGTCTAACCATCCTGAAGATGACTCACTGAGTTACTGTTCACTCAGTGATTTGTTTACACTTAGGTGATTTTACGTTCGAATCCTTGTTAGAAGAAGATTGGGGAATTCAGTGACCCAACAGTTAAGTTATATCTTAAACATGTAAATTTATTAATAGATGTCGAACTGGAGAAGACTCCAATATTAAATAATCAATTATGTGCTATGTAGTGTTTATTTAATTTTGGCTTACGTAATCAATTCATCGATGTATGTGGCTCTACTTCCTTTGAAAAGAAAGCCTTAATTGAATAAATACATTATACACCTAGAATTGATTGTTAATAGGATTATTGAATTAAATTTGCATGTAGCTACATGTTTTATTATACATATTAATGGTTATGTTATATATGTTTTATTTAGTTGTGTTATTTTTTATTTCTATTACTCATTTTTTGTTTATTTTGTAAGACATGTTTATAAACGAAAAAGGGTAATTTTTGAATAAAAAATAATATGGACTAAATAAATGGTGAAATTTGTTTTGATTTTAAGAGTCAAAATTTGAAGGTTTTATTGAATGATGTTTTTGTACGTAATGGTTAACTAGGCGGACCGAAGTTTGCACACAATAAGATAGGTATAAGGTTGGTTTCGCATTAAATTGTGACCTCAAAGAGACAACATTCTGTCTTGTCGCTCGTTTGTGTGTCAAATTAGACTTACCGAATAACCATTACATGTACTTTATCATCTTAAGGGTGAATTGACAACAATTCCATAATGATTATCCGAAACACTAAGCTTTAGGGCTTATGCAAAAGTCCAATATAGTGGACGATAATTGTTGGTAATTTTTTAATTGGTGAACCCAATACCTTAATCAAAACTTTGTTATTTTGCTCTTAGTAAATTGGTAAATAAAATTGTTTTGTAAAAACCAATGTTATGAAGTTGTATGCATACTTCTTCATACATTATTTTGATTACACGTCAAAATTAATACCCTTAAAAAATTAAGTCAAATGCCATCTAATTAAGAACACTTGAAGTTGTAGTTTACGTCATGTGAGAGCTTGTCTAGATTGCAATGGAGAGGTAAATTTCATAATTTCAATGCTAGCAGATCAACTGATGTAATGGAATTATGGGTTTGCAGTTTTTAAGTTAGACGACTTAAATTGAGTAGGAAGTGAGAGCCTGGACTCTAGGCATTAGATGGGGATAAAACATGCTTACATCGCAAAAGGTTTTGTGAATGTAAATCCCATAATGAAATAGGAATTGCAATATAATATTGGCAATTATTGTTCGACAATTACCTTGTTGAATACTATCATTACTAGCAAATCAATTGATGTAATGGTACTATGTCAAGTAGGATCCTAGCTTGTTGATATAAATAAATGCCTAAAAACGTTATTCATATCTTTCAATATCTCTATGTTTTGATAATCACAAAACGAAAACTCATCAAACCAAAGATAATGACGTAAATAAGTATTTAGTAGTAAATACTCACTTTCACCATCTAATCACTTAAGGTATGAATAAACAATGTGTCTAATGCAATAAAAGATCAAAGGAATATTTTTATTAATAACTAGATTTCTATAAAATGTCACAAAACATTTTATATCTTTTATAAAACATTTTTGGAATTAAAAGAATATGTTTAATTCATTACAAAAATATGAATTCAAATTTTCAACCAAAAATGGGAAATCTAATCCAGAAAAATTTTCCTCACAAAATGACAAAGCTGGGTAACATTCAAGAGGGCGGCCCCCTTAATAATTAAGGGGACCGGCCCCTAATTAAGGGGATCGGCACGCTCCTAATCCCCCCAGCTGTCCCTTTAAATACTGGTTCATTCCACTATTTTTTCTTACCTTTTTACACTCTAAACTTTCTGATTCAAATCTCCATTTCTATCCTTTAAAATCCTTTGATCATATATACATTAATCTTTGTTTCAAAGTGATTTAAGCCTCAACACTAAAGTGCAAAAAGAAGAATAGTTCTATTAACTAAGATTAGAAGTATTATAACTTAGTATCATCTTGCTATCTAAGTTGTTTGTTCATTTCATTTTGTTTATCACTTATACTTTGGTGAATAAGGTGTATACATTATTTGGCTAGATTTAGATATAGGATCTAGAATTGTTGATTGGTTGAAGAGGTACTAGAAGTGAAGAAGTAGAAGAGCATAGAATTAGTGATAGGAGATATAGGAAGTAGTAGCATATTGAAATAGTGGTAAGTAGTGAAGAAGTTGAAGGCTTTAAGTTGTGAAGACATAAAAGACTAGGAGGTGTGAAGACTTGGAAGCTTTGAAGTATATAAGATATAGAAGCTTTTTAAAGTAGAAGAATCATTGTAGTGATATATAGATAAAGGCCCTCAAGAAGAGATTTAGAAGTATTGAAGTTGTGAAGATTTAGAAACCTAGAAGTTGTGAAGTAGCAAAACCCTTAGAGTTGTGAATTGATAGAAGTTGTGAAGACGTGAAGAATCAAGAGTTGTCAAGAAGTATAGAAGGCGTGAAAAGGTGTGAAGAAGTTGTGGTGTGATTGTAGTTGTGAGATTGGTTCTAGCTACGATTAGAACTCGACATTTAGCTTATTGTCGTTAACCGGTGTAAGCGTAGGTGTATACGGTTTTCTCCACCATAAGGGAGGTTATTGACTTAGTGAAGAAAAATCTCGAGCTCGGTGCTCGGGGAGTGGAGTAGGGTAAGGAAGGTGACCTTGTAGCCGAACCACTATAAATCCTTTCTCTCTCGGTTTGATCTTTCCATCTCTCACTATTTGCTTACTTACTTATTAGCATTTCGTATATAGTTATAATTGCTTGTGTTGTACATATATTGATTTCACATAAAGATCAAACTAGGTTCCATTCACAACATTAAATTTATATAAACAAACCATAAAGATATACTCATATTAAAACACACACACACACACACATATATATATATATATATATATATATATATATATATATATATATATATATATATATATATATATATATATATATATATATATGTGATATATGAAATCATAATTTCTACTCAACATTCTATATAAGTAGTGTTTATAAGATAAGTGTGATCAAACTAGTATTTATATTTTTGTATCAAAGATTTTTGTAATTTGCGTCTACTCTTTAGAAGCAAACTTTTATAAAACGAAAAAGACGTAAAAACTATTCAACCCCCCCTTCTAGTTTTCCACAATTGGTATCAAGAGCCACGTCTAGCAAGATTTTTAAAATATATTGTATTTTAAAACTTGTAACGATCTATGGAATTTGAAAAATATTTAGAAGGGGAATTTACGCAAAAACCACCATTATTTGAAAATCATCATTTTATTGAATGGAAAAATAAATTTGAAAATTATGTGAAATCAATAGATCTTGATCTTTGGCATATCATTTCAATTGGTGATCTTCAACCAACTATAATGTATTTTGAAAATAAAAATAATAATCTTGAAACAAAGATTGATAAAAGTACTAAAGCTAAATTAGTGATTTACAAAACTCTACCAAGAGTTGAATATGAAAGAGTATTCTTTTGTAAAACGGCAAATGATATTTGGAAATGTCTTTTAAATTTTCACCAACAGAAATGTAAAACCAAAGATGATAAACTTGATGTTGCACAAGAATTACTCACTCTAGAAAATTTGATAGACAAATATTTTGTTGAAATAAACACAAGTACTACTAGTTCAAATGTGATCATTGAAGGTATCAATAACGAAGAATACATGAGCAAAATCCAAAGAAAGAATGTAAATAAATCATGGGGCGACAAGGACGAAGAAGATGATGAAAATATGGCATGCAAAGATATTCAAACAAATGTAAATACAAGTATTGATGACAAGGATTACATGCTTCAAGATCCAAGCGAAACTACAAATAGAACATGGAGCGACATGGACGATGGAATTGGAAAACCAAACATTTTTGCTATGATCAATTTATATTAGAATTTTCAAAATTGGAAAACAACTTCGAACATCTTTGCATCATTGACTCAAAAATTATTTTTAAAAATGAATCTTCAATATCCATTGAAAATAACTTTGAAAAAGAAATAATTTTAGAAGATAAAATGTCTAGACTTGAAAGTAATATTGAAATTGATCTTGAATGTAAAAAATGTCAAGACTACAAACATGAAATTAAAATGGGAAATGAAAAAGCAAAAATATTAGCTAAATTCGAAAATAGTTCTAAATCTTTAAAATATCTACTTAACATTCAAAAGTCATTTTATGATAAAACCGGTTTAGGATTTACTGCAAATGATCCTTTAACAAATATATCAAAACAAATAAAATTTGTTAAACCTAGTGGAGAAATTTAGAACTAATATTATTTACATCCATTATTTATTACTCTAGTCAAGAAAGTCATTGTTTGTTAGTTAAAACAAACTATTGTTGAATTCTTGTACTTCTCGACGACGTCCTCATCATGTGCATTTAAATGCATTGGATGTCCTCAACTAATCACCTCGGACCCATGAGAATTTGGGGACCAAGATCATTTTCATGTTTAGGTAGTAAACGAACGAAGAGACATTTTTTGGATCGCTCACTTTGCTATCGTACATGTGAAGACTAGTGGTTCTTATTACTCTGATTCTCATTGTACACACGATTTGCTTATGATGTTGATGCGGCCATTTAAAGTTTTGGTGTTATGATCTTCACTTTTGGAGGATTGGCTTTTTGTTGAGTTCGTTGCTACCTCATGATGAAGGATTCAAGCGCAATTATTCTTAATCTACACGACTCAAGATGATTGTTGTGATTGATTACGTGTTTCGGATCAAGCTTCCTTGAATCTTATTGCGTTGGGATTGTACCTTGCTACTTTGACATGCTTTGGGAAAACTTTGAAGATGTCTACTAACACTCTCATGCCCACTCTTAAGGAAAAGCTGGACCTGAGGTAAGTTCCCTTTTCAAAAACTTGTTAATGTCACATTATATCAAAGTATGCCATAATTAGTATATTAATATGATTATATTTATAGGTTGTCCTGTTTATATATCATTAATACTAATATATGTATAGATGAAATTAGGCTAGTTGACCCTCTTGATTCTGAGTCTATTGCCCTTTTTTCTTATTCATCATTTATGTTGGAAATCATCTATGACCAATAGTAGAATACTTATCATTTAGGCTAAATGACCATTCTAGTTGCATTAATAGATGTGCTATAATTAAGACTAGTTAGTATTTAATACTATGATGAATTTAGTATATATACATGCGTTAATGTTGTATCCATAGATGATTAGCTTTATACCTCTCAATCATATTGCATTAAGATCATTAGAATTTTCCATCACTCATCCATGTCTTTAGTTGCCATTAAAGATGATTATATGTGACAATGGGCTCAACCGATTCTCTTGAATATGATAAGTTTCTATTTCAAATCCTTTACTTGTGATTCTTGCTATCAAAAATAAAATATCATGTTTAAAACCTCTCACTTTGAAAAATAATCTTTCAAATATCTATTTCATCTTTCTTCAAACAACATATTTAACTATAAGCTACCATAACTTTATTTTAATCAAAATCAAGATTGGAAAAATTTTCTTATCCAATTTGTCAACATGTCATGAAGCAAAACTCAATCTATTTTACTCTAATACACACTTGAATCTATTTTAAAGCATTGTTGAATAAAACTAAAAACGTTTTCTTAAAACTATATTTGATTATCTCACATGTGTCATACACTTCTGTAAAAAGGACATTCACAATTTAATCAAATCATTTCATGAGAATCATGTGTTGCCTATATGGATCTTGTTTGTAACAAGTCTTGAAGTCCATACAATCATATCTTCCCATTTGTTACTTGTAAGCACTCATCAATATGTTTGAACTAGCCCACATATTATCATTTTCATATTGTTGTATATATGATTAGCATGTTTTATTGCTTCCTTGGTTGTTTAACTTAATTGGCCAATAAGTAGATTGCATGTAAATTAGAAATTACTTGTCTACTTAATTTGTTTTAATAACATTCTGTACATATATGATTAGTATATCCTATATTGCCTCAATGAGTTGAACTTACTTGAATCCAAACCTAAAAACACAACCTTTCTAAAAATTTTCTACCAAAAACCCAATTCTGGCATTCTGGAATTCACCAGATGGGCGGCCCCCTTAATTATATAAGGCGGCCCCCTTAATGATTAAGGGGACTGGCCCCTAATTAAGGGGACCGGCCATCTGATGGTCGGGGTTACTGTTTTCTTTCACTTTTTGACCCTCTTCAGCATATACTTACCAAAATTCACAAACATATTTTGTCCCATACTATCCCTCAAAATTTACCTTCCTAAACCACATTTTTACTAAACTATAAATACCTTCTTCCCATCATAAATGCCATCACATCCAAACATGTCGTCTCCCAACAACCAAAAACCCGAGGTTTCAAGAACCGCAAGGATCTCCGTCAAACCCGTTTGGAGGAGGAAACTTGATTCTTGTCACAACTCAAGTGATGTTGTTCCAAGTCAACCAACAACTAAACCTCAAACCCACACTAATGATTCATCTCACAACCTATCATCTACTCTTTCCTTCATGCATGCTTCTTCTTATGATGAGCATGCACAATCCCAAAACAACAATCCCAATCTCACTACCAATACTTCACATGTTGCTCATTCAACAAAAAAACCATCCACTCATGAAGCATCTCTTCTACCCATATCATGTTTTCTTGATTACCCAAGCTCAATCATGTCTCCACCACCAAGAGTACCACCACCACATCCTACAACTTCACATGCCATTCCTATGTTGCATGTTCAAACCCTCACCCAAGACAACTATCATGCTCCTCCAACATCACCTTCCTCCGAACACTTGAAGTTCGTTGAGGAGCTAAAAGAAGCCCATGAGTTTAGCGCTCTTTTAGCATTACATCTTGCTCAACACAATTTAGATCCACCTCAATCAAGCTCACCCTCATCACCACACAACATAAACCAAATTGAGAAGCATGTCAACAATTGCCCTTGTTGTATCTTCCTCCAAAAACAAACAATTGCATTGAATGAGCACTTTACTTGGATTAAGTATCTTCTTACTAGATCTCAACAAACACCATCACATGAACAACATCAAAACCCTCAACCAACAAACCCAACTCCAAATTCACCCCCTCCAAGCTCTACATCACCAAACTCACCAACATCTATGAAACCAAAAGTTTACCTCCATTAAGCCACCAACATGATCCCCATTTACCATTCTCACCCAAGCATTCTATATGCTTATTATTTTTCAAATAAAACACCTCAACCGTTTTGGGATGCAAGAAAGTTTAATGACACTCTTTGTTGGCACAATAGGATATTCTACTTGGTTTAGAATTCTAGCATTATGGTTTATGTAACAATGATTATGTGGTTGACATATTCATTTTGAATTAATGAATGTTTTTATATGTGTTTCAAATTCTCCTTTGCCATGCTTGTTATTTGTTGTTAGTATGTTATATATTTTTGCTTGTGCTTCTAATATTTTTCTTGCAAGAATTCCATAAGAACCTTTGGTGCCCTCAAACGAGGGGGAGCATACATCAAGGGGGAGCTTTCATCTTTTCGGCTTAAACCTTTTCGATTATACAAAAAGGGGGAGAAGTGAATATAAACTCACTAAATACTTGTCTAAAAATTAATTTTTGGATTTAATGAGTTTAGGTTTTGTAATCACCAAAAAGGGGGAGATTGTTGATATAAATAAATGCCTAAAAACGTTATTCATATTTTTCAATATCTCTATGTTTTGATAATCAAAAAATAAAAAATAAAAAAAAAATAAAAAAAAAAAAAAAAAAAAAAAACTCATCTAACCAAAGATAATGACTTAAATATGTATTTAGTAGTAAATACTCACTTTCACCATATAATCACTTAAGGTATGAATAAACAATGTGTCTAATGCATTATAAGATCAAAGAAATATTTTTATTAATCACTAGATTTCTATAAAATGTCACAAAACATTTTATATCTTTTATAAAACATTTTTGGAATTAAAAAGAATATGTTCAATTCATTAAAAAAATATGAATTCAAATTTTCAACAAAAAATGGCAAATCTAATCCAGAAAAATTTTCCTCACAAAAGGACAAAGCTAGGCAATGTTCAGGATGGCGGCCCCCTTAATAATTAAGGGGACCGGCCCCTAATTAAGAGGACCGGCACGCTTCTGATCCCCCCAACTGTCCCTTTAAATACTGGTTCATTCCACTATTTTTTCTTACCTTTTTGCACTCTAAACTTTCTGATTCAAATCTCCATTTCTATCCTCTAAAATCCTTTGATCATATGTACATTAATCTTTGTTTCAAAGTGATTTAAGCCTCAACACTCAAGTGCAAAAAGAAGAATACTTCTATTAACTAAGATTAGAAGTATTACAACTTAGTATCATCTTGTTATCTGAGTTGATTGTTCATTTCATTTTGTTTATCACTTATACTTTGGTGAATAAGGTGTATACATTAGTTGGCTAGATTTAGATATAGGATCTAGAATTGTTGATTGGTAGAAGAGGTACTAGAAGTGAAGCAGTGGAAGAGCATAGAATTAGTGATAGGAGATATAAGAAGTAGTAGCATATTGAAATAGTGGTAAGTAGTGAAGAAGTTGAAGGCTTTAAGTTGTGAAGACATAAAAGACTAGGAGGTGTGAAGACTTGGAAGCTTTGAAGTATATAAGATATAGAAGCTTTTTAAAGCAGAAGAATCATTGTAGTGATATATAAATAAAGGCCCTCAAGAAGAGAGTTAGAAGTGTTGAAGTTGTGAAGATTTAGATGCCTAGAAGTTGTGAAGTAGCAAAACCCTTGGAGTTGTGAATTGATTGAAGTTGTGAAGACGTAAAGAATCAAGAGTCGTGAAGAAGTATAGAAGGCGTGAAAAGGTGTGAAGAAGTTGTGGGTGATTGTAGTTGTGAGATTGGTTCTAGCTACGATTAGAACTCGACATTTAGCTTAGTGTCGTTAACCGGTGTAAGGCTAGGTGTGTACGGTTTTCTCCGCCATAAGGGAGGTTATTGACTTAGTGAAGAAAACTCTCTAGCTCGGTGCTCGGGGAGTGGAGTAGGGCAAGGAAGGTGACCTTGTAGCCGAACCACTATAAATCATTTGTCTCTCGGTTTGATATTTCCATCTCTCACTATTTGCTTACTTACTTATTAGCATTTCGTATATAGTTATAATTGCTTGTGTTGTGCATATATTGATTTCACATAAAGATCAAACTAGTTTCCATTCACAACATTAAATTTATATAAACAAACCATAAGGATATACTCATATTAAAACACATATATATATATATATATATATATATATATATATATATATATATATATATATATATATATATATATATACTAGCTTCAAGACCCGGCTGATGGCCGGGCTAGCTATATAATTACATTTAAAGTAATACCATATGATTAAATTTTAAATTCGCTTATCAAATGAGACCATAACAAATAGGCAAATGACTTGCAAAAATACTTAATAATAATAAACATTTTTCCTAATAAGAAAAACTTAATACAGAAAAATGTAAGTGTCTAAATACCACGATATACTGTGTTATATACAACATTAGTGGATTAATCTTTGTAGCCCAATTATTAGTGGCTTAAAGACCCATACATATTGAATGTCTATTACTTAACTTGCCTGAAACTTATCACTATCATCATAAGATACATTGTTATTTGTTCAAGTTTTGGTAGAAGATGAAGTAATTCATATGTTTAAATGGTAAAGCGCAGAGAAGGACCTGGTAGAGGGGTTGGCGGGTGCTCAGCCACCCCCTAACCGGCCAACTTTCCCACCTTGCCTCCTGATTTCTAAGCTACGTTTCACACTCTTTAATCGGTCCACTGCCAACAGGGTCGGCCCCAGCCACGACAACGGTCCAGGCATCAAACAAATGAGAGACATCAAATTAGGTTATGTTTGTGATGGAGATTGGAGAACATACACTTTATAAGCTAATGATCTTATTTTTTAAAGCTTAGAAAAACAGAATATTCAAGATAAAATTAGTAATATAGTTTTGAAGATATCGTTAAACTTAATAGAATGTTGACAATAAAAAATAAGTTGTTGTGAGTTATAATCATAAAAGGAAAAAGACACATATCCATTATACATCAACCAGCCTCTTACATTTACCATTTTCAAGTTAAAAACCTTCACAAACTACTGTCTTCACTTGGTTACTCATTAGACTTCTCTCAACAAAATGTCGACATGACCGACGGTGGAGTTCTGACATCATGTAAACCTGCAGTAAAAGATCATGTCTCAAGGTCCTTATACGTAGCTAATGTTGTAACTTGAAAAAGGAACATAAGTAATCAAAGCATGTCAGACCTTTTACATGTAAGTTTGGAAGAGTTGTAAGTTCATCATGCAACAATCTCCCCATGTTAACGTTCCTTTTTCTAATATTTTTTTTTTCTAGATTACTTTTTGCCCATCCTTTTCAAGAACTCTTTCTTCGTATACGATGATAACACTAGCCGTTGACATTATAATTTCTTGACATACTTGGTGACCACACTAGGTGAGTAGTAAACGAAATCCCATCGATAATTACAATCAAGTCTTCCAGTTCCCAACCCTCTCTAATGCGCATTCTCTAACAGTCTAATTGTTAGGTTTATCAAGGGCCATGTGTAACTTTTGCAATTTGGAATTAATAGATCAATTCTTAATTGTATCCCAACATTCAATTCACTAATAGCTTAAATTGGATTAGATTGACTACTTCGGTGCTTGTATCTGACAAAATCGAACATCAAGTCCATGTTACTTAAAGCATCAACAAACACTCATACAATTTATGACAGAGTGACATATGGGAGAAAATGCCAACAATGAGAAAAATGAAAACCAACATTCCACAAATATGGCATAAAAAGAAATAAAATTAGCACACGATTGTATAAATATATATATATATTTTTAAACAATTAGTCTTTTATAATGATTAAATATTTATCTTCTAATAACTTCTCCTTTGTTCCTTATTCAATAATGTTATGGTCAACCCATAAAAATTTCAAAATGGGCAAAACAAAGGTACTAATAAGTCTATAACTCCATAATAGACACACTTAACTAACTTCATAGTGTACATGTTCTTCATACAATGAGTGAGCAATATAATGCAAATAACAAATTAAACCATATTCACAATTTTAGTACTTTTAAGATCAAGTTTGTTCAAGCAATTTAATGCACATTGTTAATTTTTTTCGCTCATCAGTTCCTAGACAATGGAAAAAGTATGGGTAGTTTTATGAATAAATATGTTCGGTAAAATTCGACAACAATGGAAAAAAATTTACATGTAAAAATAGCTAACATGTATTTGTAACTTGGTTAATTGTAACGTTATGCTAGAAAAAACCCAAGTTTAAGCTATTATGAAAAATAAAGAAATCAACATACTGCGATAAAAAAAAGCTGCTAAAAAACACAAAGATAGAAAGAAAAAAAATAATGTTGAGTTATAAGAAAAAGAAATTTATCGTGATAGGTGAACAAATATGAAAACATAAAAAATAATCAAAGATCGGTAATAGCAAAGATGACATACCAGAACAGAGAAAAAAAATAATCTTTACTAAATAAGAGTGAGTTACCTCATTTCTTTTTATGGTGGAGAAGCACCAGCACCAATATAAATTTCCTTCATGGATGCTTTTTCACGAACGCAGACCAATAACTCAACTTCTTCGTTGCTCCAACTTGTGGTGAATGTTAGCCTTTAAGAACGAAGGGGAGCTGGCTTTGTTAGTTGATTGGTTCACCTAGGGGTCTCTACATTCACGTTTTTCACTGTCTTGAAGCTCTTGTAAAGTCGTGACTACCCCGTCCATACTTGGTCGCATCTTTGGTTACATGCATAGACATTGAAGTGATAGGTTTGCTAAGTTGAGGGCTGGGCCAAGTGCATATTGACCCTAGAGTAGTGGGTCTAGGACACGGAAGATTCTTCGTTTGTTGGTTAGACAAGGCGTAGCCCATTAGACCAAGTCTTGTTCTCCAGGTGGCCTGTTTTTGTCTATTGCTTTTTGCCGGACAGGATTTCGTAAAGAACAACTCCAAAGTTGTATGTCACTCTTTGAGGTCAGATGACCTATGAGAATCAACTAAATGTGTCAAATATCAGTAAAAACTATTGTATTTTGCTACAAATGCTCAAATCGATCAGGTGGGATAAAATTTATCTTTGTCCAAAGACCCACAATTCTAAAATTACCAAATACTATTTGAGTTAACTACAAAGAGCTCAACTATCATAGCTACCCTTAGATTTTCACAAACAAATATAAAGTAAACCGATATTCAAGGCATATGCTCCTATTACAACTGGTTCATTTAAAGAATCATATACCTGTAGATAAATATTCAGGAGGTGCATTTACGTAGGTTCCCATGACCCAAGTAGAAACATAGCTTTTATCACCAGTCGGTCCATCCCTTGTCAATCCAAAATCGGATAATTTTGTATTGGAGTTCTGTTGATTGCAGTAAAAATTCGAAAAACTGAGTATCACTTTGATGCCTTAAATCAAGTTTTATGTATTTGTAACAACATATATAGATTATACGAATGAGATTTAGAGCTTCAACAAAATACATCATACCAAGTCAAGTAAAAGATTTGAAGTCTTGAAGTCTCTATATATGACCATTCTTTAGGCATAGTGAAGAATGGCTAGACCCCTCGTGGCCCCAAAAGCAACTTCAGTCGTAGACATCAAAAAGTGGCTGGAAATAAGAACCTCCTGATTTACACAAAGAATGTTAATTAATGTGTGAGGTAATATACTATATGTTATAGGTAGCAAAACTGTTGATGGCTAAAACGGGTCCATATTGAAAAAGGTCAATTTTAGTACGGGTTAAAACGGACTGATCAAGATTAAGTTGCTCTGCAAGCACGTTCTTGTTCGGACCCAAAAAGATTCAAAAGATGATTACCATATTAATCATGATTACAAAGTGTTCCAATAGTAATTTACAGTAATACTTAAAATAAAGAAATTTAGAGGACGTAAATGTATGCTTTATGAGTATACTCTTTATCAATTTTCAACCTGCTGACCTATTCTCCTTTTAACATTTTTTTTAATTTGATCCAATAAAGATAAAACGCACCCAAAAGAGACACCTAACTGTTGAGCACAGAGAAACTGTATGAAAACATTGTTAACTTACTTTAGGGATAAACTCATATGTAAAAAGGCTATGATCATCTTCTAAACAATAGCTGATCATTTTCACAAGATTTGGATGGTGTAACTGTATGAAAACATTGTTAACTTACTTGAGCTTGAGCCTTGTTCTATGCTTCATTCGAGTATAAAACACATAAACTGACTAATCCTTCCGAGTGTCTATACAATATACATTACAGAACCACTAACAAACAATCCTAAAACCATTACCTACAAAACCTAATAATTAAATCCCCATGATCCCATAATAATTCAGTTCCAACAACTACCAAATTAAAAAAATAAATAAATAAATAAATAAATAAATAAATAAATAAAAAAAAAAAAAAAAAACCCAAAATCCATTATAAATTCACACCTATTTCATTATTTAACTAATCTCTTCCATAAAACAACAATCTTTATCTCATAAAACACCTTCATTCAATCAAGAATCAGTTTTTACAACACGATCTATCTCGTGCAGTTCAGTGGGTTTGGATGTAATTCCATTTTCTAGTTTGTAGCAGGTTCATCTACTAAATCCATTGATGCAATAATAAAACAACATCAATATGTACAAATATTAAAATTTCATTTTGCACATAACTAATTGAAAGAAAGATGTTCTAACCTTTGTCAGGAACAAATCGTTCTGTTATGTACCTATCTGCAAGTACAGCTTCGGAGACTAAGGCACCATTAAAGATTTTGACCCATGATGAAGTTCGTATTGCTCACCTAGTCTATGACTATTGGATATTGTGTCTTAAAAAGACGGTTGATCACAATGATGAAACCTACATTCAAGATTCCAGCTCATTCTCGATATATTTTCTGTATACATTTAATGTGATTGCTCCAATTAACAAATACTTACTCTAATATATACAAAAGTTTAGACGTAATGTTAGGTAGTGTTTGGTTTACAACTACAATTCACTTTTAGCTTTATTTTTATTAAGAGAATCCTGCAAGTCTGCAACTTTTGCCTACCAAATAGACCAAGAGTCTTCCCTTTAGGAGCAGAAAAGCTATTTATATGTTCATAAAATATATATTAAGGAACTTTGATTCCCAGGCTATTTTCACACAGCAATAAGTCCCTCCATAGACACTAATGAAATATCAGACTAACACGTTTGAGCATGTTTCAACATCTCATCGATCATCGTTTCTTAATAAGCTTACGAATTCAATCATTTAAATGATCTTTTCATCTATCACTTATAGTACAGACTTATCGTTTCGGTTATGACATAACTTAAGTACTTATCAGTAGATCATGCAATGTTATCATAAATGTGAAATGGATCAAATTAGTGAAATTGAATAAGTCAACTAACAAATAAAAGTGGGTAAGTCACGTATCATTTTGTTTCCACTTAAATTGACATCTTCAGTTTTACTCTTCACACACTAAAGCCAAGATTCAACAACTTCATTTTAGGGCCATGGTTATTGTACTTACATGATTTTAGTCTTTGAAGAACTTGATGATGAAAGGCCACCATCATTCTTTGTTTCTATATAAAACAAAAGTTTCCAGTTATCAAATAAGAAATGTCGCAGTTGCAAATATAGGAAACACAGATGATTATTATCATAAAACAAAAGTCATAATTATAAAGCATAAATGATCATCAGCAAATAAATAAATAAATAAAATTTACTCCTAATTGAAAAGTGGTTAAATATGTAAGTGGGTTATGTATTGTAACTTAGATAAACACAAATATCATATCACTCAAGAAATTAAAAAACGTCATAAACAAACAATTTTATAAATCAAATAAAAAAATCACAATCCCTCATTGTTAATGATCTTTTTATAAAACTAAACATTAAATCGAGTAATTTACCTTCATCCACATCTGACAAATATGATAAATATTGAAATTACTTGATTTGCATATTCGTTTGACTTATCATATTTTATCCGGTTTGGTTGATTTTGGATCTTCAATTGCTTCAAACACCTAGAAGGCATAACAAATGCATCACCAAAAAACACATATACATAAATGAAAAATTCGAACCGGAATTCTTATACAGATTCGTCAATATATGAATTGAAAAACATAATTGTGGTCTATGGATCGAGAGTTATTTGAAGAAGAAACCTTGTTGTGTCGGATCATATTGTCGGCGGTGGTGGTGTAGGATTGGTGGTTTTGAATTAAAAAAAATGGTTGTATGCTTTGATCTCCATAAAATCAGCTTAATAAAAAACAAATCTTCAATCAAAATTTAATTAGTAAATCATTCCACCACCATGAATCAATTTTAAAAAAGGAGCGGCTGTTTCATAATTAGGGATCATAAAAAAGATAAGATACATGATCGATTATCTACCACCATGAATCGGTTTTGATAATATTATAAAAATGAGGGTTGTTTCATAATTAGGTTTAAGATTTGGTTATGGGTTTGTTGATGGCGTTCAAAATGGATGATAAAGAGGATTAGTTTGAAAAGAAATATGACCGAGTTTTTTGGATCAGTGGATGACATTGAGATTATTTTGCAATATTTCTATTTTAATAGTAACTGCCACGTGTAGTTTTCTAGGAGTTTTGAGGGATTTTTCTTGATTTATTGTTGCTAAAATTAGAAATCAAACTTGTGCTTTATATAGGTTAGGATATATATATATATATATATATATATATATATATATATATATATATATATATATATATATATATATATATACATATATATATATATATATACATATATATATATGGTATATATATATATATGTATACATATGTATACATATGGTATATATATGTATACATGTATAGATGGTATATATATATATATATATGTATATATGGTATATATATGTATACATATATATATATGTATACATATATACATATATATATGGTATATATATGTATATATATATATGTATACATATATATATGTATACATATATGTATATATATGTATACATATATATATATGTATACATATATACATATATATATGGTATATATATGTATATATATATATGTATACATATATATATATATATATATATATATATATATATATATATATATATATACATGTATATATATACATGTATATATATATATATATATACATGTATATATATATATATATATATACATGTATATATATATACATGTATATATATATATATATATATATGTATATATATATATATATATATATATATATATATATACATGTATATATGTATATATGTATATATGGTATATATATGTATCCATATATACATATATATATATGGTATATATATGTATATACATATGTATACATATGGTATATATATGTATACATATATATACATATATATATATGTATACATATATACATATATATATGGTATATATATATATATATATATATATATATATATATATATATATATACACGTATATATGTATATATATATACATGTATATATATATAGATATATACATGTATATATATATATATATATACATATACATATATATATATATACATGTATATATATACATATATGTATATATATACATATATGTATATATATATATATATATATATATATATATATATATATATATATATATATATATATATATATATATATATATATATATATAGGGTGAGGTTCTTTTCAGAACCAAATAAATTGCGAGAACTGCGAGAACCAGCATCAACCAATCAGATTTTTTTGGATATTTAATTTTATTATATAATTTAAAAGGGTATAATGGTAAAAATACTTTTTTATTTTATTTTTGATTTTTTTTACGAAAGGCGTTTTTTTAAGTTCCCCAAATTCTATATATATATATATATATATATATATATATATATATATATATATATATATTATTTTTTTGCATTATACCTGTTTAAAAAAACATTGTGTGCACATGTGTTTTGTATTATGTGACAATTGTATTTCTCGTTTATGCATATGTGTTTTATATTTGCACTTGTATCTTTAAAAAATATTGAATGAATATGTATACAAACAACAAAACTTTATTAATAGATTTATGCAATTTTATACAAACAATAAACTTTATTAAAAAGATTTACATAAATATGTTTAATTACAAATATATGAAGCGTGCACATGTGCATGATAAAATGTCTTTAACAGTTGGTTCATCTTTTAGGCATGCGCATGTATTCCTCGCTTGGTTCAAGAACCCATAAAAACTACACGTGTGTTTTTAATCCTTGTGCACATATGTTTTTATCGTCTTGCTCATCTTAATTGATACAATTTTGTGCCAACAGCCACACGTGAATGAACCTGCCACCATCAATTATTATTCGACATGTTACATAAATTATAAAATAGACTATGAGCAAACTTTGTTATATAATTAAGCTCATACATGTGCATTCGTATTCTCCGCCTTAATGAGAAACCTGAAAATTTGCATCCAATATTAATAGTTTAGTACATAATCAAGAACAAATAATAACATACCGGAGTAAATGTAGACCTCGAAATTCGCATATATACAAAAAGTTCAATGACTTAAACACATGTGCATTCTTTGTCAATTCATCATTTCCATTACCTAAATACATGTGCATCAATGCACTAAAAAATATTAAAACACGTATGCACTCTCACTATATCACATACGCAAATAAACCCACTCCAATAAAGCCGACGAAAAAAACTATTTGAAACAATGAAACCCGGAGCAAGCAACAAACCCTCTCACGAAAATTTATGTATTAAAGCATATAATAGCCGCACCCCAAACTTACTTTTGAACATGACATTTTACGCAAAAGTAATTTAGTTTTTCAAATCCATCATATAACAGCCGCACCTCAAAATAACTTGCAACAAATATAGTTTACATTCGATAAACAATTTCAAAGTCACAAACACCACTATAGATATGTTGTACCAATTCGCATGTTCAATTATTTCATGTGGTTAGCACATTAAAAAAGGTCCCACATCACTTGTGACTTGTGAGTCTGCATTCTTATCTCATCTCAATCTTTAAAAATTTAGCATACCAACAATATTCATCTCCTATAAATCTTGATCACTTATCCTTTTCTCTTCTAAAAAATTTCGATACTATTCAGGTTCTTCCTATTTTTCCTTTTCAAACTAGTACTTCATTAAACATTAGTTAAATTTTAGGTTTTTAATATCTATAAATTGTTTAAAAAACTAAATTTGAAACTGAATATATTAGAAAGGACTTTTTATTACTGATCGAAACTGAATATATTAAAAAAAAAAAAAAAAAAAAGTTTTGTTATAACATATTAAAGCCCAAAACGAATTTTGACAAAAAATTTACCACATGAGAAGATCTATGGATGACAATGATGGATGGCGACTGTTCACTCTTTTGGTTTGAGGCATAGAGGTTTTTTTGTTGCAATTTCTAGGTTTGAAGACATAACCTCTAATGTTAATCATACGGTTGTTCAAGTGGATCGAAAAGAATTCAAGATAAGTAAATTCCTTCGTCGCATGGATGGGGTTGTGGCGGTTATGGTTTGTTTGAGGTAGAGGCGGTTAGGGTTTGTGAGAAGAGGATGAATGACAGTGGTTTTATTTGAGAGAGAGACACCGATTCATTTTTATCTTAAATGGTGGTTTTTAAATAAATAAGATGATATTCCAATAATACCCCTCCAACACTTATAAAATTAATCAAAACTTTTTAACTATTTACATTTATGCCACACTCATTTATATCCATTGATCAAAAAATTAATGGTCAAGATTGGTTCTCGCAATTTATTTGGTTATAAAAAGAACCCTACACTATATATATATATATATATATATATATATATATATATATATATGAAATCATAATTTCTACTCAACATTCTATATAAGTAGCGTTTATAAGATAAGTGTGATCAAACTAGTATTTATATTTTTGTATCAAAGATTTTTGTAATTTGCGTCTACTTTTTAGAAGCAAACTTTTATAAAACGAAAAAGACGTAAAAACTATTCAACCCCCGATTCTAGTTTTTCACATAGCTTTAAGAAAATACTATGGTTTATATGAATATTTACCAATGGGTATTTTATTTTCTTAAAGATCTAATCATCAAAAATACTAAAATTGAATTTTGTAATTCATTTTAATGTATTAATGCAACGTTCAAACCGTAAACGCACTTTGGGCTTTGGTAAATTGATCTCGTTCTATTTTCAAACAAATGTTTGATTAAGAATAATTTATTTAAAAGACAAGAAGTCTCCTTTTATGAAAGAAGAATGAGACACAATCCTATTTCTTTCCATGAATGAAAAAGAATAATAGGAATATTAGATATGTCTAAATTCTAATATAACTCATAGAAATTTTTTTAATAATTACGATAATTGCATTTTTTCCATAGGGATTTCATCACCCTCATTCGGTGATTAAAATCTTAGTAACAAATATGATATTTGGTTAACAAAAAATTATGTATGACATTTTATGAGTTATTAAAATTAGAAGCTAGACTAATTACCGCAAAATGGTAAAAGACAAACTAGTTTAGCCATCTAGTTTTTTTTTGCTATTTAAAAGGTGCTACATACATTGTAAGATGGTAGACCTATTAAGGAAGAAATTGCGTGCCCAATTTTTCAAGTTAATCGCATTTGATGGATAGTCTATCGTTTACATAGTAGGATACACTCTTTAGTGCATAAGTAATTATTACGTATGGACATTCAAAGGTGTAGGATAGTTAAAAGCACAATATTTGTTTTCACTGATTAATGAAACATTTATAATATTGTCAAATTCAGTGGGAGCATTGTGATCTTATTACTGAGTAAAGAATTATTGTAATGATCTTTAATTTAGTGGGAGTTACAAGTTTTGACATCTTGGTAGCTAAAAATATTTTTTTTCAAGTGTAGACACTCATACTTTGAAATACTTTTAAGGATACTCTTGTACATTTCTTTACTAGACATTGTTGTTCTACATCTACTTGTTATGCTAAGATCTATTACACAATCATATTGATCACATAAACAAACGCATTGCATGTTTCTTTTATCAACTATATGAGGTTGTTATATGTACAAGTGGGAGAAATCTTTAATGTGTGCAAGAAATAACTCATAAAGATATGATTTAATGGATTCTCTTGATTGCATGGTAAGAGAATAACGTTCTAATTTGTATTATACTAATCTAATTCAAGAAACACTTGGTGTTGCAATTTATGTTATGTGAGAGCTTAGCTAGATTGCAATAACAAGGTAAATTTCATATTTTCATTACTAGCAGATCAACTAATGTAATTAAACTATGATAATCTGCAGTTTCTAAATTAGACACCTATTAGAACATGTGTCAATATGATATCAAGAATACTTTAATTGTATATTTATGAATTCTTGGAATGACATAAATTAATTAAGTAATCTAATATTACTTCAATTTGAATATTTATGTGTTCTTAGAATGATATAAATAAATGAAGAAATAATGTTATTTACATTATTGTTAAATAATAAATTAACTTGAAATTCCTATTGAAACCAAGATATGGTGTTCATAATTACTTTAGTTAAAAATGTTTATGTTTCATTGTAAAGATATAAACATAAAGTATTTTAATTGTTACAAGACTTATAATAAAGTAAGACATTATCTTATTATGTTTTTTAATTAGGACATATACATGAAGTCACTAAATTGTTAAATGACTTATAACGTATAGTGGAATTATAACAGTTTATGTTTTCCTGTAGAGACATGGACATGAAGTGACTTTGTCAAAAGTACTTGTGTTATAAAGCATATAATTGGCTTGAAAATATTATTGTACCATTAAAATGACTTAGTTGGTAAAAAGACAAGCCAAAAGGAATATGGTTATCTTAAATATTGTTAGACTGTCTTACAATATTAATTCTAATGAAATACCAAATATTTATGGTATGTTTAGTTAGAAAAATCAAACTCTTGTTATATTGTTTGATTAAAGATAACTATAACTTCTTTTCTTCCAAAAGTTATCAAGGTTAAAAAATTGAGTATGGATTGAATATACTCAATTAGACTCCAATCTAGAAGATTAATAAGACACCATCATATGATAGAATGTGATGAATGTCATGAATCACATTAAGTTTTATAACGAGGTTATGAATTTGTTAAACTACTTATGAGTAGGTTATTAACAAATAATAGTCATGAACTGTCATTGTGTTTTATAATGTCCGAAAAGGGAACATTGTATTGTTGCTCTATTTGCTAAAGTATTAAAGATAGTCTTTAAATTACTAAAAGCAAGAGGGAGTTTTGATCTTTAGAAGATAAAATTACAAGATACATAATCTTCTAAAATACACTAGTAAATATCATAATGAGGCTTGACATTAAAATGTTAAATCCCAAGATGATGGAAATGTCATTCATAAAATAGAAAAATATCTCAGATATTTGATTAATATGCTGAGGGCTATGAATTACAGGATTATTGTAAACCTGATAATCATTATGAAACATTACCATATATGAAATTGGGTAAAGTACACATGCAATGAATGATTAAGATGCTGTCCATAAAGGTAATCAATTTTAGAAACTTGATTTATCTTAATAGATAGACTAGAAAATGAAGATGAGTTTCTTCAAAGATAAGGTAACCTTTGTGGTTTAAATATTTGTATAGAAATCATATGGACAATATTGTGCACATATTTAATGCATGTCTTATGACAAGATTATTAATCACAATTAAGCAATTAACTATGATTGAATATTCTATTCTAAACACATTAATTATATAAAGATTATGATTGTCATATTTATTTTCATTAATATGAAATTGACAATGGAATATCAAAACTCTTTCTTGAGTGATTACTTGAGCGAGGATGGTAAGTAATTAAAAGAAGTTTATGAATTCAAATAAATCTTTGGAAGTGTACAAAGTGCAATAATCCATGGATGGATAAATGCATGCATCTAGGAGATTACTCTTATGTTTAATTATTAAATCCATGTTTTGATTTATAATTGACATAAGATAATTTCTAAGTATTCCTGAAAGCTAGTCGGAGTATTATATTTAATTTCCTAAATCATATATGTTGTAGAACATATAAAAGGTAACATTCCATATAAGTAAAATGTTAACTCTTAGATTGGAATGAAACTTTACATGAAAGATTTAGAAATAAGACATACAACCTTGAAATGAATGTTTATTGTTGAAACATGTGCGGTAAATGAATCTAATATAACAAGATATATCATTTAGAAAGTCAAAATAGATACGTATAACATGAATAAAATCTAAGTATGACTCAATGATTTTTCATGAACATCATTTTTTTTGTATCATGCTTGATTAGAAGATGATTTGGCAATATTAATATCTAATTAAAAGTTATTAGATAACTTGTGTAATATTCTAAAAGAATATGTTTGATTATACATCCTAAGCCTAGAACAGCTTCCAAATTCTATAGATAAACAATATGTCAATTGTTGTGCAAATTGTCATAGCTAAGAAACTTAAATGTTTGGAAGGCATCAAACATTACATAATAGCTATTAAAATTTATGAAAGTTTTAAGAGCATACTGTTGTTTGCATACAATGATGCTAATGAAATTGAGATGACACTCAATACTAGTTATGGTAAGGATTTTATCCTTGGTCATGTGAACTAGTTATGCTTCTAAGATCATAGTTGCATTATACATTAAAGAATAAGAATACTTTAAACTTTAAAATGTTCGGAAGTTTGATTATCATAAATTGGTGGTTAAGGATGTCACACATTTTTTGAAATATTATATGGCATTATCTATACTACTTATAAAGCATATAAGACCCTGTCTCCTATTTAATTTTTAAGATTTCCTTATATAGATTTTAAGTAAATACAAGTCATAAAACACAAAGCACAAGTATGTAAAGCACAAACCAAACTAAAAAAACACTATCTCTTATATACAATTAATACAAAATTTAAAACACCCCATCACCAATATGTACAACTACCTATGCATAATGTACAAAACAATTAATTGTTTCATTTTGTTAAACATCTCATCTTTATATATTTTTTTTTCTAGAACCATTTATTTGTCGTTCATTCAAAAACTCTTTTCGGCTTCGAAGCGATGCACATCCGCTTCCCCGAGGCTGTTTCGAGTGGCCCAGATTAGCGAGCAAGATCTACAATAAAGAAACCCAAAACATGAGAAAAAGAAGAATAATAAGCACACAAAAACAATTGCGAATATTAAGCTCAAATTAGCACACAAGATCTAGAATAAATATTACTTGAGAAAACCTTAAGTAAACTAAGATAACCCAAAACATACCTGTGACTTATATAAAAACCAAAACAAAAGCTAATGGGTGTTTTGAGTTTCGGTTACCACCAAAGGAGACAAGCAAAATGGCTGTTTCGATTTGTGTTTTTATGAGAGTTTGTTATCAAGAAACAAAGAGGGTTTTGTGGACTATCTTTTGTGTAAGTGATAAAAGAAATAATGGTTTTTTATTTGTGCTTTTGATTCGGATTTAGCAGATATGAAAGGTGTGTGGATGGTGTTTGAGGTTGTGTGAAATGAAAGTGGTGGCGGGGAAAGTGAAATAATTTAGGTTTAGGGTTAGATTTAATAAGGGTAGTACAAGTGGGTCGGTTATTACTTACTTGAGTGGGCCGAATTTTGTATATGATTTAGATACAGAATGTGTTATTTTGAGGTGTTTATCGGTTCGGTTATCGGGTTTTTGATTTATTTGATTCGGTTGGTTCGATTAATTTTTTTCTTTTGTAAAATCAAAAACCGAATTTAAATTATATTGAACCGAATTGAAAACCAAATTTAAATTACAAAGGTGAAGAGATACTAAGGAGTGTGAAGAATAAGTTATACATATAAATACACAGGCTTGCGATATGCACAAATTGCTAAAGTAATAAGTAAACATGTACAATATAAAACTAAAAACACATAAAAACACATAGATAGTAATGTGCAGTGTTATGGGCTTGAGCCCGAATGGGTGCGAGGTCGAACGGGCTCGAGCCCGAACTGGCACGGGCCAAACGAAATTCTTGATATCCGTAAAATTATTCTTAAAAAGAACATAATAAACTAAAATACATGATTCACCTTAAAATTTTATTTTAGTGTACCCGCCGCCGTAATGCGCGGGTACCATGCTAGTCAAAATAGTTGAGTATGCACATACAAGAACTTCACTAGCTGAAATTCTTGAAATAAGTATTCTTAAAATTCCGATAGATCAAAGTTGGATGATTTATGCCTTGTCAACAAGTATGAATGTCATTACTAGAGACATAATTCATCAACAAGAGTTATCATGCATTGATCTATTTAGTATTTGGATAAGGGATGTTAAACAATTATTATAAAAAATTTAAATACATAGTATGTTTAATTTATAATATATTGTATCCTATATTTGTATGTTTAATCCATGAATAAATGTTATTCTAAATTATCCATTGTCAGTTAATAATATAGGAATATTATTAAATTAAGACAAATGTGAGTTTTGGTATAATATACTAAGAGTATGTTAATGCATACCAATTTCACATGATATTCAATGATATCGAATATACGACTTATCCCAACTATATGATGTTACTTATGGATCTTTTCATTAAGTAAATCATAAAAAGTTATCCTTAGACTTGAGATGCAAGATAAGAGTCATGAATGTAGTACATTTTTGTGTAACAACTTAATGCTATACGTAACTGGCAGTCATAAAGGTTGTTTTCAGAAGTGTTACAAAGCTTGTGGGTTTTTCTTGTAATCAAGATAGAATTTGTTCCTTCAAATTTATTTTTGGAGTTTAATACTGTTGGACCTCTCGTAGGGTTGTCAAGATGTTTGCACGACTGTGCCCAAGATCTCCCCTGAATATGTTTAGAAGATTTGGTAATCCTGATTGATTGGTCCCGAAACGGTCAGATATTATTGACCAAGGTCAACAAGTCAAAGACAGCTCTGTTCCAATTCTCCGGTGATAGTATAGCGTGTCCCCGGGTCATTATGTCCCAGCGAGATTGCAATGGTGTTTTTGGAAAATGTTTATGAGAATGAGTGACACTGAGGACAGTAACCAAGATGATTGGGAATTGATTTTGCTAGTGGTATTTGGTATTTGCACAATGATATAATATTAAAAAAAAATAGATATACAGATATATTCACAATTGCACAACTTGGAATCAGGTTACAGACAGAAAAAGTGGGTTTTGGACAATTACAAACTACAGGGGGTGCAAGTGAAACTTTTTAAAACTTAAAATTAAAAGAAAATTTAAAATGAAAATGAAATTATAAAAATGATTATTTTAATATTAAATATTAATTAATTAACTAAAACCTATTTAAAAAGTAAATTAAACTTAATTTATATTAAACTAAAAAGGATAAAGATTACAAATTAAACTAAAAACTTGCAAAACTATTTTCTAAACCTTAAAATTAACTTGAAGAAAGTATAAAAAATAAAAATAAATATTTTTGTCCTTTTATGAGTTTTCTATTAATTAAAAACTAATTATAGTAATTAAACTAATTAAACTATTTTAAATTATTAATAATACCTAAAAGACTTAGAAAATTATGGAAAAATTAATAAAACTATTTAACCATCACAGGAATCCTATAAAATTATAAAAAACTTCTAAAAATTATTTTTAGACTATTTTACTAATTATTTACTTATTAATTAATTTAAATCTAATTTAACTAATTAAAATAAGAAAATTGGAAAATGAATAGTAGAAATTAAAAATATATTTTCTAAAAGTCTTAACTAATTTATAAAACCTAGGAAAATTATAAAATCCTACTGTTGTTAATTAAAATTAAAGAAAACTAATTAATTACTAATATTACTTATTTAATTGTTTAAACTATTTTTAATTCTAATAAATAGTAAACTGATTAAGAAAAATCTAAGAAAATTATTATAAATACTTAAAGGTACAAGGAAATTTAGAAAATTATAAAAATGATAAAGTGATTATTAATAAGCTGAAAAGAAAATTGAAAAAGATAGAATCTATTAAATAGAAGATATCACTAATTTTATGTTTGGTTTTTCTTTGTTTTTCTTTTTGACAGATGAAAATAACTTAAAAATAAGAACTTTTTACAAAAACACTTTTGTTATAGCTTAAAAAATAAGCTATGTGCACCCCCTTTATCCAAACAGTGACTTATTAGCTTATTTTGTGGATTTTTCAAATGAAATAAGCCAAACACTAATCACAGAAGGTACAATAAGGTACAAGCAACTTAAGTGAACCAAAATTAAGCTAAAATAAGCAAGAGATATGAACAATAAGTTGTAACACACAAATAAGCTCAAATCAACAAACTATATACTAGCAGTCTCAAGATGGCAACTATAAGCCTATGTGGGACCCACAAATAAGGACAAGGGTCCAAAGTGAGAATGGTAACTAAAAGCTGGTCTGGTAGGCTACCAAATAAGCCAACAAGCAGAGCTTATGGCTCACTATTAAGCTTTTGGCAAGCTTATGAAAGTTGATGCCTATACTGAGTACTCAGTGTACTCAGTATGATGGTGGTGACTTGTTGGGACAAGCAGGCTAGGGGCAAGGGTTCTAAGGTCCAAACTAACAACTAGAATGGTGAGATGGGTTGACAAGGTCCCTAAAATGCTAAGGTGTGAAGGCTAAAGCTCTCTGAGAAGCTCTTGGTGAGCTTGTGAAATCAGGGTCACACCCCTGATGTAGGGGAGGTGACTGAGCAAATAGGCAAGTTACACACTGCTTATTTTTAAGCAAATGGTTTTCAAACTTGGATTATCTTTTTGAAACAGGTAAACCAACAACAAACCAACACAAATCCACAAAAACCTAGGATTTCCAAACTGCTTTTAGGCTTGTGCAAGGTCTGGACTAATTGACTATTTTGACAGATTTGAAACTTTTTGACTTTTGAATGAACATTAAGATTTGACTTTGCTGAGATTTGATTGGATTCTATGGACTAAAATAGTTATATTAAGTTATAATAAGACCTAATTAGGCTAGATTAGCTACTTATGAAAAGATTTGATGATGATTTAAGTAATAACACTTAACAGATGACAGATTAGGCTAAATCAAAGCCTATTTTGACTTTTTCTTGAACAAGACCTAGTTTTTATGACTTAGGTGATCTAATTATATCTACTGCAACATGTTTAAACACTCAAAAGCAACAACAATAGATCTCTACTTATTGAAACTTACTAATCCAAACACTAGCTTATTGAAGACTGTTTTGAAATTTCAATGCAACACAATTATTTAAACCTAGAAACAGATCAAATCTATTCTAATAAGATATAAAATACATAAACAAGCAAAAATAAACAAACAATACTAGGTAAAACATAATAGAAATAGATTTTGTGCTTACTTCATGCCATCCAAGCAACTTTCACATGAACCAAAGACCATAGATCTTTCCTAATGGCTTTCCACAAAGCCTCTAACCCAGGGCCATCCAAAACTTACCCTGCTCCAGCCTTCTTCATCACAAACCTGCAACTTTTTATTTTTCTCTTATTTTTCTGATTTTTATTTTTTATTTTTCTTGTTTTATGATTCTATTGCTTTTTAAGAGTTTCTAAAAGCTTCACTGAGCTTATGGGAGCCTAAGTGATCCTAAAAGTCCTTATCATTAACATAAACAACCACAGAGCTTGATTTGAAATTTTGAAGTAAAGATGAAAATTGCGTAAACTAGAAGAAATACTGAAACTTGATTATATTGCTTAAAAAGGTTAAGATTACAACTGAATTAACTAAGGAAATGCTTAAAAGCTTTTGATTTATCTAAAAAACATACTACAACTTTTACGATTGCAATAAAACTAAAATGTGAACTATCTCCTTTCTTCTTGCTTCTCTTCATTTTATAGCTGTGGATTAGGGTTTCCCTTGTGTCTCTGATCATTTCCCAACCAATCCTGAGCCCTTGGATCACTGCTAAGCCTCTGATTTAGTGCCACGTGTTTTGGTGCCAAAACTTGATATTGCAAATAGGCTCTGATAACTTGAGGGGGGGGGGGGGGAAGGGGCATTTATTGTGGTTGTTTTGTTAGGTGCAATTGGGGGTATGTGAGAGGGTTGGGCGGTGGAAGTGGTGAGGTGATGGATTTGCAGGGTCAAGTGGGGTGGGGGAGGGAAGGAGAAGGGGGTGTTTGTTTGACTCGTTTGACCAAGGGTCAACTTTTGACCCTGGTAGTATTATACGTGGGTGTTTGGGCTGGTGTGGTGTTGGGCCTAAAACAAAGGGAGTGGGCTGGGTAAGTTTTGGATTGGATTGGATTTGGTTGTGGGATTTATTAAGGGTCCGGTTTGGTTTTATAATAACACAAGGACCATATTTGTAATTTGCCGAAAGTTTGGGGGTTGGTTTTTGCATTCCTCCAAAGTTCTCATAAGGGTATTTTCTGCCAAGTTTCCATAGTCCAAGGTTTTATGTTGACTTTTCACCTTTGACTTTTCCAGGGACTAAAACTGCCAAACTTTGAAACTTCAGGGACCTGTTATGTAATTTCACCAAACTTTGCAACCAAGGACCAATCCTGCCATATATGAGAAGTACAAGGACAAAATTTGTTTTTCTTAAAGTTTTAATATCCCAAGGACCATTTTTGACAATTTTCCAAACTTCAGGGACTAAACTTGACATTTTGTGAAACTTTGCACCAAAAGACTAAATGTGTAACTTTTTGATTTAAAAGGACCTTTGGTGACCTTTTCAAGTTTTTAGAATAACCAGGGACTAGATTTGACAACTTTTGAAAGTTGAGGGACTGAAACTGCCAATTATGCAAACTTTGTACGTTTTTCATCTGTTTTTGATTATTTTGCATCTGAAACATATAAAACACATTCCTGGGATATTTTCAGTATTATGATGCATATTTGAGTGTTTTTGGATGTTTTACCAGTTCAGATTAGTATAAATTGATGAGTATTTAGACACTCATCAATCCCCAGACTAAAACATTGCTAGTCCCTAGCAATCTTTTGAGAAAAACTTAATGGATTCGAAAACTCTTTACCAAAAGCCATCACTTCTGGAGTAGCCAGATATATCAATTCAAGTAAGAACTATGGTCCACCTGATAACCAAGTGATTTTGAGCAAACCACCAGCTGTCAACGGATTTGATTAGTCTTTACCAAAAGCCGTTTGCTTCTGGACTAGCCAACTCTTGATGGACATAGTCAACATCTTGGTGAGCTGATTACCAATTATGGTTTTTCCACGGCGTTTACCACAAGCCATAATCTTGCAGGCTAGCCAACTCATTCACTTTATGGGATATGGCTAGTTGATTTACCATACAATTTTGGGCAAATTGCAAGCCATCAACGGGTTTGAGATATCTTTACCAATAGCCGTTTGCTCCTGGATTAGCCAATCCTTTTGTCATTTACACATGGCGGACTGATAACAACAAATTTTTTGAAATAAAGTGAAAAATTTTTGAAAATTTTGGGCCAAAAATGGGGGTACTAGAGGATATAATATGATAAAATTCGCTAGAATTCCCCCCCCCCTCCCCACACTAGAATTGAATATTGTCCTCAATATTCAAAGCCCCGGCTATTATGCCAACTCTTTGAACATAAAAAGATAATATTATAAGCTAACTGTGGAAATATCATTTTTTATTTTTCACTTTATTCATATTTACATACAACACACATTTTTTTTTTGAGATATATACATTTCAAATATCTGCAGGGGACGTCCACTCCCCCACACTAGGGTGTTAGAAAGTAGAAAGAAGTCAGAGACATGGGTGAAATCCCATGTTGTTGCTACTGTTTTTGTTCATCGAGTCGCTAGCTTGACTCGATCCCCGAATTCATTGGTTCGTGGGGAAAGTTTGGAGATCTGGGACAACCATTTGTGGTACATCCCCTCCAAAGTAGTGCTTTAACCGATGGCCATTCACTTTAAAGTTGGAACCGTCAGGTTGAGATAATTCAACAGTTCCGTATGGAAATACTTTTGTGACAGTGAATGGCCCAGACCAACGGGTTTTAAGCTTTCCTGAGAATATCTTTAATCATGAATTGAAGAGAAGGACTCTGTCACCGACGTTGAAAACGCGGTTCTTAATCTTAGAGTCGTGAATCTTCTTTGTCTTTTCTTTGTAGATCAAAGAGTTCTCGTAGGCTTGATCACGAAGTTCGTTTAATTCATTGACTTGAACCTTACGGTGATCACCCGCTTTATGAAGGTCGTAGTTTGCATGTTTCAAGGCCCAGTAGGCTTTGTGCTCGAGCTCGATCGGTAAATGACACGCCTTTCCGTATACAAGCTTGTAGGGAGTACACCCGATGGGTGTTTTGTAAGCTGTACGGAAGGCCCAGAGTGCATCATCTAGTTTATCCGACCAGGAGGCACGGTTTTCACCTACTGTCCTCTCAAGAATCCGTTTAATACCACGGTTTGAAACCTCCACCTGCCCACTTGTTTGTGGGTGATATGCGGTAGAAAGACGATGAGTAACACCGTACTTAAGCATAACTTTTGTGAATAGATCATTGCAAAAGTGTGTACCGCGATCACTAATGATGGCACGAGGAGTTCCAAAATGAGCAAAGAGGGATTTCAAGAATTTCACAACAACTCGGGCATCGTTAGTGGGTAAGGCCTTAGCCTCAACCCATTTTGACAAGTAGTCAACAACCACGAGAATGTATTTGTTTCCACGAGAAGATGGGAATGGCCCCATAAAATCAATGCCCCAGACGTCAAAGATTTCACAAACTTGAATGGCCTTTTGTGGCATTTCATTCTTTTGTGAAATATTCCCGTGACGCTGACAAGCATCACAAGCTTTGACTAACTCGTGGGCATCCTTATAGATCGTGGGCCAATAGAAACCGGAATAAAACACCTTTTTGGCAGTGTAATTAGGACTATGGTGGCCCCCGGTGGGTCCAGCATGGCAAGCCTTGAGAATATCAGTGGCTTCCTGTCCGTATACACATCGCCTGATGACTTGATCGGCACAGATTTTGAAGAGATAGGGGTCGTCCCAAAAGTAATGTTTAACGTCTTTGAAAAATTTGTTCTTCTGTTGGGACGTCATCCCCTTCACGATGAAGGTACCCGCATGGTAATTTACAAAGTCGGAAAACCATGGGGTAGTAGAGTCACTACGAAAAGCAACCGCATTGAGTGTCTCGAGAGGAAATGTTTCATTTATTTCCTGTTTCTCGGACACATCCTAATGAGGGTTTTCTAATCGTGAGAGATGATCAGCAGCAAGGTTCTCGGCTCCTTTTTTATCACGGATAATGATATCAAATTCTTGGAGGAGGAGAACCCAACGGAGTAGCCTCGACTTTCCATCTTGCTTTACAAGTAGGTACTTCAAAGCCGAGTGATCCGTATACACTACGCATTTGGTCAAGGTTAAGTATGGCCGGAATTTTTCAAAGGCATACACCACAGCTAGTAGTTCTTTTTCAGTGGTGGTGTAATGACTTTGAGCCTCGATCATAGTTTTGCTTGCGTAGTGTATAGGCTGAAAGTATTTTGCTTTTCGTTGCCCCAAGACCGCACCTATGGCAAAATCACTAGCATCGCACATAAGCTCAAAATGGAAATCCCAATCGGGGGCAACAAGAATCGGTGCCCTGGTAAGCTTTTTCTTTAATGTTTCAAAAGCTTCGATGCACTCAGGAGAGAAGATGAAAGGAGCATCCTTCTCGAGGAGATGAGTCATAGGCCGGGCAATCTTAGAGAAATCTTGGATAAACCTACAGTAGAAGCCGGCATGACCCAAAAAGCTCCTAACACCTTTAACGGTGGTGGGATGAGGTAATTTAGTGATGACATCAATTTTGGCTTTGTCAACCTCAATCCCGTTCTTTGAAATTTTATGGCCGAGGACAATGCCCTCTTTAACCATAAAATGGCTCTTCTCCCAGTTGAGACTTAAATTCGTTTCTTTGCAACGTTTAAGCATCTGTTCCAAGTGGGAGAGACAAGACTGGAATGAATCCCCGATGACTGAAAAGTCATCCATAAATACCTCCATGGTTTTCCCGATCATGTCGGAAAAGATAGACATCATGCACCTTTGGAACGTGCCTGGTGCATTACATAAGCCAAAAGGCATACGTCTGTAAGCAAAAGTTCCGTAGGGGCATGTGAAGGTAGTCTTCTCTCGATCCTGTGGATCAATGGGGATTTGGAAGTAACCCGAGAAACCATCGAGGAAGCAGTAGTATTCATTCCCCGCTAGTCTTTCGAGCATCTGGTCCATAAAAGGGAGAGGAAAATGGTCTTTATGGGTGGCTTCATTTAACTTTCGATAGTCAATACATACTCGCCAACCCATGACCAAACGAGTTGGAATCAACTCGTTTTCCTCATTGGTGACAACGGTTTTGCCACCCTTTTTAGGAACAAAATGAATTGGGCTAATCCAAGGACTGCCAGATATAGGATAAATTAATCCCGCATCCAGAAGTTTTAGGACCTCTTGTTTAATTACTTCGTGGATTTTGGGATTTACCCTTCTCTGTTGTTGCACTGCTGGCTTAAAGTCATCCTCCATTAGGATTTTTTGTATACAAAAGTCCAGGCTTAAGCCCTTAATGTCAGAGAGTTTCCAAGCAATTGCTTGCTTCTGTGACTTAAGAACCTTTAGAAGTGCTGCCTTTTCCTCATCTTTCAAGTCTTTAGCAATAATGACGGGTAATTTATTATCACCCGCCAGAAATGCATATTTTAGATGAGGAGGCAAGTCCTTGAGCTCAACCTCGGGAAAGTCTTCAGTTATTTCAACATTTTTTACTTCCTCTTTATGAAGTATTTTTGGAGACGGAGAGGGTGAAGGATCGTCATTTAACAATCTTTCAAGAAGAATAATGTCCCCCTCTGGGTCAAGATAGTTTTCATCAACCCCATGAGGGATTGAACTATCCTGAGCAAGAAAAGCCTCGACCTCTTCCAGAAGGAAGTCACTTCCCTCAAACGGAGTGAGAGAAGGGGAAGAGTCGGATATAATAGGATCAGAAGAAAGAGTGGTACTGCCACTTGTTGAGAAACCGAGGACTTCTTGAGAATACTCCTCAGACGCAACATCGATGATGTCAATTCGGTTAACCGTTTCAGCGTCATAGTTGGAGGAGTATCTTGAAGTCTGATCAAGATTGAATGTGATGGCTTCGCCACCAACACGTAGAGTGATTTCTTTTTCGAATACATCGATTAGAGCACGACCCGTTCTTAAGAATCCCCTCCCGAGAATGAGAGGAACTCTTGGGTCAGCATCGAAATCAACAATCACGAAATCTGCCAGAAAATGGAACTTTCCTACTTTCATGAAGATATCTTCGGCAATGCCGAGAGGACGAGATATAGTACGGTCTGCAAGCTCGAGAGTCATGCAGGTAGGAGTGAGAGCAGGAAGAGAGAGTCTTTTCTAGACTGTGTAAGGCATAAGGTTAATGCTTGCACCAAGATCGGCCAAGGCAAAACATTCAACCATCCCCGGGAAAATACAAGGAATGAGAAATTTCCCGGGATCTCCAAGCTTTTCGGGAAGCTTTTTCAAGAGCACTGCTGAGCAATGCTCATTAAGTGGAGTTTTTGCCATCTCACAGAGTTTTTCCTTATTGCTTATCAGATTTTTGATTGTTGAAGCAAATTTAGGCATGAGAAGAAGAGCATCCGCGAAGCTAATATCGAAATGTAACTCTTGGAAAATTTGATAAAATTTTTCCATCTGATGATTAGCTTTTTCGTGGTTCTTTTGATCATTCAAACATGAAGGATATGGAATTGAAGGCTTAGGATCGTTCTTTGGAATTTCATCAGAACTTCCAGGAGGATCAAATACAACTTTAGACTTACGAGTCGGGACCGGGACAACTTGAGGGTGGACGTTGTTGGTACCTCCGTTATTAGTAGGAAGTACCTTGTCCATGGTAACCTCAGGTTCACGTTTCGCTACCTTAGTAGTAGGAGAAGAAGAGGTAGAAGGAATCGTGGGTCCATTGTATGATACCCCACTTCGGGTAGTGATCGCTTTAACATCGCCCCTCGGGTTAGCGATCGTGTTGCTCGGTAGTGTACCCGGGCCCGAGGGTCGATCATTTAAAGACTTCTGAAGTTCAGAGATCTTGCTAATCAGTAACCGATTCGTTTCCTCTTGTGCTTTCATGAATTGTTTTAGCACTTCATAGGAGGAAGACGATGGTGGAACAACGTTTTGATTTTGATTAGGAAAATTTTGATCACGGTTGTTTTGAAAATTCCCTTGATTTTGATTGTTGTTACCCTGAAAATTGGTTCTCTGATTGAAATTACCCTGATTGTAATTCCCTTGATTTTGGTTTCTTTGAAAATTTCCTTGAAAACCTTGATTTTGATTGCCATTTTGAAAATTGTTTTTATTAAAATGACCTTGATTTTGGTTCGGGTTTTGGAAATTTGAGTTTTGACCTTGGTTAAAATCTCCTCGATTCTGATTCGAGTTACGGTTTTGATTTTGGTTAAAACCGGGAGGTCCGAGATAATTGTTGGAACGATAGCTCAAGAGATTACGGTCCCCTTGTGGTTGGTAAGAATTACCTCCCATGTTGTAGGAACCTTGAGCAGCATAAACGTTCTCTTGAGAAAAACCAGCAGTAGCTAGACACTCGGAATAAAGATGTGGGTCCCCACAAGTTTCACAACTTCGGGCCACGGCTTTCACTTGTTGATTTTGAACCTGATTTTGCATCGTTTGGTTCATTCTCAACACAGCCGTAGAGATATCATCCATCTTTTTGGTGAGAGCAATTATTTCAGGAGATGATGATGAAGGAATGATTGATTTACATGACTCATCCCTCTCCGCAGAGGAATCCTAAAAGTTATGGTGGGCAGTCATGTTCTCAATCAAGTCATAGCATTCTTCGGGACGCCTTTTCATAAAGGTCCCACCAGCAGCAGCATTGAGAATATCCCGGTGCCTCAATGTCAGACCATTATAGAAGGTATCTATGATGGTAACTTGTAACATATTGTGGTTAGGGCACCGATCAATAGCTAGCTTATAACGTTCCCAAGCCTCAAAAAGAGACTCATCGGGACGTTGCCGGAAGTTGCTGATATCATTTCGTAAATTGGTAACCATGGAAGGTGGAAAATATTTTGCTAAAAACTTGGTTACCATTTCATCAAAGGTACAAATAGAATTCTTTGGGAGTCGGTCAAACCATGCAGTGGCATGATGGGTGAGAGAATATGGGAAGAGATACAGCCGGAGGGCATCATCGGTGACACCATGCTGTTTCATGCTTTGGGTGACGGTAAGGTATTTATCGAGATGCTTGTTAGCATCGTCACCCGGTAATCTGTGAAATTGACACGAGTTTTGGACTTGTTGGATCATGTGGTGCTTGAGGCCAAAGGCCGTAGCCTCAATAGTGAGTGGTGCAATAGGTCCGCCCCTCCCTTGCATGGTAGGCTGGCACAACTCCTCCATCGTTCGAAGATCGGGAGCTGGCTCATCCCTGGGAGGGTAAGGGGGTGGTGGTGGCCCATCGGCCATTTCGGTTTTTGGTTCTTCAATAACAGTACATAGCTCGGGTACATTTTTTTGATTTTTACGTTTTGTTTGTGACCGAGTGCGCATGCACTAAAAACAATTTTTCAAAACAAGATCGAGGCCAAACCACAGTGAACTTAAATCCAATAATCACAAGTGAATGACTTCTTTAAAAAAGGTACACCACTCACAGGGATATAAAGGCAAGTTTTAATCTTTTGTTTGAGAACTTATTATGTCCACACCCCCAGTTGGTAGGTGTTCTGCCTTGGTTTGCGGTGGTAAGATTTTATGTATTTATTAACAGAAAAATTGCTTTAGGCTTATGGGTGTGTGTGCAGAAAACTTTGGGAAATATTTTTGGAACTGATTCGTTAACTGAAATCGTTCTTTTAAGATTACTCGCAGGCTGGCGGGAGGAAAGAATGGATTACTCTTCAGTTTTCAATTTAATGTCAGAATTTACCTTATACCAACTGTTTCAGGTTGTAATCTTAAAGAAAACGAAGTAATTTAACTTCACAGTTTGTTTTGTTGTTTTTGATTTTTTGGTGTTGTTAACACTTCAGGAAAAGTGTTAATGAACTTTTTTGATATGATTTTGTTTTTACAAAAACTTTTTACAAATTGTGTGAAATTTGTACAGGGAGGGTTTTGAAAACCACTAAACTTAAAACGATTTTAAAAACACGCAACAACCTCCCCGACAGCGGCGCCAAATTTTGATTGGTCCCGAAACGGTCAGATATTATTGACCAAGGTCAATAAGTCAAAGACAGCTCAGTTCCAATTTTCCGTGGATAGTATAGTGTTTCCCCAGGTCGTTATGTCCCAGCAAGATTGCAATGGTGTTTTTGGAAAACGTTTATGAGAATGAGTGGCACTGAGGACAGTAGCCAAGATGATTGGGAATTGACTTTGCTACTGTATTTGGTATTTGCACAATGATATAATATTCACAAAAACAGATATACAGATATATTCACAATTGCACAACTTGGAATCAGGTTACAGACAGAAAAAGTGAGTTTTGGATAATTACAAACTACAGGGGGTGCAAGTGAAACTTTTTAAAACTTAAAATTAAAAGAAAATTTAAAATGAAAATGAAATTATAAAAATGATTATTTTAATATTAAATATTAATTAATTAACTAAAACCTATTTAAAAAGTAAATTAAACTTAATTTATATTAAACTAAAAAGGATAAAGATTACAAATTAAACTAAAAACTTGCAAAACTATTTTCAAAACCTTAAAATGAACTTGAAGAAAGTATAAAAAATAAAAATAAATATTTTTGTCTTTTTATGATTTTTCTATTAATTAAAAACTAATTATAGTAATTAAACTAATTAAACTATTTTAAATTACTAATGATACTTAAACGACTTAGAAAATTATGGAAAAATTTATTTAACAATTTAACCATCACAGGAATCCTACAAAATTATAAAAAACTTCTAAAAATTAATTTCAGACTATTTTACTAATTATTTACTTATTAATTAATTTAAATCTAATTTAACCATTTAAAATAAGAAAATTGGAAAATGAATAATAGAAATTAAAAATCTATTTTCTAAAAGTCTTACCTAATTTATAAAACCTAGGAAAATTATAAAAACCTACTGTTGTTAATTAAAATTAAAGAAAACTAATTAATTACTAATATTACCTATTTAATTGTTTAAATTATTTTTAATTCTAATAAATAGTAAACTGATTAAGAAAAATCTAAGAAAATTATTATAAATACTTAAAGGTACAAGGAAATTTAGAAAATTATAAAAATGATAAAGTACTTATTAATAAGCTGAAAAGAAAATTGAAAAAGTTAGAATCTATTAAATAGAAGCTATCACTAATTTTATGTTTGGTTTTTCTTTGTTTTTCTTTTTGACAGATGAAAATAACTTAAAAATAAGAACTTTTTACAAAAACACTTTTGTTATAGCTTAAAAAATGAGCTGTGTGCACCCCCTTTATCCAAACAGTGACTTATTAGCTTATTTTGTGGATTTTTCAAATGAAATAAGCCAAACACTGATCACAGAAGGTACAATAAGGTACAAGCAACTTAAGTGAACCAAAATTAAGCTAAAATAAGCAAGAGATATGAACAATAAGTTGTAACACACAAATAAGCTCAAATCAACAAACTATATACTAGCAGTCTCAAGATGGCAACTATAAGCCTATGTGGGATCCAAAAATAAGCACAAGTGTCCAAAGTGAGAATGGTACCTAAAAGCTGGTCTGGTAGGCTACCAAATAAGCCAACAAGCAGAGCTTATGGCTCACTATTGAGCTTTTGGCAAGCTTATGAAAGTTGATGCCTATACTGAGTACTCAGTGTACTCAGTATGATGGTGGTGACTTGTTGGGACAAGCAGGCTAGGGGCAAGGGCTCTAAGGTTCAAACTAACAACTAGAATGGTGAGATGGGTTACAAAGGTCCCTAAAATGCTAAGGTGTGAAGGCTAAAGCTCTCTGAGAAGCTCTTGGTGAGCTTGTGAAATCAGGGTCCACACCCCTGATGCAAGGGAGGTGACTGAGCAAATAGGCAACTTACACACTGCTTATTTTTAAGCAAATGGATTTCAAACTTTGATTTTCTTTTTGAAACAGGTAAACCAACAACAAACCAACACAAATCCACAAAAACCTAGGATTTCCAAACTGCTTTTAGGCTTGTGCAAGGTCTGGACTAATTGACTATTTTGACAGATTTGAAACTTTTTGACTTTTGAATGAACATTAAGATTTGACTTTGCTGAGATTTGATTGGATTCTATGGACTAAAATAGTTATATTAAGTTATAATAAGACCTAATTAGGCTAGATTAGCTACTTATGAAAAGATTTGATGATGATTTAAGTAATAACACTTAACATATGACATATTAGGCTAAATCAAAGCCTATTTTGACTTTTTCTTGAACAAGACCTAGTTTTTATGACTTAGGTGATCTAATTATATCTACTGCAACATGTTTCAACACACAAAAGCAACAACAACAGATCTCTACTTATTGAAACTTACTAATCCAAACACTAGCTTATTGAAGACTGTTTTGAAATTTCAAAGCAACACAATTATTTAAACCTAGAAACAGATCAAATCTATTCTAATAAGATATAAAATACATAAACAAGCAAAAATAAACAAACAATACTAGGTAAAACAGAATAGAAATGAATTTTGTGCTTACTTCGTGCCATCCAAGCAACTTTCACATGAACCAAGGACCACAGATCTTTCCTAATGGCTTTCCACAAAGCCTCTAACCCAGGGCCATCCAAAACTTACCCTGCTCCAGCCTTCTTCATCACAAACCTGCAACTTTTTATTTTTCTCTTATTTTTCTGATTTTTTTATTTTATTTTTCTTGTTTTATGATTCTATTGCTTTTTAAGAGTTTCTAAAAGCTTCACTAAGCTTATGGGAGTCTAAGTGATCCTAAAAGTCCTTATCATTAGCATAAACAACCACAGAGCTTGATTTGAAATTTTGAAGTAAAGATGAAAATTGCATAAACTAGAAGAAATTCTGAAACTTGATTATATTGCTTAAAAAGGTTAAGATTACAACTGAATTAACTAAGGAAATGCTTAAAAGCTTTTGATTTATCTAAAAAACATACTATAACTTTTACGATTGGAATAAAACTAAAATGTGAACTATCTCCTTTCTTCTTGCTTCTCTTCATTTTATAGCTGTGGATTAGGGTTTCCCTTGTGTCTCTGATCATTTCCCAACCAATCCTGAGCCCTTGGATCACTGCTAAGCCTCTGATTTAGTGCCACGTGTTTTGGCGCCAAAACTTGATATTGCAAATTGGCTCTGATAACTTGAGGGGAGGGGGAAAGGCATTTATTGTGGTTGTTTTGTTAGGTGCAATTGGGGGTATGTGAGTGGGTTGGGTGGTGGAAGTGGTGAGGTGATGGATTTGCAGGGTCAAGTGGGGTGGGGGAGGGAAGGAGAAGGGGGTGTTTGTTTGACTCGTTTGACCAAGGGTCAACGTTTGACCCTGGTAGTATTATACGGGGGTGTTTGGGCTGGTGTGGTGTTGGGCCTAAAACAAAGGGAGTGGGCTGGGTAAGTTTTGGATTGGATTGGATTTGGTTGTGGGATTTATTAAGGGTCCGGTTTGGTTTTATAATAACACAAGGACCATATTTGTAATTTGCCGAAGGTTTGGGGGTTGGTTTTGGCATTCTTCCAAAGTTCTCATAAAGGTATTTTCTGCCAAGTTTCCATAGTCCAAGGTTTTATGTTGACTTTTCACTTTTGACTTTTCCAGGGACTAAAACTGCCAAACTTTGAAACTTCAGGGACCTGTTATGTAATTTCACCAAACTTTGCAACCAAGGACCAATCCTGCCATATATGAGAAGTACAAGGACAAAATTTGTTTTTCTCCAAGTTTTAATATCCCAGGGACCATTTTTGACAATTTTCTAAACTTCAGGGACTAAACTTGAGATTTTGTGAAACTTTGCACCAAAGGACTAAATGTGTAACTTTTTGATTTAAAAGGACCTTTGGTGACTTTTTCAAGTTTTTAGAATAACCAGGGACTAGATTTGACAACTTTTCAAAGTTGAGGGACTGAAACTGCCAATTATGCAAACTTTGTACATTTTTCATCTGTTTTTGATTATTTTGCATCTGAAACATATAAAACACATTCCTGGGATATTTTCAGTATTATGATGCATATTTGAGTGTTTTTGGATGTTTTAGCAGTTCAGATTGGTATAAAATGATGAGTATTTAGACACTCATCACTGATCAATCACAAACAACGAGAAACAGAATGGTTAATTAAGGAATGACTTTGATCCATATCCTTATTAATGTGGTATTAGTAACAAAAGGATAATAATAATGAGAAATCATTAAAAGGTTTTTCCAGGAGCCTTACTGGAGATCGTACTTGAGGCATCGGCGTCTTGCAAGACGCTAACCGATGTGATAACACTATTAAAATATGTCCAAGTGGGAGCTGTTAGTTTATGAACATAAATTAATAGTTGTGTGTTAGGATCGAACTCGAGATCACGGGATTGCACAATTTACGTATGAAGAGTAAATGTATAATAATTATTTATAAATGTTAAGAATAATTATTAATAAACAAAACATGTAATGACCGTTAGTATTTAACAAAATTTTATTGTGTGAATTATTGGAATGTCAAGAAGGTTCCGGAATCCCTTAAGGGATACCAATCCAATCAGCCACACAAAGGAGGGAACCTCCTTTGTGCCTTGAGCTCCAAGTAATCTCACACTATATATATACAAACCCAAGGTTATTTGTTTTTCATAAGTTGTACACATAACCAAAAAGTTTTCTCTCCTTCTTTTCTCTTGCAAAACAAATAGATCCTCCCTAAACCTTTAGAGAATTGAATTTTTTTAAGCGAAAAAGTGTTTTGTGTTTATTACTTGCATAATCTTTTACTTGAATTAGTACGTGTGTATAAGAACATGATATAACCACACTATTGGTTATATTTTGGATTGAATAACAAAAAGGTAAGGGGTTATTCGTGTAATCAACATAAACCCTAATTAGGGTTCATAATTAAGTTACAGATTAGCTTTATTGATTCTTGTTCGGGCTAGAATCACAACGTTACGTTTACTATTTATCATTGATTAATTTATTACATGCTATATGATCTTGTTATAACGTTTCTGCTTGTATTTACTTGATTTTTATTGTTTGTATTTATGATATGTCATGTAATATAATTCCAACATTACACTTGTCATTAAATGAATGGATTATATCTAACTTTAAGTCTACTTGTTAGGCTTATATATCAACTCTTAATGTTTTCACAATTGTAGTTCCCACGTCTATTTCCATTCATGTGTCCTATTTAGTAGGGTAGTGGTGAAAGTTGTTAATTACTAGTATTTGTCATTTTCATTATAAACTGTATTTGATGCATATTTAGTAAGGATGTGGAAAAGAATATTGTTAAAAGGTCTTCTTAATTTCTCTTCAGTTTTATTGTAGTCTTATCCGCTCAAACGACCTTATCAAATTACTCTCTTATCTAGTTTCTTGGGAGATTGATCATCGCCTCATCGGTCTCTTAACACCTAACTACTTGTCTTCCACAATGATGTATTCAAACGATTACAAGGAGCTACAGTAATGGATTTTTGATGATCGGTGTTTATACTTTCCAACAATTTAAGGTAGTATGATATCCATTTAAATTTTATCTTCTTAATGTAAAAGTGTCTACACACCATGTTCATGTTCTCATTCTGCATGATACGAATGGAAGCAATAACAACTAGATGTTCATGCTCTAAATAGTTATGAGCATACGAGTATATTGTTAGCAATACAAACCAACAACTAGGCATTTGCCCTAACCAAAGTCGGCCTTGTTAAATATATCATCCTTCTCTTGGTTCTGGATCCAAGCTACACCCCTTTAAACAAGTTGTCTATATCAAATATCAAGAAGTGATTAGCAGTTGATATGTTAATCTACAATTACTACACATGCATTGTCTAGCATCAAACAATGACCAATCAATGATAAAATCAAATAATTATAATCTCTTCATTCAAAACAACATTTGACTTCTACTCCTTGTTCTGTTTATACTCCCCTTAAATTCAATTAGTTTACTAACACATTAGTTTTTAACCCCGTATATTAACCCTGTGAATATACGAGGTTGTTAAAAAAAGTGAATAAAATTATGTCAAATCTTTATACATATATAGTTACAATACTCATGCACGTGCGAGTTTTTCCATAAATTTTTTAATATGTATTAATATCGATAAATATTTTGTATATAATTTTGTTACTAGAAGTATTTGACTAGTGTTGAGTTTGAAGTTATTTAAATATAAATTATTGTAAAATATATATTTTTTTCTTCTTTCATTCAATATTTACATGAATTTCTTATAAACATGACATAATGGTTCAAATAGATTTTGGTGTGAAATGGTAAATGTGGATGAAATCCTGCCTCTCGTTGCCAGGATTTATGTTCTTATGAATGACGCTCCATCTAGTGCTTTCAAAATGGGGAAATTTCTCCATCAAGGAGATCCCCTCTCCCATTTTCTCTTCCTCTTGGTTACCGATGCCCTCCAAACTGCTATTGTTCAATCATGAAAAAAATGCATATATAAAGGTATTTCTCCTACATATGGGAGAGACAACCTTTCTCTTCTTTAGTATGTGGACGACACATTGTTTTTCGATCAATGGTCAAGGTCAAATGCCAACATCCTTATTCATATCCTCAAATGCTTCGAGTAGGCCTCAGGCCTTAAATTGAATCTCGCTAAAAGTATACTTTTCGGAGTTGTATTTGATATCGAGGAAGTTGAAATGGTTGCTTCATCCCTCGGAAACAGTCATGATTCGTTTACTTTTCTTTATCTTCGCCTCCCGGTCAGTAATAAAATGCATTTTTGCATAGGGTTGGGATGTTGTTATGAATTGGATTAGGGACCCGTTGTCTACCTGGAAGGCTAAATCCCTATCAATTGGATGGTAGCTTAGGCGTATTAAATCAACTCTTGGAACCATCCCTCATTATTAGACTAATGCTAGTGTTGACCACTTTCTCACCCAAGTAACCCCGCAACGTCAGTGCCACCTTAGCTTTCACTCTCCACAACTCTACCCCAACCACAATTAGCTAGTGGTGACCATAAAAGCAACCCATAACTTTTTTTTGGACCATTTGTTGCAAAAATATTTCAAACATGGGCCGAAACCTTTATTTTGGTAAATCATTTGGCACTTATTTTGACTTGTATAAATACTGAAGTTAGGAAAAAAATGTAATTACTATCAAATTTGAGGGTGCAAAATGAAACTGGCCCAAAAGCATCTTCTTCCTCCTCATTATACATCCCTGTTTCATATCAAATACATAAAGCACAAAGAAAAAGGGTGCAACGGTTGAAAACAAGCCCCTAACATTCCAAAATTAAAGGATTTATCATTTAATTGTTTCGGTTGGGAGTGCAACCGAGTTTTGGAAAAAGTCATGGGGCGACGTGTTGCTTTTGGGGGAGCTAGGGGGATAGGCACATTGCATTGTGGGGTTGTGGTTGCCAAACAACACCTACTAGCATCAATCTTACCCTACCCCTCCCTGTTTAAAGCTGTTTTAAAGTTGTTAGTATCCTAGAATCCATTTGAGCTAGATTCTTTTGAGTTTTAAAAGATGATAATCATGTTATTAGTTAGGTTAAATATTTTAACATTCTCATTAGTCATAAAAGTTGAGGTCTCGGGGTTGGTAGCTTGAGGGTTAAAAACCTCGGCTTACTTGGAAAATGGAAATGACGATTTCTCTCAAAGAAATCAGCTCATTAGCGAAAACTCATAAAGGACTTTTATGGAGATGTTATCGATTTCAATTCTCAACCCTACTTTAGAGGATACCATGGTGTGTGGACTAATAATGTCCAAGCTATCTCACATATTGTAACATCTCACAAAACTCACCTAGGTCATTATAGTCATACTATCTATATAGAACTTTTCAGGGTAAAATTTTTGCCTTAGCTATCCCCACTATGCCTTAGCCATCCCCATTATACCCTATCATAACCATAGGATACATTTCCCCACTATATCTTAACATTTATTTCATTACCAATTCTCGTAAGTATCATTACTCATTCCTACTATGTAAAGTAACTTACATAGCCCTCTAGACGACTCACGTAACCACTATTTCCAAATATAATCAAGGTTATGCCTTGTAAACCTTCTAGTATGTCAATCCTAAGTTCTAAACATCATTTCAATAAGTATTCTATCACTCTAGTATACTATAGCAATTATAAACCCTAAATCAGCCCTATGTGTTTACGGTTCTCTATAAAACCCTAATTTCTCAACCAAACTAGTTTGAAAGTGTTCAAGGCTCATGTATATGATATCTTAGCTACATTACCTCACCAAAACCCTACTAACACTAGTAATAGCTCATAGTATAAGTCCTTTAAGCTTAGAACCCTAAATAGGCTTTAAAGTCCTAAAACTAGGTCAAAACCTTCCCGAATCTCTAGTATAAGCTACCACCACTTAGTGTAAGCTTCCTAGAACTTAATATAAGTCACTAAGCACTGATAGGACCCTAATCTAGGCACTAGGACCTAAGCTAGACCCTAATCACTCACTAAGCAAGATTAGTCTTAAACTAAACCCTAAACTTAGAAATAAGCTACTTAAGCACCTTAAGCACCTCAAGCTACCAACCTAGTAGCTTATCCACCACCTTGGTCATCCAAAGAAACCAACCACACACCACCATCACCACAAATTGAGCTCCTTGTGAGCTCCTTGTGCGCGACCCCCTAAGGTCCAACCACCCTTCACCACCACTCCTAGCTACTCCTAGCCACCATTAGTCACTTCCCATAGGTCCTAAGAGTCATGTAGTAGCAGTACATAGTCACTCCCCCCCCCCCTCTTGCCACCTTGGTGGCCTTTGCTTGCTAGACAAACGCAATGCACGCTATAAATACCCCCTCAACTCCACAACTTCAAATCACACCTTTCTCTCTTCTTCACCTCAAAAACTCAGTAGTATAGAAGCCCTAATAAGAGTAGGAGTTAATCAAAGCAAGCCTAGAACCCCTGTCAAAGTGAAATCCCATCGAGAAACCCTAACCCACTCGTTACCCCTAGTTTCGCCCAAGTAAGCTAAACTGATCAGCTTAAACTTTGATCAGTTTAGCTTTAGTACTGAGCTAGCATGCTATATAAGATTATTAGATCACCTAGGAACCCCTGAATAAGCCTTGGACATTTTCTTTTGCTCACTTTCATTTTGAAACCCTAATTTGAGTCGAAACCATGTTTGCATGCAACCAGCCCATTTCATGATCGATGAGCTGGCCTAGGATACTTTAATAGGCTTATATTAGTTAATCAAAATATAACAACCCACAAAACACCCATTACTATCATTCCCATTACAAATACATATAGTAGGTATTTTACAGGTAAATTTTTGCTTTTTATATGCATTATTACTTGCATGACTCACTAGACCTATTCACGTATCTACACAAGTCAAATAACTCAACACTCACATCCTATAAACCCCAGGTATGTCAAGCATAAAATCATAACAATACCATAATAAGTAATTCACCAATCTAAAACACTAAAACCCTAATAAAACCCTAAACTAAAACTTAAGTAGAATTATGTGCTTATTTGAACCAATATGCTTAGTTTAACTAGTATGAATGTGTCCATGGCTTAATTATGAGTTTCCTTAGGAATATTAGGATATATTAGGACTATTAGGATATAGAATAAACCCTTTAGAACTTAGATACAAACCCCCTAAGCCCTAAACCATAACTAGGTCATAGTTAACTAGAATTAGGTCTAAACCATCCCAAAACTTCCCCATAGTTCACTACCACTTAGTATAAGCCTTTTAGAACATAGGAATAGTTATTAGACACTAATAGGACACTAGTCTAGACACTAAACCATAGGATAAACTCTAGTCTCTCACTACACACACTTAGGTCATTTTGGTTACAAAATTAGGCCAAACCTTCCCAAAACATTCCCATAAGTTACCCTCACTTAGAATAAACCCATTAGGACTTAGTATTAGTCACTAGACATACTTAGGAACTTAACTTAGTCACTAAACCATAGGTAAAACCTTAAACACTTAATAAGTAGAACTAGGTCTAAACTTAACTAAAACAAGTAAAACCTAAACATAAGCACCTCAAATACCTCAACCTAGCACCCTAACACCTTAGTCATACCCAAGCACACACCCTAACACCTCTAAGAACCCACACAAGTAGGTGCATCACCTACTTGACTAATCCACCACTAATCACCACGAATCCACCCTAAACCACCACTAATCCACCACTAAACGACCACTAATCCACCCCTAATCACCCTAAACCACCCCTAAACACCCTAAGCAGCTTACAAGCACCTCCAAGCACCCAAGCTAGTAGGTGCATCACCTCCTTGTAAGCTACCCTACCAAACCGCCTCCCTCATCTCTTCTACACCACAACCGGCCTAAGCTCAGCCCCCTAGCTACCATGTAGCTGCTCCTCATCACCATTAGACTTTCCATGAACCCCCTAGCCTTTCTTGCTCACCCCTCCCACTCCGTGACACCTAAACACCCTGTTTCACCCAAAACCGCCTTAGCGAGCCTATAAATACCCCCTCCCCTCCATTCTTCTTCACACCTCTCCTTCTTTTCTCTACTTCACATTTCTATAGTAACAAGTCCTTAGAAGCCCTAGGAGTCGAGTAGCTAGGCCTTGGTCGAGTTGTGTTGTGGTTTGAAGTGGAGCCGACCCCAAGAAAACCCTAACCCCAGTTCTAACCCATGTAAACCCCCTAGCCAAGTAAATCTTACATATTAGTGTATTTAGCTCTAGTTTAGTCTTAGGACAGATTTAGGATGCCTTAGATACCCTAGGAACCCTTGCATGAGCCTTGAACCCTTTCATTTGCTAGTTTAAGTTTTAAAACAATAGATCGAGTCATATACTTGTATGCATGCTATAAGTCATTACTTTAGGTCATACACTAGTTATAGATAACCTAGATAAGCTAAAATAAGTAAAACATAAGCTAGAAAACTTAGGTGCTAAATAAAATATAAGTTACATGCATATTAGGACTAGTTTTGCAAAACTTTACATGCATAAGGGTATATATCATAAATTCCTGAAATTATAAAGTCTAGGGACTGTTTTTGACATTTCCTAGAAGTTATAAGTGTAAGGACTAGTTTTGCATAATAATAAAACCCTAGTATAGATATTAAAATAAGTATAAACTAAAAAGGACTAAAAACGAAAATAGTGTAAAGTTAAAGGTCTAACTGGTAAATATAGAAAGCTTAAGAGTCTTAGGTTAGTTACTTAAAATATAGAAGTCTAGGGACTAGTTATGTCAAGTATAGATAGTTATTAGTATAAGTAATATAAGTACTATAAATTTAGGGTAGAAAACGTAAATATATAAACTATAAGGCTAAAAAGTGAAAATATCATATAAGTATAAAACCTAAATAAACTTAGAAGCATAACACAATACTAGGGAGCTTCATGCGAGGAGTACTATGTGGATATTTCGTTTTGACGAGTTTGTTGGGTTTACAAATTAAAGTGCTCTGACTCCTTGAACGATTATTGCATGTACTTCTGAGATATGATGGCCTGAACGGTGATATGATTATAACTAAACCCTAATAACAACATAACTCAATAATAGGGAGTTTTGTGTGAGGAGTATTAACTTCTGAATTATGATGGCCCGAACGGTATTATGTTAATAACATAATACAATAGTAGGAAGCTTCATGTGAGGAGTCATATACTTCTGAATTACAATGGCCTGAATGGTGTTATGTTATATATAAAACATTATCAAACCTAACAAAAAGAACTTGAGAAACATAAATATGATAACTAAAGCTTGACATACATACAAAACCAACAACACACTAGGATACGTGAGTAAGGCGGTCTAGTATCCGAGTCACTACTTGCATCACTTAGATTACTCTAAACCCAGGTGAGTTCATAGCCTCATACTTTATAAATTCTAGAAGTTTTCATAGCCTCATACTTTTTAAAAATGCTTTCACTCTAAATGCTTTATAAACAATGTGAGGGGGATACATGCTAAATGCTTTACATAAAACCAAATACAAGTCTTTTTCTTTGGTTGTTTGCATGAGTAAACTAACAGCCACCACTATATAAACAAAAATCATGAATCTAATCGTTTGGGATATTTTACCCACGCGAACGTGAATACAGTTGATAGATCTATTGGAGTTTGACAACTCCCGTTGGTATTAACACCCCACTAGGTGGTACCAATAAGTACTATATTTGAATCCACTCAAAGTATAAATTTGGCAAGTTATCCTTCCATCCCCTCATGTTGGGTCTGCAGTCCACATGACCCGGATCATTAAGGTGTGATTCATGACCTTAGTGCAACATACTAAACTCCTGATAATTGTGCATGCATCACAATTATCACAAAACTTGCATTTTCTCAGATGGGTGTAATAACTGAACCCAGGGAACTTGTATTCACTAACCCCTAAACCTATGATTCTCACTCAACACCTAGTGTTGACTTTTTAAGCATATATTCTAGGTATATTACTTCTATGGATCCATGGCAGAAGGAGGTACTGAACTCGGAGGACTTTTCACGGTTATCATTCAAACACAACGAACCTAATTCTAGATTTTTGGGACCTTATCAAAAATAAAAGTATATCTTTTATAATTAAAACTATGATAATTATGAATGATAACTAAGTTTCCAAAACGCCTCTTTTCGAGTCGTTTTCTATTACTGTATCTTTGATTCTATGAACTAATACCCCAAACACTTTATCCGTTGTGATTTGTGAAAAATGGGGGTGTTACAGATTGGTATCAGAGCTTCAGTTTCAGATAACAAGGTCAAAACCTAAACTACAACTATTTTTCCTAAACCCGAGAAAGTCCTCAGTACCTCTGCCATCCTCCATAACCAAACGTGCTAAGGTAAGTATAATAATTGCATGCTTAATTGCTAAATGATTTACAATATTTTCTTTATTATATAGTCATGCTCCCCACTAATCTACCCCTGTCTCATCTAGTCTACATCCGGAGAATGATCTTTCCTCTCCGAATGTACTAGATTATTCCCCTAAACCCTATAAATTAGACAACTCTAGGAATAGTTTAGATAAACCTTCACCCTTAGGATATACCCCTTCTTTAGATAACCCTCATTTAAAACACATAAGAGATTTCTATGCTAAGACATCACCCCTACCTCCCCTAAACCCTATTATACATCCACTTTTTCCTACCTCTAGAACAGAACCCCATGGTTTCTTTCTCCCGAGAGAACCATATATACCTAAACACCCTATCCCTACCTATACCCCAAGATATGACTTTAGGCAACCCTATACCTTAAACCCTACCCCTTACCTAATAAACCCTCCCATTCCATCTTGGAAAGATGAAATTGGAGAAAAACCCTCTAGGTTAATTCTAGAAGATGAGGAAAACCAATTAGAGGAGATTTTAAATAACTTAGATGAAATTTTTCTTGATCTCCTTGTGAAGATAGAAAAAAGTCATAATAATAATAACTTAGATAATCAACCTGACTATAGTAGTTTAAGAAAGACTTTACAAGAAAACCGTTTTAAAATAGCTAAAATACAGAAAAACCAAATGAAACATCACCATAAAATAGACTTTGCCCGCTTTAGGATTTGCACTTTAGAAAAGATAATAGATAATGATGAGGAAAACATAGAAAACACTAACTCATGGAATTAGGAATTAGGAAACTTTAGAAAACCCTAAGTAGATAAATAAACCTAGGAGATATGCCTTAGAATAGTTAGTGCCCATAGGATAAGTAGAATAGAAAATAAATAAAATAAGTTAGGATTTAGAAACTACCTGGTACCCCTCAATTAGGATAAATTAGATAAACTAGACTTAGGAATGCTTTTCACCTTTGGACACCCTTAACCCAATAGTAAACCCTTAGGAAAACCTATAACCTACCCTTAACCCTTACCCTTAGGACCTTAGGAAACCTACCCCGATGTCTTAGGTATATAGAATCTCTAAACTGTTTTAAATTTCCCTTACTCTAACCCTTTCAACACTTTTTCCTCTTACCGATGGTGAGAATGTTCATTCTTCACCATAGAGATCTGAATTCTTTCTCCTCTGATCTCTAAACCTTCACCTCTTTCCTTAGCTTTCTTAAGCTATCTTCGTTCTAGTTAGAGATCTACCCCTTACTATCCCATATGCAAATATATGATCCTGATATACAAGCATATTCCTACCCTTTATTCCCCTAGATTACTATGATTCCCGAGTTAGTTTTTCCCCAATCCCCTTTAGTAAACTCCAAAACCTTAGTTAGGATTTCCATACTTGAGGTTAGAAATAACATTAGGATAACCCTAGAAAACATAAACTTAGGATTAGAAAACCTTAGACCATTAGGATTAGAAACCAAAACCCTTACTCCAATAGATATAGGAAAACATTAGGATTAGAATATAGATTAGGAAAAACCTAGGATTAAATAACCCTCACCCTAAGCCTTTAGACCCCTAGCTTAGGATAGACACATTTACCATATAGGAATAAGTAGATTTAGGTCATAGATTACCCAATACATAGCCTTTAGGATACCCATACCTATACACTTGAGGATTTTAGATTATACCTTAGGATTTGACAATTTTTAGAATACCCATTAGGAAATTTCACTTAGGAGATACTATGGATAGTCCCCTAGCTGGTTTCAAATTCCTAGGAATAGTAATACTCATAATAATAGTAATAATAGTAATAATAGACAACCTAAAACAAAAGAGAAAACCTGAAACTACACCTAAGAATAAGGATATACCTAGTCAACCCTTAGGAAAGAAAACACTTAAACCTAATCCCTCTTTAGAACCCTCTACCTCAATGGAACCAAAAAACCTCACCTTTAGAAATTAGGATTAGTTAGGAAAAACTAGAAGAACCTTAGGGGGAAAACAAAACTCTGGGAAGAAATCTAGTAAATCTAAAACTCCGTTAGGATATTCTCCTTCAGGTATCCTATACTCTTACTCTTCCGTTTAATCTCATCTTTTCATTTCTCTCCTTCTACCGTTTAAATCTTTTCTCTCCACTTCTTCCTACTCTTCCGTTTAAAATCCCATTTTCCCGCCTTTTTCCCCATTCCACAAATTAAAACCATACTTTTCCATTTTCCCCACTCCTATACTTTTCCCCACTCCACCTACTCCAAACTCCTTTTCCTTTTCCATTTCCCCTACTTTACCATTTCATCCTTTTTCCTTTCTCACTCCACTCCACTCCAATATCCTTCACTCCATTTCCCTTTATTTTTTTTCTCCGTCAGTTTACACTCTATTTTCTTCTCTCTATATTCTCTCCCTACCTCATCCTGCAATGTTCTATTAGCTTGAACTTGTATTTCTCGTCATAACGTAAGTTTCTATTAGTTACAACTTGTAAGAATATCAACATCGAACTTTAATCCTCATTATGTTCGACTATGATATTAAATCTCGATTTGCAAGAAATTGTAAAAAATGAGATCTTCTACGTCCGTCGTTCTAGTCTTAACATGGGAATCTACCATGTGACAAGTTGCTAAAACGGAGAACTTTAGAACTTGTCCCTATCATGACTAGAACTTGTCTCTATCATGACTAGAACTTGTAACTATCATGACTAAGACTTGTCTCTATCATGACTAGAACTTGTCTCTATCATGACTAGAACTTGTCTCTACATTGACTAGAATATTCCTCTACCGTATCTAGAACTTGTCTCCACCATGATGAAGAACTAATTGTCATCTCGGTTGAAACTTGTCTCTAAAATATTCCCTTACCATATATCCTTAAATATGGTAAAAATCTCTTCATTTTCCACCGATACTACTTAAGGATGATTTATGATGACTATCCTCTTAAAATGAATTAGGATGTTCCTACATTTTAATGAGAAAGTTATATCAAATAGGTTAAGAATTTATACGCTCTTGTTTTCAAATATTGGGACGCCTTTATTTGCAAATAATGAGATATAAAAACCAAAGTATCTGGTATCAGTACAAGCAATTCCTACTCCGCTTGTGCAAAATCTTCTTTCTTTTCACATCATTTTCCTCGGTATCAGAAGATAACCCTCTTCTTTCTCTACTTTCTCGACTTATTCTCTCCCCTACTCTTATATTCGTCAAAATCTCGGGACGAGATTTTCTCTAAAGGGGTAAGACTATAACAACCCACAAAACACCCATTACTATCATTCCCATTACAAATACCTATAGTAGGTATTTCACTGGTAAATTTCTGCTTTTTATATGCATTATTACTTGCATGACTCACTAGACCTGCTCACGTATCTACACAAGCCAAATAACTCAACACTCACATCCTATAAACCCCAGGTATGTCAAGCATAAAATCATAACAACACCATAATAAGTAATTCACCAATCTAAAACACTAAAACCCTAATAAGACACTAAACTAAAACTTAAGTAGGATTATGTGCTTATTTGAACCTATATGCTTAGTTTAACTAGTATGAATGTGTCCAAGGCTTAAGTATGAGTTTCCTTAGGAATATTAGGATATATTAGGACTATTAGGATATAGAATAAACCCTTTAGAACTTAGATACAAACCCCCTAAGCCCTAAACCATAACTAGGTCATAGTTACCTAGAATTAGGTCTAAACCAACCCAAAACTTCCCCATAGGTCACAACCACTTAGTATAAGCCTTTTAGAACTTAGGAATAGTTATTAGACACTCATAGGACACTAGTCTAGACACTAAACCATAGGGTAAACCCTAGTCTCTCACTACACACACTTAGGTCATTTAGGTTAAAAAAATAGGTCAAACCTTCACAAAACTTTCCCATAAGTTACCCTCACTTAGAATAAACCCATTAGGACTTAGGATTAGTCACTAGACACAATTAGGAACTTAACATAGGCACTAAACCATAGGTAAAACGTTAAACACTTAATAAGTAGAACTAGGTCTAAACTTAACTAAAACAAGTAAAACCTAAACATAAGCACCTCAAATACCTCAACCTAGCACCCTAACACCTTAGCCATACGCAAGCACACACCCTAACACCTCTTAGAACCCACACAAGTAGGTGCATCACCTACTTGACTAATCTACCACTAATCACCACTAATCCACCCTAAACCACCACTAATCCACCACTAATCCACACCTAATCACCCTAAACCGCCCCTAAACACCAAAGCAGCTTACAAGCACCTCCAAGAACCCAAGCTAGTAGGTGCATCACCTCCTTGTAAGCTACTCCACCAAACTGCCTCCCTCGTCTCTTCTACACGACAACCGGCCTAAGCTCAGCCCACTAGCTACCATGTAGCTACTCCTCATCACCATTAGACTTTCCACGAACCCCCTAGCCTTGATTGCTCACCCCTCCCCCTCCGTGACACCTAAACACTCTATTTCACCCAAAACCGCCTTAGCGAGCCTATAAATACCCCCTCCCCTCCATTCTTCTTCACACCTCTCCTTGTCTTCTCTACTTCACGTTTTTTGTAGTAATAAGTCCTTAGAAGCCCTAGGTGTCGAGTAGCTAGGCCTTGGTCGAGTTGTGTTGTGGTTTGAAGTCGAGCGAGCCCTAAGAAAACCCTAACCCTAGTTCTAACCTACGTAAACCCCGGCTAGCCAAGTAATTCTTACATATTAGTTTATTTATCTTTATTTTAGTCTTAGGATAGATTTAGGATGCCTTAGATACTCTAGGAACCCTTGCATGAGCCTTGAACCCTTTCATTTGCTAGTTTAAGTTTTTAAACCCTAGATCGAGTCATATACTTGCATGCATGCTATAAGTCATTACTTTAGGTTATACACTAGTTATAGATAACCTAGATAAGCTAAAATAAGTAAAACATAAGCTAGAAAACTTAATTGCTAGATAAAATATAAGTTACATGCATATTAGGACTAGTTTTGCAAAACTTTACATGCATAAGAGTATATATCATAAATTCCTGAAATTATAAAGTCTAGGGACTATTTTTAACATTTCCTAGAAGTTATAAGTGTAAGGACTAGTTTTGCATAATAATAAAATCCTAGGATAGATATTAAAATAAGTATAAACTAAAAAGGACTAAAAATGTAAATAGTATAAAGTTAAAGGTCTAAACGGTAAATATAGAAACCTTAAGAGTCTTAGGTTAGTTACTTAAAATATAGAAGTCTAGGGACTAGTTGTGTCAAGTATAGATAATTATTAGTATAAGTAATATAAGTAATATAAATTTAGTGTAGAAAACATAAATATATAAACTATAAGGGTAAAAAGTGAAAATATCATATAAGTATAAAACCTAAATAAACTTAGAAGCATAACAAAATACTAGGGAGCTTCATGCGAGGAGTACTATGTGGATATTTCATTTTGACGAGTTTGTTGGGTTTACGAATTAAAGTGCCCTGACTCCTCGAACGATTATTGCATATACTTTTGAGATATGATGGCCCGAACGGTGATATGATTATAACTAAACCCTAATAACAACATAACTCAATAATAGGGAGCTTTGTGTGAGGAGTATTAACTTCTGAATTATGATGGCCCGAACGGTGTTATGTTGATAACATAATACAATAGTAGGAAGCTTCATGTGAGGAGTCATATACTTCTGAATTACAATGGACTGAACGGTGTTATGTTATATATAAAACAATAACTAACCTAAAAACAATAACTTGAGAAACATAAACATGATAACTAAAGCTTGACATACATACAAAACCATCAACACACTAGGATACTTGAGTAAGGCGGTCTAGTTTCTGAGTCACTACTTGCATCACTTAGATTACTCTAAACCCAGGTGAGTTCATAGCCTCATACTTTTTAAATCTGTAAGTTTTCATAGCCTCATACTTTTTAAAAATGCTTTCACTCTAAATGCTTTATAAACAATGTGAGGGGGATACATGCTAAATGCTTTACTTAAAACCGAATACAAGTCTTTTTCTTTGGTTGTTTGCATGAGTAGACTAACAACCACCACTACATAAACAAAATTCATGAATCTAATCGTTTGGGATATTTTACCCACGCAAACGCGAATATAGTTGATAGATCTATTAGAGTTTGACAACTCCCGTTGGTATTAACACTCAAGGTATTATACCTTGAGTGGATTCAAATATAGTACCAATAAGTACTATATTTGAATCCACTCAAGGTATAACTTTGGCAAGTTATCCTTCCATCCCCTCATGTTGGGTCTGCAGCCCACATGACCCGGATCATTAAGGTGTAATTTATGAGCTTAGTGCAACATACTAAACTCCTTATAATTGTGCATGCATCACAATTATCACAAAACTTGCATTTTCCCAGATGGGTGTAACAACTTAACCCAGGGAACTTGTATTCACTAACCCCTAAACCTATGATTCTTACTCAACACCTAGTGCTGAAATTTAAGCATGTATTCTAGGTATATTACTTCTATGGATCCATGGCAGAAGGAGGTACTGAACTTGGAGGACTTTTCATGGTTATCATTCAAACACAACCAACCTAATTCTAGATTTTTGGGACCTCATTAAAAATAAAAGTATATCTTTTATAATTAAAACTCTGATAATTATGAATGATGACTAAATTTCCAAAATGTCTCTTTTCGAGTCATTTTCTATTACTGTATCTATGATTCTATGAAGTAATACCCCAAACACTTTATCCACTGCGATCAGTGAAAAATGGGGGTGTTACAAAAAAGCTTGGATAGCTTCTTGTTTCATAAAAATATAGTTTATGTAGAAAAAGGACTAGTTTTGCAAATATTTTCATGCATAGGGGTATATATTGTAACTTTCTGAAAATATTAGGTCTAGGGACTGTTTTTTCCATATCTTAGAAGTATAAACTCTTAGGACCTATTTTGGAAAGTTTTATAGCATAAGGATATAGTTATATATAGTTATTATCGTTAAGGACTAAAACTGTAAAAGTTATTAGGTTAAGGGTATATTATATAAATTATTAAACTTAAGGGTATATTTGAAGTATTTTCATAAATATAAAACCCTATATTCCTTAAATAAAACATAACGCAATAGTAGGGAGCTTCATGTGAGGGGTTTCATTTGGTTATTCGTTTTGTCGAGTTTGCTGGGTTTATGAGTTAAACTGTCGTGGTTCCTCAAACATTTACTACATGACCTCTGAATTATGATGGCCTGAACGGTGTTTTGTTCTATTTATAACCTAAGCATATAACAACATGACTCAATAGTAGGGAGCGTTGTGTGAGGAGTTATATACTTCTGAATTATGATGGCCCGAATGGTATTATGTTATACATAATACAATAGTAGGGAGTTTCATGTGAGGAGTTATACTTCTGAATTACAATGGACCGAACGGTGTTATATTATATCTAAATCTAGAAACCTTAAGAATACTTAATTAGGAGAACTTAGAATGCACCCACTCAGGCTTGACATACACAATACACCAGGTTACGTGAGTAGACCATCTAGTAGCACCCACACTCATCTCTAATCACAGGTGAGTTTTCATAGCCTCACTTTTTAAATTCTTTACAAACCCTGTGACGGGATACATGCTTTAAACCGAATACAAGTCTTTTTCTTTGGTTGTTGCACGAGTACCTTCTATGCCATAATTATATTACAAAATATCATGAACCATAATCATTTGCGAGTGAACACGGATATAGTGAATAGATTTATTTGGAGTTTGACAACTCCCGTTGGTTTGCCCCTGCCGGGTACCAATAGCACTATATTTAAGAACTAAAAGGATTAACCTTGGCAAGTTAATTCCTTATTACATCTCGTCATGCAAGGTTCTACAGTTTCCCATGACCTAGACATGTTAACGTGGGGTGTCATGAGCTTAGTTAAAATAATACTCTATCAATACTTTTCCACAATCCCAAGGGTTTCAATTGAACCCTGTGGAACTTGTATCCAACCCTATATCAAACCTAAACCTATGACTCTCACTCAATGTTGGTCCCTTTTACTAAGTTAAAAGTTAACTAAAGAGTTAACCTAACCAAGTTTCATGGCGTTTTAGCTCAAATATAAAAGATTAACAAATAAAGATAAACGTAAAGAAATAGACAAAATATTTTTCAACGTTTAATTCTTATTAGAAGTTAATCAAAAGAATTATACCCAAGTGTTTGCAGAATAACACTTGGGATTGAAATGACAAGTATGGTATGCACTCCTCACTAAACTCAAACTAAGTTGAGTGACAACTAAAAGGCACACTGAGCTATCTGAGGGACTGCGTTGTTCTTTGGAGAAGTAAAAGTAGTTTGTGAATGCTTAGCATTGAATGCATAAACTTGTCAACTTTTACTCGTCACTTATGCTACCTATTTATACAAAAGTAAATTTCAACGTTATTGATAAAGTCAAAAAAGATGACCTAACTAGTAGAGACAAAATACTTACATATTTTGTCTCTGTTACAATAGACTATAATAGATAAAAGACAATGTGCCTTTCTGATGCACAGTAATGACACCATCCTGATGTTATGTCATTCAGGGAAAGTTTGACTTCAGGTTGATAAGGACACCTGTTGATGAGTTCAAACTTTCCCGCCTTGTCCCATCCATAGTTCAGTTTTTAGGTCTACAGTCTTCAGTACTTAATAGTTGTTGAGGAGTCTTGGGGTTCAATGAGTTATTGTTATCCTCACTGAACCCATCACCTTCTTCTTGGCTTAGATGCCACTCATTGAGTTCCGCCTCACTGACTGGTGAACCTTTCTTCATATACTCGTTCTAAGCATCCTGAAGATGACTCACTAAGATACTGTTCACTCAGTGACTTGTTTGTGTTTACGGCACTTAGGTTATTTTATGTTTAAATCCTTGTTAGAGGAGGATTGGGGAATTTAGTGACCCAACAGTCTCCCCCTATTTGGATATACAAATAGCCTAAGTGTCTCATGATTCAGTGTGAGTTGGCATGGGTCTACATCTCTCACTGAGTGTTGATGTAATTATAGTAGGACACAGATAACTTAAAAGAACATCAAAGTTTATTAATAGTTATTACAATTCCTACTGATAATACAAAAACAAATAAAGATAGTGGTTGCAGATTTAGATATTCAGTTGAAAGCCAAGTGCATCAGGCTTTGCCTTCTTGGATCTCAGGAGGTGTCTCTCAGGGTGCTCTTCAATCATAGCTTTAAGGTCCTGGCAGAACCTTATGGTTTTAGCACACCTAACAGGAGAAGCCAGCATCAGATACATAAGCATGACCTTAATCCCTGCCCTGTCAATGTCTTACCAACTTTAGAAAGCAGGGTTTCCATACTCATCAGTAAACCACAGACCTTTTTCAGGGACTTCAAACACTACATTATCCATGAAGGTGATTCCTTCAGGAAGGGACTTATCACAATCCAATCCTGGGACCTTGATCTCAGGCTCCGACTCAATTTGCTTCCTCTTCCTTTTGGAGACCTTTGGTGGAGCAGGTTGAGTAGATGGAGCTGGAAGCCGGGAGGGAATGCCAAGAGCTTCAGGCATTTCCATCAGTCTTTCATACCTGAGCTTTAGTGATTTCAGGAGACTAGGAACCACCATATTTGTCTTCTTAGAGATGATTGGTCGGAACTCATCCAACTCAGAGATGCCAAAGTCAGAGAACCTGAATGGATCATGGATGTCCATTACTCTTTGGTCTTGCCCTGTGAAGACTGTGACAATTACAGGCTTGGTGTTGCGATGAATTTTGATGTCAGTGATGGTTTCAGGTTTCAGTCTTTCCTTCATCACCCAAGTATACCTTTCAATCCTGGTCTTTTTGATCTGAGCGTCCTTCCTGAGCTTTTCTTCTCTTTGCTTTTTCAGGGCGCTCATCTCTTCTTCCTGAGCCTTTTTGAAGGTAGCTCCTGCTTTCTCAGTAGCCAGTTGCTCAGCATCCAACCCAATTTTCTCAGCTTCCTCATGAACAACCTTTATGAGTTTAGGTTTTCTCATCCTTTCTTCAACAGCCACCATTTTAAGTATTTCATCTCTCTCCAAGTAGGCCTGAATTTGAGCATCAGTGAGGTGATGGACTACCCAATTGATCTCAAATGGAACTGTGATTGGTTCATCAGGATCCTGTCTGACAATGGTGGAGGCAGGCTTCAACACTCTTACTGGTTTAGGTATTGTAGCAATGCTTTTGCCTTTATCCTGCTGACGAGATGAAGAGACTGTTTCATCTTATGGTTGAACTGATGAGATTGGAGTGGCCTCAGTGACATGCTCCCCCTCAGTGTGAGAGGGTTGACCTCTTGAAGCAACATTGGTAGCTTCATCCTGGGCTTCAGTATGAGGGGCATCAGTGACATTCTCACCTTCAATTGTTGCCTGAGCTGCTATGATGGCAAGAGTTGGAGTGACTGATGCCGATGGAGCAGAACCGTTGATGGCCTGGTAGATTTCAGTCATCATGGACTTGATGTCTGAGGTGTCCTTCTGAATTGTGGAGACTTTGGCTTCAAGGGATGCCTGAGCATTCTCTACTGCTGTTAAGCGAGAACCAAAACTCCAAGCCAGGGAGGCTAACTTTTGAGACTGAGCTGCCACTGAGAGATCCAAGGCAGCAAAGGAGGTTTTGACAGCCTCCACTGAGTTACTGAGAGCCTGAAGATTGAAGGACTTCGTCAGGTTGAGTAGCTCGGTGAGATGCACTGAATTGAGCTGATAGGTCTCTGATGCCTGAAGGAGCTTCTTTGTGAGTTCAGGATCATCCTTAACTGATTCTTGAATGCACTGAACCCCTGTATTCAAGGAACTTGTTAAGGTGGGAGACCATATGTGTTAGGGAGAAGGAGACTGAGGCATTTTACTCCCTGACATCATCATTAAAATCTTCAACAACATCTTTAAGGTTGAAGTAATGAACCGCCTTCTCAGTGTGCATGTCAAAAACCTGATCTGTGACTCCCTTGAACAAGGCATTTGTCGCATTCTTGATGTACTTGGTAAAGAACTTCCCAGTGAGAGGAGCTTGATCATCTCCTAAGGATTCTGAGTCAGAGTAAGGTTTAGCAGCTTTAGTATCAGAGGGTTGAGGAGACTGAGGGATTGGTTCAAGGACTATCTCCTCAACCACCATATCATCTCCAACTTCAAAAACCTCCTCGTCACTATGGAAGTCATCATCAGAGAACAAGGCTGCCTGAGCATCAGCCATGGACTGAATCTGTAACAAAAGGGTATCCGGCTCCTATTCATAAGAAGACTTGCCTTCGTTTTAGCCAGGTCCTGACCCCTCTAATCAAGTAGACTGGGTTTTATCAACCTGGTCCGTAGAGCTAGTTCCCAAGTTGTGGGCACCTCCGGGTGTGGTTATGGGTTCCATATCAGCGGGTGACCTTTGTCCCTCTGAATCTTTGTCCCCCGTGACCCCTTTAGACACTGATGGGTGTCTCCTAGTCTCATCCTTAGGAATCGTGATTGTTGTGTCCCTATCAGTGGGTTGTATGAGTCCCTCTATGTCTTTGGGATGAGTTTTTGTGCCCTCAGACAAAAGCTTTGTTCTTCTAATGTCCTCATTAGGCACCTGAGTGGGTTTGCCCCCCTTTCCAACAGGCTTATGCTGCCCTGCCAAATATTTAGAGGCGGTAACACCTTGATGTTTTGGTTGTGATTTACCCAAGCCTTTAGTAGGATGTGAAATGGTGTGGGTCCCCTCCTCAGTGGAGTAGTGCTGCCCCACCGAGGATATAGGACCCCTTGCTCCCTCAGACCCTGGTTGTGATCTTCCAGAGCCTTTAGCAGGATGTGGAGGTTGGGTTGATTCCAAGTCCACTGACTTGTTTATGTCAGCAGAGCCTTTGGGAATGGGTTTGCCCGATGACACTGAGTGTGATGTCTCAGTGCCCTCCATTGGCCTTTGTTTTGGGGTCAATGATACGGTTATGATCCTGAGGGTGTCAGCGGTCAGGGTCTGTTGTTGTTGCCCCCTTATGTCAGGCTTTGGGACAGAGGTCTTAGTGGCGAGTGACTTAGGTTGAGCCACCTTCCTGGACCCGTGTCCCTTCTTCCTCTTCACCTTCTTGGTGGGAGAGGGAATTGGTGAGATCTTGTTGTCACCCTGGATAGCAGTAAGCATATACGTTGTCAGGGCGACAGGTGAAACCTCAGCAGGGTCACAAGAATAATTAGCTTTGTGTAAGACAGCAGGCTCAAAGCCTACTGCATCAGGCTTAGCATACTCGGTCCCCAGCAAGTCTTGTAGGGTGTAGGAAATGAATCTAGGGTGTGACATGAGTTTTTTCCTAGACTTCCCACCCAACTTCGCTATGAGGTCCTTGAAGATAATTTCTCCAATGTCAATCTTTTTACCCTATATGAGACAGTACACTATCATTGCTTGAGTAGAGTTCAATTGCTCAATGGAGGATTTATTACCCCCAAGGACCTGAATAACATAGGTCATTAGGATCCTCCAAGGGGCAGGGAACCAGGTTTTGATGATTGGGGCTTTGGATAGGAGGGTCCCTGGTGTCACCTCAGGGTGATTTTTGTCATAGGGGCCAAGTTCCAGCAAGATTGCCTTCACATCCTCTTCAGTGGGTTGGGTAGCAAAGGTCTCAGCATAGTCAAGGCCAGTGGCTTTGACAAAGGTCTTGTAGTTAAGATTAAGGAACTTAGTCCCATTCTTTACTAAGAACCTTATGATGGCCTCCTTTGGTGCATCAGGGTTTTCAACCACCGCTGTGCACCAAAATTCCCTCAAATAGTCATGATAGATAATAGAGGGGTTTTTTGTGAATGTGGTGTTGAGGAAACAGTTTTGTAGAAACTTCACCACATCCCTGTATTCAGGGAACCCTTGAGGGTAGGCAAAGTTTCCCACCACATTGTTCTTGGTCAGGTCTACGCTTTCCATTTGGAAATCCACATTGGGAGCATATTTGATGAATTTAGAAGAAGCCATTTGTGTTGAGAAAAGGTTTGGTTTGAGAAAAATTAGTATCAAAGATGAAACACACACAGTTTGAAAAGCAAATTTGTTCTTGAAATAATTTTTCAAGAGTTTTGATATGTTTTGAAAGAGTGTGTATGTTTTTCTTTGTAGGGGTACTTATAGGGAATGAATTAGGGTTAAGCTATTGCGGATATTAAAACGTTTTGATATTAATTCAAAATGGGTTATAAAGTTTGTTTGATATCCGTATTAAATAACACGATTCCCATTACCCCATTTTTCTCGAAACATGATTAGAGAAATAGTTGCGTGGCTCTGCAAAAGACGCTTTTGCAGAGTGATGCCATCACACAAGTATTTGTGTGAGAGGGAGCATTTAATGCTTAGTGGTTTTGGTGAGGTAGGTGTAGGGGCCCAAGATGTGGATGCCAGTTGTGTAAACAACATATATTCCTATATTAAATAGGAATCAGTTACCTACCTGGGACATTTAATAACTAAGTACTTAGAGCATTTAGTTAGGGTATCTTGAGCCCCCTGAATGAATTGTCATTCAGTGAGGATCAGTGATGAGGTTCATATCACTGAGAAAAAGGGGTTTATTCAGGGACCTAGGAGAATTTACATCAGGTTGGAATAAATTTCATCAGTTGCCTGATTCAACATCAAACATACCCAACTCAGCTTTCAGTCTGGTGAAAGTGGGTTCATCCAGGGGTTTGGTAAAAATATCAGCTAGCTGATACTCAGTGGGGATGAAATGTAATTCAATTTCTCAATTCATGATGTGGTCCCTGATGAAATGGTACCTAATGTCAACATGTTTGGTTCTTTGATGAAGTACTGGGTTATTGGAGATGGCTATGGCACTGGTGTTGTCACAAAAGATGGGTACCATCTTGTACTGAATGCCATAGTCACTTAGTTGGCTCTTCATCCAAAGTACATTTGCACAACACCCTGAAACAGCCAAATATTTAGCTTCAGCTGAGGACATGGCTACTGACTGTTGTTTCTTTGTACTCCAACACACAAGTTTGCCACCAAGGAATTGGAAGGATCCTGAGGTACTTTTTCTATCCATATTACAGCCTGCATAGTCTGAATCAATGTATCCCTTGAGATCAAACCCTGAACATTTGGTGTAATACAAGCCAAGGTTGGGTGTACCCTTCAGGTATCTGATGATTCTCTTTACAGTAGTAAGATGGGACTCTTTTGGTTCAGACTGATATCTAGCACAAAGGCAGACTGAGAATTGGATGTCAGGCCTTGAGGCAAGTAAGTACATCAATGACCCTATCATTCCTCTGTATAGGGTTTGATGCACTGATTTACCAGTGAGGTCAGGACCAAGGTTGTTTGGAGGAACCATGGGGGTTTTTACTAAAGAGCAATCAGAAAGCTCATACTTCTTCAGTAGGTTCCTGATGTATTTTTCTTGACAAATGGATATGCCTTTATCATTCTATTTGATTTGGTTTCCAAGGAAGTAAGTAAGTTTACCCATCATGCTCATTTCAAACTTTGAGGTCATCAGTTTTTCAAACTACTTGCAATGTATGTAACTTGTTGAGCCAAATATGATGTCATCAACATACACTTGGACAAGGATAACATCACTTTTTGTTCTATAGAAGAACAGGGTGTTGTCAATCTTTCCTCTGACAAACTTGTTTTTGATCAGGAAGGCAGAAAGTGTTTCATACCATGCCCTGGGTGCTTGCTTCACTCCATAAAGGGCTTTGTTAAGCTTGTAGACATGTTTAGGAAATTCACTGCTTTCAAAGCCAGAAGGTTGTTGCACATAGACATCTTCTTTAATTTCACCATTCAGGAATGCACTTTTTACATCCATTTGGTAAACTTTAAAGTTCATATATGTTGCATAGGCTAGGAAGATCCTGATGGCTTGCATTCTAGAAACAGGTGCAAAGGTTTTCTCATAATCAATACCTTCCTGTTGGTTGTATCCTTTAGCAACAAGTCTAGCCTTATTTTTGATGACTGTTCCATTCTCATCAGTTTTGTTCTTGTAGACCCATTTCATTCCTATGATTAAAACACCATTAGGGCATTCAACAAGGGTCATGATATTATTCCTATCAAATTGTTCCAACTCTTCTCTCATGGCCTGAACCCAGCTTTCATAAGTTAAAGCTTCTTTAACAATTTTGGGCTCTATGTCAGAAAGGAAATCCACATAGAGACACACATTGGCTGAGGCTGCCTTGAGTTTGGCAGCCATTCTTCTTGTAAGCATGCCTTTAGTGGGCTCACCAATGATGTTTACAAGCGCAATTGTTTTGGATTTTGTCCAACTATCCTGAGGTCTAGGATAGGAATTAGAGCTTGTAGAAGCCTGAATTGTTGGAGTGGGTTCAGTTACAGGAACCTGAGGTAACTCAAGATTTTTGTCTTCAGTGACCTCAGTGTGAGTGGCTTGATTTGAGGTTTCTTGAACAATTGGTTAAGTGGAAGTGGTCTCATTGGAGACTTGTGTTTCAATGACTTAACTGATGGTTGGTTGGGGTAAATTATGAGGGATGATGTAGTATGAGACATCAACATCAGCTTGGTATTGAGTTGTATGATTCTCAGGGAGATACTCATCAGTAGGATACCTTGAAGAATCATCAATACCAATATCTTCAACTGAGGAACTGGAGAACCTGATGGATTCAGTGCTCTCATCAACAATTATGTGATAAGTTTCCTCAGTTTGATGTCTCCTTGTATTAAACACCCTGAAGGCTTTGGAGACCAGAGAATATCCCAAGAAGTATCCATCGTCAGCTTTGGCATCAAATTTACCCAAGTGATCCTTGTGATTATGAATAAACGCAGGACACCCAAATGCATGAAAGTAGTTGATGTTAGGGATCGTTCCTTTGAATATATCATAAGGCGTCTTATTGTGCCTTTTCAAAATGATGGACCTATTTTGAGTATAGCAGGTTGTTCTAACTGCCTGAGTCCAAAAGTGTTTGAGAGGACTGAGCCATTTAACACAGTCCTTGCTGCTTCAATGAGTGTTCTATTTCTCCTTTCGACTACTCCATTTTGTTCAGGAGTATAGGGAGAAGTGAAATTCTGAGAAATCTCTTTCTCATCACAGAAACACTCAAGGTCATGGTTTTTGAATTCAGTACCATTGTCAGTTCTAATTTGTTTAACTTTGACATCATTTTGATTTTCAATGTTCCTGACAAATGACATGATTGTTTCAGTTGCCTGACTCTTTTTCGTCAGGAAGTAAACCCAAGTGTATCTTGAGTATTCATCTACAATGACCAGAGTAGACTTCTCATGATGAATGGACATGGGACTGACAGGTCCAAACAAGTCCATATGGAGAAGATGTAGGCAGCTTTTGATAGAGAATGATTGCTTGGTTTTGAATGATGCCCTCTGGCGTTTTCCTTTTTCACAAGTAGAGCAAGGCTTGTCTTTGGTATACACCAGGGATGGAAGGCCAAGAACTTTGTTCTGTTTGTCCAGGTTGTTGATGTTTTTGAAATTGAGATGAGAGAGTCTCCTATGCCAGAGAAGAGGAAAGTCCCATTCTGAGTGAGGGATGACATGTCTAGTACATAAACATCATCCCTCCTGGGAGCCATCAACACAACTTCCTTGTTGGCATTGAAGATGGTACCTCTCTTATCATCAAACTGAACTATGTATTTTGCATCACATAGTTGACTCACACTTATCAGATTGTACTTGAGACCATTGACATAAGCTATTCTTGTAAAAACTATACCATTGCAGTTTACTGAACCATAACCTTCAGTGGGAGCTGATGAGTTATCACGAAATACTACTTTGGGTCCTGGTTCTTCAACATATTTGTGCAGATAACTTTTCACACCAGTGATACTCCTTGAGTATCCACTGTCTAGGTGCCAAGCAGGATCCCTGATGTGTTTCTACACAATTAGTAAACTAGGTTAGTTTTTCTTGTTACCCCACCTCCTAGTGGGCTTAGTCCTCAGGGACTTTTTAAATTTAGCTAAAGAGTCATGGTCTGAAGTAGAGTGAACTAAGCTACCACATGATTTACACTTTGTGGTAGTTAAAGACTTAGTTGACTGAGAAGTGCTGATAGAGTTGTTTCTTCTGGACTGAATGATCTTGTCATGTCCTTTGTCATCATGTGTGGGATCTCCACAGATGTTACAACAGTTGTTCATCATACAATCATCAGGCAGATGATCATTGAACCCACAGTGAGGACATGGCAAGAAAGGCTTAGCCTTTTGTCTTTGTTTGGAAGATGAGGCATACTGATAGCTTTGTGTTCTGTAATGACCTAGAGCTTTCAAGGAAGCAGTGTGAGAGTTGTGGTCAGAAGTCTTGTGGTGTTCTTGTTTGCATATTATGTAGAACAGGATTCTGAAGCAATTATTAGTAGAGTGGCCTGGATGATTGCAAAATTCAAATCTCATTGAAGGTCTGGATGAGGGTTTTGGTTTGGAGGAACTTGAGGAAGTTGCTGGTTTAGATTTTGAGTCAGGGTGTTTCTCAATGGACTCAATCTTTTCACTTAACTTCCTGAAAAGTTTAGCTAACTGATCAAACTTTGAATCAGTGCTTGCAGTTGATACTGAGAGTGTGGTTTTCAGGAGGTACAGAGGTAGGTCTCTTCAGGATGGTTATTCCTGGATTTGCTTTCTCCTTAGGAGAGTGTGGTAGATAGACTGATGGTGCAAGATATGAGTTGGATGCTGCTCCCTGAAGTTGTTTCAGTGGAAGGAGTGGTGATTGTAAATCTGACTTAGACTCAGTGATGGACTCAGTATGACTGGGTTCATTAGTGACTCCTAGCAACTCCTTAATTGCCTGACTTTCAGACTCTAGAATTCTTCAAGTGTTAAATTTGGCAATTTACTATAAGGTTGACTCTTTCAATCCAATCACTGGGTTTAGGAGCAAGTTCCTTGCTAGAGAGTATGTTTGCTGACAGAAAGGCTGTTGAATGAATACTCTCCCCAGACATTTCAGTGAGTTGATCTTCACCCAAGGCAGCCTTTTTGGTGCTGGGTGTGAGACTCAGTGTGTCAAAAAGTTTGGGGTTCTTCTGAGTCCATTTCGAAATTACAGCCTTTTCTTTCTTAAGTTCTTCTTGAAGAGCTTGATTTTGTTTTACAAGTTCAGAATTTTGAATTTGAAGTGTGACACTTTCAAGTTTAGCTTGTTTGAAAGCAAAGAGTTCATCCCTACACTGATTTAATTCAAAACTCAGTTTTTTAAATTATGAAAACAAATTAAGTCTTTGCTCTTCAACATACTTAAGATCAACATTAATATAATCTAAGTAAGATTTCCAATCAGCATCATCATCCATAGAAAGTAAGATTTTTACCTTTCTCATTGTGATGTTCACCCATTCTCCATTCCAGGCTTGACCTTTTCCCACAACAAGCTTGTTAACTTCTAAGAGAGCCATCAGGGCACTAATGTGTACTTCTTCATCATCAGAGGATACTTCAACCTCATCCCAGTCAAATGTTTTAGCTACTAGCCCCTTGTTTTTAGCCTGAGCTTGTTTAGGAGCCTGAGGTGCCTGAGTGACTGAGGAAGCAGACTCAAGAAGAGCAAGTTTAGCCTTAGCCTTTTTATATTTGGCTTCAAAATCTTTTTAAGGAATTTTTTCAATTTTGTTATGAACAAACTGATTTGATTGAAGTAACTTAGGTTGAAACTTGCTAGTTCCTGAAGATAAATTGTTTCCTAAGAATTTGAAAGATGGTTCTGAGGTTGTTTTTGAGAAACAATCTTTTGCAAAATGACACTTTTTGCCACATTTAAAACATTCAGAATTGTCATTTGCCTTTGAGTTAGTGATGAGGTGAAAAATGAACCGTTTTTAGGGGGTCATTTAAGCCCGAATTTGAATTTATTTGATCAAATATTGCCCTAAATCGTTCCTTTTGTCATTTTAGGTACTTTTGGAGTGAATTCTGGAAAACGAAGCATTTCGGATGTTTTGGAGTATAAAAGTGAAGAAAACGGCAAAGTCTTAATTTTCCTTGCTGGGAACAGTACCTAACGGCGTCAAGAGTCTTCATTTGACAGCGTCAAGAGTAAACAAGAGGTGGAAGTGGTGACGGTCCAGTGAAAATGTGACGGCGTCACCCAAGGCCGTCACGTGTAAAATTAAAGAGTGAGGGCCTAGAAGACTTCCTGAAGGCGTCACGTAGGCCGTCACGTGTTAACTTGTCATAACTTTTGCATACGAACTCGGATTTAGGTGATTCAAAAGCCCACACGAAGAGGACGAAGAAATCTTCTATTTAGTGAAAATGGCGGGCTGACGCCGTCATGTGTTAAAGCTGACACCGTCAAGCCTTGCCGACAGAAAACTTGCCTATAAATATAACATCATAACTTCACTTTTTGTAAGCCCTAAACCCTAAGGTCGATTCCTGGGTTTAGGTAGGTATTTTTCCAGCAACTTAAAGGGTTTCAATCACTCCATAAACATCATGTATTGGTTTGTTGATTCTATCTTAATCATGTTTTCCATTATCATTGTTGTTTGCTCTTCTTTGATGATGATTTGCTAATTCACCTTGTGTCTACTTATGATTGTGTGAAACTTGTATATAATTGATTAGATCTTATTGATTCCTTGTTGATGTTTGTGCCTATCTTCATCAATTAGGGTGTGACACTTCGATAGGTCTAGTTGATTTAGCTTATAATTCTTGATTTCTATTGTCTCTTGTTTGGTTGATTGTATTCGATGTTAGGCTTAAGAAAACTGGCAGACTTCCATAGGGTAACATGCTTGAACATCTTAAGAAAAATGGACCAATGCGTACTAGGTTATTATGGTTGTATTTAATGCATGAGCGAATTCTAATGATCCCATGTTAGGAGCTTCTTGCAGGCTCGACATAGGAGTGAAGTAGGAGCTTACAGAGTTGGGGAAGTACGTACGCCACCCCACGAATGGTATTACGGAATACAACCCATCAATTAAAACAAGGTGTGACAATTCAATAGGTAGACTTGGATAGCTAGCAAGGAGTAACATATCACAGGTAGACATGCTTCACTTATCCTGTAGAACCTTAGTTTATTTTTCTTGCACATTAGTTTGATTAGTAGCTTTTGGGTTAGTTGATTAGCAACTAATTCCGCCCCTCCTTCCAATACCCGAGATTTTTACTTGCTTTTCATAAAATATAAAAATACAAAAAGAATCATCCTTCACCTTTAGACCTAGTTAGATTAATTTCAATCCTAGCGACACTATTCCTGAGTTGAACGATCAATCCCCGGTACTTGTCACTATACTGTACTACAACGATCAGGTACACTGCCTGGTGGGGGTTGTAAGCTTCTCGAGATCCCTTGAGAGGTAAAGCCTGGTGCAATTCCCACGCATCAAGTTTTTGGCGCCGCAACCCGGGGAATAGTTATTGTTAGGTTGAATTTGATTTTTATTAGGTATACTCATTAGATTCCTATCACGTGAGATTTTTTCTTTTTATTTTGTAGCTCTCTCATAGTCTATCTTTTCTTTGTGATTTTGTTTGTAATTTGCTTCAAATGGACTTTTCACTTAGACTTCTAAGATTCAAAGATAAGGTTGAGTGGCTAAAACACCAAAGATTTCAAAATACCTCATTTAGAGACACCTATGAATCATATGAGCCTTCACCTAGGATAGATTCTTATAAACAACCTCCATGTTTAAGATCTCATTTTAGTGAGGCCAATAGGAAATGAGACCTAGTTTGCTAAGGAATTATGGAGAGAGCCGTTGCAACAAATCATAAGTTGGATGAAGCACTAGGTTTGCTATTATCACTACCTAAGAAAACAACCAAGGAGGATTTAGCCGAGCATGACCACATTGATAAAAAAGACCTAGGTTTTATGACCAATGACTTTGAATCTCAAGGAACACATGATGAATCCTTTAGGCAAATTGAATATAAGATTATTAGGATGATCCTTATGATTCGGACATAGAAGTTGAGATGCCTAGAGAAGCACGTGAGATACTTAGGAGAATGCTTAGGATAGATTCTACCAAAACACATGATGAGGATATAGGTGATCTTGACACATGGAATGATGAGGTCAATAACATAAGCCAACAAAATACTCAACCATCATTTGAGGCACACACACCGCCCGTGACTTACCTAGAAGAAGTAGAAGAAACTTTAGGAATTCTGATGGAGGTAGAACCCTTGGACCAGGCACCACTTGAGGATATAGGTTTGAATACTTATAGTGATAACCTTACTCCTAGTTCTAGGGAATTTCCTAGTGTTGATGAACCGGAACCTCAATCTTTACACACCTTTCCATCCTTAGATATATTTCTAGGAGACAAAAGAGGAACCGACCCACCCATCAACCAATATTATCCGGGTAGTTTTAGGATGAAGGAAGCCATTCACTCACCCCCTTCACCTCACGTGGCATATTTCTACCCTAAGGGTGTGTATCGCTACTTCCACCCGAACTTAATTCAAAGTGTGGGGAAAACCTCTCCTATTTCCGTTAAATAAGGGTAGAGTCAGGCTCGTGACTCGAACAAAAACAAGAGCTTATTGGGAGGCAACCCAAGCTTTGTTAATTTATTTATTTGTTTGTTTGTTTGTTTGTTTGTTTGTTTGATTTAATTTGTTTCCGTATGCATGTTTTATTTTTGTTGTTTGTGGCTTATGTTTCAAAGTAAATTGTGAAAATGCTTTATTTTGTTTTTAACTTCGTCTTATTACATATAAAGGTATTTTGCAAAACCTAAGTGTAAGGGGAGACCCAAATTTGTTTATAAGAACGAAATTGAGCATGATCCACAACAATATTAAATCAACATGTATATTACTAATTGTTTGAGTCAAATGCTTGTATCGAGTCATAATGATGTTTTGCAGGATTTTCCAGGAAGTAGGACATAAGTTTTTCCAGAAATTTGTCGGAAACTTAACATGAGATTTTTGTAGGAACATTCTGACGGCGTCAGGAGTTATAACCTGACGGCGTCAGGTACTAAAATTCTAGAAATTTTGCTAGTTTTGTTTTTCTAACGGAGTCTTAAAGTTTTTGTTGATTCTTTATGGTAGCGTAGGGATTGCACCAGGCTTTACCTCTCAAGGGATCTCGAGAAGCTTACAACCCCCATCAGGCAGTGTACCTGATCGATGTAGTATAGTATAATGACAAGTACTGGGGGATTGATCGTTCAGCTAGGAATAGTGTCGCTAGGATTAGAAAACCTAAAGACTAGGTCTAGAGATGAGGAATGATTCTTTTTGTATTTTTTTAGTTTTTAAAAAAGCAATTAAAAATCTCGGGTTTGAAGGAGTTGGGCGGAATTAGTTGCTAGTCAACTAACCCAACTACTAAGATGCAATCAAAATAAAATACATGAAATGAAAATAAACTAAATTATACTAAAGGTGTGAGCAATATATGGGAGAATTGTGTTTACTTAGATTTCACTACTCCCTAGATATCTTTTACATGTTAATTACTTGTTACAGCTGCGTGGATGACGGATTGTATTCCTTAATACCATTCATGGGGTGGCGTACTTACTTCCCCAATCCTATAAGCGCATACTTCACTCCTATGTCGAGCCGGCTAAGAAGCTCCTAACATGGGATCATTAGAATTTGCTCATGCATTAAATACAACCAATAAAACCTAGTACACATCGGTTCATGTTTCCTAAGATGTTTAAGCATGTTACACAATGGAGATCTGCCAGTTTTCTTAAGCCTAACATTGAAATCATTCATCCAATACAACTATAAACAAGTAATCAACACATACTTAACATCTAGGTTTCATTACATCTAAGCAAACACAAGATAGATCTAGCCTAGCATGTTGAAATCAAGACAAACATAAGATATATTCAAACAACACATAGACATATTGATTGAATTGAAAGAAAACTTATCTCAATTGAACATGAAAGGATTCAAGGGGTGAAAACCCTTGAAAATACTGTAAAATACGACCTAGGGTTTACAAAGTTCGGCCCTAGTATTCTCCACACAAGTTCCTCCTTTATGAATGAAAAATAGAAAAGTATATATAGTTTTTCTGAGGTGACGGCGTCAAGAAAAAATTTCTGACGCCATCATCTCGCCGCCAAATAGTTTCTCGGACTGCCTAGATCTGGGTTTGACGCCGTCATGTGTAATCAAATTGTAGGCCGTCACAACATTAACTCTTGACGGCCTTCTTGTGACGCCTTCAGGTTTTCACTGGGTCGTCACGGATTTTACTCTTGACGCCATCGGGATTTTCTTCTTGACGCCGACAGGTACTGTTCTCAGCATGGAAAATTAAGTCTTTGCCGTTTTCTTCACTTTTATGCTCCAAAAACGTCCGAATTGCTTCCTTTTCCAAAATTCACTACCAAAGTACCTAAAATCACAAAAGGAACGATTTAGGTTAATATTTGATCAAATAAATTCAATTCCGGGCTGAAATGACCCCTTAAAAGTGGTTCATTTTTCGCCTCATCATATACCCTTACACTTGAGATTTGCTTGTCCTCAAGCAAATGCACTTTTATTCTAATCGAAATACAAGTTAGGGGTCATTTAACACTAATATAAAAGTAATTACAACAAATAATCGTTCCACTAAAGACCAAAGACAAGCACGGAGGTCATATACTAGCACCTCACAAATAGTGTTTAGATAATCACATCTCTCGGGTGTAATAAAGTAATATCACAATATGGAAACGGAAAAAATCTCTCACTACCTGTCATAGCAAAATAGATTACCATAGGCTTGGGAAAGGATCAAACCTCCACCACATGGCATAAGCACCTAGGATAAACTATCAAAGAGGTCTTTTTAAAGGGTTGTAACGTTAGGTGTAGGGATATGGAATACACGGTTTGGTTGGATATAGGCAGTCCTTACAGGTGGCGAGTTAACAATCTTGGTTAATTACATGTACAATATGGCGTTGCTAAGCCAAGACTAGACTCGACTTAAGCTAATAAATGAAAAATAAGAAAACATAAAATAAACATAGAATGAAACGGGATGGTAGTCCGTATGTTTTTTTTTTTTTTTTTTTTTTTTTTTTTTTTTTTTTTTGCATACATTCTTACCCTACCATCCAAAATAATACATCGTAGGGAATGTAAATTCCCCTTACACTTGAATTTTTACATACTTTACGATAAACTAATCTAATGACTCGAATTAAAAAAATCAAAACACTTGGAGTACTTTTAAGATTAACGCACATATGGGGGTAATAATATTATGTTCTTCCCCGTTACTCCATAAAATAAGTACTTTACCCATGAGTCCCAATCGTCCCAAAACAATATGTACAAGGATATGTCTCGACTTAGCAACCATGTAATCAATTAGATAGTTAACTTAGGGTTTAACAAATAACAATAATGCACTAAAGATGAGTGCATACATGGAAGGCTAAGGCGATTTGGGTGTACATTTAAGTGGGGTGTAACAAATTCTTCCTTTAAGTAAGATGCTTAAAGTTAAAAACGAAAAGATAGGCTCGGAGGGGGTGTACTAGGGGTTTCGTGTACTAAAAATGAGTACAACGCTAAGGTGTGGGAAAAATTAATTGACTTAAGTAGCCAAGTAATATCACTTAAATGGTCAAGTAATTATAATACGGGTTTAACACAAGGGTGATCCTAATGCCTCTTATCGTGTAGTAAATCCTACTACACGAATGAAGTCTCACTAGCGGTCTCGGGATGCATCACTAACGCAAGTTCTAGAATCTAAATGCTACCGGTACACTCATAAGCACTAATTGTAAATGCTTTTCCTATCAAATCTAAAGGCGAACCTCACATATTTGGGTGGAAAATTTTTCTGAATGAAACGGTTTTGTGCTATTCATACAATCTCCTATCCATGAGATGCTTGCTATGGCTAAAGTTTCACTACTAAATGTTGTAAAAAATTTTAAATTTGGCGCTAACATTACACTAACAAGTATTTCTCATAGTTTTATTACACATCTACCATCAAACAAACAAACTCAAGCGAATGTGTATTGTAAGGTATCATCATTTTACCCTCCCCTTACACTTAGGATGAACATTGTCCCCAATGTTCAAGTAAAGAATGTAAAAGTGAAATAAGTAAAATGAATGAAATCAAATACTCCCCTGATTCGCTCGGTATGGATAATATGGTGGCCAGGTTAGATCTTCCTCCAAGAAAACGAACAATCAAAGCTTCCCTTCCAGAAAAATAAATCATCTCATTGTCATACATAACCTGTAAAACCTGAGAAAATAGATAAGGCAACCTCGCATAAAATCGACGGCAATCTATATATGCTAATAAATCCTAGAAAACAAAATAAGATATAATGCTTGTGGAATGATGTTTGCAGATTTCCTGGAGATTATAAAACTAATGATTCAACAAAAACTTTAAGACCGTTAGAAAAACAAAACTGGTAAAATTTCCAGAATTTTACACATGACGATGTCAAGAGTAAAACTCATGATGCCGTCAGAAGTGACCTGCAGAAATTCTTATGTTAAGTTTCCGGAAAATTTCTGGAAAAACTTGGTCCTACTTCCTGGAAAATCCTGCAAAACATCATTATGACTCGATACAAGCATTTGACTCTAACAAATATGAATATACATGTTCATTTAATATTGTGGAGAATCATGATCGGTTTTGTTTCTTAAAAACATATTTGGGGTTTCCCCTTACACTTATCTTTTGCAAAAACACCTTTGGATGAAGTTAAGACTAGGCCAAACAACAAAGTAAAGTATTTTCACTTTTTAGTTTTTTTGAAACATGATCTACCAACAATAAAAATAAAACATGCATACGGAAGCAAATAACAAACACACAAATAAAAATCACACAAAACATGGGTTGCCTCCCAAGAAGCGCTTTTCTTTATTTACGAGTCTTGTAGATAGACTCAAGGTCATGGGTTACTACGTGACCTCATTGTTGGTTTCACTCTCTAGGTTATCTCCTATACCAGTTTTGTATTTCGGACCTAGTTGCAAGCATTCTTTGTAGAAACCAAGCATCCTATTCATCACATACTCTACTCCTCTACGTCTATCCTCATCATTCCTATAGTAAGTTGCTTGTTTGTGTTCCTTTTCTATATTTGACAAGAGGCGATACTGCTTAATCTTATAGGGCATTTGGTAGGCAATCTCATCATTCTCCTCCTTGAACCTAACTATCCCTAAAGTTGGATCATAACTCATCCTAGTGGCTTCAACAAATGGTTTTCCGAACACTACTTGGCTTAGGCAATCATCTATAACCGGACGAGTATCTTCTACTATCATAAAATCGATCTCATAAGTCAAATTTCCCACAATCACATGCAACCCTTTCACTCTTCCTACAAAATCACTTATCAAATTCTTATTGGGCATCATCCTATAACCAAGTTGTTTCTTCATCACCCAATTATAATAAGTCCTAGTCATGATGTTTATAGGGGATCTAAGATCGATATAAGCTTTCCATATATACATATGCCCGATGTTGCATGGTATGTTGATGTTAGAGGGGTCTCCCATTTTGATAAGGGGTGTGCCAAGGATATATGGTGTCTCGGGGCTATCGAATAAATCCTTATGATATTCCCATTCTTCCTTGGTGGGCAACTTATCAAAGTACTCTTCTACGGTCTCTACTTCCTCTAACTCTTCTCCCTTATTAACCTCAACTTCCCTCATTTCATCCCTAGTCTCGGTTTCTACTTCAACTTCATCTTTGTCACTTTCTTCTATATTCTTATCTATTGGCTTAATGATGACAACATTGACAAAGTGGACGTGTTTGGATGACGAGGGGTCCTTAGTTTGGATTCCGGTATTGGCTTCCCTATTTTCCTTCCTAGGTGTAGTCAACACTTGGTTGTTGAGGGCTTTCAACAAGTTGTCAATCTTATTGGTCATCTCCGTTTGTTGTTGGTTGAATTCGGTTTCAAACCTAGCTATGCGAGCTTCTTGAGATGCCATAAACTTAGACATCAATCCTTCAAGATTGTTGGTACTACCATAGTTGTTAGAAGGATTGTTGTTGAAAGTACGGTTTGAGGGTGGACAGTTTGGTTGGTAACGATTAGGCGGATTGGAAGAATTGGCTTGGTTTTGTTTCTACCTAAGGTTTGGGTGATTTTTCCAAGAGGGGTTGTAGGAATCACCATACGAGTTTGGCTCGGGTTTGAAAGTGTACCACTTATCTCCCGCTTCATCGGTACGCGAGGATGCGTAGTCCACAAAAGCTGTTTCGGGGAGTTCCACACAATCACGAGTGTCATGGGGACCACTACATAATTCGCATGAAGAAGTGATTTTGTTCACTTGGCTTGAAGGCTTAGGAGCTTCGTAAGATTTCATGAGAAACTTGACTTGGTCCTCAACTTCCATGATCCTACGGTCGGGAGTGCTAGAATTGTTTGAAGGCAAAGATATTGCCTTGACCGTTTTGTTCAAATCACGGGGATCATTCCAACTTTTGTTGTCATAGAGAGCAAGATCTTCTATGAGTTCCCATGATTGTTCCGCACTTAGATCACGTAGCATACCACCAGACGATTGGCCAATGGCTCGCCTTGTGGAGAGATCGATATGGTCATAAAAGATTTGAACTTGGAGCCAAAGATCTATGCCATGACGAGGGACTTTTTGGAGTAAGTCCTTGAAACGAGTCCATGCTTCATATAGAGTTTCATTTTGATTTTGTTGGAACATCAAGATGTCATTTCTAAGCTTGGTAGTTCTCCCCGGTGGGAAAAATTGAGCAAGGAAACAAGTGGTGAGATCATCCCATGTGGTGATGGATCCCGCAGGTAAACGCTCAAGCCATTGACTAGCTTGATCACGTAGAGAGAATTGGAATAGGCGTAATCGGGTTGACTCTCTAGTTGTAACATCAAGGTCTATAGAATCTACGATTTTAAGGAAGTCCTTGAGATGTTGATTTAGATCTTCGGAACGAAGTCCATGGAATGCACATCCGCTTTGCACCAACCGGATGGTGTCGGATCGCAAGGGGGTCACATTGTCTCCGGTGAGCTCAATAGTGTTTCGATAGCCTTGGTGGCTAGGTCGGGAGTACTCTCCTAGGGTTTGGGGCCTAAGAGGTTGGTTAGCTAGTGGTGGGATGATGGGTTCAAAGATGCTACCATCGTCCATGATGTCGGATGGTGTAGAGTTACGAACAAAAATACGAAGAAATAAGATAGACTAAAGAGAACCTAAAAAATAAAAATAAAATCTTACTAGAAAGGAATCTAGCAAGTAGACCTAATAAAAAGAGATTCTAACCTAGACAATAACTATTCCCCGGGCTGCGGCGCCAAAAACTTGGTAGCGTAGGGATTGCACCAGGCTTTACCTCTCAAGGGATCTCGAGAAGCTTACAACCCCCACCAGGCAGTGTACCTGATCGATGTAGTATAGTATAATGACAAGTACCGGGGGATTGATCGTTCAACTAGGAATAGTGTCGCTAGGATTAGAAAACCTAAAGACTAGGTCTAGAGACGAGGGATGATTCTTTATGTATTTTTTTAGTTTTTATAAAAGCAAATAAAAATCTCGAGTTTGAAGGAGTTTGGCATAATTAGATGCTAGTCAACTAACCCAATTACTAAGATGCAATCAAAATAAAATACAAGAAATGAAAATAAACTAAATTATACTAAAGGTGTGAGCAATATATGGGAGAATTGTGTTTACTTAGATTTCACTACTCCCTAGATATCTTTTACATGTTAATTACTTGTTACAGTTGCGTGGATGACGGATTGTATTCCTTAATACCATTCATGGGGTGGCGTACTTACTTCCCCCATCCTATAAGCGCCTACTTCACTCCTATGTCGAGCCGGCTAAGAAGCTCCTAACATGGGATCATTAGAATTTTCTCATGCATTAAATACAACCAATAAAACCTAGTACACATCGGTTCATGTTTCCTAAGACGTTCAAGCATGTTACACAATGGAGATCAGCCAGTTTTCTTAAGCCTAACATTGAAATCATTCATCCAATACAACTATAAACAAGTAATCAACACATAATTAACATCTAGGTTTCATTACATCTAAGCAAACACATGATAGATCTAGCCTAGCATGTTGAAATCAAGACAAGCATAAGATATATTCAAACAACACATAGACATATTGATTGAATTGAAAAAAAACTTATCTCAATTGAACATGAAAGGATTCAAGGGGTGAAAACCCTTGAAAATACTGTAACATACGACCTAGGGTTTACAAAGTTCGGCCCTAGTATTCTCCAGACAAGTTCCTCCTTTATGAATGAAAAATAGAAAAGTATATATAGTTTTTCTGAGGTGACGGCGTCAAGAACAAATTTCTGACGCCGTCATCTCGCCGCCAAATAGTTTCTCGGACTGCCTAGATCTGGGTTTGACGCCGTCATGTGTAATCAAATTGTAGGCCGTCACAACATTAACTCTTGACGCCCTTCTTGTGACGCCTTCAGGTTTTCACTGGGTCGTCACGGATTTTACTCTTGACGCCGTCAGGATTTTCTTCTTGACGCCGTCAGGTACTGTTCTCAGCATGGAAAATTAAGTCTTTGCCGTTTTCTTCACTTTTATGCTCCAAAAACGTCTGAATTGCTTCCTTTTCTAGAATTCACTCCCAAAGTACCTAAAATCACAAAATGAACGATTTAGGGCAATATTTGATCAAATAAATTCAATTTCGGGCTTAAATGACCCCTTAAAACTGGTTCATTTTTCGCGTCATCACTTTAGTTTTATAAACTCCAGGACATCTGCAAACATTCATTCCACAAGCATTATATCTTTAATTGTTTTGTTTTTATTCCTAAGTCTGGAGTTACATCTAGTTGTGAGTTTCCTTTGTTCGGTTTAATGCTTTCGGTTTTTGTGTTTGTTTTCTCAGGTTTAACAGGTTATATTGGACAAGAAGATGATTTATATTTCTGGAAGGGAAGCTTTGAATATTCATTTTCTTGGAGGAAGATCTAACCTTGTTAACACACTATCTACACCGAACGAATCAGGGGAGTATTTGATTTCATTCTTTTACCTATTTAACTTTTACATTCTTTAATTGAACATTGGGGACAATGTTCATCCTAAGTGTAAGGGGAGGGTAAATGATGATACCTTATAGGATACACTTTCACTTGAGTTTGTTCGTTTGATGGTAGGTGTGTAATAAAACTATGAGAAATACTTGTTAGTGTAATTTCAGCGCCAAATTTAAATTTTTTTACAACATTTAGGAGTGAAACTTTAGCCATAGCAAGCGTCTCATGGATAGGAGTTGTATGACTAGCACAAAACCGTACCATTCAGAAAAATTTTCCACCCAAACATGTGTGGTTCGCCTTTAGATTTGATAGGAAAAACATTTACTATTAGTGCTTATGAGTGTACCGGTAGGATTTAGATTCTAGAACTTGCGTTAGTGATGCATCCCGAGACTGCTGGTGAGACTACATTCGTGTAGTAGGATTTACTACATGATAAGAGGCATTAGGATCACCCTTGTGTTAAACCCGTATCATAATTACTTGACCACTTAAGTCATATTACTTGGCTAATAAAGTCAATTAATTTTTCCCACACCATTAGCGTTGTACTCATTTTTAGTACACGAAACCCCTAGTACACCCCTCCGAGCCTATCTTTTCGTTTCTAACTTTAAGCATCTTACTTAAAGGAAGAATTTGTTACAACCCACTTAAATGTACAACCAAATCGCCTTAACCTTCCGTGTATGCACTCATCTTTAGTGCATTATTGTTATTTGTTTAAACCCTCAGTTAATTATCTAATTGATTACATGGTTGCTAAGTCGAGTCATATCTTGTACATATTGTTTTGGGACGATTGGGACTCATGGGTAAAGTACTATTGTTATGGAGTAATGGGGAAGAACATCATATTATTACCCCCATATGTACGTTAATCTTAAAAGTACTCCAAGTGTTTTGATTATCTTAATTCGAGTCATTAGATTTGTTTACTGTAAAGTATGCAAAAATTCAAGTGTAAGGGGAATGTTCATTCCCTATGATGTATTATTTCGGATGGTTGGGTAAGAGTGTATGCAAAAAAAAAAAAAAAAAAAAAAAAAAAAAAAAAAAAAAAAATAGAAAAAGAGAAAAGAGAAAAAAAACATACGGACTACCATCCCATTTAATTCTATGTTTATTTTATGTTTTTGTTATTTTTCATTTATTAGCTTAAGTCGAGTCTAGTCTTGGCTTAGCAACGCCACATTGTACATGTAATTAACCAAGATTATTAACTCGCCACCAGTAAATATTGCCTATATCCAACAAAACCGTGTATTCCATATCCCTACACCTAACGTTATAACCCTTTAAAAGACCTCTTTGCTAGTTTATCCTAGGTGCCTACGCCATGTGGTGGAGGTTTGATCCTTTCCCAAGCCTATGGTAATCTATTTTGTTATGACAGGTAGTGAGAGATGTTTTCCATTTCCGTATTGTGATATATACTTTATTACACCCGAGAGATGTGAATATCTAAACACTATTTGTGAGGTGCTAGTGTATGACCTCCGTGCTTGTCTTTGGTCTTTAGTGGAACGATTATTTGTTGTAATTACTTTTATATTAGTGTTAAATGACCCCTGACTTGTATTTTGATTAGAATAAAAGCGCATTTGCTTGAGGACAAGCAAATCTCAAGTGTAAGGGTATATGATGAGGCGAAAAATGAACCATGTTTAGGGGGTCATTTAAGCCCGGATTTGAATTTATTTGATCAAATATTGCCCTAAATCGTTCCTTTTGTCATTTTAGGTACTTTTGCACTGAATTCTGGAAAAGGAAGCATTTTGGACGTTTTCGGAGAATAAAAGTGAAGAAAACGGCAAAGTCTTAATTTTCCTTGCTGGGAACAGTACCTGACAGCGTCAAGAGTCTTCATGTGACGGCGTCAAGAGTAAACAAGAGGTGGAAGTGGTGACGGTCCAGTGAAAACGTGACGGCGTCACCCAAGGCCGTCACGTGTAAAATTAAAGAGCGATGGCCTAGAAGACTTCCTGAAGGCGTCACGTAGGCTGTCACGTGTTAACTTGTCAAAACTGGCGCGCGTAGTAGCTGATATTGTTTTGGTCATAACTTTTGCATACGAACTCGGATTTAGGTGATTCAAAAGCCCACGCGAAGAGGAAGAAGAAATCTTCGATTTAGTGAAAACGGCAGGCTGACGCCATCAGGTGTTAAAGCTAACGCCGTCAAGCCTTTCCGACATAAAACTTGCCTATAAATATAACATCATAACTTCACTTTTATTAAGCCCTAAACCCTAAGGTCGATTCGTGCGTTTAGGTAGGTGTTTTTCCAGCAACTTAGAGGGTTTTAATCACTCTATAAACATCATGTATTGGTTTGTTGATTCTATCTTAATTATGTTTTCCATTATCATTGTTGTTTGCTCTTCTTTGATGATGATTTGCTAATTCACCTTGTATCTACTTATGATTGTGTGAAACTTGTATATAATTGATTAGATCTTATTGATTCCTTGTTGATGTTTGTGTCTATCTTCATCAATTAGGGTGTGACACTTCGATAGGTCTAGTTGATTTAGCTTATAATTCTTGATTCCTATTGTCTCTTGTTTGGTTGATTGTATTCGATGTTAGGCTTAAGAAAACTGGCAGAATTCCATAGGGTAACAAGCTTGAACGTCTTAAGAAACATGGACCAATGCGTACTAGGTTATTATGGTTGTATTTAATGCATGAGTGAATTCTAATGATCCCATGTTAGGAGCTTCTTGTAGGCTCGACATAGGAGTGAAGTAGGAGCTTATAGAGTTGGGGAAGTACATACACCACCCCACGAATGGTATTAAGGTATACAACCCGCCAATTAAAACAAGGTGTGACAATTCAATAGGTAGAATTGGATAGCTAGCAAGGAGTAACATATCATAGGTAGACATGCTTCACTTATCTTGTAGAACCTTAGTTTATTTTTCTTGCACGTTAGTTTGATTAGTAGCTTTTGGGTTAGTTGATTAGCAACTAATTCCGCCCCTCCTTCTAATACCCGAGATTTTTACTTGCTTTTCATAAAATATAAAAATACAAAAAGAATCATCCTTCACCTTTAGACCTAGTTAGATTAATTTCAATCCTAGCGACACTATTCCTGAGTTGAACGATCAATCCCCCGGTACTTGTCACTTTACTATACTACAACGATCAGGTACACTGCCTGGTGGGGGTTGTAATCTTCTCGAGATCCCTTGAGAGGTAAAGCCTGGTGCAATTCCCATGCATCAGTTAGAAAAGTTTTTGTTTCTTCTAATGAACCTTCTTGAGTTTGCAAGGAGTGCCCTTTCATGAAATTCAATCTGAAGATCATTCAGGTACTCCTCATAGGTTCTTTCATCAACCTCATTATCAGATCTTTCTCGAAAATCCTACACAACACCATTTGAATAGAAAGTAGTGGATATGGGTGAGGAGGTCAAAGTCTTTTTGGTCTCCTGAGCTTTACCAGGGTATCTCCTGGTGATAAGATTGTCTTCATAGACAAACTTCCCATAAATTTCAGGGAGCTCAAGATTCTGGATATGGTTGGCATTTCTCAATCCCTGAGAGAAGTTTAACCATTTCTTAGGGAGACTGTTGACAAAGCCAACATTGATCTCATGCTTTGACAAGGTGACACCATAATTGGCCAGCTCATTCAGGAAGGTCTTATACCTGGTATAGGTCTCAGAGAGACTTTAAGAGTCTTTGGCTCTGAAAGTATTGTACTCAAGTTTCAGATCCATGATCCTATTTTCCTTGGTATCTGAGGGACCCTCATAGCTGTGAACCAAGTCAGTCCATGTCTGCTTAGCAGTAGGACAATTGATGACTGATTCCATATCGTCAGGAAGACAAGATATAATGATGCTTTTCAGGTGTTGGTCCTGATTGACCACCCTCCTCTCATCAGGTGTCCACCAAGCTTCAGGTTTTACTAAACTTGGGCAGTTGTTGGGACATATGGACAATCATTAATCAATTTAATGTAATATGGTTCCATCCCGTTTATGTAGCAAAGCATTCGCTTCTTCCACTTATTGAATTTACCAACCTCAAGTCAAGGGGCAGTAGCTGAATAACTTCTACCCTTTTTATCGACAAGTTAGGGAACATCTGAGTCAGCCATGGTGGGATCTTGATTTTAAAAACTTTTGAGCAGTCTTTTGTTTTGAAAAACAAATTTTGAAAAGTTTTACAAATCAGAGGCTCTAATACCACTTGTTGGTCCCTTTTACTAAGTTAAAAGTTAACTAAAGAGTTAACCTAACCAAGTTTCATGGCGTTTTAGCTCAGATATAAAAGATTAACAAATAAAGATAAATGTAAAGAAATAGACACAATATTTTTCAACGTTTAATTCTTATTAGAAGTTAATCAAAAGAATTATACCCAAGTGTTTGCGGAATAACACTTGGGATTCAAATGACAAGTATGGTATGCACTCCTCACTAAACTCAAACTAAGTTGAGTGACAACTAAAAGGTCATAGTGAGCTATCTCAGGGACTGCGTTGTTCTTTGGAGGAGTAAAAGTGGTTTGTGAATGCTTAGCATTAAATGCACAATCTTGTCAACTTTTACTCCTCACTTATGCTACCTAATTATACACAAGTAAATTTCAACGTTACTGATAAAGACAAAAAAGATGACCTAACTAGTAGAGACAAAATACTTACATATTTTGTCTCTGTTACAATAGACTATAATAGGTAAAAGACAATGTGCCTTTCTGATGCACAATAATGACACCATCCTGACGTTATGCCATTCAGGGAAAGTTTGACTTCAGGTTGATAAGGACACCTGTACATGAGTTCAAACTTTCCCGCCTTGTCCCGCCCATACTTAAGTCTTTAGGTCTACAGTCTTTAGTAATTAATAGTTGTTGAGGAGTCTTGGGGTTCAGTGAGTTATTGTCATCCTCACTAAATGCATCACCTTCTTCTTGGCTTAGAGGCCACTCACTGAGTTCCGCCTCACTGACTGGTGAACATTTATTCATAGACTCATTCTAAGCATCCTGAAGATGACTCACTGAGATATTGTTTACTCAGTGACTTGTTTATGTTTACGACACTTAGGTTATTTTATGTTCAAATCCTTGTTAGAGGAGGATTGGGGAATTCTGTGACCCAATTCTCAACCTAGTGTTGACCTTTAAGCATGTTATCCAAGGTTACTAGACCCTTAGGACTTAAGGCACGGAGTGGCAATGGATATAAGGATGTCCAAACATGTTATCATTCATAATACTTTACTTTACACTTAGTCTATGGGACCTCTCTTTTATAAAAGTTTATCTTTTATTGTAAAACTCTGATGAATAGACGAATGCTAACTCTTTTTCCTATAAAAACGTCTCTTTTGAGTCGTTTTATATTATTGTGACTGTGTTACCATGAGTAATACTCCAAGATCTAGCTTCCGTTGCTATCTATGAATTGGGGGTGTTACAGATTGGTACCAGAGCTAACGGTTATAGAGAACAAGGTTCTACCTAAACTATAACCATTTTTCATAAAGTCCTCCGGGCCATTGCCTTCCCCAATTAGTGTTTAGGATAGTAGTAAGTTATAGTTAGATTTAGGTGAGTATCACTCTTATATGATTTTCCCCGGAAAATTTTTACAGTCCTATGTCTACCCCTAGTCATCCTATCATCGTGAGTAGCACTAATAATTCCCATTCTGCCTCTAATAGTTATAAGTACTCCCCCGATACACCTAGTTCTGATTCTTCGGAAGAAGTAACTCAGAATCTTTTAGCCACCCTAGCTATAGAACCCTACCCAATTGATCCTTACATGCAAACATATAACGTTTATATGCAAGCATGTAATGGTGAAATTCCTGTAGTTCCTTTAGATCTACCACCCTTATCTGTTAAACCCTGAGACTTTTACATTCCGGAAATAGTTACCCCACCCTGTAAGAAAATCCGTATTATACCACCTAAACCCCCTAGATTTGAGATAGGATGTAATTCGTATAAGAATCCTTTACAAAGGCATGAGGAACAAATAGAAGAAATTATAGATCACTTAGGTTAGTTATCCCTAAAGCGTATCAAGGAAATATAAACTAAGATTTAAGATTTAGGAAAAGGTAGAGTTATTATACAAAAGGACTTTGATAGATTAGCCTATGAACTAGAAAAAGCGCATAGTCAAATTGTTAAGTTACAAAAGAAACAAGAAAGGGCATGCTGATGAGGCTGTACTAGCTCGTGTTAGTCTTTCTACCCTTGAAATGATAATAGAGAACCTTCAGGTTAATCATATGTCAGATATAAGAAATCTCTTAGATGTCATTCAAGAACTTAAGAATAGCAAATAAGACCACTAGTGTGGTAACTTATGACCTAGAATAAGTTTTAGACGCGTAACATAAATAAGTGTACTTGTTAAGGTTTCACTTTGTAAGATAAGTGTGCTAGTTGCTTCTAATATATCGAGGTTATAGTATTTCCCCATACCTAGTTGACTATCCCGTACTAAGATTTCTTAGGTATTACATTTGGTGGATTTAGAATCACTATAGACTTTATACCTTCTAGATATCCCAAGCCTACCCTAAGACCTAGAAACTTAGATTCCGAATCTTATGACGAGTTTATGTCATCATGAATAGGATCTTTATTCCCAGTTAGATTAGTTATATCCGACTATTTCTTTAAGGAATCTATGACTAGTAATTTAGATATTTCCCTATTGATAATACCGAGACCTTAAGCTAGAAACTTGTATTGTGTCCAATTCACCCTATTTACTCAGACCTCAGGCTTGTTTGGCTTACTTCATAAGCATTTTCTGAGCTTATTAGTGGGCTTATCACCCTGCTTATTGGCTCAATTGGTTGACCCCCAGTCCAACTTGAGGGTTCAACTCTTGTTTTGGACTACTGACCCCTATTGTGGCCCCCACAGAGGGCTGCAGTTAGGTCAATTTGGCCTTTGTGGTCTGTCAAATAAGCAATTTGCTTATTAGTTATTTTTGGCTTATTCTGAGTGCTTATTTGATCCTTCTGTGTTTATTTGTTGTAATTATTGTTAGTTGTTGGTTTATTTTGGTCTGTGGTTCATCAGATTAGCTTATTCAAGATTATCAAAGTCCTAATAAGCCTTTGGCTTATTCTACCTATCAAATAAGCTTGCATATTGCTTATTCTTGATACTCAACCAAACTTCCTTCATTAAAGTTCTTAACATATAGTATATAAACTTGTTTGAAAAAGAAAATCCAAAAAAGACAAACTTAATAGAAGTGATAGCTTCTGTTTAAGCCAATTGGCTTATTCTCCGCTTTTTGTAAAAGCTCATTTTTACATTTTTCTTAGGTTTCTGATATCTTAAAGTATTTTTAGTAATTTTTTCATATTTTTCTCTTTTCATTTTGTATTTTTCATAATTTAATTAGTTTTTATTAATTAATAATTAGTTAATAATTAATAATAATTAACTTAAAAGTCAGAAAAATACAAATTTAATTTTAAAATTAGTTTTAGTTTATTTTAGATTTTTCCAAATTTTATTTTCATTTTTCTAGTGCAATTTAGGTTAATTTAAATAATTAAAAAAGTAATTAGAAAATAGTTTTAATTAATAATAATTATATAAATAGTGTAAAAATTAATTTTCTTTTTCCAAAAATTTTCTTTGTTTATTAGGATTGTAAAAATATCAATTTCATATCCGTAGCCTTTTTATTTATTCAGATTCACTTTTTCTCACGTACGTCTATTACCATTTGTAATTTAAACGTACGTTATTAGGTTTTTACGTGTTTCTTTCTAATCTAATTTCACGTAACCAATTACATAGCTTTCCTAAGCTATTTCATTTCATATTTCTTAAATATTTCTCATCATAACCCTTTCCTGTGAAAATCACCTGATCACAAGCATGCTCAAATATAATTTACACCTCATCGGGACAAAATGACCCGGTGATTCCCTATATTATCCGAAAGAATTGACCTAGGTAGTTTGACCTTGTTCACCATTAACTTGGTCAATTTAAGTTGACCGTTTAGCATCAATCACTTGTCAACCACAAAATGGGCCACCATCCACTCACAATGAGTATACAAACACGACTCATCAAGATCATTTATTACCACATTTGTTTCCACCTCAAATGACAAATGTTAACTCCCTACATTCCATCAAAGCTCAAGAATTCTTCAATCTTGTTGATTTGAGCCTCCTCAATATCATCCTATCCCAAAATCTTCATCCTCCAACAATGTCTCATCCCACTCTTGCCCAAGTGGATGCCCATGGGGGTTATTGTGCTTTTTGCATCTACAATCTCAAACCACTTTCAAATGATGAATAATGATCTCGACTACATCATTTCCATCCTCTTGTCATCCGGGTTTCTACAACCCCTACCCAAAACCTCCTCTCCACCTTGCGGTCGCAAGTTCTAGAGAAGCATGCATGATCACTAATAAAACCAGATTTAACATGAGACAACCTAGGGATTAGACTAGGATTATGCTTGTAAACTCATGTTGTAAATGTCATATGAATGACATTGTTCTTGTCTTTTAATGAACGATCTAGTTTATGCATGAATTATTGAAATGTTGATCCAGAAACTCCTCCTTTCGGCGGTCCCTTATCAAGGTGGTGGTCCCAAACTTTAAAGGACTGTCGACCCATTTATGGGACCGTCTGCAGTATATATCTATCCTGCCTCATCTTATGTTTTCTGCAGGGTTTCTATGTTTGCTTGCCTGTTTCCTCTCACATGTTGCAGCTTAATTCCATCGATCGATTCCCGAGTGTCCTCATCAAGTAGGATCACTAAGCTAGGGGGAGTCATCATGATGCCGTGGACTTAATTTCTTCTACGAAACCTTTTTGATTCTACATAAAGGGGGAGAACAAAACGAGACTCGTTTTAAAACTCATTAATGCCTAGTTTTATCTAAAATGAGTTTATATTTTGTAATCATCAAAAAGGAGAAGATTGTTAATACAAATAATGTCAAAAATGTCATTTGCATTAATCGGTCTCTACTAGTTTTGATAATCACAAAATACAAACATACGTTACATAAAACTACGACTAATAAGTTTTTAATCGAGAAAACTCGTTTTCGTCATCAACATCACTTAAGGTATGTACAAACTTCTACCAACTTGTGTATGTGACCAAAGGATTTAAAAACTTTACATTTTCATGCCACAAAACATTTTTACAAAAGTATTTTTGTATAATTTAAAGAAATGTTTTTTTAAGAAAATGTTTTCAACATTCAAAACCATAACAGCCATATTTCCCGCTCAAAACCGACAACAAAACTTCACCAGATAGTTTTTCACCATGTCAGGACAAAACGAGGAGCGTTTGTCTGGACGGTCCTTTAAATAGGGCGGCAGTCCCTTATCGATAAGGGACCGTGTGGCATTTAAGGGACCGTCGCCTCTCTCCTGACGCCTATAAATACAGAACTGTTTTGCTTCAGAAAACTTGACCTCTTATGCACTAAAACCTTCTGTATTCCGAAATCCTTTCTAAAACATACTCTTTGATCACATTGTCAAGTTCTAGTTTTTTATAAGTGATCACACTCATCATTCCTCTAAGTGAAAGAGAAGAACATTCGTTGTAATCAAGAAACGAAGTGTTGAGGAAGAGTTTTGCTCATCTTATCTCATTGTAGCGGATCTATCATTATTTTCGTTCATTTTTTCGTGTATAGGACTTGAGTGCAAGTCTTATATTGTGTATTGTGTTGTATCATGCCATCGTGTTGGTACGAGGTGTGAAGCCACGTGGGCTTTGGTAGATTGGTTCTAGCTAGGATTAGGACTCGACATTCCGCTTAGTGTTGTTAAACTTGGTGTAAGCTTGTGTAAGGTTTGTTCCGCCATGTAACACCCCCGTTTTTCACTGATCGCAGTGGATAAAGTGTTTGGGGTATTACTCATGGAAACAAAGACAAGATAATAGAAAACGACTCGAAAAGAGACGTTTTTGAAAAAGATGTTATCATTCATTTATTCATCAGAGCTTTTACAGTAAAAGATTTACTTTTACCAAAATAGAGGTCCCTAAGATACGTTTTATGACACAAAACTGATGAATGATAATTATTTTGGACGTCCTCATATCCAGTGGTTCTCCGTGCCAGGGTTCCTATAGTGCCTAATTACCTAAGATAACATGCTTAAAAGTCAACACGTATGTTGAGTGAGACTCATAGGTTTAAAAAGTTAAAGTATAAATACAAGTTCCACATGGTTCATCTTAAACCCTATGTGTGGAAAAGTGTTAGTGTTAGAAGGTATATTGCACTAAGCTCATGAACCACATGTTAACAATCTGGGTCATGGAGTCTGCAGACCAAACCATGAGGGGATGGGAAGGATAACTTGCCAAAGTTAAACCTTCAGTGGGTTCAAATATAGTACTTATTGGTACCACCTAGTGGGGTGTTAATACCAACGAGAGTTATCAAACTCCAATAGATCTATCAACTATATTCGCGTTCGCGTGGGTAAAATATCCCAAACGATTAGATTCATGAATTTTGGTTATGTAGTGATGGCAGTTAATTTACTCGTGCAATAACCAGAGCAAAGACTTGTATTTGGTTTTAAAGCGTGTATCCCCCTCACAGGGCTTGTAAAACATTTAGAAAGCATTTAAAAGGGTGTGAGGCTATGAAAACTCACCTGAGTCTTTAGCTAATTAAAGTATGGGTTTAGACAATTCAGTCACGTATCCTTGGGTAGTGCGGGTGTGCCTATGTCAAGTCTTTGTCTAGGTTTTTCTTAACTAATTACTATTAGGGTTTTATATATAACATAACACCGTTCGGGCCATTGTAATTCAGAAGTATATGACTCCTCACATGAAGCTCTCTACTATTGTATTATGTGATCAGCATAATACCGTTTGGGCCATCATAATTCAGAAGTTAATACTCCTCACACAAAGCTCCATTTTATTGAGTTATGTTGTTATTAGGGTTTAGTTATAACATAACACCGTTCAGGCCATCATATCTCAGAAGTATATGCAATAATCGTTCGAGGAGTCAGGGCACTTTAATTCGTAAACCCAACAAACTCGTCAAAACGAAATATCTACATAGTACTCCTCGCATGAAGCTCCCTAGTATTGTGTTATGCTTCTAACTTAAATAGGTTTTTATATTTTTATGAAAATAGTCCATTTTTACCCCTTATATATATATTTACGTTTTCTACCCTAAACTTATAAACTTATAACAAATAGGCATATAACTTTCTAACTGATGCATATTTAGGCCCTAAACTATTATATTTTAAAGAAATGAAATATATAGTTCCTAAATTATACTAGTTTTTAGTATTTACTCTATTTACCCTTATATTCATAATATTTGCAGTTTTAGTCGTTTTAGTTTTATATTTGTTTTAATAGTTTATTTTAAGGTTTAATATATTGCAAATCTAGTCCTTACACTATTATCTTCTAGGAAATGTCAAAAACAGTCCCTAGATTTTATAGTTTCAGGTATTTACAATATATACCCCTATGCATGTAATATTTTGCAAAACTAATCCAAAGTATGTATAATTCTAATTCTAGCATGGAAATCTAGTTTCTAAGCTTATATCTAACTCATATAAGTTCAAATAAGCTACATAATGCAAATTATATCAAGTAGATAAGCTATATAACATCTAAGCATGCAATTTGACATAAAACTAAGGCTACGAAAGAAAACATGCATGCAATGGCTATCCTAGGGTTTCTAAGGCATCTAAAGTCTATCTAAGTCTTATTCTAAGTATATTAGACGTAAAGTAAAGGTTACCTAGGTTGGGGGAGGGCTTATGAGAGTTTCTAGGGTTTTTTAGGGTTTCTAGGGCTCGTACGACTTCAAACCACAACACAACACGACCAGGTCTTCGTTACTTGTTTCCAACTGCTTCTAAGAGCTTGTTACTATATAAATGTGAGATAGAGAGAATAGGGAGAGGTATGAAGAACAAATAAGGAGAGGAGGGGGTATTTATAATCCTCGTAGAGGCGGTTTAGGTAAAAATAGGGTGTAGGTGTCACAGAGGAGGAGGAGGAGTAATCAGAGCTAGGGGATGGTATGGAAGGTCTAGAGGGTGATGAGGATGAGCTATGGTAGCTAGGGGGCGGAGCTAGGGCTGGTTGTGGTGGGGAGAAGCCGAGAAAGGCGGCTAGGGTGAAAGGGGTGACAAGGAGGTGATGCACCTCCTAGCTTGGGTGCTCGTAGGTGCTAGGGTGCTAGCTTATTTATAATTAAGGTGCTAGGTTGGTGGCTTGGTAGTTTTAAGATGTTTAAGTAACATGGTCTAGGTGTTTAAGTCAAATTTTAATCTAGTTTTGTTTTATAAGTGCTTAAGGTTTTATCTATGTTTTAGTGTCTTATTTAAGGTCCTAATGATGTTTAGTAACTATTAGTAGCTTAAACTAAGTGATGGTAGCTTATGGTAAAGATTTAACCTAGTTTTGACCTAGTTTCAGGAAGTTATGACCTAATTAGGGTTTGGTGCTTATATGACTTGTACCTAAGTTTCTAGGGGTTGTACTATATCCTAAGGGTTCTAATATATCCTAAGGTAGCTATTATAACTTATATCTAAGTCCTAGGAACTTTGCATGTAAGTTCAGATAAGCAGTTAGGGTTTTAAAACTAACTAGAAACACATAGGTGCATTTAGGGGTTTCTAGCAAGTATGGGGGTATTATAGTACTAGTTTTCTTAGTGAAAATATGTTTATTACCTTGACTTAACATACCAGAATGTTTAACTTAAGTAAACATAGTAGTGGTTGGCATAGATGGATACGTGAGCTTGTCTGAAGGTTAGTTAGGTTATAATAATATATTAAAGCAAAAATTTAGCTCAGGAAAATCCTATAGGCATTTCTAATCCTTGTGTGCTCTAATAAGGGCCTAAGTTAAGTTAGTAAGGCATTTCTAATCCTAGGGTGCTAGTGAGGGCCTAAGCTAAGTTAATAAGGCATTCCTAACCTAAAGGGAAGTTAGTGGTTTGTGACACGCCATAAGGGAGCGTGTTGATATAGTGTTTGTAAAACTCTCGAGTGTGAGACTCGAGGAATGGAGTAGGGACAAAGGAGTGAGCTTCGTTGCCGAACCACTATAAATCTTCATGTGCCGGTTTGATCTTTCCTTTCCTTATCTTTACTTGTTTACTTATCATTGCTTATATCTATTGTTGTGTTGATTTCACGTAAGCTTCCAATCGAATCATTTTATCAAACATGAGTTGCAAAGTAATTTTATAAAAATGTGATTAATAACGGTGAAACTATTCAACCCCTCCCCCCCCCCTTCTAGTTTCTACATCCTATTCCCTAACTCCCTGTTGTTGATAAGCAGATCTTAAGTCGATCCTAGAATTGATGCATGACCTTTGTAGTTGGTCGAATAAGTCTTTCTTCTTTACGAATAAGACAGGAGGTCCCCAGGGTGATGTACTCGGATGGATGAAACCCCTATTTGTTAGTTCTAAGAGTTGTTCAAATATTTCCTTTATCTCTGAAGGAGCTAATCTGTAGGGTGATTGGGCAACAGGTGCCGATCCAAGGATCAAGTCAATTTGGAATTCTACCTGGCGGACGGGAGGAAGTCCAGGAAAATCCTTAGGGAAAATGTCTGAAAATTCCCTAACTACGGGAATATCTTCTAGCCGTTTTTCGTCTGGGTTTGTCAATGTTACTTGGATAACATAGACCGGATTACCGCAAGAAATAAACCTTTCAGTTTTGATGCAAGAGATGAGATTTAGTCGGGATCCATTCCGATCTCCTCGGATTATTAATGTTTCACCGTTGACATGAGTATGAACGGTTTTCTCATCACAAAGAATCTTTGCATGATTCTCGGACAACCAATCCATACCTACGACAACATCAAAACTACCGAGTGTGATTCGCATAAGATCGATTTAGAAAGGGTGGTTTAAGAGAGTCAGGGTACAACCCTGGATGACGGTGTTAGTACTAACTAGTTTTCCGTCGGCTAATTCTATGTCATAGTGGGTATCTAAGGTGCTATTGGAAATCTTAATCCTAGAGGCAAGGGATGTATCTATGAAGCTTCTATCAGTGCCAGAATCAAAAATACCCTAACTAGATGATGATTTAGAAAGAACGTACCCGTAACTACGTTTGAGTCCTGTTGATCATTCATATCCCTTAATATGTAGGCTCTTCCCTGGGCACCATTAGTACTATTTTTAGGACATTTATTTGTGTAGTGTCCCTTCCCTCCACAGGCATGACAAGTAACCGTCACTGGTAGCTGGTTGCTCCTAGTGGCAGGTCCTTTGAGCTTGCAATCCTTAGACTAATAACACACCTTGTTGCAAGTATTACACTTAACAAAACAAGGCCCTGTAATGTAAGTTACATTTATTACACAGAGGGGCTTTCCTATCATAACCACTTCCCTCAGATGGAGTGTCGGCATAAGCTCTAGTAGATTCTTGCCTAGGGTTTGGTTGGGGTTAAGGGTTCGTATGATTATTGGTATGGGTATTAGGGTTATGAAAGTTGTTGTCATTGTTAAAAGATCTCCGATCATCGAACTTTCATTTATTATCTCGGGGCTCTGGCACAGAATTGTGCTTTGTTACTTGATCCATTAACCTCTGAGTGATGGTTATGGCTTCCTCTAAGCTTTTAGGTTTAGTGGCAGTAACATTCCCTTCGATACTACAAGGCAAACCTCCAATAAAAACTTCCATTGTCTTTTCAACAGTTGGCACCATTGTGGGACACAATGTTCCTAGCTACTGAAATCTCCTAATGTAAGTTTTTATATCACTCCCCTTGACTGTCAAGTTATAAAATTCGTGCTCCATTTTCTTGACCTCAGTCCGGGGGCAGTATTTCTTAATCAGAAGATTCTTAAACTCAGTCCAGGTGGTCTTATAAGCTTCCTCAATACCCCTTGGTTGGGCATATGAGTTCCACCAGGACAAAGCCTCTTCTGTAAGAGTACCGGTAGCAAACTTGACTTTACAGTACTCACTACAGTTGCTACGGGTAAACACTGATTCGCTTCATTCGAACCAGCGGACTAATCCTATAGCACCTTCCGAACCTTTGAAATTGAAAGGTTAGCAGCTCATAAATTCCTTGTAGCTACTCTTCTTTGCTATAGGAATTTCTCTAGGCTCGGGGTTTCTAGGGGGTTATCGGCGTTAGCCATGTTAGCAGCTCTAGATTCTAGTGCCATAGTCACACTGTCAACAACTAGTTGCCTAATGGCTTCCAGAGTCATGGCAGAGGTAGTAGACGTAGACATTCTTCTAGTCGGTGCCATTCTATCACTAATTGACAGATAGCCAGGAATAAGAAGGATATCATAAGTCGGGCATAATATAAAATTATGAGAATTCCGATAGAGATATTTCATTCGATACAAGTTCTAACTAATAGAACATTGTAGAGGGAAGACGGAGGATTAAGAAAGGAATAATATCATAAGTCGACAATAATGACGATTATGAGATCGACGTAGATATTCTTACAATGTCCTAACTAATAGAACATTGCAGGGAGACAGAAGATTAGGGATACAAGTTCTAATGCTTAGAATGTTGTAGGATAGAACGGAAGGATGGAAGTCTAAACTAATGATTGGAAAGCAGCCCTAGTAAATAGACCAGGAACTCAAAAATAAGCTTTGGCCCTAGAAGATTGGCTTATTGGCTTTCCAATAAGCCAAGAAACAGGTGGTGAGGCCCACTATTGAGTAATCTAGGGACAATTGAAAAAGGTTGTTTTGACTGGATGCCCTGGTGCAGGGGACACCTTTGGCCTGCAGGCCTGTTTAAGCTACCAAATAAACCACAAATACAAATCACAAAAATAAGCAAATGGCTGATTCCTAAAGTCTAGTTAGTGGACTTTACCCTGTAAAAATTTTAGATCCTAATTCCAAACACAAAAATCTCTAAAAATCCTAGAAATTTTGGATTTCTGCAAACACTATGAATTTTGACTTCTTGATTTTTGCTTTTAGTTGACTAAAGTGAACTTTAAACTTGATTTAATGACTGTTTTAAGTTAGATAAGCTATATAAAGACTAAAATAAGCAAATTCACCTAGTTATGAGTGGAAATAGGGCTTATGCCTCTCTAAATCTACCTCTGAAAGATTCTAGACCAAGTTTAGTGTGAGTTTGATTTTCAAGCTTAAAACTACCTAAGACTTTGTTGTTTTGTTGTACTTAGGTACTGAGTAAGATAAGTGAACAAATTACAATCAACCAAATTAGCTAGTGCACCATACTCAGATCAATCCAAACACCACTTTTAAACACAGATTACTATAAAACTTGAATGAAATCTCTCTAAAACAAAATCTAATGATCACAACTTATCTAATCAGTAATGATTAAGCAAAATAACATAGAAAAGCAACATGTGAGCACAACTAAGCATAAACACAAATTTGAGAAAAATTCTTACAAAAGCCTTCCAAGCTATTCTCCAATGAACCAGAACCAAATTCCAAGGCAATCCATAATACACCTTGCTCCAAGCTTCTTCAACCTTTGTCCATAATTTTTGATTTTATTTTTTTTTCTATATTTTTGAGTGATTTTATGAAACTTTGGTTAAAATGGTTTCACAAGCTTAGAAAGCTTCTGAAAACAATTATATTGAGCTTATATGAGCTTGTGATTAACTTATAACACCTAATGAACTTGTTATGATACTTGAAATATTTTGATGAAACTTGAAATTTAAAACAGAAGACAAACTTAAAAAGATACTTGCATTAACTATGAAATTTGATTACAACGAATAATTAAGCATTACAAAAGACTAAGGAACTAAATTACATGCCTTTTGTGGCTTCTACTACTCCTACTTTATACTACGAATGAAAAATAAAAACATCCAAGCTTCCATGTTGCAAATTGGTACTCCCCATGGCTTCTTGTTGACCCAAGACCATATCCCCACCATCAATTTTATCATTGCTTAATCCTAGCTATTGATTAGTATTTTGGCGCCAAAATGGGTAAAAGCAATTGGGCAAGATTAGTGGAACTGATGAGAGCATTAAATGTTGAGGTTGAAGTATTAGTAGAGTAGGGGGTGGTAGTGGGTTTGGTGAAAAAGGAGGGAGCAGGGGGACATGGTTGCAGGTTTTGGGGGGAAAGGGACGGTCAAAGGTCTTGTTTGACCTTTTTGACCATTTGATCCTGGGGATATTAGACGGGGTTGGGCTTTGGTTGGGCTAAGGGTGGTATTGGATCAGGATGTTTGGTTTGGGATTGGATTTATATAATAAGGGTCCGGTTGGTTAAGTAGCAAAACACAAGGACCATTTTGTAATTTCCTGAATTTTGAGGGACCTGAAATGCCAACTCCCCAAAGTGTTTCAAAGGACCAATCATACCAAGTTTACAATTCCAAGGACCAAAACTGACTTTTCCATATTTTAAAATTCCCAGGGACCTATTCTATCATTTGTGAAACTTTAGGGACCAATCTTGCAAACTTTTGAAACTTTTTACCCAAGGATCATTTTTTATAATGTTTGACTTTTAAAGGACTTGGGTTGACTTATCTTTCAAAATAAATGCTTAGGGACTGATTTTGACAAGTTTTGAAAGTTGGGGGGACTGAAACTGCCAATTATGCAAACTTTGTTCATTTTTCATCTGTTTTTACTCATTTTGCATCTGAAACATATAAAACACAATCCCTGGGATATTTTCAGTTTTTTGATGCATTTTTTAGTGTTTTTAAATGTTTTGCAGTTCAGATTTGACCAAAAATGATGATTATTCACACACTCATCAAGAGGGAAAGAAGGAGAATGATGAAGATGATGCCTCATTATGTGATGTAGGATTGGGATTGACATGGTTATTGTGTGAGTTGTTTGAGTTGTTCATGAAGTTGCCAAGGCTTTGTTTCTTCCTCCATATGGGCTTGACCGATATTCTTGGTTTTCTAGGGGATGACATTTTATTGGATGACATTGTGAAGAGGAAAGGTTATGCTATGGCAATGGATGGAGGGGATGGTGGTTTAAATAGAGGATGAAGGTAGCAAGAATAGTAAAGCATGCATTATTGGTTAAATTAGTTCAAATGATGATTAAGCAAATTAGGAATGTGCATAAGACCTAAGGGTAGGCTAGTCAAACATGCAAGGACATAAAACAAAAGATGACACGCAAATAGGTAGACGGTCCTTTAAATAGGTAGATGGTCTTGACAAATACGAAAGAATCCCCCCCCCCCCACACTTAGAATTGAATATTGCCCTCAATATTCAAAGTACCGGCTATTATGCCGACACTTAAAACGTAAAAAGGTAATACTAATAGCCAAGTGTGAAACGGAAATCTTTTTTTTTTTTTTTTTTTTTGACTTATGTACAACAGCAGGGGCAACTCCCCCACACTTAGGTGTTAGAAAAGAGAAAGAAGTCAGAGATATGGGTGAAAACTCATGTTGAGCTACTGTTTTTGTTCACCGAGTCGCTAGCTTGACTCGATCCCCGAATTCATTTGTCCTTGGGGAAAGTTTGAAGATCTGGGACAACCATGGATGGTATGTCCTCTCCAAAGTAGTGTTTTAACCGATGCCCATTCACTTTGAAATTTGGACTGTCATTTTGAGATAACTCGACAGTGCCATATGGATAAACTTTGGCAATAGAGAATGGTCCAGTCCATCGGGTTTTAAGCTTCCTTGAGAATATCTGCAACCATGAGTTGAAAAGAAGGACTCGATCACCAACGTTAAAAACACGGTTCTTAATTTTTGAGTCATGAATCTTCTTTGTCTTCTCCTTATAGATCAAATAATTCTCGTATGCTTGATCACGCAGCTCATTTAATTCATTCAGCTAAACTTTGCGATGAGCACCTGCTGTTTGGAGGTCAAAGTTTGCATGCTTGAGGGCCCAGTAGGCTTTGTGCTCAAGCTCGATCGGCAGATGGCACGCTTTTCCGTACACAAGCTTGTAAGGCGTACACCCAATGGGTGTTTTGTATGCAGTACGAAAAGCCCAGAGTGCATCATCTAATTTGTCCGACCAAGATGCACAATTTTCACCTACGGTCCTTTCCAAGATTCTTTTAATTCCTCGATTGGAAACTTCTACTTGTCCACTTGTTTGAGGGTGGTACGCTGTAGAAAGACGGTGAATTACACCATACTTTTGCATGACTTTATGTTAGGTTCCCATATTGATTTCACATAAACAAGAATGAGATAGATATAAGGATTTGGGTGATTATAAGAATTAGAGAATAATGAGAGCAATAGTTTCCTTAATATTTCAAATAACCAACCAAATACAAATGAGACCTAAAGGTTCTATTTATAGGAGGGAAGCTAGGGCAACACTCCTAGCTCCCATCTTACATCATTTCATGGGCTAGGAGGCCTTATGGGCTTTTCATAAGCCTTAAACACATAAATAATAATCAAATGTAAGTAACTAATAACTAAGCAACCTAACATTTATTACAAATGACCGAGACTTGATAAAATAATAAAACTTCGTTCCCAACAATCTCCCCCTAAGGGTCGGTCATCACGGTTGCTTGACGTCTTTGTCATTTCTTCATCTTTGACTTTCACAGCTTTAGACGTTTTTCAAAAATCATGAGATAAAATCATTCATCGTTCTTTGTGCTTTGTTCATTGTTGTTGTGATAGTGATCAAGTTATGAAGTTGTCTGCCTTTCGTCACTTCTGCGTCTGTGGTGGTAGTCTGCCATTCCAACATGCTCATACATCTTTGAATTCTGACTTATACATACACATAGTTCCCTTTCTTTCACTTTTGATCTTTAGTCTTTATACTTTGTAGATTCTTCCTTTTGGCGTAAAATCTTTCTTTGAATTTTGTGTTGCGTTGATCTTTGAGGGAGCTTTTGATGACTTCAATATGCATGTATGACCATGTGGAATCCGTCGCCATGGAGATGATGTGTACCTGCAGGTAAACAGTTAGCAATAAAACATCCGGTACTTACAGATAAGGAATTAGAGATCATCAATAGCGTAGTGTGAAGACTCCTTCTAATCCTTATCAAGGCCGTTCCCATGTCAGATACTCCCGAGGGAGCTTACAAGACCTACTCAGTAGCTCAATGACTGGGTGAGTCGCTAGGGATCACTCCACGACTGTAGACCGCTAAGAAAACACTGCAAACACTAAGCGTAACCCAAAAGGAGTTACCGAAGTGACCTGCTGTCAAGGCTGTTTGATGTTGACCCTAGCAGGATTTCCATTCAATCATTGAGAAATAGTTATGTAAATTCTCTCATAAACGTTCTCGGCAGATTGCTAAGATCTGCGAAGGACTCAATAATTTACAGCTGGTGTCCATTGATGTAGAACACTAGTTGCAGAAATACTAAGTGTTCCTAAGAGATGTTTGATGTATCTCGTGGCTCTAGACTCGAAAAGTGCACACTTAGGTTTCCTATGCGGAGATTAGGGAGGGGTCTCCAGCTTCAATATCAACCATCTCTAAGAGATAGGTCGATAGATTACACCGGTTCCCCGTGAGAATGAAACAAGTTCTTTTCAGAGAACTTGAGTGGTTAAGAAGGTTTAGTGCATTGCGTTACTGGGTCCATGACGACTTTATCTTCAATACCGGTGTTGCCTAAGCAACAACCAGTAGCATACGAATTGAACCCGGTGTCTGCCCTAAGGTTGAACATATAGAGGGCTATTTCTTTTCACCCTTTTCTTTACTTTTCTTTTTAATTCTTCAACTCCTTCTTTCCCCTTTCATTCTTTTCTCCTTTTTACGTATCATACCTAAGGACTTCTAATTCTAACTATTGGTGATGTCCTTGGGTAGATCCCTCTGGCTCTGGCGAATCATAGGACGGTTTTTCCTATCTTAATCACCTTATAACTCCATGATTATCCGACAATAGCCATGAAACCTTTGATTGAAAATCTCTCAAAGTGTTTGTGATTATAAAACATTTTATTTAACACTTTGAGAGTTTTGTGTTTACTTTTGAAGGGCTCCCCCTTCACATGTGCTCATAAGTGTTTAATAAATTTGAACATGCGGGAGGAGCAAGTACTTTTTGAATTGATCCACTTTCAGTGAACAGGACCGATCCAAGACACACTTACATCACTAGTTATATTAGATTGAATTTATTACCCGGCTTGGTCAAGTCCATATAAAGTTTCTCGAAACGGTACATTTCTACTAAGACAAATCCTTTTCGAGACACGCTTACGTGGCTAGTTAACGAGTTCCATTGTTAGTTTTTAGGTGACAACTAGCTTTAGTAACTAACTTGATGTCATTACCCATCAAGGATAAGTCCTTTCGATTATTAACTTTTATGTTTCGTCAATTCTTGGATGAATCTGAGTCTAGGTCGCCTGAGATTTGACTTTTAAGCGACTTTGAACTTTCATATTTTAATCACATTCACTTTTTCTCCCCCTCAAAAATAGCATATAAGATGATATTTTTGACAATCTTTTGATTAAAATATGCCTTTTGAGTCTCATGGGGAGAATTCAACAAGAACTTTTGATTTCAAGAACGATGATTTTGTTTCAAGTGCTCCCCCTCAACAAGTGAATTCTTATTGACGTGAAATACTTGTCTTTTGAGCAGAGTTTTGAAAATAATAAAATCTTTGATTAACTCTACTCAAAAGTAAGAAGCCTTCGCTCCTTATATCAGGATTGAGGCACTGATGCGTACCTCAGGGTCCTTTCTTTACAAGAACGGGTTGTACACTGTTATCTGTGCACAAGCCATAATGATAACAAATAAATCAAGTGAAATAGTAAATATTGAAATGTTAAAACCCTTGTGTACTAGTTTATAGTTCATCAGTGATCGGAGCATCAAAGTCTGTGAACTAAGGATCTGGTCTTTGGAAGAGTCTGACGGGAATGAAGGTCTGACACCGATATAGCTTTCCAATCATCTGATCTGTTCCCGGCGAAATAACCTTTCTTCAATTTTCATGACAAAGTTACGAACTTGTCTTCGGGCACTGGATTTCCACCTTGTAGTTTCACCTTTAGATATCTTTCTCCGATCATCATTCAACCTTTTGACTAACCCATCATGAACAGTTTTGAGTGTGACATCACAGAACTTGTGTAACTCATCGAGCCTTTAAAAACTTATTAACTTTTTGCTGTTGAGGTAGGTGAAGCCGAAAGATGGTGTTTGGATGAGCGTGTACTGTGACATTTGATTAATTCCAGGAAATGAAACTTGTGGCTTTGTCAGATTGATCTTCTGTTGGTAACTTTCCACTCCAAGCTGAAGATCTTCAACTCTTTCTTGAACTATCAATCGTCGGATGAAGAGAAGTAGAGATGAAATGAAGTTGTATTGTGTCTCAGTATCAAATCCACACATTCTTCCTTGAACTTTTTCTAGATACATGTCTTCAAAGTCATTTAGATATAGGTCAGGAAAGTCTGCTTCTGAGAATTTGTACTTCTTTTCATCTTGTCTTTTAACCACAATCTCATTCATGAACATGTAGTTAAACTGTTTTGACTCTTGAATCTCCAAGATAGCAATGATCTTTTATTTATGCTTCACATTCTCTAATGACTTGATGTCTAACCTGTGAGTGTAACTGAGATGATGACGTTCAGGCCAGTGCTGAATCCCGTGTAAAGCATCTCTGTCGTAAGCTACAATAGAGTCGCTAAATACTTGAGTTGATTCTTCAATTGCAGGAACATCGTATCTTGCGGCTGGTACTGAGATAGTCAATGAGGAAGCATATTTCTGCTTTGATTTTTCTTGAGTGAGTTGGAGGTTACGAAGATCCTTGTTGAAGAAGAAGCGGTAAGGTACCTTAGGTTTTTTGGGAAATCCTTGCAGGGGTAATGGTTTAGTCCAATCGGTGAAGTAAGGTTTGTCTTGTCTTTTAGAATAGGTTTCGAGATTCGCCTCAGGATTTAGCCAGTCAAACTTGCCAGACATTGCGCTAGCTATATTCTGCATATGAAAATCGAGTTCCATCTCATTTCCAGATCTAGACTTGAGGAATTCTCGTGCATCCCGATCGATTCTTCTTAGCTCCGCCTTTGTAAGTTTCTCAATCTGAAGCTCCTTCATGATAACCTGAGTATATTACAGTGTATTGCCTGGGAGTGGCTCTTCATTTTCCAGAGGAGGTTGAGCTTTGACCAAATCAGTCAACCAATCATTTTCCGGTGTGTCATCATTGTCGATCCATGAATGACGCCTTCTTTTCTTTGATTTCTTAGACTTGTATGTAGTATCCTTATCTTGAGCTTTTGAGGGTGACGATGGTCTAGGTTGAGAATCAGGAATTGGGGAGGCACGGTAATCGGTATCGGGTTGTCCTTCATAATCATCAGTTGGGTGCATGAGATTTTCTTCCTCTTCTGTGGGACCTTGACCAGTAGCTGAAGTGTGTTGCTGATTTGCAGGAGGAGTAGGATCCTTTTGTGGCTGGTGAGAAGATGATGGGCTGGTTCTGGACTTGTGTTTCTTACTTTTTGAGTTCAGGTCAGGGTCGTCATCTTTCCTTGACCTCTTCAGGGATCCAGCAGCGTCTTTACACGACTCTTTAGACAAGTTAGCTGCAATGGCGTCGATAAGTGCAGTTTCCTCAGTTGTCAAAGTGGTTTTGGATGCAACTTTGTCGTAGAGTTGAGTGAGCAGGTTTTCGACTGATGGTTCAGGAATGACAGGAGTTGATGTTGAAGCGTTGGCAGGATGAAGTGTGAATGGTGTTGTTGACAACATTTTCTTTACAACACTTCTGATTTTGTGCTCCAAATTGTCCTTGATCGGTGCAACAATTTCAGGAGATTCTCAATAAGGTAATCTAGTGTGAAAGTCCTGATGAGTCCTGTCAAATCTGCTTTCATGAACTTATCGATTTGTTGCTTTGCTTCCTGAAAATCTTCAACTTGTTTAGCAAGACTAGTAGCCATGATTGTGAGACTGTTGACTTGCTCCTAAAGATCAACTGGTTTTATTGGTTCATTGATTGATTGTTGCTTAGATACGGTTTCAGAAGGTGTAGGAGATGAATGTTCCAGTGATTATTCAGATGATGACTCGTTGTGAGAGCTTGAAGAAGAAGCTGGAGGAGTCGGATCCTTTGGTGGAGAGTCTTGAGGAGGTGGAGGTTGCAGTGAAGATGTCTGTTTAGATTGTGAAGATGACTGAAGGAATATGTTGCTGTTGAATGCTTCCTTTTCTTCATTTTCCTTTCTTCTGCATTCCTCTTCTTCCTGTGCAAGAAACTCTGGACTGGTGAAAGGGTCAAATCCCTGATCCGTAGCAATGTTCTCCTATTCATCAACATTCTCCTCAACATTTGCAGTTTCTGTCATAGTGATGTCAGCTGTTGCATCTTTGTCTGTTACATTATCACTTGGTTGTAAAGCTGGTTCTATAGTGGTAGACACAACGGGAGGAACTGTGCTACTGGTAGTGCCTTCATGCTCTGGTAGAGTGACAGATAGTGATGAAGGTTGAGGATGAAGTCGGCTGAGGAGTGATGCTTCCCTCTGATCTTTGAGAAATTTCTTTTCTTCAGATCGTGTGTCGACAATTGTACTTTTCAATTTTCTTTTGTCGACTAATTGCTCTACTATTTGTTCATCTTCTTCATCATCGTTACGTTCATTTATCGTGATCCCTTTTCTTTTTCTTTTGTCTGCTTCAAAGGTTTCTAGACTTTGTTGTATTGCAATTTCCATTTCTGGAAATGCTTCTTCAGGTACTGTTACTCTTAGTTCAAAGTCTTCTTCTTCTTCTTCAGATTCAGTGTCAAACTCAGAGTCGCTTTCAGAGGGTGGCAGTGTAGGTTCATCTCGAAGAGCGCGCTTTGGTGTTACCTTCTTCTTTGGCTTAGTTGCAGGCTTAGGTTTAGGTGTAGGTTTAGGTTTGGTGGAAGGTTTGGTTTTGGTAGAAGGTTTGGTTTTGGAGAAACCTTTGACTTTGATTGCGGTGAGCCAGTGGTGCTTGTAGTACTCCTAGATTTCACACTTCCTTTACTACGAGTCTGTATGGTAGTTTCTTCCTGAATCCCTTTGTAAGCATCATCGTAGAAGATACTCGGGAAGCCTCATTCCCTTTTGCTTAGTAGATGATGTGGTCATTTTGACAAAAGAAATGGTGAAGTCGTCCTCGAAGAGGTTCTTTGGCTCATTAGGATCTCCCATTCTTTTGATGAATTCCGGTGTATCTTTGCAGAAATGGTCAATGAGAAGCTTTGTGAATCTTATGAACGGGATCATCGTCTTTTCACGTCCGGTTTGAATGTTGTAGGCTATATCGTTCATTATTGGAACTACAAAGTCAATAGGTGACATGCTCACCATTCCCCAAAATACTTGTAAATGCTCAAGTCTGGGATGTTCATGACCACTTTTTCTTCCTGATATAGAACGTATGACTAACAAATAGAAAGTTCTCCAAGGATGAGGTATATTTTTCACATTGAATCTGGAATGCTTAATCAGAGGTAAGTCATCTTGAACATCGTATCCTAGGTCAATGAAGAAGTCCAGGAGATCAAGTTCAGGAAACATTGGAGCAAATTCATTGTCAGGTTGAGGTAGAAGGAAGACTGTACGAAGGACGTCGTGATCTACAGTGTAGACTTGTCGATCCAGCGTAACGGTGAAAGACTCATCATCTAAGTTAACCTTTGCCGTAAGCCAGAACTGATGAAGGTAGCACACAGGAACTGAAGTAGATTTGTTGAGCAGATGCTTGCAAGGATATGCGAGGAGAATATCTTTGACAATCTTGCACAAATTCTCAGGAATTCTCAACTTGTCGAAGTTAACTCGAGGATTGTTTCTGCCGATGGTGACGTTGTAGTCAGCGGGAATGATGTCATTCATAGTGAGTAATGGAAGAGTTTGTTCGGGGACATTCTCGTCGTGTTCAGCCATGTTAATTTGAAAAACGTTATCATAAACCAAACATCCAGATTTGTTGCTCGTTAGTACGATCACAAGTTTGATTACAGATAATGAGTTAGACTTATTTAAGCACAAATGGTTCCATTAGTTTGTGTGAAGTGACGAATTAAGTATACTTAGATAAAGTTGAGCTTATATAATCATGAAATTAAGCATGAAGCACTTATACATTCACATAGGCACAAAGATCATCCAAGATACATAATATCACACGGTACATCTAATAATAATCATCATCACAATTTACATGTTTTTGAAAATTTTCACTGCTTGTGTTCTCCAAAAAAATGACTAGTGATGAGCAGTTTTCGCTAACACATATAACAACCATTTTTGAAATGATTACAAAGAGAATTTTTTTCGAGAAAAAATACAAAACTTTGAGATTATTTCGAAAACCTTTGTTAGGTGTGTTTTCGAAAAATTTCACTAATGCTGGTTTTTGCGAAAAAGTGTTCTCGAAAATTCTTATACAAGAATCTCGAAATTGTTGCAACGTACGTTTCTTTATGAAATTTTGTGATTCCAACGGTAGTAACCTGTTGTAAATGATGGGAAACTGTCACAACCCACAATTTCAGGTCATTTTTCCAAACTTCGACATTCTACTATTTTCAAATTACTATTCATCGATCACTATTCATCGTTTTTGAGGTCAATTTGACATTCCGAGACACATTCAGAAAATTTACTATTCACTTGACACTATTCATTCCCGAGAGAAAACCACTATTCACGTGCATTACTCATGTCATCGTAAATTTAGTTTACGAGTATTCAAATTCGCGTAATCGTATTGGTTCAGGGGCGAATTCATGCATTATTATCTGGGACATTTCATACGGACTAGAAATAGTCTGCATATCATCATTAGGGCACTTGCATACTATTCCACTCGTAGGGTATTCAAAATTATATTTTTAATATAATTAACGAATTACGTATGTTTATTTTAAATAAACACTAATACGCGAACTATAAATGTGACTAACACGTCCTACACTCCCAACTATGATCCCAATATATTTTTATACTCATTTTTATAATATAAAAATTATAATATTAATTTACCCGGTATTTTGGAAATTTATTTATTTCGTATCGTACGTCTAATTTAATTTCGACGGTTTTCATAGAAATTAAACAATAATTATCTAAACACCCAATAATTTTACCCAACCTATTTTTATAATTTTTATAACTTTATTTTATCCCGGTTAACTCCGTTAAAATTTATTTTTAGTTAACCCGGTACCCGGTACCCTTTAAAACTACAACTAAACACAATATAATACATAAGACATTAAAAGTCATACACCAAGTCCCCCCCCCCTTTGACTTGCCGCCTCCCCCCCTCTCCAATCACTTACAATGTTTACTTACACATTCAAGTTTCATTAATACCATATACTAACTCTATTAAAATAATAATAATACTTATAATACATAAAACTATACTAGATCTTTTTCATTTCATTTACAACTAGCCAAGGAAATCTTTTTCTCTCTTTTTCTCTCAAGGGTGCTCGGCCTACGGTAATCAAGAAGCAAGAAAACATTATTTTTCAAAGATCTACGTATAATCTTGTTCTTATAGTTGTCCTTGTTAGAGTTTTGAGATAAAAACTCAAGGATTGTTAGGTTTTCACCATCCAAACTTCATTAATCTTCCAAGTAAGTTTACAAAACTCATTTCATAATTTTTACAAGTTATAACTATGTTTATATATTTTTCTTACAAGAACTCATGCATATATTGGCTTATACCACTCCATTTTTGTATATATTTAACTTTCAAGCCCTAGAAAGTGATTTTTGGTTAGATCCTTGTTAGATCTACTTGGTTTTAATGTTTAGGAACCCATGACACCCTAAGAAGGTGTATGGTAGGATTAGACTAGTTTTGTGGTGATTGAAAGTGGTTTGAATGAAGATGGAACTAGATTAGAACCCTAGAAACGATTTTTGAAACATTTGAAATACCTACTGTCCCTATTTCTATTTCATGGGAAAATCAGTGGCTAATGGTTAATTTTTGACCAAAGATTTAGAAAATACTTTAAAAAACATAACTTTAGGCGAAAGAATGGATTAAAACGAGCTTATAACGAAGGAGATATGATTTTTTGCAAATTTAACGACGAAAACTATTTTATCAAAAACTGCATGCTGTTTGGCAGATTTCGACATACAAAAAGAGGTGTTAAACGTAACTTAGAGGAGCCGAGTTATCAAAAATATACTAGTATATACAAAAACGAATCCGTGGATATAAAGAACGAGGAATATGAGCTTAAAACGACCAAGTTATACCCGTTTTTACATCGTCAAAACTATATATATATATTTGGTCACAAATAAAAATAATAACTTACGCACTAAATGGTATATTTTCTAGAAATGTTACTAAGGACTATATTCTTAACAAATGAATATGTATGACCCAAGAGAATATTTATACGACTTAACGACGTAATTTTAAGGTTTTCGATACAAGGAATTTAACCCTAACTTTTTCATACAAGATAGTACGACAAATTATATACTTCTATATATGGACTTATTTTTCCTAAGTATGGAAACTATTTTACTATGACGATAACTAGTACTTCCAAATTACGAGTGGTATAGGTATCATGTGCATGTGCATTCATTACATTACGGCTTGATCTAAATTAGATCACGATTATTCATTTAGGTTGCGGCTAGTGTTCGCGCCTCATTGTCCCCGACTACTTTTCCATCATTGTACCATCTTTGTATCATCATTTCGAGGTGAGTTTTCATAGCCCCGTTTTTAGTACTTATTTGATTTTAAATCCCACGGGGGAGAATACATTGCACTATTATTTTTGTACAAGCCCAAGTATTAAATTCCGTACATTGCTTAAGTTGCTAGTACTACCACTTCAAGTCCCCTTTATTATCATGAACCGTTAATTATATTGCCAAGCGAGAGTGAGTGGATAGATCTATCGAGGGTGACACTTCCATTCATGTTTGGGTTGCTCCATAAGGAAAACGAATGCATTTCATGTCTAATATAGTACGAGTGTCTGGTAAACACTCATTTGGGGCATATTTTAGTACGTCTAGCTTCGGTGTCATGAGCTTAAGAGACAATGTAACTTTTTGACAATTTGTCACTTTACTTTATTCTTGTGGCTTATGTACTTACGAATTACTTATAAACCTATGATTATTCACCAACTTTATGTTGACCGTTTTCGCAATGTATTTCTCAGGTAACTAAGGCATATTCGCATGGCATGCATGGAGTCACTTTGTGTATCAAGGATGACGCGTCTCTTTTGGATTTCATGCACTTATGAACTATCGTTTGATTGTACTAAATTATTTCCTTAAACCTTTTCCAACTTTTGGGACCTATGTTTTATAACTCTGAATATTTTGAATGAATCAAACGATGTATTTTCTAAACGACACTTTAGGTCGTTCAATATATCCTGGTTTGTGTGCTATGACCGTTAAACCCTCAGGCATTCAATTCCGCTGCCATTCAGGTATTTTGGGGGTGTGACAGATTGGTACCAGAGCTAAGGTTATAGCGAACTAGGATGCATCATGGACCCTAGACTATAACCACACCATCATAGCATATCATCATTTCATCATAAGTGCATATTTACTTATTTTTAGGTGATGCCATTGTACGAGTTATTTATTTTTATTTCACCTTGATTATCACAGAGACATGTCTTCGAATCCAAACACTGTCATACTTTACTCTATATCAGACTCTGATGATGAGGGCTCTATGTCCTCTACTGCTGTTTCACCATTTGTTTCTCCTACACCTGAGTTGCCACTTTTGGCATCAGATGATGACACCGAGCCTTTTGAGGAGGAGGAGACGGCTCCTACTCCTCATGTCCATCCTACTGTACCACTTGATGTCACCCGTGTACCCACTGACATACCATCTCCTACTACTACTATTCATTCAGAACCGAGACTTATGTTTCCTAGGAGTAAGACTATTCAGGTTGCTAGGAAGAGTGTTCGTTATGCTACATCTACTTTTAGGACTCTCCCTAGTCCTACTGTGCCTACACCACCACCACCAGCCATACCCACTATTACTACTATATCTACCTCACTCTTGCCGCTCAGGAAGCGTGCAAGGTTTACCACCCCAGATTCACCTACTACTGAGACTGCTGACCTTCCACCACCACCAGTATACAACATAGGTGAGAGTTCGAGAGTGGCTGCGGCTAGGGGGCCTACAGCTGCTACACTAGAGGATCAGTTAGGTGCTCAGCAGGAGCAAGTTGATAGGTTGGGGTATAGAGTTGATGAGATTATCACTACTCGACTTGAGGCTGTCGAGGAGCAGGTTGAGGATTTGATTCAGGGTAGGGTTGGTATTGATGTGTCGTACCATGGACTCGAGGCACGACAGTTGAGGCACCAGGAGCAGATTGATCTACTTAGGGGTGAGTTACCTGAGATTCGAGATAGAGCTCAGGCGACACATGAGACTCAGTGGGAGCAGGTAGACCAGTTGGCATTGATTCGAGAGAGGTTAGTTGTATTGGAGCGCAGAGATGCTTCTTTTCAGTTACGAGTTCAGCATCTTGAGGAGATCGTGGTTGCGATGGATCGTGAGATTCGCCGCTTGAGGGGAGAGCCTGGACCATCAAGAGCACCGAGAGGAGCTTAGACATAGACTGGTATTATATTAGCTTTTACTATTTTCCTAGTCCCGAGGTGTGGGACATAGTTCAAGAACTTGTAGTCTTTTGGTTGTTGTACAAACAAATATATCAAGTGCGACTCTACTATGTTGGAAATGTTGTGCTATATATTATATCGGTCCATGTAGGCCGAAATTTTCATGTATTATATTCATGTGTTGTGATTATAATTATGATGTTTCATGGTTGCTCTTTATTGTTGTCATATTTATACAGGTTGTGGTTGTATATATACTTGTCATGGAGGTATCTAGACAGATTGTGGTTGTATTTGTACCTGTCGTGGTTGTATTTTGTAACAATTCGCAATTTCAGGTTAATTACCATTTCCGGAAAATTTCACTATTCACTTTTACTATTCATTTTTTTTCCGAAACTTTCCCGAAAGTTGATTTTTATTTGATATTCTCGAGTGATAAATCATTTCCATGGCAAATTAAATGTTTGACATTCGTCAGATCATTTTCGTGAAAGTTATTAAGGAATTACACGTTTTAGGGTAAAACGTCAATCAGAAATTCTACGCACAACGAAATTCAACCTCGTCAGGTGACCCCACATCGGAAAAATGTTTGACACACTCATGATTTATTTGAGAATTAATCGTGACTGAGAAAAACATGACCAAAAACTTCCCAGCAGGTCACCCATGTCTATACTACTCTCGCATGAGCACGCTTAACCATTTGGGCGATTAACCGTTAGACCACAAAACGAGTTTCTAAGACATTTTGAGTTTTCAAAATTATTAGAAAAAGTCAACATAATTTTCCCTCCTCCTTTGACCAAAAATGATCCCTTGATGTTATAAGTCATTTCGTGATTTTTAGGCTTACGGTTTGATGTCTAAAAGACATTTAATACCAACCGACACTAGACTGAGCCCAGTCTAGACATTATAAGTCATTTTAAATCATTTTTATAACATTAGAAAAGTAACATTTTACTTTTCTCAATTTTACGCAATATTCAGCGTTTTACGCGAATTACGCGTTTTAGACCCGTGTTTCCAGTTTTTAGCAGGGTTTTAGCACCCGATGGAACCTACCACTCATTTTATATTTTATTATGGAACTTATTGACATGTTTATCAATACTTTCAAGTTCCATAATTTTACGACACCCGGTTTTACGTTTTGAGGCTTAATCATTTACGATTGGCATTTCCCGGAGTCAAAACTAACCAAGTATCTTGGATAATACCAAGAAAAGTCCACACTCTTGCTCTCCAAGTTCATGAACCGCCTATGGGGGGGGGGGATTCACACTAGGTGGCTTGATCTTGTGCTTAAGGCCTTAAGATGGTTACAAGTGTTCACCTTGGTCTCCAAGGTGTTGACTAGTCCATGTTCTAACCTCCTCAAGCCCTTATAAAAGCCCCTCCTCCTCCCTTATGCCGTCCACCATAACCACACACCAATCCCATCTCATTTGTTCATTCTCTTCCAAGTTTCATGCAAGATTCAAGTGCTAGTTCAAGGTTGAAACCCTAGATAGGTTATCATTCATCAAACACTTCCATAACCTCATATACTTGGTGATTTCTCTTGAGTTTAAATCCACTCAAGTCACCTCAACCTTCATCATCCATCTTTCAAGATTACAAGAGTAGAAAGATTGCATGAAGTGAAAAAGGGTTGAAGCAAGTCTATCAATGTCCTATCCTTACATGTTAACTTCCTTTCATCTTTGAAAGCCAAAAGTTGTGAGCCAAACCCTAACTTGATTCTTGTTAAATAATCATGATCATGTTATTTACATATTATTTGTGCTATATTATGTCTTGTAGTTATGTCCATGATGTATAAAAATGACCAAAACAAGTTATTGTTATTGATTGTTACAACAAGTTACTAAAACAAGTAAACTAGTGACTTTCTTGGTAAGACCTGATCAAAATGGTAAAAATATGATATTGGATCATTACATATTGTATTAGAGGACTTAACAAGGAAACCATAGCAATTTGAACAACCCAAAACGAGTATACAAGTCAAAAGTTATGGCGATTTGAAATTACCAAAGATTTCCGGCAAAACTGCCAAATAGCTTCCTGATCAAATTTGGGTTTTGAAAGTCATACTTCTGCTCCGATTCATCAAAAAGTTAAAACACGAAAGTTGTCCGGAACGACGTTTTCGTTCAGGAACAAAGAAGCTCGAGACCTAAAAACACTTTCCGAGTGATAAAATTCTTCAAATTCTTAACAGCCCATTTTTAGACCAAATTCATTACATATAAGTTATGGTTTATGAAGACCAAAGGGGTCTTATGACCTATAATCAAGACCACAACCATGGCTAGAGCCAAGGTTGTGTCTCATGACCTTGGAACAAGGACCAAAGGTCATGGCTAGGCCATGACGAAATGACCATAACAACTTACATAGGCGTAAACATGAAACAATGAATTAGGCGATAACATGAACAAGCAATTTGGATCTACTTCACTTAAAAGGAAACCATGAGATTTTACCAAGAGAAAATGGTCATTCAAGACTTATGAAACTACCCCTAATAACAATCTTCATGTACTAATAAACTTTCCTAAGTTTATACAAATATCGGACATGTAACCTTTCGGATCAAAACTTATATCTATTTCATCAACTACTACAATAGTAGGGAGCCTCATGTGAGGAGTTCATTATGTAAGCCGTCGAGATGAGTTGTGGATTTACGAGGTAAAGTGTCCTGGCTCCTCAAACGCTTACTAACATGACTTCTGAATTATGTCGGCCCGAACGGTAGTAAACGATATACAAAACATACATGTTTCATGAATCATTACTTTCAAAGACTTACAATATACATCATACCACATCATGGACTAGATGCAAGATATATATATAGGCACTACTTCGTATTCTTTACTCCAATCCTAAGTCGCGACATTCTATTATAGGTTGCTCATAAGAACCTTCGCGAATCGACCATCACATTCATTACTTGCTATCTTACTTAAGGTGAGTTCATAGCCCCACTTTCCATTACTTAATTGTTTTACAAACCCTTGGGGGGAATACATGCTATTTTTAACCGAGCACAATGTTTTTAAATTGTATGCTTGCCTGATTGTTTTATTATCACTAAGTACCAACCTTGCTAAACCGAGATCCCTTATTATGAACCATTTAATCACTAGCAATAGTGAGCGCAAATATTGTGAATAGGCCTATTGGGATTGACGAATCCCATTTGTAGTGAATACATTCATACAAATGCATTAATATTTGAGACCTGGGTATGCCAGCAACATACCTACCGGGATAAAACCGCCGATCGATATTGGTACACGTTAACGTTATGGTGTCATAAGCTTAGTGTATAATACATGTTCCGGGCGTATAATAACGTAGCCTACCTGTTTTGTTTTCCAAACATTGGTGTGAGCCTATAACTCACACTACCAACATATTGTGTTCAATCGATTTAACAAACTCTATGAATATCACTCAACCTTTGTGTTGACCTCTCAAGCATGTATTTCAGGTTCATGACGATCAAGGATGGAACGGAAGGGCACGGATACTCAAGAGGGCTATAAATTTTATTATCATTCAAAACTCATTTATTATACATTGTAAACATGGAACCAATTGGGACCTCATTTTGTAATCTCTGATATTTATATATTTTGAATGATACATCTTTTAAAACGACTCAATTGGAGTTCGTTTTCTATTATTGTGACTATTGTGCCGTCGAGTAACACCCAGTTTGAATTCCGCTGCAACCATGAATTGGGGGTGTTACAGATTGGTACCAGAGCCATGGTTATAGAGAAACGGGTCTAAGTGAGACCTAAACTATAACTACAATCACAAACAAAAACATTTTATAGCCTTCCGCTCTCCGTGTCTTCCATCCTCCAGACGATTATGGACTTAGTAAGCATGTTATGCTTCACAAACACATAAGTATATTGATATATACACACTAGGCATTTTATGCTACATGAACACATATTAGTATATTGATATATACACACTAAGCATTTTATGCTACACAAACATATTAGTATATTCATATATACCCATTTTAAGCAATTCCCCGTAGACATTTTTATGCTACACAAACATAATTACATATTGATATATGTACCCTAAACATAATTGAGCATTTCCCCGTAAGCATTTTATGCTACATGAACACATATAAGTATATTGATATATACACACTAGGCATTTTATGCTACATGAACACATATAAGTATATTGATATATACACACTAGGCATTTTATGCTACATGAACATATTAGTATATTGATATATAAACTCGGTTTATTTTCAATCATCTATCTAAACAATGGACTAAACATATCTGTGTATGCCTATTCTAAGGCATTTCGGCACAGCCACACTCTCCCAATCATGTTCCTACTCCAACATTCATTTTTCAAGACATTGTGAGATACAATGGCCTCATTCATTTTTCAAGACATTGTGAGATACAATGGTCTCATTCATTTTTCAAGACATTGTGAGATACAATGGCCTCATTCATTTTCCAAGACATTGTGAGATACAATGGTCTCATTCATTTTTCAAGACATTGTGAGATACAATGGCCTCATTCATTTTCCAAGACATTGTGAGATACAATGGTCTCATTCATTTTTCAAGACATTGTGAGATACAATGGCCTCATTCATTTTCCAAGACATTGTGAGATACAATGGTCTCATTCATTTTCCAAGACATTGTATGATACAATGGTCTTAATCATTTCTCAAATGTTTTGAGTCACACAATGACCTAACCTACTTCCCAGACATTGTGAATTGCACAATGGTCTAACCTACTTCCGAGACATTGTGTTTTGTGCAAATGGTCTCTAGAATTATTCCATCACATCATCAATATCATTTCTTATGATATCAAAAACCCGTCACAATCTATCGATTTCAAAACAAGAAATATGAGATTTCTAAAGGACAAACTAATCCATCATCGACAAAAGCTGAACTTTCTCTACATTCATCAAAGTTTTCTTATGAAACATTCATTATCAAAAGTTCGTGATCCTGGCCAAGTATGTTCTATTTTAGAACTACTTAAAACTTCCTTTCCATACGTATCTACCCTTACTACCTTCTATGCAATGGAATATGAAAACATACGTTACAAGTCTTGTATGGACGGGACTTGCAACTTAAGGGTTTGACATCGCCTTTGTTTAGTGGACAGTTTCCCGAAAGCAATGGACATATCAAAAGTATACCTAGTTTAGGTATTTGAAAATTTTATCGAACCTTGGCTAAATATAGACTAGTCACCTATATTTAACCTTGGGACAGTGGAATATAGTCTGACTAACTATATTCGACTTAGAATTTTCAAATACTGAGAGTAGTTGTACTAGGGTTATGTTTAGATTGATTTCCTACATGAACACGATAAACCACCAGAATACATTAAGACAATCTAGAGACACGATAATGTCTTACCACTCAGCGAAATCTTAACACCTTATTTGTGTTACCTAATTTCATTCTTGAAATTTTTCATTTATGAGATAATCCGAACTACTATCCTGGGATAGTTATCAATTATTCTCTTCATCCTGTAGAAGTACCATCCTGCTTAGGATACCATTCCATCATAAACTTTTAAAATCTCTTAAGATTTTCAAAACAAACTCAACATCTATACCTAAGAGTATTAATGTTAAGCATACACTACACACTTTTGTTCATCAACATATCATAACATTATCTTCACAACCGTTGGAACCACAAGCTCATTAACAGATCTTGATGCACTTTTAAAGCTCAAATCATCCTTAGTTACACCACAAGCACCCTCATCAGCTTTACAAGTTTGAATATTCATCTTGTACTTTTGGAACACCAGTATCATCTCGTAATACACTACCTTGTAACTCACCGGCTAAGTATGAATGTTGTGTCGGGAATTCTTGAGTAGGATGATTTATAATGTCCTTATTTGAATGGATTGGGATGCCTTTTCATTTAAATAAAGAAATTATAAATCATCGAACCATACGTTTATATTCCTTTAGTTACATTGTTTGGGATGCCTCTCTATGTAAATAAAGAATTATAAACAAGTGGGCTTATTTGTATCCGAAATAACATAAGTATGAAGTCAACCTACATTACATTGCTAGGGTATGGCTTGATACCTACATTACATTGCTCGGGTATGGCATGATACCTACATTACATTGCTAGGGTATGGCATGATACCTACATTACATTGCTCGGGTATGGCATGATACCTACATTATATTCGCCACAAGAAATCCTATCTTTTCACCAACATCGCTTCAAACCATGACATAAACACTAGGTACAACAACCGATTACCTACTAGGCTATGATTGCAACAACTATCCCAATTTCCATAAGTACGAGGTTTACATTTTGGTTTTCATAATGATAGTGCAATAACAAACAAACTCATTACGAGGCCATGTACCTATATGCATGTGCAGTCGTACCAAACTCATTACGGGGCCATGTAGCCATATGCATGGGCAGCCGTACAATTCAAACAGGACTTGGTCCAACCACATGTTCAACGCTTATTCCATGATTCGATTCTTATATCAATTTCCATTTATTGGATTCCTATGTAAATTGCTATTGTTGTTCAACTGTTATATCAATTACTATTGATACTTGACAACTATATCAATTTCCATTTTGATATTTAACTATATCAAGTTCTATTTGATATTCAACTACTATATCGATTCCTATTAATATTCGACTGCTATATCAATTTCCTTTGATATTCGACTATTACCATACCTTTCCTACATAAAAGGAAGCCTCATCCTACACCATACACTGAAATGACAAATCAAATTACATTACCGGAAATCCCAGACTTTGGTCCTCATAAGTAACCACACATCTTTATCGACACCACTCCAACATATGACACACATAGAACTTCGGGACGAAGTTCCCCGTAAGGGGTAGAGACTGTAACAATTCGCAATTTCAGGTTAATTACCATTTCCGGAAAATTTCACTATTCACTTTTACTATTCATTTTTTTTCCGAAACTTTCCCGAAAGTTGATTTTTATTTGATATTCTCGAGTGATAAATCATTTCCATGGCAAATTAAATGTTTGACATTCGTCAGATCATTTTCGTGAAAGTTATTAAGGAATTACACGTTTTAGGGTAAAACGTCAATCAGAAATTCTACGCACAACGAAATTCAACCCCGTCAGGTGACCCCACATCGGAAAAATGTTTGACACACTCATGATTTATTTGAGAATTAATCGTGACTGAGAAAAACATGACCAAAAACTTCCCAGCAGGTCACCCATGCCTATACTACTCTCGCATGAGCACGCTTAACCATTTGGGCGATTAACCGTTAGACCACAAAACGAGTTTCTAAGACATTTTGAGTTTTCAAAATTATTAGAAAAAGTCAACATAATTTTCCCTCCTCCTTTGACCAAAAATGATCCCTTGATGTTATAAGTCATTTCGTGATTTTTAGGCTTACGGTTTGATGTCTAAAAGACATTTAATACCAACCGACACTAGACTGAGCCCAGTCTAGACATTATAAGTCATTTTAAATCATTTTTATAACATTAGAAAAGTAACATTTTACTTTTCTCAATTTTACGCAATATTCAGCGTTTTACGCGAATTACGCGTTTTAGACCCGTGTTTCCAGTTTTTAGCAGGGTTTTAGCACCCGATGGAACCTACCACTCATTTTATATTTTATTATGGAACTTATTGACATGTTTATCAATACTTTCAAGTTCCATAATTTTACGACACCCGGTTTTACGTTTTGAGGCTTAATCATTTACGATTGGCATTTCCCGGAGTCAAAACTAACCAAGTATCTTGGATAATACCAAGAAAAGTCCACACTCTTGCTCTCCAAGTTCATGAACCGCCTATGGGGGGGGGCATTCACACTAGGTGGCTTGATCTTGTGCTTAAGGCCTTAAGATGGTTACAAGTGTTCACCTTGGTCTCCAAGGTGTTGACTAGTCCATGTTCTAACCTCCTCAAGCCCTTATAAAAGCCCCTCCTCCTCCCTTATGCCGTCCACCATAACCACACACCAATCCCATCTCATTTGTTCATTCTCTTCCAAGTTTCATGCAAGATTCAAGTGCTAGTTCAAGGTTGAAACCCTAGATAGGTTATCATTCATCAAACACTTCCATAACCTCATATACTTGGTGATTTCTCTTGAGTTTAAATCCACTCAAGTCACCTCAACCTTCATCATCCATCTTTCAAGATTACAAGAGTAGAAAGATTGCATGAAGTGAAAAAGGGTTGAAGCAAGTCTATCAATGTCCTATCCTTACATGTTAACTTCCTTTCATCTTTGAAAGCCAAAAGTTGTGAGCCAAACCCTAACTTGATTCTTGTTAAATAATCATGATCATGTTATTTACATATTATTTGTGCTATATTATGTCTTGTAGTTATGTCCATGATGTATAAAAATGACCAAAACAAGTTATTGTTATTGATTGTTACAACAAGTTACTAAAACAAGTAAACTAGTGACTTTCTTGGTAAGACCTGATCAAAATGGTAAAAATATGATATTGGATCATTACATATTGTATTAGAGGACTTAACAAGGAAACCATAGCAATTTGAACCACCCAAAACGAGTATACAAGTCAAAAGTTATGGCGATTTGAAATTACCAAAGATTTCCGGCAAAACTGCCAAATAGCTTCCTGATCAAATTTGGGTTTTGAAAGTCATACTTCTGCTCCGATTCATCAAAAAGTTAAAACACGAAAGTTTTCCGGAACGACGTTTTCGTTCAGGAACAAAGAAGCTCGAGACCTAAAAACACTTTCCGAGTGATAAAATTCTTCAAATTCTTAACAGCCCATTTTTAGACCAAATTCATTACATATAAGTTATGGTTTATGAAGACCAAAGGGGTCTTATGACCTATAATCAAGACCACAACCATGGCTAGAGCCAAGGTTGTGTCTCATGACCTTGGAACAAGGACCAAAGGTCATGGCTAGGCCATGACGAAATGACCATAACAACTTACATAGGCGTAAACATGAAACAATGAATTAGGCGATAACATGAACAAGCAATTTGGATCTACTTCACTTAAAAGGAAACCATGAGATTTTACCAAGAGAAAATGGTCATTCAAGACTTATGAAACTACCCCTAATAACAATCTTCATGTACTAATAAACTTTCCTAAGTTTATACAAATATCGGACATGTAACCTTTCGGATCAAAACTTATATCTATTTCATCAACTACTACAATAGTAGGGAGCCTCATGTGAGGAGTTCATTATGTAAGCCGTCGAGATGAGTTGTGGATTTACGAGGTAAAGTGTCCTGGCTCCTCAAACGCTTACTAACATGACTTCTGAATTATGTCGGCCCGAACGGTAGTAAACGATATACAAAACATACATGTTTCATGAATCATTACTTTCAAAGACTTACAATATACATCATACCACATCATGGACTAGATGCAAGATATATATATAGGCACTACTTCGTATTCTTTACTCCAATCCTAAGTCGCGACATTCTATTATAGGTTGCTCATAAGAACCTTCGCGAATCGACCATCACATTCATTACTTGCTATCTTACTTAAGGTGAGTTCATAGCCCCACTTTCCATTACTTAATTGTTTTACAAACCCTTGGGGGGAATACATGCTATTTTTAACCGAGCACAATGTTTTTAAATTGTATGCTTGCCTGATTGTTTTATTATCACTAAGTACCAACCTTGCTAAACCGAGATCCCTTATTATGAACCATTTAATCACTAGCAATAGTGAGCGCAAATATTGTGAATAGGCCTATTGGGATTGACGAATCCCATTTGTAGTGAATACATTCATACAAATGCATTAATATTTGAGACCTGGGTATGCCAGCAACATACCTACCGGGATAAAACCGCCGATCGATATTGGTACACGTTAACGTTATGGTGTCATAAGCTTAGTGTATAATACATGTTCCGGGCGTATAATAACGTAGCCTACCTGTTTTGTTTTCCAAACATTGGTGTGAGCCTATAACTCACACTACCAACATATTGTGTTCAATCGATTTAACAAACTCTATGAATATCACTCAACCTTTGTGTTGACCTCTCAAGCATGTATTTCAGGTTCATGACGATCAAGGATGGAACGGAAGGGCACGGATACTCAAGAGGGCTATAAATTTTATTATCATTCAAAACTCATTTATTATACATTGTAAACATGGAACCAATTGGGACCTCATTTTGTAATCTCTGATATTTATATATTTTGAATGATACATCTTTTAAAACGACTCAATTGGAGTTCGTTTTCTATTATTGTGACTATTGTGCCGTCGAGTAACACCCAGTTTGAATTCCGCTGCAACCATGAATTGGGGGTGTTACATATTTATATAGATTGTGGTTGTACCCGTACATGTCTTGGTTGTGTTATTACTCGTTGTGGTTGTATATATATATATACATGTTGTGGTGTATACCTTTGGTACTATGACTATTTCTATTATGATTTTTCTCATGGTTATTTCCATTGTGATTTATCAGAAGTATGGCACCAAGGAAGAGTAAGACTGCACCAGAAACACCCACTATGACTCAAGCCGCTATCCGCAAGTTGGTCAGGGATAGTATTGCAGAAGCTCTAGAGATTGAGAGAGCTGAGGTTGCTGCTAGGGCTGCTGAGACTGCTTCTAATACAGGGGCAGTTGAACCAACTGCTATTAGGCGTGAATGTACATGGAAAGATTTCAAGATTAGTGATCCTATCAAGTTTAAGGGCACTGAAGGAGCGGTTGCTTTGATCCGCTGGTTTGAAAAGACTGAGAATGTATTCCTTATGTGCGGATGCCCGGACGTCAGCAAGGTAAAATTTGCTACAGGTATGCTTCTTGATGAAGCTATGTCTTGGTGGAATTCGTATGCTCAGCCGATTGGTATGGAGAATGCTTACAAGCTCACTTGGGAGGAATTCAAGAAACTGATGTCTAAGAAGTTTTGCCCTCGTACTGAGATACAGAAATTGGAAGCAGAATTCTATGGGCTTGTGACTAAAGGTGATGACATCGAGACCTACTTCAGAAGGTTTCAGGAGTTGGCTGCACTATGTCCAACTATGGTTCCTGACGATGAGAAAAAGATGGAAAACTTTGTTGGTGGATTACCTGAAAGTGTTCGAGGGGATGTGATTTCTTTTGATCCTCAATCAATGGAAGAGGCTATTCGTATAACTCAGAAACTCATGGTCCAAGTGGTAAAAGGAAAATCTGCTGTCAACAACAATAACAGTTCAAACAACACCAACTACAACAACACTCGAAACAACAACAACTATAACAACAATCGAAACCGCAACTATCCCAATAACCGAAACAACAATCCAAACAATAACAACAACAACAAGAGAAGGTTTGACTACAACCAAGGTGGAAATGCTATTCAGCCACCACCTAAGAGGCAAGAAGTGGCAAGGGCCTATGCTGCAGGACCGACTAAAAGGAAAGGATATGAGGGTAATTTACCCAAGTGTGAAAAGTGTCAGAAACATCATAACCCAGGACGTTGCCCAAATACATGTGGTAACTGCAAGAAGATTGGTCACCACATCAAAGATTGCAAATTTCCAACCTTGGGTGACAATCAGAAGCCACCAGTAACATGTTTTGGCTGTGGAGAAATTGGACACTTTAGGGGTGAGTGCCCACAGAATAAGAATCAAGGAACTGGAAATCAAGATGGAAGGGCTCGAGGAAGAGCTTATGTTATGGGAGGAGAAGATGTCAAAGAAGACCCGAATGTTGTTGCGGGTACGTTCCTCGTTAATAATCATTATGCATCCATTTTATTTGATTCAGGAGCGGATAGAAGTTTTGTTTCTATTGCATTTGCACCTTTACTTAACATAGAACCAACCCCATTAGACATTTCCTATATCGTTGAATTAGCCGATGGGTCTTTAGTTAACACCAACACCATTGTTCGTGGTTGCACTATAAATTTCCTAAACCATCCATTCAATATAGACCTTATGCCAGTAGAACTTGGAAGTTTCGACGTTGTTATCGGTATGGATTGGTTATCTCGGCATCGAGCGAGAATTATTTGTGAAAGTTGTTCACCTTCCTTATAACGGTGAAACTTTGGTTGTTCGTGGAGAGCGAAGTGGAACTAGACTTAGTATTATATCGTGCATTAAAACCGAGAAGTACATAAAGAAGGGTTGTTATGCATTCTTGGCTCACATCACGGAGAAGAAGTCGGATGAGAAACGACTTGAAGATGTGCCAATTGTTAAGGAATTTCTAGAAGTTTTTCCGGAAGAATTGCCAGGACTTCCGCCTACACGCCAAGTCGAGTTTCAAATTGAATTAGTGCCAGGAGCTGCACCAATTGCGCGAGCACCATATAGACTTGCACCTTCGGAGATGCAAGAATTGTCGAATCAACTACAAGAACTTTTGGACAAAGGATTCATTAGACCGAGTTCCTCGCCTTGGGGAGCGCCGGTTTTGTTTGTGAAAAAGAAGGATGGAACTTTCAGAATGTGCATTGACTATCGTGAGCTGAACAAGTTAACGGTGAAGAATCGTTATCCACTCCCCAGAATTGACGACTTGTTCGACCAGTTACAAGGTTCTAGTTTTTATTCCAAGATTGATTTAAGATCCGGTTATCATCAACTTAGAGTTCGGGAACAGGATATCCCGAAGACGGCATTTAGAACACGCTATGGTCATTATGAGTTTCAAGTGATGCCTTTCGGATTAACCAACGCACCTGCGGTATTTATGGATCTCATGAATAGGGTGTGCAAACCGTATCTTGATAAGTTTGTGATCGTATTCATTGACGATATCTTGATTTATTCCAAGAGTAAGGAAGATCATGAAGAACACCTCAGAACAATCCTGGAACTACTCAAGAAGGAGCAATTGTATGCCAAATTTTCTAAGTGTGATTTTTGGATACGAAGAGTTCAATTTCGTGGCCATGTTATTGATAGCCAAGGTTTACAAGTCGACCCAGCAAAGATCGAGGCAGTTAAGGATTGGGCTACGCCCAAGTCTCCTACGGAAATTCGTCAATTCCTAGGACTTGCCGGATATTACAGAAGGTTTATCGAAGGGTTTTCTAAGATAGCGAAGTCGTTGACAAAGCTGACACAAAAGAATGAGAAGTACGAGTGGGGAGAGAAACAAGAGTCCGCATTTCAGTTATTGAAACAAAAGCTTTGTAGCGCACCGATTTTGTCACTACCTGAAGGTATTGAGAACTTTGTGGTATATTGCGATGCTTCGCATCAAGGACTTGGAGCTGTGCTAATGCAAAATGAGAAGGTGATAGCTTATGCATCTATACAGCTTAAGACACACGAGAAGAATTACACTACGCACGACTTGGAGTTGGGTGCGGTAGTTTTTGCACTCAAGATTTGTTGACATTACCTTTATGGTACCAAGTGTGTAATTTTTACCGACCACAAGAGCTTACAGCATATACTCGATCAGAAGGAACTCAACATGAGACAACGTCGTTGGCTAGAATTGTTGAGTGATTACGATTGTGAAATCCGATATCACCCAGGAAAAGCAAATGTTGTAGCAGATGCACTTAGCCGAAAAGAACGACTCAAACCTTTGAGAGTTAGGTCATTGGGAATGACCATCATTTCGCCATTACCATCAAAAATTCTGGAAGCTCAGATTGAGGCTCTCAAAGAAGAAAATCGACCACATGAGAAACTTTATGGTTTGCCAGAAAGCGAAAATGGCTTTGTAAAGAGATCAGATGGAGTGTTATGCTTCATGGACCGAAGTTGGATACCACTCTATGGTGGAGTGCGAGAATTGATTATGCATGAATCACACAAGTCGAAGTACTCTATTCATCCAGGTTCTGATAAGATGTATCAGGATCTCAAAAAGCTTTATTGGTGGCCGAACATGAAAGCGGAAATAGCTACTTACGTCAGCAAATGCCTTACTTATGCTAAAGTGAAAGTCGAGTACCAGAAACCGTCAGGGTTACTTCAACAACCAGAGATTCCACAATGGAAGTGGGAACGTATTACTATGGACTTTGTCACTAAACTTCCTAAGACGTTAGGAGGTTACGATGCTATTTGGGTAATTGTTGATCGTCTTACTAAATCAGCTCATTTCATACCCATTAGAGAGACTTATTCCATGGAACAACTTGCTAGACTTTATGTCAAGGAAATAGTCTCAAGACACGGTGCACCAGTTTCCATCATTTCCGACAGAGATAGTCGTTTTACTTCAAACTTTTGGCGGTCATTACAAGATTCTTTTGGATCAAAGTTAGACATGAGCACTGCTTACCACCCTCAGACCGATGGTCAGAGTGAGAGAACTATTCAGACACTTGAAGACATGCTTAGAGCATGTGTGATTGACTTTGGAAATGGTTGGGCTAACCATTTGCCGTTGATCGAATTTTCCTATAACAACAGTTACCATTCGAGCATTAAAGCAGCACCATTCGAGGCACTTTATGGTCGTAAGTGTCGATCTCCAGTTTGTTGGGCCGAAGTCGGTGAAGTACAATGTACTGGCCCAGAAATGGTACAAGAAACAACAGAAAAGATAATTCAAATTCGAGAGAGACTCGAAACTGCTAGAAGTCGACAGAAAAGCTACGCAGATGTTCGACGCAAACCATTGGAATTTCAGGTCGGAGACAAGGTCATGTTGAAAGTCTCGCCTTGGAAGGGCGTGATACGATTTGGAAAAACGCGGGAAATTGAACCCGAGATACATTGGTCCGTTTAAGATACTGGAAAGGATTGGTCCAGTAGCTTACAAGCTTGAACTTCCGTCAGAATATGCAACGTACACAACACGTTTCATGTTTCGAACCTCAAGAAATGTCTTTCGGACGAGTCTGCCATTATACCATTAGAAGAAATACAACTCGATGACAAGCTTAACTTTGTGGAAGAACCAGTTGAAATAATGGACCGCGAGATCAAACAGTTGAAACAAAGTCGAATTCCGATCGTGAAGGTTCGCTGGAATTCTCGAAGAGGACCCGAGTTTACTTGGGAACGAGAAGACCAAATGCGACGCAAGTATCCACAACTTTTCACCGAGCCTATTACCGAGACCAACACTAACTGAATTCAGGGACTGAATTCCTTTTTGGATGGGCGACTGTCACAACCCACAATTTCAGGTCATTTTTCCAAACTTCGACATTCTACTATTCACAAATTACTATTCATCTATCACTATTCATCGTTTTTGAGGTCAATTTGACATTCCGAGACACATTCAGAAATTTTACTATTCACTTGACACTATTCATTTCCGAGAGAAAAACCACTATTCACGTGCATTACTCATGTTATCGTAAATTTAGTTTACGAGTATTCAAATTTGCGTAACCGTATTGGTTCAGGGGCGAATTCATGCATTATTATCAGGGACATTTCATACGGACTAGAAATAGTCTGCATATCATCATTAGGGCACTTGCATACTATTCCACTCGTAGGGTATTCAAAATTATATTTTTAATATAATTAACGAATTACGTATGTTTATTTTAAATAAACACTAATACGCGAATTATAAATGTGACTAACACGTCCTACACTCCCAACTATGATCCCAATATATTTTTATACTCATTTTTATAATATAAAAATTATAATATTAATTTACCCGGTATTTTGGAAATTTATTTATTTCGTATCGTACGTCTAATTTAATTTCGACGGTTTTCATAGAAATTAAACAATAATTATCTAAACACCAAATAATTTTACCCAACCTATTTTTATAATTTTTATAACTTTATTTTATCCCGGTTAACTCCGTTAAAATTTATTTTTAGTTAACCCGGTACCCGATACCCTTTAAAACTACAACTAAACACAATATAATACATAAGACATCAAAAGTCATACACCAAGTCCCCCCCCCCTTTGACTTGCCGCCCCCCCCCCCCCCCCCCTCTCCAATCACTTACAATGTTTACTTACACACTCAAGTTTCATTAATACCATATACTAACTCTATTAAAATAATAATAATACTTATAATACATAAAACTATACTAGATCTTTTTCATTTCATTTACGACTAGCCAAGGAAATCTTTTTCTCTCTTTTTCTCTCAAGGGTGCTGGGCCTACGGTAATCAAGAAGCAAGAAAACATTATTTTTCAAAGATCTATGTATAATCTTGTTCTTATAGTTGTCCTTGTTAGAGTTTTGAGATAAAAACTCAAGGATTGTTAGGTTTTCACCATCCAAACTTCATTAATTTTCCAAGTAAGTTTACAAAACTCATTTCATAATTTTTACAAGTTATTACTATGTTTATATATTTTTCTTACAAGAACTCATGCATATATTGGCTTATACCACTCCATTTTTGTATATATTTAACTTTCAAGCCCTAGAAAGTGATTTTTGGTTAGATCCTTGTTAGATCTACTTGGTTTTGATGTTTAGGAACCCATGACACCCTAAGAAGGTGTATGGTAGGATTAGACTAGTTTTGTGGTGATTGAAAGTGGTTTGAATGAAGATGGAACTAGATTAGAACCCTAGAAACGATTTTTGAAACATTTGAAATACCTACTGTCCCTATTTCTATTTCGTGGGAAAATCAGTGGCTAATGGTTAATTTTTGACCAAAGATTTAGAAAATACTTTCAAAAACGAAACTTTAGGCGAAAGAATGGATTAAAACGAGCTTATAACGAAGGAGATATGATTATTTGCAAATTTAACGACGAAAACTATTTTATCAAAAACTGCATGCTGTTTGGCAGATTTCGACGTACAAAAAGAGGTGTTAAACGTAACTTAGAGGAGCCGAGTTATCAAAAATATACTAGTATATACAAAAACGAATCCGTGGATATAAAGAACGAGGAATATGAGCTTAAAACGACCAAGTTATACCCGTTTTTACATCGTCAAAACTATATATATATATTTGGTCACAAATAAAAATAATAACTTACGCACTAAATGGTGTATTTTCTAGAAATGTTACTTAGGACTATATTCTTAACAAATGAATACGTATGACCCAAGATAATATTTATACGACTTAACGACGTTATTTTAAGGTTTTCGATACAAGGAATTTAACCCTAACTTTTTCATACAAGATAGTACGACAAGTTATATACTTCTATATATGGACTTATTTTTCCTAAGTATGGAAACTATTTTACTATGACGATAACTAGTACTTCCAAATTACGAGTGGTATAGGTATCATGTGCATGTGCATTCATTACATTACGGCTTGATCTAAATTATATCACGATTATTCATTTAGGTTGCGGCTAGTGTTCGCGCCTCATTGTCCCGACTACTTTTCCATCATTGTACCATCTTTGTATCATCATTTCGAGGTGAGTTTTCATAGCCCCGTTTTTAGTACTTATTTGATTTTAAATCCCACGGGGGAAAATACATTGCACTATTATTTTTGTACATGCCCAAGTATTAAATTCCGTACATTGCTTAAGTTGCTAGTACTACCACTTCAAGTCCCCTTTATTATCATGAACCGTTAATTATATTGCCAAGCGAGAGTGAGTGGATAGATCTATCGAGGGTGACGCCTCCATTCGTGTTTAGGTTGCTCCATAAGGAAAACGAATGCATTTCATGTCTAATATAGTACGAGTGTCTGGTAAACACTCATTTGGGGCATATTTTAGTACGTCTAGCTTCGGTGTCATGAGCTTAAGAGACAATGTAACTTTTTGACAATTTGTCACTTTACTTTATTCTTGTGGCTTATGTACTTACAAATTACTTATAAACCTATGATTATTCACCAACTTTATGTTGACCGTTTTCGCAATGTATTTCTCAGGTAACTAAGGCATATTCGCATGGCATGCATGGAGTCACTTTGTGTATCAAGGATGACGCGTCTCTTTTGGATTTCATGCACTTATGAACTATCGTTTGATTGTACTAAATTATTTCCTTAAACCTTTTCCAACTTTTGGGACCTATGTTTTATAACTCTGAATATTTTGGATGAATCAAACGATGTATTTTCTAAACGACACTTTAGGTCGTTCAATATATCCTGGTTTGTGTTCTATGACCGTTACACCCTCAGGCATTCAATTCCGCTGTCATTCAGGTATTTTGGAGGTGTGACAGAAACAACAATGAGAAACATAGAAATCTCATAAATGCAACTATTTCGAAACATGTCAAGAGCATATTTTCGAGAAACACAAGAGCATGCACCCTTTTATCATATCTATGTATTGTGAATCATTTATCAAGTATAGGAACAAGTTAAGCACAAATAATAGACCATATGAACACAATACGAGAAACACCTTATATGAACATAAACCCTAGTTATCGAGTTTAACACAACCATGTATTAAAATACGATTCGAGTGATTCAAGATGTTATAATCACTGAGAACAACATATCCCACCAAAAAAATCAATAACACAAGCCACAAATCAATAAAACCCAAATCGTATGAAAACCCTAGTTATCGAAAATCTATCAAACATGTTTGAAATCATGATTAGTTGTTATAGAAACGTTCATAACATGATTTAGGACCAAAGCCCTATGAAAAACAACACAATCGACCACGTTTGAATGGTTTCCGAAATTCATGAAACCCTAGACCTACAAATCGCAATAACTCTTAATCAACCCGTTAAAATTGAGATTAAATCAAAACCATTGCTTGAAATAGCCTAAAGATCATGTAGAAACTTACGGATTGAAGATTAATAGCTTGGATTTCACGTTTGAATTTGGGTCGTAGGTTTGCAAAGGGTTTATGTATGATTTTGGATGTTTTTGAAAAAACGGGTGTTTGTTTGTGTTTTAATATTATTGACTTTTGAAATTTGTCACTTTTAGTCCCCTAACTATTAATTTTGCATCATAAGTCCATTATTTGATACAAGTAAAAGACCAAAGGCAGTATTCTAAAATAAACTCCTTATGACATCGTTTTGTGAAAAGAAAACGATATGAGATATCCATTAAGTCCTGAAACAACGCATCTTAAGGAAATATGCAAGTATACCGTTTTGGAAAATATGAGAAAAGTTTGAGCGTGTCTCCCCCTCAACACTTGTAAAAGACAAAGAAATAACAAGATGTTGACAGGAGGCGATATACTTGTGTGTGTGTGTGTGTGTTTTTTTTTTTTTTTTTTTTTTTTTTTTTTTTTTTTTTTTTTTTTTTTCTTGAGAGCAAAAGATAGAAAAAATCTTTTTGTGTTTTTGAGGTGTTTATAAATTTGAGAAAACATTATTTACAAAGATAGTTTGTTTGATGTTTGACATTTACTTGTGTTTTAGAAACTTTTCCTGATCCTCTGGTGTCAAACATCGCATACCAATTTGGTGAACCAGACTTGCAAACCTTGATGGAGCTAAGGCTTTTGTAAGTAAGTCCGCCAATTGGTACTCAGTTCCAACAAAATATAATTCAACTGTACCCTTTTCGACATGTTCCTTGATGAAATGATAGCGGAGATCAATGTGTTTGGATTTGCAATGATGCAGGAGATTGCAATAGCACTTTTGGAATTGCAGTAGATCGGAATCTTATTGAATAGGGAGGCATAGTCTTTAACTTGTGATCTCATCCAAATGACTTGAGCACAACAAGCAGACACAGCTACGTATTCAGATTTTGTAGATGACAGTGAAGTGCAGTCCTGCTCATTTGATTGCCAAGACACAAGTTTATCTCCAAGAAACTGTAATCCACCTGATGTACTTTTTCGCGTGTCTAAGCATCCTGCATGGTCAGCGTCTGAAAAAGCTATTAGTTCAAAACCAGAATCCTTCGGATACCAGATTCCCAAATGGATGGTTCCCTTTATGTATCGAAGGATTCTTTTTGCCTCATTGAGGTGTTTCTCAGTTGGTTTAGACTGATATCGCGAACACATATAGACAGCAAATACAATATCAGGTCTGCTAGATGTGAGATATATGAGGGACCCAATAATACTTCGGTATTTGGTAGGGTCAACAGGAGTCCCATGTATATCAGCATCTAGTTTTGTGGAATTGGCCATAGGTGTATTCATTGTATCACAGCTTTGCATTCCATGTTTCTTTAAAATCTCAAGAGCATATTTGGACTGACTTAGAAAAATTCCACGGGGTGATTGATGAACTTGTAGTCCTAGAAAGAACGTAAGTTCACCCATCATGGACATTTCAAAATTATCTGTCATTAATTTTGCAAAATCCATTGAGTAAAGTTTGTTGGTTGAAGCAAAAATAATGTCATCGACATAAATTTGAACGATTAATAAGTCCGCCCCGTATGTTTTTGTAAACAGTGTTGGATCCACCGAGCCTAGAGTAAAGTTATTGGCCAACAGGAATTTAGATAACTTGTCATACCACGCCCTGGGGGCTTGCTTGAGACCGTTGAGAGACTTCTTTAGCTTGTAGACATGATTAGGACGTTCTGGATCAACGAATCCTTCAGGTTGATTGACATAAACAACTTCACAGAATTGACCATTCAGAAAAGCCGTTTTCACGTCCATTTGATAAACTATCATATTCCGATGAGCAGCATATGCTAAGAAGATCCGTACAGCTTCAAGTCTAGCTACTGGAGCAAATGATTCTTCAAAATCGATTCCTTCATCTTGAGAGTATCCTTTTGCTACCAATCATGATTTGTTGCGTATGACAGATCCTTCTGCATCCAGTTTGTTTTTCCAGATCCATTTTAAACCAATGACAATGATTCCTTCAGGTTTTTCAACCATTTCCCAGACTTCCAATCTTTGAAATGATTCAAATTCTTCTTGCATAGACTCAATCCAATTTTCATAAGTCATAGCTTCTTTGACGTTCTTTGGCACGGTTTCACATACTGTGAGTGTCACAACTCGTAAATTCCGGTCATTTTCCAAACCTCGACAAATTTACTATTCACAAGTTACTATTCATCAGTTACAATTCATCGATCACTATTCATCATTTTTTAGGTCAATTTGACATTCCGAGAAACATTCAAGAAATTTTACTATTCACCTAACACTATTCATTTCCGAGAGAAAACCACTATTCACGTGCATTACTCATGTCATCGTAAATTTAGTTTACGAGTATTCAAATTCGCGTAACCGTATTGGTTCAGGAGCGAATTCATGCATCATTACCAGAGACATTTCATACGGACTAGAAATAATCTGCTTATCATCATTCGGGCACTTGCATACTATTCCACTCGTAGGAAATTAAAATAATACTTTTGGTATAATTAACTTTTACGTATGTTTATTTTTAAATAAACGTTAACACGCGACCAATAATGTGGCTAACACGTCCGACACTCCCGACTATGATCCCAATATATTTTTATATTCATTTTAATAATATAAAAATTATAATATTAATTTACCCGGTATTTTGGAAATTTATCTAATTTATATCGTACGCCTAATTTAATTATGACGGTTTTCGTAGAAACTAAACAATAATTATCTAAACACCCAATAATTATACCCAACCTATTTTTATAATTTTTACAACTTTATTTTATCCCGGTTAACTCCGTTAAAATTTATTTTTAGTTAACTCGGTACCCGGTACACCTTAAAACTACAAAATAACACAAAATAATACAAAAGTCACCAAAAGTCTTACACTAAAATCCCCCCCCCCCTTGACTTGCCGCCCCCCCCCCCTCCATCCCAATCACTTACACATTACAAATAATTCACTAACTTCATTTATGACTAGTACTTGTTGTCTTTTTAATTATTATACAAACCTAAAATACCAATAATTCACACATACTACACAAAGTGCTAGAAAATATTTTCTTCTTTTCTCTCCATAAGGGTGCTCGGCCTAGGGTATACAAGAAGCAAGAACACACCATTTTTCAAAGATCTAAATATAATCTTGTTCATATAGTTGTCCTTGTTGGAGTTTTGAAATAAAAACTCAAGGATTGTTAAGGTTTAATCATCCAAACTTCATTAATCTTCCAAGTAAGTTAACAAAATTCATTTCATAATTTTTACAAGTTATTACTATGTTTATATATTTTTCTTACAAGAACTCATGCATATATTGGCTTATACCACTCCATTTTTGTATATATTTAACTTTTAAGCCCTAGAAAGTGATTTTTGGTTAGATCCTTGTTAGATCTACTTGGTTATGATGTTTAGGAACCCATGACACCCTAAGAAGGTGTATGGTAGGATTAGACTAGTTTTGTGGTGATTGAAAGTGGTTTGGTTGAAGTTAGAACTAGATTTGAACCCTAGAAATGATTTTTGAAACTATAGAAATACCTACTGTCCATATTTTTAATTCGTGGGAAAATCAGTAGATGGTGCTTAATTTTTGACCAAAGATTTAGAAAATACCTTCAAAAACGAAACTTTAGGCGAAAGAACGGATTAAAACGAGTTTATAACGAAGGAGATATGATTTTTGTAAATTTAACGACGAAAACTATTTTTCTAAAAACTGCATGCTGTTTGGCAGTTTTCGACGGGTAAATAGAGGCATTAAACGTAACCTAGAGGAGCCGAGTTATCAAAAATATATTACTACATACTAAAACGAATCCGTGAATATAAAGAACGAGGAAAATGAACCTAAAACGACGAAGTTATACGCGTTTTAAGATCACCAAAACTATATATATATATTTGGTCACAAATAAAAATAATAACTTACGCACTAAATGGTATATTTTCTAGAAATGTTACTAAGGAATATATTCTTAACAAATGAATACGTACGACCCAAGAGAATATTTATACGACTTAACGACGTTATTTTAAGGTTTTTGATACGAGGAATATAACGCTAACATTTTTATATGATATATATTACGACAAGTTTTTATAACTCCAATTGGACTTATTTTTCCTAAGTATGGAAAGTATTTTATCTTGACAATAACTAGTATTTCCAAGTCACGAGTGGTATAGGTATTATGTGCATGTGCATTCATTACATCACGGCATGATCTAAATTAGATCACGATTATTCATTTAGGTTGCGGCTAGTGTTCGCGCCTCATTGTCTCGACTACTTTACCATCATCGTACCATCTTTGTACCATCATTTCGAGGTGAGTTCTCATAGCCCGGTTTTAATTACTTATTTGATTTTAAATCCCACGGGGGAGAATACATTGCACAATTATTTTTGTACATGCCCAAGTATATCAAATTCCAAACATTGCTTAAGTTGCCTTACTACCAAGTTAAGTCCCCTTATATATCATGGACCGTTAATTATAGCTAAGCGAGAGTGAGTGGATAGATCTATCGAGGGTGACGCCTCCATTCGTGTTTGGGTTGCTCCAAACGGGACGAATGCATTTCATGTCTTAACGAATTGAGTGTCTGGTAAACACTCTGGTGGGGCCATTACTAAGTCTAGCTTCGGGGTCATGAGCTTAATAGCCAATGTAGCACTTTTGACATTCTTGTCGGTTTACTTTTTACTTGTGGCTTATGTACTTACGATTTACTTATAAATCTATGATTATTCACCAACTTTATGTTGACCGTTTTCGCAATGTATTTCTCAGGTTATTAAGGTAGCTCATGTTGCATACATTTGGACCTTCATGGAGTCGCGGAGTCGACGCGTCTCACTATATTTTCTGCACTTATGAAACGTTTGATCTTGTTGAACTTATTTTAACTATATTGGCAAACTCTTTTGGGACCTAAGCTTTGTAAACTCTGAATGTTTTAATGATCAAACGCTGTATTTTCTAAACGACACTGTAGGTCGTTCAATATAACTGTAACTATGGTGCTATGACAGTCACCCCCAGGTATTCCATTCCGCTGCCATTCAGGTATTTTGGGGGTGTGACAGATTGGTACCAGAGCTAAGGTTATAGCGAACTAGGATGTATCATGGACCCTAGACTATAACCACATCATCATAGCATCTCATCATTTCATCATAGGTGCATATTCACTATACATGTTGTTGTACGCACACACTGTACGAGTTATTCATACCCATACTCATATATATATATATATATATATATATATATATATATATATATATATATATATATATATATATATATATATATGATTATATTGACCTGGTTCACAAGTGACATGTCTTCAGATACTCACCCTATTATCCTTTTATCGGAGTCCGACATTGAAGATGCCTTGTCATCTTCCACTACCATTATACCACCAGCTGTACTTACACCACTATTAGCACTATTGAATTGTCATAAGAGCAAGGTTCTCATTCAGCCTATACATAGAATGCCGTTTGGTAGAGTATTCAGACTTAATTTTAATGGACTTATTAGGATGCTTATTACAAGGGAGATAGCATGTTTTCTTTCCTTCACTAGTAGGACGCTTACTACTTAGGTACTACCACCACCGTTGGTTACTTATTACACTATTGGTCGTCCCATAGTGCGTACTTCAGCTTTACCTCTTAGATGTCGCGAGATAGCGCGAAAGAGGGTAGTATTCCATTCACTATTATCACCATTATCTCCTAACTCATCACTGGAATTTCATCGTCATCAATGTTATTCTCATCCTTTAGAATACCACCATTGTCAGTTTCCTTTTCCATTTTCACTTGCCATGAATTAGATAACGCCTTGTGGATAATACCAAGAATTACGGACTCAACAGAAACATCCGCAGATTCCTCAGGATTAGTTTGGAACTTACACTATCTAGGACTTGATCGATGCACAACTACAGATACCACTTCAGGACTATCTCGACCTTATGATGCCATAAACCTGATTTCACTTAGAGGGACTACAGGAAATCCCTAGACTAGACTTATATCTTTACTAGCTTTTACTATTATCCTAGTCACGGGAGGTGTGGCATAGTTCAAAGAAACTTGTAGTATTTTGATTGTTGTACAAACGGAATCACCAAGTATTGACTCTACTATAGGGGAATGGTTGTGCTATCTATGATATTGGTCCATATAGACCGAAACCTTCATGTATTATATTCATGTGTTATGAATATGATGATTTTTATTACCTATAGATTCTCATGGTCTCTTATGATTTGATGGAAGTAGATTTAAGCAAACCACTCCAAGCATGACGCAAGCTGCTGTTGGACAATCCATTGCCAGGAACGTAACTACCGCCCTCACCAAGGAACTTACTTACGTGGAATTTATGGGCTGTAATCCTCCATTCTTTAGCGGAATTAGAGACACAAAGAAATTTCTCAAATGGTTCGAAGAAATAGAAACGATATTTCGATGTGGCGACTGTCGCAAGGAAGACAAGGTTAAGTTCGCCACATGCACTTTTCAGAATCTTGCCCAGGAATGGTGGACCACACATGTTAAGATAGTAGGAGTTGATGATGCTTACTCACGCTCTTGGGAGGAACTAAGAAAGATGATGGGTATAGCCTTTTGTGTAAGAAGTGAATTGCGAGCAATAGAACAGGAAGCACTAAACCTTACCATGGTAGGAGATGATGTTGTCAGGTATACTGCTCAGTTTTATGAATTAGCTCGTCTAGACCCTGCAATTGGTGAACCGGAAATTAAGAGACTTGAAAGGTACGTCGGAGGACTTTCTCCTGAAATTCGTAGGATGGTCATCGCATGTGAACCCAATGCCATGTCTGAAGCTATCCAGATGGCAATCGAAGCAAAGGAACTCATAGTTCGCGACAAGACATCAGGAGACAATAATAACAACAATAGAAAATGGGTCGGTAATCAGGATGCTAATGCTACTCAACGACCATTTAAGATACAACACGTGGTGGAGACCTTTGCTGCTGGGTCAAGCCAAAAGAAAGGATATGTAGGTAAATTACCCGAGTGCAACAAGTGTCAGTTTCATCACAAAGGATCTTGCCCCTCTCAATGTGGAAACTGCCAAAAGGTCGGACACAAAGCGAAGGATTGCAAGACTCCCACCCTCACGAAGCATCAGGAACTTACGGTAATCTGCCGTGAATGTGGAGTAGTGGGACACTTCAAGAGTGAATGCCCGGTGTTGAGAGACCGGAACTGGAGGAGGCATTTCATGTTGTCAAACCATAGTTTGAGCCCTCTAGGGTTGTACTTTCTTTTGGTACTTTCCATAAGTACGTTGGTGTAACCTAGTTATATTAAGCACTTTCCTATCTAATGTAATGACTATCTTTTGTTACCTCTGTGATAACCGTAGCCTTTGTTTATTCCATTTTCTATTGCAATTGCGCAATTTTCAATCGTTTAGCAACATTATACCATTGTCTTATTAAGGATTTGACCGATTTCGTATTTGACGGATCAATAGATTATTACCATTCCATAATATTTACCCATGTATCCAATAAACCATTCAACGAGTTTTATTTTAAACTATTTTACTACCTTATGGGGAAATTGTTTTTACCAAATTTCTAAAATAAGCCGTTTTGTTACCGTACTATAAACTGATTTTTCCGATATTACGCCAAATATTTACTATTACTACGCGAACCAATTTTTATATTGCTTTGAAAGGAAATATCAGGATACCATTTTTAATAAGAATGCGTTGAACACTATCTAAAACTTTTGAGAAAAGTAATATTATTTTGACTAAATCAAGCATCGCATCATTAGTCCTCAACTATACATAGCCTGATCACCTATGTATACTTCAGGAAGGATTATGCCATGAAGGAAATAGTTACTTTATAAAGTATTGCTAATAACAATCTTCATTTAAAAGCGTTTTAAACAAGTAAACTCTTTTATAAGTATTTTTTTTTTCTGACAAACTCTCCCTGGATACTTACCCCACCTGTCCCCCACTTAGCCATTAAGTTGGATTGTTCCATTGACTTCTCTAGGAGAGACTTTCCATATCAATTACGAGTAGGATTCCTCGATACCAGAAAAGCAAGGAAATGATTACAGAACTACTAACCAGGACTAGGAGTATATAACAAGAAAAATTCATAACTAAACAACAATCCTAAGATACCACGAGACCATCCGACTCACCATCTCTGACCTAGTTGTCCAATTTATTTATTCAAAGGTACTAGCTAGACTGAGCTACAGGATCGAACACATTGTGAAGGTACGCTAAGCAACACCATGGGAATAAACCAAGCCTCCTAACCGATACTGTAGAGCGATTTGATTAAACATGACCTCATCTAAACGCAAACTTCCCTATAATAAGTTTCACCAAGGATAATTGATTTGAGTTAAGGATATCGATATAGATTCCCTTAAGGCATTGTGTTCTCAGGAAATTCTAGATAACCTCACCTATACATCAAGAGAGGCATCAGGCCCAAGCATATCTCCCCAGCTACATGTGAAGACGATACGGTAATTCATCGACATAGTATCAATTGAAACCCTCATATTGCCAACATGATGACAATTTCAACGATAAACCATCTCAAGACTTAAGTTGGTTGAATACCTAGGCTTGTAGTTCTGCCCGATAACCACCAATAGGCACCATCCAATATCAGGAACCGAACATCAGACATCTATGCATTATGCGAACATTACCTATCCTACTATTTTATCCTTGTTAGTATTTTCACTTTAAGTAAAGTCGATTTAAAATTTGTGTTTATACAAATCACATATCTCGTAGAAAATAATTTTTGAATTGCCTATTTTGAACAAATACGATCCTTTTAATCAATATTTAGCTAAACCATTGTACATTGGGAGATATATAAACGTCAAACTTTGGTAAACAGTCCTATTGACAACCTATTTGAAAACCGCGTCACATTTCCTAACTATTGAATTTTGAATCATCAAGAAAGATAATATTTAGTAAACCATTTGCTCCATTTTCTAAATTCGTTTATTCAGAAAAAGATTTCGACCAAAAACTCAAAAATCGCGAGATAAATTTTGAAAACCAATCACCATGCTACATCGCTTATGCATTTAGGGCTTTGTGACTTGACAATAAGGAATATTGGAATATGTGATGAAGGAAATTAGGAGGAACACCATAGAACGATTACAAACGTCAGTAATGGAGACCAAGCACAGTAGGCAAAGAATGACACATGTCTTAGCAATCCATTAGACCAAAACACAAAGAATCAAAAATTATTACCCATATTCTATCTTCTTCGCATAACGCCGAGTTCAAAAGACGTAACGTTAAGGAATTAGTCTCAAGGTTTGTTGTACCCAATTCAATTATTCCTGATAAAGGTAATCGAATCACCTTGGACTTCTAGCAATAATTTTAAGATTTCCTTCAGAACCCTATTTAGACGTAAACACCGCCTATTATCCTCAGACCGATGGTCAGAACGAGAGAACGATTCAAACATAGGAAATTTATACTCAAAGTATGAGTGATTGACTCTAGAATTGGTTGGACTAACCATTTACCATAGATCGGATTCTTTTACAACCATAGTTATCGCGCGAGCATAGAGACTATACCATTTGAGGCACTTTATGGTCGAAGTACCAATTACCCATCTACATACCGAAATCGGAAAGTTAAATTCACTGGTCTAGAACTAAACTATGGAACAACAAAGGAAATTTCACAAGTCAAGAACCAGTTACGAGCAACGAGAAACTGGTAGAAGTTAGGTTGGTACATGACGCACATCATACGGATTGGATATCCTTGAACAACAAACTAACCAGATTCACGTGAAAGAACGAGCTAAGTTGAAAGCTTTGCCTTGGAGAGGCATGATACGATTTTAAGTAACATGAGAGATTGAACCTTTAGGTTTATTGAACCTTTAGGTTTATTGAACCATTTAAGATTCATTTTAGAATCGACCAGCTGACATATAAGATTTGAGTTCTGACAGAGTTCAGCAACATATATTACCCATATTACATTATAAGCCTGAAAAAGCACTGATCATCTATTGACGAACCAAACTCGGAAAAAGCCAAACTCACTAGTCCAGTAGGCATTCATGGAATAACCAGAAATTCCCTACAAGTCAAGAATCAATTACAAATTCTATAAGTTGTAAACCACTGAAACTTCAAGTTGGTAGCCAGATCACGTTAAAAGTTCTGCCTAGGAAAGGCATGATATTATCCGGAAAGATTTGGAAAGTTAAAACTGATATACACTGGACCACGTAATAGTTCAGACAGAGTAGGCCTAGTAGCCATCAGACTTGAGCCTTGTTAGACAACAGCCGGATTACACAACTATGTTTCACCTATTCAAATCCCAGGAAATGACTCTCAGATTAGTCACTCATAATCCCATTTGGAAAGGAATCCAACCCAAAGACAAATGTAAACTTGGTAAGAGAACCAATAGAAATCATGGACTGTTAGGTGGAACGGTTGAAGCAGAATCGAATCCCTATCGTGAAAGTTCGCTGAAATTCTCAATTATTATCATCTTTTCACCAATACCACTCCAGAGACCAACACAAACTGAACTTCGGGACGAAGTTCCTGTTAGAGGGGAAGACTGTCACAACTCGTAAATTCTGGTCATTTTCCAAACCTCAACAAATTTACTATTCACAAGTTACTATTCATCAGTTACTATTCATCGATCACTATTCATCATTTTTTAGGTCAATTTGACATTCCGAGAAACATTCAAGAAATTTTATTATTCACCTGACACTATTCATTTCCGAGAGAAAACCACTATTCACGTGCATTACTCATGTCATCGTAAATTTAGTTTACGAGTATTCAAATTCGCGTAACCGTATTGGTTCAGGAGCGAATTCATGCATCATTACCAGAGACATTTCATACGGACTAGAAATAATCTGCGTATCATCATTAGGGCACTTGCATACTATTCCACTCGTAGGAAAATTAAAATAATACTTTTGGTATAATTAACTTTTACGTATGTTTATTTTTAAATAAACGTTAACACGCGACCAATAATGTGGCTAACACGTCCGACACTCCCGACTATGATCCCAATATATTTTTATATTCATTTTAATAATATAAAAATTATAATATTAATTTACCCGGTATTTTGGAAATTTATCTAATTTATATCGTACGCCTAATTTAATTATGACGGTTTTCGTAGAAACTAAACAATAATTATCTAAACACCCAATAATTATACCCAACCTATTTTTATAATTTTTACAACTTTATTTTATCCCGGTTAACTCCGTTAAAATTTATTTTTAGTTAACTCGGTACCCGGTACACCTTAAAACTACAAAATAACACAAAATAATACAAAAGTCACCAAAAGTCTTACACTAAAATCCCCCCCCCCCTTGACTTGCCGCCCCCCCCCCCCTCCATCCCAATCACTTACACATTACAAATAATTCACTAACTTCATTTATGACTAGTACTTGTTGTCTTTTTAATTATTATACAAACCTAAAATACCAATAATTCACACATACTACACAAAGTGCTAGAAAATATTTTCTTCTTTTCTCTCCATAAGGGTGCTCGGCCTAGGGTATACAAGAAGCAAGAACACACCATTTTTCAAAGATCTAAATATAATCTTGTTCATATAGTTGTCCTTGTTGGAGTTTTGAAATAAAAACTCAAGGATTGTTAAGGTTTAATCATCCAAACTTCATTAATCTTCCAAGTAAGTTAACAAAACTCATTTCATAATTTTTACAAGTTATTACTATGTTTATATATTTTTCTTACAAGAACTCATGCATATATTGGCTTATACCACTCCATTTTTGTATATATTTAACTTTTAAGCCCTAGAAAGTGATTTTTGGTTAGATCCTTGTTAGATCTACTTGGTTATGATGTTTAGGAACCCATGACACCCTAAGAAGGTGTATGGTAGGATTAGACTAGTTTTGTGGTGATTGAAAGTGGTTTGGTTGAAGTTAGAACTAGATTTGAACCCTAGAAATGATTTTTGAAACTATAGAAATACCTACTGTCCATATTTTTAATTCGTGGGAAAATCAGTTGATGGTGCTTAATTTTTTACCAAATATTTAGAAAATACCTTCAAAAACGAAACTTTAGGCGAAAGAACGGATTAAAACGAGTTTATAACGAAGGAGATATGATTTTTGTAAATTTAACGACGAAAACTATTTTTCTAAAAACTGCATGCTGTTTGGCAGTTTTCGACGGGTAAATAGAGGCATTAAACGTAACCTAGAGGAGCCGAGTTATCAAAAATATATTACTACATACTAAAACGAATCCGTGAATATAAAGAACGAGAAAAATGAACCTAAAACGACCAAGTTATACGCGTTTTAAGATCACCAAAACTATATATATATATATTTGGTCACAAATAAAAATAATAACTTACGAACTAAATGGTATATTTTCTAGAAATGTTACTAAGGACTATATTCTTAACAAATGAATACGTACGACCCAAGAGAATATTTATACGACTTAACGACGTTATTTTAAGGTTTTCGATACGAGGAATATAACGCTAACATTTTTATATGATATATATTACGACAAGTTTTTATAACTCCAATTGGACTTATTTTTCCTAAGTATGGAAAGTATTTTATCTTGACAATAACTAGTATTTCCAAGTCACGAGTGGTATAGGTATCATATGCATGTGCATTCATTACATCACGGCATGATCTAAATTAGATCACGATTATTCATTTAGGTTGCGGCTAGTGTTCGCGCCTCATTGTCTCGACTACTTTACCATCATCGTACCATCTTTGTACCATCATTTCGAGGTGAGTTCTCATAGCCCGGTTTTAATTACTTATTTGATTTTAAATCCCACGGGGGAGAATACATTGCACAATTATTTTTGTACATGCCCAAGTATATCAAATTTCATACATTGCTTAAGTTGCCTTACTACCAAGTTAAGTCCCCTTATATATCATGGACCGTTAATTATAGCTAAGCGAGAGTGAGTGGATAGATCTATCGAGGGTGACGCCTCCATTCGTGTTTGGGTTGCTCCAAACGGGACGAATGCATTTCATGTCTTAACGAATTGAGTGTCTGGTAAACACTCTGGTGGGGCCATTACTAAGTCTAGCTTCGGGGTCATGAGCTTAAGAGCCAATGTAGCACTTTTGACATTCTTGTTGGTTTACTTATTACTTGTGGCTTATGTACTTACGATTTACTTATAAATCTATGATTATTCACCAACTTTATGTTGACCGTTTTCGCAATGTATTTCTCAGGTTATTAAGGTAGCTCATGTTGCATACATTTGGACCTTCATGGAGTCGCGGAGTCGACGCGTCTCACTATATTTTCTGCACTTATGAAACGTTTGATCTTGTTGAACTTATTTTAACTATATTGGCAAACTCTTTTGGGACCTAAGCTTTGTAAACTCTGAATGTTTTAATGATCAAACGCTGTATTTTCTAAACGACACTGTAGGTCGTTCAATATAACTGTAACTATGGTGCTATGACAGTCACCCCCAGGTATTCCATTCCGCTGCCATTCAGGTATTTTGGGGGTGTGACAGTGAGTGCATATATGCAAGTTTCACCATCTGTGTGAAGTCGTTGTCTTGTCATAATGGGTGCATCTGGATGGCCAATAATTTGAACTAAGGGGTGATCTCTAGTCCATTTGTGTGTCGAAGGGTGAAGTTGATAAGTATCTCGCAAGTGAGCAGGACCCAAATTGCGCGTAGATGACTCAGCAATGTCGGGGACAAGTGGAGCCGATGCAAATGGGTTAATGAATGGTTCTGGGTCATGCTCTGCGGTTTGTGGAACTGATAAAGGTATGGAGTCTTCAGCTGATTGTCGTGAGTTGGACCCGGTTTGTTCTGTTGTTATGGAGGATACAATTGGAGGACCGTCTCTTCCAACAGTTGTTGTTGTTTGTTGAGGTGTATCAGGTACTTGATGTTGATCAAGATGTGCAGCGGAATTTGGTGAGGCCTCAGATGGACGGTTAACAATCGTATCATCAAACAATGGAGCAAACAAGGTTTCCACTTCGTTACGGTAGAGTCACAATTGTTCAGCAGAAGATTCTGAAAAGTTTAGACGGTTGGATGCGGGTCCTAAGCTGTTTTGCTCAGAAGCCATTTGAGTGGGTTCATCGAAATTAGCATGAATTGTTTCTTGAATTTCCCTTGTACGACGATTCCATATCCGAAAGCCTTTTGAATTTTCACAGTATCCAATATTCCAATGTCAGCCTTTGCTTTAAGTTTACCTAGATCGTCAAGATCATTGACTGGGAAACATAGAGCTCCAAATACATGAAAGTAACTGATGTTCGGTTTCCTTTTATGAACAATCTGATAAGGGGTTTTGTGATGGCATTTTGTGATCATACAACGGTTTTGAGTGTAACATGCGGTTGAAACAGCTTCCGCCCATAAGCAATCTGGTAATTGAGCATTGATTAACATCGTTCGTGCAGCTTCCACTAACGTTCTGTTGTGTCGTTTGACTACTCCATTCTGTTCGGGTGTTCGTGGAATGGATGTTTGATGTTCAATTCCCACTTTCTCAAAATACGTCCTTAGAGTCTGATTCTTAAATTATGTGCCATTGTCAGTTCTAACAATTCTGACTGTGTTGCGTAGCTGAACTTGTATTTTGGTGAGAAAGGTGATGATCATTTGAGGAGCTTGATCTTTACATCGAAGGAAATAAACCCATGTCCAACGGGAGTAATCATCAACAATTACTAAAATGTAGTGTTTACCGTTGATCGTTTGAACACGCATCGGACCACACAAATCCATATGGAGCAGTTGTAAAACATGATTAGTACTGTGTTCAGGTTTTGAGGGAAAATGAGCACGGGTACTTTTTCCTTGTTCATAGGCTGGACATAGGTGATCTTTGGCATAGCGGAATCTTGGAAAGCCTTCAACTAATTTGTGACGAGCGAGATCAGTCATTGTTTTGAAATTCAAGTGAGAAAGGAATTTGTGCCATAACCATGATTTAGTCATTTCAGCTTTGGATAGAAGACAGATAGGAGATGAAGCGATCATGTCAGACATTGAAATTGTGTAAAGATTAGTGCCACGCTTGCCTGCCATCAGATCATTTCCTTGTAGATCAGGAACAAAACAAGTTTTCTCTCGAAATGCTACTTCTAGATTCCCATCACAAAATTGACCGACTGAGAAGAGGTTGTGACCCAAGCCTTCAACATAATAGACTCTGCTAATTTCAATATTCCCATTCACAAAGTCCCCGTAACCCATGATTAAAGCGTATTGATCATTCCCGAATCTGACAGTTTCGATAAACTTTGAGACAAAGTTTTCTAACAGTTTGAGATTGCCTGTCATATGTCGGGTGCAACTGCTATCAACAATCCAGAGAACAATCTGAACCACCTGCATCACACGGAGACGACAAAGATGGAACAGAAGTAAGGGTGGAACCCGAAAAAATGGTGGGTTCCTGTTGGTTATAGGCACAAATATTCAACAGTTTAGGAATCCATTTAAAATTTGGTTTGTATTGTAACCAACGTTGCCAGTTCCAACTAGTTTTTGCTTTATTTTTGGTAAATTCACTAGCTTTTGGCTTGTTCCTAGAGTTGTTGATTTTTTCTGTGGGGGTGACTACAACATCATTCGAAACAGTAGGTGGCAGTTTTCCTAAGATAGACTTAGAGGTAGTAGTGGACCTAGAAGGAATGCCTGGTCTACGTTTCTTGTGACGATGTAAGAGATTATTAGCTACACATTACGTTTCTTGTGACGATGTAAGAGATTATTAGCTACACATTTAGTATGAGCACCAGATAACACACTTTGACGACAAAACACATAAGATGCATTAATAATCAAAACATTTAAAAAAAAAGGTTTAGCATTCGTTAGATTAAGATTTTGATTACAATTTGCCAGATTAGAATCTAAATCAGAAGTAACATGGGTTTTATTCAAGTTCCTAAGGTGATCTTCTACTTCTTCCACTTCTAGTGTTCCTCTTCTACGTTGCCAGAGCCTAGTCTTTTTAGTCTTCTTAACGCTTTTTGGCTTTGGGCTGCTAACGCTCTTAGGGGAAACTAGTCCTGTAGAAGTGGAAGAGCTAACATTAGAACTCTTAGCATGATTACCCTTATCTATTTTGTCTATTTGAAACATTCCTGGTGCTATCACTGTGGTGTCAACAAACTTTCCTTTTCGAAGTAGCTTAATTTTCTCTTTCAAATCAATGATAATGTGATTTTTGTCCTGAATATCAGACTCAAGTTAACCATTGCAATAACGAATGTCATCGCAGTTTTGTTGCCATTTGACGTTTTCAATTTTTAAATCCGCAATTTCTTTTTCATATTGAAGACATTTATTTTTGAGAAAAACATTGTCTTTGCAAAGTTGACAGCTTTTTGAAACATTTTGACTTTGTAGTTGCAATTCTGTTTCAAGACTTTGAGCTTGACACCATTCAAGCCATTGTTTGAGTTGACAATTTTTGTTTGAAAGTTTGTTTTTCACATCATCACTGTTTTGACGCAACGTTTCATATTTATGTTTTAATTTCTCAGTTTCCTTATTCAGCAAATCAATATCAGCGCAGTAATTATCAAACATCATAGCATTGCTGGAATAGTAAAGATCATTCATAATGAGAGAAAAAATATCAGTTGTGAGGATTTTTTCCAAGAGTCGATCAGAATCCGTTTTCAAAAATCGATTTTTGCGTTGTTGAACCAAGATTGCATTTTCATTTAAAGCAAAAACGTTTTGCGTTGATTTAACTTCTTTTTGGAGTTCCTGTTCCCAACGAGTAGCACAATGATGCAAATTTTGAACTAAAGGCAGAAATTGTTTTTGAAAAATGTCTCGCTTTTCACGCTCGTAAGCTGATTGAAAAGTAGCAATTTTTATTTCCGAATGATGTTCAATTACATTTTCCAAGTTTTCAATGCATTTCATGAATGTTTTAAAATAGTCTAAGACTCGACAACGTGTTGGTAAAGGTGTCACAGTACCAGAAAATGGTAATGGACCATTTACTTGTGTCACGGGTTTGACAGGAGCCCCATTGGAAGATGAAACATAAGACTCAGTTACATACCATGATTTCTCAGGTATTTCTCTTGATGGAACAAAAGATTTTAAAATATGAGGGACTTTTGAGTAATCATATGGTTTGCAATATTCAACTTGAGTCATTTTTTATCGACTCTTTACTTCAAGTTCTTGTTCTTCCACAGTATTATATACAACAACACGCACAACATTATTATCCATCAATTGGTCCATACTGTAAAGCTTAGGAATTGTTTTGAACGCAGTGTGAAGAATAGTTGATCCGTAATCGCCAATGGCAAAACCTTTATCGGTCTTGGTTTTAAAGTAAACTTTTGAATTGTCGTTACAGATTCTCCATGTTTGTAAATGATATTTTGAAATGCTTTAATTTGACGTTCGAGAGTGATGTTTTCTTCAATTAAAGAATTTTCTTTTTCTCTTTTTTTCACTTTATGTTCATAAAATTCCTGTTTACAATTTGACAACTCTGTTTGTGATTTGGAAAGTTCCTTTTGAAGTTATGCAACTTGTTTTTTAAGATCATTTTTATCATTTTCTAGTTTGGAAACCAATTTACCGTTTGACTCGATTAAATCATGCATTTTCTTTTGAAGATTTTGTTCTTTGACATACGATTCCTGAAATGACTTTTCAAAGCACTTTTCACGTTTAACTGCATTTTGAAAATGTGAAAGTTATATTTTATAACATTCAATGTCCTTTTTCAAAACTGCATTTGTTTCTTTCAAAACTTTAGTTTGCTCGTCCTTTTTGTGAGTGATAAGAATTTGTTCTTGAAGTTGTTTGGCCATGACAATATAGTCAGGATCTGGATCAGAAGAAAGTTCATGTTGTTCAACATGATCATGTTTGTCTTGCTCAATAGGATCATCAAATGAAACGACAGTGTCATCATCAAATATAACAACTGAGTTTAATTGTTCATCTTCTTGAGAAGATAAAAATGATTCGGATGGAACAACTTGCGCCTTATCTGATTCAGAAGCAGCGGGTGATGCATTAACTTGTATGGAGCATGTGGTTAGGTCATGTACCTGAGACAAACCATCAGTGTCAAACACTGGGCCTGAAGCATTCAACTGGAGTTCCTGCATTTTGGCCATAAGCATCACAGCTGCATTGGCTTCAAGATCTTCCATATCATCATCGTTGTAAGCATTAGCGAAGAAACTATTATCTTGTTCAGTGAAAGTTCCTTCCTTTTCATCTTTGAGAGCCATTAGTAATGCCTGCTTGTGAAATTGATTGCCCCTGGTTCTTGGTTTTGGACATGCTGTTGCAATATGACCTTTTTCGTTGCAGTTGTAGCACCATATCGCATTCCCAGATTCTATATTGCCATTTGCCACATTGTCATTTATTCTTTGAGGAGCACCTGAATTGTTTCTGAATCCCCCATTGTTGTTGAACCTTTGTCCATACCCAGAATTTCCTAAATACCCTCCTGAACCTGAATGTCCAATATTACGTTTCTGAATCTCAACCCGACCATCTTGAATGACAGCTTGATTCCTTGTATTTGATGAAGAACGAAGACGGTTGTTAGTCTTGTTTGAGAATTTGCTGAAAGCACGAGCGATAAGAGCAAGTCCTTGATTCAACGTATTGACTTCTTCATCATCATCTTCTATCTGATTCGAGTAGTACATGCTATCATGGTTGTCATATGGAGCAAGTTGAGGAGAAGCCTGTTGCAAGGATTATTCATATGGGACAATTTTGTGTGAGGTTGCAGGTTGCTGGTAACTGAAGTAATTATGTTCCTGAACATAGGCATGATTAGACATCGGAGGATGTGCAACATGAGATTGAGCAACGAGTGCTAGGGGATTAGAAGTAGGTGGTGGTGTATATCCTTGATGAGTATCTAAATACTCATCATTTTATACATATCTGAACTGCCAAAACATCTAAAAACACTCAAATATGCATTATAATACTGAAAATATCCTAGGAATGTGTTTTATATGTTTCAGATGCAAAATAATAAAAAATAGATAAAAAAAAATGAACAAAGTTTGCATAATTGGCAGTTTCAGTCCCTCAACTTTCAAAAGTTGTCAAATCTAGTCCCTGGTTATTCTAAAAACTTGAAAAAGTCACCAAAGGTCCTTTTAAATCATAAAGTTACATATTTAGTCCTTTGGTGCAAAGTTTCACAAAATTGCAAGTTTAGTCCCTAAACTTTGAAAAATGACAAAAATGGTCCCTGGGATATTAAAACTTTGCGGAAAACAAATTTTGTCCTTGTACTAATCTTCTATGGCAGGAATGGTCCTTGATTGCAAGTTTGGTGAAATTACAAAACAGGTCCCTGAACTTTGGTAGTTTGGCAGATTTAGTCCCTGGGGTTTTCATGTGTGAAAAATTCAACACATGTCCTCACAATATTCTCATATGACATAAAACACTCCATGAAACACTTTGGAAGAATGCCAATTCACACCCCTCAATTTTCACCAAATTACAAAATTGGTCCTTGTTTATTACTACATACCAACCGGACCCTTTTATTATTAAACCCAAAACCACAACAAATCCATACCACAAAAATTCAGCCCACCCTTTTTATTTTTGTGATCCAATCCAAAACACACCCCTTAATATTATTACGGGTCAAACCCCGTTTGACCTCCCCAATACCGCCAAACCATCACCACTGTACATCTCCCTCACCCCCAACCTGAAACCAGAAACCATGGTGGTATTCCACCACCTCACCACTCCCCCAGCTCATCACCTACCCTCCCCTCACATACCTTCCACCTCACAACCCTATCCCACTCCACAATTAATGCATCCCCACCTTATTTTCCCTCCAAACCATTTCCTAAGCTCTTTATCATGACAATCTCCATAACTTGGCCACTAAACCATGTTACTTGTCCCCTGCCACCTCCACAAGCTCCCAATATTCTTTAATTGCAGAACTTTGGCCCCAAGCAACGTGTAGGACTTTTGGCGCCAAAAGTGGTTTAAACGGATGAGATCACTTTCAGTCATCCAACGGCCAAATTCATTGATGGGATTTACTCAGGAAGTGTCCCCCAACCCTAATATGAGCCTATAAAAGGAAGAAGATGGAAGGAGAAGTCTATCTAGTTTTTATTTGTAATTTTCTTATTTCGTACTTAGTGAATCTCAATTTCCAGTGTAATTCAAGCTTTCAAACTTTCAAGTTATCATTTTCAGTGTACTCTTAAGCTTTTCAGATAATAAGAATCAAGTTTGGTTTGATATCTCAGTTTATGCAATTTCAATTTCATTTCAAATTTCTTAGTTATCTGTATTGTTGTTATTATCATGACTCATGGACTCTTATGCTAATATAAGCTCCTAGAAAGCTTATAAAAGCTTTTAGAAACCTTAAAAGTCAGTTTAGTATAAAAAAATAAAAATATCAAAAAAGTCAACAAAAGTCAAACAATCAAGTTTCATGGTGAACAAGTTGGAGCAGGGTGAATTCTGGATTGCCTTGGGTTAGTGAATCTGTGGAGATTCTATTGGATTGTTCTTGGTTCTTGTTCTTTGGTCTCAGCAGGATTGCACTTTGTAAGCTCAAATCTTCATTTTTAGCATTTCTTATTCTATTGTTGTTTAGGTGCTCAATCTTGCTTATTTGTGTTTATTTAATGTTAGTTAATCATAATCTAGCCTAAAATCAATTGCTTGTTTGTTGAAATCCATAGTTGCTAGAAATTTCATTTTCATAGTTAAAAAAACCATCTTTGTCATTTCTGAGTTTAAAGGTTGTGTTCTTACTGTTTCATGTGTATTTGATCTTTAATAATGATAATATAAGGATTGACAACAAAATTGAGGATCAAATCAATCATTTCCTTTGATAATCACAAAGTAGGTTTGTTAAGGTAGTGTTTGGATTTAAGCTGTATTGAGTGACTCAGTGAGTATTATTCCTCACTTAGTATTCTCACAACATACTCTAACTTATAGATCACCAAAACAACAAAGTCTCAGTTAGTTATAAGCCTAAAAGTCAAGATCACCAATTATTTGGCTTAAAATCTAACTGTGAAGGATTTGGAAAGGCATAAGCTTCATTTTATCTCATAAGTGCAAGTCCTAGCTTAATTTAGTCTCCATATAGCCTAAATAATCAATATCAGTCAAGAAATCAAGAACAAAGTTCACTTAAGTCAACTTAGAAGTAAAATCAAAAAGTCAAAGATTCATAGTGTTGCAGAAAACCAAATTTTCAAGGAATTTTCAAGAATTTTGTAGCGCTTTTTAGACTTTGAGCTTTTCACATCTTAAACTCTCATACTTCATCTTTAAAAATCCATATAGTGCTTATTTTTGTGATTTTTATTGAAGCTTATACAAGCTTGTTAAAAAGCCTGCAGGGTCAAAAGAAGGTTTGCACCAGGGCACCTTTTGGTTTTTGGTCAAATTTCCAACCCCCCTCCAGGACTCAAAACAAAACCCTAGAATCTGTACTTTAGATTTTTAGAAAGCTTATTAGCTTATCTTTTAGGATTAGAAAGAAAATTGGATCTCAGTGCTCATTAGGATAGATTATTTAGCCTTTGTAATTTGTCTTATTTGGATTTGTACACTGAGTACTCAGTTTTAATCACCAATAATCCAAAGACCATAGCTGATTCATTAGTGGACCCCACCCTTAGCTTATTGGCTTTTTGGAAAGCCAATCAACCCATCTAGATAACTCAGAGCATATTTTGTCATTTTAAGCTTGTTTACTAGGGCTGCAAGTAGCTTTTAGTTGTCCCATTAGATTGTATTCACTGAGTGAGTCAGTGTTTGATCCCAACTTCCAAGCTTTACACAACCTTCAATAATAAGCCATAAGCTCTGCTTATTGGCTTATTTTGAAGCCTTCCAGTTCACCTTTAAGGTTTAGGATTTTATTTGGACCCTAGATTACTTTTGTGGACCCCACAGAGGTCCAAAACCTCTCATCTCAGGCCTGTTTTGGCCTATTGACTTTATAATTGCTTATTTGTTCATAACTGCTTATCCAGAGTGCTTATTTGTTCTTTTAGGCTTATTTCAAGTTGGTATACATGTGTGATAGCTTATTTGATCATTTGAATAGCTTTTCACCAAGTCATAAGTCCTAATAAGCTAAAAAGCCATCTGTTAAGCACTTGGGGGTGCACACAGCTTATTTTTAAGCTAAAACAAAAGTCACTTCACAAAAGTTCCTTATTTACATCTGTCAAAAAGAAAAACCAAGAAAAACCAAACTTAAAATTAGTGATAGCTTCTATTTAATAGAATCTATCTTTTTCAATATTCTTTTCAGCTTATTAATAAGCACTTTATAAATTTTATAATTTTATTAAATTCCTTTTACCTTTAAGTACTTATAATAATTTCTTTAGATTTTTCTTAATCAGTTTACTATTTATTAGAATTAAAAGTAGTTCAAATAATTAAATAGGTAATATTAGTAATTAAATAGTTTTCTTTAATTTTAATTAACAACAGTAGAATTTTATATTTTTCCTAGGTTTTATAAATTAGTTAAGACTTTTAGAAAATAGATTCATAATTTCCAATGTTCATTTTCCAATTGTCTTATTTAATTTAACTAAATTATATTTAAATTAATTAATAAGTAATTAATTAGTAAAATAGCCTAAATATAATTTTTAGTAACTTTTTATAATTTTTTAAGATTCCTGTGATCGTTAATTAGTTTTATAAATTTTTCCATAATTTTCTAAGTCATTTAGGTACTATTAGTAATTTAAAATAGTTTAATTAGTTTAATTAAGATAAATAGTTTTTAATTAATAGTAAATTCATAAAAGGACAAAAATATTTATTTTCATTTTTTATACTTTCTTCAAGTTCTTTTTAAGGTTTAGAAATTATTTTTGCAAGTTTTTAGTTTAAATTGTAATCTTTATAATTTTTAGTTAATTTAACTTAGGTTTAAATTAGATTTTAAATAGTTTTAATTAATTAAGTATTATTTAAATATTAAAATAATCATTTTTATAATTTCATTTTCACTTTAAATTTTCTTTTAATTTTAAGTTTTAAAAAGTTTCACTTACACCCCTTGTAGTTTGTAATTTGTTAAAACCTACTTTTCTCTGTCTGTTGTCTGATTTTCCAATTTGTTCTTTTGTGTTTATATCTGTTATTTATATCATTCCATAAATTGTTCAAATACCAAGCAATCAGTAGTATAATCATTCCCCCAATCATTTTGGTTACTGTCCTCAGTGCCACTTATTCCACGAATGTTCAAAATACAATTTCAATCTCGTTGGGATTTAACGACCCGTGGATTTCCCTGTACTTCCACGGTTAATATAACATTGCACTTTCTCCTAGGTGGGCTATCAACTACACACGATTGACTGGTTGGTTTAGGAGGAGTCAAAATTTGGCGCCGCTGCCGGGGAGGTTATTGCGTATTTCAAAACGTTTTAGGTTTAGTGGTTTTCAAAAACCCTCCTTTACAAATATCACCACTTTGTAAATTTTTGAGAAAATCAAAATCATTTCTGAAAAAGTTCATTAACACTTCTCCTGAAGTGTTAGAAACACCAAAAAAAAAATCATAAACAACAAAACAAACTGTGAAGTTAAATTACTTCGTTGTCTTTAAGATTACAACCTGAAACAGCTGGTATAAGGTAAGTTCTGACATTAAATTGCTAACTGAAGAGGGATCCATTTATTCCCTCCCGCTAGCCTGCGAGTAATCTTAAAGGAACGATTTCGGTTAACGAATCAGTTCCAAAAATATTGTCCAAGTTTTTTCACCCATACACGAAAAGCCAAAAACATTTTACTGTGAATATAATTACATAAAAGTTTACCACCGCAAACCAGGGCAGAACACCTACCAACTGGGGTGTGAACATAATAAGTTCCCAAACTTAAGATTTAAAACTTACCATTATATCCTTGTGAATAGTGTACCTTTTTTAAAGGAGCTGTTCATTTATTATTGGATTCAAGTTCACTGTCGTTTTGCCTCTGACTTGTTTTGATTGATACCATTTTTAGTGCATGCACACTCGTTCGCAAACAAAGCGTAATAAAGGAAAAAACGTAACTAAGTTACGTACTGTTGAAGAAAAGCAACCTTCAAAAATGAACGACGAGCCCCCAATCCCTCCCAAGGAGGAACCAGTTCCTGACACCCGAACAATGGAGGAACTGTGTCAACCTACCATGCAAGGGAGGGGTGGACCCATTGCACCACTCACTATTGGAGCCACGGACTTTGGATTAAAACACCACATGATACAACAGATCCAGAATACGTGCCAGTTCCACGGATTACCGGGTGACGATGCTAACAAGCATCTTGATAAATTTTTAACCGTCACCCAGAGCATGAAACAAAATGGCGTCACCGATGACGGCCTACGTTTGTACCCTTTTCCCTATTCCCTCACTCATCATGCGACTTCCTGGTTCGATCGACTTCCAAAGAATTTGATCCACACTTTTGATGAGATGATCACTAAATTTCTGGCCAAATACTTTCCACCATCTATGGTCACAAAGCTGAGGAATTATATCAGCAACTTCAGACAGCTTCCCGAAGAGTCCTTATTTGAGGCATGGGAACGCTACAAACTTGCTATTGATCGGTGTCCTAATCATAACATGCTTCTTGTCACCATTATTGATACCTTTTATAATGGTTTGCCACTTCGTCATCGTGACACCATCAATGCTGCTGCTGGGAGCACCTTTATGAAAAGGACCCCTGAAGAGTGCTATGACTTAATCGAAAACATGACTGCCCATCATAATTTTTGGGACTCCTCTGCTGAGAGGAACGACTCATTTAAGTCAGTCACTCCGGCAAGCAATGAGATATCCGTCCTAGCTAAAAAGCTAGATGATTTGTCTACAGTAGTTTTACGTATCTATCAGACAAATCATAATCAGGTCAAAGTTGTTAACCCAAGTTGTGAAACTTACGGTGGTCCACATTCTTAAACAGAGTGCCCAGCCTCCGGTGGCTCGGCTCGTGAAAACGTGTACGCAGCTCAAGGTTCCTATAATACGGGAGGTAATTCTTACCAACCCCAAGGGGATCGAAACCTTTTGAGCTATCGATTTAATAACTACATTGGACCACCAGGGTTTAATCAGTCCCAGAACCAAAATGGTCAAAACAGAAACCAGAACTTTAACCAGAATCAGAATCAGAACCAGAACCGAATGAACCAAGGTTTTAACAACCAAGGGAATTTCAACCCTGGTCAAAACCAGGTTCAACAAAATCAGAACCAAGAGAATTATAACCGTAATCAAGGTCAGAACAATTACCCTCAGGGTAATTTTCAACAACAAAACCACTTCCAGGGTAATAACAACCAACAACATGGGAATTTCCAGAACAATCGGGCTCAAAATTTTCCGAACCAAAATCAAGCCATTGTTCCAACTGGACCATCATCTGATGAGTTATTAAAACAGTTTATGAAATCCCAAGATGAACTGAACAAAGTGCTGGTTAGTCAACTCTCTGAATTGAAGAAGTCTTTAAATGATCGACCCTCGGGCTCAGGTACTACTTTACCTAGCAACACGATCGCTAATCCGAGGGGCGATGTAAAGGCGATCACCACAAGAAGTGGAGTTTCTTATAAAGGACCCACAGCTCCGTCTACCTCTTCTCCTATCCCGGTAGAGGAATGTGAAACTGAGGATACTACGGATACGGTACTTCCTACTAATAACGGAGGTACCACTGGCATCCCTCCTCCAGTTATCCCAGTCCCGACTCCCCCTAAAAGAGTCATATTTGAAACTCCTGAAGGTCCTGTTGAAACCCCAAAAGCCAACCCAAAGTCATCAATTCCATATCCCTCACGATTGCAAGACCAGAAGCTCCGTAAAAAAGCTAATCATCAGATGGAAAAATTCTTTCAGATTTTTCAAGAACTACACTTCGATATTAGTTTCGCGGATGCTCTTCTTTTAATGCCCAAATTCGCATCGACAATCAAAAACCTGTTGAGCAATAAAGAAAAATTGTTTGAGATGGCACGAACTCCACTAAATGAGAACTGCTTTGCAGTTCTGTTGAAACAGCTTCCCGAGAAGCTAGGAGACCCCGGGAGATTTCTAATACCATGTATTTTCCCAGGGATGGTTGAGTGTTTTGCCTTGGCCGATCTTGGTGCAAGCATCAACTTAATGCCCCACTCAGTTTGGAAAAAGCTCTCTCTTCAGGCACTTAGTCCCACATGCATGACTCTCGAGCTTGCAGACCGTTCAATTTCACGTCCCCTTGGTATTGCCGAGGACGTATTTGTAAGAGTGGGAAAGTTCCATTTTCCGGCAGACTTTGTCGTTGTTGATTTCGATGCGGATCCAAGAGTTCCTCTCATTCTTGGGAGGGGATTCTTAAGGACGGGGTGTGCATTAATCGATGTTTTCGATGAGGAAATCATGTCACGAGTTGGCACTGAAGCGATAACGTTCAACCTTGATCAAACCTCGAGATACTCCTCGAATTATGATGCTGAATCGGTCAACCGAATTGATGTCATTGGCATTGCATCCGAGGAGTATGCTCAGGAAATCCTTGGATTCGCTGATAGTTCTTCGAGTGGCAATTCCACTCCCTCTTCTCACCCCATAATCGCTAATTCTTCTCCTTCCCTCACTTCGTTTGAGGGAAGTGATTTCGTCCTTGAGGAATTAGAGGCCTTTCTCAAAAGTGATTCAGTTCCCGAAGGAATTGATAACCAAGAGATTGACCCGGAGAGGGATATACTTCTCCTTGAGAAGTTATTGAACAAAGATTCTTCTCCCATTCCTGTTCTACCTCCACAACTTAAGGACCTACCTCCTCATCTAGAATATGCATTCTTGGAAGGTAACAATAAGTTACCAATCATTATTGCAAAAGACTTAAAGGATGAGGAGAAAACCGCGCTGCTTAAGGTTTTAAAGTCCCACAAGCAAGCAATTGCTTGGAAGCTCTCAGACATAAAGGGTATTAACCCGGATTTTTGTACACACAAAATCCTAATGGAAGAGGACTTTAAACCTGCCGTGCAGCATCAAAGAAGGGTAAATCCAAAAATCCACGAAGTTATCAAAGAGGAAGTTATCAAACTTCTCGATGCGGGATTGATTTACCCTATATCAGACAGTCCTTGGGTTAGCCCAATACATTGTGTTCCAAAAAAGGGTGGCATCACGGTTGTCACTAATGAGGATAACGAGTTGATACCAACTCGGTTGGTTACAGGGTGGCGAGTAAGTATCGATTACAGAAAGCTTAACGAAGCCACCCGCAAGGACCATTTTCCTCTGCCCTTTATGGATCAAATGCTCGAAAGACTAGCGGGGAATGAGTATTATTGCTTCCTTGACGGCTTCTCGGGTTACTTCCAAATTCCCATTGATCCTCAGGATCAAGAGAAGACTACCTTCACATGTCCTTATGGAACATTTGCCTATCGTCACATACCTTTTGGGTTATGCAATGCTCCGAGCACTTTCCAGAGGTGCATGATGGCTATTTTCCATGACATGATAGGGAAACCATGGAGGTATTCATGCATGACTTCTCAGTCATGGGGAATTCTTTCGACTCATGCCTCTCCCATTTAGAAAAAATGCTTCAACGTTGTGAAAACACTAATCTTTGTCTAAACTGGGAGAAGAGCCATTTTATGGTTAAGGAGGGCATTGTCCTCGGCCATAAAATTTCAAAAAGTGGGATTGAGGTCGATAGGGCCAAAATTGCTGTTATTGCTAAACTGCCTCATCCCACCACTGTTAAAGGAATAAGGAGTTTCCTAGGCCATGTCGGGTTCTATCAGAGATTCATTCAGGATTTCTCTAAAATTGCCCGGCCCATGACTCATCTTCTTGAAAAGGATGCTCCTTTCATCTTTTCCCCCGAGTGCATCGAAGCTTTTTCTACTTTAAAGAAAAGGCTTACCGAGGCACCAATCCTTGTTGCCCCCGACTGGGACTTACCCTTCGAACTTATGTGCGATGCCAGCGACTTCGCTATTGGTGCAGTTCTGGGGCAACGCAAAACAAAACATTTTCAGCCAATACACTACGCAAGTAAGACCATGAGTGAAGCTCAAACGCACTATACCACCACAGAAAAAGAATTATTAGCTGTGATATATGCCTTTGAGAAATTTCGGTCTTACTTAATCTTAACCAAATGTGTGGTGTATACGGACCATTCGGCTTTGAAATACCTGTTCACTAAATAGGACGCAAAGCCAAGACTGCTCCGTTGGGTCCTGCTCCTTCAGGAATTCGATATACTCATAAGAGATAAAAAAGGAGCAGAGAATCTTGCAGCTGATCACTTATCCCGGTTAGAAAATCCTCATCAGGATATTCTCGAGAGAAAAGAAATTAATGAAACTTTTCCTCTGGAGACTCTAAATCTAATCTCTACCTGGAATGATGCCACTACCTCATGGTTTGCCGACTTTGCAAATTACCATGCGGGAAATTTCGTTGTGAAAGGGATGTCGTCCCAACAGAAAAGAAAATTCTTTAAAGATGTAAAACATTACTTCTGGGACGACCCCTACTTGTTCAAAATATGTGCGGATCAAGTCATCCGACGGTGTGTCCATGGCCAAGAAGCCATGGAAATTCTTAAAGCTTGTCATGATGGACCCACGGGGGGACATCATAACCCAAACTACACCGCCAAAAAGGTGTTTGATTCAGGATTCTTTTGGCCCACGATCTATAAAGACGCCCATGAACTTATCAAAACCAGTGAGGCTTGCCAGCGTCACGGGAATATTTCCAAAAAGAATGAGATGCCGCAAAACGCCATCCAAGTCTGTAAAATATTTGATATGTGGGGCATTGATTTTATGGGGTTATTCCCGTCTTCACGAGGGAATAAATACATACTCGTGGCTGTCGACTATCTGTCAAAATGGGTTGAAGCAAAAGCTTTACCCACCAATTGTGCCCGAGTAGTCATTAAATTTCTGAAGTCTCTCTTTGCCAGATTCGGCACTCCTCGTGCCATTATCAGTGATCGTGGCACACACTTCTGCAATGAACAATTTGCAAGAGTGATGCTGAAATATGGTGTAACTCACCGTCTTTTGACAGCATATCACCCCCAAACAAGTGGGCAGGTGGAGGTCTCAAATCAGGGTATTAAGAGAATTCTGGAGAGGACGGTTGGTGAAAACCGTGCCTCTTGGTCGGATAAGCTGGATGATGCATTATGGACCTTCCGCACTGCTTACAAAACACCCATCGGGTGTACTCCATATAAGATAGTGTACGGGTAAGCATGTCATCTTCTGATCGAATTAGAACATAAGGCCGATTGGGCCTTAAAACATGCAAATTTCGACCTTCACACAGCGGGTGATCACCGCAAGGTTCAACTAAACGAATTAAATGAACTTCGTGATCAAGCTTATGAGAATTCTTTGATTTACAAGGAAAAAACCAAGAAGATCCACGACTCTAAAATTAAAAACCGTGTTTTCAACATCGGTGACAGAGTCCTTCTCTTCAATTCCCGATTGAAGATATTCTCAGGAAAGCTTAAAACTCGTTGGTCTGGGCCATTCACTGTAACAAGAGTATTTCCATATGAAACTGTTGAGTTATCTCAACCTGACGGTTCCAGCTTTAAAGTAAATGGTCATCGGTTAAAACACTATTTTGGAGGGGACATACAACCAATGATTGTCCCGGATCTCCAAACTTTCCCCATGGACCAATAAATTCGGGGTCGAGTCAAGCTAGCGACTCGGTTAACAAAAACAGTAGCTACCTCATGGACAATTTAATTCGAGGTCGAGTCAAGCTAGCGACTCGGTAATCAAAAACAGTAGCAATACGGGTTTTCACGCATATTTCTGTCTTCTTTCCTCTTTCTACCACCTTAGTGTGGGGGAGTTACTAACCCACGTGTTGTATATAAGTGAAAAAAAAAATTGTATGTAAATAGAATAAAATAAAGGTTAATAGTATTTCCTTCTTACGTTCTAAGTCTTGGTGGAACACCAGGTACTTTGAATATTGAGGGCAATATTCATTTCTAAGTGTGGGGGAGAGTTCTCACGAATTCAAAACACATGTTCCATCAAGAACCCCCATTTGATCAAAATTTAAAGTTTTTTCACACTTAGAAACGCAAATAGTGGTTATCAGTCCACCATGTCTAACCCACATAAGGATTGGCTAATCCAGGAGCAAACGGCTCTTGGTAAATATTTCTCAAATTCGTTGATGGCTTGCAATTTGCCCAAAATTGTATGGTACCTCAACTCGCCATATCCCATAAAGTGAATGAGTTGGCTATCCCGCAGGATTATGGCTTGTGGTAAAGGCAGTGGAAAAACCATAATTGGTAATCAGCTCACCAAGATGTTGACTTTGTCCATCAAGAGTTGGCTAGTCCAGAAGCAAACGGCTTTTGGTAAAGACAAATCAAATCCGTTGACAGCTGGTGGTTTGCTCAAAATCACATGGTTATCAGGTAGACCATAGCTCTTACTTGAATCGATACATCTGGCTACTCCAGAAGTGATGGGTTTTGGTAAAGAGTTTCAAATCCATTAAGTTTTTCTCAAAAGATTGCTAGGGACTAGCAATGTTTTACTGTGGGGGATTGATGAGTGTCTAAATACTCATCATTTTATACCTATCTAAACTGCCAAAACATTTAAAAACACTCAAATATGCATTATAATACTGAAAATATCCCAGGAATGTGTTTTATATGTTTCAGATGCAAAATAATCAAAAACAGATAAAAAAACGAACAAAGTTTGCATAATTGGCAGTTTCAGTCCCTCAACTTTCAAAAGTTGTCAAATCTAGTCCCTGGTTATTCTAAAAACTTGAAAAAGTCACCAAAGGTCCTTTTAAATCATAAAGTTACATATTTAGTCCTTTGGTGCAAAGTTTCACAAAATTACAAGTTTAGTCCCTGAACTTTGAAAAATGACAAAAATGGTCCCTGGGATATTAAAACTTTGAGGAAAACAAATTTTGTCCTTGTACTAATCTTCTATGGCAGGAATGGTCCTTGATTGCAAGTTTGGTGAAATTACAAAACAGGTCCCTGAACTTTGGTAGTTTGGCAGATTTAGTCCCTTGGGTTTTCATATGTGAAAAATTCAACACATGTCCTCACAATATTCTCATATGACATAAAACACCCCATGAAACACTTTAGAAGAATGCCAATTCACACCCCTCAATTTTCACCAAATTACAAAATTGGTCCTTGTTTATTACCACATACCAACCGGACCCTTTTATTATTAAACCCAAAACTACAACAAATCCATACCACAAAAATCCAGCCCACCCTTTTTATTTTTCTGATCCAATCCAAAACACGCCCCTTAATATTATTACGGGTCAAACCCCGTTTGTCCTCCCCAATACCGCCAAACCATCACCACTGTACATCTACCTCACCCCCAACCTGAAACCAGAAACCATGGTGGTATTCCACCACCTCACCACTCCCCCAGCTCATCACCTACCCTCCCCTCATATACCTTCCACCTCACAACCCTATCTCACTCCACAATTAATGCATCCCCACCTTATTTTCCCTCCAAACCATTTCCTAAGCTCGTTATCATGATAATCTCCTCAAATTGGCCACTAAACCATGTTACTTGTCCCCTGCCACCTCCACAAGCTCCCAATATTCTTTAATTGCAGAACTTTGGCCCCAAGCAACGTGTAGGACTTATGGCGCCAAAAGTGGTTTAAACGGATGAGATCACTTTCAGTCATCCAACGGCCAAATTCATTGATGGGATTTGCTCAGGAAGTGTCCCCCAACCCTAATATGAGCCTATAAAAGGAAGAAGATGCAAGGAGAAGTCTATCTAGTTCTTATTTATAATTTTCTTATTTCGTACTTAGTGAATCTCAATTTCCAGTGTAATTCAAGCTTTCAAACTTTCAAGTTATCATTTTCAGTGTACTCTTAAGCTTTTCAGATAATAAGAATCATGTTTGGTTTGATATCTCAGTTTATGCAATTTCAATTTCATTTCAAATTTCTTAGTTATCTGTATTGTTGTTATTATCATGACTCATGGACTCTTATGCTAATATAAGCTCCTAGAAAGCTTATAAAAGCTTTTAGAAACCTTAAAAGTCAGTTTAGTATAAAAAAATAAAAAATACCAAAAAAGTCAACAAAAGTCAAACAATCAAGTTTCATGGTGAACAAGTTGGAGCAGGGTGAATTCTGGATTGCCTTGGGTTAGTGAATCTGTGGAGATTCTATAGGATTGTTCTTGGTTCTTGTTCTTTGGTCTTAGCAGGATTGCACTTTGTAAGCTCAAATCTTCATTTTTAGCATTTCTTATTCTATTGTTGTTTAGGTGCTCAATCTTGCTTATTTGTGTTTATTTAATGTTAGTTAATCATAATCTAGCCTAAAATCAATTGCTTGTTTGTTGAAATCCATAGTTGCTAGAAATTTCATTTTCACAGTTAAAAAAACCATCTTTGTCATTTCTGAGTTTAAAGGTTGTGTTCTTACTATTTCATGTGTATTTGATCTTTAATAATGATAATATAAGGATTGACAACAGAATTGACGATCAAATCAATCATTTTCTTTGAGAATCACAAAGTAGGTTTGTTAAGGTAGTGTTTGGATTTAAGCTGTATTGAGTGACTCAGTGAGTATTATTGCTCACTTAGTATTCTCACATCATACTCAAACTTATAGATCACCAAAACAACAAAGTCTCAGTTAGTTATAAGCCTAAAATTCAAGATCACCAATTATTTCGCTTAAAATCCAACTGTGAAGGATTTGGAAAGGCATAAGCCTCATTTTATCTCACAAGTGCAAGTCCTAGCTTAATTTAGTCTCCATATAGCTTAAATAATCAATATCAGTCAAGAAATAAAGATCAAAGTTCACTTAAGTCAACATAGAATTAAAATCAAAAAGTCAAAGATTCATAGTGTTGCAGAAAACCAAATTTTCAAGGAATTTTCAAGAATTTTGTAGTGCTTTTTAGACTTTGAGCTTTTCACATCTTAAACTCTCACACTTCATCTTTAAAAATCCATAGAGTGCTTATTTTTGTGATTTTTATTGAAGCTTATACAAGCTTGTTAAAAAGCCTGCAGGGTCAAAAGAAGGTTTGCACCAGGGCACCTTTTGGTTTTTGGTCAAATTTCCAACCCCCCCCCTCCAGGACTCAAAACAAAACCCTAGGATCTGTACTTTAGCTTTTTAGAAAGCTTATTAGCTTATCTTTTAGGATTAGAAAGAAAATTGGATCTCAGTGCTCATTAGGATAGATTATTTAGCCTTTGTAATTTGTCTTATTTGGATTTGTACACTGAGTACTTAGTTTTAATCACCAATAATCCAAAGACCATAGCTGATTCATTAGTGGACCCCACCCTTAGCTTATTGGCTTTTTGGAAAGCCAATCAACCCATCCAGATAACTCAGGGCATATTTTGTCATTTTAAGCTTGTTTACTAGGGCTGCAAGTAGCTTTTAGTTGTCCCATTAGATTGTATTCACTGAGTGAGTCAGTGTTTGATCCCAACTTCCAAACTTTACACAACCTTCAATAATAAGCCATAAGCTCTGCTTATTGGCTTATTTTGAAGCCTTCCAGTTCACCTTTAAGGTTTAGGATTTTATTTGGACCCTAGATTACTTTTGTGGACCCCACAGAGGTCCAAAACCTCTCATCTCAGGCCTGTTTTGGCCTATTGTCTTTATAAGTACTTATTTGTTCATAACTGCTTATCCAGAGTGCTTATTTGTTATTTTAGTCTTATTTCAAGTTGGTATACATGTGTGATAGCTTATTTGATCATTTGAATAGCTTTTCACCAAGTCATAAGTCCTAATAAGCTAAAAAGCCATCTGTTAAGCACTTGGGGGTGCACACAGCTTATTTTTAAGCTAAAACAAAATTCACTTCACAAAAGTTCCTTATTTTAGTCTTATTTACATCTGTCAAAAAGAAAAACCAAACACAAAAATAGCGATAGCTTCTATTTAATAGAATCTATCTTTTTTAATTTTCTTTTCAGCTTATTAATAAGCACTTTATAAATTTTATAATTTTCTTAAATTCCTTTTACCTTTAAGTACTTATAATAATTTCCTTAGATTTTTCTTAATCAGTTTACTATTTATTAGAATTAAAAGTAGTTCAAATAATTAAATAGGTAATATTAGTAATTAAATAGTTTTCTTTAATTTTAATTAACAACAGTAGAATTTTATATTTTTCCTAGGTTTTATAAATTAGTTAAGACTTTTAGAAAATAGATTCATAATTTCCACTGTTCATTTTCCAATTGTCTTATTTAATTTAATTAAATTATATTTAAATTAATTAATAAGTAATTAATTAGTAAAATAGCCTAAATATAATTTTTAGTAACTTTTTATAATTTTTTAGGATTCCTGTGATGGTTAATTAGTTTTATAAATTTTTCCATAATTTTCTAAGTCATTTAGGTACTATTAGTAATTTAAAATAGTTTAATTAGTTTAATTAAGATAAATAGTTTTTAATTAATAGTAAATTCATAAAAAGACAAAAATATTTATTTTCATTTTTTATACTTTCTTCAAGTTCTTTTTAAGGTTTAGAAATTATTTTTGCAAGTTTTTAGTTTAAATTGTAATCTTTATAATTTTTAGTTAATTTAACTTAGGTTTAAATTAGATTTTAAATAGTTTTAATTAATTAAGTATTATTTAAATATTAAAATAATCATTTTTATAATTTCATTTTCACTTTAACTTTTCTTTTAATTTTAAGTTTTAAAAAGTTTCACTTACACCCCCTGTAGTTTGTAATTTATTAAAACCCACTTTTCTCTGTCTGTTATCTGATTTTCCAATTTGTGCTTTTGTGTTTATATCTGTTATTTATATCATTCCATAAATTTTTCAAATACCAAGAAATCAGTAGTATAATCATTCCCCTAATCATTTTGGTTACTGTCGTCAGTGCCACTTATTCCACGAACGTTCAAAATACAATTTCAATCTCGTTGGGATTTAACGACCCGGGGATTTCCCTGTACTTCCACGGTTAATATAACATTGCACTTTCTCCTAGGTGGGCCTATCAACTGCACACGGTTGACCGGTTGGTTTAGGAGGAGTCAATCCTCCTCGTGCAGCTCTATCTTTTTCAACTTTAGATTCATGGTGCTTGAGATAGTCATACAACAAACCATATGGAGCATCATGAAGATTCTTAGCTTGTCTCACAAATGTCACATACTTTTGCCAATCATAACCCAGACTACTAACAAACTTTGTATTGACAGCGATCCTTGGAAGGTGTACTTCATGTCTCTCTAAGTCGTTGACGACATTGGTGAAACGATGATAGTAAGATTCAAGTGATTCCCCTGGTTCGATCATGAAGTTAGTGTATTCCAAGTAGAGTTTAGATTCCATGTCTTCTTTGTTCAGTTGTGTGCCTTCCATAAGTAGATGGACGTATTACCACATAGCTTTTGTAGTTGTTTGAGCATCAACACTTCTGAATATTGGATTTGGTATTCCCTGAAGTATGTAAGCCATAGCATACTCATCTGCTTCACGATGAAGGTGTTGTTCAGTAGTGAGTGCAGACTCAGGAACCGGTACAGCAGTTGGAGCTACTGGAGGATCAGCAGATGGGTCACCTCCAACGTAGTTAATAGGCCACTGAAACGGTCCTTCAAGGATAACTTGTTTCATGTACTTACCATTGGGTTTCTTAAGTTCTATAAACCTTAAGAATCGACTTGCCCACTGAACATAATTACCCGGTGTAAGCATTGGTGGAGTGTCAATAGATCCTGCTTCATGTCTGGATTGTTGAGTTGAAATGACTTCACACATCCTGTCAAACCAGTGAGTCTGTTTGGATGGAAGTTGGCCTTGTTGTTGTGGAATTGGATAGGATTGTTGTATTGGAACCATCTGATGTTGTTGCATGAGTAGATGTTGTTGTGAGTAAAGCGGTCGTTGATAATATTGTGGTGATTGTTGATACTGTTGTTGTTGCTGATGATAATGCTGATTCTGATGTTGCTGAGGATGGTTAAAGTTGTAGTACGGTGGTTGAGACATAATGAAACACTCGTGTGAAAAATGGATCTTGTAGAAGGTATAGGTTTAGCCAAATCTCGAAAACTTGCACACCTGTGATTGCGAAATCTAAGACTTAAGTGATTGCGAAAAGTGGGACTTGAGAGATCTCGAAACTTTGGATGAAAATAATCTCGAAAACTGTAGAACTTGGAGATTGCGAAACTTGGTGAGTATAGGATATTTTCGAAACTGGTGAAAGTTTGCGAAAGAAAGTGAATTCGAAAAGTGTTATATTTTCGAAAACACAAGCTCACGTACAAAATTTCGAAATTATACAATTTCGAAATTAGTCCAAAAGTCAAACTACTTTTCTTTCTTATACAAGAGAGAAAATTCTGAGTTCACGATTCGTAAGTCGATAGGAAGCAAACTTAAGCGATTTCGAAACTGGGTCAATGGAGTGATCTCGAAACTTAGACAGAATTTTGTTTTTCAAAGAAAGCTTACCAAAAACTCAATTTTATTTAAAGATTCTTGTACTTATAGGTATAAAAAGATAAGATCTTCAAGAAAGTTGAAAACTTGATACACTTTTTCAAAAATGAAAATATTTTTGAAAACAAGTACAAAAATCCAAGTCGTGATTTTTGATAAAATTTTGGAACTTTTTTGTTTGTTTTGATTTATAGCACAAGTTTGTAAGCAAAGATGTGATAAAAACCAAGAAACAAGCAAGAAAGTACTAAAGTTTTAACAAAAAAAAATGAAATAAAACAAAGATTTAGGATCGATTTCAATTAAAAAAAACACAAGCTACACCTTCATATGGCGAATGATACCACTTGTTAGGTTCCCATATTGATTTCACACAAACAAGAATGAGATAGATATAAGGATTTGGGTGATTATAAGAATGAGAGAATAATGAGAGCAATAGTTTCCATAATATTTCAAATAACCAACCAAATACAAATGAGACCTAAAGGTTCTATTCATAGGAGCGAAGCTACGGCAACACTCCTAGCTCCCATCTTACATCATTTCGTGGGCTTGGAGGCCTTGTGGGCTTTTCATAAGCCTTAAACACATAAATAATAACCAAATGTAAGTAACTAATAACTAAGCAACCTAACATTTATTACAAATGACCGAGACTTGATAAAATAATAAAACTTCTTTCCCAACACTTTATCAAATTTGTCATTGCAGAACTGTGTACCACGATCATTAATTATAGCACGTGGAGTTCCAAATCTAGAAAAAAGAGCTTTTAAAAATTTCACAACAACTCGGGCATCATTTGTGGGTAAAGCTTTCGCTTCAACCCATTTTGACAAATAGTCAGCAGCCACGAGTATGTACTTATTTCCATGAGATGACGGAAATGGCCCCATAAAATCGATGCCCGAAACGTCAAAGATTTCACAAACTTGAATTTCATTTTGTGGCATTTCATTCTTTTGTGAAATATTCCCGTGACCTTGACAAGCGTCACAGGATTTGACTAATTCCTGGGCATCCTTGTAAATTGTAGGCCAGTAGAAACCGTAATCAAACACCTTTTTGGCGGTGTAGTTTGGATTATGGTGGCCCCCCGTGGGACCAGCATGGCAAGCCTTGAGAATTTCAGTGGTTTCCTGACCATAAACACACCGCCGGATGACTTGATCCGCGTAAATTTTGAACAAGTAGGGGTCGTCCCAGAAATAGTGTTTTACATCTTTAAAGAATTTATTCTTTTGTCGGGACGACATCCCTTTCACCTCAAAATTACTCGCACGGTAGTTTGCAAAATGGGCAAACCATGGGGTAGTAGAATCTCTACAAAAGGAAACCGCATTGAGTGTCTCGAGAGGGAAGGTTTCATTAATTTCCTTCTTCTCGAAAACATCTTGGTGAGGGTTTTCAAGACGGGAGAGGTGATCAGCAGCTAGGTTCTCCGCTCCTTTTTTATCTCGAATTATGATATCAAATTCTTGCAGGAGGAAAACCCAACGGAGTAGTCTCGGCTTTGCATCTTGTTTTGCAAAGAGGTACTTCAAATCCGAGTGATCCGTATACACTATGCATTTGGTTAATATCAAATACGTCCAAAACTTTTCAAAGGTATACACCACTGCTAATAATTCTTTTTCAGTGGTGGTGTAATGACTTTGAGCCTCGGTCATTGTTTTGCTCGCATAGTGTATCATCTGAAAATGTTTTGATTTGCGTTGCCCCAAGACTGCCCCTGTTGCATAATCACTAGCATCACACATAAGTTCAAAGGGCAAGTCCCAATCGGGGGCAACAAGAATCGGTGCTTTAGTAAGATTTTTCTTCAAAGTTTCAAAAGCTTCAATACACTCGGGTGAGAAGATAAAAGGAGCATCCTTCTCGAGGAGATGGGTCATAGGCCGGGCGATTTTGGAAAAATCTTGAATAAACCTATGATAAAAACCGGCATGACCCAAAAAGCTCCTAACTCCTTTGACGGTAGTGGGATGAGGTAATTTTGCGATGACATCCACTTTGGCTTTGTTGACCTTAATCCCATTTTTTGAAATTTTATGGCCGAGGACAATGCCCTCTTTGACCATCAAGTGGCTTTTTTCCCCTTTTAAACATAACCTTGTGTTTTCACAATATTTGAGCATGTTGTCTAAATGGGAGAGACATGATTGAAATGAATTCCCAATGACCGAAAAGTCATCCATGAATACCTCCATTGTTTTTCCGATCATGTCGGAAAAGATTGACATCATGCACCTTTGGAGCGTGCCAGGAGCGTTGCATAAGCCAAATGGCATGCGACGGTAGGCAAAGGTTCCATAAGGGCATGTGAAGGTAGTTTTCTCATGATCCTGTGGATCAATGGGGATCTGAAACTAACCCGAGAAACCATCGAGGAAACAATAGTACTCGTTCCCCACTAGTCTCTCTAGCATTTGGTCCATGAAGGGCAGAGGAAAGTGGTCTTTGCGGGTGGTGTCACACCCCAAAAATACCTGAATGGCAGCGGAATGGAATACCTGGGGGTGACTGTCATAGCACCACAGTTACAGTTATATTGAACGACCTAAAGTGTCATTTTAAAAATACATCGTTTGATTCATTTAAAATATTCAGAGTTATAAAACATAGGTCCCAAAAGTCTGGAAAAGTTTAAGGAAATAAGTTTAGTACAATCAAACGATAGTTCATAAGTGCATGAAAATCCAAAATGAGACGCGTCGTCCTTGTTACTCAATGATATGACTCCATGCATGCCATGAAGAATATGTCTTAGTTACCTGAAAAAACATTGTGAAAAACGGTCAACAATAATGTTGGTGAATAATCATAGGTTTGTAAGTTAAATCGTATGTACATTAACCACAAGTATAAAGTAAACCGACAAAATGTCAAAATGCTACATTGTCTCTTAAGCTCATGACACCGAAGCTAGACATAATATTGTATTGGCCCCAAAGGAGTGTTTACCAGGCACTCAAATAGTTTAGACATGAAATGCATCCGTAATTTCGTTGGAGCAACCCAAACAGGGATGGAGGAGTCACCCTCAATAGATCTATTCACTCACTCTCGCTTGGCAGTATAACTAACGGTTCATGATAATAAAAGGGACTTAACTTGGTAGTAAGGCAACTTAAGCAATGTATGGAATTTAATACATGGGCATGTACAAAAATAATTGATGCAATGTATTCTCCCCCGTGGGATTTGAAATCAAAATATTGAATTAAAACGGGGCTATGAAAACTCACCTGAAGTGATAGTACAATGTGATGAAATGATCGGGACAACAAGGCGCGAACACTAGCCGCAACCTAAGTGAATGAATATGATCTACTTTAGATCATGAAATGATGTAATGAATATTCATGCACATGATACCTGATGAGACGAAAAATGATCCATTTTTAGGGGGTCATTTAAGCCCGAATCCGAATTTATTTGATCAAATATTGCCCTAAATCGTTCCTTTTGTAATTTTAGGTACCTTGGGAGTGAATCTGGAAAAGGAAGCAATTCGGACATTTTTGGAGCATAAAAGTGAAGAAAACGCCAAAGTCTTGATTTTCCATGCTGGGAACAGTAGGTGACGGCGTCAAGAGCAAAACCTTGACGGCGTCAAGAGAAAATTTCATGAATTTCCATGACGACCCAGAACAGATTTGACGGCGTCACGTAGGAAGGGCGTCAAGAGTAAAAGAGTCATGACGGCATGGAAATGATTTGGTCTTGACGGCGTCAGAAGAAGATCTAGGTAGTCCGAGAAGAGTTTTGGCGGCGAGGTGACGGCGTCACAAGTTTATTCTTGACGCCGTCAAACCTATTTTTCTATATATAGTTTTCCAATTTTCACACATTAAGAGAGAAGTTTTGGAGAAACCCTAAGTACGATTTTGGTGCAACTTTTACAGGTTTTTCAAGGGTTCCAAACCCTTGATACCTTGCATTGTAATTGAGATAAGTGTTCCTTTAATTCAATCAATATGTCTCTGTGTTGGTTGTCTATATCTTGTTCTTGTCTCAATTCCATTATGCTAGGCTAGATCTATCTTGTGTTTGCTTAGATCTAATGAAACCTAGATGTTAATTATGTGTTGATTACTTGTTTATCTTTGTCTTGGATGAGTGATTTATATGTTAGGCTTAAGAAAACTGGCAGATCTACACTTGGTAACATGCTTGAACGTCTTAAGAAACATGAACCGAGGCGCACTAGGTCTTTATTGGTTGTATTTAATGCATGAGCCACTGTTTACAATCCCTATAGTTGTGCTGGGCATGGTGTAGGAGGAGATAAGAGCTCATAGAATTGGGGAGTTATGTGTGCCACCCCATGAATGGTATTAAGGAATACGATCCGTCATCCATGCAATTATAACAAGTAATTAACGTGTAAAAGATGTCTAGGGAGTAGTGAAATCTAAGTAAACACATTTTCTCCAATTACTGCTCACAACTTTAGTATAAATTAGCTTAATTTCATTTCTAGTATTTTATTTTGATTGCATCTTAGCATTGGGTTAGTTGACTAGCAACTAATTCCGCCCAAATCCTTCAAACCCGAGATATTTACTTGCTTTCATAAAAATATAAAAATACAAAAATAATCATCCCTCACCTCTAGAACTAGTATTTAGGCTTTCTAATCCTAGCGACACTATTCCTAAGCTGAACGATCAATCCCCCGGTACTTGTCACTATACTATACTACAACGATCAGGTACACTGCCTGGTGGGGGTTGTAAGCTTCTCGAGATCCCTCGAGAGGTAAAGCCTATTGCGATTCCCACGCATCAAGTTTTTGGCGCCGCAGCCCGGGGAAATAGTTATTGTCTAGGTTAGAATTTCTTTTTATTAGGTCTACTTGCTAGATTCCTTTCTAGTAAGATTTTATTTTTATTTTTAGGTTCTCTTTAGTCTATCTTATTTCTTTGTGCCTTTGTTCGTAACCACCTGACATCATGGACAACGGGAACATCTTTGAACCCGTCATCCCACCACAACAAAACCCACCACTAGAACCCCTTAGGCCCCGAACCTTAGGAGAGTATTCCCGACCTAGCCACCAAGGCTACCGAAACACCATTGAGCTCACCGGAGCCAATGTGACCCCCTTGCGATCCGACACCATCCGGTTGGTGCAAAGCGGATGTGCATTCCATGGACTTCGTTCCGAAGATCCAAACCAACATCTTAAGGACTTCCTCAAAATTGTAGATTCCATAGACCTAGGTGTTGAAACTAGAGAGACTACCCGATTACGCCTATTCCAATTCTCTCTACGGGATCAAGCTAGTCAATGGCTTGAGCGTTTACCCGCGGGATCCATCACCACATGGGATAATCTCGCCAATCGCTTCCTTACCCAATTCTTCCCGCCGGAAAAGACTGCAATGCTTAGAAGGGACATTTTGATGTTTGAACAACAGCGGGGTGAAACTTTCTACGAGGCTTGGGCCCGTTTTAAGGATCTCCTCCACAAGATCCCTCATCATTGCATAAACCTTTGGTTATTAGTCCAGATTTTCTACGACCATGTTGACTATCACACTAAGCGCACCATCGACAAGGCCGCGGGAGGTAAATTGCGTGATAAGAACGCCGAGGAGTCTTGGGCAATTATCGAAGAACTCGCTGTTGATAATCATGAGATGTGGGAATTTAATCATACGATAGAAGCGGCCATCAATGCAGTCTCGGTATCTGGAGGAACCACCGAAATCCCTGATGAACTCCTATGCAAACTCGAGGCAAAAGTTGACTATTTTGAGGAAAGGCAAAGGAGACCTTTAAGTCCTAGACGGGCTACTGTCAATTCTATCTCAAAACCAACTTCGGCACCATTATCTGAGTCACCCTCTAGAGAAAACGCCGAGACTTTTCAGAACTATGCCCCACCTTGTTCCCCTCCCAAAGAGCTTAGTTCGGAGTTTGAAGCAAGGATGAGAGAATATATGGCAACTCACTCAGATCCGCTGGCTAGATTCGAGGAAGCAGTTTATAAGCAGAAAGAGGAAATGCAGGAGAAAATGAATGAGATGATGAGTCTATTAGAGGAGTATGCCAACCAGAGAACCCCCGAAAGAATACTACTAAGGAAAGAAAGCGCTACTCCCACCACCCAATTTGTTAACTCCATCACCATCGTCCAAAAGGATAACGAGAAGGTAGAAACTCCTGCTAAACAGACCTTAGAAAAACCACCAGAATCCCAACCTTTGAGCTACTACCTGAAACATGATATAAATGAAAACACCATAACAAATTGGATTAAGGGTGATGGGCGTAACCAACCTCCCAAACAGGGTTCTGAAAATGAGGAAGAAGTGAAAGATGAGTATGATACGCTACCTGGAGGATCAGTATTCGAAAGACTATTGGTAAAAAAAGTGGCTACTAAGCAGATAGCATGTGGGAACTTTGAGATACCAACATGCATCGGGGACTTGAAACATCTTAGTGATTTCGCCGACTAAGGATCGGAAGTAAATCTTATGCCCCTAACTATTTACATCCAACTAACGTCAAAAATGCCAGCCCCTACTCGTGTTAGGTTATCTCTCGTTGGACACTCGTACATATATCCCCTAGGAATCGCAGAAGATGTATTAGTTAATGTCACAGGATTCATGTACCCCGTTGATTTTATGATCATCGATGATAAAGGGGATGGATGCATGCCAATAATCCTTGGGTCACCATTCTTCACCACCGCTAAGGCTGTCATTAAGTATGAAGGTAGGAAGATCGAGCTTAAATCTGGAAAAAGAAAGATTAGCTTCCCCATGACCCCACAAAGTAAGCTTGAGAATTTGAGTTGGAGAAAGATCAAAAACAACATTGACACGACACCCATTCGTGTTCAGAATAAAATTCTTGCATGGGAGGCAAGAATCAAAAGCTATAAGGAAGCCAAAAATGAGAGAAGCAAAAACAATAAGGTTCAGGTCGAATTCGAATATACTCAACCCATAGATAATCATGTACCATTTAAGGAAGGAAACTTGGTACTCTTGAGACACTTGGAAACAACAATACCACCCGATAAACCAAGTCCTTGGTGGTATGGGCCATTCACAATCGAAGGTGTGAGCCAAGATGGGGTAGCTAACTTGAGAAGAAAATTAGGTGGGAAGGTGATTGCGAGTATCGACAGATTGAGGCACTACCACCATAACAGTAATTATCGCAACTATATGGGGTATATCGTTTCAAATGATGAGATCACGTAGTAACCCATGACCTTGAGTCTAGCTACAAGACTCGTAAATAAAGAAAAGCGCTTCTTGGGAGGCAACCCATGTTTTGTGTGATTTTATTTGTTTGATTGTTATTTGCTTCCGTATGCATGCTTAATTTTTATTGTTGGTTGATCATGTTTCTAAACTAAATAGTGGAAATACTTTACTTTGTTGTTTTGGCCTAGTCTTAACTCCACCTAAAGGTGTTTTTGCAAAAGATAAGTGTAAGGGGAAACCCCAAATATGTTTTTAAGAAACAAACCGATCATGATTCTCCACAATATTAAATGAACATGTGTATTCGTATTTGTTATAGTCAAATGCTTGTATTGAGTCATAATGAAGTTTTGCAGGATTTTCCAGGAAGTAGGACCAAGTTTTTCCAGAAATTTTCCGGAAACTTAACATAAGGATTTCTGCAGGTCTATTATGACGGCGTCAGGGGTTTACTCTTGACGGCGTCAGGAGTTAAAATCTGGAAATTTTACCGGTTTTGTTTTTCTAACGGAGTCTTATGGTTTTTGTGAATTATTAAGTTTTATAATCTCCAGGAGATCTGCAAACTTCATTCCACAAGCATTATATCTTATCTTGTTTTCTAGGATTTAGTAACTTATATAGAATGCCGCCGATTTTACGCGAGGTTGTCTTGTCTATTTTGTCAGGTTTTACAGGTTATGTATGACAAGAAGACGATTTATATTCTGGAAGAGAAGCTTTGATTGTTCATTTTCTTGGAGGAAGATTTAACCTAGCCACCCTATTATCCATACCGAGCGAATCAAGGGAGTATTTGATTTCATTCTCTTTACTTTTTCACTTTTACATTCTTTACTTGAACATTGGGGACAATGTTCATCTTAAGTGTAAGGGGAGGGTAAAAAGATGATGCCTTACATATGCACTTTCGCTTGAGTTTGTTTTGTTTGATGGTAGATGTGTAATAAAACTATGAGAAATACTTGTTAGTGCAATTTTAGCGCCAAATTTAAAATTTTTTACAACATTTAGGAGTGAAACTTTAGCCATAGCAAGCGTCTCATGGATAGGAGATTGTATGACTAGCACATAACCGTATATTAAGAAAAATTTTCCACCCAAATATGTGAGGTTCGCCTTTAGATTTGATAGGAAAAGCATTTACTATTAGTGCTTATGAGTGTACTGATGCGTGGGAATCGCACCTTGCTTTACCTCTCGAGGGATCTCGAGAAGCTTACAACCCCCACCAGGCAGTGTACCTGATCGTTGTAGTATAGTATAGTGACAAGTACCGGGGGATTGATCGTTCAGCTTAGGAATAGTGTCGCTAGGATTAGAAAGCCTAATTAATAGTTCTAAAGGTGAGGGATGATTATTTTTGTATTTTTATATTTTTATGAAAGCAATTAAAATCTCGGTTTTTGAAGGAGTGGGCGGAATTAGTTGCTATTCAACTAACCCAAAACTAATATATAATCAAAATAAAATACTGAAAATGAAATTAAACTAAATTATACTAAGGTTGTGAGCAGTAATTGGAGAAATTGTGTTTACTTAGACTTCACTACTCCCTAGATATCTTTTACACGTTAATTACTTGTTATACTTGTATGGATGACGGATTGTATTCCTTAATACCATTCGTGGGGTGGCATACATAACTCCCCAACTCTATGAGCTCTTATCTCCTCCTACACCATGACCCAGCACAACTATAGGGATTGTAAACAGTGGCTCATGCATTAAATACAACCAATAAAGACCTAGTACACCTCGGTTCATGTTTCTTAAGACGTTCAAGCATGTTACCATTTAGAGATCTGCCAGTTTTCTTAAGCCTAACATATAAATCATTCATCCAAGAACAAGAACAAACAAGTAATCAACACATAATCAACATCTAGGTTTCATTAGATCTAAGCAAACACAAGAGAGATCTAGCCTAGCATAATTGAATTGAGACAAGAACAAGATATAAACAACCAACACATAGACATATTGATTGAATTAGAAGAACACTTATCTCAATTACAATGCAAGGTATCAAGGGTTTGGAACCCTTGAAAAACCTGTAAAAGAGGCACCAAATTCGTCTTTAGGGTTTCACCAAAACTTCTCTCTCTTTAATGTAAAAACTAGAAAACTATATATAGGAAAACTGGGCTGACGGCGTCAAGACAAGCATGTGACGCCGTCACCTCGCCGCCAAATACTTCCTCGGACGGCTTTGATCTACTTATGACGGCCTACGTGACGCCGTCACCAACCACGGTATTTTATTCTTGGTACTTTGACGCCGTCAGGATGGATTTTGACGCCGTCATCAACTACGGTGTTTTATTCTTGATGTCTGACGCCATCAGGGTGTAACTCTTGACGCCGTCACCTAGTGTCTTCAGCATGGAAAATTGATACTTTGCCATTTTCTTCACTTTTATGCTCCAAAAACGTCCAAAATGGCTTCTTTTCCAGAATTCACTCTCCAAACACCTAAAATCACAAAAGGAACGATTTAGGGCAATATTTGATCAAATAAAGTCGGATTCGGGCTTAAATGACCCCCTAAAAACGGATCATTTTTCGCCTCATCATGTACCGGTAGCATTTAGATTCTAGAACTTGCGTTAGTGATGCATCCCGAGACCGCTAGTGAGACTACATTCGTGTGGTAGGATTTACTACATGATAAGAGGCATTAGGATCACCCTTGTGTTAAACCCATATTATAATTACTTGACCATTTAAGTCATATTACTTGGCTAGTTAAGTCAACTAATTTTTCCCACAACCTTAGCGTTGTACTCATTTTTAGTACACGATACCCCTAGTACACCCCTCCGAGCCTATCTTTTCGTTTCTAACTTTAAGCATCTTACTTAAAGGAAGAATTTGTTACACCCCACTTAATTGTACTACCAAATCGCCTTAGCCTTCCGTGTATGCGCTCATTTTTAGTGCATTATTGTTATTTGTTAAACCCTAAGTTAACTTTCAAATTGATTACATGGTTGCTAAGTCGAGTCATATCCTTGTACATATTGTTTTGGGACGATTGGGACTCATGGGTAAGTACTTATTTTATGGAGTAATGGGGAAGAACATCATTTATTACCCCCATATGTACATTAATCTTAAAAGTGCTCCAAGTGTTTTGATTTTCTTAATTCGAGTCATTAGTTTAGCTAAATGTAAAGTATGTAAAGATTCAAGTGTAAGGGAAATGTTCATTCCCTATGATGTATTATTTTGGATGGTAGGGTAAGAGTGTATGCAAAAAAAAAAAAAAAAAAAAAAAAAAAAAAAAAAAAGAAAAAAAAAAAAAAAAACGAAAAATCAAGAAAAAAGAAAAAAAAATAGAAAAAGAAAAGAGAAAAAAAAACATACGGACTACCATCCCTTTTTATTCTATGTTCATTTTATATTTTTGTTATTTTTCATTTATTAGCTTAAGTCGAGTCTAGTCTTGGCTTAGCAACGCCACATTGTACATGTAATTAAATAAGATTGTTAACTCGCCACCAATAAAACTTCCTTTATCCAACAAAACCGTGTATTTCATATCCCTACACCTAACGTTACAACCCTTTAAAAGACCTCTTTGATAGTTTATCCTAGGTGCTTACGCCATGTGGTGGAGGTTTGATCCTTTCCCAAGCCTATGGTAATCTATTTTGCTATGACAGGTAGTGAGAGATATCTTCCGTTTCCATATTGTAATTTACACTTTATTACACCCGAGAGATGTGAGTATCTAAACACTATTTGTGAGGTGCTAGTGTATGACCTCCGTGCTTGTCTATTGGTCTTTAGTGGAACGATTATTTGTTGTAATTACTTTTATGTTAGTGTTAAATGACCCCTAACTTGTCTTTTGAGTAGAATAAAAGTGCATTTGCTAAAGGACAAGCAAATCTCAAGTGTAAGGGTATATGATGAGACGAAAAATGATCCATTTTTAGGGGGTCATTTAAGCCCGAATCCGAATTTATTTCATCAAATATTGCCCTAAATCGTTCCTTTTGTGATTTTAGGTACTTTGGGAGTGAAATCTGGAAAAGGAAGCAATTCGGACGTTTTTGGAGCATAAAAGTGAAGAAAACGCCAAAGTCTTAATTTTCCATGCTGGGAACAGTAGGTGACGGCGTCAAGAGCAAAACCTTGACGGCGTCAAGAGCAAATTTCATGAATTTCCATGATGACCCAGAACAGATTTGACGGCGTCACGTAGGAAGGGCATCAAGAGTAAAAGAGTCATGACGGCCTGGAAATGATTTGGTCTTGACGGCGTCAGAAGTAGATCTAGGCAGTCCGAGAAGAGTTTTGGCGGCGAGGTGACGGCGTCACAAGTTTATTCTTGACGCCGTCAAACCTATTTTTCTATTTATAGTTTTCTAATTTTCACACATTAAGAGAGAAGTTTTGGAGAAACCCTAAGTACGATTTTGGTGCAACTTTTACAGGTTTTTCAAGGGTTCCAAACCCTTGATACCTTGCATTGTAATTGAGATAAGTGTTCCTTTAATTCAGTCAATATGTCTATGTGTTGGTTGTCTATATCTTGTTCTTGTCTCAATTCCATTATGCTAGGCTAGATCTATCTTGTGTTTGCTTAGATCTAATGAAACCTAGATGTTAATTATGTGTTGATTACTTGTTTATCTTTGTCTTGGATGAGTGATTTATATGTTAGGCTTAAGAAAACTGGCAAATCTCCACTTGGTAACATGCTTGAACGTCTTAAGAAACATGAACCGAGGCGCACTAGGTCTTTATTGGTTGTATTTAACGCATGAGCCACTGTTTACAATCCCTATAGTTGTGCTGGGCATGGTGTAGGAGGAGATAAGAGCTCATAGAATTGGGGAGTTATGTGTGCCACCCCATGAATGGTATTAAGGAATACGATCCGTCATCCATGCAATTATAACAAGTAATTAACGTGTAAAAGATGTCTAGGGAGTAGTGAAATCTAAGTAAACACATTTTCTCCAATTACTGCTCACAACTTTAGTATAAATTAGCTTAATTTCATTTCTAGTATTTTATTTTGATTGCATCTTAACATTGGGTTAGTTGACTAGCAACTAATTCCGCCCAAATCCTTCAAAACCGAGATATTTACTTGCTTTCCTAAAAATATAAAAGTACAAAAATAATCATCACTCACCTCTAGAACTAGTATTTAGGCTTTCTAATCCTAGCGACACTATTCCTAAGCTGAACGATCAATCCCCCGGTACTTGTCACTATACTATACTACAACGATCAGGTACACTGCCTGGTGGGGGTTGTAAGCTTCTCGAGATCCCTCGAGAGGTAAAGCCTGTTGCGATTCCCACGCATCAATACCTATACCACTCGTAACTTGAAAATACTTGTTATTATCAAAGTGAGGTATTTTTCATACTTAAGAAAAATAAGTCCAACTAGACTTATAGAAGCTTGTCGTAATATATCGTATATAAAATGTTAGTGTTATACACCTCGTTCTGAAAACCTTAAAATAATGTCAATTAGTCGTATAAATAAGCTTTGGGTCATACGTACTTCATTTGTTGAGAATATAGCTCTTTAATAATATTTCTAGAAAATATATCATTTAGTACGTAATTCATTATTTCTATTAGTGACTATAAATATATTTATAGTTTTGACGATTTTAAAACGTGTATATATTTGTCGTTTTAAGTTCATTTTCCTCGTTCTTTATATCCACGGATTCGTCTTAACATGTATTAATATATTTTTGATAGTTCGGCTCTGTTAGATTACGTCTAACACCTCTCCTTGTCTGTTGAAAATCGTCCAACAGCACGTTATATTTTCAGAAAATAGTTTTCGTCGTTAAACTTGCTAAAATCATATCTCCTTCGTTATAAGCTCGTTTTAATCCGTTCTTTCACCCACGGCTTCATTTTTGAAAGTATTTTCTAAATATTTGGTCAAAAATTAGCCATCATCTACTGATTTTCCAACTTTTTCAAAATAAGGACAGTAGGTATATATATAGTTTCAAATATCATTTCTAGGGTTCCAAACTAGTTTCAACTTCAACCAAACCACTTTCAATCACCACAAATCTAGTCTAATCTTACCATACAGCTTCTTAGGGTGTCATGGGTTCCTAAACATCATAAATCAAGTGGATCTAACAAGGATCTACCTATAATCTATTTCTAGGGCTCAAAAGTTAGATATGTATAAAATGGAGTGGTATAACTAACATATGCATGTAGATCTTGTATATATATCATATGAACATTATAAAAACTTGGTAAAATTATAAAAATGAGCTTCATACACATACTTGAAAGATTGTTGAGATTTTGATAGTGAAAACCTATGTAAACCTTGAGTTTGTATTACAAAACCCTTATAGGAGTACTAAATACACTAGAAAATTACTTGATCTTGAAAAATAAATATTTCTTGCTTGTTCTTGTTGTTTTGGCCGTGCACCCCCAAGGAAAGAAAAGAGAAAAAGTTTTCTTGATTGATTTTGTGAAATGAAATGAAATGTAAAAGTATATGTTATATATATTATATTAGACAAAACTATGACAAGTAATAATGAGTGAGTAAAATTTTCAAGACTTGGAAGGTGATTGGCATGGGGGGGGGGGGGGGGGGGGGCGGCATTTGATGAAAAAGGGAAGAAAACATGTAGCTTTGGTAAGATAGTTAGTAAATCTTGTATTATTGTATGTATATTAGTATTTTTAGGGAATACCGGGTACCGAGTTAACTAAAAATAAATTTTAACGGAGTTAACCGGGACATAATAAAGTCGTAAATATTGTGAAAATATGTTGGGTATCAATATTGAGTGTTTGGATGATTATTGTTTAGTTTTTACGAAAACTGTCGTAATTATATTAAACTTACGATATTAATTAAATAAATTTCCAAAACATCGGGTAAATTAATATTATAATTTTTATATCATTATAATGAGTATTAAAATACATTAGGATCACAGTCGGGAGTGTCGGACGTGTTAGTCACATTATTGATCGCGTGTTAACGTTTATTTAGAATTAAATATACGTAAAAAGTCAATTATACCAAAAGTATTAATTTAAATATCCTACGAGTGAAATAGTATGCAAATGCTATTATGATGATATGCAGACTATTTCTAGTCCGCATGAAATGTCCCTACTGATAATGCATGAATTCGCACCTGAACCAATTCGGTTATGCGAATTTAAATACCCGTAAACTAAATATACGATGAAATGAGTAATGCACATGAATAGTGGTTTTCTCTCGGGAATGAATAGTGTCATGTGAATAGTGAAATTTTTGAATGCTTCTCGGAATGTCAAACTGACCTCAAAAATGATGAATAGTGATCGATGAATAGTAATTGGTGAATAGTAATATGTTTAGGTTTGGAAAAATGACCTGAAATTGTTGGGTGTAGTCAAACCTCATCTTAATTGGTGGCTGAATAGCATTTCCACCTTGGTTGTTGTCAAACCTCCTCTTGTTGTTGTTGTTATTGTTTGGGTTGTTGTTTCGGTTATTGGGATAGTTGCGGTTTCGATTGTTTTTGTAGTTGTTGTTGTTTCGAGTGTTGTTGTAGTTGGTGTTGCTTGAATGGTTATTGTTGTTGTTGACAACAGACTTTCCTTTTACCATTTGAACCATGAGTTTCTGAGTTATTCGGATGGCCTCTTCCATTGTTTGAGGATCAAAAGAAATCACATCCCCTCGAATACTTTCAGGCAGTCCACCAATGAAGTTTTCCATCTTTTTCTCATCGTCGGGGACCATAGTTGGACATAGTGCAGCTAACTCTTGAAACCTCCTGATGTAGGTCTCGATGTCATCGCCTTTAGTTACCAGCTCATAGAATTCTGTTTCCAACTTTTTCACCTCAGTACGAGGGCAAAACTTCTTTGTCATCAATTTCTTGAATTGATCCCAAGTGAGCTTGTAGGCATTTTCCATACCAATCGGCTGAGCATAAGAATTCCACCAAGACATAGCTTCATCAAGAAGCATACCTGTAGCAAATTTTACCTTGCTAACATCCGGGCAACCGCACATGAGGAATACATTCTCAGTCTTTTCAAACCAGCGGACCAAAGCAACCGCTCCCTCAGTGCCCTTAAACTTGATGGGATCACTAATCTTGAAATCCTTCCAAGTGCATTCACGCCTATTATTGGGTGGTTCAGCCGTCCGTGTATTAGAAGCAGTCTCAGCAGCCCTTGCAGCAACCTCGGCTCTCTCGAACTCTAGAGCTTCTGCTATACTATCCCTGACCAACTTGCGGATAGCGGCTTGAGTCATAGCTGGTATTTCTGGTGCAGCCTTACCTTTTCTTGGTGCCATACTTCTGATAAATCACAATGGACAACAACCATGAGAAAAATCATAATAGAAATAGTCATCGTACCAAAGGTATACACCCACAACATGTATATATACAACCACAACAAGTATAAATACAACCACGACATGTATAGATACAACCACAACATGTATAAATACAACCACAACCTGTATAAATACGATAACAATAAAGAGCAACCACGAAACATCATAAATATAATCACAACACATGAATATAATACATGAAAATTTCGGCCTACATGGACCGATATAATATATAGCACAACCATTCCAACATAGTAGAGTCATATTTGATACATTTGTTTGTACAACAACCAAAAGACTACAAGTTCTTGAACTATGTCCCACACCTCGGGACTAGGAAAAGAGTAAAAGCTAATACAATACAAGTCTATATCTAGGCTCCTCCAGGTGCTCTAGATGATCCAGGTGCTCCAGGTCCTCCCCTAAGGTGGCGAATCTCTCGATCCATCGCAACAACAATCTCCTCCAAGTGCTCAACTCTGAGCTGGAGGGCAGCCTCCCTTGTCTCTGCAGCTGTCATCCTCTCCTGAGCTAATGCCAACTGATGTGCCTGCTCTCCCTGAGTCTCCTGTGTCATCTGGGCTCTATCCCATATCTCAGGTACCTCATCCCTAAGCTGATCAATCAGCTCCTGGTACCCCATTTGACGTGCCTCGAGTCCATGATAAGATACGTCACTGCTAACCCTGCCTAAGATCAATCCCTCAACTTGCTCCTCGACCTCCTCAAGTCGACTAGTGATGTTCTCATCTACCCTATTACCCAACCTATTAATCTGCTCCTGTTGATCCCCTAACTGGGCATCTAAAGTAAAAGCTATAGGCCCTCTAGCAGCAGCTGCTCTCGAACTCTCACCTATATGATATAATGGTGGTGGTGGAAGGTCGGAAGTCTCGATAATAGGTGATGATGGAGTAGTGAACCTTACACGCTTCCTGAGTGGCAAGAGTGAAGTAGGTGTAGAAGTAGTAGTGGGCATAGCTGGTGGTGTAGGTAATGTAGGAACAGTAGGAATCCTAAGAGTAGAGGTAACAAGGCGTACACTCTTTCTAGCACCTATGGTTGTCTTGCTACGAGGAAACATAAATTTTGGTTCTCGGGAAATAGAAGTAGTAGGAGATGATACGTCTGTAGGTGCATGAGTAACATCTAGTGGTGCAATGGGAGCAATATGAGGAGTAGGGGAAACCTCATCCTCCTCGAAAGGCTCAGTATCCTCAACTGATGCCAAAAGTGGCGACACAGGTACTGGAGGAATGGATGGTACAACAGCAGTGGAAGACATAGCGTCCTCAATGTCGGAATCTGAGTAAAGTATGATAATGTTCGGATTTGAAGACATGTCTCTGTGATAATCAATGTGAAATAAAATAAATCACCCGCGTAATGGAATCACCTAAAAAATAAATATGCGCTTATGATGAAATAATGAGATGCTATGATGATGTGGTTATAGTCTAAGGTCCATGATGCATCCTAGTTCGCTATAACCTTAGCTCTGATGCCAATCTGTCACACCCCCAAAATACCTGAATGGCAGCGGAATGGAATACCTGGGGGTTACTGTCATAGCACCACAGTTACAGTTATATTGAACGACCTAAAGTGTCGTTTTGAAAATACATCGTTTGATTCATTTAAAATATTCAGAGTTATAAAACATAGGTCCCAAAATCTGGAAAAGTTTAAGGAAATAAGTTTAGTACAATCAAACGATAGTTCATAAGTGCATGAAAATCCAAAACGAGACGCGTCATCCTTGTTACTCAATGATATGACTCCATGCATGCCATGAAGAATATATCTTAGTTACCTGAAAAAACATTGCGAAAAACGGTCAACAATAATGTTGGTGAATAATCATAGGTTTGTAAGTTAAATCGTATGTACATTAACCACAAGTATAAAGTAAACCGACAAAATGTCAAAATGCTACATTGTCTCTTAAGCTCATGACCCCGAAGCTAGACATAACATTGTATTGGCCCCAAAGGAGTGTTTACCAGGCACTCAAATAGTTTAGACATGAAATGCATCCGTAATTCCGTTGGAGCAACCCAAACACGGATGGAGAAGTCACCCTCAATAGATCTATTCACTCACTCTCGCTTGGCAATATAATTAACGGTTCATGATAATAAAGGGGACTTAACTTGGTAGTAAGGCAACTTAAGCAATGTATGGAATTTAATACTTGGGCATGTACAAAAATAATTGATGCAATGTATTCTCCCCCGTGAGATTTGAAATCAAAATATTGAATTAAAATGGGGCTATGAAAACTCACCTGAAGTGATAGTACAATGTGATGAAATGATCGGGACAACAAGGCGCGAACACTAGCCGCAACCTAAATGAATGAATATGATCTACTTTAGATCATGAAATGATGTAATGAATATTCATGCACATGATACCTATACCACTCGTAACTTGAAAATACTTGTTATTGTCAAAGTAAGGTATTTTCAATACTTAGAAAAAATAAGTCCAACTAGACTTATAGAAACTTGTCGTAATATATCGTATATAAAATGTTAGTGTTATACACCTCGTTTTGAAAACCTTAAAATAACGTCAATTAGTCATACAAATAAGCTTTGGGTCATACGTACTTCATTTATTGATAATATAGCTCTTTAATAATATTTCTAGAAAATATATCATTTAGTACGTAGTTCATTATTTCTATTAGTGACTATAAATATATATATTGTTTTGACGATTTGAAAACGTGTATATCTTTGTCGTTTTAAGTTCATTTTCCTCGTTCTTTATATCCACGGATTCGTCTTAACATGTATTAATATATTTTTGATAGTTCGGCTCCGTTAGATTACGTCTAAAGCCTCTCCTTGTCCGTCGAAAATCGTCCAACAGCACATTATATTTTCAGAAAATAGTTTTTGTCGTTAAACTTGCAAAAATCATATCTCCTTCGTTATAAGCTCGTTTTAATCCGTTCTTTCGCCCACGGCTTCGTTTTTGAAATTATTTTCTAAATCTTTGGTCAAAAATTACCCACCATCTACTGATTTTCCTACGTTTTCAAAATAAGGACAGTAGGTATATATATATATATATATATATATATATATATATATATATATATATATATATATATATATATATATATATATATATAGTTTCAAATATCATTTCTAGGGTTCCAAACTAGTTTCAACTTCAACCAAACCACTTTCAATCACCACAAATCTAGTCCTATCTTACCATACACTTTCTTAGGGTGTCATGGGTTCCCAAACATCATAAATCAAGTGGATCTAACAAGTATCTACCTATAATCTATTTCTAGGGCTCGAAAGTTAGATATGTATATAATGGAGTGGTATAACTAACATATGCATGTAGATCTTGTATATATATCGTATGAACATTATAAAAACTTGGTAAAATTATAAAAATGAGTTTCATACACTTACTTGAAAGATTAGTGAGCTTTTGATGGTGAAAACCTAAGTAAACCTTGAGTTTGTATTACAAAACCCTTATAGGAGTACTAAATACACTAGAAAATTACTTGATCTTGAAAAATAAATATTTCTTGCTTGTTCTAGTTGTTTTGGCCATGCACCCCCAAGGAAAGAAAAGAGAAATAGTTTTCTTGATTGATTTTTTGAAATGAGTTGAAATGTGTAAGTATATGTTATATATATTATATTAGACAAAACTATGACAAGTATTAATGAGTGAGTAAAATTTTCAAGACTTGGAAGGTGATTGGCATTGGGGGGGGGGGGGGGGGCGGCATTTGATGAAAAAGGGAAGAAAACATGTAGCTTTGGTAAGATAGTTAGTAAATCTTGTATTATTGTATGTATATTAGTATTTTTAGGGAATACCGGGTACCGAGTTAACTAAAAATAAATTTTAACGGAGTTAACCGGGACATAATAAAGTCGTAAAAATTGTGAAAATATGTTGGGTATCAATATTGAGTGTTTGGATGATTATTGTTTAGTTTTTACGAAAACCGTCATAATTATATTAAACTTACGATATTAATTAAATAAATTTCCAAAACACCGGGTAAATAAATATTATTATTTTTATATCATTATAATGAGTATTAAAATACGTTAGGATCACAGTCGGGAGTGTCGGACGTGTTAGTCACATTATTGATCGCGTGTTAACGTTTATTTAGAATTAAATATACGTAAAAAGTCAATTATACAAAAAGTATTAATTTAAATATCCTACGAGTGGAATAGTATGCAAATGCTATTATGATGATATGCAGACTATTTCTAGTCCGTATGAAATGTCCCTACTGATAATGCATGAATTCGCACCTGAACCAATTCGGTTACGCGAATTTGTATACCCGTAAACTAAATTTACGATGAAATGAGTAATGCACATGAATAGTGGTTTTCTCTCGGAATGAATAGTGTCATGTGAATAGTGAAATTTTTGAATGCTTCTCAGAATGTCAAACTGACCTAAAAAATAATGAATAGTAATTGGTGAATAGTAATATGTTGAGGTTTTGAAAAATGACCTGAACTTGTGGGGTGTGATAGGTGGCGTCATTTAACTTGCGATAATCAATGCATACACGCCAACCCGTAACCAATCGAGTTGGAATCAACTCGTTTTCTTCATTTGTGACAACAGTAGTGCCACCCTTTTTTGGAACGAAATTAATGGGACTAACCCAAGGACTATCCGAGATAGGGTTAATCAATCCGGCATCAAGAAGTTTTAAAACTTCTTGTTTGATAACCTCGTGAATTTTTGGATTAACCCTTCTTTGTTGTTGGACTGCTGGTTTAAAGTCATCCTCCATTAAAATTTTGTGCGTACAAAATTCTGGGTTAATACCCTTGATATCGGAGAGTTTCCAAGAAATTGCTTGTTTATGTGACTTTAGAACCTTTATTAGAGTAGTCTTTTCCTCATCACTCAAATCTTTAGCAATTATGACGGGTAATTTATCGTCACCCTCCAAAAATGAGTATTCAAGATGAGGTGGTAATTAAGTCCTTGTGCTCGATCTCAGGAAAATCATCAGTTTTCTCAACATATTTGATTTCCTCATTATGAAGTGTTTGTGGTAGAACAGGAAGAGAAGAGGGATCTTCGTTTAATAATTTCTCAATTAAGAGAATATCCCTCTCAAGGTCAATCTCTTGGTTATCGATTCCATCGGGAATCGAATCACTCTTGAGAAAGGCCTCAATTTCTTCTAAGACTAAGTCACTTCCCTTAAATGGAGTGAGGGAAGGAGAAGAATTGGCAATGATGGGATGAGAAGATGGAGTGAGGTTTTCACTCGAAGAATTATCAGTGAAACCTAAAACCTCTTGAGCGTACTCCTTAGCAGCAACATCAATTACATCTATTCAGTTTACCGATTCAGAGTCATAATTTGAGGAGTACCTCGAAGTTTGATCGAGGTTGAAGGTGATTGCTTAAGTTCCAATACGCAATGTGATCTCTTACTCAAATACATCGATGAGAGCACGCCCAGTTCTAAGAAATCCCCTCCCAAGAATTAGAGAGACCCTTGAATCGGCATCAAAGTCAACAATCACAAAATCTGCCGGAAAATGGAACTTTCCCACTTTAACGAATACGTCCTCAGCAATACCAAGAGTACGAGAAATTGATCGATCGGCAAGCTCAAGAGTCATGCACGTAGGAGTGAGTTCGGGAAGAGAGAGTTTCTTCCACACAGAATATGGCATCAGGTTAATGCTAGCACCCAGGTCGGCAAAGGAGAAGCATTCAACCATACCCGGAAAAACACATGGAATCAGAACTGCTGAATAGTTCTCATTCAATGGAGTTCTAGCCATTTCGAAGAGTTTTTCCTTATTACTTAACAGATTTTTGATTGTTGATGCAAACTTGGGCATCAAGAGAATAGCATCCGTGAAGCTTATGTCCACATTTAGATCTTGAAAGATTTGGAAAATTTTGTCCATTTGGTGACTAGCTTTTTTGAGGAGATTTCGTTCATTGAGACGTGATGGGTAAGGAATAGAAGTCTTGGATTTAGGGTTGTCCACTGGAGTTTTTGGTGGTTCAAAGACAACTCCGGGTTTGCATCTGGTTTCTGGAATAACTTGAGGATGGACGTGTGCGGTACTTTGTGAGCTAGGAGATTGCACCTTGTCCGTTGTCACCTGAGGTTCACGTTCCACTACCTTTGGAGGAGAGGAAGAAGAGGTAGTAGGAATCGCGGCTTCATCATATGAAGCACCACTTCTAGTTGTGATCGCCTTAGCATAGCCCCTCGGGTTAGCGATCGTGTTGCTCGGAAGTGTTCCTGAGCCCGAGGGTCGATCATTTAAAGACTTCTTGATCTCAGAAATCTGGCTGACCAACAACTTGTTCATTTCTTCTTGGGATTTCATGAATTCCTTTAATAACTCGTTAGATGAAGGCCCAGTTGGAACAATAGCTTGAGGTTGATTATTAAAATTTTGAGCACGATTGTTTTGGTTGGGACCTTGGTTGTTGAAATTTCCTTGATTGTTGTTGTTATTTCCATGGAAATACCCTTGGTTGAAGCCACCCTGACCTTGGTTTCGATTAATGTTTCCTTGATGTTGGAAACCTTGATTTTGGAAACCATGGTTCTGATTTTGAAAACCGTGACCCTAATTGAAATTCCCCTGGTTTTGGAAACCTTGGTTCATTCTATTTTGGTTTTGGTTATGGTTTTGGACATTTTGGTTTTGATTAAAACAAGAGGGCGGTATTGGTTGACCCCTTGATTGGAAGACCCGGCTACATCATGAGCTTCATACGAAGAACCATCAGTAGCTGTGCAATTGTAGTAGGCATGCGGCCCACCACAAGTCACACAGACTTCCACTTTCTTAACCTCAGCAGGTGGAGGTGTGTGTGGAAAAGAGACTTTCTATTGTTGTGATAGAACCAAAGCTTGAATAGCTTCAGTGAGCTTGTCAATCTTAGCATCGGTGCTAGACTGACTCATAGAAGATGAAGTAGAAGGACCCGCACTAATTTGGGAAACAACCGGCTTGCTTCATGTAGAGCGGACCTTGGACTTGTTTTGGATGATTGCTAAAGCTTCTTTGGTGGTTCTACTCAAGAAGTTACCTCCCGCGGAGGCATTGAGAGAATCCTGATCAACTTGGTTCACACCATTGTAGAAAGTATCGAGTTGCATCAACTCAGAGAAACCATGATGAGGACACTTGTGAAGTAATTCTTTGAAACGATCCCACGCTTCACCAAATGATTCATCATATTTTTTAGTGAACTTGGTGATTTCGTTTTTAAGACTCGTGATCTTGGAAGGTGGGAAGAATTCATTCACAAATTTCTTGACAAGATCTTCCCATGTCTCAATAGATCGAGGAGGTTGTTTTACAAGCCAAATCCGGGCTTGTCCCTCTAGGGAGAATGGGAAGAGAAGGAGTTTGATTGCTTTAGATGGGACATTCTTGTATTTGATGGTGGACGTGATTTTGTTAAACCATCGAATGCGAGCATGAGGATCGTCCCTCTCAAAACCGTAGAATTGACTTGAGGTTATGAGATTAAGTAACCCGGTTTTGAGCTCAAAATTATCAGCCACAATGGCTGGAACAATGATAGCATCTCCGTAACCCTCGATGGGTGCTTGGAGAAGCTCACACATGGGGCGGTCTTCCGCCATGGTGACAGCAGATGTGGAAACAGTACAGATCTCAGATCCGACTGCTGCTGCTGAACGTCTACGATGTCTTCTAGAAATTCTTACTAGCTCACGTAATGGGCTAGTAGACCTAGAAGAACGAGTGCACATGCACTAGGAGCAAAATCAATCGAAACAAAGTCGAAACAAAACCACATTGAACTTAAACCAATAATCATAAATGAATGGCTTCTTTAAGAAAGGTACACCACTCACAAGGATACAATGACAAGTTTTAATCTTTTGTTTGGGAACTTATTAATGTTCACACCCCCAGTTGGTAGGCGTTCTGTCATGATTTGCGACGGTTTATTTTTATGTAATTATTATTCATAAGAAAAAGAAGAATGTTTTTGGGTTTTTGTGTGGGTGAAAAACTTTTGGAATTATTTTTAGTATCGTTTCGTTATCCAAAATCGTATTTCTTTAAGAATCACCTTAAAAGAAATCCGATATAGAAAATGTTACGATCTGTTTTGTTTGTTTTTTAATTTTTTTTTTGGTGTTTTAACACTTTAGGAAAAGTGTTAATAACTTTTTTGTGTTTTGATTAAAAATTTACAAAAGTGATGGAATATTTACAGTGACGAATGTGAAATAACACTAATCTCTAAGATGCTGCAGATACGCGTTGTAAAACCCGGAATTCTTAAACATGTGAAATACCCAATATACCCCTCTAATTTTAAAATTTTGAAAAGACGAATAATAATTCAAGACGTTGCGATATATTTTAACCTAAGTATTTAAAATGTTATTAATTAACTATTACCCAACATGTTGAACCTATAACTTTCGATAACTTAATAATTTGTATACTTTTCTTTCATAATTCTACATTAATCCTTTAGACTACATTTCTCCTTTTATACAAACATGTCACACGTTTTATGAAAACTTAAATCTTTACATGACACATTTATGCTTAAGTCTTGTATACGTTTGGCTAAAGATGAGAACAAAAATTATTTTTGGTATATCCTAGACCCAATTAAAGATGTGATTGCCTGTTTAATTAATCCATAATACACGACCCATACTTTAAAAATTTAGGCAGTATTCATTAGTTACCAAACTTCCATACATGTTACATAATCACAAAAAGCTATGTATATTAGAGATATCCTTCCCAAATTTCAGCCTATAATCACTAAAAAATTTCTCGCGAGATTGATAAGATTTCCATCTTTCCAAGATTACCACACGTTTACCCTATATCACATACGCTTTTCTTTTCATTAGTCCTTTAACCAATCCAAAACAATTACATACAAAAAGGGTTCTGGTGATTTACTCTCCTAATTATTAAACCAAACTTGCACCTTCTCAAAAGACACATAAAACCCTAGAAACACAACTATAGCCGGCTGTTCTTTTCCACAAGAAGATCAGGACAGAAGGAGACAAGAAGGTGGTGCTGGTCGTGGTACAGGCTGGTTCGAGAGGTGGTGTTTTGGTCGTGGTCTCCCTGGTTAGAAGGAGAGGTACGTGCTGATCGTGGTATATTCGGAATCGAGAGGTGTGGTTGCTTTGTTTTTGGAGTAGTCGTGATTCCTGTTATTCGACAACCAATTCGCCAAGGGTATAGTATCGACCCCTTGCTTTGTTTTCCTTCCATTTGGTCTCACTACACACGTACATCTTATCTCATAGAACTGAATATGAAATCGGTTAATATCACATGTCTAATAAATCGAATATAAAGCTCACATGAAATCATAGATATTCATTACATAAAATAATGAAAATAAGACATGTATACTCGACTTTATAATCATACGTGTGTGTGTGTGTGTTGATACGTGGCCCAATTTTGATAAGTAGCTCATTTTATTTAATCGATTTGATAAAGAATTAGTAACATATTTGTTCAGTGTAATTGGAATAAACATAAAATTTTGACGGACTAGCTCGAATGAAATCAAGAAACGGCACCTAATATAATTCGACCTATGGTTTGTTTCGACTTGTAGGTTGTGCATGGCTCAACCTGACTAAAATATGTTTGAAACTAAGAATTACATGAGCTAAGATATGTATTTGACACATAAAAACAGTAAGCACTAGTATGTTTCGAAATCGGTTTTGGAAGGGTTGCTCGGTGTCGAGTCATATGGCTACTTCATGACGTGTCTTAAACAATCCCATATTGACCCCTAGTTTTTTCATGTAGTGTTCGTGGCTGTTGTGTCGTGCTTTTCCAAACCATGTCGAGCTAAATTCTGTTTTGATCAGGTGGTAGTGCACGTCTTTAACCTGGTCGAACACATTTATGCTACCTAAAATCATAGTATACATACATGTTAATCTTGGTTTCTATTTCAAATCATTCAAAATATGTTGTGAGATAGCCACTAGAAACGTTTTTCTGAGGTCTAAAACATGATTTAGAATCTGAAATATACGCAAGTAAATTAAGAATTTAAACATAATTGCTTTGAATGTATGTACGGATAGTAATGCATGCATGTGGCTTCGCTTATTTTTCGAGTCGAAATATAATTAAATATAAGGAGTATCTCGAACTTGTTTTTGGTCATGAGAAGTGTTCATAAAATGAGAAGACTTGAAATGCATTTATATAATTAAACTTTTAACTCTAAACTATCGTAAATTGTCATAGTTAACCATAATCTATTAATATTTATTATTTTGAGAACGTTAACTTAATTAAATGTTATTGGGAACCATAAATGATTAATCTTGCTAATCCGAGGAACTTACTAAAACGGGAAACTTACTTAAAATGGAAAGGTACTATTTTTGGAAAGAGGTTATAAATGGAAAAATACCTAAAATAGAAAGTTGTTAATTATGGAAAGATTCTAAAAATGGAAAGATAACTAAAAGAGGTAACTTGTGTAGTTCGGACTCGTCTTGATTCATATCCATTCTCTTCTAGGTTCGGTGAAGCGGGAGTGATCCATTTCTCTCTTGATTGTCTTGTGACCTTGCTTTGTGTTGGACTAAGGTACAGATATTCCATACACTTTCAGTAAGAGTACAACTATTTCTCTCATGACTCTTCTCTCTATCTTTTACATTACTTGATATTGACCCTTGATATTGAACCCTTGATATTGAACTCTTGATATTGAACCTTTGACTTGAACCTTGTATTGAACCATGACATTGAACCTTGACTTTAACCTTTGATTATGACTTCACCACTTGTACTTGATATTGAACCTTGACCCTTCAGTATTTTACCCCGGAGCTACTTGTTGTGGAGTAGCCACAACCATAGCATTGATTCACCAATGTTATGTACTCTAGTGTGGTTGGAGAGATGTACCACACCGTCCCTGATTCTTGTTATCGACTGCTGATATGATTATTATTATTGGCCTGCAGGGGCGTATGGATGCATCCTAGTCTTGCCTTGACTTGTTACTTGCTTGAGCTACAGCCATCTTGATTATGATTTGGGCTACATGATATATTACTTGGTGACTGGGCTTGTGTGCATTGCAGCCCCTCACATCTTGGGAGTTGATCACTCCAACTTGGGATACTGGACTTGATAAACTTGACTTGATACTTGTTTGTGCCTGGGGGTTAAATACTGAAAGCCTTGACACTTGATACTTGACGCTTGATACTTGACACTTGCTAATTCTTGATACTTGACCCTTATTAATTCTTGAAAACCTTGAAACTTGTTAACCCTTGATACTATACTTGTTAAACCTTGATATTATACTTAACCCTTGACATTATACTTGACGATCCTTGAAACTTGTTAATCCTTGCTAATACACTTGACGATTCTTGATACTTAACCTTGGTGACTTTTCATACTTAACCTTGATAGTCCTTTGATATACCTTGTGACACCATATGAAATTTCAATTCGTACTCTCTTGTCTTATTACTTGATGTGCTTGTTATCTTCATATCTGTTCACTGAGCTTTTTATGCTCAGCCGCGTTTTCTTTTCCATGCGGCAGGTACTTAAGCTAGGATGCGGGGTTTAGCTTTGGGGACGAGAGAGTGTGGACCAACCTTATAGTTCTTTTAAATAATGGACTTTGTTTTATTATCGTATCTTCCTTATTTTGGAATTCATTTGTATCATTTGTACTCATTGTATTGTTAAAGTATTAAGCTTGTGTTTTGCTCTGTTGGACACTATTTATTGTGATACCTTTACCCTTGATGAGTTGGGGTGTTACAATTCATGGTATCGGAGCCAGAGTCACGACTTATAATACATAACCCTGGACCTGTGAGTCTTGGACCATTAGGTTCCACTGTAGGAACATTGATAAACACCTTGAAAACTTGATTTAGGATTTTTTCCCTGTGCGAACTTAAGTTTTAACCTGTGAGGATTGGGTAGATATTAGGCTTCCTTCGACGTACTTTCCTTTCGTATTTGTCCTTGACTTCCTTATTCTGGCCATTTGGAAATCGTTCAGATGGTTAAATCTCGTCGCTCTGGACCACCTGACAAAAACCTGAAGAAAATGGTGACTCATGCCATTAAGGATACCTCAGGACAGATCCGTCACGTAAGAAGGAGTAAGGGGACTACTGTTGATGCTATGGGCTCCCAGAGGATGGATGAAAAGGAGAAAGAGATGTACGGAACTAAATCAAATGATAACAAAGGCATTAACACCAAGTATTACGAAAAGTGCCATAAGTCTGTGAAAGAATAAGAGAGAGATCGCAAAAGTGGTTTTGCTAGCCGCCTTTTACCGCAAAACGAGAATAACAAGAATGGTTGGATTAGTGAAAGGGAGAAAGAGAAAGAAGAGAATGATGTAGACTCCGATCTAGAGTTAACGGTGACCAACCATTATAATCCAAATTGAACGAAGGGAATTGGTGATCGTGAATTAGTTTTCTTTTACTCTTCTATTAGACTTCGAATTTCGTTTCCATTTCCAAGTTACTCTAATAATATTGAAGTTTTGAATTAAGTTCCCCCACTGTGAGTTTTGTTATGGCAATCCTGTTTGTGTTCATCAGTTATTTGTAATGGGAATTTTGATGATTTTGGAAGTATTGGTACGATGGTTTTGCACCCTAAATTGATTGACCTGGTAGATTTCGTTACTTTCGGATAATTTTCATCTTTCTATTTTGACTCGATTGACGATGTTAGCAACTAGTATCCCACGTGTACCATTTTGACAACAATACAATGTTCGTATTCGCAATCCCAACCTTTTCGAATGGTTAACTTATCTGCCTAAAGACTTTTGACAAACCGGACACTTGATCCTAATTCGTGAATTATCCATCTGGTTTGGCGAATGTAGTTGTTCTACAATTCCGTTTACCTTTGATATGATTTCGACCTACCTTTGAAAATCCGTTTCCGATGGTTTCATTTGAAAGACTGAGGAAACAAATGAAAAAAGTTCTAAGAAATAAGTTTACTAACCAAGAGTAAGCCGTGAAGTATATCATTTTTATTGGTGAAGAAGAGGAGAGACGACGTGGGGTGAACGTGAAGGTTTCTTAAGATGATTTTGAAGCCGTTTTTGTATTCATAATAATAAGCTAATTATTCCAATTGTATTGGCTATCACATCAACTATTTCCTTGTATATGGTGAGATTATGTTTTCGTGAATATTTGGAAGAATTTTATAGTATGACATTGTGGTATGGTTTGAAATGGAGTTATGAGTTGAGGTTATTTTTGGAATCGCCTTCCATGTTCGTGAAGACTACTATGATGGTTAGTGATGTTAATAGTATTAGCTAAAGCTTTAACCATCTTGTGAATATGATAAATAGCGTTTTCTCATGAGTACCTGGACAAACAGTCATGGTATCACGTAATAGTACATTCGGAGACGAGAAAGGACATGGAAACTATTTTGTACCTTGTTAGAAATTTGGCGACCACTTGTGCATTTTGGGAGATTGATATTTGTTGGACAACGGTGTTCTTAGATTAGAATATCTCTTTAAATTCCGCAAGATCTGAAACTATCACCAAGTGATCAAGACCGACAATAAATTTGAAAAGCTTGTCTTTTGAATCTTACAGAAGAATCTTGGAAGATGCTCACCAATTTGCGTCAACTAGAAATGTATTAGAAGATTAACTTCACTGCCTGACCTGGAATTGACAGCAATAGTGGCTACCATGAAGAGTGAAGACACTCCTTACAAGGCAGAAGTGTTGGCGATGCAGGGGATAAGAAGCTAGTCAAGGTGGCGAACCTAGAGCTGATGAAGACATGTAGTCTCACTTCCCTATTCATCTTGGTTGTACTAAGATGAATTAAGAGCGGAAGCAGACTGGATGATGAAGGGATTTTAAAGATCGTATCAGGAATTCAAATTACTCCATCACATTCCAAGAAGAACTGCAGAAGGCTTGATGAATCAGACTCAAGTTCACAGTATTGTTTTACTCCCAGATTGATAGAAGAAGACAGATTACTTGGACTTGAAGAGATTTGATGTTTTGAATGGGTGGTTTTTGGGACAAACCATTTCGTTGTTTGGATGAGTGGATTCTGTGAAGGATGAAGTTAATGATGATAAATGCTCACCCTCGTTAATTTCTTGAGTTTCGTTATCTAGTAATGTGATCCTTGGATGATTTAGGTTCTCCAATATCATCTCTGTTCCATGTTCATTCTACGTATGTTTGGTAATGGTCTTGTGTTGGAAATTTTGGCGAATTTTGGGAAAATTGATGCTTTTGAGACGACGTACCTTAATTGCTGATATGATTAGATTTCCGTTACTCTTCCGAGTAGTTTTGTTTTCCTTTAGTTATTCGTTGAGACTTCCACTGTTTTGGTATTGAATGTTCCTCTTGGTTATGACGCTTGATTTCGGTTAACCTCTGGGATGATAGAAGTAATAGGTGAACTAAGATTGGCTTGTTTGTTTACGACTCGTGATAAAGTATGACCATTATGAGGGCATATTTATATGATGTTAGTATTATGCCGCCTGGCCAACGTGATAATACTTACACCATATAACGTGCACTTATTGTGGCCATAGGATATCTTGGGGAGTATCTATAAAGCTTAGAATTTAATCTCCGTTGAATTTTCTGCGATTTGTGAGACTTTAGGTTCATTCTACCTATGCGTTCACTCTGCATTCGTTCGTTAGATAATTGGATAAACTTGAACTCTCGATTTTGCATTCTGTTGACCTTGATACATCTGTTACCAATCTCAAACTCTTGTAGAGATCTCTACTGTTTGATACAGTTAATTCGATTTGAAATTTTGTTCGTATCTCATATGAGTTTTTCCAGAAGATACAATTATTATCCTCTACATATGGTGTCATACCCTTGTGATTAGATTCAACCAGATATGTCACTTCCACAAAAAAAAAAAAAAAAAAAAAAAAAAAAAAAAAAAAAAAACCGGAAGCCATTCTTGATAGACAGGAGAGTCATGAGAAAGAAAGTTATACGTCTTGTTAAAGTTCTTTGGAAGAACCATCCACCACATGAGGCGACCTGGGAGACCGAGGAGTCTATGCGAGCCAGCTGCCCTCATTTTCTTTTGTAGTCTGGTAGGCGTTCGTTTTGTTTCACTACCTCATTCCTTCTTTCAATTTCGCGGACGAAATTTTCTTTTTAGAGAGGAAGAGTTGTAAAACCCGGAATTCTTAAACATGTGAAATACCCAATATACCCCTCTAATTTTAAACTTTTGAAAAGACGAATAATAATTCAAGACGTTGCGATATATTTTAACCTAAGTATTTAAAATGTTATTAATTAACTATTACCCAACATGTTGAACCTATAACTTTCGATAACTTAATAATTTCTATACTTTTCTTTCATAATTCTACATTAATCCTCTAGACTACATTTCTCCTTTTATACAAACATGTCACACGTATTATGATAACTTAAATCTTTACATGACACATTTATGCTTAAGTCTTGTAGACGTTTGGTATAAGATGAGAACAAAAATTATTTTTGGTATATCCTAAACCCAATTAAAGATGTGATTGCCTGTTTAATTAATCCATAATACACGACCCATACTCTAAAAATTTATGCAGTATTCATTAGTTACCAAACTTCCATACATGTTACATAATCACAAAAAGCTATGTATATTAGAGATATCCTTCCCAAATTTCAGCCTATAATCACTAAAAAATTTCTCACGAGATTGATAAGATTTCCATCTTTCCAAGATTACCACACGTTTACCCTATATCACATACGCTTCTCTTTTCATTAGTCCTTTAACCAATCCAAAACAATTACATACAAAAAGGGTTCTGGTGATTTACTCTCCTAATTATTAAACCAAACTAGCTTGCACCTTCTCAAAAGACACCTAAAACCCTAGAAACATAACTATAGCCGGCTGTTCTTTTCCACAAGAAGATCAGGACAGAAGGAGACAAGAAGGTGGTGCTGGTCGTGGTACAGGCTGGTTCGAGAGGTGGTGTTTTTGTCGTGGTCTCCCTGGTTCGAAGGAGAGGTACGTGCTGATCGTGGTATATTCGGAATCGAGAGGCGTGGTTACTTTGTTTTTGGAGTAGTCGTGATTCCTGTTATTCGACAACCAATTCGCCAAGGGTATAGTATCGACCCCTTGCTTTGTTTTCCTTCCATTTGGTCTCACTACACACGTACATTTTATCTCATAAAACTAAATATGAAATCCGTTAATATCACATGTCTAATAAATCGAATATAAAGCTCACATGAAATCATAGATATTCAGCACATAAAATAATGAAAATAAGACATGTATACTCGACTTTATAATCATACGTGTGTGTATGTGTGTTGATACGTGGCCCAATTTTGATAAGTAGCAGATTTTATGTAATCGGATAAAGAATTAGCAACATATTTGTTTAGTGTAATTCGAATAAACATAAAATTTTGACGGACTAGCTCGCATGAAATCAAGAAATGGCACCTAATATAATTCGACCTATGGTAGTGCACGCCTTTAACCTGGTCTTGTGAACACATTTATGCTACCTAAAATCATAGTATACATACATGTCAATCTTGGTTTCTAATTCAAATCATTCAAAATATGTTGTGAGATGGCCACTAGAAACGTTTTTCTGAGGTCTAAAACATGATTTAGAATCTGAAATATACGCAAGTAAATTAAGAATTTAAACATAATTGCTTTGAATGTATGTATGGATAGTAATGCATGCATGAGGCTTCGCTTATTTTTCGAGTCAAAATATAATTAAATATAAGGAGTATCTCGGACTTGTTTTTGGTCATGAGAATTGTTCTTAAAATGAGAAGACTTGAAATGCATTTATATAATTTATACTTTAGACCCTATACTTTGCAATAATTATACTTTTAACTCTAAACTATCGTAAATTGTCATAGTTAACCATAATCTATTAATATTTATTATTTTGAGAACGTTAACTTAATTAAATGTTATTGGGAACCATAAATGATTAATCTTGCTAATCCGAGGAACTTACTAAAACGGGAAACTTACTTAAAATGGAAAGGTACTATTTTTGGAAAGAGGTTATAAATGGAAAGTTTTCTAAAATAGAAAGCTGCTAATTATGGAAAGGTTATAAAAATGGAAAGATAACTAAAAGAGGTAACTTGAGTAGTTCGGACTCATCTTGATTTGTATCCATTCTCTTCTAGGTTCGGTGAAGCGGAAGTAATCCATTTCTCTCTTGATTGTCTTGTGACCTTGCTTTGTGTTGGACTAAGGTACAAATATTTCGTACTCTTTCAGTAAGAGTACAACTATTTCTCTCATGACTCTTCTCTCTATCTTTTACATTACTTGATATTGACCCTTGATATTGAACCCTTGATATTGAACTCTTGATATTGAACCTTTGACTTGAACCTTGTATTGAACCTTGACATTGAACTGTTGGATCGATATACTCTGACCAAACTACTTTGTAGCTTGTAAGGGTTTAACAATATTGAGTAAACTCAACACTATTAATATTGAAACACTGTTTTACCTTGTAAAGTATGCGGAATCTACTAACACAAAGCTTAAGAAGAACTTTTATATTAACCAAACTTTGAACCTGCTTTGTTACACAGATTCACTAACAATCCGTAACTATTTATCAACTTTGATCGACTCTAAAACTTATGAGAACTTCTATCTAAGACTTGTATCGACTAATACCTCTTAAGGCTCTTTATATAGATAACCTTAAGTCGGTTTACAACATATAATCCTTGAACGGCAAGTCATTATCCCTAACTAATTCTATAATATTCGTTCAATATTACCCATTAATCCTTATCTAATATTGCACATCAGTCCTTGTTTCCTTCAAAGTACTTTAAACATTCTTCAATAACAGCAGTACTTTGACTTTTTCCTTCAGCAGTACTTTGACTTTATTCTTCATGCAGTAGTACTTTGACATCCAGAAGTACTTTGATATTTTATATCCCAACAGTCCTCCCCTAACTTGAACTCCACTTGCTTGATTTCAAGTTTCTTTGTTATCTTTAATCTTCAAAGCTTTAATCATTCAGAAAGATTTTTTCTTTATTTCTTTGTCTTCTATCTGTCATGTGTCAAAGTACTCTTCATCAGCATCTTGTCTTTCAATATATCTTCTCAGCAACTCAGCAACATTTTGTTACAGTGAGCATCAAATCTTAAAATTTTCATACTATTCTCATCACTTCCAGGTGTGTTAACTCCTGTGAGAGGTGAATCATTGAAAATTATGATTTTTAGCAAATCGTCAGCTATCAACGGATTTGATTAGTCTTTACCAATAGCCGTTTGCTATAGACTAGCCAACTCTTAATCACTTGGAGTATGGTGAGTTGATAACCATATAGTTTTTGGTAAACTATCAACCATAAACGGATTTGATTATCACATCAGAATCGTACCCTCATGATGAGTCAAACTCTTTCTTGTCTGTTAAACATGGTGAGTTGATTACCATTTGTTGTGCCGTATAAATACTAACACCATGTGTTGCTTTTCAAATCCTTTTTCCTTTTCTTTTAAACATCAAAACATTTTATTTTTTATTTTAAAGGACTTATACTGGTTTATATCAGCAAGCAGTACTTTGTTAAAGTACTGTTTGTTTTTGCAGTACTTTGAAAAATACTTTATTTTACAAAACAAATCATACCAGTATTATGTAATATTACTCTTAAGACTTGATCCATCTGATAAATAGCTTGATAACATCCAAAGCTACTTCAGATTCATCTTCAAGTTCCATTCCATGATCCAGCATTCTGAGCATAATTTCTCAAATCAATGGATATCTCCTCTCAGCCAGCATATGAATCATGGTACCATCTTCCATCTCTAATGTATGAACTCCTGATGACTCAAAGAATCTCCATCTTGTTATTTCCCAATTCTCTTGATCATTCCACAGAGGATCAACACTTGTTTCTTCAGTTTCCCAGAAGGTAATTAAGTCTCCAAGCAAAATTAATCCCACTCCTGAAGCTTCAATCTCTGCATAGTATGTCTGCACTTGCACATATAAGTCATACAAATCTGCCCTTGTAATACAATGCAACACATCCCATAACATATTGAATGTTGTGAAGCTTTCATCTTCTCTGTGGATCATAAAATAATTCCCTTTCTTTTGATTCAACCACATAAAATGAGATTATCTTGGACTTTTTTCCAGAATCTTCAATCTTCTTATTCTCAAAATCAACAACTCTGAAATAGTTTCTAAGTTCATCAACTGTATCTTCATGAATCATCTTAAGCCTTTTTGACAGTTGATCATCTTGAGCTAATTTATTTCTTTTCAATCTCCTTTGCTCAGCTTGTTCCTTTCTGATATCTTCTAATTTCTTCTTTCTATCAACTTCCATGGGCACAAAGTTTTCTACTTCTTTTATGATATCTTCTTGTACTTTATCCCATAGAGCTTTCACTTCTGGATACCTCTGTTTATGTAAATTCTTGTATCCCTTTCTTCTCAAGAAACTTATCATCCAGTTTATTTCCTGAGCTTTAGTCATTGGCTTCTTTGTAATTGGCCTACTAACTTCTGCCAAATACTCAACATCATACTCAGCTTGTTGCTTTCTAGCAAGCTCTAAATCTTCTGCAATCTCTAATTCTCTAATCTGAGCAATAGAAAATTTCTTCTTTTTCTTCCTAGTATCTTTCTGAACCTTGATCCATTTCCCTTTATCTTTTGGATCTAGCTCTTCTAATTCAGAAGTACTTTCAACATCTTTTTGTGCAGGCTCAGAAATATGTATTCCTCCAGTAGGTCTCCTCAAATTCATCATAACTTGAGCAATTGTTTCATCATCACTTGCAGTATGTACTCTTACTTCTTCTTGATGTACAAAAGTAGAAGGACCAGCTTCATCTTCATAATTCCTTGTAGAAGGTCCAGCTACAGTAACTCCACTTTCATCAATATTTCTAGAAGTACCTTGCTCAGCAGTACTTTGCAGACTTATGTTTTCTGCAGCAGTACTTTGAACACCAGCACTTTGAATGTTCTGTGCATCCACATCCTGCTTAACAATTTCTTGCTCATCATCTTCTTGCTTATTCTCTTTCTCTTGTGCAATATTCTTATCTTCTTGTGCAATATTCATATCCTCTTCAATATAGCTTTCTGGTACAAGAGTCTTTGGACTTTCTGGATATTGCCACAAATGAGCATCTTCTGAATATTTAACTTCAACATCATCTTTATCCAAATTCTCATCTTGATTCCTCCCCCATTTGGTAAATGATGACCTCCTATGCTTCCTCTTGGATTTAGAAGACTTCTTTGAAGATTTCGACTTTGGCTTCTGAGACTGCTTCTTTTCTTTCACATAAAGCCTAAAATTCTGAACAAGAGGCCAAACAAATTTCTTCAATTTTCTGAACTTCCTTCTTAGCTTCTTGATTTCTGCAACTTGAGCATTAACAGTTGTCTTCATTTTCTCCAATTCCTTAGCCAAATCAGAAGTACTCACAGCACCTTCAATTCCCTCATCTCCTCTAGGTGTTTGAAGCCCACCTGTGGAAGTATAATCATTGGGAGTAGGTACCTGTGAATCCTCTGAAGCAGTACCTTTAGAATCAGTACTTTGTGGAGAAGTACCTTGAGCAGAAACAGATTTATCCAAGGAAGCTGACGCTGAGGGAGTCCTTTCACTTGAAACAACATGCTGAGGGGAAACAATAGGTGGTGTAGGAGGATGTACTGAAGCAGAATGCTCGGTAGAATCAGGTTGATCATCAGTATTAGAATGTGCAGAACCACTATTTTTTTCTTCATCCCTAACAGCTTGAGCAACCTCTAACATATAAGCATTTAGAGGTGTATTCCTACCCGAAAAATTTACTCCCTTATGAGACATAAAAGTAAACACTTTATATGGCATCCTAATGGTAGGTACATAATCCTGAGGTTTGGGTATCCCATTTAATGGATTCTCTAAAAGCAATTGAACAAATCTATGATACATTAGAAAGGGTTTGCCAGCCTTAATATGAGTAAGCATACCTTCAAGGATCATGTATGAGAAATTGAAAGGTTGATTTGTAATAAGACCAATAAAAGCAGAAGCTATGGAATGACTAAACTGATCCCAAGCAGTACTTTTGGGACTCAAACAATGAAGCAAAACATGAATGAGAAATTTCCAATGAGGACTAACCATAGCCTTCTGAAAAGTAAGCTTAGTCAAAGGACCTTCGTACCCAATGTCTTTGAGTGTGTTCCAAATCTCTTGTTTTCCAAACAAAACAGAGCCTCCTTCATCATCAAATAACAAAGCCTCTGTGATTGAAGCTTCTGTGACACGAATAGCTCTCCCAGCAACTGTAGCAGTAATGATATCCTCTCCATCTTCAACCTGTGACCTTGCTGTATCCCAAAAAGCTTGAATCCAAGGTCCAATAATTTCTGGGTTGACTAGGATTGAGTAACAGATGTTGGTTCCAGTGAGAAAGTCGATAATACCATGAAAGTCAAGGTTATCTTGGGTTTTCTAAAGGTTTGCTATTATGTTGTGTTTGGTGTTGGTGCGTCGATTTGCCATGGTGATTAGGGTTAGAGTGAGAAAAGTTATGATCGATGTAAAGTAGGAATGAGTTTAAATAACAAGAAAGGTGAATAAGGGTGAATAAAAAGAAAATATATGAGGTTTATATATGGATAAGATACAAAAAATCACGGTTAATTAATAACTTTACCGTTATTTTTGGAAGTAATTATCCCCATATCTTTCGAAAGTTTGTTAGCCGCAAATCTGACCGTTGGAACGGTATCTAACACGTCAGCGAACCCTTTAATAGCACCAAGCAGTACGTTCCATAAAATATGGAGCAGTACTTTCCGTTATAAACTCACACAATATGTTGACCAAAGTACTTTCCTAAAAAAAAATCTTGAATGTTGACCATTTGACCAAAATATCTTTGAAAGTCAACCCTGATTAATGACTATCTCCCCAAATTAAATCCCAAAGCTACCATGGTAAGTGAACATCAATAAACTTCATTAAATGCACATTTACCTTTATTTTGCTTATAAAAGCAACTTTACCAACAACAACTTGCAATCATCTTTTCTTTCTTTAGCATAACACGAAAACTAGTAAGCACAATGAGTCACATTCCAATTGTGAACATCTCTTTAGACTCAGATGGCACCACTGATTCAGAGATAAGTTACTACTCTGATTCTGAGTTTGAAGATCCAGGATGGTTAGATTATTTTCCTCCTCATGTACAGTGGATGGGACTCCAAGAATCTTCCTCAACAATAAGTGCTGCCAACTCTAACATAACTGATGCAGGTAGTACTACCAACAAAAAGCCCAAGAAGAATAAAGTTATCACTGGTTCATCTCTGGCTAATGAGCTTCCACATGCTTTGACTCAAGCCTTGGAATCAGCAATTCAGAACATGAAGTGGCCTGCTCCAAGGAAAGAGAGACCTCCCAAACAGGTTCTTGGCCTGGCTTGCCCAAGAAAGCAGGCTTCTTTTGATGACAAGAGAAAAATTTCTCAAAAGGGAAAGCATAACTATGAGGGCAAGGGAAAAAGGCCTATGGAGTAGGTGTGTGAAGCTTGGTAGTAGGTTGTGATAGTTGGTGGTTGGTGTAGTCTTGTGTTTTCTGTGTCTTGGTAACAACAATGATGATGTAGAAACTTTCTGAATGGTTGTTGTAATAACTTTGTTGAATGATGAATAAACATTTATCTTTTGAATGATACATGTAGCCTTCCCTCAAATAATGACTAACTAATAACTACTAATGCCTCCCCTAAAAAATAGCTTACATATTAATCATGCCAATACTCACAACCAAAAAGGTAAATCTTGAAACATCAAAGCCCTTTATGAGTAGATCTGCTACATTATCATCAGTATGAACTTTAACCACATTGATAAGCCTGTGTTCATAGCAATCTCTTATAAAGTGATGTCTAATCTGAATGTGCTTGGTCTTGGAATGATACACTGGATTCTTGACAATACAGATAGTACTCTCATTATCAATGTTGATAGGAGTATTCTTGAAATTGAATCCATAATCCAAAAGTTGATTCTGTAACCAAAGTACTTGTGCACAACAACTTGCAGCAGCTACATACTCTGCTTCAGTGGAAGAAGTTGCTGCGATTGTTTGCTTCTTACATTGCCATGACACTAATCTGCTTCCAAGGTACTGGCATCCTCCAGTTGTGGATCTTCTATCATAGTTATCTCCAGCATAATCACTGTCTGAAAAAGCTTGGAGATGGAAAGGTGAATCTCTAAGATACCATAAGCCTAGCTTAGGTTGTTGCCTAAGATACCTAAAAATTCTCTTGACAGCATTCAAGTGAGATACCTTTGGATTAACTTGATGTCTTGCACATAAACATACAGCAAAAGTTATATCAGGTCTTGATGCAGTTAAATACATGAGACATCCAATCATAGACCTGTATAAGGTGACATCAACATCTTCTCCTTCTTCATTTTTTCCCAAAGGTTTGTTAGTATCCACTGGTGTAGATGTAGGCCTAACAGTTGTGAAATTGAATCTCTTAAGAATATCTGCAACATACTTATCTTGACAAATATATATTCTACTGCTTGACTGTTGCACTTGAAGTCCCAAGAAGAAGGTTAATTCTCCTATTGAACTCATCTGAAACTCTTTCTGCATAAGATCTTCAAATTCTTTGACAATAAATTGCCTAGTAGCACCAAAAATAATGTCATCTACATACACTTGGACAAGCATGATATCCTTCTTATCTCTCTTGATAAACAAAGTTTGGTCAATAGCTCCTCTTCTATAACCATGTTGTAGTAGAAAATTGGAAAGTCTTTCATACCATGCTCTTGGAGCTTGATGAAGGCCATACAGAGCCTTGATTACCTTGTAGACTTTGTTTGGATGTGCAGGGTCTTCAAAACCAGGAGGCTATTTGACATAAACTTCTTCTGTGATTTTGCCATATAGAAAAGCACTTTTAACATCCATTTGATATACAGGGAATCCCATATAAGATGCAAAAGCCAAAAATAGCCTGATGGCTTCAAGCCTTGCCACAGGAGCAAAAACTTCATCATAATCTACTCCTTCTTCCTGTCTATATCCTTGAGCCACTAACCTTGCCTTATTCTTGATAACATTCCCTCTTTCATCTCTTTTTACCCTGAAAACCCATTTAGTTCCAATAAGTTTCTTTCCATCAGGTAAATCACATAATACCCAAACTTCTTGAAGTTTAAACGGTAGGAGTTCTTCTTGCATAGCTTCCACCCAACTTTCCTTGGCTAATGCTTGTTTGATGTTTTTGGGCTCTTCCTGAGATAAAAAAACAAGCAAATAAACACAACTTCTGATCCTTGTGATTCACCCTATTTTGTTTGTAGATAAAACTAAGTAAAGAAGTATGTTGTTGAGACATATTCTTAGCCTTAGTCCTTGTGAGCACCCCTGAAGCTGAGGGTCCAATTATGTTGGTAACAGGATGAGTTTTGTGTATTCTGAGAGTAGGAGTTGGTGAGACTTCAAGATTATCTTCCAAATTAGTTATATCAGGATCTTCATTAGAATCTGAGAAAAAGCCTTCTTGATCCAATTCATCATCAGTGTCTTCTAAAGTAATCGTGTTTAGATCATCAGTATCTTCTAAGTCAGGCATATTAGAATCATTAACATCATCAGTATTTATCCAATTTGAAGTATCTAAAGGTTGAAAAGTACTTTCAAATGGATTAGCAGTACTTTGGGGTAAAGTACTGGCTGTTTCTTTTGCCTTCTTCTTTTCTGCTTCATAAACTCTTCTTTGTTCATCTTCATAAGACTTAGCCATTGTTTCTTGAAAAAGCATCCTAGAAAGTTCATCTTGAATGGCTTGATCTTCTTCAGATACTGGGATTTGTTGTGGAACAGTACTTTGAGGATCAACAGTACTGTTAGGTTCAGCAGTACCTTGAGGCTCAGAAGTACTCTTCTTCTCATCATTGGCATTATCATTTAGCTCATCTTCAGATCTTAAATTAACATCATGAACAATGTACTATGCTTCTTCTTCAGTGGGAGCAGCTTAATTTTCTTCCCTTACAGGTACATAATTCATTGATGAAGACATTAAATCAACATCAAACATCTAATCAGGACCTTTTCCTTTAGAATTTTCTTGTTCTTCCAGAAAATCAACATGAAGACATTCTTGAACCCTTTTGGTAGCCCTGTTGTACACTCTGAATCCTTTGCTATTGGTACAATATCCCAATAAATATCCTTCATCTGACTTCCCATCAAATTTGCCCAAATTATCAGCAGTGTTTATGATGGTTAGGGGACATCCAAAAGGTTTCATAAATTTGATGCTTGGCTTCTTTCCCATGAGTAACTCATAAGGTGTCTTCATTTGAGGTTTAGTCACTGATACTCTATTTAACACATAACAAGCAGCACTTACAGCCTCAGCCCAGAATGGAACAGGTAATTGAGAGTCTGCAAGCATTGTCCTTGCTGCTTCTATAAGAGTTCTATTCTTTCTTTCTACAACTCCATTTTGCTGAGGAGTTCTAGCAATACTGAACTCTCTTTTATTTCCTTTCTTGGCACAAAATTCATCCATTAGCTTATTCTTGAACTCAGTCCCATTATCACATCTAATGCCTCTAACCTTGAGTCTTAACTGATTTTCAAGTGCTATTATAAGATCATGAATAGCATCAAAAGTTTCATCTTTAAACCATAAGAAAAAGACCCAACTAAATCTGCTACAGTCATCTGTTACAACCAAGCAGTACTTCTTCTTGTTCAGACTAACAACTGAAACAGGTCCAAACAGATCCATGTGCAGCAATTCCAAAGGCTCTCTAATGGTTTTCTCATCAATCTTCTTACAGGAAGCCTTGTACTGTTTACCCTTCTTACAAGCAAGGCATGAGTGATCATTCTTGAATGTTTTAGAAGGTAAACCTCTAACTAAATTACCTCTGACCAGCTTATTGATGTTCTTAAAATTGACATGCCCCAATCTTCTGTGCCACTGATGTGCTTCTTCTATAGTTGCTCTTGCAATCAAACATGTTGCTCTTTCAGCAGAGTTTACACTCTTTAAGTCTATGTTGTACACATCATTAGTTCTTGGTGCTCTCAGCAACACCAAGTTTCTATCTTCTAACTTGAAATCAGGAGAAAGTATAAGACATTCTGTGTTAAAGAATAACACAGGGTACTTCATCACAAATCTGAGAGACTGACAAAAGATTGAATTTGAGCTCCTTCACATATCTAACATCGTCAAAATCAATGTTTCCTGCCTTGATAGTTCCTTTGCCAGTAATTCTTCCTCCATCAGGATCATTCCCAAATGCAACTTTTCCTCCAAAATAAGCTTTAAAATCTGACAAGAGCTCTTTTTCTCCTGTCATACTGCCAGAGCAACCACTATCTACAATAAGATGATCTTTAAGCTCCTCCTCTAGGTTGCCCTGCATTCACATGAAAAAGGTTAGTTATTTTTAGGAACCCAAGCCATTACTGACTTGTGTTCCCCTTGTGGAGTGACATACTCAAAATTTTTGAGTATGTAATCACCACTGTCTTTGAAAGCATGATCAAGAATTAAGGTTTTTGTTTCCAAAACTATTGGTTAATCATGATCAATTTTCCCTTTTTCACCCTTAACCTCTGAAAGTATTGGTTCTACCCCAGCAGTACTTTCTTTCTTAACCCATTTAGTTGTAACTTTAGGAGTAGGGTTGTAGTGATTTTACCTCCTTGGTCTTACACTTGAGTGTTTGCTAGAGACATCTTGGTTAGGGAATTTTCTATCAGTACTTTGTGAAGGTACTGAGGGTTTGGAGTATGACCTTTTCTGATGAGGATACCTATAGGCTTTTGAGAAATTACTATGGTTAACCCTATTTGCATAATTCCAAACTGGTTTGTTGTCCCTTGGCTTATTCTCCCTATGACTTGGTTGTGCAGTTCTGGTCATTGGATATTTACTTAGGTATTCTGAATGATAATCACAGTCTTTAATCAAATGATGAGGACTATAACAAACATAACAGACCTTTGGACCAATATCCCCAAATCCCCTTCCATAAGATTTTCTAAAATTAGCAGTATTTTGAAAGAATTTTCTCTGAGGTATTGTTGAGTGATCAGCGGTACTTCGAAAAGTGTTTGGAGGTACTGCTTGTTTTGAAAACCTGTTCTCTTCAATCTTAGGTGCTTCAACAGACTTTTCTAAAGTTTCAGGGTTAGATTTACTTTTAAGCTATTTCCTAAACTCTAGATTATCTACACCATAACAGTCAACATCTTTTCTAGGTGGTTAAAAGGTACCTGGGGGGTGAGGAACTGCATTATATCCCTTTTCTTTCTTAAATTCAGGAGGTGTTGGACTAGGGGATTCCTCATCACTAGAAGTGTTTTCATCTAGACTTATGAACTCTTCATCACTAGTGGAGGTGTTTACTGTAATATTTAGTTCCTTGCCCTTAAATGGAATACCTTCATTGCTATCATTATCATAACCTAGGCCTGTCTTAATATTAGATGTTCTTTGCTTTTCAACAAATTGAACATGTGACACACCTGCCTCATTCCACACAGCAAGTTTTTCTAACAACTTATCCCTTTCAGCAGTCACTTTCTCTAGTTCAGACACCTTACAACCTAGTTTCCATTCACTTAACTTAACTAGGTAATCCTGTTGTTTATATGTTTCAAGCCATGCTACTTCATTGTTTTCATGTGTAATGATTTTGGCCTCCATTGACTATAAAGTCAATTGATAACCAGTTATCTCAGCCCTAGCCTTTTGAAATTTATCTCTTTCAGCTACATATTCACTAAGTAGCTTTTGATACATATCATTGCACTTAGAGCATACCTCAGAGTTAGTGGATGAACTTGGTGAAGCAGCTACCATAGCAAGCTGAACAGGTGCTTGTTCAAACTCCATGCTCCAATCAAGGCTTCCTAGACCATCTCTTGACTCCAAAGCAGCATATCCAGGCTCTTCATCAAATGTTGTGCTCCTGTCTTCCAATGCAACCACTGAATAGGTTACAGGTTCATCATCAAACTCATTTGACCAATCAATCTATGACAGATTCTCTTGAGCAACCAAAGCTTTTGGTTTTGGTTCAGTAATAGGAATCTCTTTTCTTTCAGGCTTGGGTGGTTCAATCATCTTGTTTGCTTGATACTTTACAAATTTGCACTCCCTTGCAAAGTGACCAGTCCTTTGACAGTTGAAACACTCAATCTTGGACTTGTCAAATGTTATTCCTTGTTTGGCTCTAAAATTGATGCCTTTTCTTGTCTTATTCACATACTTCTTGATCCTTGCAGTAAGCATGGCAACTTGCCATCTGATATCAATTTCTTCCAAAGCATCATCATCTATTTGCAATACATCTTCTTGATAGGTGACAGGTAGAGATGCTTGTTGAGCAAAGAATGAACATAGAACTTCATCTGAGGTGGGGGTAAGTGATTGTGATGAATTGGTAGTGACCATTGTCGTACATGGAACCTGTGTTTCAGTCACAGTACTTTGAACAGGATAAGCAGTACCTTTGTTGGAAGTACTGCTTCTGTTTTCAGAAGAGACAAAAGCAATGTTTTATGGTTTCTGATGTGTGCTTGAACCTGTAGTACCATTCATCTCATGCTCATACACCTTCAGATTGTTGTAGATATCATCAAAGTCCATAGTATCCAACCCTGGTTGTCCTCTGATCATAGAAGCAACTACATGCCATGCTGATGGCAAACTTCTCAAGAACTTCAAATTAGCATCTTCAACTGATGCCTCAGCATCATATAGTTCTAGCATACTCAGAAGATGTTGGAATCTTCATAAGCAGAATCAGGACCTTGTCTTTCTCCAACAGTGAAACTTTCAAATTGTTGCTTCAGTAAATTCCTATGCATCTTCTTGGAAGCATCATTACCTCCAAACTTCTTCTTTATTGCAGCCCATAGTTGTTTGGCATCTTTGGCATCATGAAACTTTAATAAGTGACCATCAGGAATAGCATAAAGCAGTATGTTAAGAGCTTTGTCTTGATTTCTTTTGGTAGCAGCAAGTACAGTAATTTTAGGTGGTGTTGGTTGTCCAGGTACCTCTACTAGTTCTTCAATTTGCATGTTACCATTGACAATCACATCCCACAGTGCATGGTCTGTGATGGCAATGTACTGCCTCATCTTCATGGCCCATAGGTTGTATTCTCCCTTCTTAACAATAGGGATTCTGATAGCAGTGATTGAGGGAGCAGGTGCAGCATCTGTCGACATCTTGAAGGGTTTGTAGTGAAATCGGTTTAAAGGTTTAAAGGTTTGTCTTGTTAATCAGAGTTTCCAACACAAGCTCTGATACCACTTGTTGGATCGATATACTCTGACCAAACTACTTTGTAGCTTGTAAGGGTTTAACAATATTGAGTAAACTCAACACTATTAATATTGAAACACTGTTTTACCTTGTAAAGTATGCGGAATCTACTAACACAAAGCTTAAGAAGAACTTTTATATTAACCAAACTTTGAACCTGCTTTGTTACATAGATTCACTAGCAATCCCTAAATATTTATCAACTTTGATCGACTCTAAAACTTATGAGAACTTCTATCTAAAACTTGTATCGACTAATACCTTTTAAGACTCTTTATATAGATAACCTTAAGTCGGTTTACAACATATAATCCTTGAATGAAAATTCATTATCCCTAACTAATTCTAGAATATTCGTTCAATATTACACATTAATCCTTATCTAATATTGCACATCAGTCCTTGTTTCCTTCGAAGTACTTTAAACATTCTTCAATAACAGCAGTACTTTGACTTTTTCCTTCAGCAGTACTTTGACTTTATTCTTCATGCAGCAGTACTTTGACATCCAGAAGTACTTTGATATTTTATATCCCAACATGAACCTTGACTTGAACCTTTGATTATGACTTGACCACTTGTACTTGATATTGAACCTTGACCCTTGACCCTTCAGTATTTTACCGAGGAGCTACTTGTTGTGGAGTAGCCACAACCATAGCATTGATGCACCAATGTTATGTACTCTAGTATGGTTGGAGAGATGTACCACACCGTCCCTGATTCTTGTTATCGACTGTTGCTATCATTATTATTATTGGCCTGCAGGGGAGTATGGATGCATCCTAGTCTTGCCTTGACTTGTTACTTGCTTGGGCTACGGCCATCTTGATTATGATTTGGGCTACATGATATATTACTTGGTGACTGGGCTTGTGTGCATTGCAGCCCCTCACATCTTGGGAGTTGATCACTCCAACTTGGGATACTTGACTTGATACTTGTTTGTGCCTGGGGGTTAAATACTGAAAGCCTTGACACTTGATACTTGACGCTTGATACTTGCTAATTCTTGATACTTGACCCTTATTAATTCTTGAAAACCTTGAAACTTGTTAACCCTTGATACTATACTTGTTAAACCTTGATATTATACTTAACCCTTGACATTATACTTGACGATCCTTGAAACTTGTTAATCCTTGCTATTACACTTGACGATTCTTGATACTTAACCTTGGTGACTTTTCATACTTAACCTTGATACTCCTTTGATATACCTTGTGACACCATATGAAATTTCAATTCGTACTCTCTTGTCTTATTACTTGATGTGCTTGTTATCTTCATATCTGTTCACTGAGCTTTTTATGCTCAGCCGCGTTTTCTTTTCCATGCAGCAGGTACTTAAGCTAGGATGCGGGGTTTAGCTTTGGAGACGAGAGAGTGTGGACCAACCTTAGAGTTCTTTTAAATAATGGACTTTGTTTTATTATCGTATCTTCCTTATTTTGGAATTCATTTGTAACCTTTGTACTCATTGCATTGTTAAAGTATTAAGCTTCTGTTTTGCTCTGTTGGACACTATTTATTGTGATACCTTTACCCTTGATGGGTTGGGGTGTTACACGCGCGCACCTCCCTGGCAGCGGCGCCAAAAATTGATTGATGCTAAATGGTCAACCTAAATTGACCAAGTTAATGGTCGACAAGGTCAAACTACCTAGGTCAATGCTTCCGGATAATATAGGGAATCACCGGGTCGTTATGTCCCGACGAGGTGTAAATTGTATTTGAGTGTGCTTGTGATCGGCTGATTTTCACAGGAAAGGGTTATGATGAGAAATATTTAAGAATTATGAAATGAAATAGCTTAGGAAAGCTATGTGATTGATTACGCGAAATTAGATTAGAAAGAAACGCGTAAAAACCTAATCACGTACGTTTAAATTACAAATGGTAACATACGTATGTGAGAAAAAGTGGATCTGAATAAATAAAAAGGCTACGGATATGAAATTGATATTTTTACAATCCTAATAAACAAAGAAAATTTTTGGAAAAAGAAAATTAATTTTTACACTATTTATATAATTATTATTAATTAAAAACTATTTACTAATTACTTTTTTAATCATTTAAATTAACCTTAATTATCACTAATTATGAAATTACACTAGAAAAATGAAAATAAAATTTGGAAAAATCTAAAATAACCTAAAACTAATTTTAAAATTAAATTTGTGTTTTTCTGTCTTTTAAATTAATTATTATTAATTATTAACTAATTATTAATTAATAAAAACTAATTTAAATTATGAAAAATACTAAATGAAAAGAGAAAAATCTGAAAAAATTACTAAAAATACTTTAAGATATCAGAAACCTAAGAAAAATGTAGAAATGATAATTACTTTTACAAAAGCTAAGAATAAGCCAATTGGTTTAAATAGAAGCTATCACTTCTATTAAGTTGGACTTTTTTGGATTTTTCTTTTTCATACCTGTTTATATACTATATGTTAACAACTTTAATGAAGGAAGTTTGGTTGATTTTCAAGAATAAGCAATATGCAAGCTTATTTGATAGGCAGAATAAGCCAAAGGCTTATTAGGACTTTGATAATCCTGAATAAGCTAATCTGATGAGCCACATACCAAAATAAACCAACAACTAACAATAATTACAACAAATAAACATAGAAGGATCAAATAAGCACTCACAATAAGCCAGAAATAACTAATAAGCAAATTGTTTATTTGACAGACCACAAAGGCCAAATTGACCTAACTGCAGCCCTTTGTGGGGGCCACAATAGGGGTCAGTAGTCCAAAACAAGAGTTGAACCCTCAAGTTGGACTGAGGGTCAACCAATTGAGCCAATAAACAGGATGATAAGCCCACTAATAAGCTCATAAAATGCTTATGAAATAAGCCAAACAAGCCTGAGGTCTGAGTAAACAGGGTGAATTGGACACAATACAAGGGACAAGCAGCCCTAGTAAATAGACCAGAAACTAAAAAATAAGCTTTGGCCCTTGAAGATTGGCTTATTGGCTTTCTAATAAGCCAAGAAACAGTTAGTGGGGCCCAATATTGAGTAATCTAAGGGGAATTCAAAAAGGTTGTTTTGACTGGATGCCCTGGTGCATGGGACACCTTTGGCCTGCAGGCATGTTTAAGCTACCAAATAAGCCACAAATAAAAATCACAAAAATAAGCAAATGGATGATTCCTAAAGTCTAGTTGGTGGAATTTACCCTGTAAAAATTTTAGATCCTAATTCCAAACAAAAAAATCTCTAAAAATCCTAGAAATTTTGGATTTCTTCAAACACTATGAATTTTGACTTTTTGATTTTTGCTTTTAGTTGACTAAAGTGAACTTTAAACTTGATTTAATGACTGTTTTAAGTTAGATAAGCTGTATAAAGACTAAAATAAGCAAATTCACCTACTTATGAGTGGAAATGGGGCTTATGCCTCTCTAAATCTACCTCAGAAAGATTCTAGACCAAGTTTAGTGTGAGTTTGACTTTCAAGCTTAAAACTACCTAAGACTTTGTTGTTTTGGTGTACTTTGGTATTGAGTAAGGTAAGTGAACATGTTACAATCAACCAAATTAGCTAGTGCCCCATACCCAAATCAATCCAAACACCACTTTTAAACACAGATTACAATAAAACTTGAATGAAATCTCTCCAAAACAAAATCTAATGATCACAACGTATCTAATCAGTAATGATTAACCAAAATAAACACAGAAAAACAACAAGTGAGCACAAATAAGCATAAACATAAATTTGAGAAAAATTCTTACAAAAGCCTTCCAAGCTATTCTCCAATGAACAAGAACCAAATTCCAATTCCTAATGGCTTCCACAAGCCTCTAATCCCAAGGCAATCCAGAATACACCTAGCTCCAAGCTTCTTCAACCTTTGTCCATAATTTTTTATTTTATTTTTATTTTCTATATTTTTGAGTGATTTAATGAAACTTTGGTTAAAATGGTTTCACAAGCTTAGAAAGCTTCTAAAAACAATTATATTGAGCTTATATGAGCTTCTGATTAACTTATAACACCTAATGAACTTGCTATGATACTTGAAATATTTTGATGAAACTTGAAATTTAAAACAGAAGATAAACTTAAAAAGTTACTTGCATTAACTTTGAAATCTGATTACAACTAATAATTAAGCATTATAAAAGACTAAGGAACTAAATTACATGCCTTTTGTGGCTTCTACTACTCCTACTTTCTACTACGAATGAAAAATAAAAACATCCAAGATTCCATGTGCTTTCCTGTTGCAAATTGGTACTCCCCATGGCTTCTTGTTGACCCAAGACCATATCCCCACCATCAATTTTATCATTGCTCAATCCTAGCTGTTGATTAGGATTTTGGAGCCAAAACGGGTAATAGCAATTGGGCAAGATTAGTGGAACTGGTGAGAGCATTAAATGATGGGGTTGGAGTATTAGTAGAGGAGGGGCGGTAGTGGGTTTGGTGAAAAAGGAGGGAGCAGGGGGGGGACATGGTTGTAGGTTTTGGGGGGAAAGGGACGGTCAAAAGTCTTGTTTGACCTTGTTGACCGTTTGACCCTGGGGATATTAGACGGGGTTGGGCTTTGGTTGGGCTAAGGGTGGTATTGGGTCAGTGTGTTTGGTTTGGGATTGGATTTATATAATAAGGGTCCGGTTGGTTAAGTAGCAAAACACAAGGACCATTTTGTAATTTCCTGAATTTTGAGGGACCTGAAATGCCAACTCCCAAAAGTGTTTCAAAGGACCAATCATGCCAAGTTTACTATTCCAAGGACTAAAACTAACTTTTTCATATTTTAAAATTCCTAGGGACCTATTCTGTCATTTGTGAAACTTTAGGGACCAATCTTGCAAACTTTTCAAACTTTTTACCCAAGGGTCATTTTTGATAATGTTTGACTTTTAAAGGACTTGGGTTGACTTATCTTTCAAAATAAATGCTTAGGGACTGATTTTGACAAGTTTTGAAAGTTAGGGGGACTGAAACTGCCAATTATGCAAACTTTGTTCGTTTTTCATCTGTTTTTACTCATTTTGCATCTGAAACATATAAAACACAATCCCTGGGATATTTTCAGTTTTTTGATGCATTTTTTAGTGTTTTTAAATGTTTTGCAGTTCAGATTTGACCAAAAATGATGAGTATTCACACACTCATCAAGAGGCAAAGAAGGAGAATGATGAAGATGATGCCTCATTATGTGATGTAGGATTGGGATTAACATGGTTATTGTGTGAGTTGTTTGAGTTGTTCATGAAGTTGCCAAGGCTTTGTTTCTTCCTCCATATGGGCTTGACCGATACTCTTGGTTTTCTAGGGGATGACATTTTGTTGGATGACATTGTGAAGAGGAAAGGTTATGCTATGGCAAAGGATGGAGGGGATGGTGGTTTAAATAGAGGATGAAGGTAGCAAGAATAGTAAAGCATGCATTCTTGGTTAAATTAGTTCAAATGATGATTAAGCAAATTAGGAATGTGCATAAGACCTAAGGGTAGGCTAGTCAAACATGCAGGGACATAAAACAAAAGACGACACACAAATAGGTAGACGGTCCTTCAAATATGTGGACGGTCCCTTATCACTTAGGGGACCGTGGGTCGATAAAGGACCGCCACCAGGAAGTTTGCTAGATTTCAGAAAATGTTTCTAGTGTGTGCCTATATGAAACATATGTGGAGATGCGATTATCTTGACCCTAAAAGAGAGAAAATCCTAAGAGATAATCCAAAGTCTCATAATTTAAATCTTGCTCATCTTTCCATGTCGGATAACATATTTGTTACATGATCCGATAGAGGAATTGAGCACATCGTGCATGCATGAAAAAACGTTTTTGAATTGTATTAACAATGCAAGAAAGATTGATTTTTCCTATTCGTGAGAAGATTTTGAACACATGAATTGGGGTTTTATGCACAAAATGAAGTTCTCTTATTATCATGCAATAATGGTTGTTAATAAAAAGAAATAGTTACATCCCCAATTTCTAATTTTTGTGCGCAAGAGAATCCTAGACTCAGATTAGAAGGGATACATTAAATATGAAATCTGAGGGGATATGTGTTCCATCATTCCTAATCCTAATCGAAGATAAAAGAATGGTTCACGCTTAAGTGGTTTAGTAAGAATATCAGCTATGTTTTCCTCCGTTGGCACTTTTTCAATAGATATGTTACCCTTTTGCACATTATCCCTAATAAAATGGTGATGAATCTCTATCTGTTTGGTACGAGAGTGTTGCACGGGGTTTTTACTTAAATCTATTGCTCCTTTATTATCACACATGATTGGAATGTTATCAAGTATAATACCATAGTCTACGAGAGCTTGTTTCATCCATAGTGCTTGTTGACATGCCTTTCCAGCGCTTACATATTCGGCTTCGATTGTAGAGATAGCTAGTGCCATTTGTTTGATGGAGAACCAAGAACTTAAGCAACAACCCATGAAGGTACAAATGCCACTAGTACTTTTTCGATCCACATAATCTCCCGCATGATTAGAGTCGGCGTAAACTATAGTTTCTATGCTGGTCCCCTTAAGATACCATAATCCTAAGTTCATAGTGCCTTTAATGTATCAGAAGATACATTTAACCGCTTCTAAGTGAGAAGATTTAGGATCCTCTTGAAAGCGAGCACAAAGACAGACACTAAACATGAAATCGGGCCTACTTGCCATTAGGTACAATAAACTTCCAATCATACCTCTATACTTAGTACTATCTACGGATTCACCCTTTTCATCCTTGGTGAGCTTTGTGTCCGTAGCCATTGGTGTTTTCCTAGGTTTAGTATCTTCTAGTCCAAATTTCTTAAGCATTTCCTTAATATATTTGGATTGATTAAAGAATATTCCATCATCTAATTGTTTTATTTGTAGTCGAAGGAAGTAGTCTAGCTCACCCATCATACTCATTTCAAACTCGTCAGGCATGATTCTTGAGAATTCATCACACATGTCTTGACAAGTTGAACGAAATATAATGTCATCAACAAATATTTGGACGATTATGATGTTTGAATCTTTCTTCTTGGTGAAAAGAGTGTTATCTACCATTCCCATCGAGTATTCATGCTTAAGAAGAAAAGCTTTCAACCTATCATACCAAGCCTTAGGGGCTTGCTTTAAACCATATAAAGCTTTCTTTAGTTTATAAACATGCTCGGGGTACTCGAAGTCAATGAATCCTGGAGGTTGTGCTACATATACCTTCTCATTGATGAGACCGTTTAGGAATGCACTTTTAACATCCATTTGGAACAACTTAAAATCTAATGCACATGCATATACAAGTAATATCCTAATGGACTCAAGTCTAGCTACGGGTGCATAGGTTTCGTCATAATCAATTCCCTCTTGTTGATTATAGCCTTGTGCGACTAACCTAGCTTTGTTCCTAGATACAATACCATTTTCATCTAGTTTGTTTCTAAATACCCACATAGTCCCTATTATTGTGACATTCTTAGGTCTTGGTACTAACATCCAAACATCATTAGACTTAAATTGGTTTAATTCTTCTTGCATTGCGATGATCCAACTTTCATCCTTCAATGCTTCATTGACATTTTTAGGTTCAATGATTGAAACAAAACAAAAGAGGTTGCTTTTGTTTTGAACTTGTGATCTAAGGTTTCTTTGGTTTAGACTTCCTATGACATTATCTAAAGGATGGCTTTTAGATTCTTTAATATTTGAGGTTTCACCTATTTTGATGGTTTCTCGAGATATGTCTAGGTTTTTCATGTTTTCAACTATGGCATTTTCTTAATCCAAATCATCATCTACCAAAGGTGAAGTTTTAGATGGAGGGGGACTCTCATCGAATGTCACGTTGAGTGATTCTTCGACGACCATTGTTTCCTTGTTTAAGACAATGTAGGCTTTACTAGTTTGAGAGTAACCTAGAAATACACCTTCGTAAGACTTTGGGTCGAACTTGGTGAGATAATCTTTGCTGTTTAGAATATAGCATTTGCTACCAAACACTCTAAAGTAATCTAGAGACGGTTTCCTACCTTTCAGAATTTCATAAGGGATTTTTCTATGATTTGTCTAATTATAATTCTATTAAGGATATAGGTGGATGTATCTACGGCATTACACCAAAACTTTTGGGGAATCGATTGCTCATTAAGCATGGTTCTACTCATTTCTTGTAGGGTTCTATTTTTCTTTTCGATTACCTCATTTGATTGTGGAGTTCGTGGAGCCGAGAAATTGTGAGTAATACCATTAGCATCACAATAAGCTCCGAATTGAACTTCATTGTCAAATTCTCTACCATGGCCTGTCCTAATTGAAACTATGTTGCATCCTAATTGATTTTGAATTTTCTTACTAAATATTTTGAATTGATCGAAAGTTTCAGTATTGTTTTTAAGAAACCTAGTCCAAGTGTACCTAGAGTAATCATCTACGATCACTAGGATGTAGAGATTTCCTCCATAACTCCGTATGGCGGAAAGACCGATCTAGACATCTAGGTGTTGAGATCATGTTCTTAGGTTTATGACTAGAGTGAGCTTGTTTTCCAATCTTGCAAGCATCACAAAAATGTTGGTCTAACCTAAGTTTGGGAAACTTTCTAACTAAATCTTTAGAAGACAATGATTGTAATAGATGCATGTTGGCGTGTCCTAATCTTCTATGCCATAAATTACAGTTATCATTAACCGTAGCTAATCATATGTTCTCACTAGGTTTGTTACTAATTTTCATGACGTATAGGTTACCTTTTCTAATTCCTTTTGCAATAACTTTTCCGTTCTTAATTATCTCACTATCGTCTTTGGAAAAGATTACCTTGCAACCATTATCACAGATTTGACTAATACTAAGTAAATTAAAACCTAGGTTATCCACATGTTCTACATTAGTAATAGTAAGAGATTATGAGTGATCATACCTTTGCCAATGATAATGCCCTTGAGCTTACTTCCAAATGTAACATTACCTCCAATACTTGCATTGTATGACGAGAATAGCTTGCGATTACCTGTCATGTGATTTGTGCATCCACTATCCTTGACCCATTCCCACTGGTACAAAAATTGTATTGGTCACGCCAAAAATGTGTGACGATATGCATATAGTCACATACTTTTTTTCGTTGTGTGTCACTAAAGGTCCTGCCACCGTAGGTGGCATATGGTCACATTGTTGAGTTCGTGGCCTTTTCCATCGAAAAAGAGTGACCAAAACCCCGAATATGTGTGACAAATTAGGCACAAGTTTTGTTGGATTAGTCATTATCAGTGATCGTAAACACCTTATAGTCACACGAATGTTTTTTGAGAGTGACTATTGTTCGTCCTTTGGCCACATAAATATATAATATATGTGACATTTGAGATGATATATTCAATTAAATGTGTATTTTTTGTGACTATTGATAATCCAATGGCCACATGAATATACAATAAATGTGACATTTGTGATGATTTAGTCATACAATGGGTGTTATTTTTTTGGAGTTAGTCACATACAATTTAACACAAAGTGGCCAAAAGTGTGAATAAGTGTGAATAAGTGTGACCATATGTTGTTTAAAGTGAAGAAATGTGTATTTTGTGTGACTATTGATCATCCAATGGCTACATGAAGTTTATGTTTGTGTAGCCTTTTGTAATATTTAGTCACACAAATCATGTTTGTTTTGGGTATTTAGTCACATACCATTAAGCAAACAGTGGCCAAAAGTGTGAATAAGTGTAACCATATGCTCTTTAAAGTGAAGAAATGTGTATTTTGTGTGACTATTGATCATCCAATGGCCACATGAAGTTTATGTTTGCGTGGCCTTTTGTAATATTTAGTCACACAAAGCATGTTTGTTTTGGGTATTTAGTCACATACCATTAAGCAAACAGTGGCCAAAAGTGTTAATAAGTGTGACCATATGCTGTTTAAAGTGAAGAAATGTGTATTTTGTGTGACTATTGATCATCCAATGGCCACGTGAATTTTATGTTGTGTGGCCTTTTGTAATATTTAGTCACACAAAGCATGTTTGTTTTGAGTATTTAGTCACATACCATTAATCAAATAGTGGCCAAAAGTGTAAATAAGTGTGACCATATGCTGTTTAAAGTGAAGAAATGTGTATTTTGTGTGACTATAGATCATCTAATGGCCACATGAATTTTATGTTTGTGTGGCCTTTGGTAATATTTAGTCACACAACGAGTAAAGCAAACAGTGACCAAAAGTGTTAATAAGTGTGACTATATGCATCTTTTAGTCACATTTAAAAAAATCAATATATATCAAAACAATTCAAATATATATCAAAACAAATTCAAATACAATAACATTGGAATGTATATAACTAAACAAAATATAAAATTGGACATCGTTTTATACACCAAAGAGTCCTAGTCCGCTTACAATAGTTTCTTTGTAAGTATCTATAATCTTTTTCCATAAGCAAGTAGCAACTTCGAGCGGTCTTAATCTCTGAGCAGTACCAACTTTAACTAGCAGTAGTAACTTTTGTACTAGCAGTAGTAAATACTTGGCCACATTTTCTTTGAAGTTCATGAGCTGCACTAAATCCATCTAAGCAATATTAACACAAACATGATCAGCAGTAATTCAAGCAACATCATGAAGACTTTTAATCCAAAACAATGAACATACTAATAAAATTTGTAGTTAAACTTACAAGTTTTTCTCCCATTGATCTAATCTCATCATCTGGATATAAAAGCCTTGAAAATGTAGGCTGCTGCATATCAACACATTAGGATGAGAGCAGAACTAGAACATGTCAAAGCTCACAACATAACAGAACTAGATGAGCCACTGGTTCAACTATCTGCACAAACATGATAGGAGAGTTAATACTAGTACCACGTTAGTACTGCTAGAGCAAAGTTACTACTGCTAGTATATATATATATATATATATATAACAGAATGTATATAAATGAAGCAAATATATATACAATTGTATTTCAAATTCAATAAAAATCGAATGTATATAAATGAAGCAAATATATATAAAATTGTAATGTCGTATATAATCATATTCTCAACTATCATAAGTTAAAACCTGTTGACTCCTCGCCGCCTTAGCTTGCTTTTGCAAGGTTTCACTAGAGACCAAATGTTTTTGCTTCGTTGGTACTAATTTTAGTCCTGTATTTTGTTCACTAATATTTGGTATCATAGTTGGTGGTGTAACCTGTAGAACCGGTTTGTCGTGGCTTAAGCGTTTTCGTATGTCCGATAGTTTTAATAGGTTCCTATATGTATATATAAAACACGGTACATTAGTCATGTACGTAAAACTAAAAAAATCAAAGGTGGATGTTTTATTACTTACCACTGTTTCCATTACTGGTATGTTTTCCAAAGTTTCAATGACCATTGGAGTGGTCACCTGCAATTTAAATTAACAAATACAATGGTGTTATCATTAGAAAATGAAATTGTTAACAACATAAAAAATGGCTTACATCTGAGTCTAATGGCAGTTTCTTTCTGCAAAAAAATATGTGAAATGTAAGAAACCAAGGCACTAATAACGCTGCATAATATAAGATCTGCCAACCATGAAACAGTAAAAATATACATGGGTTGGCTTTGGTGACTGAGATGGAGCATACCCACGCCTCGAAAATGAAGTGTTCCAGAAAATCCAGCTGAGGGAATTTTTAGCCAGGCATCCCATGTATCATCCTCACCCATGAAAATAGCTCATGTAGCGCCAGCAAGAAACAAGTAACGTGATTAATGCTAACATAAAAGACGACAACATTAGATGTCCCAAATATAAGTTTAGCCTCAAAAACAAACATACGGGTTGCATATCAAATCGGGCAACGAATAATATACAATTGGTTGCAATTTTATGAAGTGCCAAACGTGGAACGAATAAATGTCAAACACATTACCAAGCAAGCAAAACACTAACATTTCGTACAAATGAAACAGTTTGACAAAAAGCAACCATATTTGAGTTAATTTCCTATATAACAGATGTCATGTTAATCTTTTGATAGATAACTTACGCAACTGCGATAAGCAAACTCCAACTGTTCAGCAACATCCTCCCGGAGTGGAAACCAATCAAGACTCCCTTTACGAGCAAAACAGTGGCCTCTTAGAACACGTCGATTGTCTCCATTCCAATAAACAGGAAAACTATGTATTCTTAATAAGTCTACCTGCAACGATTACCACCACAAGAATTTAAAATCAAAAACATGTTTTAGGCTAGTTTAATCCACGAAAATCAATGTAAATCGCTTTAAGAAAATATAAATTAAATATGTGTTTGAGCATACCCATGAACAGAGTAGGATATGCGAGATGAGGGTGATGGTGGCTCGACTGTGATGGTGGTTATCTAGAACCAAACAACCGAAGCAAACAAACTCTCCCATACAGTTCCCTTGTCTTGATGACGGTGATGGCGTGGAGAAGCGATGGTTGGTGGAACCACGGCGAGATAAGGCGGTGAAGTTTGGCGGTGGTGTGAGTCGGTTCTAGAGAGAAAGAAAAGAGATGAATAGAGAGAAGATAGATCTGACTAGTGTAAGTGTTAGTGTTTTGATTTTGGGGGGAAAAGGGAGGGATCTTGAGCGGGAGATTGAAATTTTTGGGGAAAAATTAGGGGCGGGATCTGACTAGTGTAAGTGTTAGTGTTTTGATTTTGGGGGAAAATGAGCTTGAAATGTTTAATGAGTTGAGCTCAATCTTATATAAGTTCGACTCGAGTTATTGTTGAGTTCTCGAGCTTGTAAGTAATATAAAATATGTTTTTTTTCTTTTTTTTAATTGTACTAGGTGTAAATATTTATTTATGAATGTATCAAGCTTTTCGAGCTGAAGTCGAACTGAATTCAATTCTTAGGTTATATTATATTTCAATTTTAATTTGTGTCAGAAAACACATCTTTACAGATAAATCTAGCTTTTCGAGTCAAGCTCAAGCCGAGTTCAAACTTTCTCGATCCCGGATAACATGATCGATAGGTTGATGGAGGCTTGACTGTGAGGGTGGTGGATGTGGTAGTTATCTCGAACCAGACAACCGAAGCAAACAAACTCTCTCATACAGTTCCCTTGTCTTGATGACGGTGATGGCATGGAGGATCGATGGTTGGTGGAACCACGGCGAGATAAGGCGGTGAAGTTTGGCGGTGGTGTGAGTCGGTTCTAGAGAGAAGGAGAATAGATGAATAGATAGAAGATAGATCTGACTAGTGTAAGTGTTAGTGTTTCGATTTTTGGGAAAAAGGGGCGGGATCTTGAGCGGGAGATTGAAATTTTTGGGGAAAAATTAGGCGCGGATCTTGAGATCTTAAGCGCCTGATTAAAATTTTAGAGATTGAAAGCCTATCAAATGAGCTCGAAAGGTTTAATGAGTTGAGCTCAATCTTATATATATAAGTTCGACTCGAGTTATTGTTAAGTTCTCGAGCTTGTAAGTAATATAAAATATGTTCTTTTTTTTTTTCTTTTTTTTTAAGTGTACTAAGTGTAAATATTTATTTATGAATGTATCAAGCTTTTCGAGCTGAAGTCGAACCGAATTCAATTCTTAGGTTATATTATATTTCAATTTTAATTTGTGTCAGAAAACATATCCTTATAGATAAATAGAATTGTTGATATAAATAATTGACTAAAAACGTTATTCATATCCTTCGATATCTCTATGTTTTGATAATCACAAAATGAAAACTCATCAAACCAAAGATCATGACGTAAATAAGTATTTAGTAGTAAATACTCACTTTCACCATCTAATCACCTAATGTATGAATAAACAAAGTGTCTAATGCATTATAAGATCAAAAGAAAATTTTTATTAATCACTAGATCTTTATAAAATGTCACAAAACATTTTATATCTTTTATAAAACATTTTTGGAATTAAAAGAATATGTTTAATTCATTAAAAATATATGAATTCAAATTTTCAACCAAAAATGGCAAATCTAATCCAAAAAAATTTTCTCACAAAAAGACAAAGCTGGGAAACTTTCAGGAGGGTGGCCCTCTTAATTATATAAGCCGGCCCCCTTAATAATTAAGGGGACCGGCATGCTCCTGATTCACCCCAGTTGTCCCTTTAAATACTGGTTCATTCCACTATTTTTCTCACCTTTTTGCACTCTAAACTTTCTTATTCAAACCTCCATTTCTATCCTTTAAAATCCTTTGATCATATATAGATTAATCTTTGTTTCAAAGTGATTCAACCCTCAACACTCAAGTGCAAAGAGAAGAATACTTCTATTAATTAAGATTAGAAGTATTACAACTTAGTATCATCTTGCTATCTAAGTTGTTTGTTCATTTCACTTTGTTTATCATTTATACTTTGGTGAATAAGGTGTATACATTAGTTGGCTAGATTTAGATATAGGATCTAGAATTGTTGATTGGTTGAAGAGATACTAGAAGTGAAGAAGTAGAAGAGCATAGAATTAGTGATAGGAGATATAAGAAGTAGTAGCATATTGAAATAGGGGTAAGTAGTGGAGAAGTTGAAGGCTTTAAGTTGTGAAGAAACAAAAGACTAGGAGGTGTGAAGATTTGGAAGCTTTGAAGTATATAAGATATAGAAGCTTTTAAAGTAGAAGAGTCGTTGTAGTGATATATAGACAAAGGTCCTCAAGTAGAGAGTTAGAAGTATTGAAGTTGTGAAGATTTAGAAGCCTAGAAGTTGTGAAGTAGCAAAACCCCTGGAGTTGTGAATTGATAGAAGTTGTGAAGACGTGAAGAATCAAGAGTTGTGAATAAAAATAGAAGGCGTGAAAAGGTGTGAAGAAGTTGTGGTGTGATTATAGTTGTGAGATTGGTTCTAGCTACGGTTAGAACTCGACATTTTGCTTAGTGTCGTTAACCGGTGTAAGCCTAGGTGTGTACGGTTTTCTCCGCCATAAGGGAGGTTATTGACTTCGTAAAGAAAACTCTCGAGCTCGGTCCTCGGGGAGTGGAGTAGGGAAAGGAAGGTGACCTTGTAGCCGAACCACTATAAATCCTTTGTCTCTCGGTTTGATCTTTCCATCTCTCACTATTTACTTACTTACTTATTAGCATTTTGTATATAGTTATAATTGCTTGTATTGTGCATATATTGATTTCACATAAAGATCAAACTAGGTTCCATTCACAACATTAAATTTATATAAACAAAATCATAAGGATATACTCATATTAAAACACATACACACACACACACACACACACACACACATATATATATATATATATATATATATATATATATATATATATATATATATATATATATATATATATATATATATATATATATATATATATATATATATATATATATATATATATATTAAATTTATATAAACAAAATCATAAGGATATACTCATATTAAAACACATACACACACACACACACACACACACACACATATATATATATATATATATATATATATATATATACACACACACACACACACACACACACACATATATATATATATATATATATATATATATATATATATATATATATATATATATATATATATATATATGTGTGTGTGTGTGTGTGTGTGTGTGTGTGTGTGTGATATATGAAATCATAATTTCTACTCAACATTCTATATAAGTAGTGTTTATAAAATAAGTGTGAACAAACTAGTATTCATATTTTTGTATCAAAGATTTTTGTAATTTGCGTCTATTCTTTAGAAGCAAACTTTTATAAAACGAAAAAGACGTAAAAACTATTCAACCCCCCCTTCTAGTTTTCCACAATTGGTATCAAGAGCCACGTCTAGAAAGATTTTTAAAATATATTGTATTTTAAAACTTGTAACGATCTATGGAATTTGAAAAATATTTAGAAGGGGAATTTACGCAAAAACCACCATTATTTGAAAATGATCATTTTCTTGAATGGAAAAATAAATTTGAAAATTATGTGAAATCAATAGATCTTAATCTTTGGCATATCATTTCAATTGGTGATCTTCAACCAACTATAATGGATTTTAAAAATCAATATAATAATCTTCAAACAAAGATCGATAAAAATACTAAAGCTAAATTAGTCATTTACAAAACTCTACCAAGAGTTGAATATGAAAGAGTATTCTTTTGTAAAACAGCAAATAATATTTGGAAATGTCTTTTAAATTTTCACTAAGACAAATGTAAAACCAAAGATGATAAACTTGATGATGCACAAGAATTAGTCACTCTAGAAAATTTGATAGACAAATATTTTGTTGAAATAAACACAAGTACTACTAGTTTAAATGTGATCATTGAAGGTATCAATAACGAAGAATACATGAGCCAAATCCGAGGAAAGAGTGTAAATAAATCATGGGGCGACAAGGACGAAGAAGATGATGAAAATATGGCGTGCGAAGATATTCAAACAAAAGTAAATACAAGTATTGATGGCAAGGATTACATGCTTCAGGATCCAAGCGAAACTACAAATAAAACATGGAGCGACATGGACGATGGAATTGATCAACGTATAGCATGTGAAGATTGTACAACTACAAATAAGGTACAATCTGAAACCAAACATTTTTACTATGATAAATTTATATTAGAATTTTCAAAATTGGAAAACAACTTCAAACATCTTTGCAACATTGACTCAAAAATTATTTTTATAAATGAATCTTTAATATCTGTTGAAAATAACTTTGAAAAAGAGATAATTTTAGAAGATAAAATGTCTAGACTTGAAAGTAATATTGAAATTGATCTTGAATGTAAAAAATTTCAAGACTACAAACATGAAATTAAAATAGAAAATGAAAAAGCAAAAATATTAGCTAAATTTGAAAATAGTTCTAAATCTTTAAAATATCTACTTAACATTCAAAAGTCATTTTATGATAAAAACCGGTTTAGGATTTACTGGAAATGATCCTATAACAAATATATTAAAACAAATAAAATTTGTTAATCCTTGTGGAGAAATTTAGAACTAATATTATTTGCATCCATTATTTATTACTCTAGTCAAGAAAGTCATTGTTAGTTAGTTAAAAAAAACTATTGATGAATTCTTGTACTTCTCCGCGACATCCTCATCATGTGCATTTGAATGCAATGGACGTCCTCAACTAACCATCTCGGACCCATGAGAATCTGGGTACCAAGCTCCTTTTCATGTTTAGGTAGTAAACGAACGAAGAGACAATTACTTTTTGGATCGCTCACTTTGCTTTCGTACTTTTGTTGACTATTGGCTCCTATTACTCTGTTTCACATTCTACACACGATTTGCTTATGACACTGTTGCGGCCATTTATTGTTATGGCGTTTGTTCTTCACTTTTGGAGTATTGGTTTTATGGTGTGTTCGTTACTACCTCATGATGAAGGATTCAAGCGCAATTATTCTTGATCTACACGAGTTATGATAATTGTTGTGATCGATTACGTATTTCGCATCAAGCCTCCTTGATTTTTATTGCGTTGGGATTTTACCTTGCTACTTCGACATGCTTTGGGAAAATTTTGAAGATGTCTACTAACACTCTCATGCCCACTCTTAAGGAAAAGCTGGACCTGAGGTAAGTTCTCTTTTCAAAAACTTGTCAATATCACATTATATTAAAGTATGCCATAATTAGTATATTAATATGATTAAATTTATAGGTTGCCCTGTTCATATATCATTAATACTAATATATGTATACATGAAATTAGGCTAGTTGAGCCTCTTGATTTTGTGTCTATTGCCCTTTTTATTATTCATCATTTATGTTGGAAATCATCTATGACAAATAGTAGAATACTTATCATTTAGGCTAAATGACCATTCTAGTTGCATTAATAGATGTGCTATAATTAAGACTAGTTAGTATTTAATACTATGATGAATTTAGTGTATATACATGTGTTTATCTTGTGTCCATAGATGATTAGCTTTATCCCTCTCAATCATATTGCATTAAGATCATTAGAATTTGCCATCACTCATCCATGTCTTTAGTTTCCATTAAAGATGATTATATGTGACAATGGGCTCAACCTATTCTCTTGAATATGATAAGTTTCTATTTCAAATCCTTTACTTGTGATTCTTGCTATCAAAAATTAAATATCATGTTTAAAACCTCTCACTTTGAAAAATAATCTTTCAAATATCCATTTCATCTTTCTTCAAACAACATATTCAACTATAAGTTACCATAACTTTATTTTAATCAAAATCAAGATTGAAAAAATTTTCTTATCTAATTTGTCAACATGTCATGAAGCAAAAATCAATCTATTTTACTCTAATACACACTTGAATCTATTTCAAAGCATTGTTGAATAAAACTAAAAATGTTTTCTTAAAACTATATTTGATTATCTCACATGTGTCATATACTTCTATAAAAATAACATTCACAATTTAATCAAATCATTTCATGAGAATCATGGTTTGTGTAACCTCTCGTAAATTTCCCTTACGATTCGTAAATGCATACGAATAAATAAAATGATGTTACGATAAATTAACACCATTTTACGGGTAACAATTTTTTTTTATGATATGGCTTGATTTTGAACCACTACGATAACTGTGATTGACCATTTATCCAGGAACGATGCTTACACACGACCTAGATAACCTATGATTATTGCGAACGATATATATATATATATATATATATATATATATATATATATATATATATATATATATATATATATATATATAACGTTTATATTTGAAACAATATGTTTCGTCTAAATACCGTGTACTATTTTTATATTCCCCGAACCTACGAAACTTCCCGAGAACGCTCACTAATATTTTTGAACTTCGACACGATAATCGAGACACACCATGTGGGCCCCCAACACCCAATGGGCCACAGTTACAATTACTAAACCAAACGAACTACTTTTATTTTCTTTCTTTTGATTTGGGCCGACACAACCAGCAGCCCACAGGCCACAAGCCCAAAAGCACCCTTATTTTTTTTTTGTTGTTTTCTTTTCTTTGTTCCCAGTCGCGACACACCCAAAACCACCCTTCTATCTTAAGATTTCTACACACAACCTACAAATATTTTTGCTTGTCTCGTCTCCCCTAGTACCAAAGAAACAGAAATGATATATGTTACACCTTTTCTTGCTCGTTTACTACCCCAGAAACAACCCAAGCAAACCACCAAACTCACCCTTGATAGATAAGGCCAAAACGTGGCATCTTATTCCTTCCATCCTCCCATGCTTCCCAATGGCAATGAAACAAACTCTAAACACAATGTGATTGTTAGGAATGAACAGGGAACAATCACACAAGATCTAAGCTTTGTAAACTTTTGATTGGTTAAAGTTTGTGGCATTACTATTCGCCTAACATGCTACCCTCCTCCTTGTGAACTTATCTTGTTCTTACATACTCAAAAACTCACTATATAAACCATTACATGCAACCACAGACGTTACATGCACTTAAACGCACCATTACAACATAAATAATAACGAAGGATGAGTTGTTGAGGGATGAACGGATTCTCAAGTGTACCACGCCTTGAAGTGAACCTAGGAAGCAAAGCTTGGAACCTCTTGAACCTTGGTGGGACGTGAATTGAACCACGAAGCTTTTGTACATTCACACGATCCGTACACGACGTTTTACTCCACCTTTTAGAGGTGAGGTGAGACCTTGATTTCCTTTCTACTTATATATACACGTATCTTATGTTTTTGCACCCACACTTTCTATTTATAACTCGTGAAATACAAACACGACATACATATGTTATATATCGTACTATTATTTGGCTATATCATTAATGAGAACCTATAATAACATTGAACCTATATTAACGAGTACACAACGAAAATCACGCGTTTCTAAGTCACGTTGGACCTATACGATTTCACTAAAACAGTTAGTTTATTTTTCAAGTTTTGCAAGTTTCACGTATTGAGTTTTTAGCTACACTTTGGCCTCGCCATTTCTAAATTCGACACATGACCATCTAATATTTTTGTACGAACTAATTATCTACCTAGTATACTAACTAGACTAATAAATAACGGGGCCTAACAACTTGATTTTATCACCAAATCGAGCCTAAAGCTAAACGAATATTTCAAAGGATTTTCAGAAAACTAAAAACTATAAGTGGGCCGATAAGCCCAAAAAGCTAATTTTAGCTTATTACGATAAGCTAAGCGTATAAGCTCTTTTGAAATGGTTTTGTAACTTAAAATGATGGATTTCGACAAACCCAATGTTCTCCCAAACCCTTTGGATCAAAAATCATTAACGGGCCTTAAGTTTTGGCTCGTTAGGCCCATTTTGAGAAAAAGAAGAAAAATAAGCTAATAAGTTGTTGGAATAAGCTAGTGTACACTTCCTGAGCTTATTGAATTAATAAAAATGATAAGTTTTAAATTTGGTAATGTTTGGACTAAGTTTGCAAATTTTCGAGAGATAGGGACTAAAAGTATCAAGTTTGTAAACTTCGGGTAAAAAGTGTTAAAACAGTTTTTCTAAGGGTATAAATAGTTAATATTGAAACTTAGGATTGAAAAACGTAAATACTGATATACTTGGACTTAAAACGTAAATATATATAATTTTGGACTAACGACGTAAATGTTTTCCGTTAAGGGTAAAATGTGTAAATTGGAGAAACTTAAAGGATTAAATAATAATATTGATTTTATTTTTAATAAATTTTATATATGATTATATATATATGTATATAAATTGAAATGATAAAAATAATAAACGTAACTTTATATATATATATATATATATATATATATATATATATATATATATATATATATATATATATATATATATATATATATATATATATATATACGTATAAAATTTATATAACGATAACTAAATTTATACGAATAAAACAATACGTAACCATTATCTATTTATATATACGACGTAACACATCGCCTATGCACTTTATGGATTATTCGTAATAAATAATAAACGTTCGCAATACAACGAGACTTAAGAACTAAAATGTGCCATATTGATGAGTGTAAATACTCATCATTTTTGTCTTATATGAACTGCCAAAACATCCAAAAACACTCAAATACGCATCAAAATACAGAAATTATTCCAAAAGTGTGTTTTATATGTTTTAGATGCAAAATGTTTAAAAACAAATGAAAAACGAACAAAGTTTGCACAATTGGCAGTTTCAGTCCCTCAAGTTTCAAAAATTGACAAAACTAGTCCCTGACATTTTAAAACGAAAGAAAAGTCAACCCAAGGTTTTATAAAGTAAAAAATTATCAAATTGATCCTTGGGTGAAAATTTTGAGAAAATTACACAAATGGTCCCTGGAGTTTCAGAAATTGACAGATTTGGTCCCTGGTGGAACATTTTGGAAGAAAATGTCAACATTGGTCCCTGAAAAGTCATAAGTGTCATAATTGGTCCTTGGGAGCAAAGTTTGAAGGTTTAACAAGTTTGACCCCTCAATTTTGATAGTTGGCATTTTTAGTCCTCGGAGGTTATAATTTTGGAAAAATGCAACTAGTGGTTCTTGGAATTTGGATATGAAGCAAGAATGAGCCTTATAGCAACTTTGGAAAGTTTCCATTTCAGGCCCCTCACTTTTCAGATTTTTGCACACTTAGTCCTTAAAATATTTACTAAACCAAATGGAGCCCTTTGTATTAATTCAAACCTTACAAATCCAATACCAATCCCAAACACAAACCTGATCCAACACACCAACACTCCAGGCCTACTCCACCCTTATAACTCCCAGCCCACACCTTATCAGCCCACTCCAAACCAAAGCCCCACCTTTTATTATTTACCCAACCCCCGTTTTTTATTATACCAGTCAACACCCCCCCCCCCCCTTGACCTTTCTCCTTCCACCTCATCCCACATGTCTGATAATAAACCTGCCATATCCATCATCACCCCTACACTGCTGTCCCATCCTACATACTCAACCCTCACCCTTATCACTCCAAACAACCATAACACTCCAAATCACACCCTCTGGCATCAATTATGCAAAGAAAACGCCAAACTCCAATTTTGGCGCCAAAATGTGACCAACGGCCTAGATCAAATTATAGTCATCCTATGGTTGGTTTTGTTGCTGGGAAAATTCCAAGGGGGTGCCCTAAACCCTAATCTGATGATATAAAAGGGAGGAGACTCAAGGAGGCAGTAGTTAGTTTTTTAGTTTTTATTTTTCATGTCGTGTTTATTAGTTATCTAGTTTTTAGTGTAATTTTCAGCTTCAAAGTAATGTCTTAAGTCTTTCAAGTGTAATTTGAACTCATTCCAATAATCAATTGTAGTTTTTCTGTTTGAATTCAGTTAATGTTATTTTTCATCTCAAATTCTCATGATCTTAAATGTTGTTTAAGGATGTTGTTAATAACCAATAAGCTCATCTAGGATCATAACAAATTTCTGTAAGGCATTATAATTATTAAAAAGCATTGTCACTTAGAAAAATAAAAATACTTAAAAATGGAGAAATAATTCTACTGAAAATAAAAAAAAAAAAAAAAAAAAAAAAAAAAAAGAGAAAGAAGAAGATGGATGGAGCAGGTTGACTCATGGATGACCTTGGTATTAGAGCTTCATGGGAAGCATAGGATTGAGTTTTGAGTCCTTGGGGTACCTTTGTTCTGAGCTTGGGACTTTGTAAGCCTTATCTTCCATTTTTTTTGTTATATACTGTAGAACTGTTTTGATTCATTGTTTAACTGTGTTTCCATGCCTATTTGATGTATTTAAGTTAATTTAAGGTTATTGTATCCCTACTTGCTCACTGAACCTCTTGTTGTTCACTTTTGATCCTTATTGTCACAATTAGCATTTGTAGTTTAGCTAGTTTAACTGCTTATTTTTCTTGTTCATTAGCTTTTCATCAGTTCATATAGGTTATATTTAATATTAGAAGCTTTTTCATAGTTTTAATAATCAATAATAACTAGAAAACCAAAAACAGATTAGTAAATGGGGTGTTTGGATCAGTTGATGATCATGTGCTCTTGTTGTTGTTTTGTTGTTAGTTTGGTATAAACAGACTGCATTAGGCATAGAGAAGTTCATTCAACCATAAAATAGGTGGATTCATGACAGAAAGTCAAAATTGAGCCTTAAATTTCACTCCTGAGTTCACTGTATGAATTGAGGGGTTCAAATCCTCATAGCAGTTACATAAGTTGTTAATACCACTTAATTTAGTCTCATTTTCTCTTATAATATCATTTTCAGTGATCTAGGTTGGTTTAAAACTCATCAAAGTCAATATTGCAAGTTCTTATAAAAAGTCAAAAATTTTCCTTTGGGCAGAAATGTCAAAATTGGGTGAATTATTGTGAATTTTGTGGTTGGTTTCAGACCTTGAAACTTTTAGGGTTTGTAACCCCCCACCTCAACTTCAAAGTTCACCCTTCATTGTATTTTTACCATTTTTTGTGTGGGCTCCACACATCTCCAAACACAGCTGCAGGGCAACTCTTGCCTCTGCTGCACATAACAGTCCCCCACCACCACCACTTGGTGGTGGTTTTCTGGCCATCTCCTTGGTCCACAAGCCCACCATTTGGCTTTCCCCATCCCCCCTCCTACCAGGCTTGGGGTTTTGACCCAAGCTTTGTCCTGAGAACCACTGGGACCCACTTGAGATCACCACCAAACTTTGTCCCATTTTCAGTTCCAAAATAAGTTACTAAGTGCTTATTTGTGGCTTTTTGGCTTATTCTGTGAGACTTATTTGCTTTTTCTTGCATAAACATGTTTCCTAAACTTATTTAGACCTAATTCAGCCATAGTGGGCCTCACACAAGCTGGTTCAAGCTATTTTCTAGTTTTGGTCAATGAAAGTCAATTGTTGGACTTTTTAGTGTCCAAATTGTTCAATTTCAAGCTTTGTAAAAGTTGTTTTTGTAAAAGTTTCTTATTTTCAGTAGTGTAACAAGTTTCAAAAAGAAAATTAACAAAAATCCAAGTTTTAATTTAAGTGATAGTTTCTATTTAATGTAATTTAATTCTAATTTTCATTTTTTAAATTTTTGTTAAGTACTTAGCTATTTTATATTTTTCTTAAATTCCTCTTATATTAAAGTATTTATAATAATTTTTTCAGATTTTTATTTTGTCATTTAGTATTTATTAGAATTAATCTTAGTTTTATTAATTATTAATTAATATTAAGTTTTAAATAGCATAATTAGTTTTTATTAAGTAAAACCTAGTTTTTATATTTTTCCTAGCTTTTATATAATGTAAAATAATTTTAGAAATTTTCTTATAATTTTTACTGTTCATTTGCTATTTTTTATAATTTAAAATAGTTTAATTAGGTAATTAGTATTTAATTAGTAATTAATTAATATAAAATCCACAAAAAGACAAAAACACTTATTTTTAATTTTAAAACTTTTTTTTTAGTTATTTTATAATTTTAGAAATTTTATTTTCATTTTTCTAGTATTTAATTAGTATTAAATTATATTTAAGTGTTTTTAAAATTAATAATTAGTATTAAATAGTAATTAGTTAATAATAAATAAATAATTAGTGTTAAAATTTATTTTCCTTTTCTAAAAATTTTCTTTTACCTTTTAGTTTGTAAAAAAGTCATTTTCACCCCTGGGTGTTTTCAGATTTCACTTTTCACTTTTTATTTTGTACGTTTACGTTTTATTTAAACGTAACGTATGCGTTTTTAGGTTTAAATCGTTTCTGGTTTTTCTGACTTTCCAGTCTTGTTAATATAGTGTATTTAAGCTATTTTCTTTTATATTCCAGTAGTGTAATCATCACAACTCACTTATACCCATTTCCGTCCAAATTCACCCGATCACATAACCGTTTTTTTATACCATCCACACCTCGTCGGGACATAACGACCCGGGGAAACACTATACTTCCACGGAGCATTGGTTTAAGCTGTTTGACTATTATAGTTAACCACTCACAAGTGGTTGACCAATAATTATCTGACGGTTTATCATCAATCAAAATTTGGGGACTAGCAATAGTTTAGTGTGGGGGATTGATGAGTGCGCAAATACTCATCATTTTTATCGTGTTTAAACTGCCAAAACATACAAAAACAATCAAAAAGTCATCAAAATACTTAAATTATCCTAGGGATTGTGTTTTATGTGTTTTAAATGCAAAATGAGCAAAAACAAAAGAAAAACGATCAAAGTTTGCAATATTGGCAGTTTCAGTCTCTCAAGTTTCAAAATTTGTCAAAAATAGTCCCTATGCATTTATTTTGAAAGAAAAGTCAACCCAAGTCCTTAAAAATTCAAAAGTTATCAAAAATGGACTTTGGGTGAAAATTTTGGAAAATTTACAAGATTGGTCCCTGGAGTTTGGAATTTTGCAGAAATAGTCCCTGGGAGTTTTGAAAATTAAAAAATTGCAAAATTGGTTTTGGAATATCAAACTTGGCAACAATGGTCCTTGGTAATGCTTTTGGGGAATTACAAATTCAGTCCCTTGGTTTTGTGTAAATTGCAAACATGGTCCTTGTGTGAAACTAATACACCATCCGGACCCTTGATTTAATTAAACCAAACCAAAACCCAAAATACCAATCCAATCCACACCTTATTACTCCATCAGTCCACTCCAACCTTTCTAGCCCAACTCCACAACCAAGCCCACCACTAAAAATAAACCCCTCCCGTTTTTTATTATCCCCCCAGCCTTTGACCCAGTCAACCCCAACTCCACCTCACCCTCTCCCACACCCGTGCCCTACAAAACCTGCAAACCCAACACCATCATCACCCCCTATCACCCCTATCTTACACCACTCCACCCCTTTATTCACCTTTCCACCATTAAATTCCAATATTTGCCCCCTGCAACAAGAAACAGACCCCAACTTGTGTATTAACTCTTTCCCGCCAAAGAAATTGAAAGGCCAGGATCTATTCCACTCATCCAAGGGTGGAGAATTCTATTGGGAAAAGACAAGTGGGTTCTGAAAACCCTAATCCAGCAATATAAAAGAAGAAAAAGGAAGCAGAAGAGACTAGTAGATGTTAGTAGTTAATAGTTGGTAATTTTAGTGTAGAAAAGTTTTTTTAGTTTAACTTCTATTAAGTATTGTAACTCTCAGTTGTAAGCTCTCAGTTTTAAAGTTAATGCAAGTCTTATTTTCCCTCAAAAATTTACTCAGCTTATTACCCTGTTCCTATTGCTTATTCAGAATTTGCTTTAGCTTATTTAAGGATCTTAATTGCTTTTTATTCACATCATTAGTGTAGTTTCTAGTTTAGAAATCCTTTGCAACAATATTCCATGTCAACTGTTACTAATAGTCTTAACTGCTTATTCTAGTGAACTTATTACAACTGCTTATTTACTGCTCATTTCCCTTCATATTATGCTTATTTAGCTTAGCTTTACTTTTTAAGTTTGTGTTAAATCAATTTGGTTCAAGCTAAAAAAAAAGGGCAATCAGTCCCCTGTAAGGGTGTTTGGCATAAGCTTGTTTTGATTTTTCAAAACTGTTTTGTCCATGATTTTTTATTAGATTAGTTTTAGTATATAGTTATTAGTCATTTCCAAGTAAAAAAAAACAGTAGGTCTAAGTAATCTTAAGGTTTTTAAGTGTCTACTAAAATTCTCACATTGAAACTATTCTTACTTAGCAAATATGGTCAACTGTGATTATGGCTTGTTCAATGTTCTTATTTGTTTAAAACTAGCTACTTGTAGGAGAATGCAAGTTCACTCTAATTGGTATTGAACCTGTGTTGGGCAAGCCTTACTAAAATCAACCTACCTTCAACCACCAAAGTGACCTTCAGGCCTGTTCTGCCATATTATTGCAGCCCCTTACTACCAACCTTTGATTTATGTGATTATAGTGGTTTTAGTTGTTGTTCTTGCTTTAGATTAGTCTCAAATAGGTAATTTCATATTGCTAGTTCCTGGTCTTAGACTTTATTGGTCAATCAAACCAAAACTCATCCATTTTTCACAAACTGACCCAGTCACTTTTTGCCCAAAACCATTTTGCTTGTGATTTTTCATTTCTTATTTACATGTTCAAATGTTCTCAAAATTTTCATATTGCTTATTTTGCAGCTTGTGTATTTGAGAATATTTTTATTTTATTTTTTTATTTTTCCTTAACAGCTTATTATGCCCTCAAAGTGAGCCCCCTAGGCCTGCAAGTACCCTGCACCCAGCTTGGCCACAATGACCATTTTTCACATGACCTCTTACTGTTCATCTGTGGGGCCCACTCCAAGCTCAGTAGCTTTTTATGAAGCTTGTCTATGGGGCTTGTTGATTCAAGGTTAATATGGGACCTATTAGCTTATCTGTGGGCCCTATCAAGGGCTGAAGTTAGCATATTGGGTCTGCTTCAGGGGTATTTGTTTGATTTAGCTTAGTTTCTGTCTTTTCAAGTGCTTTTTAGAACCTCATGACTGCTTATTCTCTGCACCCATTAGCTTTTTAAGATTCCCTTATATCCCTTTTGCATGTATTCCCCCCTAGTTAGCTTAGAATAGCTTTTGGTTAGCCTAAGGTAGCCATCCAGGTCTGCACATCAGCAGCCTACTGTCCCACTGGCGTCTTTTCATCGGCTCTCAATAAGCTCATATAAGCTTGTGGAGGTCTGAATTTCAGTTTACAAGCTCTTGGATAGCTTGTCTATGTAGTTTGGCTGTTGTGGTTTAGTAGCTTATTCATTTTGACAGCTTTTAGATGCCCCAAATATAGCCCTTAAGCTGTCCTTACCCCAGCAGGCCCCATGATTTGTTTGCTTATTTATTAAGCTTTCTGGCTTATCTTGGCTGGCCTATCTTGTCCTTATAGCTTTATTAGGTATTCTCTAGTATGCATGTAGCTTATTTGTTGACTGGTCTTAGCTTACAGTAGCTCACAATAGCTTTTTAGTTTTCCATTTATTTTCTTTTAAGCTCACTTGAAAACTGCTTATAGTTTCCTTTTTTTTTTTGTGCTTATTTGTGATTTTTAACTAGAGTTGTAGTTATAGAATTTGCTTATCTTCATGTTTTTAGTAAAAGTGTGCAAGAAAAATTGAAAAATAAAATAATCTGTAAAAGGTTATAAGTGGGATTCGAACCTGGGGTGTTTGGTTAAGACCTCAAACCAACCTCAAGCACCATCTCCCCTGGCTTTGACTTAGTGTTATCTCTTCCCACACTTTTATTTATACTAGTGTAGCTCCTTTTAAGCTTATTTCACTTTCTCAGCTTATTTTCTAGCTTATTTATAAGCTTATCTTAACTTTTTTATTTTTCCTAGTGTACTCATAGTATAAACTAAGTTTAGAAAAAGTTTCGTAATTTTCATAATTAGTTTAATATTTTTAATAATTAATTTTAGTTTAATTAGTATTTAATTAATAATAAATAATTAAAAAGTCAAAAAAATAATTTTCTTTTTTTTTTTTTAATTTTCTTTTATCGTTAGGATCGTAAAAATATAATTTTCATGTCCGTAGGGTTAGCATAGCTCAAATTTCACTTTTTATTTCGCGCACTCGCGTTTATTCTTATTTTAGCTCGCGTTTTATTTAAATAACTTTTGCGTTTTTAAATTTAGGTTACGTTTGTAAAAGTAATTTGTTAGATAAAGAAAAAACCAAAAACATAAATAAAGTGATAGCTTCTATTTACGCCGTTTGGCTTATTTTTCTGCTTACGTATAAGCAATTTCTGATTTTAAGTTTTTAGATTACGTTTTTAAGTTATTTAGGTTTCACGTCGTTGTTAATATAGTTTGTTTAATCGTTCTCATTCGTTTTTCCTTAGCGTAATCATTCAAACCCTTATATACCCTTTCCCGTCCAAATTCACCCGATCACAAACCCGTTTTGATTACCATTCACACCTCGTCGGGACATAACGACCCGGGGAAACCACTATACTTCCGCGGAGCATTGGTTTTAGACGTTTGACCTTGTTGACCATCACCTGGTCAATTTAGGTTGACCGTTTGGGACCAATCACATATCTTATAGGTTGTGTGTGAAGCCGTTGCCTTGCATCGTTGAGATCACATTTGTTCTACTGTCTTACTAAGGTGAGTTCATAGCCCACATTTAACTTATTTTTGTGGGGGGGATACATGCTCAAAAACCGAACACAAGTGTTTTCCTGATATTATTATTGCTTAAGTAGCTATTGCCAAAAGTCCCTCGATCATGAACCTTAATCACTTGAAGGGTGAACGTAAATAATTGTGAATAGATCTATTAGGGATTGACAATCCCCATCTGGTTGCTAGAGGAAAGTCACCAAATGCACTTTATTTGAATATCATAGGTTACTGGCAAATACCTATCTTGGGAGCTATATATTTTACATCATTATTACAGAAAATATTGACGTCTGTTGAATCATTGAGTGTCATGAGCTTAAGGCAATAATGAATGCGATTTTTCTAACTTGTTTATTTGTATTCATATACAATAAGCACCTATCTATTGTGTTCAAACTCTTAATTATAAACCTATGAATTTCACTCAACTTTTGTTGACTTTTAGCATGTTTATCTCAGGTAACTAAATGGAATGGATGGCAAAGGCACGAAGTGGGCAAATAAAGAAATGTTTATTTCTCTTTGAATAAAAACTTGTTGTTGAATAATGAATTCTCTTGGAATTATGAATATTTGGTATTTTAAATAAAACTTAAAACGATCACTTGAATCGTTTTCTATAATTGTGACAAAGATCCACGATATAATACCCCAAAAGTCTTCCGCTGACATTTTAAGTCTTCCGCTGTATTGATCGATTTTGGGGGTGTTATAGTTTGCCTATATGGATCTTGTTTGTAACAAGTCTTGAAGTCCATACAATCATATCTTCCCATTTGTTACTTGTAAGCACTCATCAATATGTTTAAACTAGCCCTCATATTATCATTTTCATATAGTTGTATTTATGATTAGCATGTTTTATTGCTTCCTCGGTTGTTTAACTTAATTGGCCAATAAGTAGATTGCATGTAAATTAGAAATTACTTGTCTACTTAATTTGTTTTGATAACATTCTCTACATATATGATTAGTATATCCTATATTGCCTCAAAGAGTTGAACTTACTTGAATCCAAACCCAAAAACACAACCTTTCTGAAAATTTTCTGCCAAAAACCCAATTCTGGCATTCTACAATTCACCAGATGGGCGGCCCCCTTAATTATATAAGGCGGCCCCCTTAATGATTAAGGGGACCGGCCGTCTGATGGTCGGGGTTACTGTTTTCTTTCTCACTTTTTGACCCTCTTCACCCTATACTTTCCAAAATTCACAAACATATTTTGTCCCATACTATCCCTCAAGATTTACCTTCCTAAACCACATTTTTCCTACACTATAAATACCTTCTTCCCATCATAAATGCCATCACATCCAAACATGTCATCTCCCAACAACCAAAAACCCAAGGTTTCAAGAACCGCAAGGATCTCCATCAAACCCGTTTGGAGGAGGAAACTTGATTCTTGTCACAACTCAAGTGATGTTGTTCCAAGTCAACCAACAACTAAACCTCAAACCCACACTAATGATTCATCTCACAACCTATCATCTACTCTTGCCTTCATGAATGCTTCTTCTTATGATGAGCATGCACAATCCCAAAACAACAATCCCAATCTCACTACCAATACTTCACATGTTGCTCATTCAACAAAAACACGATCCACTCATGAAGCATCTCTTCCACCCATATCATGTTTTCATGATTACCCAAGCTCAATCATGTCTCCACCACCAAGAGTACCACCACCACATCCTATAACTTCACATGTCATTCCTATGTTCCATGTTCAAACCCTCACCCAAGACAACTATCATGCTCCTCCACCATCACCTTCCTCCGAACACTTGAAGTTCGTTGAGGAGCTAAAAGAAGACCATGAGCTTAGCGCTCTTTTAGCATTACATCTTGCTCAACGCAATTGGGTTCCACCTCAATCAAGCTCACCCTCATCACTACACAACATAAACCAAATTGAGAAGCATGTCAACAATTGCCCTTGTTGTATCTTCCTCCAAAAACAAACAATTGCATTGAATGAGCACTTTACTTGGATTGAGTATCTTCTTACTAGATCTCAACAAACACCATCACTTGAACAACATCAAAACCCTCAACCAACAAACCCAACTCCAAATTCACCCCCTCCAAGCTCTACATCACCAAACTCACCAACATCTTTGAAACAAAAAGTTTACCTACATTAAGCCACCAACATGATTCCCATTTACCATTCTCACCCAAGCATTCTATATGCTTATGCTTCTTATTTTTCAAATAAAATACCTCAACCGTTTTGGGATGCAAGAAAGTTTAATAACACTCTTTGTTGAGACAATAGGATATTCTACTTGGTTTAGAATTCTAGCATTATTGTTTATGTAACAATGATTATGTGGTTGACATAATCATTTTGAATTAATGAATGCTTTAATATGTGTTTCAAGTTCTCCTTTGCCATGCTTGTTATTTGTTGTTAGTATGTTATATATTTTTGCTTGTGCTTCTAATATTTTTCTTGCAAGAATTCCATTACTCGAACCCTTGGTGCCCTCAAACGAAGGGGAGCATACATCAAGGGGGAGCTTTCATCTTTTCGGCTTAAACCTTTTTGATTCTACAAAAAGGGGGAGAAGTGAATATAAACTCACTAAATACTTGTCTAAAAATTAATTTTCGGATTTAATGAGTTTAGGTTTTGTAATCATCAAAAAGGGGGAGATTGTTGACATAAATAATTGACTAAAAACGTTATTCATATCCTTCGATATCTCTATGTTTTGATAATCACAAAACGAAAACTCATCAAACCAAAGATCATGACGTAAATAAGTATTTAGTAGTAAATACTCACTTTCACCATCTAATCACTTAAGGTATGAACAAACAAAGTGTCTAATGCATTATAAGATAAAAAGAAATTTTTTATTAATCACTAGATCTTTATAAAATGTCACAAAACATTTTATATCTTTTATAAAACATTTTTCGAATTAAAAGAATATGTTTAATTCATTACAAATATATGAATTCAAATTTTCAACCAAAAATGGCAAATCTAATCCAAAAAAATTTTCTCACAAAAAGACAAAGTTGGGCAACGTTCAGGAGGGCGGCCCCCTTAATAATTAAGGGGACCGGCCCTAATTAAGGGGACCGGCACGCTCCTGATTCCCCCCAGCTGTCCCTTTAAATACTGGTTCATTCCACTATTTTTTCTCACCTTTTTGCACTCTAAACTTTCTGATTCAAACCTCCATTTCTATCCTCTAAAATCCTTTTATCATATATACATTAATCTTTGTTTCAAAGTGATTCAAGCCTCAACACTCAAGTGCAAAGAGAAGAATACTTCTATTAATTAAGATTAGAAGTATTACAACTTAGTATCATCTTGCTATCTAAGTTGTTTGTTCATTTCACTTTGTTTATCTTTTATACTTTAGCGAATAAGGTGTATACATTAGTTGGCTAGATTTAGATATAGGATCTAGAATTGTTGATTGGTTGAAGAGGTACTAGAAGTGAAGAAGTAGAAGAGCATAGAATTAGTGATATGAAATCTAAAAAGTAGTAGAATATTGAAATATGGGTAAGTAGTGAAGAAGTTGAAGGCTTTAAGTTGTGAAGACACAAAAGACTAGGAGGTGTGAAGATTTGGAAGCTTTGAAGTATATAAGATATAGAAGCTTTTAAAGTAGAAGAATCGTTGTAGTGATATATAGATAAAGGTCCTCAAGTAGAGAGTTAGAAGTATTGAAGTTTTGAAGATTTAGAAGCCTAGAAGTTGTGAAGTAGCAAAACCCCTGGAGTTGTGAGTTGATAGAAGTTGTGAAGACGTAAAAAATCAAGAGTTTTGAAGAAAAATAGAAGGCGTGAAAATGTGTGAAGAAGTTGTGGTGTGATTATAGTTGTGAGATTGGTTCTAGCTACGACTAGAACTCGACATTTTACTTAGTATCGTTAACCGGTGTAAGCCTAGGTGTGTACAGTTTTCTCTGCCATAAGGGAGGTTATTGACTTAGTGAAGAAAACTCTCGAGCTCGGTGCTCGGGGAGTGGAGTAGGGCAAGGAAGGTGACCTTGTAGCCGAACCACTATAAATCCTTTGTCTCTTGGTTTGATCTTTCCATCTCTCACTATTTGCTTACTTACTTATTAGCATTTCGTATATAGTTATAATTGCTTGTGTCGTGCATATATTGATTTCAAATAAAGATCAAACTAGGTTCCATTCACAACATTAAATTTATATAAACAAACCATAAGGATATACTCATATTAAAACACACACACACACACACACACACACACATACACACACACACACACACATATATATATATATATATATATATATATATATATATATATATATATATATATATATGTGTGTGTGTGTGTGTGTGTGTGTGTGTGTGTGTGTGTGTGTGTGTGTGTGTGATATATGAAATCATAATTTCTACTCAACATTCTATATAAGTAGTGTTTATAAAATAAGTGTGAACAAACTAGTATTCATATTTTTGTATCAAATATTTTTGTAATTTGCGTCTATTCTTTAGAAGTAAACTTTTATAAAACGAAACAGACGTAAAACTATTCAACCCCCCTTCTAGTTTTCCACATGAGCTTTTCGAGTCAAGCTCAAGCTGAGTTCAAACTTTCTTGATCCCTGATAACATGATCGAGAGGGTGATGGAGGCTTTATTGTGATATGATGGCGGTGAGCTCAACCTTTAATGTTTTCATCCTAAAAATCCTTCAAAACATTCATTGTGACTCGATACACTCATTTGACTCAAACAAGTACTAATAAGTTAAGGTAGGCATGCAAGTTCATGTATCCGATTTTACAAGGAAACTGCATGTTAAAGAGAGCGAGACGATTAAGAAAATGACATTATAGCTAGTGGGATCTTACGATCCCAATCCGATCATACGATCATGATCTTGCAAAGACGAAAACGATCCTGGGTTGGATCTGATCCTGATCTTGAAACTTTTAATACTTTTAGTTTTTATACTTTTAATCATTTTAAACTTATCTATACATCTTATAATGCATCTTTGACTCTCTCTCTTCCAATTTTTTAAGATTTTCAATTATACATTTTAAGTAAATACAACAAATTAAGCTATATGTACAATCAATTTAAGCATTAGCACCTACACACATTGACTGGTCAACACTTATAATTAATATATATAACATTTAAAACACCTTTTCAATTAAAAGTATTATTTATAAACCACAATGTACAAATAAATCAAGCTGCTAAACACTCTCTTCATAAAATTTGTAAGACATTTTATGCATAATTTTTTTTATAAGTGGACTTGGTCACTCAGATAATATATCATTTTCTCATAACTTCAACAGTTTATCATGCATCTAAAAATATTTTTGCTATCTGTAAAGTAATTTTCACCGTAAATAAATACTACTAGTAATATATAGAGCGTTCGCCAAAACTTTAATTGCAGGGTACCTCCAGCCACAACGCGCGTGTGCCCCGCTAGTAATATATAACATATGCAAAGCTTATCAAACACACATCACTTATAATATATAATATTTACAAAGCTTATCAAACACACTTCACACACTCCAACATATACTAAATACTCTATCTCACACTCACACACAGCTGCCTTGTTCTTTCTTTCTCTCTCTCTCACTACTACACCCTAAGTTTGACCCTAAGTTATATCGGAAGCATATGGTAACATAGTTAGATCGCTTCTATATTTACCCTAAGTTTGACAGATGATTTGATTTATCTGATTATTTAGTTGTTTTTTTGGTTTATCTGATTATTTCATTGTTTGTGTTTATTTAATTAATGTTATTTAGTGTTAGGGATTACGTATGATCTGTATATTTGTGTTTTTTATTGTTAGGGTTCATGGTTGTTTTTTAGTTCTAGTGCGAATATTTAGGCTAAAACATCAAGTATCAAAGATGGAAGAAGTATCAAGGATGGATGAAAAGACACCACTTTCAAGTATGAACATAAATTTGTTCTGGTGTTTCATCCATTATTGATTCATCTTTGTTCTTTGTCAAGGATGGGTGAACCGACACCACTTTCAAGTATGAACATAATATGTATTTGTATGAAAGATGGAAGAAGTATCAGTGATGGATGAAAAGACACCACTTTCAAGTATGAACATAAACTTGTTCTGTTGTTTCATCCATTACTGATACATCTTTCCTCTTTGCCAAAATACAAAAGCAATGAAAATATTTTATCTTAGGATTAGGTTGAAGTACAATAAACATATCAAGAAGTTAAAGAGTCTTTTCATGTATTTAGTTACAATGAAAATATTTTCATTTCATTGTTGATATAAATTTAATATGATTTCATTGATTCATGATTAGCTCTCTAATGTCGTAGGACCTACATAACTAATATGTATGTTCGTCACATTTAAGTGAGCAATTTAAATGATAGTAAGAATTTGGTTGCTAAGAACTTAAAGCTCAATTATCAGGGCAGATCTATCTAACGATGTAGATGGGTTCCATCACTTTAACTGGACCCCATTTTCTAACGATGTTTAATGGTTCTTTCAATAATCAAGATTAAACATCGTTACAAAATGGGGTCCAATTAAAGCGATGGAACCCATCTACATCGTTAGATAGATATGGCCTGATCATTGAGACGTCTTCAATGCGATAATGATATAATGTGTATTGTTCATGACAAGCCACACTCCTTCATTATCTCATTCAAGATGAGTGATGTTACTTAGACTCTATTCTTTACTCAACATTTTTAGATTGTTTGTATCAATATGTTTGCTTTATATATATGTACGATGTATTTTTGATATAAGAATTATGTTGAATTTGTATTGAGAGAATAAGGAAGAAAAGTGGCAGATGTGTGCGAATATTTAGGCTAAAACATCCAAGTATCAAAGATGGAAGAAGTATCAACATGGGTGAACAGACACCACTTTCAAGTATGAACATAAACTTGTTTTGGTGTTGTTCATCCATGTTGATTCATCTTTGCTCTTTGTCAAAATACAGAATCAATTATCAAGCATAATTTGTAGGTTCGATGCTTGAATTTAGCGTCTTCGTCTTCCAGCATGTTGGTAGGTTAGAGATTCAAGGCTGAATAATATGTTGTTGTTGGCTACGGTAGAAAGGATGGTAGTTCATTGCATTGTTATTATAAGTTTAATATGATTTCATTCATGCACGATTAGCTCTCTAATGTCGTAGAATCTACATAATTAATATGTATGTTCGTCACATCTAAGGGAGCAATATAAATGATAGTAAGAATCTGTTTTCTAATAACTTAAAGCTCAATATTAGGGCAAATCTATCTAAAGTTGTACAACAGTTCCATTACTTAATTTTGAAAACCTCTACTACCGTTATTAGACGGTGTCCAAAAAGCAAAGCAATGGAACCTTTCTGCAACTTTAGATAGATCTGGCCTGATCATTGAGATGTCTTCAATGCGATGATGATATAGTGTGTATTGTTCATGACAGGCCACACTCCTTCATCATCGTATTCAAGATGAGTGATGTTACTTAGACTCTATTCTTTACTTAACATTTCTAGATTGTTTGTATCAATCTATTTGCATTCCATTCTTTTTTATGATCTAAATGAGTCTGTAATTTCAACATACCTTTCCATTCTAAGTTTCCATACAGTTCCTTTTATTTTTTCAACAATCTAGCAATGCTTCTGGTGCAGTCCTTTGCTCAAAGGGAGTTGAAAAGATAAAAGGAGTTGTAGCGGGAACTTAGAAGGGTTACGTATGTTGGTTTCAACATACCTTTCCATTCTGAGTTCCCATACAGTTCCTTTTGTTTTTTCAACAATCTAGCAATGCGGCTGGTGCAGTCCTTTGCTCAAAGGGAGTTGAAACGACAAAAGGAGCTGTATCGGGAACTTAGAAGGGTTATGTATGTTGGTTTATTGCATTCCATTCATTTTTATGATCTAAAACCAACCATCCACCAAGTAATGTGGCCATTGGAGTTCCAAGAATAAAGGTTGTTTCAAATACACCCTGAATTGCAACATTATCTTCTATTTCATTTACACTATATTTTTTTAAATTCTAATATATATATATATATATATATATATATATATATATATATATATATATATATATATATATATATATATATATATATATATATATATATATATATATATATATATTTGCAGAAATCATACATTGACAGCAGTGACTCAAGTTCATTTCACATATCAAGCAGTTCTGGAGGTCCTCCAAATACATGGGCAGACTACTTTCTAAAGGGATATTCTGGATCAAGCACAAAAAAGGAAGATGCTAGGAAGGTTAAAACTCTAAACAAGACTACTAAAGAGCTTTTTGATAAGAGGGTTCAGGTGCTAGGCCTGCCCAATGCTAAGACTTGTGAAGACAAGGGTATAAAACCATGGGAACCAAAAATGCCCAAAGTTTGTTCAAAAGGGAAGGGTAAAAAGAAAATGTATTAGTTGAGTTAAGAAGTAATTTGAATAAACCTGTGTAATCCGTTTGTACTACTTTATTTGACTTTAAGAATAAACGTATTGTCATTGCTCAATTTTCTCATTAATGAACTGAATATGAATCGGTTAATTTTTTGGCATTTTATTTTTATCCCTAGCAGCATTAAGTTATGCCAAGCAGCATTAAGTTCTGAGTTACTAGCATTCACCCAAATTCCAATCCAAGTTTTCTTTGAACAGAAAGAAACATAAGATAAGTTTTCTTTGAACACAAAAACATTAAACGTCAAAGAAATAACATAATAATGATTAATATCATCTTACATCACGGTTAATTCAATGAAAATTATACAAAGGCATTTTGAATGCCTTTGTAAATATCAACAATGTTTCCATGGATTTGTTCTATTTCTTGATTCCGAACATTAACTTTGTTCTGATGCACCAGTATGATCTCTTGGTCTTTCTTGTTTTGTTCTTCCAACCGCGTGATTCGTTTGTTGTAAAGTTCAACCAACTGTCGTTCAGTACCATATTGGCCTTTAGAATGGCATTTTTCCCAGCACTCCAGGGTTAGGCCGTGGATTTTATATTTTTCTGGCATTGGAGGAGGAGGAGGAGGAAGAGGAGAAGTATCCCTTGAACGTTTTGTTTTCTTTGAAGCAGGATTTGAAGATAATGAAGCCATTGCAGTTCCAAACAAAAAATGAATACGTAATGAAAAGATGAAAGAAGTTGGTTGTAATTCCTTTGTATTTATAGGCACACAAGAGTCGCAATGTCACAAAGTTTAAGTGTCACAACGGTTTACAGTTATACCGGTTTACAGTAATTTATGCCTAGCAGCATTAAGTTATGCTAAGCAGCATTAAGTTCTGAGTTACTATAACTCTTCATGGTTTCATTTAACTTGATGTTTTAACTTTATTTCGTTTGTAAATAAAAGAATTTGTAATTAGATTATAACTTTTACAAACACAAATTTTACACAACTAATAACTAGATTAATACCATTATGTTTATTCTTACTATATTTTCTAACATTTGAAACCACTTAGCTTACAATGCTTATTACCATTTAAAGTTTAAAAATAAAATTATAGAATGTTTAGGAGCACGCATTTAATGTGTAAAATTAAAATGATTACAATTAGGCACGAGTAATTAGTGCGTTTCACATGCTAATGTGACGTTCAACTTGGTAAATTGCAATAATCTTTAATGTTTAGACTTTCAAAATTCCCTACTAGCTAAGACTACCATATAGGCGTTTTGATGTTATTATATGTATCCTTTTTTAAGGCCACACGCACTTATCATTCAACTAACACTTTTAAACAATTAATCTTATAAGAAAATGGCTGGAAACAAGAAAAGAACAATTACCGTTTCATTTAAGAAGAAGCGCTCAAAGTAAGTAAACTTTTGAACATTCAAACCACATTGCATGATGCGACTTCTATAAATTTATCATCTAATGCTTATTTGATTTCAGGAAACCACGTTTTGAAGGAGAAAGTTCAAAAGGTATATTTATGTCATATATGTTCAATAAAAAAACAGTTCAAACTAATATATCCATGTATATATAAGGATTAATTTGATATACATATTTGATTCTCTTAATGTATAGTATTTAATTATCAAAAAATATTTATTTTATGCAGGTAAGGAAGAGAAAGTGTTTAACATTAACGAGTGGTATGAGTCGTTGAGATCTGGAAGAAAGGAGGCAGCACGCAAAGCAAGTTTGTGTTAAATTGCCAAAGATGAGGCGGAATACAAGCGATCAAAGCCGCGGGTTGGTTCAGTGGAAGAGGATGCGGCTGATGTTGGATTTTTGAGTGACGAAGAGGACACCATTGACTACGATAATGTACATTTGGCTTTTGATCAGGAGAAATCTCAGAAATTTAATTGTTAATCTTTTTATGTATGAACAATTTTTAATTTACTTTTAATTTGTTATGGGAGTGTTTTTTTTTTTTGGTTTATTATTCTATGAATTTTAACTTTCTTGCTTCATTAAACCAAAAAAAGATGAAAAAAATTATCATATACATATTGTTATAATAAAAAAAAATTATGTTAGTCTAGAATTATGCCTAGCAACATTAATTTATGCCTAGCAGCATTAAGTTATGCCAAGCAACATTAAGTTCTGAGTTACTAGCATTCACCCAAATTCCATTCCAAATAGCTTTTTCTTTGCCTTTGCTGCAAAATGTTAGTCTAGAAACAAAGAAAACACAAGCCATAACATATGCACAATGATCACAACATCTAATTATACTTAGCAGTTCTAAGTATAACTAGCAGCATTGTAATGGGGCAAATGAAGAGTCATGATCGACTAATAGTCTGAACTCAATTCATGCAGTTAATATCAAATTAGACTTAAACTAGAGAGACTATAAAATCCATATCTAACCCCTCAAAATTACATAAGTTATCCGAAATGTGTGACTATATGTTTCGAACTGGGACTACACTTAAATAATGTGTGACAAAATATGACTATGATTTAGACACCTAAATAAATACTTCATGTGACCATATATAACATCTTGAATTTAGTCACACAAACACTCAATGTGACTAATATCAAGGTTAATGATAACCGAGATTTTGCTATAAATAATAGTCACATAAATATCACAATGTGACTATTTTTAATGTATTGGTCCCATATAATACCCTTATAATGTGGCAATAAACATAATTTAGATACACATTTGTGATATGGTTTGACTATTGTAAAGCCTATAGTCACATGATCGTGCTACAATTAAATGTGACTATACACATTAGGTTGTGGCAAGCAAACACACACTAAAATTTAGACACACATATTAACTTACGTGACCATATGTATTGAATTTTCGTTACACTTAATCATGTTTCTATGGTTTAGTGTGACCACATATGACATTTGGTCACACTCGTCAAGTGTGTGACATATATTTGTCACTATTAAATGCATATCGTGACTAACGGTTCAAACTCACTTTTCCGTTGTCACACATTTCAAACGCTATGTGGCTAAATATTTAGCAAAGAATAGCAGTCACGTTTAAATAATGTGTGACAAACTTGACTATATAATTTAGCCACATACACAATTACTCATGTGACCATATATCTATTTTGGTCACACTTTTAAATTGTGTGACATATATTTGTCACACATGTATATCTATAGTGTGACTAATGTTTCGAGCTCATTTGTATCTGTCACACGTCGCGAATTAAAAGTGACTAAATAATCCCAAAAAAAAATTTCTAGTTACCTCTAGTCACATAAATATTCAAATGTGTGACAATAGAATTCCGAAATGGTCACACAAGTCGGATCAAGTGAGGTTGTTCATTTTATTCTTGTACATTTAGTCACGTATAAATGTTACAGTGTGACATTTCAAAATCGACCATGCGTGACCAATAGAACTTTTTGTACTAGTGTCCTCGGGATCCAGGTCAATTCCCAAGCATATCTAATGATAACACAGACAAACTCAAACATATGGTCCCCAATATCTCATGGGTCCAAATTTGTTAGCACCAAACATCCTATACATTTGTTGCATTTGTCTAGGGTGTTGAAATGGTAAGTAGAATCCTATAGGAAGGAAATCATTTTTCCAATTCATGGAGTAGTTCATATAATGATTTTTATTTCTAGCTGTTTTTTTATCCAGTTTGTCTATTTGGTATATATGTTCTCCTAGGGGATGGAGGTGTAAATCTTATAGTTGGTCTGTTGTAACCTAATCCGGGTTTTAGTATTGGTCTATAGAATTGATTTACTTCTTCTACACTAGCAACGGGTGTTTTTGGTTTTCCTAGTATTGACTATTTTGGACTAGAATTTGTAGTGGCTTTGGGTAAGATCACATTCTTCCTTACTGGGATGGTCCTTTATCGATGGGACGGTCCTTTAAAGACGAGGGACCGTCCCCAGTAGCCAAATCCAACTGAGATTTCACAAATTTTATTTGTTTTGATATGTTTGGTGATGCTTCAAAAAAGTGCTAACCTATACCGGTTTTATTTTCGAAAGACTTTTGAGCTCCTATTAGTTATCTAAGAGAGTGAGTGCTCTTTTCAAACTTATTTAATTTTGAGGCTTCCTCTTTGAGTTCCTCATTTTCGATTTTAAGAAGTTTGCACGATTTACACTCCGAAACAATTTCTTTTCCTTTCTTAAGTCTAGATAACATCTCTTTTAATTCCAATATTTCTTTTTCTAATTTAGATTTTGTTGATTTTAGAGATTTGTTTTTCACAATTATCTTTTGACTCACTAAGCAAATTTTATCATATTCATGATGAGGCGAAAAATGATCCATTTTTAGGGGGTCATTTAAGCCCGGAATTGAATTTATTTGATCAAATATTACCCTAAATCGTTCCTTTTGTGATTTTAGGTACTTTGGGAGGGAAATCTGGAAAAGGAAGCAATTCGGACGTTTTTGGAGCATAAAAGTGAAGAAAATGCCAAAGACTTAATTTTCCATGCTGGGAACAGTGTGTGACGGCGTCAAGAGTACTTTCCTGACGGCGTCAAGAGTAAAGACCATGACGACCCAGTACAGAAATGAAGGCGTCACAAGTAGAGCGTCAAGAGTTAAAAGTGTGATGGCCTGCAACAGTGGACAACATGACGGCGTCAGATGTAGATCAAGGCAGTCCGAGGATTATTTTGGAGGCGAGATGACGGCGTCACCCATTTGTTCTTGACGTCGTCAGCCTCTAATATCTATATATAGTTTTCTAATTTTCATTCATAAAGAGGAACAAGTTTGGAGAAACCCTAAGGCTAAACCATATACGAATTTTACAGCTTTTCAAGGGTTTTCAACCCTTGAATCCTTACACGTGTTATTGAGATAAGTCTTTTCTTAATTCAATCAATATGTCTATTTGTTGGTTGTCTATATCTTGTGCTTGTCTTGATTCCACCATGCTAGGCTAGATTTATCTTGTGTTTGCTTAGATCTAATGAAACCTAGATGTTGATTATGTGTTGATTACTTGTTTATGGTTGTATTGGATGAATGATTTCAATGTTAGGCTTAAGAAAACTGGCAGATCTCCAAATGGTAACATGCTTGAACATCTTAGGAAACATGAACCGATGTGTACTAGGTTTTATTGGTTGTATTTAATGCATGAGTAAATTCTAATGATCCCATGTTAGGAGCTTCTTGCAGGCTCGACATAGGAGTGAAGTAGGAACTCATAGGATTGGGGAAGTAAGTACGCCACCCCATGAATGGTATTAAGGAATACAATTCGTCATCCACGCAACTATAACAAGTAATTAACGTGTAAAAGATATCTAGGGAGTAGTGAAATCTAAGTAAACACATTTCTCCCACTTATTGCTCACAACCTTAGTTTAATATAGTTTATTTTCATTTTTAGTATTTTATTTTGATTGCATCTTAGTATTGGGTTAGTTGACTAGCAACTAATTCTGCCCAAAATCCTTCAAACCCGAGATTTTTATTTGCTTTCTAAAAAAATATAAAAATACAAAAAAGAATCATCCCTCATCTCTAGAACTAGTATTTAGGTTTACTAATCCTAGCGACACTATTCCTAGCTGAACGATCAATCCCCCGGTACTTGTCACTATAATATACTACAACGATCAGGTACACTGCCTAGTGAGGGTTGTAAGCTTCTCAAGATCCCTTGAGAGGTAAAGCCTGGTGCGATCCCCACGTATCAAGTTTTTGGCACCGCAGCCCGAGTAATAGTTATTGTCTAGGTTAGAATCTCTTTTTATTAGGTCTACTTGCTAGATTCCTTTCTAGTAAGATTTTATTTTTATTTTTAGGTTTTCTTTAGTCTATCTTATTTCTTTGTGTTTTTGCTCATAACTTTTCACCACCCGACATCATGGACGATGGGAACATCTTTGAACCCGTCATCCCACCACAACAAAACCCACCACTTGAACCTCTTAGGCCCCGAACCTTAGGAGAGTATTCCCGACCTAGCCACCAAGGCTACCGAAACACCATTGAGCTCACCGGAGCCAATGTGACCCCCTTGCGATCCGACACCATCCGGTTGGTGCAAAGCGGATGTGCATTCCATGGACTTCGTTCCGAAGATCCAAATCAACATCTTAAGGACTTCCTTAAAATCGTAGATTCCATAGACCTAGATGTTACAACTAGAGAGACAACCCGATTACGCCTATTCCAATTCTCTCTATGTGATCAAGCTAGTCAATGGCTTGAGCGTTTACCCGCGGGATCCATCACCACATGGGATGATCTCACCACTCGTTTCCTTGCTCAATTTTTCCCACCGAGGAGAACTACTAAGCTTAGAAATGACATCTTGATGTTCCAACAACGTCAAAATGAATCTCTTTATGAATCATGGACTCGTTTCAAGGACTTACTCCAAAAAGTCCCTCATCATGGCATAGATCTTTGGCTCCAAGTCCAAATCTTTTATGACCATATCGATCTCTCCACGAGGCGAGCCATTGACCAATCGGCCGGTGGTAAGCTACGTGATCTAAGTGCGGAACAATCATGGGAACTCATAGAAGATCTTGCTCTCTATGACAACGAAAGTTAGAATGATCCCCGTGATTTGAACAAAACGGTCATGGCAATATCTTTGCCTTCGAACAACTCTAGCACTCCCTACCGTAGGATCATGGAACTTGAGGACCAAGTCAAGTTTCTCATGAAATCTTACGAAGCTCCTAAGCCTTCAAGCCAAGTGAACAAAATCACTTCTTCATGTGAATTATGTAGTGGTCCCCATGACACTCGTGATTGTGTGGAACTCCCCGGAACAGCTTTTGCTGACTACGCATCCTCGCGTACCGACGAAGCGGGAGATAAGTGGTACACTTTCAAACCCGAGTCAAACCCTTACGGTGATTCCTACAACCCCTCTTGGAAAAATCACCCAAACCTTAGGTGGAAACAAAATCAACCCACTTCTTCCAATCCGCCTAATCGTTACCAACTAAACGGTCCACCCTCCAACCATACTTTCAACAACAATCCTTCTAACAACTATGGTAGTACCAAAAATCTTGAAGGATTGATGTCTAAGTTCATGGCATCTCAAGAAGCTCGCATATCTAAGTTTGAAGCCGATTTCAAACAAAAGCAAAGCGAGATGACCACCAAAATTGACGCATTGTTAAAAGTCCTCAATGACCGAGAAATGGGAGCACTCCCAAGCGACACGGTCAAGAATCCGAAACTAAACGTTAATTCCATATCATCAGTTTCATCACCCACTTCGTGTCCACAATACTACTCGGTTAAATCAACGAGCACGTGTTTCAAACAAAACCAAATTCTTCAAAAGGACCAATCAAGTAAAACACCCGATATAAAACCGGTCAAAAGTATAGTTGAAACACCTCCTACGCAAGACCTTGACGATGAATTCAAGGAACTTCACCTTGAACGCCCCGTCATTGATGTCTTAGCCCGTGCTCCCTACTATAGTGCCCTCCTAGAAAAATATGTGAAGTTTAAACTAGGTAAAAATGGGACCGCCTTCGTTGAAAACAAGTTGCCTAAAAAGCTTGATGATCCGGGTATATTTGTTTTGCCTTGTAAGATAGGAAGATCCGAAACTTTTGACACACTAGCCGATTTAGGGTCAAGCCTCAACTTGATTCCCTTATCCCTATTCACCACTCTTAAGCTAGGAAAGTTAGAGGAAACGGAGGTATTGATAGGTCTAGCGGATGGAAGTATTGCCCACCCGGTTGGAATGATTAAGGATGTAGTTGTTCACGTAGGACAGTTAACTATCTTAGCGGATTTTCACGTCCTAGACATGGTTAGTGACACTACATGCCCATTGTTGATAGGAAGAGGATTTTTAGCAACCGCTAGCGCCATGATAGATTGTAAGGAGTCTAAGATAGCGGTAGATGAAGGCGATACTTGGTTGGTGTACGATGTTAAGAAGCATAGTTATGATTGTGATGATGAACCGACACCACATTGGGTAGAGATGAATAGGAGACCCTCTAGATATGGACCTTGGATAGAAAGGAACTTTATAGGACCTCAACGCCCATTCTATCTAGAAAAAGATTTCATTGAAAAGACACATTCGGTGGAACAACTCATAGCGAGAGATGAAGAGCTAGATCCTTTTGAGGACCCCTTAGTCTTTAGGAAGATGATTGAGTTCTTGAGCGTAATGCCTATTAATATAGAGATGAATAAGTGGAAAAGAGAGGGAGACAAGTGTAAATGGAGGTGGGACAAGCCACCTAAAGAAGGTGACGAATCATGGCATATGAGGATGACTTTGTATGATCCGGATGGAGAAAAGTTTGAAAGGTCATACCGTACTAAGAAGACCGCTAGGAAGTTGAAACCTAAGTTTGATCCCAAAGATGTCCTCAATGAGGAACTCACCCGTATCACGTAGTACCCCATGACCTTGAGTCTAGCTACAAGACTCGTAAATAAAGAAAAGCGCTTCTTGGGAGGCAACCCATGATTTTGTGTGATTTTATTTTGTTTGTTATTTGTTTCCGTATGCATGCTTTATTTTTATTGTTGGTAGATCATGTTTCTAAACTAAAAAGTGAAAATACTTTACTTTGTTGTTTAGCCTAGCCTTAACTTCACCTAAAGGTATTTTTGCAAAAGATAAGTGTAAGGGGAAACCCCAAATATGTTTTTAAGAAACAAATCGATCATGATTCTCCACAATATTAAGTGAACATGTATATTCGTATTTGTTAGAGTCAAATGCTTGTATTGAGTCATATTGAAGTTTTGCAGGATTTTCCAGGAAGTAGGACCAAGTTTTTCCAGAAATTTTCCGGAAACTTAACACAAGAATTTCTGCAGGTCACTTCTGACGGCATCATGAGCTTGCTCTTGACGGCGTCACGTGTAAAAATCTGGAAATTTTACCAGTTTTGTTTTTCTAACGGAGTTTTAAAGTTTTTGTTGAATTATTAAGTTTTATAATCTCCAGGAAATCTGCAAACTTCATTCCACAAGCATTATATCTTACTTTGTTTTCTAGGATTTAGTAACTTATGTAGATTGCCGCCGATTTTATGCGAGGTTGCTTTGTCTGTTTTCTCAGGATTTACAGGTTATGTATGACAAGAAGATGATTTATTTTTCTGGAAGGGAAGCTTTGATTGCTCATTTTATTGGAGGAAGATCTAACCTGGCCACCTTATTATCCATACCGAGCGAATCAGGGGAGTATTTGATTTCATTTGTTTTACTTATTTCACTTTTACATTCTTTACTTGAACTTTGGGGACAATGTTCATCTTAAGTATAAGGGGAGGGTAAAATGATGATACCTTACAAATACACTTTCGCTTGAGTTTGTTTGTTTAATAGTAGATGTGTAATAAAACTATGAGAAATACTTATTAGTGCAATTTTAGCGCCAAATTTAAATTTTTTTACAACATTTAGGAGTGAAACTTTAGCCATAGCAAGCATCTCATGGATAGGAGATTGTGTGACTAACACATAACCGTACTTTCAGAAAAATTTCCCACCCAAATATGTGAGGTTCGCCTTTAGATTTGATAGGAAAAGCATTTACTATTAGTGCTTATGAGTGTACCGGTAGCATTTAGATTCTAGAACTTGCGTTAGTGATGCATCCCGAGACCGCTAGTGAGACTACATTCGTGTAGTAGGATTTACTACATGATAAGAGGCATTAGGATCACCCTTGTGTTAAACCCGTATCATAATTACTTGACCATTTAAGTCATATTACTTGGCTAGTTAAGTCAACTAATTTTTCCCACACCTTAGCGTTGTACTCATTTTTAGTACACGAAACCCCTAGTACACCTCTCCAAGCCTATCTTTTCGTTTCTAACTTTAAGCATTTTACTTAAAGGAAGAATTTGTTACACCCAACTTAAATGTACACCCAAATCGCCTTAGCCTTCCGTGTATGCGCTCATCTTTAGTGCATTATTGTTATTTGTTTAAACCCTAAGTTAACTTTCTAATTGATTACATGGTTGATAAGTCGAGTCATATCCTTGTACATATTGTTTTGGGACGATTGGGACTCATGGGTAAAGTACATATTTTATGGAGTAATGGGGAAGAACATCACTTATTACCCCCATATGTACGTTAATCTTAAAAGTGCTCCAAGTGTTTTGATTATCTTAATTCTTGTCATTAGATTAGTTTATTGTAAAGTATGTAAAAATTCAAGTGTAAGGGGAATTTTCATTCCCTATGATGTATTATTTTGGATGGTAGGGTAAGAGTGTATGCAAAAAAAAAAAAAAAAAAAAAAAAAAAAAAAAAAAAAAAAAAAAACATACGGACTACCATCCCTTTTTATTCTGTGTTCATTTTATGTTTTTGTTATTTTTCATTTATTAGCTTAAGTCGAGTCTAGTCTTGGCTTAGCAATGCCACATTGTACATGTAATTAACCAAGATTGTTAACTCGCCACCAGTAAAGACTGCCTATATCCAACAAAACCGTGTATTTCATATCCCAACACCTAACGTTACAACCCTTTAAAAGACCTCTTTGATAGTTTATCCTAGGTGCTTACGCCATGTGGTGGAGGTTTGATCCTTTCTCAAGCCTATGGTAATCTATTTTGCTATGACAGGTAGTGAGAGATATCTTCCATTTCCATATTGTAATTTATACTCTATTACACCCGAGAGATGTGAGTATCTAAACACTATTTGTGAGGTGCTAGTGTATGACCTCCGTGCTTGTCTTTGGTCTTTAGTGGAACGATTATTTGTTGTAATTACTTTTATATTAGTGTTAAATGACCCCTAACTTGTATTTTGATTAGAATAAAAGCGCATTTGCTTGAAGACAAGCAAATCTCAAGTGTAAGGGTATATGATGAGGCGAAAAATGATCCATTTTTAGGGGGTCATTTAAGCCCGGAATTGAATTTATTTGATCAAATATTACCCTAAATCGTTCCTTTTGTGATTTTAGGTACTTTGGGAGTGAAATCTGGAAAAGGAAGCAATTCGGACGTTTTTGGAGCATAAAAGTGAAGAAAACGCCAAAGACTTAATTTTCCATGCTGGGAACAGTGTGTGACGGCGTCAAGAGTACTTTCCTGACGGCGTCAAGAGTAAAGACCATGACGACCCAGTACAGAAATGAAGGCGTCACAAGTAGAGCGTCAAGAGTTAAAAGTGTGACGGCCTGCAAAACTGGACAACTTGACGGCATCAGATGTAGATCAAGGCAGTCCGAGGATTATTTTGGCGGCGAGATGACGGCGTCACCCATTTGTTCTTGACGCCGTCAGCCTCTAATATCTATATATAATTTTCTAATTTTCATTCATAAAGAGGAACAAGTTTGGAGAAACCCTAAGGCCGAACCATATACGAATTTTACAGCTTTTCAAGGGTTTTCAACCCTTGAATCCTTACATGTGTTATTGAGATAAGTCTTTTCTTAATTCAATCAATATGTCTATGTGTTGGTTGTCTATATCTTGTGCTTGTCTTCATTCCACCATGCTAGGCTAGATTTATCTTGTGTTTACTTAGATCTAATGAAACGTAGATGTTGATTATGTGTTGATTACTTGTTTATGGTTGTATTGGATGAATGATTTCAATGTTAGGCTTAAGAAAACTGGCAGATCTCCAAATGGTAACATGCTTGAACGTCTTAGAAAACATGAACCGATTTGTACTAGGTTTTATTGGTTGTATTTAATGCATGAGTAAATTCTAATGATCCCATGTTAGGAGCTTCTTGCAGGCTCGACATAGGAGTGAAGTAGGCACTCATAGGATTGGGGAAGTAAGTACGCCACCCCATGAATGGTATTAAGGAATACAATCCGTCATCCACGCAACTATAACAAGTAATTAACGTGTAAAAGATATCTAGGGAGTAGTGAAATCTAAGTAAACACATTTCTCCCACTTATTGCTCACAACCTTAGTTTAATATAGTTTATTTTCATTTTTAGTATTTTATTTTGATTGCACCTTAGTATTGTGTTAGTTGACTAGCAACTAATTCAGCCCAAAATCCTTCAAACCAGTGATTTTTATTTGCTTTCTAAAAAAATATAAAAATACAAAAAAGAATCATCCCTCATCTCTAGAACTAGTATTTAGGTTTTCTAATCCTAGTGACACTATTCCTAGCTGAACGATCAATCCCCGGTACTTGTCACTATACTATACTACAACGATCAGGTACACTGCCTGGTGGGGGTTGTAAGCTTCTCAAGATCCCTTGAAAGGTAAAGCCTGGTGCAATTCCCACGCATCAATTCATTATCTAAGTCAAGAGAATCTAGTGAACAAAATATCAAAATTGTGGAAATCGGTTTCGGTACGTACCTTTTTGAAGATCCGGCCATGAGACAAGTTTCATTCTTATCATCTTCTTCGCCATCACTCCAAGCACTGCTAACATATGTCCTTTGGTTTATGTCCTTTGTTTTGTGTGGACAATCTCCAACTAAGTATCTTGTATCACCACATCCAAAACATCTTTTCTCACCCTTGATGTGTCTATATTCATGAGCTTTTTTAGGAGCTTTCTTTTCCTCTCGTAGCTGTCTTACAAATCTTCCTCTTCGCTTGAAAAATTTCTTGAAATCTCTAACCGCCAATGCATACTCTTTGTCATCACTTTCCGAGCTTGAGTCTTCATCATCACTTAATTCCTTTTTAGCTTTTAATGCAATTGATTTTCTTTCCACCTTGCTATTGATAATATCGGAATCATTTTTGATGATTAATTCATGGACCTTCAAGTTACCAATGAGCTCATCTAATGATAGAGATGCCAAGTCTTTGGATTCTTCAATCGCCGTGACCTTTGCTCTCCACTTCGGATGTAAAGCCCTGAGATACTTCCTAACATAACTTTTGACAGAAATTTCCTCATCGAGTGCTTTTAAACTCGTGATTATGGTATTCAATCTAGCAAATGATCTATCTATACAGTCATCTTTAGGTATGATAAATTGTTCATATTGTTGAACCAAAAGATCGATCTTATTGTCTTTGACTTGATTATTACCTTGATGAGTGACTAACAAAGTTTTCCAAATATCTTTAGCCGTATTGCACATAAAAATTCTTTGAAATTCCTTTTTAGGTAAAGCATTGTAAATTACCATTTTTGCTTCATCATTTTTAGCTAATTTCTTTTTAAGACTATCACTTTGTTTGTCATAAGGAATAATTTCATTTTGTTTAGTTTCAGGATTAAATTCAATAGGTTTAAAGTCAAACATAGTAATATCATGCCAAAGATCAAGATCTTTTGAATTCGCATACGTTTCGAATCGAGTTTTCCAATAAATAAAACTATCAGCCTCAAAGAGCGGTGTTCTTTGCATAGACTGCCCTTCTTGATATTTTTCAAATTCCATTGATCGTTTCAAGTTTTAAAATACAGTATATTTTAAAAATCCTTGAGCAATGAAGCTCTGATACCAAATGTAGAACTAAAAGGGGGGGGGGGGGGGGGGGGCGTTTGAATAGTTTCACCATTATTGATCTCGTTTTTATAAAAATTACTTTGCAACTTGTGTTTGATAAAATGATTCGATTCGAAGCTTACGTGAAATCAATACAACAATAGATATAAGCAATGATAAGTAAACAAGTAAAGATAACGAAAGGAAAGATCAAACTAGCACACAAATATTTATAGTGGTTCGGCCACGAAGCTCACTCCTTCGTCCCTACTCCACTCCTCGAGTCTCACAGGTATATTCTCAAAGTCAAATAACATCACTTAGGAAAATATCAAAATGCAACTCCACGAGATACAACCCGGGAGGGTCTTGCCTTAAGTCTTGCTAGGCCAGGCCAATACTCAACCTTCTAAAGCAACTTCTGTCTTAGCACGTGAAAATGGATACTCAAAAAGTCAACACAAAGTTGGTGAGCTCGTAGATTTGATAGCAAACCACGAAGCTGTGAATAATGAAGTGTAGGACAACAGCGGGCGAGATATACAATTGTGAGCACGTAGTAAGAATCGCAAAACATCTCAGACATGCAAATAAACATAATTGGTCCACACATATTCTGGGTGCCACTTCCCAAATGATATACTGGGTGCCACTTCCCAAAATGATATGCTGGGTGCCGCTTCCCAAATCAAAGAACACATATTGTCCAAAACATGAAAACAGTATATCACAGCTTGAAAACATTTGAAAAACATTGAGTACCATTTTCCCCCAAGGAAAAACATATAAAAAGAGGGGCTATGAGAACTCACCTTAGTCAAGCACAACAATTAGAGCGTCACGGCGTAAAAGACTCAGCACAACCTATTAAAATAAACTCGTCTTAGTATCTTATTCGAAACGTGTAAACTCTTAAAAGTGGATTACTTGCAGAGATATACTCATTTTAGCCTCAATATCTATCGTTATATCCACGTATTAATGTTTGGTATCATTCGTGCGCGGCGAGGATACTACCTAGACTTAAGTGAACACACGCCAGGACAAAGACGAAAACCTAAACGACTTATAAGATTAAATGGGTCCTATTATCTCTAAGCCCAATATATCTCTGTAAACGTGCACTCCAAACATTAAATGACTCGTCTGTATTACATTTGATGTCGTTTCCTTAATTATTTCCATGAAATATTAAATAATGATATATTTTGTTATTTAACATTTTTTTTTAGAATTAGAAATACTAATTAACGTTTTTAACATTAATTAATACTTCTCATTAGCTAGAAAACATTATATAATGCATTTATCCTCGTTTAATAATTATTGTTAACCTATAAATATTAAGTAACAATTTTTAATCGTTAGTTAATATTTAAAGTTATATATATATATATATATATATATATATATATATATATATATATATATATATATATATATATATATATATATATATATATATATGGAAAATATTAGCTACAATTCCATTGTAGCCAATTCTCTACAATATGTGCTACAAATTGTGGGTCCCTGAGTCATTCTGTGGGTCCCTGACTTCTTTCTGTGGGGCCCTAATTTATTTTCTTATGTATTTTAATGGTGTATTGTAGTCAATTGGCTACAATAATTGTAGTCAATTTATCCCTATATATATATATATATATATATATATATATATATATATATATATATATATAGGGATAAATATATATATATATATGTGTGTGTGTGTGTGTGTGTGTGTGTATGTGTGTATATATATATATATATATATATATATATATGTCTGTGTGTGTATTTATGTTCATGTAGTGTACATTTTAAAGTGGGATCGAATAGGAACCAATAAGTGTCATTAATCATCAAAGAAAAAAGAAAACAAAAATTAAATCAAAAGGGTATCTAGGTAATTTTCATTCTTTTATTATCCTTGATCCCTATCACAACCTCTCTCATACTTCACAAAAACTAACAATCACAGATCTGATTTTTCCCTCTAGGCCGAGAGGTCCCTTGCCGCCTCCATCGCCGGAATTTAATATGTCCCTTGCCAGAATTTAATTTTCCATTCCTTTATTGATTAATCTTCCTCTTCTTGTTTACAACAATCCAGCCCCCAACGATCCATCTTTTTCCGCCGTTGTTGTTCAAGGTTATTTCGAGCATTTATGTTCTTAAACCATTATTGTTGAGAAAAGTGACACCGGACTGAAGCAAACCCACAACTAAAATATGAAATAAAATAAAAGATGGCACACGGATATAACGTGGAAAACCCCAATAGGGTAAAAACCACGGGCAAGGAAAGATACGTTTCACTATGTAAACTAGGAGTTACACCTTTTCTCTAGTTACAAGGATAATACAACTTTATATCTCTTGTACTAGGAAATATACCAAACTCTCTAATTAAACTCACACTAGGGAGAAAGAATAAGATCCAAAGATGTGTGTTTTTCGTTTGGAAATGGGATGACTGAATGGAGTATTCTTCATTGCCTTTTATAGGCAAGATTTTGGCCCTTTGACATCATCCATGACCTCATCAAAACAACTTGTATAACCAACTTGTGCTACTTGCAATGGATACAATGTATCCTATCTGTAACAATCTCCCACTTGAAGATCCGATTGAAGCTAAATCGATCTTCACACCGTTATCCTTCCTTGCACTTTCATGTTGCTTACGTTTCCGCTAGGCCGCATGAGGATCGGCACCATATAAACTTGTCATTGTTGATTGCTTTCGTCAGATAATCTGCCACGTTATCATCAGTATGGATTTTCTGCATATCCACGGTTCCTTCTTCCACTTGCTCACGAACGAAGTGATACTGAACTCGTATATGCTTTGTCTTTGAATGAAATGCTGGATTCCTTGCAAGATACAAGGCACTCTGGTTGTCACAAAACAGAGTAATTTTCTCTTGTTCGTGCCCCAATTCTTCCAACAACATCTTCAACCATACTGCTTCCTTACTGGCTTGAGCAGCTGCAACATATTCTGCTTCCGTAGTTGACATAGCCACAACTGACTGCAGTTTTGAAACCCAGCTTACTGTTCCGCCAGAAAGTGTAAATGCATACCCGGTGGTTGATTTACTTCCGTCAAGATCACCTGCGTAATCAGAATCAACATATCCCTTGACAGTTAAACCCGATTCCCCATAACATAATGCAACATCTGAGGTTCCTTTAAGATATCTAAAGATCCTCTTCACAGCTTCCCAATGCTCTCTACCAGGTTTCGCCATGTACCGACTCACTACTCCCACTGCATGTGCAATGTCTGGTCTTGTACAAATCATCGCGAACATTAAACTTCCCACTGCTGATGCATACGGTACTCGAGACATCTCCATCCTCTCTTCTTCACTGCTAGGGCTCATCTTGGAGGATAACTTGACATTAGTAGGAAATGGGGTTGATATTGGCTTACAATCTTGCATATTGAACCTTTGCAAGATTTTCTTCACATAACTTTTCTGTGAAAGCCAAACTTTCCTACTAACTCTATCTCGGTGAATTTGCATCCCTAGAATCTTGTTTGCGGGTCCAAGGTCTTTCATCTCGAATTCCCTAGCGAGCTGTGCCTTTAGTTTACTAATACGATCTTTGTTGGGGCCTGCAACCAACATGTCGTCAACATATAACAGCAAGATGACAAAATCATTGTCTCCAAACCTCTTGTAATATGCACAAGGGTCTGCGTGTAGTCTGTTATATCCAAGGCCAATGATGAAAGAATCAAATCTCTTGTACCAACACCGCGGCGCCTGCTTTAAACCGTACAGAGATTTGTTTAACCTGCAAACCAAGTTCTCTTTTCCTTTTTGTTTAAAACCTTCTGGTTGGAGCATGTAAATTTCTTCCTCAAGATTTCCATGAAGAAATGCAGTTTTCACATCTAGCTGCTCTAGATGTAAATCATACGTAGCACACATTGCCAGAACCACTCGAACAGTTGTCATTCGAACCACAGGGGAAAATATTTCATTGAAGTCGATTCCCTCTTTCTGAGCATATCCTTTGACTACCAATCTTGCACGATACCTCTCCACCTGGTCATCACCGTTCCTCTTGATCTTATATACCCATTTGTTTCCAATGGGTTTTCTACCTGCTGGTAGTGGCATCAGTTCCCACGTTTTATTCTTATGAAGAGCTTCAATTTCTTCTTGCATTGCTTCCCTCCAGAACGAAGCATCTGAATTATTCAGTGCTTCTTGAAGAGTTGATGGCTCTCCTTCCTCTGTAAGAAGACAGTATGCAACATTGCCCTCCATAACATAATCCGTGTGCCACACCGGACGTTTTCTTTCACGATTAAGAGTACGAGTCGTTGGAGCTTGAGACTCAGTTGTCTCATTCACCTCGTGCTGTGGTACGGCTTCAGAAGAATCACTCGACTGAAACTGCTTTTCCACCTGTATTGATGTAGTTTCACTTGTAGTGCTATCACCTTCTTCATTCTCTTGAACTTTGTCTTCCATAAAGACAACATCTCTGCTGACGACTACTTTGTGGGCAGTGGGGTCCCACAAGCGATACCCCTTTACTCCGTCAGCATACCCCAAGAACAAACACTTTCTGGATTTCGGATCCAGCTTTGTAGTTTCTTGAGAATTGTACATCACGTACACAGGACTTCCAAATATATGAAGGTCTGAATAGTTGACCGGCTTTCCCGTCCACATCTCCATCGGTGTCTTCAACTCAAGTGCAGTTGAAGGTGACCGATTTATCACATAACAGGCGGTATTGACTGCTTCTGCCCAGAACGATTTTTCCAAGCCTGCAGTTGCCAACATTGCTCTTGCTCTTTCTAACAAGGTTCTGTTCATCCGCTCTGCCACTCCGTTCTGTTGAGGAGTGTATGCTGTAGTGAACTGCCTTTTGATTCCTTCTTGCCTGCTAAAGGTATCAAATTCATCACCAGTGTATTCACCTCCATTATCTGTCCTTAAACACTTGATTTTCTTCCCAGAATCAAGTTCAACCCGCGCTTTGTAAACTTTGAAAACTTCAAACACATCAGACTTCTTCTTGATTGGGTACACCCAACATCTCCTGGAATAGTCATCAATGAAGGATACAAAATACTTTGCTCCTCCCAGGGATAGAACCGGTGCTTGCCACACATCAGAATGAACCAATTCTAGAACAGAGACACTTCTAGAATTTGATGTCTTGAATTTTAGGCGATGCTGCTTGCTGATAACACAATGCTCACAGAAAGGTAAAGAAACCTTTGTGAGGCCAGGAATTAACTTCCTTTCAACAAGAATCTTCATTCCTTGTTCTGACATATGTCCAAGCTTCTGATGCCATGTTACTGCAACTCTATGACTTGGACTATGTGAAGCAACAGATGCTTCCGCCTCCTCCACTATCTCTGCCTTCAGTTGGTATAAGTTCGCAGCCACCATTTCACCTTTCATAAGTACAAGCGCGCCTTTTATAATTTTCAAAATCTTGTTTTGTATTTCAACCTTACAACCAAGATTATCAAATTGTCCTAGAGACAAAAGATTCTTTTTCAGGCCCTCCACGTGTTGCACATTCCGAATAGTACGAACTGTACCATCATGCACCTTCACCATGACACTTCCAATTCCAATGATCTTTAATTTTTCATCCTTGCAACTGTACACAGATCCGCCTCCAGAGATAGGTTTATATTGATGAAACCATTCTCTTCTTGCGGTCATATGAAAAGTTGCTCCTGTATCGAACAGCCATACATCTGCAAATCTCGTCCTGCCTTCATTTGCAACCGCTGCTTCACAACACAGAGCATTACCATCTTCTGAAGTGCTGGCGACATTTCCTTGAGGATTAGAGTTTCTTAAACTCCTACAATCTTTCTTCATGTGACCCTGCTTGCCACAGTTGAAGCATTTAAAATTCTTCTTCTTTCCTGTTTTAGTTTTACCATGATTGTGACTCCCACTGGAGCCAGGTTCCATTGACCTCCCTCTCGTTACCACCAACGCCTCCACCTGTCTTGAACTGGCCTGTCTGTCCTCCCTATTGTTACGCCTATTTTCTTCTTCCAGAATAGCGGCGGCAACATCATCGAAGACTAGATAGTCCGAAAGAACATTACTGGTTAAGTTGATTATGAGTTGGTCATATGAGTCAGGTAAACTTTGAAGTAGAATTTCAGCACGTTCTTGTGGCTCTATTTTACAACTCAAAGACGTGAGCTGAGAAAATAGAGTATTCAGGTTATTAACGTGCTCAGTCACTGAAGTAGATTCCGTCATGCGAAGAGCATAAAGTTTCCTCTTGAGAAATATTTTATTGTGGAGCGATCTTGCCTCATACAATCGAGCAAGATGATCCCAAATCTCCTTTGCACTTTTCTTCTCCTCTATGCTTGACAAAACTCCATCTGCTAATACCAAATGAAGATTTGCAATAGCATTTCCATCCATCTCGTCCCATTTACCGTCATCCGTGACCTCAGCTGGCCTTTCGTCAATGGCCGCTAAACATTTATCCTTTCTAAGGATAGCTCTCATCTTTAATTTCCACAACGAGAAATTATTCCCATTGAATTTCTCAATTTCAAATTTCGCCGCCATTGCTACAATCACAATCTACTTTTCGACAAAACTATTATTTGTTAATAATAGTAACGAACACCTTTTGAGTTAGTATAAACTTATTTATCTTTTGATGTGGAGGGTCCACTAATTAGTGGCAACCACAGAGCATACGATAAATAATTATACACACACCCAACCTTAGCTCTGATACCACTTGTTGAGAAAAGTGACACCGGACTGAAGCAAACCCACAACTAAAATATGAAATAAAATAAAAGATGGCACACGGATATAACGTGGAAAACCCCAATAGGGTAAAAACCACGGGCAAGGAAAGATACGTTTCACTATGTAAACTAGGAGTTACACCTTTTCTCTAGTTACAAGGATAATACAACTTTATATCTCTTGTACTAGGAAATATACCAAACTCTCTAATTAAACTCACACTAGGGAGAAAGAATAAGATCCAAAGATGTGTGTTTTTCGTTTGGAAATGGGATGACTGAATGGAGTATTCTTCATTGCCTTTTATAGGCAAGATTTTGGCCCTTTGACATCATCCATGACCTCATCAAAACAACTTGTATAACCAACTTGTGCTACTTGCAATGGATACAATGTATCCTATCTGTAACAATTATTAACGGAAAACCGTACACGCTGTTGTTAGTTCTTGAACAACTATCAAATAGATATTCAGTATTTCAAAGGAAACACTTCAGATCGGTTCCCTAGCTATCACCACTGATATATCCGGATCGGACCCATTTGAAACTGTTCACGTTGTTGTTAGTTCTTGAACAACTATCAAATAGATATTCAGTATTTCAAAGGAAACACTTCAGATCGGTTCCCTAGCTATCACCACTGATGTATCCGGATCGGACCCATTTGAAACTGTTGATGCATGTCCACAAAACTTATTCATGTCTTTTTAGTGATTTTTTAATCATTATGTGTACGAGGTTAAAGTTATTGTATGTATCTTCCTTTAGATTTGGGGTTTGTGAATCATAGATTTATTTGTATCTTCTTTTAATTTTGATCCTTCGAAATGTTTTCTGTGAAGACTGTCACTATGGTACAGTGTGATCTGTATTTTTTTTGTTCTGTTGGGACTGCATTTGATCTGCTTTGTTCGGTTGTGATAGGTTATGCAACTCTTCTGATTGGTCTTGCAAATTGGATGGTTCAAATTTCATAAGGAGATATTATTCTATTTATGGGTCATGGTCATTCACGTTACAGTATGGTTACAAATGGGTTCGTGTGATAAAATGAGCCAAACATTCAAAACAATGTGCGATGAATGAGCAGTCATTGCAAAAAAGTTAAAGGTGCATTAGTTTATTACAACATGTATCTGATTCAACTATTTAACATGTAAATTACTAGTCCTATTAGTTTATTAACATGTGTTAGTCTAAATCAGACACAAGGTGTGTCAAAAAAAATTAAAAAAAATTTAAAACTTAGTGCGTCACTGAAAATGTATTATGAAATTTAGTGTGTCAAAATACATAGTGTGTCTCAAAAAATGTGTCATAAAAACTAGTGTATCTTTACAAATGTACCACAATTTTGTAGTGTCACTACAAATGTATTAAAATTGTGTACTGTGTCATTACAAATGCTCTAAAATTTTAGCGTATCATTCTATAGGTATTGAAAATTTAGCATGACACTACAAATGTGTCAAAAAAAATAGTGCGTCACTATATATGTATCCTCAAATTTAGTGTGACACTACATTTGTCAAAAAGATATTGAGTATCATTATATATTTATAAGAAACTTAGTATGTCATTAAAAATAGTGCGTATTAGAAAATTATTTTGTAAATTTTATGAATCGAGTGGTTTTTATCTTATATATAAGAAAACAATATTGGTCACTACAAAAGTACAAATGTACTAAAATTTTCTCTATAAGAAAATAATATTTGTGTGATAAACATATTGTGTCACTACAAATGTACTAAAATTTTATAGTGTGCCACTAAAAATGTACTAAAATTTTAATGTGTCATTGTAAATGTATCAAAAATTTTAGTGTGTTACTATATATGTATCAATATATATATATATATATATATATATATATATATATATATATATATATATATATATATATATATATATAAAATTGGTGTGTCATGATAAATTTAATAGGGATAAATTAATTTAATAGTGTGTCATAATGTTGGTACGTTATGTATCAATGTTGTTTTTGCGTATTATTTTTTGTGGTGTCACGAATTAATTTAAAAATTAGTCTAAAATTTAAAAGTTAATTAATATGTTTCATTATGTGTCATGAGTCATAATACCGCATAGTAAAAGTAATGATATTTGAGAAAGGCACTTTCAACATTATTATATTGAGAAATATAAATCGGTGTATCAAGAATTAGTAGAAAATAACTAGTTGGAAAACCGCGCGTTGTCGCGGGGTGTTATCCGAATAGAGAAAGTGTAATAACAACCAGTAACTATTTAACATCAATTTAGTGACTAAGGACTGACTTTGCAATGGACGTATAACATGAAAGACCAATTATGTAAATTATGAGAGGACTAAATATGCAAAAAACTTCTGAGATGAAGGACCAATTTTGTAAGGATTTTTAAAGAAAATGTTAAAAATAACGGTCGTTAGCTAACAACTGTTAAATATCTAACGACCTTTAGTTATAACGCTACAGTAACTAACGATCGTTAGTTACTGAAGCTGGGAATAAAAATATTAAATGCACTGTAGTTGTGCAAAGTTTTTTGTCTTGACATCTCAACAAAAAGTATATATAAACGCTAGCATTAAAAAAAACAAAAGAGGTGCGTAATAAATGGAAATATGATTAATAGTTGGGTTGACTAACTTTAAAGATACAGTCCAATAGAGCATATAAAAATTTCCATGATGTTTCATTTATTTACAATATTGCCATTATCAATAAATTGTTCTTAATAAATGCAAATCTTATCAATAATAATTGATCTAATGGTCTATAACTGTGCTTATTATTTTCTATTTTAAGGGTGTGCACCACAATAACGCCACCCATGTATATATATATATATATATATATATATATATATATATATATATATATATATATATATTGTATTCACGGATTTTTGTAAGTTAACTTTTTTACAAATGTTGACTAGTCAATTTCACCTACGACTATTTTGTATTTATTTGATATACACCACAAACGTAATCAAGTTTTGATATATATATATATATATATATATATATATATATATATATAGGTGAGTTCATATAAGATCAATGTTAAAGTTATAAAAATAAGATCCTTTAAAAAACCAATAAAATTAAGCCAAGTGTCCCATTTATTAATTCAAATGTTTAATTTAATATGTAATTAATAATTAAATGAAAATGGTATTTTGGGAATCACCAATTCATTAAATCTATACCATAACCCTAAACCCTTATTAATTCACTTCCTCCTTTCTCTCACACCAAAAAATAACCAGCCTCCTTTCTCTCTCTTTCCAGCCTTCCTTCGATCTCACCTTTCTCCCGCCTCATTTTCCGGCGACTAAAAGCCGCCACTATCTAACCCACCTCTATAAACAAGCAAAAAAATAATTAAACAAAAATTGCACCGATCTGTGGTTTTTTTCGAAGGATCTGGTTATATTCTACCATCGACGCGTGAAATGTTATTAGGAATCTGGTACACCACCCTCGATTTCAGATCCGTCTTTTACTGATGACGGCAGGAACAATACCCTCGTTTAGTTTCTGGAAACGACTAGCGTCGTCATAATATACAACCATGCCGTAACGGTTGTGGTTACGCCAGAAACCATGCCGGTGAGGTACTATAATTTTTTTCCGGCGAGGTGATACATGCCGGAGCAGCTTTCTTGTTGACTGCGGTGGATGGCTCAGTTGTGACGGGGTCGGTTTATACACAGATCTGTACATCGGAGGAAACACTGAAGCAAGATACACAGATCTGTTTTGGTACACAGATCTATTCATGAATATGCCCTTTTGTTTCGGTTTTTATTTGTTCTTTATACGCCGATATATTTATGTATCAGATTTGTATAAATGATGGTGGAGCTTTATATTCGGTTTATACGGTGTACCGGAATCTACTGTTATAAGCTGTTTTTTGATGGCCGGTACACCGACTACATCATGGTATGTGTCGCCGGTACACCGAATACATCATGGTATGCCGTCGTTGTCGCCGATATTTTGTTTTGATTTTGAAGATTTATTGTAGTAATGTAGTAGTTTTTGGTACACAAGATTTTATATGTATCTCATATGTTTCTGGGTAAATTGCACGGATTCCGGTGTACCGGAATCTACTTCTGTTCGGTTTTGGTTTGAAGATTTATTGTAATGTAGCAGTTTTTTTAGAGAGGTTCTTGATACACATATCTGTATATGTATCTGGGTAAAAGCATGGATTCCGGGTAAAAGCACGGATTCCGGTGTACCGGAATCTGCTGCTGTCCGATTTTGGTTAGAAGATTTATTGCAGTAGTGTAGCAGTTTTTTTGTATAAAAAATAGATGAAAAATTAAAAAATGAATGACCACATTTGTATTTGAATTCTCCAAAATACCCTTGAACCCTATTTAATTACTAATAATGTCACTCATTTAATGTTAATCTCATCCAACACAAATACAATGATCCAACGGTCCATATTGGGTCTTACTTTTAGAACTTTAAGGTTGATCTCACAATAACCCTCCCCTATATATATATATGTATATATACATATATGTATATATACATATATATACATATATATGTATATATACATATATGTATATATACATATATGTATATATACATATATGTATATATACATATATATATATATATATATATACATATATGTATATATACATATATGTATATATACATATATGTATATATACATATATGTATATATACATATATATATATATATATATATACATATATGTATATATACATATATGTATATATACATATATACATATATGTACATATATGTATATATATATATATATATATATGTATATATACATATATGTATATATATATATATATGTATATATACATACATATATATATATATATATATATATATATATATATATATATATATATATATATATATATATATATATATATATACATATATGTATATATACATATATGTACATATATGTATATATACATATATGTATATATATATATATATATATATATATATATATATATATATGTATATATATATATATTGTATTCACGGAATTTTGTAAGTTAACTTTTTTACAAATGTTGACTAGTCAATTTCACCCACGACTACTTTGTATTTATTTGATATACACCACAAACGTAATCAAGTTTTGATACCGCTACCGGAGAGGTTGTGTTGCGACAGTATCGTTAAGGTTTTAACGATTAGTGACTTGTAGATCCTTCGTCAAGAAGTTATCGCTTTCAAAAAAACATATAAAACACAAAAGTATTTTCATTTTCTTTTGTGTGTGTGTATATATATATATAAAATACAAAAACATTTTCTGTTTTTCTTGTTAAATAAAAATAACAATAAAAAGCAACCATCAAGAAACATTCGATAGAATACTACCTAACTCCGGGTATGACCATTAATAAGTTCACAAATTAAAGATTAAAACTTGCCTTTGTATTCCTTGTGAAGTTGGTTCACTTTTGATTAATAATAGAGCGGTTCTAGGTAGGTTCTGACATTAAATTGTGAACCGAAGAAGAACGGGTACTTAAGCGGCATATATTGCTCACCTTTGTTCTCCCGGCACTCTAAGAATTTTTCATTCAAAGTAACCATTCGCTTGTGATTATTAGTTTAAGTTCCTTGTGTTTTTTTTATTCGGTCTCGTTTTAATTGAGTTGTTTTTTATAGTGCATGTGCACTCGTTTGTCTACGTCATCAAGCCCTTTTCTTGAACTCGCAAAAATTCCAAGAAGACGTAACCGACAATGCACCATTCCAATAGTCGAACCCGAGATTTGTACTATTGACGATCCACCAAACATAGCAGATAATCGTACCATGTCTGAGCTTCTCCGAGCACCCACCGAGGGTTATGGAGATGCCATAGTTGTTCCGGCAATCCTTAGTAACTTCGAGTCAATATTTCGGATTCGAGAGGGACAATCCTCATACCCATATTCGATGGTTTAACAAGATCACTTCTATCATCAAATACAAGGATGTCCCTCAAGAAGCTATCAAGCTACTCTTTTTCCTTTCTCTCTCGAGGGGACCGCCCGAATTTGGCTCGAAAAACAACCCCCTCGCTCTATTGAAACTTGGGAAGACTTAGTGTCAAAGTTTGTGAATGAATTCTTTCCCCCGTCTAAGACCACAAGCCTTAAAAATGAAATCACCAAATTCACTCACAATTTTGATGAATCCTTTAGTGAAGCGTGGGATCGTTTCAAAGAATTACTTCACAAATGTCCTCATCATGGTTTTTTAGAGTTGCATCAAATCGATACTTTCTACAATGGTTTAAACCAAACCGATCAAGACTCGTTAAATGCCTCCGCCGGTGGTAATCTTTTGAATCGGACTCCTAAAGATGCTTTAGCTATCGTTGAGAACAACTCCAAGGTTCGAACTTCACAAAGCAAGTCAATTGTTTCCCAAGTGAATGCAACCTCTTCTACCTCATCTCCGTTGAGTAATTCTAGCACCGATGCTAAAATTGACAAACTCACGGAAGCTATCCAAGCATTGGTTCTTTCCAAGCAAAAGAAACTTTCTTCCCCACAAACTTCTTCACCCGCTCAAGTCAAAGCGGTGGAAGAAACTTGTGTCACTTGTGGTGGACCGCATGCTTACTAAAATTGCTGCCACCGATGGAAGTCAATTTGAGGTAAAAGCCGTAGCCGGGTCTTACAACCAAGGAGGTAACCAATACCGTCCTCACGTTGACCCGTACTATCGTGCTAGCAATCAAAGTGGACCACCCGGATTTTCTCAACCCAACAATCAAAATAGATTCAATGAACATCAACCAAGAGGGCAAAATGTTCGAAACCAGTTTCATGCCCCGATCAATCACTACCTAAACCAAGGGGTTAATCTCAATCAAGTTTTCAAGCTCCTAATTACCAAGCCCCAATTGTTCCCTCAAATGAACTTGCTAATTACATCAAAGCAAATGAGGCTAATATGAGGGCAATGCAAACTCAAATCAACACTTTGAAAAATGATTTTCAAACTTCAATGTCAAAACAAGGTAATGAGCTTAAAAATGAACTTAGGAATACAAATCACAAGATTGATCAATCTCAAAACAAAGTTGAGAACATGTTTGCTAGTCTCATGAATCAAATGAATCAAGCTTCTACTTCTGGGTCTCTCCTGGGAAACACCATTCCCAATCCAAACGGAGAACTGAAAGCTATCACCATTCGTAGTGGTAAAGCTTATGATGGACCCTCGACTTCTACTACTTCTCCGGTGAATGAAATAAAACGAGAGACCAAGGTAACAAAGGACAAGGTGCATTCTTAAAGCCCACAAAGTACCGCACATGTCCAACCTTCGGTCGTCCAAACTTTAATTCCGGAACCCGATGTTCCGAAGACCAATCCTAAGCCTTCAATTCCATATCCTTCAAGGCTTAATGATCAAAAGCTCTGTGATAAAACAAATAGACAAATGAAGAAGTTTCTTGAAAGTTTTCAAAAGCTACACTTCGACATTAGTTTTGCGGATGCTCTTCTTTATATGCCAAAATTTGCTTCTACATTCAATAATCTTTTTAGCAATAAGGAAAAATTGCTTGAATTGGCTGAAACATCGATAAATGCTTAATGCTCAGCCGTTCTTCTCAAAAAGCTTCGCGAGAAGCTTGGAGATTCTGAAAAATTTCTCATTCCTTGTTCTTTAAAAGATCAAAAGGTTTTCAATGCCCTAACCGATTCAGGAGCAAGCATAAACCTCATGCCTTCGTCGATTTATGAACAACTTTGAATGGGAGAACTCAAACCAACTCGTATGACCTTAGAGTTAGCTAATCGATCAACTACTCACCCAGTTGGTATAGCCGAAGATGTATTTGTTTGTGTGAATACATTTATCTTCCCAGCCGACTTCGTGGTAGTTAATTATGAAGCTGATCCGAGAGTCCCTCTTATCCTAGGGAGACCATTTTTGCGTACAGCAAAAGCCCTAGTTGATCATTACGAGGATACTTTGACCTTGAGGATTGATGATGAAAGAATGATTTTTCATGCAGATGCATCTAAGCATAAGAAAAATCACGTTAAGAGCATCGATGTTATTGATTTCGCCTCCGATGGTTATTCTTCTAAGTTCCCTAAATCCAAAGAGCATAGTAGTGGCAGTACCACTTCTAATGTTGACTCTTGATTGGCTCTGAACGGTCAACTTAAATTGACCAAGGAATGGTCACAAAGTCAAACAGCTTAGAGTCAATGCTCCGTGGAAGTATAGGGTTTCCCCGGGTCGTTATGTCCCGACGAGGTGTGATGGTTATCAAACGGGCTTGTGATCGGGTGAATTAGGATGGGAAGGGATTTATGATTGATTACACTACTGATTTGTACAATGAAATAGCTTAAATAAGCTGTATTAACAAGGCTGGAAGTTTAGAAAAACCAGAAACGTTCAAAACCTAAAAACGCGTACGTTCACGTTTTAAATAACGTAAACGTACAAAATCAAACGTGAAAAGTGAAATCTGAAAACCCCCAAGGGATGAAAATGACTTTTTTACAAACTAAAAGATAAAAGAAAATTTTTAGAAAAAGAAAATAATTTTTTACGCTATTTAATTATTTATTATTAATTAATTACTAATTAATACTGATTATTAATATTTAAATAACTTAAATACACTATAATATTAATTAAATACTAGAAAAATAAAATTTCTAAAATTATAAAATAACTAAAAACAAATTTTAAAACTAAAAATATGTATTTTTGTCTTTTTTCTATTAATTAATTACTAATTAAATATTAATTACCTATTTAAACTATTTTAAATTATTAAAAATAGAAAATGAACAGTAAAAATTATAAGAAAATTTCAAAAATTATATTATATTATATAAAAGCTAGGAAAAATATAAAAACTAGGTCTTGCTTGATAAAAACTAATTATGCTATTTAAAACTTAATTATTAATTAATTATTAATAAAACTAAAATTAAATCTAATAAATACTAAATGACAAAATAAAAATCTGAGAAAATTATTAAAATTACTTTAACATAAAAGGAAATTAATAAAAATATAAAAATACCAAGTACTTAATAAAAATCTAAAAATGAAAATTAAAATTTAAATTATATTAAATAGAAACTATCACTTATCATAAATTGTTTTTTTCTGGATTTTTCTTTTGGAAACTTGTTTTATACCTAAAAATGGAAAACTTTTGTAAAAACAAAAGTTGTGGAGCTTAAAAATAAGCTGTTTGAGGGCTTATGAGCTTGACAGTTGACTTTGGTCAACTATCAAAGCTAAAAGCTTTGAAACAAGCTTCAAGCTGAAACCAAAGATGGATTAGGGTAGATACATGTCTAATGAATAGAAATAAGCCAGAAACAACTAAACACAACCACTGAATAAGCCAATTAAGCTGAATAAGCCAATTGAGCACCTTGCTCAACACAGAAAAAGAGACAAACTTGGTGACTGTCTAGGGGGCACACTAGGATGATTGGGGGCACAAGCTTGGGTGCATTGGAAAGCCACCCACCTAGGGAGTTCAAAGAACCAAGAGGTGAACCATGGGGCCCACTGGTGAGGGCTGCAGCCACCACCAAAGGTGGTGGTTGTGTGATGCAGGGGAGGATACTCCCCCTCTAAGTATGTTTGGAGCTCAGTGGGGCCCAATAAAAAATTTACAAAAATCAAAGGGGAGTGGGAACTTAAAATTGAGCTGGTAGACTTTGATTAGGAGCAAGTTTCAACTCCTAGTACTGAGCACAAAAATCAAAACAAATCATGCAAGTTTTGGAAAAATCTGAGAAAGGCACATTTGACTTTTTACTAAAACTTGGACTTTTGACTTTGTTGGATTTCTGATTGATCCTACATCCTAAATAAGTTATATTGAGCTATAATTTAACTGAATTAGGCTATAATATCTATTTATGGATTGAGTTGATGAAAATGCAAAGCTTAAAAACTAACAGATTATAACTGAGATTGATTACAAAGAGATTTTGACTAAACTCACTAACAACCTACTGTTTTTAACTCTTGAATACACTATTCTAACCTAATGAATCCTATTTGTGAAAAGTAAACAACAAAACAGCAACAAGAACTCAGCAAAGAGTACTGATCCAAACACCCCTATAACTGTGACTGTCAAGGGTATTTCAAAGGTATAGAATGAATTAAGCCAAAAGATTGCTGCTCAAAGTTATAGAATCATGTAATAAGCATATTTAAGCATGTAAAACCCATTCTAAATAACAAAATCTCATAAATCAAGGTTATGCTACTTTGGCAGTGACAATGAGAGACATTAGCAATCATGAATTTCAAAGAACAACTAAGTGAAATTGAGCAAACTTTAAACTGACATACACAATATCAACACAGAAATTCAAAGATAAGCTATAATTAAGAGGTGCTACAGTAGAATTCATAAACTTAACATGATGCTTACAAAATTATTCCAAGCTGAGAAAAGGGTACTAAGAGCCTAGAAACATTCCCCAATGTCTCCCATGAGACTTTAAACCATCTTTATATCATCTGGCATGCTCCATTCTTCTTCTTCCTTTCTTTCCTACTGATTTTTTATTTTTATTTATTTTTGTGGATTTTTCTTATTTTCTTGAAAATGGAACTTGAAACAGGTTTGGTGCCAAATATAACTTATAAAACCTTAACTGGAACTAAATGTAAGCTTATGGAGCTTGAAGGAACAGGAAACAACAACACTTAACAATCTTAATTGAATTTGTCAAATTCACTTAAAATGGATAAATATGAATTTATCAAAGCAAACTTGAAATTAAGGTTCAATAAAAGTAATATTACACTGAAAATTGTGACTACATCCTTTCTTAACTGAGAATTACAATGGAAAAGTAAAAATTTTACAAAGTCGACATACTAATCTATATTAAAAACTACAAAAACTAACTACTCGTCTTTCCTTCTATTTTCTTGACTTTTATAACTCCTGGGGAGTTCCACTCTCTTTCCCAAACCTGTTCTCAGCCATTGGATGGCTTGGTTTAATCTCAACCTTTAAAAGTGGTTTTGGCGGGAAATGGTTTTTGGCAGGTTTAGGGTAACTTGGAGTATTTCATGGAGCATTTAATGGGTTTTGGAGGTATTGGTATTAGGAGGGGGGACAAGGTATGGGAGGCTGATGTGGAGGAGGGGGGTTGAGTGTTTTTTGGGATTTCAGGCTTCAAGTGGGAGGGGAAGGTGAGTGGTGTTGACTTTGGTTTGACTGGGTGAAGTATTAAAATGGACGGGGGAGTATATTTTGGTGGTGGGCTTGTATGGTTTGGCCTTGGGTGTTGGATGTGGGCTGGATTGGGGTAAAGGGTATTAATGGATTGGATTTTAATAACTTCAAGGGTCCGTTTGGTAAGTATCAAATCACAAGGACCATACATGTAATAAGCTGAAATTGAGGGGCTGATTCTGCTAAACTGCGAAACTTGTTATAAGGGTAAAATACACCAGCTTTCAATAGTCCAAGGTTTTAAAAATATAATTATCACTTTTGGTCCTTCAGGGACTAAAATTGCAAATTACTGAAACTTTAGGGACCAAAATGAACTTTTCTCCAAACTTTACACCAAGGACTAAAAATGTCTTTTGTAACTTCCCAAGGACCCAAAATGATTTTTCTTTAAAAAATATCCCACCAGGGACCAAATCTGCCAAAATCTGAAACTTCTGGGACTAAATTGCAAATTTCCAAAACCTTTGAGATTTTTCACCAAAGGACTAAATATGACAATTTATGATTGTAAAAGGACCTTTGGTGACTTTTCTTTTAAAATATGTGCTCAGGGACTATTTTTGCCAATTTTTGAAAGTTGGGGGACTGAAACTGCCAGATTTGCAAACTTTGTACGTTTTTCATATGTTTTTACTCATTTTGCATCTAAAACATATAAAACACAATTTTGAAATATTTTTAGTATTTTGATGCATTTCTGAGTGTTTTTGTATGTTTTGCAGTTCAGATTTGACCAAAAATGATGAGTGTTTGAGCACTCATCAACTCTCTTCTTGAGGAGTTTGCCGATGAACTCGCTCGCATCGATCCACTTCTATCGGGAAGTGACGATGATCTCTTTGATTTTGAAGCCGATCCTAAAGAAATTGAAAATCTTCTATATCATGATCCATCACTTGATTCTTATCCTAGCACCGAGCTTAGTAACTCACAAAGTGATGACGATCTATTTGATTTTGGAGCCAATAAAAAAGAATGGGAAGATCTTTTGTATGGCGAACCTTTTGATGACAAAACTTTTGATGATGAAAAACCAAAAATGAAAACCTTAACTGAAGAACCGATAATTGTTTCTCATGGCTCATCTCCTCAATCACCTGAGGGTGATTCCCTTTTCTCTGCCGAGTCTTCCATCGAGCATCATTTTTTTGTGAAGGCAAAGTGTTCAATCCAGGAATACTTGATGGTGGAAAAACTTATTTTATAATGAAATTGATTCCCGATAAGAATTTTAAGTTACAAACCTCATCCGAGGAACTTTTAATTCTCGAGAAAAGTTATTCCCCTCTATTCTATCTTAACGATTATAACATATTTCCACCGAAGTATTATTTCTTTGATCTTAAGGAAGATCTTGGCCCGGGGGGAGACGTACTCTATCATGAGAGGTTTTTTAATGCTAAAATTATCTCAACCCTCCCTCCCGGGATTTTTACAAAACCAAAGAGCTTAAATGTTAAACTTCAAATTAAGAAAAGTAAGCTCAATTTCAAGGAAAGCGATTCCAAACTCTTTCTTCCTTTCATCACTATTGGTGTGATTTATTCTCTTCTTCTCTCCTTCGGTAGTGAGGACACCATTTTTGACCCGGTATATCCATTTATCATTCTTTTGAGTCGGATGTATCTCGTCGGAGTAGAACTTTCACTAAATTCAATGTTTATCTAAACATCTTGAATAAAAGTCCGATGAAGATTTTCTCTTCCACATACTCTCCCATGGACCAATGAATTCGGGTTCGAGTCAAGCTAGTGACTCGGTTAACAAAAACATTAGCATCACATGGGTGACAACCCGTGTTTCTGTCTTCTTCCTATTTTCTAATAAAGTAACAAGAGGGGGAGACCTCTTCTGTATCTTGTGTTTTGTGATTGTTGTGTATGATTAGGATTTGCCCCGAAGTGTGGAGACTCTCGTGCTCGTGTTTTGTCTTTACTCCACTCATTCATCAGTGCCCAAAGAAGTCTCGTATCCAAAAATCTTATTGACTAACGTTATCTTTTGGCATAATTAATAAACGGCCTTAGATTTTACGTAGGATGACCCTTACCTTTAAAAACATTGAGGACAATGTTTAACTTTAGTCTGGGGGGGGGGGTTTCTTCGATTTGATTTGATTTGTACTTTCATATAGCCGTTTACTCATGCAACCCCGTTTTTCCCGAAAAATTGAAAAAAAATGATAAAAAGTACAAAAAAAAAAAGAATTTTTTTGCAAAAATATAATAAGTTTTGACATCTTGTTTGACTTACCGCTGGGTAGAGTAGGAATAGAAATTTTGACATGACCGGACGTGTTGAGCCTATTGGGTCTGTTAAAACCCAAACTCCTTAATCTAGGATTTGAACATTAAATATCCTAAGTGTTTGATAACCGAGAACACCAAACAAGTCACTGAATGCATAGTTGTTCAGTGAGTCATCCTCAAGATGCTCAGGGCGAATCTATGAAGAAAGGTTCACCATTTAGTGAGGCGGTTCTCAGTGAATGATACCTGAGCCAAAGAAGAAGATGATGGACTCAGTGAGGGATGACAATAACTCACTGAGCCCCATGACTCCTCACCAAGTAAGATCACTGAGTGAACAAAGACTGAAGATAAGAGGACTGAAGTAAAGGCGGGATTAGGTAGGATAAGTTTGAATGGATAAGGGAAGGTCCTTATCAGGCAAAGGTTAACTTTTCCTGAATGAGTATAATACCAAGACATGTGTCAACACTGAAGACCAGAAAGCATCCCTGACCTTTACTACTTATAGCCATTTGTAACAGGGACAAAATACCTATGTATTTTGTCCAATGTAGGATGATGTAATTTGTCTTGTAGTCTTTGTCCATTAGGTATGTGTTAGAATCTACTTGTGTATAAATAGAGAATAAGTGGGAGAGGTAAAGATTACGTTTGTGCACTTCATGCTTAAACATTCACAAACCAAATCTTTACTCTCTCCAAAGAACAACACAATCCCTGAGATAGCTCAGCAGGATCTTAGTTGTCACTCAAACTTAGTTTGAGTTTAGTGAGGAGTATACCATACATGTCATTTCAATCCCAAGTGTTGTTCCACAAACACTTGGGTATAATTCTTTTGATTAATTTCTAATAAAGAATTAAACGTTGAAAACTTTGTGTCTTATCTTTTACGTTTATTTACTTTTGATAATTAATCAATACTTTGCTACATCATGGAACTTGGTTAGATTAACTTTGTAGTTAACCATAACCAAGTAAAAGGGTCCAACAAGTGGTATCAGAGCCTCTGATTTGTAAAACTTTTCAAACAAAAGAGTTCACAAAGTTTTTAAAACCAAGATCCCACCATGGCTGATAGCGATGTACCCTAGCTAGTTGATAAAAAAGGAGGTAGCTATTCAGCTGTAGCTCCTAGACTAGAAGCGGTAAATTTAGCAAGTGGAAAAATCGTATGCTTTGCTACCTGACTGGTATGGAACCATACCATATCACATGCATCAATGAAGGTCCCTTTGTCCCAATGACTGCTCAAGGTTTGCCCAAACCTGAAGCACAATCGATTCCTGATGAGAGGAGGGTGGTCAATCAGGACCAACGCCTGAAAAGCATCATTATATCGTGTCTCCCTGACGATACAATGGAATCAGTCATTAACTGTCCTACAGCCAAACAAACATGGCTTGACTTGGTTCATAGCTTTGAAGGTCCCTCAGATACCAAGGAAAACAGGATCATGGACCTAAAACTTGAGTATAACACTTTCAGGGCCAAAGAATCTGAAAGTCTCTCTCATACCTATACCCTATACAAAACCTTGCTCAATGAGCTCTCAAATGATGGTGTAGTACTGTCTAAGCATGAAATTAACGTTGGCTTTGTCAATAGTCCCCCTGAGAAGTGGTTAAACTTCTCTCAGGGTCTTAGGAATGCTAATCACATTCAGAATCTTGAGCTTCCTCAAATTTATTGGAAGTTTGTCTATAAAGACAACCTAATCGCAAGGCGATACCCTAAAAAAGCTCAAGAATCCAAAAAGGCCCTGACTATTTCACCCATATCCACTGCCTTCTACTCTAATGGTGTTGTGCAGGATTTTCAAGATGATTCTGATGATGAGGTTGATATGAGAACCAGTGAAGAGTACCTCAATGATCTTCAAGTTGAATTTCAAAAAAAGCCCTTTTAGCAAACTCAAAACGTTTTATTAAAAGAAACAAGTCAAATTTTCAAAAAGCTAAGGCAAATGAATCCACTGAACGTTTCAACTGTGGCAAAAAGGGTCACTTTGCTAAAGAATGTTTTTCAAAAACAACCTCAGACCCTTCATACAAACCATCTGGTAGTAGTTCTTCTTCAGGAACTAGCAAGTTTCAACCAAAAATGCTTCAGTCCACTCAACATTTTCAAAATGCAAATATTCAAAAGGATTTTGAAGCAAAGTATAGAAAAGCTAAAGCTAAACTTGCTCTCCTTGAGACAAATCCCTCAGTACCTCCGGTTGCACCTTCCAAACTTGCTCAAGGCAAGAACAAGATACTTGTTGCTGAAGCCTATGATTGGGATGAGGAAGATGTCTCCTCAGATGAAGAAGTAAGGGTCAGTGCACTGATGGCACTTTCAGATGACAACAAGCTGGTTGTTGGAAAAAGCCATGCTAGAAATGGAGAATGGTTCAACACCACCATGAAAAATGTAAACATTTTGTTATCTATGGATGATGATGCTGATTGGCAATCTTACTTAAACTACTTAAATGTAGATCCTAAGTTCGTTGAAGAGCGAAGACAAAATCTGTTTTCAAAATTCAATAAGCTAGCTTTTGAGTTAAACAAGTGTAGAGATGAATTACTGGTTTTAAAACAAGCAAAACTTGAAGCTGTTACACTTCAAATTCAAAACACTGAACTAGTAAAAGAAAATCAAGCTCTTCAGGATGAACTTAAGAAAGAAAAGGCTGTGATATATAAGTGGACTCAGAAAAACCCTAGGGTTGTTGATTCAGTGAGTCTCACACCAAGTAATATGTAAGCCATTATTGGTGAAGATTAAAATGCTGAGTCCTCAAGTGAGAATCATGGTGATAAGGCATTTCTGCCTTTAGGCATATCCTTTAACAAGGAAATGGCACCAAAACCCAGTGACTGGATTGAAAGAGTCAACCCAGATAGCAAACTACCAAACTTTAACACTGGTAAAATATTGGAACCTAAAAGTCGGGCCATCAAAAATATGTTTGGTGTCACTGATGAGTCTAGTCTCCCTGAGTCCATTAATGAGTCTGAACTTATATCACAAAGTACACTCCCACCACTGAAAGTTCTTCAGGGAGCTGAACCTAGCTCTGAGCTAACACACTTGGTGTATACTCAAAACTCTCCAAGAGAGAAGGCTTGTTTAGGAAGAACCATATTGAAAAGACCACTCACTGAAGTCTCAACTCCAAATGATGATTCCACAACCTCAATCTCAAATGAGGCTATCACTGATAGCCCTGACTCCAAATTTGATCAGTTGGCTGAACTTGTTAGGAAGCTGAGTGAAAAGATTAAATCATCTGAGAAGAAAACTCAACCTTTGGAAAAGGAAATAAAACCAGCTTCCTCAAGTTCCACCAAATCCAAGGCCACATCTAAACAAAAAATGAGATGTGAATTGTGTAGTTATACCACACATACCACTGATGACTGTTATAGAATCCTGTTTTGCATGATATGTAAAAAGGATGATCACAGAACCTCTGATCATCTATCTTACACAGTCTCATCAAGTGTTGTATCCTATCACAATGCTCAGTCTCATAACTATGCCTCAGGCTCCAAACAAATAAGGCAGAAAGCTAAACCATTCACACCTTGCACTCACTGTGGATTCAATGATCATCTCCCTGATGATTGTTTGATGTATCCATGTTGTGATATCTATAGAGATCCTACTCATGACAGTTCAGGACATGAACAAGTCATTCAGTCCAGAAGAGGAATCACCAAGCCAACCCAATAAACTACCCCTTCTCCTAGATGCAAAATCCATGGAAGCAACATTCACACCACCACTGATCATGGATCAATATCTCAGTTCAAAAAGGCAATTAAAGCCAAACCCACCAGAAAGTAGGTTCACAAGAAAAACTAACTCAGTTTACATTTGTGTAGAGATATGCCAGAGATCCTGTTTGGCATCTTGATAGTGGATGTTCAAGTAGCATGACTGGCGTGAAGGAATATCTGCACAAATATGTAGAAGAACCAGGACCAAAGTTGGTATTTGCTGATAATTCATCTTGTCTCACTGAAGGTTATGGTTCAGTAAACTGTAGTGGAATAGTTTTTACTAGAATTTCTTATGTTAATGGTCTTAAATACAACTTAATCAGTGTCAGTCAACTATGTGATGCAAAATACATAGTTCAGTTTGATGATAAGCAAGGTACTATCTTCAATGCAAACAAAGAAGTTGTTCTTATTGCACCAAGAAGCCAGGATGTCTACCTTTTGGATATGTCCTCACTCACTCAGAATGGAACATGTCTTTTTGCCAAAGCCACTGAAACCCTCAATTGGCTTTGGCATAAAAGACTTTCCCATCTGAACTTCAAAAACATAAACCACCTGGCCAAACAATACAAAGTCCTTGACTTGCCATTACTAGTGTTCTCAAAAGATAAACCCTGCCCTGCCTGTGAAAAAGGTACACACCACAGGGCATCCTTTAAAACCAAACAAAATTCCTCTATCACCAACTGCCTGCACCTACTTCACATGGATCTTTTTGGACCCATCAGTCCAATGTCAATCACACTGAGGCAACTGAAAATCTCAATCTTGAAGAACCTCAGGCTCCCATATTAGACCCCACTCCATCTATACATCAGGCCTCTACAAGTTCCTATCCAAGACCTCAGGATAGCTGGACTAAGTCCAAATTAATTGAACTTGTTAACATCATTGGTGAGCCCTCTGAAGGTATGCTTACAAGGAGCATGGCTGCCAAACTCAAGGCGGCCTCAGCCAATGTATGTCTCTATGTTGATTTCCTCTCAGAAATAGAGCCTAAAAATGTTAAAGAAACCTTTAAATATGAGAGTTGGGTTCAGGCCATGAGAGATAAGTTAGAAAAGTTTGATAGAAATGATGTCATGACCTTAGTTGAATGTCCTCATGGTGTGTTTATCATTGGAATGAAATGGGTCTTCAAGATTAAGACTGATGAGCCAGGAACAGTAATAAAAAACAAGGCAAGACTTGTTGCTAAAGGATACAATCAACTAGAAGGTATTGACTATGAGGAAACCTTTGCACCAGTGGCTAGAATGGAATCCATCAGGATATTTCTTGCATATGCAACATACATGAACTTTAAAGTCTACCAAATGGATGTAAAAAGTGCATTCCAAAATGGTAACATTAAAGCAGATGTATATGTGCAACAACCTCCTGGCTTTGAAAGTAGTGAGTTTCCCAACTATGTCTACAAGCTAAACAAAGCCCTCTATGGACTAAAACAAGCTCCCAGGGCATGGTATGAAACTCTTTCAGCCTTCCTGATCCAAAACAAGTTTCTCAGAGGTAAAATTGACAATACACTGTTCACCTATAGGACAAAAGAGGATGTGATTTTAGTCCAAGTGTATGTGGATGACATCATATTTGACTCAACAAGCTACAAACTTTGTAAGCAGTTTGAAAAACTGATGACAAAGAAGTTTGAAATGAGTATGATGGGTGAACTCACTTACTTCCTTGGACTACAAATCAAACAAACTGAGAAAGGCATTTCCATCAGTCAAGAAAAGTACACTAGGAACCTACTCAAAAAGTATGACCTCAATGACTGTACCTCAGTGAAAACACCAATGGTACCTCCTAACAATCTAGGACCTGACCTTACTGGAAAATCAGTTAATCCTACTCTTTTTAGAGGCATGATTGGGTCATTGATGTATCTTCTTGCCTCAAGGCCTGATATTCAATTCTTAGTCTGTTTGTGTGCAAGATATCAGTCTGACCTAAAAGAATCTCATCTCACTGCTGTCAAAAGGATTCTGAGATATCTTAAGGGCACCTCCAGTCTTGGACTTTACTATCCTAAATGTTCAGGGTTTGATCTTAAAGGATACTCAGACTCTGATTATGCAAGATGCAATATGGATAGAAAAAGCACTTCAGGCTCCTGCCAATTTCTTGGAGGAAAGTTAGTTTGTTGGACTGCTAAAAAGCAACAATCTATTGCAATATCCTTAGCAGAAGCTGAATACGTTGCTGCTACAGGATGTTGTGCAAATGTGTTGTGGATGAAAAGTCAGATCAGTGATTATGGTATTTATTACAAAATGGTACATATCTTTTGTGATAACACAAGTGCAATAGCCATTTCAAACAACCCTGTGCTTCATCAAAGAACAAAACACATTGATATCAGATATCATTTTATCAGGGATCACATCATGAAAGGTGATATTGAATTACACTTCATCCCCACTGAGTACCAGTTAGCTGATATCTTCACAAAACCCTTGGATGAACCTACTTTCACCAGACTGAAAGCAGAACTAGGCATGTTAGATATTGATAATCATGTCACTGATTAAGATATCCTACCATGGTGTATATTCCTTATCCTATCTCTGATAATCAACCTTCCTCAGTGAAACCCTTTAACTAAATAAAAACAGTCACATGGTGTCTTTTTCTCATATTGTGAAAGACTCACTGAACCGAGATATTCACACTAAATAAATTCTCATTCAAGGGGGGCTCATGATTTACTGATGCAATTCAATGCATAACTAAATGCTCTAAGTATCTAGTTAGTAAATGTCCTAAGTTGGTAACTGAATTTTCTTTTTAATATAGGAATATATGTCTCTGCCTCACTGGCATCCACACCTTGAGCCCCTACTTACAAAACAACATCCCACTAGGCATTAAATGCCTTCCCTCAAAAATAATATCTCATGATATTTCTATGACATCATGCCTACAAAAGTGCATCTTGTGCAGGCCGCTTGCACTGTTAACCTCGATATTTGCGAAAAACTTGAGAAAATTGAGTGGTGGCATTAAATGCGGATCCCAAAGTGGTTATTCATTTTGATTTTCAAAATCCCTAACCAATGGTATTCCTCACCCTCTATAAATACCTCCTTCAAAACACACAAAAATTTTCTTAAAGAAACTCTACAAAAATTTCATCTTTGCAAAGCTGTGTGTAATATTTTATAACAAAAAAGGGCTTTTTTTCAAATCATTGTTTCTTGGTTAAGTAGACTTGCAACAAGAAATCCTTCCTGTTTGCAACCTCCTTGATAACAATATCATTCATTTCATGAATAGAAAACGAGTTGGACTCAACTTGTGGATCATCTGGTGAGTGATATTCTGCCATTAAAATTTTTAAAATCTTTTTTGACCTAAAAATGGCAGATGACCAAGGAATTGAGCTTCCACCTCAATGGGCAAAATCAACTCTGGCTGATGACAATTCAAAACCAATAATGTTTTAGGCAATTTTAACTACCCTAAAAATGTTCCTGCCTACAAGGAAATCATAAAGTTTTTGTATAACTGTCCCTTGAAAACTGCCTTCACCTCCACACCCTACTTTCAGTTCCACAACTTCCTCAGGGAGTTTTGGGGTACTGCTCAAGCCTATGACCCGACACCCTCCACTGATGAGAACGAACTCAGGCCACTTAAGGAATTTCTCATCAGTTTCTCTAATTTAAATGGGAAAAGAAAATTTGTCCTGGATTTCAAAACTTTTTGCTCTGCAACAGGACTTGATTATAACAATGGAAACTATGTTGCACACCCTGACCCAAATGATGTTAAAATAGGGTTGGACAAAATTGCTTTGGATCCAAAATATTTAGACAAGACCCCTGTCACAAGAGCTCGTTTCCTATGGCTTGGAAGATCCTGTTCACTTTTGTGATTCAGGTTCTCGGTGGGAACCATTCATCCACTAAGAAGATTAACTCTGTTCAGATGATGATGGCTTACTGCCTAATGAAAGGGGTCACTGTCGACATTGGAGAGATCATTTATGGTGATCTTGTAACCAAGCTACTGAATAAGACTAGGCTACACTATGTGTCGTATCCTAGGTTTATTTCATGTGCTCTTAAAAGTTTACTGGGTTGTGACTACACTCAGGACGTTCATTTATGTTCTTTACCAGCCGTCCTGAGTCCTTCAAATTTTTCAAAGGACCCATCCTCAGTCTCCAACATAGAATTGACGGCCCATATGGTTGCCATAAACAATCGGAGGGACTTAGTGTACCCACCTTCCCCTCCTAAGAGGACAGGGAAGTCTCAGACTGTGCCAAAGACCAAACCAAAGGCACAGGGCCCTCAGGCTTCAGGGACACAGGCTTCTAAGCCAAAAAGAAGACCCAAGTCTGATACAGCCACCCGTGACCAGGCCCCACCACCCTCAGGGACAACGAAGGGCACTGACAAATCACAATCAGGGTCCTTGGTCCACACGACTACTCCAAAAGATCCAGAGGGAAACATACAACCCGCTGGTAGGGGAGTGCCTTCCACCTTTCCCGCTAACGTATCTGGTACATCACAACCAGGGTCTCAGGGAGTGGCGGCCCCTAAATCTTCGACAGGCCAGCACCAGCCTGTTGGAGCGGGGGGGGGGGGGGGGTTCAACATTTCGCTGATTCCTAGTGATGCCACTGAAGAACACCCGTCAGTGTCTGAAGGAGTCATAGGGGACAAAGACTCAGATGGATTAAAACTACCCACTGATATGGAACCTACACCCCCTCACGGAGTTGCCCATACTTCACAAACTGACTCTAGTCACCAAACAGACAAAACCCAGTCTGTTGAATTAAATGGGTCAGAGAGTAACCACAACCAAGGCAAGTCTTCTTTTGAAGAGGAGCCGGCTAACATGTTCTTGCAAATTGATTCAATGGCTATCTTTCAGGCTATTCTTGATTAAGATGATGATGATAGCAAGGTTAGTGAGGAAGAGTTCTATGAAGCTGGTGATGATATGGAGACTGAGGCAACAACAACTGAACAATCTCCTCAGTCTCCCATTGATCCTCAAGAAGAAAATAAACCAGAGTCTTCCTCTCCTGCAAAACTGGCTAAGTATGATGACTCTAGGCCCCTCACTGAAAGAAAACTGATGAAATTTTTGAAGAAGGCTTGCAAAGTCATCTACAATGATAACACTGAAGATGTGTTCGACATGCACACTGAGCAGGCTGTTCACTACTGTTAGAAATAGAAGTGACAATCATTTATTAAGTCATTTAGTCTTGTAATAATATTGTAATAGTTTTGTAGTTTAATTAAGGGTAAACGGGCTTGGTTTAATCTAATATTGTATTAGTTTAGGTATTGTTCATTACAAAAGCCCAAGCCCGGCCCTTCTTCTTATCTTACCTATAAATACCCCCAAATGCTCCCATTTGGAGGTGTCGCTTCTAGGGTGCTTCTATGTGTGTTTCTCTCTCTTAATCTAATACAACCTCATTTCTCTCTCTAGAAGTTACCATCTCTCTCTCTCTACTTATCTCATCTATAATCTTCATATAAACTTGTGTTAGATATTGTATTCAAGGGTCCTACAAGTGGTATCAGAGCCAGGTTTTATTTTATGTTGTTTTAGATCGTTTTTTGTGTGAAAAATCAGTTTTTTAAGGTTTTCGTTACTGTTCATCGCATTTTTATCGAGTTAAGATTGTGTTTTATCGAGTTAGACTCAGAGTTATCGAGTTAGACAACTTTTTTATCGAGTTAAGGTTGTGTTTTATCGAGTTAGACTCAGAGTTATCGAGTTAGACAACTTGTTTATTGAGTTAAGGTTGTGTTTTTATCGAGTTAGATCAAAGTTTTGTCGAGTTACACTGGTACAAAAATGGCCTTTCGTCATACATGGTCGATTTCAAACGGTCACACTGTAACATATTTACATGACTAAATGTATGAAAATAAAATAAACAACCACACCCGATCTGACTTGACCATTTCGGAAGATATATGTCACACATTTGTGTATTTATGTGACTAGAGGGTAGCTGGTAAATATTTTTCGATCATTTAGTCACGTTTAATTTGGGACGTGTGACCGATACAAATCAGCTTTAAGCATTAGTCACAATTGAAGAGTGTGACCAAAATAGATATATGGTCACATGAAGTAATTGTGTATGTGACTAAATTATATAGTCAAGTTTGTCACACATTATTTAAACGTGACTGCTATTCTTTGCTGAATATTTAGCCACATAGCGTTTGAAATGTGTGACAACTGAAAAGTAAGTTTGAAGCGTTAGTCACGATATGCATTTAATAGTGATAAATATATATGTCACACACTTGACGAGTGTGACCAAATGTCATATACGGTCACACTAAACCATAGAAACATGATTAAGTGTAACGAAAATTTGATACATATGGTCACGCAAGTTAATATGTATGTCTAAAGTTTAGTGTGTGTTTGCTTGCCAAATCCTAATGTGTATAGTCACACTTAATTGAATCACGATCATGTGACTATAGGCTTTACAAAAAAACATAAAAATAAATAAATAGTCACATTGTAACTATCGGCTTTACAATAGTCACACCATATCAGAAATGTGTATCTAAATGATGTTTATGGCCACATTATAAGGGTATTATATGTGACCAATACATTCAAAATAGTCACATTGAGTTTTTGGCTCTTCCATACATTTTGAAGATCTCATCATCTGAGTATCGCTTTAATTGAACAAGCTTCCAACCCTTCATATTGTTTAGATAGTACTCATAGTACTTCCTCTTTTGCTTAACTGTTGGATGCCTGAGCACTTTTCTCTTCTTTCTTTGATTGAGATAAAATTTCTTCCTCTCAGCTTCATAATTCCTCCTCCATTCATCTTTTTGTTCTTGAGTGTACTCTTGCATTTCTTCTTTTATTTGTTTCATCAGTGCAATATCAGCATCACCTTTAATCCTTTCTTCATCCCAAGAATCCAAGAGTGCTTTTGTTTTGGCCTCAGCTTCAGCGTGTTTCCTTCTTTGTTTAAGTACCATCTGATTCTCCTCTGCAAATAAAGCAGCCAATTTTCTTGCAGCAGCTCCATCTACTTCAAGTTGCTTGGGTTTGGGCCAGTACACAAAAGGAAGATCCTTTAAATGATCATGCATAGGCTCTTAAACCATAATACCTTTGCGTTTACCCTTATAACTTGGCTCTTGTACACTCTTCTTGATTTGTTGAGTTGGTTCTCTAATCACCACACCTTTGACAGGTACTCTTGGTTGTTGTGGTGGTGGTTGTGATTGTTCTGTTGGTAGTGGTGATTGTGGCACTGCTTGTTTAAATCGTGTCTTCAATAGAATCATTGCTTCGGCCAAAGTTTCTTCATCATCACTAGCAATAGGAACATTTTCCTCAGCAGTAGTATCCTCCTTGGCAATTTTTGCAGTTGCACCAGCAGTAGAATCTCCCATGCCTTTGATTGCTGCTTCCATAACAACCTCATTACCTTGATTATCAGCAACCGTATACTCATCATCATTCTCAGCAGAATCCACATCCATAACCACACCAATGTCATCACCAGCAGCAGCACTATCAAAATTTTCCATAGCTTCTCCTTAATCCTTGGTTTCATTCGTCCCCTGTTTGGGATCATCCTCTGTTGGGAATTCTGCTAAGAGAGAATTCTGCTGAAGAATCTGCTGATGGATTCTGCTGAAGAGACAGATTATGCTGAAGAAGTGAATCTGCTGAAGTAGAGATTCAGCATATTATGTTTCTACGGATATAGTTATTCCGTGTTATTTATTAGTTTGTTAGGATATGCATGAGCTATTTTAGGTAGTGATATGCATTGATATTTTTATTTATTATTGTATTAGGGTTCCTTGTGTATATAAAAGGAACTGATAGTAATTTTTATTAGTACGCTTCTTGAATAAAAACTCAAAAAAAAAACACCTTTAGTGTGTGATATAGATCCATAGAGGATCATTGTTCTTAATAGAAAAAACTTGTGTTAACTTTGATTGTGTTTATTACTTATCCTAGACAATCAATAAAAAAAAAAAAAAAAAAAAAAAAAAAAGAAATAAAAATCTGATGTAGAAAAAGAAAAACAAGAGTTACAAGTGAAGTTAGATAAAGAAGTGACTGGTCGTATGAAGTCGCAAGAAGGGGCCTCTAATTTAAATAAGTTAATTGATGGTCGTCAATCTGTTAGGTCTAGAAAAGCATTAGGATATGAGAAATATATAGATCCTGAAGAATTAACTTATCCTGATATGTCTAGTGTTTTTGATCCTGAACCAACCTTAGATTATCAGACACCAGTTAAATTTGTTAAGGAAGGGGAAATGAAAGCCGTCCCTGGACCTATCAGAGGGGAGCATATGCCTATAGACCTGTCCATATCTGTTGACTTTGATGGATCACACCATTTATATGGCAAAAAGTCTACTGACTTACCAGATTCAAGTGACAAGTCTTCAAAGGTCAATGTCCCTTCCCCCAGTGTTTTTAGTGTCAAAAGCTCAGAGTCCAATTCTACTGAGTATACCTCTTTTGCATCTGCTTCTAGTGTTTCTACATCTAAGAGTAAAGCTGAGATTGAATCCACAGTTAGGGCACCCAAACAAGAACCCATTGTTGTTCAAGATTTACCTAGTTTCACTTGTAATAAATCTGATAAGAATACATACAATTCTAGGACTTCTTGTAATAAGAATGGATGTTTTAATAAAAAGGCAAGTAAAGTTAAGAAGAAAACTTGTTTTGTGTGTGGTAGTAAGTCTCATCTCATTAAAGATTGTGATTTTCATGAGAAGAGAATGGGTGTGTATGCTAACCAAAAGAGACCTAGACCAACGTGGACCAATGTTAATGATATTCCCCCATATATTCCACAAGTACATGTAAAAACCAGCAGACCCAATCCTACTGCTAAATCAGTTTCTGCTGATAAGTCAGTTCCTGCTGGTAAGCCAGTTTCTGCTGGTAAACCTTTTTCAGCCGGTTGGAAAAGACATGTTGCTAGACCATTCTACATACCTACTAGCACTTACTTTCAGAATGGTTATTGGCCTGGCTATTATGACTCAAGGTATATGAGGGGGACAAGATGGGATACTGGTGTTAAGCCCTCAACAAGTTGTTCTTGGAAATCTAAAAGGAAAGGTTCATTCTGGGTACCCAAGAACAATTGTCTTTGTCAGGTGCACTGATTGAGGGGAGGCATAAGCCTAAGGGGAGGCTTATTGTTGTATTCTTTGTATTCTAACCATTTTTGCAGCTGTTGGATCCTCATAAGCCTAAGGGGAGGCTTAGTGCTTATGTTGGCACTACATATTTCTTTGGTTTCTGTTGCTGCTTACTCGTATATTTTACATATTTTGTATTTCTTTTTCGTTCTTCTATTATTATTAGTAAAAAAAAAAAATAATAATAATAAAAAAAAATAATAAATAAATAAAAAAAAAAAAAAAAAAAAAAAAAAAACTAACATATATTTGTATAGTTTTTGTTTTCTCTTGTTTGCAGGTTTTGGTGTTTGGTTCATTACCATACAACTAATGGTTCTCAACTCACCATGTCTTTCTGACACAAGAGTTGGCTAGCCCACATGTATATGGCTTGTGGTAAAGGCAGTGGAAAACCATATTTGGTAATCAGTTAACCAAGATGATTTTCATCAAAATAATTGGCTAGTCCTGAGCAAACGGCTACAAGTAAAGACATATCAAATCCGTTTATAGCTGATGATTTGCTAAAAATCATGTGGTTATCAGTGTACCTTAGAACACTTGGCTACTCCAGTAGTGATGGCTATTGGTAAAGAGACATCAAATCCATTATTTTCAATGATTCACCTCTCACAGGAGTTAACACACCTGGAAGTGATGAGAATAGTATGAAACTAAGGAGTTGCTTATGGTACCTTGTTCTTCAATGTACATTTGGTCATTTTTTGCTGCTCATACTTAGGAGTTGCTTATGGTACCTTGTTCTTCAAAGATGGTTTCTAGTTGCTGCTATAGAAGTTGCTGCTAGTTCTCATATTCTGCTGCATACTTATTATGTTACAATCCTCAAGCTTTATATGTTCAAAGATTTATCCAGGAATCTTGAAGTTAACACAGTCAACATCAAGATTAGGGGAGGATTGTTGGGAATTCTGCTAAGAGAGAATTCTGCTGAAGAATCTGCTGATGGATTCTGCTGAAGAGACAGATTATGCTGAAGAAGTGAATCTGCTGAAGTAGAGATTCAGCATATTATGTTTCTACGGATATAGTTATTCCGTGTTATTTATTAGTTTGTTAGGATATGCATGAGCTATTTTATGTAGTGATATGCATTGATATTTTTATTTATTATTGTATTAGGGTTCCTTGTGTATATAAAAGGAACTGATAGTCATTTTTATTAGTACGCTTCTTGAATAAAAACTCCAAAAAAAACAAAAAACAAAACACCTTTAGTGTGTGATATAGATCCATAGAGGATCATTGTTCTTAATAGAAAAACCTTGTGTTAACTTTGATTGTGTTTATTACTTATCCTAGACAATCAATATTACTTATCCTAGATGGGCTTAAACGATATTTAACATCCTCCCCCAAACTTATGCTTTCAGATGAACTAATCCTTTGTCTTGTGCCCACTTTTTTCCGTCTTTTGAATGACCTGGTTCTTGACCCCTTCTGACCTCTCAATTGCTTAACCCTCAGCTTCAAACCTATAATTACATCCCCCTGAGTATCTGTGATTTATTTTAGGCCAAGAACCTCTTCTTTATGTTTGGTATATTTAACCATCAATTCTTTAACAAGTTCCATCTCTTCCTCACCACTTTTATCCTCATCACTAGCATTGTCCCCCTTGGTTTCTTGGCACCTGCGGTTTCCTTCACTTGAATCAGTTCCATTGGAACTTGATTCATTATAAGTTCTTGAACCTTCACCCTTCTTATGTTGACCTAGTTTCAACATTGCTTGAAACAATGGTTTACATATGACAGGAAAGTCCTTACCCTGTCTCTTCATGTTAGAAAAGACCTTTTTAATATGAGAGTGAACAGGATAAACCTTGTCGTGAACTTTCTTATTTGTAAACTGTTTGTCCATAAGAAGTTGGAGAAATCTTGGATATAAGTAATGTTGGTTTGAAGAATTATCCAAGGCTTTAACCACATGATCAAAAATTAATTTTGAAAAATTGAATTTTTCTTTATTTTTTGCCAAACATATAAGGGCAGAAGCCATGTTACTACTAAACTCATTCCAACCAGTAGTCTTTGGGCTAAGACTGTAACAAAGTGTGAATTAAGAATTTCCACTGTGGGGGAAAGCCACCTTTATTAAATTTCAAAGAATCATTTTTTATTACATACCCCATCTCTTGAAGGTTTCCAAAAATTGTGGAGTCTGGAAGATTCTCAATTCCATTAACATCTCCTAGATGAAGAACTTCTCTAACAGATGCCTCTGTAACAAAAATCTTCTGCCCATCCACACGGTCATGAATCTGTACTTCCTCATCAATAGTTTTGACCTTTGGAGTAGCCCAAAACTGTTTGATGTTGGAAACATATACAATATGGTTAACTGTTAATGCATACCTAATATGAGTAGCATTGAGAAAATCAACAACTTCAGTGAACTCTTCATTCTCCTTGGTGGGCTTTTGCAAGAATGCAATCATGTTATGCTTGTTGGAAAAAGACAGAGCCGACATTGTGAAATTTGAAAATTTGTGTAGTGTTTTGCTGGGAATTCCAATTAATTGATAAAATCAAGCAGTGGTTTTATGTTTGATAGAGTTTTGATCGGATAAAAACATTTGTGTGAAACTGTGAATGACTGAAGTGTACAAACCCTTAACCGTTCATATTTCTAAAACAGTACCCTGCACTCTCAAAAATAGCAGAACAACCCTTAGCCGGACTAAGTTAGGCTTAGCAACACTAAAATATGCCTAGCAACACTAAGTTAGTTTCCACTCGAAATGGCTTATTTTTCAGGACTCCAACACTTTTCTCAGCTTATCCTGCAAAATATTAGTCCCAAAAACACAAAACCTAACTCATTACCCGAATACACAATAATCACATCATCAATTACACTTAGCAATACTATTTATAAGTAGCAACATTAACAAATCATTTATGGATTTTAACAATTTGACATACTGCTTTCATCCAAGAAACTAAACACACCTTTGACAGTTTGACATCACTAGCAACCATACAGGGTCTCAAAATTTTCATTGATATTTTTTCAAAGATACAACCATTCATAAAAGCTGCAAACATAAACATAATTAATTATCCTACCTAAATACTAAAGATACTAGAAACATAAAAACATCATCATTAAAAACTACTCCCTGCGTTGCTTCCTTTTCCTTTCCAGGAGATATTGAAACTTAATTTCAAGATCAGTAATACTGTTTTCCAGATTTAACGGGTCTGCAAATGCAAACCCATCTTGTTGACCCCCTTCGTTTTGATGCTCCACCACATTTTGATGCTCCATCACATTTTGCTGCTGATCCTCTTCATTTTGCTCCTCCACCACATTTTGCTGCGCATCCTCTTCATTTTGCTGCTCCACCACATTTTGCTGCGCATCCTGTTGATCCTCCTCATCCTCTTCATCTTCTTCCTCCACCTCCACATCATTCAGTCTCCAATGCTCATCCCAGTAAAAGTCTTGTCTATGCAGCCATTTCAAAATTATTGACCTCATCCACGTATCTACCTGCCTATAAGACCCATATTCGTAAACGGGATCATACCCGAATTGATTAAACACTACGTTCGATAGCAAACTGTTGTTTAATACCCACTCGTACTCTTCTGCATTATTTTGAAAGTTACCATTTGCTGCCATTGTTGAAGTTTTCTTTGAAAGTGAATATGTGTTTGTGTGTGTTATTTGGTATATACAATAGAGAGGTATAAATAGGCTAGAGACGTATATGAAGGGTTCCCAAGATTTTGGCAGGAAAAGGGATCGACCAAAGGTGCCTAAATCATACTGTGAATTGAAGATATTTTAAAACTGTTCCTAAAGATAAGTAATTGACTGTCTCCACTTCCCTTTTACCAATTCTTGACTTACCAAGTTCAATGAGTTGATGCAATAACTACTTGTATCTCATGCTTTAGGAATAATAAACTTCTGTTAGCATTAAAAATATATATATAGAAGTGATGGTCATTCTCATATTATAACTTTGTGTCGTTTGTTAAGATTAGTAATAGTTTAGTCATTGGGCTTTGGACTTGGCAAGCTAATATGTTATGTGCTATGTTTCATAAGCCTTGTTATCTGATCATGTAACCAAGTCCAAGCCCAAGCCCAAGCCCATAGAATGCCTTAGGGCATCTCATGTTAAGAACTATATAAACTCCTCAAAGGATCATTTGAGGAGTGTGCTTGTGTGTGTATTGTGTTTCTCTTGAATAAAAGCTCTCATTTCCATCTCTCTCTCTCTACTACATACGAAATACATATACATATCAAGTCACCATCTTTCAATCTCTACATCATCTTTGCTTCTATAATGGTGTGATAAAGTTGTGTTATTTAAGGTCCTACAAGTGGTATCAATCGCCTAACAATGATTTAGGAGGGTTAAGAGTTTGTTTGGTTCGTTTTTTTAGCTTGCCTCACGAGTTTCATCAAAAAGTTTCTCTCTTTTCTTGTTTTTCTTGGTTTTTAACACTTTTTTGATTACAAACAAGTGTTATAAACCTTTTCTAACAAGAAAGTTTCAATCTTTTTGAAGTTTCTAAGCTTAAAAAATTCGATTTGGTTTTTGTACTTGTTTTCTAGAACACGAATTTTTTTTATAAAAATCATCAAGTTTGGAACTTTCTTCAAGTTTTGGTGTTTTTAAGCCTAGAAGTACAAGAATCTTGGATTACAAACTTCATTTGGGTGTGCTTTAAGCGAAATCAAAACTGCCAAAATCTCTACACGTTTTCGAAATCACACTTGTACTTATTTTCGAGAATACTAAAATTTCGAGAACACCAATTAACCAACTTTTGAGATTACAAGTTGCGGGCTCCTTTCGTGCTTACAGTTGGATACTCGGTATTTTCTCTCTTGTATAAGAAAGAAAACACTTCGACTTTTGGCTAAATTTCGAAATTGTATAATTTCGAAATTTTTTTGTGTGATTGGGTTTTCGAAAAATCAAAATTTTCGAGAAAACTGTGAAAATTTTCGAAAAATCAAAATTTTTCGAGATCACTCAATATTTTCGCAATCACCAAAGTTTCGCAATCACCTAAGTTTCGCAATCCCAAAGTTTCGCAAATCCAAAGTTTCGAGAACACAGCAAAGTTTCGAGAATTTTGACAAAAGTGAGGTTTTTGAGGATCAAACTTCAAAAGGCCATAACTTTTGAACCGTAACTCCGTTTTCGACGAACCAGTTGTCAAAACGACCGTGAGACAGAGGAGAACGACACGGGTGAATGGATTTATCGATTCAGGCGAAGTTTCGAGGCCTAAAAACACTCCGAGAAGAAGTTATTGAGGTTTTAAGGTTTTAGGTCAAAATTTTCACCATAAAAACTTGCATCAACTTACTCTAAACATTACTCCTATTTCGTTGGAACGATCCAAGAATCAGCTTTATCCATCTACACTTCATCAATGGCAACTCAGCAAGACATTCATGCAGCCGGCGTGGAAAACCGACCTCCAATGCTTGAAAAAGGTGGATATCTCCCATGGACAAGCCGCATGCTTCGTTACATCAAAACAAAGGATAACGGTCACCTTATGATCAAATCCATAGAAAACGGTCCATTTCAGCCAAGACAAGTTCAAATTCAAGGTAATCCAAATACAACACCTCCTACTGAACCACTCGTGCGTATACAAACAGAAGCAGATTACACTGATGAAGACAAGACGCAGATCAAAGTTGATGATATGGCAATGCATTTAATCCAACTTGGATTACCACGGGAGATCTTTGTTGCGGTCGACAGCTGTGAAACTGCTTATGCTATGTGGGAACGTGTAAGAAGGATATGTCACGGAACAGAAATTGGACAACAAGACATTGAGAACAAACTTCTTACTGAATGGGAGAACTTTACATCCACTAAAGGTGAACAGATTGAATCATACTACACAAGGTTTTGCACGTTGATGAATGAGTTAATCAGAAACAAGTTGACACCTCGAACAATTGCAACAAACATCAAATTCGTCAACAACCTTCCAGAAGAATGGGGTCGTTATGTTACAATTGTTAATCAGACAAAGGACTTACATCAGGTGAATTATGATCAACTCTATGACTTTCTGAAGCAAAACCAAGCTGAGGCTAATGAAGTTAGGAAAGAAAGATTGGCAAAGAATCATGATCGTCTCGCACTAATTACTATTACACCAACATCATTACAAGTGAACACTCAACAACCATCATCATCCATTCACAACTACATGTAACCATCATGCATTCAACAACCAACACCGATCTACTAACAATAATTCTACCCACAACAACAACAAGTTATTCCACAACAGCAATACCCACAATTCCAAGAACCGGAATTCACTGACAATGATGAAGTTAATGCAGCATTGACTCAAGCGTTTGCTTTTCTGTCAAAAACATTCCAAGGACGATATTCTACACCAACAAACAACAACCAAAGGATATCATCGAACACTCGCAACAAGCAGATTGCTCAGCCGAGTTTCAATATGAGCAACGGAGGCCAAATGGTTGAAGTTTATGGGAATCCGTAGGGATATCAGAATATGCAGAATGCAGGTCAGTATGCAGGAAATCAGAATGCAGGTCAGTTTGCATGGAATCAATATGGTCAGTATGCAGGGAATCAGTTAGGTCAGTTTGTTGGAAATGAGAGGGGTCAGAATGTTGGTAATCAGGCAATGGGTAATGAGAATAGAAATGTTGCAGCTCCAGTAGTTGGGAATTTGGGAAATGTTAATCAGGGTAATCCGGTTAAGTGTTTCAACTGCCAGGGTGTAGGTCATATGGCAAGGAACTGTCCTACTAAGCCGAACAAGAAAGATCTAGAGTACTTGCAGAAAGCAGTAATGTTGGCACAAAAGGCAAAGGCAGGGTTTCAGTTGAATGTAGAGGAGAACGATTTTATGGCTCTTATGGATGACATGGAAGATAGAGAGGATATCGATGCGAACTGCATATTCATGGCGAATCTTCAGGAAGCTAAGTATGACACGGATTCTTACACACTTCCTGTTTATGATACCAATGCACCATCTGAGGTATCAAATTTCAACACATGTCACAATAATGATATATTTGATATGTCTCCTCGTGAAGAACAACATTTTGAGAAGCAAGCATCCACTTATGATACATTCCTGGACACGCCAAGTAGTAGCAATACTCCTTCAGCAACTCCAGATGCGAATCATAATGGAGGCTTCGTTTCACAGCATGCTGAGAATGATGAGGAAACACGAGCTTTGTTTGAATCATTATTGAATAATTGTTGCATTGAAATTGGGAATGTGAAAAAGGTCAATCGCGATGTTAAGGCCGCGAATGTTAAATTTACCGCTGAGCTTGAGAGTTACAAAGCAAACGTTAAAGCTTTTGAATTTCATAACAAAAGATTGTCTGAATTAGAAACTGGTTATCAAAATTCTGTTTCAAGGGAACAACAATTGCAACTCAAGTTTGATACACTTGATGTTAATTCTTTCAAAAAGATAAAATCTTTAAACGCGGAAATTTCTGATTTACAAAACCAACTTTCTAAACAAAAAACAGCTTATACCAATCTTGAAAAAGAAAGGGATGAATTGAAAAAGGACTTTGCAAAGAAAGAAGACAAACTTTTGGAAGAAATCGTAGAGTCAGAACACATGATTGCTCATTTAGAAGAATTAGTGGTTAAGTCAGGTCAGTCAAGTCAAACTATGAAAATGATTTCAAATCAAACTAATCTGATTTACCATACGAAACATAAAATGGCTCTTGGTAACAAAACTCCTTGTAATCTCAAGAAAGCTCAGCAAGAACAGAATGTTTTGTATAATGGTAATGTGATTTACACCAAACATGATCCTCCCGTCATTTGGGATTCTGTGCTAACAATTGAACATGTCGAAGAGAGCATAAATAAAAGGAAACAAAAGGATTTGAAACCCATTGATTACAACAAATTGAACAAACTTTCGGGAATCATTTTTGTTCCACAAACAGAACCATCTGCGTTTTCCATAAAACGACCATTTGCGAAATTCTTGTCAAAAAAGAAAGTTGTTTCCAAATCTCTTTAAAAAATGGAACAAATGTCCTCTAACAACACTTTTAATACAAGTGAGGCTAGAGAAATTCTTGATGACGTTAAAAAGAGAATTCAAGAACTTCAAAATATTGTTGCATCGAAAACTACCATCAATATTAACAACTGGCATTCTAGTTTTCACATCGAACAGAAAAAGGTGTTTCAAAACGAAATTACTATCCCACTGAATAACATCAGTGCAAGGGTAATCCATTTTGAACAAGCTTTCTTAAAAGAAACGGCTGACTTTGTCAAGGACCACAAATCCCTGGTAAACGAAGCTAATGATACTCGTGAAAACATGAATGTTTTGGAAAACCTAAATGATTCTCTCTTCGATGCTGTTATGACCACTGACATTATGTCCATCATTTTACAAACATATTCTGTTCAAGACGATGAACGACTAAGAGCTGAGACCTCCGCAATTGTTTCAAAATATGAAAATGCTTTTATAAAGCTTGAAAAAGAAAATGTGTCATATTTTAAACAACTTGATCGAAAAAAAGAAGAATGCAAGTATGACAAATTGGCGTATGAGCGTGACTTAAAGAACATGAAAGAGCAAAATGATCTTTTGAGGGCTCAGCTTGAAAGTCAAAAAGAAAAGGGTGAGGAAACTAAGTTTACAAAACCATTGACTTCGGAGAAACCAAATGTTTCAAACACGGTTCAAAAACCAAAAATGTCAATTTCACGGTTTGCCCCAAAAGTCGATGAGAAAAAGGATTTGACAAAACCAGTCACTCCAACACCCTTGCCAAAGAAAAGTGAAAATGTTAAGATTGTTGATAAAGGAAAAGCAGTTGTCGAAACACCAAAAGTGATATCACCTGGCCTTTTTAGGATTAGTCCCACTAGTGCGTCTGCCTCAACATCTAAGACAAATGACACGTGCATAAAGGCTAATTCTAAAGAATCTAGGGATGCTAAAAAGGACAACAATATAAATCCTAATGTGTGTGCCTTACCTTCTACAAGTTTAGAAAGCACCACTAGGAGCAGCAGACTAAAGCCTAAAAGCAATACAAGGAACAATAGAGTCTCGCCTGTTTCTAAGAGTAGTTGCAAGAATAAAGTTGAAGAAGTAGAAGAACACCCTAGGAATTTATCGCTTTTTAATAAGAAACATGATTCATCTGAATGTAATGTCGAAAGTATTGGTTCTAATGCATGTAATGACTCTGTTTGTTTAATATGCAAGAAATGTTTAATTAATGATGTTCATGATGAATGTGTTCCTAAGAATGTGAATATTACGCCTGAACAGAAGAATGTTCAAAAAAGACCTAGTGCTAGATCTAGATCTATAAAAAGATTAGTTGCACGATTTAGGACTACCACTATTAGTCGAATGCCTATGAACTACCTTAAGTTTTGTATGTGGATTCCAACGAGTAGAGAGTTCACTCTTAAGAACGGCAAATTAGAAATAACTCAAGCTAAACAAGTAGCAACTGTCTATGAGTGTGATTCTGATTTTACTCCTAACCCCATGGAACCAAATTCAAAACGGTTTCCAAATACAAACTCTTCTATTCTTGGCAGGTTATCGAAATATGTCTTTGGATCGTCGACTCGGGTTGCTCCAAGCACATGACCGGGAATTTAAAGCTGCTGATCAATTTCGTCTGGAAATTCATGGGAACTGTACGATTTGGAAATGATCATGTAGCAGCTATTCAGGGTTATGAAGATCTTCGGTTTAAGAATTATTTAATCATCACTCGAGTTTACTACATCGAAGGGTTGGGACACAACTTGTTTTCAGTTGGGCAGTTTTCGGATGCTGATTTAGAAGTTGCATTCAGGAGAAACACGGTTTTTATTAGAAATTTGGTTGGTGATGATCTCTTAACTGGTAATCGTGGTACAAACTTGTACGCTATCGACATCAACCAAATGGCTTCTACATCACCAATTTGTGTTATGACAAGGGCAACCGAAACTAAGTCCTGGCTGTGGCATAGACGTTTATCCCATCTCAATTTTGACACCATCAACAAGTTAGCCAAAGACAACATCGTCACCGGACTTCCTAAGTTCAAATACACCAAGGAACACCTATGTCCATCATGCGAACAAGGAAAAAGTAAAAGAGCATCATATAAACCCAAAACCGTACCTAGTTCGGAAGCAAGGTTACATATGTTGCACATGGACTTATGTGGCCCAATAAGAGTTGAAAGCATTAATGGGAGAAGTATATTCTCGTTATTGTTGATGATTATTCAAGATATACTTGGGTAAAGTTTTTGAGATCAAAAGACGAAGCACCAGGCATCATCATCACCTTTCTGAAGCGTATTCAAGTTCTACTTCAAGCTCCAGTAAGGATTATAAGAACAGACAATGGCACAGAATTTACAAACCAGGAGTTAAGAACTTACATTGAAGATGTTGGAATCACACATCAAACATCAGTTGTTAGAACTCCACAGCAGAATGGGGTAGTTGAAAGAAGAAATAGAACTCTTGTGGAAGCTGCTCGCACAATGCTGATTTTTTCTAGTGCACCACTATTCTTATGGGCTGATGCTGTAGCCACTGCTTGTTTAACTCAAAACCGATCCCTAGTCCATCCGAGATTCAATAAAACCCCATATGAGCTAGTGAACAACCGTAAACCTGACATCTCTTACCTTCACGTATTTGGCGCTTTGTGCTATCCAACGAATGATAGAGAAGATCTAGGAAAGTTAAAAGCTAAGGGTGATATTGGAATCTTCATTGGATATTCAGAAAACTCGAGGGCATTCAGGATGTATAATAGAAGAACGAAAAGGATAATGGAGACGATGAATGTGAAGTTTGACGAGATTTCACAAATGGCTTCTGAGAGATATGCTCTAGAACCCGCGCTTAATCCGATGGCTTCTAATCAAAACAGATTAGGACCCGCACCAAACCAGCAGACTTCTGGACACATCAGTTCAGGACTCGTGCCTCAAGGAGCTCAGTCAACAAACACGGATAAACATTCAGAACAAGAACTGGAAAATTTCTTCGGGTTAATGTTTGATGAATATTATGGTGGAACTTCGACAAATGCATCTCAACAACATTTCGCTGCACCCGCTTAAAACAATCAACCACCACCACCATCACAAGATGCATCTACCATAATCGAAGCTGAAGCACCAACTACATCAACATCATATACATCTACTCAAGCAACTCCAGTACTTGAAACTGTTCTACCAAGAGTTGATGAGCAAAACCAAAACACAAATTTTCAAGAAGAACCAACAAATAATTCAAACGATGTTACGTTAGAAGAAGAAGAAGTATTTGAAAACCCGTTTGCAACAGACTCTGCTGAATCTTCTTCAAGGTTACAAGAACCATCTAACACACATTCGTTACACCCAAGGTACCCTTCTACGTTTCAATGGACAAAAGACCATCCAATAGAACATGTTATTGGTGAACCTTCAAAGCCAGTTCAGACAAGGAGAGAACTTGCCACTGATCTCGAATTGTGCATCTACATTTGCTCAATCAGCCTCAAAGAACCAAAGAACATTCGGGAAGCAATGGCAGAAAACCCTTGGATTGAAGCGATGCAGGAGGAATTTCTTCAATACCTGTTACATGATAGTTGGGAACTTGTTGAACGACTACTTGATAAACGTGTTCTTGATCTCAAGTGATTGTGGAAGAACAAACTGGATGAGGAAATGAATGTTATTCGCAACAAAGCTCGTCTCATGGCTAAAGGTTATCCACAAGAAGAAGGGATAGATTTTGAAGAATCATTCGCGCCTGTAGCTAGACTTGAAGCAGTACGGATTTTCTTAGCCTATGCAGCTCACAAATACATCACAGTCTATCAGATGGACATTAAGACTGCTTTCTTAAATGGAACTCTGAAAGAAGAAGTGTATGTGAGTCAGCCAGAGGGATTCATCGACAAAGATCATCCAGACTACGTCTACAAGCTTAAGAAAGCAATTTATGGTTTAAAACAAGCTCCAAGAGCGTGGTATGACGAACTATCATCTTTCTTGCTTAAAAACAATTTCACAAAAGGAACGGTTGATGACACCTTGTTTATCAAAAAATTCAAAGATGACATTTTGATCGTTCAAATTTACGTGGACGACATTATTTTTGGATTAACCAATCCTAACCATTCAAAACATTTTGAAAAGCTCATGAAAAGCAAATTTGAAATGTCCATGATGGGGGAACTAAAATTCTTTCTTGGTTTACAAATACATCAATCCCCTCGTGGTATTTTTATCAATCAAGCTAAATATACAATAGAGATTTTGAAAAAACATGGAATGGAAAACTGTGATTCTGTTGGTACACCAATGGTCACTTCACCAAAAATAGGTGCTGATTTGTCTGGAAAACCCATCGATCCGAAAAAATATCGGAGCATGATTGGTTCTCTCATGTACCTAACTGCTAGTCGACCCGATATTCAATTTGTTGTTTGTTTATTAGCATGGTTTCAGGCAAAGCCTACCGAACTTCACCTCAAAGAGGTTAAACGGATCTTTCGGTACCTACGAAGCACCATTAACATGGGACTTTGGTATCCGAAGGATTCAGGGTTTCATCTAACAGCATTTTCACATGCAGACCATGCTGGTGATCAAATTATAGCAAAGAGTACATCAGGTGGAGCACAATTTTTGGGCGAAAAGCTTGTAAGCTGGTCGTCAAAGAAACAGGATTGTACTGTGCTATCAACCGCCGAAGCCGAGTATGTGTCTCTATCTGGGTGTTGTGCCCAAGTTCTTTGGATGCGGACACAGCTCACAGATTATGGCATTACTTTTGACAGAATACCTATGTATTGTGACTCAAAAAGTGCCATAGCCATCTCGTGCAATCCCGTACATCACTCTAAGACGAAGCATATCAAAGTTCGCTACCATTTCATCAAAGAACACGTGGAAGAGGGTACTGTTGAATTATTTTTCGTTAAGACTGATTACCAACTCGCCGATCTATTTACTAAAGCCCTTCCAAAAGAACGGTTTGACTATTTAGTTCGACGAATTGGCATGCGAAGCCTAACTCCTGAGGAGCTAGAACGTCTTCTCGAATCTTCTTGAAAAATATTTTCAAAATGGCTTCGCTGTAAATAATTAAAAAAAAAAACAAAATACAAAATTTGAAAAACCAACAAAAACAAAATATAAAAATATAAAATTTTCAAAAAATACAAAAACAATATAAAATCAAAAAATCCAAAAATATTCTTCTCACGACATGTCTCTCGTATAAATCAATATTCTGTACGTTTCTAGAAATGTCATTCAACAATGATACGGACATGTACAGATGCTTGAACGGGAGTTCTTTAAAATGTTTTTTCAAAACATGTCGTTTCTCAAAAAATTTCTTCACAATGGCTTTCGTATACTTTAGTACGAAATCCGTACTTAAACGATGACGATTATTTTCAAATCAAGGACTCGTACGTTCAATGACGAACTCTTTTTCAAAAAGTTCGAGTCTAAACAAACGAAAAAGATTTCAAGCATAAACTCGTTTTCAAACAAAATTCTTGAGCACTTTTTCAAGATTGTTCAAAAGATTTTTTTTAAATCTCTCAAAATTAGTGCTTAAGATAACTCCCTCATAACCCTTAAGTAATTTTAAATATGCTATCATTAAGGGGGAGTACAAACACTAAAATGTTCCGATTTCATGCAAAATCAAATCTGTCTATCTCTCCAAAAAGCTTTTAATTAATCAGTTGATATAAAAAATATCACGCTATGCTATTTTTGAGGGGGAGAAGACATGATTAAAATGTGATCAAAGATGTTTAAAGATTGTGGCAGAATCTCAAAAGAGCTTGACTCAGATATTACCAATGAATTGACAAAGTTTAAATGTCATTAATCGAAAAGACTTGTCCTGGACGGGTAATAATTTAAAGCTAGTCTAACTAGTGATGTAAGCGTGTCTCGAATAAGACTTGTCTGAGTAGAATGTACCGTATCGAGAAACTTTCTTTGGACTTTACCAGGACGGGTAATAATTTCAAGCTAGTCTAACTAGTGATGTAAGCGTGTCTCGAATCGGTCATGTTCACTGAAAGTGAGTGCAAACTCCTCTCGCATGTGCAAATTCCTTAAATATTCATGAGCACATGTGAAGGAGGAGTCCTTCAAATGAAATGCAAAACTCTCAAAGTGGTAACAAAATGTGTTTTATATTCATAAATACTTTGAGAGATTTTCAAAAATGGTTTCATGGCAATGATAGGATAGTCATGGAGTTATAAGGTGACTAAGGTTAGGAAAAACCGTCCTATGATCCGCCAGAGCCGGAGGGATCTACCCAAGGACAAATCCAATAGATTAGAATTAGAAGTCCTTAGGTATGATTGAAAAAAGGAGAAAATGAGAAAGGAGAAAGAAGGGGTTGAAGAATAAAAAAGAAAAGTTATGAAAAAGGGTGGAAAGAAATAGCCCTCCAAATGTTTAACCTTAGGGCAGACACCGGGTACAATGCGTATGCTACTGGTTGTTACTAAGGTGACACCGGTATTGAAGACAAATACGTCATGGACCCAGTGACGCACTGCACTAAACCTTCTTAACCACTCAAGTTCTCTTAAAAGAGCTTGTTTCATTCTCACGGGGAACCGGTGTAATCTATCAACATGTCTCTTAGAGATGGTTGATATTGAAGCAGGAGACCTCTCCCTAATCTCCACATAGGAAACCAAATGTGCACTTATCGAGTCTAGAGCCTCGAGATTCATCAAAAGATCTCATAGGAACACATGATATTTATACACTGGTTGTTCATCATTAAGGACGCCAGATGTAAACTTTAGAGTCCTACGCAGATCTTAGCAATCTGCCAGAACGTTTATGAGTGGATTCACTTTTGTGATTCTCAATGATTGAATGGAAATTCCTGCCAGGGTCAACATCAAGCAGCCCTGACAGCAGGTCACTTCGGTAATTCTTTATTGGTTACGCTTAGTGTTCGCGGTGGTTTCAAAACGGTCTACAGTCGTGGAGTGATCCCCAGCGACTCACCCAGTCATTGAGCTACTTAGTAGGTCTTTTAAGCTCTCTCGAGAGAATCTGACATGGGAACGGCCTTGGTAAGAGTTACAAGGAGTCTTCACACTATGCTGTTGACGATCTCTAATTCTTATCTGTAAGTACCGGTTGATTAATTGCTAACTGTTTACCTGCAGCTATACATCATCTCCATGGCGAAGGATTCCACATGCTCATACATGTATCTCGAAGTCAAAGGAAAGTTCTCACAAAGATCAAAGCAAAGAAAGGTTCAAAGTAAGGTTATACACAATGTCAAAGAATCTGCAGAAGTAAAGTGACAAAGATCAGTGTGAAAGAACGGGAATAACAAATGCATGTATCACTAAGACTAAAGACGTATGAGCATGTTGGAATGGCGAACAACCACCACAGACGCAGAAGTGACGAAAGGCAGATTACTCCACATCACATAGGAACAAAGAACGATGAAAAGTCAGTTATCAAAGATCACAAAGCATGAAGGAACAAAGACTAAAGACTATTCTACAACGACACACAAAGTTAAAGACAAAAAACACAGAAGACCTAATCACGTGGAGCATCATTCGAATGACCACCCCTTAGGGGGAGATTGTTAGCATTAAAAATATATATATAGAAGTGATGGTCATTCTCATATTATAACTTTGTGTCGTTTGTTAAGATTAGTAATAGTTTAGTCATTGGGCTTTGGACTTGGCAAGCTAATATGTTATGTGCTATGTTTCATAAGCCTTGTTATCTAATCATGTAACCAAGTCCAAGCCCAAGCCCATATAAAGCCTTAGGGCATCTCATGTTAAGAACTATATAAACTCCTCAATGGCTCATTTGAGGAGTGTGCTTGTGTGTGTATTGCGTGTGTTTTTCTTGAATAAAAGCTCTCATTTCCATCTCTCTTTCTACTCCATACGAAATACATATACATATCAAGTCACCATCTTTCAATCTCTACTTCATCTTTGCTTCTATAATGGTGTGATAAAGTTGTGTTATTTAAGGTCCTACAACTTCCGAACTAAATATTTCCAACAATGATTTGGGATCGGGTTTTGACCCGAGAGAATAAAAGTTTGACCGTGACTCGAAGAAATTTATGTTATGTTTCTTTGAAATTTAATGTTTTTTTGTTCAAAGAAAACTTATGTTATGTTTCTTTGTTAATCAAGTTATCGATTACTATATTATGATGCTTTGTTAAAAGTCAAACAAAGATTTTCAAAATTGATTGTCATTTGCAAAAGTCATAGAGTCTCCAAGTGAATTTTGGCAATTCCGGGTAATTACTATCAAAAGATAACTAATAGCCAATCATGATTGTCACTTTGGGTAATTTTTTATAGTTTTGTGCCTTTACATTCATTTGCATAAGGTCAAACAGGATAGTCAAATTGTGCCATTTTGGGTAATTACTGCCAAAAGATATCGAGTAGCCAAAAGATGAAGATCAGTTAAATTTACAAACAAACACTTAACCATTCACCATAAAGATGGGGTACATGAGCCACTACAAACCACACAATCTAGCCATAAACACTATACTACTTCAGTACAAGTACCAAAGAAACCACAACTGCAAAAACACAAAGTGTTGACTTCCAAAAATTGACTTTCTTTAAGGCATTTGTCAACTCTGCCTCCAATTCTTCAAACCTTCTTTGACGATTAACTTCAATTTGAACCTCACGCCTTTGTCTGGGATTCAGTTTGCTATACATCTCAAACAAATGCATCTTGTACCAATCACATTCCTCCTCTGGATCATACCAATCAAATTATTCACATTTCTTCGTACCCGGTTTCTAAAATAAAAAAAAACCGTAGTATATTAAACATTAAACTTAATAATCTTTAAACTAAACGTATCTGATAACTTACCCATCGATTTTGGTAGCAAATGAAACGTTGAGCAGGGTTGGATGGTGTCCAAGATGTTACCACCATTGCTGGCTTATCACATTTGCAGTTACCTTCAAAAAGATAAAACGACATTAGTTAGTTTGATTTTGATTTGGGATGTGTTATGATTTTTCAGAGTGTGTTAAATTAGGGTTTATGTGAAAGGGAATTGATTTGCACACTTTATAAATTGATTGGGACACTCCATCTGTGCATTAAATACTTGTACAGTATTAAACACACTGCTTCAACTGCTTGTACATTGAGTGTGCAAATAACTTTTTTGAGTGTGCAAAGCATTAGCCGTATGTATAACAGAAGATCAAAAATTGACGGCCATTAATCCTTATTCGGGTCAATCGGGCCGACCCCGTACCCGAGTTAGCCAAATATTTTCAACCCGAATCACCCGAATAAAAAGGAGAAGGACGTATGGAAATGAAAAAATCGTACAAAAATGTACGAAAAAGTAATAAACGTTTCATAACAATTTAATACAGAGGAAAACATTCCGAAAAGCTTAGAACATATGAAAACGAGCGAAAATTGCCGAAAACATTCAACATGGATGAAATCGGTCGAAAAGGGTCGCAATCGGTCGTAGTCGGACTAAAACGGTCTAAATCCATCGAAATCTATCGAAAATTGTCAACGTCGGTCGAAAACTAGCGACATCGATCAAAATCGATTGAAAACGGTCAAAAAGGGACGAAAAACTTTACAAACGGATTAAAACGTAAAAAAAATACAAAACGTATAAAATGTTGTATAGTATTTGTCTTATTTAACGAAATCTAATGCACATGACCCATGACCATGTTAATTACCCATTGTCGATCACCAATCATGTATTGGTCGATAACATATGTGACATGCCACTACAACCCAATATTAATGCACATGACCCGTTACCCATGTTAATTACCTAATGATCAACACTCATCAACACTCATGGATGTGACAAGTGATAACCTAATGCATATGACCCATATGATCGATGTCAAATACCCATTATTGAATGTAACCAGTGACAACAATGCCTATGACCCATGACCCATGTGAATTAGCCATTATCACCAGTCGTGCATGGGTTGCACCGGCTTGGTAGGTGTATAGTAGTTATATATAGTGTGAATTGAATGTTATATGAATTGTATTTGAAGTTATTAAAGGTGGTCATGCATGGGTTACACCGGCTTGGTAGGTGTACCGTTTGTCACAGAAAATAATAAGAAGCAAGTATGCAAGGACCTCCCGATCGATCATGTTATTAGGGATCGAGAAAGTTTGAACTCGGTTTGAGCTTGATCACTCGAAAAGCTCGGTTTATTTGTAAAGGTGTGTGTCTTACACAAATTAAAATTGAAATATAATCTAATAATCGAATTCGGTTCACCTTCGGCTTGAAAATCTCGATACCAAGGTTTTCAAGATCGGGATCATATCCTACTTAGGATCGATTTTGTCTTTGCAAGATCGAGATCTTAAGATCGGATCGGGATCTTAAGATCCTACCATAATGCATTTTTTAAGTAACTTTTGTAATATTATACAAATTTATAAATTATTATATACATAAACACAAAATTATATAAATGTTTCATTGAAATGTTGTCCTAAATTATAGTTATGAAATGTATAAGAAGATTATAACATGTTGTTTTTTTAATTTTACAAAATACAATTCATAAATTTGTAGTTTTTTAGTTTGCTAGTTCGAGAAAAGTAAGATCGGATCGGATTAGATCCTAAGATCCTATGGTCAGGATCGGGTTCCTATACGATCTTAAGCTTTCAAAGATCCTATTTTACATAAGATCCGGATCGTTTTTGCTTTGCAGTATCATAAAATCATAAGATTAAGATCAGGATTGGGATCCTGACAACCATGCTCGATACATTTATAATTAACTATTTACACTTAGTATGCTTACATACAGAATATATATATATATACATATATATATACATACATATATATATATATATATATATATATATATATATATATATATATATACATATATATATATACATATGTATATATACATATATATATACATATATATATATATATATATATATATATATATATATATATATATACATATATATATATATATACATATATATATATATATATATATATATATATATATATATATATATATATATATATATAAAACATATGCTATATCATTTACAAGCTCGAAAACTTAACAATAACTCGAGTCGAACTTTTATAAGGTTGAGCTCAACTCATTAAATAATTACCACTTCATTTGATAGGCTTGACTCTTGAGCTTGAAAGTGCATTCACATCTAAACTTTTCCTTGAATTCATCCCAAATTTTAACTTTTCCCCAACCCGCTTAAAATTTTCTCCAAATTTAAATTGCCCTCCACCCAAATATTTCATTGACCCGCCCACGTTTTTCAATACTCGTTCCCAATTAATATCCAGAAAATCTAGATCTGGTCTTCTTCTATCTCCTCAACACTCTCCTCACCAACGCCACCGCTCGCACCAACACCACACTCGAACCAAGACCACCGCTAAGGCCCGATCCAATGACTTGTTTGGCGGTCCAGTCCGGCTCGGTATTCAGCTCACTATGTTTGTCGGTCCATTCCGGCTCAGTATTCAGCTCACCGGTTTGGTTGATCCTAATTACTGGTGAGGAACACTCCAACTTTGCCCTGTTCTTGATTGGTACTTTGCTTTTACATGGTTATTGAGCTACGTGGTTCAAGCTCCTTGATTTTGATTTCACTAAAGCTATATGTAATGTGTGCAGATATTAAACCGGGTTGATATGATGATGCTGTCAATGAAGCTTTGAAACAATCTTAAGGTTCGTATACCGCCTTGCTATCTTATAATGACAAGATTTTTTGTGAATACCTGATTACACACTTCTGATGCATTCAGGCATCTTTATTTGGTGCATATCTTAGTCCTTAATTTATTAATACATCATCAGGTTGCAAAACAACTCGAAATGTCTTTCATGACATGTTACCCAGTCCGCCATTTTTATGTGGTATTACTTTTATTATTTTTGAAAGTGCATTCACATCTGAAATGGTTTTTTATCCTTGAATTCATATTTTAGATGTTTTTAAGCACCCACTATGCGGGGACTGATTTAAAAACTAGATTGACCATAACCAAACTGGCCAAAAGCAAATGCTACCTTGGAATCTTTACTTTTTTCTAGTTTGAAAAAAATAATCTGAAATGTATATAGCTTTGGAAGGTTGAATAAAAGTTATAAATAAAAGATGCAGAATCGATTGTAAGAAATCCTAAAATTGGAAATAGACCAAGATCTGATTATCAAAAAATATAGTTGTTTCTAATCAAGTAGTCGCGTTGGTCTATTTGATTTTTTCAGCTTATCTTTTCCATTTTTAATTGGGTGGTTGGGACAAAGTTACGTGTACCTTTTTAAACCATTCCTAGAGTTTAATCTATACCTTATTTTTAATTGGGTAGTTGGGACAAAGTTACAAGATCTGATATGCGTTTTATTCCTATCGTGTTTGCGCAGATAGTTGAACCAGTGGCGCATCAAGCGACTCAAAACCACCAAAGCAGATAGTTGAATCAGTGGCGAGTCAAGCGACTCAAAACCACCAAAGCAGATAGTTGAATCAGTGGCGAATCAAGCGACTCAAAACCACAAAAACAGCAGATATTTGAACTAGTGGCGCCTAACAAACTAGATGCACCTGACAAAAGACAAGGCAATAGTGTGTCTGTCAAATGTCAAGAAATAGATGCACCCGTCAACAATATATATAACCACATACTTTTTACAGAGGAAGGTTTTCTAGCATCTAATCAAGAACTTTATTCCAGTATGCTCATCTAGTTCTGTTATGTTGTGAGCTTTGACATGTTCTAGTTCTGCTCTAATCCTGATGTGGTTATTGTTGATATGCAACAGCCTACGTCTTCAAGGCTTTTATATCCAGATGCTAAGATTAGATCAGTGGGAGAAAAACTTGTAAGTTTAACTGCAAATTTTATTATTATGTTCATTGTTTTGGATTAAAAGTCTTCATGATGTTGTTTGAATTACTGTTGATCATGTTTGTGTTAATATTGCTTAGATGGATTTAGTTCTGCTCATGAACTTCAAAGAAGATGTGCAAAAGTAATTACTACTGGTAGTTCAAAAGTTACTACTGCTAGTACAAAAGTTACGACTGCTAGTGAAAGTTGGTACTGCTTAGAGATTAAGACCGCTCGAAGTTGCTAGTTGCTTATGGAGAAGATTATAGATACTTAGGAAACTATTGTAAGCCGACTAGGACTCCTTGGTGTATAAAAGGATGTCCAATTTTATATTTGGTTCAATTATATACATTCCAATTTTATTGTAATTGAATTTGTTTTGATATATATTTGAATTGTTTTGATACATATTGATTTTTTAAGTGTGACTAAAAGATGCATATAGTCACACTTATTAACACTTTGGTCACTGTTTGCTTAGTTCATTGTGTGACTAAATATTACAAAAGGCCACGCAAACATAAACTTCATGTGGTCATTGGATGATCAATTGTCACATAAAATACACATTTCTTCACTTTAAACAGCATATGGTCACACTTATTAACACTTTTGGCCACTGTTTGCTTAATGATATCTGACTAAATACCCAAAACAAACATGCTTTGTGTGACTAAATATTACAAAAGGCAACACAAACATAAAATTCATGTGGCCATTGGATGATCAATAGTCACACAAAATACACATTTCTTCACTTTAAACACCATATGGTCACACTTATTAACACTTTTGGCCACTGTTTGCTTAATGGTATGTGACTAAATACCCAAAAGAAACATGATTTGTGTGACTAAATATTACAAAAGGCCACGCAAACATAAACTTCATGTGGCCATTGGATGATCAATAGTCACACAAAATACACATTTCTTCACTTTAAACAGCATATGGTCACACTTATTCACACTTTTGGCCACTTTATGTTAAATTGTATGTGACTAACTCCAAAAAAATAACACCCATTGTGTGACTAAATCATCACAAACGTCACATTTATTGTATATTCATGTGGCCATTGGATTATCAATAGTCACACAAAATAAACATTTACTTGAATACATCATCTCAAATGTCACATATATTATATATTTATGTGGCCAAAGGACGAACAATTTTCACTCTCAAAAAACATTCGTGTGACTATAAGTTTTTTACGGTCACTGATAATGACTAATCCAACAAAACTTGTGCCTAATTTGTCACACATATTCGGGGTTTTGGTCACTCTTTTTCGATGGAAAAGGCCACGAACTCAACAATGTGACCATATGCCACCTACGGTGGCGGGACTTTTAGTTACACACAACGAAAAAAACGTGTGTGAATATAGGCATATCGTCACACATTTTTGGCGTGACCAATACAACTTTTTGTACCAGTGTTAGGTATCGAGTAAGGAAAATTATTACCGAGTTAGTGTTCTGTTTTGGCGAGTTAGCCATTTTAGCGAGTTTGCTAAATCACCTTATCGTTTATCGTGTAAGGATTTCACTTGGGTTTTACTAAACGAAACGCTGCCGAAATTTCATTAGGTTATCGAGTTAGTGAAAGTATCGAGTTACAACTTACAAGAACCTTACCGAGTTAACAAATATTATCGAGTTACAACTTACAAGAACCTTACCGAGTTTGATGCTTACCGAGTTAGAAACCTAAACCTAAACCTTACCGAGTTAGCATTTAAAAAAAATAATAAAAAAAAAAATCAAATTTGAGTAAAATTTATTTTTTACAGGAGACTACATGTTCAATTTTTACCCGAGATTCAAATTTTGGTATAACGTTGAAAATTTTGACCAAAAATTAAAATTTTTATGCAAAAATTCAAATTTTTTCGGTAAAATTTGGCATCAAAATTTTTAAAACTCAAATTTTTCTAGTAACTTTAGAATTGCATTTCAAAGTGATTTTCAAATTTTGGGAAAGAAAATTTTCAAATTAAATTTTTGGAGGGAAAATACGAAATCCCTAAAATCAACCGAGAACGAATTTTCAACTTCACCAAAACCATCTAATCTACAACACAACCTTTGTTATCTTTCAAAAGATCCTAAGAACAACTTTTCACTTAGAAGTCAATCCATGGCAACACAACAAGATATTCATGCTGTCGGTGCTGAAAATCGACCTCCCATGCTGTCAAAGGGTGGATACTCACAATAGGCTAGTCGTATGATGCGCTATCTTAAGAGCAAACCAAATGGAAAACTTCTTATCAAATCCATTGTGGATGGACCCTTCAAACCAATACAAGTACTAGACCCTGGAGATCCAAATGGAACCCCCCCTAATACAACCATTCTATAGAGATCAGAATGAGACTGAGTACAATGAGCAAGACAGACAACAGATTGCAGCTGATGATCAGGCATTTCATTACGTCGTTCTTGGTTTACCTGAAACCACTTATGCTACTGTTGATAGTGAAGTAAGTGCTCATGCAGTCTGGGAAAGAGTCAAGAGGTTAATGTATGGGACATACATCGGGAAACAGGAAATGGAAACACAATTGCTGAAGGAACTTCGCAAGTTTACTTCAATTCCTGGTGAATCCATAGAGTCGTACTACCACAGGTTCTGTAAGATCATGAATGATTTATCGAGACACAACCTCAGTCAGACAAATATTGCTAACAACACCAATTTTCTGAATGAGTTACAACTAGAATGGGGAAGATACGTCACTATTGTTTATCAGACAAAGAATTTGCATGAAGTGACTTATGATCAGTTGTACGACTTCTTGAAGCAAAATCAAGATGAAGCTAATGAAGTAAGGGCTGAATTGCTTGCTAAAAAGCATGATCCTCTAGCATTAATGGCTAATACACCAACACCTTTACCAGTGAACACACAACAACCATCATCATCTTCCACTTATAACTACATGCAACCATTCTACATTCAACAACCAACACCTATCTACCAACAACAATTCTACCCATAGCAACAACATGTTATTCTACAACAGCAATACCCACGATTCCAAGAACCAGAATTCACTGAAAATGATGAAGCTACTGCAGCCTTGACACAAGCGTTTGCTTTTCTGACAAAGGCATTCCAAGGACGCTATTCTACACCAACTAACAACAACCAAAGGATTTCATCAAACACTCACAAAAAGCAGATTGCTCAGCCGAGTTTCAATATGGGCAATGGAGGCCAAATGGTTGGAGTTATAGGGAATCAGCAGGATATGCTACTGGATTTCAAATGGGTAATCAGAATATGCAGAATCAGTTGGGTCAGTATGCAGGGAATTGGTACGGTGAGTATGCAGGGAATCAGATGGGTCAGTTTGTTGGAAATCAGAGGGGTCAGAATGTTGGCAATCAGGCAATGGGTAATCAGTTTAGGAATGTGGCAGCTCCAGTTGTTGGGATTAATGGAAATGTGAATCAGGGTAATCCGGTAAAGTGTTTTAATTTCCAGGGTGTAGGTCATATGGCAAGTAACTGTCCTACTAAGCCGAACAAGAAAGATCTAGAGTATTTGCAGAAAGTAGTGCTGTTAGCACAAAAGGAAAAGGCAGGGTTTCAGTTGAATGCAGAGGAACATGATTTTATGGCTCCTATGGATGACATGGAAGATATAGAGGATATCGATGCGAACTGCATATCCATGGCAAATCTTCAGGAAGCTAAGTATGACACGGATTCCGACACACTTCCTGTTTATGACATCAGCGCACCATCTGAGGTATCTAACTTCAACAGATGTCATAATAATGATATATTTGACATGTCTCCTCATGAGGAACAACATTCTAAGAAGCTAGCACCCACTTATGATACATATCTAGATACGCCAAGTAGTAGCAATACTCCTTCAGCAACTCCAGATGTAAATTATAATGGAGGCTTCATTTCACAGCATGCTGAGAATGATGAGGAAACACATGCTTTATTTGAATCATTATTAAACAATTGTGGTATTGAGATTGAGAAAGTTAAAAAGGTCAATCGTGAAGTTAAGGCTGCGAATGAGAAATTGACCACTGAGCTTGAGAGATACAAGGAAAATTCAAAAAAAAATTAAATTCACAAAGAAAGCGAGTTAGAACTTGAGATTGGTTATAAGAAGTTACTTGTTAAAGATAGGGAATGGAAAAACAAATTTGATACTCTTGAAATAAGTTCAACAAAAACCATTAACTCTTTAAAACAAGAAATTTCTAAGTTAACAAACCAACTTTCAAAACAAAAATCAGCTTATACGAATCTTGAAAAAGAACGGGATGAGTTGAAAAAAGACTTTGCAAAGAAAGAAGATAAACTTTTGGATGAAATCATAGAGTCTGAACACAGGATTGCACATCTAGAAGAATTAGTGGTTAAGTCGGGTCAGTCAAGTCAAACAATGAAAATGATTTCAAATCAAACTAATTCGATTTACCATATGAAGCACAAAATGGCTCTTGGTAACAACAATCCTTGTAATCTCAAGAAAGCTCAGGAAGAACATAATGTTTTGTATAATGGTAATGTTATTTACACCAAACATGATCCTCCCGTCGTTCGGGATTCTATGCCAACAATGGAACTTGTCGAAGAGAGCATAAATAAAATGAAACAAAAGGATTTGAAACCCATTGATTACAACAAATTGAACAAACTTTCGGGAATTACTTTTTTTCCACAAACAGAACCATCTGTGTTTTCCATAAAACGACCATTCCTGAAATTCTTTTCTAAAAAGATAGTTGTTTCCAAATCTCTTTCAAAAATGGAACAACTATCTTCTAACAACAATTTTAATACAAGTGAGGCTAGAGACATTCTTGATGACGTTAAAAAGAGAATTCCAGTACTTCAAAATATTGTTAAATCTAAAACTACTATCAGTATTAATGACTGGCATTCTAGTTTTCATATCGAATAGGAAAAGGTGTTTGAAAACGAAATTACTATCCCACTGAATAACATCAGTGCGAGGGTAATCCATTTTGAAAACGCTTTCTTAAAATAAATGGCCGACTTTGTCAAGGACCACAAATCCCTGGTAAAAGAAGCTAACGAAACTCGTGAAAACATGAATGCTTTGGAAAGGTTAAATGTTCTCTCTTCGAAGCCATTGTGACTATTGATATAATGTCCATAATTTTACAAACATATTTGGTTGAGGACGATGAAAGACTGGGAGCTGAGACATCTGAAATTGTTTCAAAATATGAAAATGCTCTTGTAAAACTTGAAAAAGAAAACATGTCATTTTTCAAACAACTTGATCGAAAATCAGAGGAATGCAAGTATGACAAATTTTCTTATGAGCATGCCTACAAGGACATGAAAAAGCAAAATGATCTTTTGAGAGCTCAGCTTGTAAGTATAAAAGGGAAGGGTGTGGATTCTAAGTTTGCAAAACCATCGACTTCGGAGACACCAAATGTTTAAAATGTCAATTTCCCAGTTTGCTCCTAAAGTCGATGCGAAAAAGGATTTGACAAAACCAGTCACTCCACAACCCTTGCCCAAGCAAAAGGAAATTGAAAAGAGTATTTATAAACAAAAAATGGTTGTTGAAAGAAACACAAATGTGAGTGCACCTAGCCCTTCTAGGAATAGTACACCAAATGTGATTGCAAAAACTGTTAAAGAATCTGTTGGTTCCAATGACATGGTCCATAATCACCATCTAGAAGAAGCTAGGAAAAAGGCACAACTTCGATATGATGGAATTTTAGGTGCAAAACCTAGTGTGATGAATTCTACAAGATTCCAAAGCACTGCTAGTAGTAGTAAACCATTACCTAAGTACACTCAACAAAACACTAGGGAGTGGCTTGTATCTAAGAGGAGTGGCACAAAAGAGAATGCTAGGAACGTAGAATGCAACACAAAGAATTCCCTTCCAAAAGACTGTAGTGATAAAGTTAAAGTTGTTGTGTTAAACAAGGATGTTGAATTTGTCTGTCCTACATGTCAAAAATGTGTTTTTTCAGCTAACCATGACGCATGTATTGCACAATTTATCAAGAAAAGAAAGTCATGTGTCAAGACACAATCAACTAAGACACCAAATCGAAACAAACCCATTGATAACAAGCAAGAGGTTAAGAAACCTAATAGGTGGATACCGAAAGGATGTAGTTTTTCCAAGACTGAGACTTCCGCTGCATCTGATACGAAACCTACGTCTAGATCTTACCTTAGGTGGATTCCCACAGGAAATTTTTTTAAAATAGTTGGTCTTAGATGGATTCCCATAGGAAAGATTCTTGATTGTTGCACCAAGACAAATAAAAGTGAAAATCATCAGGATAAGGAAGTAGCAACCACCACAACCATTGTTAGTGAACACCCTCAACATGAGGAAACATGTACTTCTAACACTGTTATTTGTGGAAATTCTTCTTATGTGGATGCAGGTACTTGTGAAAGTGATGAGAGTTCATAAACCTAATGTGGTAAAGAACTTTACGCCAACATCGCATGTGGAAATCCTTTTCTTATTCCACTTTTAACTCCACTTTTACTTGTCCAAGCTTAATTTTTTTCTTTCTTCAATTCTTCTTTGTATATATTTTTGAAAAAACAAAATAATTTTTTTTGAAAAACCATCAATAACAAAATACAAAAATATAAAAGTTTCAAAAATCCAAAAACATTATTAATCAAAAAAATCCAAAAATATTCTTCTCACGCCATGTCTCTTGTATAATCGATATTCTGTACGTTTCTAGAAATGTCATTCAACAATGATACGGATATGTATAGATGCTTGAGCGAGAGTTCTCTAAATTTTTTTTTCTAAGTACTTCAGCTTACAACCCGTGCTTCAGAGTGAAATCTTTTCAAAACTTAAGTCCGGGTATAACAACTCGAAAATATTTCAAATAAGGACTTAATCGAATGGCTTCTGGACACATCAGTTCAGGACCCGCGCTTCAAAGAAAGGAAAGTGCTTAATCAAAACAAAGATTTTAAATATTTTTTTGAACACTATCCTAAAACGAGAACCAAACACTTATCTGGCTTGAGTTTTTTTTAGAGAAACTTTCAAAATCTTTAAGCTCAAGACCATGATTGTTGATCTAATAATAAATTAGATTTTCTAAATTCTCTTACATTCTGAGCACCACCTTTTCATTATTTTTCAAAAAGATTTTCAAAATCTATCAAAATCGGTGCTCATCATCAAAATGACTTGTGTACACCTTACAGTACACAACTCGAGTTTTCAAGGAAAGGAAAGTGCTACGTAAAATGATTTTCATCAAAGAAGTGCACTTATCCTAAAAATGGACACTGTTGTACGCCTCAGTGCGACATTCCTATTCGAACAAAGAGAGGTCTTTGTTTTTCAAAAAACCTTGATGCAAAATTCAACAAATCTGAAACTTCTTTCTCTTTCAGAATTTTGCTTCGAGAAGACTCCTTCCCTCTAAACTTTAAAAAGTTTAACATTCTCAAAAACATATGCTAGTTTTGAGGGGGAGTATTTCACAAAAACAAAAATGTTCCGATTTCATGCAAAATCAAATCTGTCTATCTCTCCAAAAGCTTTTTCTTAATCAGTTGATATAAAAAATATCACAATATGCTATTTTTGAGGGGGAGAAGACATGATTAAAATGTGATCAAAGATGTTTAAAGATTGTGACTGAATCTCAAAAGAGCTCGACTCAGAAAGTACAAATGAATTTTCGAAGATTAAAATGTCAGCAATTGAAAAGACATGTCCTGGACCGGTAATAATTTCAAGCTAGTCTAACTAGTGATGTAAGCGTCTCTCGAATAGGACTTGTCTGAGTAGAATGTACCGTATCGAGAGACTTTCTTTGGACTTGACCAGGACGGGTAATAATTTCAAGCTAGTCTAACTAGTAATGTAAGCATGTCTCAAATTGGTCATATTCACTGAAAGTGGATCAATTCAAAAGTGCAAACTCCTCCCGCATGTGCAAATTTCCTAAATACACATGAGCACATGTGAAGGGGGAGTCCTTCAAATGAAACCAAAACTCTCATAGTGTCAACAAATATGTTTCATAATCATAAACACTTTAAGAGATTTTCAAATGAATGGTTTTATGGCAACAATAGGATAGTCATGAAGATATAAGGTGACTAAGGTTAGGAAAAACCGTCCTATGATCCGCCAGAGCTGGAGGGATCTACCCAAGGACAAATCCAATAGATTAGAATTAGAAGTCCTTAGGTATGATTGAAAAAAGGAGAAAATGAGAAAGGAAAAAGAAGGGGTTGAAGAATAAAAAGAAATGTTATGAAAAAGGGTGAAAAGAAATAGCCCTCCATATGTTCAACCTTAGGGCAGACACCGGGTTCAATTCGTATGCTACTGGTTGTTGCTAAGGTGACACTGGTATTGAAGATAAAGACGTTATGGACCCAGTGACACACTGCACTTAACCTTCTAGCCACTCAAGTTCTCTTAAAAGAGCTTGTTTCATTCTCACGAGGAATCGGTGTAATCTATCAACCTGTCTCTTAGAGATCGTTGATATTGAAGTAGGAGACCCCTCCCTAATCTCCGCATAGGAAACCAAATGTGCACTTATCGAGTCTAGAGCCCCGAGATTCATCAAAAAATCTCATAGGAACACAAGATATTTCTACACTGGTTATTCATCATTAAGGACGCCAGATGTAAACTTTAGAGTCCTACGCAGATCTTAGCAATCTGCCAGAACATTTATGAGAGGATTCACATTCGTGATTCTCAATGATTGAATGGAAATTCCTGCCAGGGTCAACATCAAGCAGCCCTGAAAGCAGGTTGCTTCGGTAATTCTTTATGGGTTATGCTTAGTGTTCGCGGTGGTTTCAAACGGTCTACAGTCGTGGAGTTATCCCCAGTGACTCACCCAGTCGTTGATTTACTTAGGTAGATCTTGTAAGCCCTCTTGGGGGTATCCGATTTGGGAACGGCCTTGGTAAGGGTTAGAAGGAGTCTTCACACTATGCTGTTGACAATCTCTAATTCCTTTCCAGTAAGTACCGGTTGATTTATTGCTAACTGTTTACTTGCAGCATCATATCACTTCCCTGACGATAGATTCCTCATGCTCATACATGCATCACGAAGTCAAAGGAAAGTTCTCACAAAGATCAAAGCAAAGAAAGTTCGAAGAAAGATTCAACACATTGTGAAAGAATCTACAAAGTAAAGAGACAAAGATCAAAGTAAAAGAAAGGGAACTGCTAATGTAAAGACGTATGAGCATGTTGGAATGGAGGACAACTACCACAGACACAGAAGTGACGAAAGGTAGATGACACCACATCACAATAGAACAAAGAACGAAGAAAAGTCAATTATCAAAGATCACAAAGCATGAAGGAACAAAGACTTAAAACTATTCTACAAAGACTCAAAATTCAAGACAACAAGCTTCATAGTTCAAAGATCAAGATCACAAAGAGAGATCACCCCTTGGGGGGAGATTGTTAGCAATAGAAGTGTTGATCATCAATGGAATCAAAGAGAGATCTCAATGATCGCCCCTTAGGGGGAGATTGTTAGAAATAGAAGTGACGATCATTTATTAAGTCATTTAGTCTTGTAATAATATTGTAATAGTATTGTAGTTTAGTTAAGGGTAAACGAGCTTGGTTTAATCTAATATTGTATTAGTTTAGGTATTGTTCATTACAAAAGCCCAAGCCAGACCCATCTTCTTATCTTACCTATAAATACCCCCAAATGCTCCCATTTGGAGGTGTTGCTTCTAGGGTGCTTCTATGTGTATTTCTCTCTCTTGGTCTAATACATCCTCATTTCTCTCTCTAGAAGTTACCATCTCCCTCTCTCTCTACTTATCTCATCTATAATCTTCATATAAACTTGTGTTAGATATTGTATTCAAGGGTCCTACAACTACTTCAACCTTAGAGACTCAGTTGAAGCCTTTCATGATAATACCTTTGAACAGCAAGCTGCTGTTGCATTCAAACTGAAAACTCTTAATGGACACCTCAACAAGTTCAATGAATCGCTCAGCCAAATCACCAAGAGTGTTTCTACCATTCAAGAGTCTGTCAAAGATGACCCAGAACTCAATAGGAAGATACTTCAGGCTGCTCAGACCTACCAGCAAAACTCTACCCAATTCACTGAGCTGGTAGATATGCTGAAGTCTGCCAATCTTCAGGGTCTTTAATCTTCAGAGACCTCCATCTATTCATCACTCAGTCTCATGGAGAAAAACTTGGCTGGTTGGGCTAAGTCTTCCAACTCCTTGGCCTGGAATCTGGGCCAAGGATGTCTGCCATTGAATCATCTTAGGCTTCCCTGGATGCTAAAGTATCTACCATTCAAAAGGATACTGCTGACATCAAGAACATGCTCTCTGAACTTTACCAGGCCTTCAAGGGTCCTTCAGTTGTGCCGCCAACTCTTGCTCTCACTGATGCTGCGGCAACAGTTGAGGGGGATAGTTCCACTGAAGATCCACCTACTAGAGTCCCTGACACTTCCACCAATCAACCTTCCTCTTAGGCTGAGGGGGAGCGCATAGTTGAAGCCACTCCAATCTCCTCTTTTTAGTCTCCTGATACAAACACTCAACCAATAAACCAGATGGACAAGGGCAAAGGCATTCTTACTATTGTGTCTGAACCTACAACAACACTAGTACCCGCCTCTTCAGTCATCAGACCAGACCCTGATGCACCTGTCAGGGTTCCTTTTCAGATGAATGGTGTTACATATCTGATGACTGAGGATGAAATCCAAGCTCACATGGATAAAGTGGAAAGACTGAAGAAAGTAGCCTTGGAGGAACAAGCAAGCAAGGCTACTCTCATTGAGGTGGTTAATGAGTAAGCCACAACTATTGGGCTGAAGCCTCAGGAACTTGCACATAGAGAAGGTGGTATAAAGTTTAAACAGGCTCAAGATGCTGCTCTGAAAGAAAAGAGGGATGCCAGACTGAAGAAAGTTGCTGCAGTTAGGCAACAAAACATTGAATAGTACACCTGGAGCATGACACAAAGATTGAACCCTGAAACTATCATTGATGTCATGATTTACCAGAACTCCAAAGCAGCTGTTCTCAGTGTCTACAGAGGCCAAGACAAATGACACTTTGAAGTTCATGATCCTTTCAGATTTGCTGACTTTGGGATCACTGAGCTTGATGAGCTAGGTCCGATTATTGCAAAGAAGAACAATGTCGTTGTCAAGAACCTACTAAAATCCCTCAAAATCAGGTATGACCTGCTAGCCAAAAAGCATGAGGAACTTGGCATTCCCTCACTGCTCCCAGCATTAGTACTTGCCATTCAAGATCCTCCTGCTCAATCTTCTAAGAGGAAAAGGAAAAAGATAGAGACTGAACCTAAAATCAATGCTCCGGGCCTAAACTGTAATAGAGCCCTCCCTGAAGGAGTTACATTTGTGAACAACCTGGTCATTGAGCAACCTGAGAGAGGTCTCTTCTTCATAGATGAGTATGGAGATCCAACTTTCCAAAGATGGGCTGATATTGATCTGTTAGGAATCAAGGCAATGACAGGATACTTCTTTATGACCAATCCCATCAAGAATGAGGCTAATGCAAGGTTCTGTCATGACCTGAAGATCAAAATCAAAGAGCATCCTGACAAACACTTACTGAGTTCAAAGAGAGCCAAACTTGAAGCCATGGGTCTAAAGTTCTGAAGCCTGAGCATGTCTGCAACAACCACTATCTTTTATTTACTTTGTCTTGTTTAGGATTGTAATAACGATGAATAATATTAATGTTTTGTTTAACATTCAGTGTCCTAAACAATACTTAGTAATTCAGTTTGTAGAGATAATACCTTTGCTATATCTTACTGAACCTTGAAACACTCAGGCTATTTGTATATCCAAATAGGGGGAGACTGTTGGGTCTGTTAAAACCCAAACTCTTTAATTTAGGATTTGAACATAAAATATCCTAAGTGTTTGATAACCGAGAACACCAAACAAGTCAATGAATGCATAGTTGTTCAGTGAGTCATCCTCAAGATGCTCAGGGCGAATCTATGAAGAAAGGTTCACCATTCAGTGAGGCGGTTCTTAGTGAATGATACCTGAGCCAAAGAAGAAGATGATGGACTCAGTGAGGGATGACAATAACTCACTGAGCCCCATGACTCCTCACCAAGTAAGATCACTGAGTGAACAAAGACTGAAGTAAAGACGGGATTAGGCGGGATAAGTTTGAATGGATAAGGGAAGTTCCTTATCATGCAAAGGTCAACTTTTCCTGAATGAGTATAATACCAAGACATGTGTCAACACTGAAGACCAGAAAGCATCCCTGACCTTTACTACTTATAGCCATTTGTAACAGGGACAAATACCTATGTATTTTGTCCAATGTAGGATGATGTAATTTGTCTTGTAGTCTTTGTCCATTAGGTATGTGTTAAAATCTACTTGTGTATAAATAGAGAATAAGTGGGAGAGGTAAATATTACGTTTGTGCACTTCATGCTAAAACATTCATAAACCAAATCTTTACTCTCTCCAAAGAACAACACAATCCCTGAGATAGCTCAGCAGGATCTTAGTTGTCACTCAAACTTAGTTTAAGTTTAGTGAGGAGTATACCATACTGTCATTTCATTCCTAAGTGTTGTTCCGCAAACACTTGGGTATCATTCTTTTGATTAATTTCTAATAAAAAATTAAACGTTGAAAACTTTGTGTCTTATCTTTAATGTTTATTTACTTTTGATAATTAATCAATACTTCGCTACATCATGGAACTTGGTTAGATTAACTTTGTAGTTAACCATAACCATGTAAAAGGGTCCAACAGAGCCCTAGCTTGTTCCCTTATCTCATTAGGCTAAGGATCTGCGGATCTCATTACTTGAGATTTTAAATTTGCGGAGAACGAGAAATGATGGAAAAGTTAATTATGTGATTAGATGCTAAACGTGAAATAGTTGTATTTCTTTAGCGCTCATAACAATTATTTGTAGTTCCTTGCTCCAGCAAGATTGAAAACCCAAAAATAAAATAATTAGAATTACACGGTTCTCATAGTTATTTAAATTTCAACTCGATTACGTGTGGCATAAGCATTAAGCGAGCCTTAAATCCTTTATTCTGAAAGGATTTTAGGTCATGGAACTCCCCGTTTTGTCTATGCCACATGAGGTTCATAAATAACACCATTAATAAATAATAAATGCCAAAAACAGCTACGGTTCGACAAGCGGATCCTTGCATCCTTTATTCTGAAAGGCGTTTAGGTCTGGGAGTTACACCGTGAAGCTCCGTATGCTTGAGGCAAGTAAAAGTGAATTAATAAATAAAAAGTGCCAAAAATAACTGCGGTTCGACAAGCGGATCCTTGCATCCTTTATTCTGAAAGGCGTTTAGGTCTCGGAGTTTCACCGTGAAGCTCCGTATGTTTGAGGCACAAACAAACAAACATACATAAAGAAAAAAAATATATGAAAATGTAATAAATGTGATATGACCTTTTGAGTCTTTTGAGTTAAAAGATAAATGATTTTTAAAACCGCCTAAATCTATCGGACTTTTGTAACACCCCAACCCGACAAGTGCTAAAATGTCAGATTCATGCTGTCAATCAGAACAAACACAAGCATAACCTTAAATAATACAAATGAATACAAAGGTTACAAAAGATTCTAAGGTAAAGGAAAAACAATATCAGAACTAAAGTACAAATATTACAAATCTAAAGCCTCTTCAAAACCACTCTAGTCCATGGCTGCTATCAAAGCAAAGTTATAACATCCCGTAAAATTTCCCCATGATTAACACATTATTACAACATAAATTAACCATTTTTACCCATAACAATTTTTTTTTATATATACTTTGTCAATTACAACGTTATACACTCTTACCTTGAAACGACGTTTACACCTTAACTTTAATAACCTAGATACCATACATAACTTAAAACGTTAATACTTAATAATTATACGTTTCAATAATTACCAAATACAATTTATATAAATCCCGAGCCTACAAAATTCCCATGCGTACTCACTAATAATAACGGACCCTTTATTCTTGGCTCCCTTCCTTTGAACCTGATTCACTAACGAACTCACCAAGCTTCACAGCCCAAGCACACCTCTAGCTATTATTTTTACAAGTCACAAGTACATGTTTGCTTTAGCTCAGTTGATCATAACTTTTACACATGACGTATCTCTTTTATTTCACAACTCTAGTTTCCATGCTTCTAAAAACCATGAACGACAATTTTTATCAACTTTTAAATATAAATACTATACTAGAATATTGATCATGTTAAGGCACCTTACACGTTTCATCTCAAATTAACACAAATAGTAATAACACTTCATATAAATTCTAATAAACCACCAACTTTCTGTAACGAATTTAAATCCTAATTTTAAGGCTCTTCTGGTCCGAACCAGGAAAAGTGTAAAGCACGAAAGTTGTCCGAAATAATGTTTTACGTCTAGACTCTCGAGATTTTGAACCAAAAATGCAATTCGTGGCCATTATCTATAAAATACGACCTGGACTCAGCTAGGGCACTACTACATGTACATTCCTACACATCACCCTCCCTCACTTGTTACTACCTCAAGTACAACCCAAGAAAACCCATGTGCAAACTCTTACATGACCTCCTTTTCTCCCAATCAATGAGATACCTTATGAAAGATTGCTAAATTCAGCCGACACTTGTTCATCTAAGGAACATTCTCACGCCACCTCCAACAAACTCCAATCAAAGAACATGCACTCCAAATCCCACGTGATCTCTGCTCCATATCACCACTTGTTCATTTCACCAACTTGCATATATAAGGTTACATGCAATCGAACCAGATTCATGCACCAACATGATCACATTTCAAAATTTCACTAAGTGTTTCTAAGTAGCTAAGATCGAATAGGATTGGCAAGAGTTCAAGGGATTCAAGTTGAGCCTAGATCTTTGAAGCATAGAACTAGCCATGAACACCTAAAGCAACCCTCATTGTTTCTCTTAAAATACACTTCATGACTCTTCATGGTCAAGTCTGTACCATTCTTGTACGTTACCATCACGAGTCACCAACATTCCTACCATAACACTAACAAATCACCCTTCGAGAACCTGGTATACATTCAGCTTTCACCCTCCTTCAGTATCGAGAATGAAGGATGATGGAGGAACACACAAACTAAACACAAAAGCAAACCATGCTCTCCTTTTGTTATTGCTAAGCAAGGAGAGGGAAGAGAGCTAGAAACATTAGAATTACAAAGTCTTGGTCACAAGGAGTTCCTAGTCTTTTTCATTTCTCGCTCGACACACACTCTATCTCGACTCACCCACTATAAGTTATCGATTCGTTTATTCTTCCTTGACTTAGCTTTAGCTAACTGATGATCATTTCACGTTCTTTAAAGATATATATAACCACTGTCAACATATGCTTATACACGTTCATATGTGCATGCATGCAATATGGCTAAGATGGGGATTAAACTTGTGTGGCAAACTTTACACCTAAAAGGAAGTAGCATTCAAGATTGTTTCCAAATCAATACACACTTTCCATGTCAACCTTGTTAAATTTTCGAACCTATAATAACTAAACAAAAGCTTATATACAAACAAGGGTAAGTTTTGGCTCATCGGACAAGTATCTATTCGTATAATATTTCTAATTCACAATAAGATATATCTAGCTTATCTCGTGAGTTAACTAACTTATGTATTAGTTTATCATGCCTACTCATTAACTTGACAATAACATATATGTACATAAAACCTATAGTGAACAAATACTTTTATTTTTGTGTCAAGAAACTCTAATAAGGAAAAGCGCATTAGTCTCAAAGTTGGTTAACCCAACTGCTTCTTTGAGGGTAAAGAGCTCAGTTTTGGTTTTGAAGATGAAACACGAACGATTTTATTAAACATATACAAACCCACGACTATATATATATATATATATATATATATATATATATATATATATATATATATATACATACCAAGTGATGTTTACTAGACCTTAAATATAGTTAAACGTAAAAGATAATCAAAATAAGCTCACCTAGCTCAGTTGGTTGGAACGCTAGGTAATAAAGGAGAGGTCTTGAGTTCGAATCATTCACACAGCAGTTTTATTTTTATTTAGCTATTTTACAACTTCCACATGTAAACAGCTTTAGCCCCTCTACTTTGCACCCTTACTATTTCCTAAAAATACTTTTATAAGTTTAACCCTAATAAATACTTTACACTCTCAACCTTTAAATTTAGAAACATATATCATTTTCTTAAAAAGCTTTTATATATATTTTGGACTAAATATGTAATCATTCAACTATTGGCGTTAAAAGAGTAATCTTGTATAACTTAAAGGTTTACACAGAAACTTAAATACGGTTTGACAAGTTAACATTTTACAACTATACCGAAATCTACATTATGAGACTATAACGAAATAATGTTTCTAGATAACTTGAAGTATAAACATATGACTTGACGTTATTATCATTCTCTTGAAAACCTTATAAGTTGGTAAACATATTTAATTTGGACTAAATACGAAAATCATCCAACTACTAAAAGAGTAACGTGGGCATAGCTTAAAAGTTTACATAACAACTTAATTACACTTGACAAATTAACATTTTATGACTATATCATAGTAACATATAACGAGACCTACATTTGGAGGCGATAATAAAGTAATAATTATGAATAACTATATATTTCTGAATATATAAAAATTATAACGTAAATTATATAACTAAATGTTATTATTGGTTAACTTGAACACATGTTAAGAAATGTTTATCCCTACAATAAAGCTCATCGATTCACTTAACCAGGTGAAAACTTGCAATTACTATAATTGATCATACATATTATAAATTCATGACGAGGAATATAACATTAAACAATACTTATACATAAAGACAAGTTCTATTGTATATAACTTTGCTCTTGAACTATTAAGCGTTTTGCCACGCAAGCCACCTCTGCCACAAAAGTCATTTTGTCATCAAACACTATTCAAATCATGATTCTCGGTAAGTCGAACTTATCTCAGGACTTCCATATCATTCAGGTTATCTTTGAAGTCATTTCCATTCTACCTCTGACTTTACGTTATCTATGCCTATCATAACTCTCAGGTGAGTCATAGCCCCTACTCTTACTTGTTTTACAATGATTTATAAATGTTTTTGGGGGAGATACATGCTTAACTACTGTTTTTACTTTTACAAGTATTCATTAACTAAATACATGACTGTATTTCATATACACTTTACTGATTTACACATTTTTATATCTCATAAGGAAATACCTGCTATAGACATGATTACAAGTGCTGTTCGACGATATGCTATACTTGATTTCTATTGCCTAAGTACCTATTACCAAAAGTCCCTCGTTCATGCACCTTAATCACCTAAAGGGTGAGCGTAAGTAGTTGTGAATAGATCTATTAGGGATTGACAATCCCCATTTGGTCGCTAGAGGAAAGCCACCAAATGCACGCTATTTGATTTCATAGGTTACTGGTAAATACCTATCCTGAGGGCCACTGTTTTACATCATTATTATGGATAATTTTGATGCCTGTTAATCGTTGAGTGTCATAAGCTTAGAGCAATAGAACGGTAGTACTGTAGTCATGATACAGTACTACAATGACTGATGTTTGGGGCGTACAATGCTGTAGCCCACTGTTTAATCAACCCCGAGATTGTGCTCACTATATAGCAGGAAAAACTACTAATAATTGGCAAACGAACAAACTATTTTGGTGTTGACCCGGTGAAGGGCAAACCAACGGACTATTTTTGAATTAATGAGGAAATCACTCATTTTCTGATTTTGATAAATCAACGATTTAAGCTATGAATATGATGGATTTACTCACACTTTAATTTGATAATCAACTGTTATTATAACTTCTATGGAATCATAAACTCTTTGATTTTGGAAATCGATATTCGAAACTATAAACTCTATGAACTTACCAACCTTTGTGTTGACACTTTTAGCATGTGTTTATCTCAGGTCCATAATGAGCAAGGATGGCACGGAGGAGCACGGATACTTATAAAGGCTATAAATTTTTCTATCATTTGAAAACTGATTTAATAAACTTTGGGACAAATGGGAACCTATTTTAAAACTCTGGTGTTTATATTCGAGTGATAGATCATTAAAATGACTAAAATGACAAATCATTTTCTACTAATAAACCGTGCATTATGAAGTAACACCCAATCTAATTTCCGCTGCATGTTTTCAAAACTGGGGGTGTTACAAAAGTCCTCTCTAAAAGCTCCTATTTGAACTCTTCACCCATAACCCAACTTCCTTCTAAAACCTGCCGCGGTAAAAAAAATGCGGCTGAGCTTAAAAAGCTCAATGAACAGATATAACAAGAAAGTAATATGAAACAGAAATGAGAAACAGAATATGTTGCATTGGACTAAGTATCAGAAGGTGTAATATAGTTATAATATAAAGGCAAAGGTTAAGTAAAGTAATAATAAATGTAAAGGTTAAGTGTAAAGGTAAACGTAAAGGTACCAGGTTAAAGTTTAAGTTTAGGTTTTATATTCAGTATTTCAACCACGTGCCCAGAACAGATCAGATCAAACCATATGTAGCCTCATATGAGATCCAGAGGGGGGGCCTCAGAATATCAGATGTAATCAGATGGGTGACGTCAATGGGTTGTGAAGGACGTGTATTGCACACACAGCCACATTCACCAGATAACAGATAACAGATCTAGGATGCATCCATACGCCCCTTACCCATTCACATGCAGACCAAATCAAAGGGACGGTGTGGAAAATCACTCGACCACACTGGAGTCATAACATTAGTGCATCAATGCTACGGACATGGAACCCCCATGCCTAGTGATAGCCCAGGTTTCATACTGAATGGGTCAATGGTTAATTAAAGGTTCAAATCAGATATCAGAATTAAATGTCCAGATGAATCAGATGTTCAGATTATACAGATCATATCAGATGGTATAAATGTCAGATGTAATCAGGTTAGCAGGTTTATATATCATAGGTTCAATATCACAGGTCCATATTTCATAGGTTTAATATCAAAGGTTTCAGACAGCAAGTTCAGATGGTAGATGGTTCAGATTACAAAAAGGTTCCAATATTAAAGGGATCATATCAATGACATAGAGAAACCTAAATAAATGAAAGATCAAAAAAAGAAAAGAGAAAGGTTCAAATAGCAAAGGTTCATATCAATGGTTTAAAGTTTACAAGTGTGAAAGTTTTACAAGAAAACAGATTTAGAAACTTTTCAATTCATTTAAGGACATGATTATCATAGAGGTATTTCTTTAAAAACATTTTAAACAATAGTTATTTAAATCTCCATTTAAAAGCTGGTCTGGTATCATGTTTACAGAAAACATTTCCACATAATTTGTCCCATATCATCAAGTTATATTTTCTAAAGGTTTTCATATGAAACATAATATCAATGAACCAAAGATATCAGATGTACCAGGGTCAGAAATCAAAATAATAGTAGGGAAACGGATCATAAGTCATGAGAAACCTTACTGAAAGGTCAGAATATCTATACCTTATACCGCAAGTGCAAACACAACAGAAAATATAAAGATCGGAAGGAACTCCTTCTTCAGCGAATCTACACGAATTCATAATCGTCTTATTATTCATAACTTGTTTTAAATCAGATTAATCATTTTAGTCGGCATTTCATTTTTAGTAACTTTCCTTTTATAGCAGCTTTCCAAAAGTAGTAAGTTTCCTCTTCAAGTAGTTTAACCAGTTTAAGTAACTTTCTATTTTAGGCAAGTTTTCGTATTTAGTAAGTTCCCACAATTGTAATTAATACTTAAAGATTATAATTGACATTGACAATTTATAATATTTAAGGTTAAAATAACCAATATAATATTTTAGGTCTTAATATGTCAAGATTATAAGTTTAGGGTCTAAAATGTAAATTATCAAAATTATATATTAAAAATCAAATAAAATTTATTTTAAACTTTATTTTAATAAATTAATATTAAGATAATAATTTTGGACCCCGTCATTATAATTTTATATAATTTATTAACGTACCCACAATCTTAATATTTATAACGTGACGAGCCAAGATTTTTTTAAAATCATATACGACTTGTTTATAACCCGAGATCGTTTCACCTCATCCATATACACACGACCATAAGCCGAAATAAGATACGACACATACACCCTTTGTGACAGAAAATAGGCCGAACCAAAAACCCCTTTTTGTGCATGAAAATTATAGGTCGAAACATGCATGCATAAAATTCTCTTTTAAATTTTCATGTAGCGTACAAATATAACACTATCATTTTGTGATTTTAACCAATAGACAACAAGCATGCCTGCATTCTCATTTTACTCTCATATTATATCAGGTTCATATATATATATATATATATATATATATATATATATATATATATATATATATATATATATATATGCCTTGTTTAAACTCCAAACGACACTCACACCACCATATGATTTATTATATAACGCCATGCATGCACTCATCTATCTCGTTTAGTATTTCCAGATTTTAACAAGCATTTACCTCATTTCCGTTTAGGTTATCACAGATTTTGAAGTAGTAGAAAAGAGATCAAAACCAACTCATATGATACAGATTCGGATAGTCATCCAAGAATAACTCAAGTCGCCACATGCAATTAGTCGTTTCATGTGATAGATATTTCATGCGAGTTTCTTGTATATCATTTTATGTGTTTATTTCATTTACACACACACACACACACACACACACACACACACACACACACACATATATATATATATATATATATATATATATATATATATATATATATATATATATATATATATATATATATATATATATATATATATATATATATGCGATCCATTTCACAGTTTTATGAACATATTATACGTAAATCGATAGAAACAAAAAGAACAATAACAAGGATGATACAATTACCCTTGTCGCGTGATCGAAAGGAATAGAACAAGGACTCAATCGGACAAGAATTAACCCAAACCAAAGCAAACCCAAAACACCTCTCGAACTGCGCTACACCACGACCAAAATCACCATCATGCGAAACAGAATATACCATAATCACCCCTCCTTAACCATGACCCAAGGCACCCTTTCGAATCAGGAGTATCACAATCGGTCACCACCTTTCCACAGCCTCCTTGTGCTCGTTTCTCCAAGCTCAAGTCAACAGAAAACTAGGTGGCCGAATTGTTTGAGTAGCTAGGGTTTTGTAGGTGAAATATGTGTGTGTGAATATTGGAATGAACCATATTTTTTGTGAGATAAAAAATGGAATAGGAGCGTGTGATATTGAATGGGAATATACTAGTTGCCGAATTTGTAGAATTCTTTGACTAATTTGTTACTTATCCTTCCAGGAAGTAATTTTGGGCCTAATCTCTTTTAAATTTCGATTATACAAAGCCCAAATGTTATTTACATATGCTGTGACAAAATTCGATCCATATGGTACATGTAGGAGTGTGTTATGATCCTTGTAGTAGCTTATGTATTTTTAAGTTAGTTAAATTAAGATGTAAACTTGTACAATTTTTATTAGTGAGTTAAGGACTTACGTAACTTAGGTTTTAGCTTCATAATGCTTCTTATGTGTTCAAGGTTTAAGGGGTAATTTGGGAAGTTCAAATGTTTTAACTTTTAGGGTTTTACAACTCTTCCTCTCTAAAAAGAAAAATTTCGTCCTCGAAATTTGAAGTCGCAAATATTAGATGTAACGCAGGAAATCACAATAGAACGACATCATTAACCTCACACTCGGGGAGGTTCCTCCAAAAGAACTCTTCACAACGGAGATAGTTTGTTCCTCATGACTCGATCCAAACAAAATAGTTTCGGTTTTCCTCCAAAAAAAACAAATCGGGTCGAATCTGGTCAAAAAAAGGTAAATGCAACATATAACAGATGGTAGGTGAATCTTCTCAGAACATACACACGGAAACATAGACAGATATCAGATTGAATGAAGATATCCAATAGTAGAAAGCTCTACCAGGAAATAGATGCACAAAAGTCGACAAAACGTACGTCGCGGATTTAACTCATCCAGATAACTAACGAATGGAGACAAAGCAGACACATTGTGGAAAACTAGAAGGGGGTTGAATAGTTTTACTTCCTTTTTAAAATTTATAAAATCAAGTTTGTTTTAAAAACTTCGATTCTAGTTTATGTGATCTCAATACTTGCACTATATGAACAATTATATATTAACTAACTAGCTAAGCTAATAAAGTATAGGTAAATAAGTAAGTAATGAAAAGAGTTGGAGAGATCAAACCACAACACAAGGATTTATAGTGGTTCGGCTACAAGGTCACCTTCCTTGTTCCTACTCCACTCCCCGAGTCACCTACTCGAGAGTTTTCTTCACTATGTCAACAAACTCCCTTATGGCGGAGAAAACCTTACACACCAATTTACACACCACAACTACATCACAACTTGATCACAACTTCTACACAACTTCTTCACACCTATTTACTTCACACCTATCTTCTTCACACCTTTCTTCTTCACACCTTTCTTCTTCACACCAATCAACTACACACCTATCTTCTTCACTTCAATATACTACACACCTATCTTCTTCACAACTACACTACTTCACTACTAATCAACTTCTACTTCCTACACAACTTCTATTACTTCTAAACTACTTATTACATACACAACACAACTTCACAAATATATATACACAATGCACAACTACTCTTCAATACTTCTTGAACTTAGTTGTAGAAGGAGTGTTCTTCTTTTGCACTTTAGATGAGGTTGGATGATAAGGGATTGAATCACTTGAAACAAGGATTAATATACAAATGATCAAAGGGTTTTAGAGGATGTTTAGAGAGTTTTAGATCTGAAAATTTTGTGCAAAAAGGTAAGAAAAATTCCAAATTTAAGGTGGTATTTATAGGCAACATGTTCTGACAGAGGAGCGTAGCTGGCCCCCTTAAATCAAGGCCGACCCCCTTAAAATTAAGGGGACCACCTCTTATAATTAAGGGGGCCGCCCAACTGTAACGGCCAGAAAACTTGTCTTTTAGTGGGGAAAGTTTATTTGGTAAAAAACTAACTGATTTTGGTTAAAAATTTGAAATCATATATTTAGTATGATTAAAACATTTTTCTTTATTACCAAAAGTGTTTTTCAAAAATATATAATATGTTTATATAATTAAATAAACTTTGTATTAGTTAATTAAATACCCCTTTGATCATGAGATGTATTAAACACTTGTTTATTCATACCTTAAGTGATTAAGTTGGATATAGTGATATAAACTAGCTTAATACTTGTTTACGTAGTAATCTTACGTTTGATGAGTTTATATTTTGTGATTGTCAAAATATAGAGATATCGAAAAATATAAATAACGTTTTCATGCATTATTTATGTCAACAATCTCCCCCTTTTTGATGATTACAAAATCTAAACTCATTAATCGAAAATTAGTATATATACAAGTATTATTGTGAGTTTATATCAATTCTCCCCCTTTTTTTAGCATCAAAAAGGTTATCCCGATTTTATAGAAGCTCCCCCTTGAAGTATACTCCCCCTCGTTTTTGAGGCCAAAAAGAAATCGAGATATGGATATCTTGCAAAAATATTTAGTGGACAAACAACATATATATGTATATAGCATGCAAGAGTAGAGACTAATCATAACCATAACATTAATAATATGAAAAAGATACATCAAGCATTACATTAACAAACATAACAAGTAATGCAACTAACAAAAGCCTTAAAGGCTTACAATCATCACTAAAATAATAAACCAAGGCTCAAGCATGAGAGTCCTCTCTAGAGCTTGCCATTCAAAATGGTTTACGATAATTTTATTTCTAAAACACCAAGCATGTTTAATTGGGAGGAATGGTTGGTGAACATGGAGATGGTGATGGTGGAGGGGTGTTTGTTGATGGTGGTGGAGGTGTTGTGTTTGTTGTTGGTGGTTGATGCAACAAGTTTTCAATATGAGAAAACATGTATTGTATCTCATCTCTTAGTCCGAACACAATTGTTCGGTTGTGAATGCAACAAAGGCAAGTGTCTCCATGAGCTTCAAGTAAGCTCCATGGGACGGGGTTATAGGTTGGTGGATTGATAGGGGATGATGAGAAATGTGCATCAAGAGGTGTTAATGGTGATAATGAGAGAGTGAGTGCAAGAGTTGTGTTTTCATTGGTAGGTTGTGATGGTTGATCAATTGTTGGAGGAGATAAGTGGGTGTTTATGTAGTCATTTATGGATGAAGTGGATGGTATGGAGGAAGTGGAATTTCCATTTGTTGATGGTGTTTTGGAGGGTGCATTTGGTGCACTAGGATATGAGCATTGAGGTGGTGGTGATGGGGTAGTGTTGTCTTCATTTGTAAGATCAATGAATAATTGTTTTGGTGGAATAATGACAAGTTTTTGTTTCTTGACATTGTTTGAATAGGTGGTTCTTAGTGATGACATGATAGAAGGATGATGTTTGATGAATGTTGAGGATGATGGAATGTGAATTAAACATGCATGGGGATTATATAGTGGGAAAACATGTTTAGAAGTGGAATTAATTTGAAATTGTAATGTTAGATTCCAAAATCAGTTTAGTTTTTAAGGGAAATGGTAGTTGGGACTAGCAAAAGAGATCACAAGATGCAAAAGAAAACAGTGTAAAAACTGTTCCAGATGGCCGGTCCCCTTAAATGGAGGCCGGTCCCCTTAAATTTAAGGGGGCCGCCCATCTGACGACCCAGAAACCAAAATTTTTCAAAAAAGTTTCTAGAAAAATGTTGTGTTCTGTTTTCTATTTGCAGCAAGCTCTATTTGAACATTTCATATTTGTTTTGGTCTATTAGAAAGCATACAAGTCATATATATATATATATATATATATATATATATATATATATATATATATATATATATATATATATATATATATATATATATATATATATATATATATATATAAACTAATCATGCAAACACATATATAGATAAAGTAGTAAAGCATGCATTTAAAAGCATATATTAAACATAAACAATCAAGTTAGCATCCTAAACAAATATCCAAACAATTATTCAAGAAAATAACAAGTACTTCCGAATATACTTCGGACAAATAGCACACAATTACATAAAAATAAGTATTGTTCAACAAACATAATCCAAGCACATCATCTCTTTTTCTTCCCGAATATGCCCTTCAATGTCTTCCCGATAGATTTGAAGCCACCTCTAACTTCTTCATGCAAACTCTTTTGTCTTCTAAGCATCTCGGTAGTTCGTTCATGAAGCACTTTTTCGGTTTGATCACTAGGAGATGGGGTAGAATACTCGGGATAGTCAAGATCCTCTAAATTGTCAACGAACTCAGAAAACGAAGGGGTACTAGCATCATGGATGGTTTCCTCCTCATCGTCATCGTCTTGTCTAGAAGATGATCCATGAAAGCTATGACGACGAGATTTTCCCTTTTCACTTCGAGTTCGTCGAGCTTGTTTTAGAGCGAGAGGACGTAAGGTGGGATAAATGGACTCATAGATACTATTTTCAAGATCGGGGTAGTACTCGATAACATGACGATAGAGACGAGTGAGGAACATTCCATATCGAAGATTGGCTTTGGGAGTTTTTCTAGCACACTCAATCCGTTTGACAAAGAAGTAGGCCAAATTGTACGGCTTTTCGAAAGCTATACAATACAACATGTGAGCAAGGCACGCCGGGAGATGGTCCCGGTGACCTCCAGTACCAAACGCATTCTCACGAATGAGTTCTTCCCAACGCTTCATGTGGGGGCCTAGTTCTTTGAGGAGAAGTGTCACACCCCCAAAATCGGGTCCAGCGAAAACATACGTGTAGCTGGGGTGTAACTCAATTTGTATTACAACACAAGTTCAAAAATGGTTTTCACATCAATCATTTAGAATAAAATAGTTAAGTCAGAAATATTGTATTTACATTTCAAAAGTAGTGCGGAAGTAGGCCCTTAAAAATGGTTTAAAACGGTCCCCATATAAATAATCAGAGTCTTCTATGACCATGCCATGCCCTGCCAAAACCTCCAGTAGTGTGCCATAGGTTAAAACCTGAAAATACATGCTAAAGTGTCAACACGAGGTTGGTGAGTTCATAGAGTTTGTTTAACAAATAAAGTTTATGCATATGTATGAAGGTTTCCCAGCAAAGGCATCGTAAATCCACTCAGTTACAAGTCCCGCCATAAGAGCTTTGTAACCTGTGTGTTTACAACCCACTGCTACAATATATAGTTTCTCAGGATTATATTCACCCAAGGTCAAGCATAGACACAAAGGCGGGGAACCACCATCCCAAATAGTACCTGTCACCCAACGTCGCCTCTGTTTTGGACTTGGGTGGGGGGTGTTTCCCCATAATAGTACTATCAATACCTCTCCTTTGACAGATTACTGGGTGTCGTTTCCCAAAGCATAAAAGTTTAAACGTTTCAAGTATCAAGTAAGTATAACACAGTTAAGTATAACACAATCATGTATGTATAAAATCAAGTATAAGTATAATCAAGTATAAGATAATCAAGTATAAATGTTTTGTGTATCAAGAAGGTATGTTTTGAGTATTAAGAAAGTATGTTTTTAGTTGAGCATGTATCTCCCCCAAAGAGTTAAAACAAGTATAAAGAGTAAAAGTGGGGCTATGACTCACCTGGTACGATAGTTACGAAGACAAAAGTGGTTACACAGAAATGAGGTTCGATCTCTAACCGCAACCTAATAGGAATGATAGTGATCTACTTAGATCATGAAAAGATGTAATGAATGCACATGCACATGAAGTCTATACCACTCGTACTTTGAAAATAATAGTTATCGTTGAAATTCAATGTTTTCCGATACTTGATGAAAATAAGCCCAATTAGCTTCGTAAAGACTAGTCGTGTAATAATATATAAAGTGTTAGTGTTTGGTCTTGGCGTTTTGAAAACCTTGAGATGTCATCTCATTGATGGGTTAATAAACTTTTGATGGTACGTGCCTCAACGGCTAGGAAGGACGGTTCTCCATTGTTCGTTTGGTGTAAGTATATTGTTTAGTGCGCAAAATATTCTCTATTAGAAAAGCTGTCAAAAATATATATAGTTCGTCTAGTTTCAAACGTGTATATCTTAGTCGTTATAAGCCCGTTTTCTATGTTCTTTATATTCCCGGAATCGTGGGACAACATACTAACATATTTTTGATAAGTCGGGATGGCTAGATTTAGTTTTACGCCTCGAAACAGTCGTGACAACTGTTCATCAGCAAAGGATTTTCAGAAAAATAGTTTTCGTCGTTAAACTCGTTTTTAGCGTATCTCCTTCGTTATTAACTCGTTTTTATCCCCGTTTTCGGCTATAGTTTCGTATCGGAGAGTATTTTCTAAATCTTTGGTCAAAAGTTACACCCTTGCCCCTGATCTTTCCACGTTTTCCAAAAAGGGACAGCAGGTTTTTATATATGTTTAGAATCCATTTTTAATGTTCCAAACTAGTTTCTAATCCAACCAAACCACTTTCAATCACCACAAATCTAGTCTAATTTTACCATACACCTTCTTAGGATGTCATGGGTTCCTAAACATCATAAATCAAGTGGATCTAACAAGGATCTAACTATAATCCATTTCTAGAGTTTCAAAGTTATAAAAAGTATAAATAGAGTGGTATAAACTAACATATGCATATGGATCTTGAATAAACAACATGAAACTAGAAAAATGAAAGTATGGAAAGATCAACAAGTGATCTTGAAGCTTACTTGATGATTGGATGAGAAAATGTATAATAACCTAGGGTTTTATCACAAAACCCCAACAAGGAACACTAACTAAGCTTGAATAAGACTTGATCTCCAAAAATAAATGGTTTCTTCTTGTTGGTTCATCCTTGGCCGATCCACACAAAAGAGAGAAAGAGAAGAGAGTATTTTGCTAGGAGTTTTGTTGTGTAAATGAATAAAAATGTGTGAAAGGAAGTATATATTTGGTTTAGGGGGAAACAAGATCCATAAAAAGGGGGCTAGGGTGGCTAGGGGGGGGGGGGGCACCAAGAGTAAAACAAGGAAGAATGTGGCTAATTAATATTGTTGTCTAAATGTTGGATGAGTTAGTGTGTTTTGTGTACACTTTAGGTGTTATCGGGTACCGAGTTATCTAAAAATAAATGTTATCGAGGTGAAATAAAATACGACGAAGTTGTAAAAGTTGTAAAATAATATTCCTGATGAGAATCGGGTGTCAAAATAATTATTGGGTTGAAATATCGCAAACCGACGGAGTTATAAGCTCCGACTGTAAAATATAGTAATTGATTTTAAAACACCGGGTAAATTAATAATATAATTTTTATATTATTATTATGAGTATAAAAATGTGTTAGGACCATAGTTGGGATTATCGGATCAATTATTCAAAATAATAGTTCATAAGATAACGTTTATTAGTTTAATAATCGTACGTCTACAAAAATGACGCAACCCACGTATAAATGACAAATTTTCTCCGGAGGTGAATAGTGTTTTATGAATAGTAAAATTTTAAAACGCTTCTCAGAATATCAAACTGACCTCAAAAATGATGAATAGTAAAATGATGAATAGTGATCGATGAATAGTAACCGGTGAATAGTAAATGTGAAAGTTCGGGAAAAGACCAGAATTTACGAGTTGTGACAGTCTCTACCCCATAAGGGAACTTCGTCCCGAAGTTCAGTTAATGTTGGTCTCCGAGGTGTTATAAAGGTGAAGATTTATGAGATGAAATGACAAGTTGACGTGCTTTCAGGCGGCAGTTCACGAGGTGATGAAAAGTATGAAGGTTCCAACAACGAGAGTATACACACACATGAAAGAAACAATTGGAGATTGAGTAGGGGGTTCAATCCAGACAAAATTTTATTATAACCATTCTCAGTGTTGCAAAATTCATTTCTGAGTCGGATATAGGTAGTCAGCCTATGTCCCACTATCCCGGGTTGAATATAGGTGACTAGTCTATATTCCACCGAGGTTCCATGAATTTTGAAATACTCAGCTCAGTTATACTACCAAGACGTACATAAAGACTAAGGCAGGTGACCAAACTCGAGGTCAAATGATGAGACTATACAAGGAGATACATACCAGGGTGACATATATGATACGTGAACATGCTTATATGAAAGATAATTATAGTAATCAACTAGAATAAGTGAATATAATATATCAGATAATGAGACGCAAATCTCATCACCTAAGTCAGCAACAAACCACAAGTGAGGCATCATCTTGGCAGGCAGGCACGTGACGGTCATAGGGTTAAGTTTTTCGTAAAAGTAGCTATAGTCTAGGTTTTAAAAACACTTAGTTCGCTATAGCCAGAGCTCTGATACCAATCTGTCACACCCCCAAAATCGGGTCCAGCGAAAACATACGTGTAGCTGGGGTGTAACTCAATTGGTATTACAACACAAGTTCAAAAATGGTTTTCACATCAATCATTTAGAATAAAATAGTTAAGTCAGAAATATTGTATTTACATTTCAAAAGTAGTGCGGAAGTAGGCCCTTAAAAATGGTTTAAAACGGTCTCCATATAAATAATCAGAGTCTTCTATGACCATGCCATGCCCTGCCAAAACCTCCAGTAGTGTGCCATAGGTTAAAACCTGAAAATACATGCTAAAGTGTCAACACGAGGTTGGTGAGTTCATAGAGTTTGTTTAACAAATAAAGTTTATGCATATGTATGAAGGTTTTCCAGCAAAGGCATCGTAAATCCACTCAGTTACAAGTCCCGCCATAAGAGCTTTGTAACCTGTGTGTTTACAACCCACTACTACAATATATAGTTTCTCAGGATTATATTCACCCAAGGTCAAGCATAGACACAAAGGCGGGGAACCACCATCCCAAATAGTACCTGTCACCCAACGTCGCCTCTGTTTTGGACTTGGGTGGGGGGTGTTTCCCCATAATAGTACTATCAATACCTCTCCTTTGACAGATTACTGGGTGTCGTTTCCCAAAGCATAAAAGTTTAAACGTTTCAAGTATCAAGTAAGTATAACACAGTTAAGTATAACACAATCACGTATGTATAAAATCAAGTATAAGTATAATCAAGTATAAGATAATCAAGTATAAATGTTTTGTGTATCAAGAAGGTATGTTTTGAGTATTAAGAAAGTATGTTTTTAGTTGAGCATGTATCTCCCCCAAAGAGTTAAAACAAGTATAAAGAGTAAAAGTGGGGCTATGACTCACCTGGTACGATAGTTACGAAGACAAAAGTGGTTACACAGAAATGAGGTTCGATCTCTAACCGCAACCTAATAGGAATGATAGTGATCTACTTAGATCATGAAAAGATGTAATGAATGCACATGCACATGAAGTCTATACCACTCGTACTTTGAAAATAATAGTTATCGTTGAAATTCAATGTTTTCCGATACTTGGTGAAAATAAGCCCAATTAGCTTCGTAAAGACTAGTCGTGTAATAATATATAAAGTGTTAGTGTTTGGTCTTGGCGTTTTGAAAACCTTGAGATGTCATCTCATTGATGGGTTAATAAACTTTTGATGGTACGTGCCTCAACGGCTAGGAAGGACGGTTCTCCATTGTTCGTTTGGTGTAAGTATATTGTTTAGTGCGCAAAATATTCTCTATTAGAAAAGCTGTCAAAAATATATATAGTTCGTCTAGTTTCAAACGTGTATATCTTAGTCGTTATAAGCCCGTTTTCTATGTTCTTTATATTCCCGGAATCGTGGGACAACATACTAACATATTTTTGATAAGTCGGGATGGCTAGATTTAGTTTTACGCCTCGAAACAGTCGTGACAACTGTTCATCAGCAAAGGATTTTCAGAAAAATAGTTTTCGTCGTTAAACTCGTTTTTAGCGTATCTCCTTCGTTATTAACTCGTTTTTATCCCCGTTTTCGGCTATAGTTTCGTATCGGAGAGTATTTTCTAAATCTTTGGTCAAAAGTTACACCCTTGCCCCTGATCTTTCCACGTTTTCCAAAAAGGGACAGCAGGTTTTTATATATGTTTAGAATCCATTTTTAATGTTCCAAACTAGTTTCTAATCCAACCAAACCACTTTCAATCACCACAAATCTAGTCTAATCTTACCATACACCTTCTTAGGGTGTCATGGGTTCCTAAACATCATAAATCAAGTGGATCTAACAAGGATCTAACTATAATCCATTTCTAGAGTTTCAAAGTTATAAAAAGTATAAATAGAGTGGTATAAACTAACATATGCATATGGATCTTGAATAAACAACATGAAACTAGAAAAATGAAAGTATGGAAAGATCAACAAGTGATCTTGAAGCTTACTTGATGATTGGATGAGAAAATGTATAATAACCTAGGGTTTTACCACAAAACCCCAACAAGGAACACTAACTAAGCTTGAATAAGACTTGATCTCCAAAAATAAATGGTTTCTTCTTGTTGGTTCATCCTTGGCCGATCCACACAAAAGAGAGAAAGAGAAGAGAGTATTTTGCTAGGAGTTTTGTTGTGTAAATGAATAAAAATGTGTGAAAGGAAGTATATATTTGGTTTAGGGGGAAACAAGATCCATAAAAAGGGGGCTAGGGTGGCTAGGGGGGGGGGGGGGCACCAAGAGTAAAACAAGGAAGAATGTGGCTAATTAATATTGTTGTCTAAATGTTGGATGAGTTAGTGTGTTTTGTGTACACTTTAGGTGTTATCGGGTACCGAGTTATCTAAAAATAAATGTTACCGAGGTGAAATAAAATACGACGAAGTTGTAAAAGTTGTAAAATAATATTCCTGATGAGAATCGGGTGTCAAAATAATTATTGGGTTGAAATATCGCAAACCGACGGAGTTATAAGCTCCGACCGTAAAATATAGTAATTGATTTTAAAACACCGGGTAAATTAATAATATAATTTTTATATTATTATTATGAGTATAAAAATGTGTTAGGACCATAGTTGGGATTATCGGATCAATTATTCAAAATAATAGTTCATAAGATAACGTTTATTAGTTTAATAATCGTACGTCTACAAAAATGACGCAACCCACGTATAAATGACAAATTTTCTCCGGAGGTGAATAGTGTTTTATGAATAGTAAAATTTTAAAACGCTTCTCAGAATATCAAACTGACCTCAAAAATGATGAATAGTAAAATGATGAATAGTGATCGATGAATAGTAACCGGTGAATAGTAAATGTGAAAGTTCGGGAAAAGACCAGAATTTACGAGTTGTGACAAGAAGTTGGTACGAAGAGATTTGAAATTTTTTGGATTTTATTTTTCGGGTAGTGGTGGCACGTTCCACACCAAGACTTTGACGAATTTCGTCGGGATGAGGGATATCGGATAGATAAGGACCAAAGGTTGGTCGACAACGATGGAGAGATTCGAGGTCCCACTTGTTTGTGAAAACGGCTTGACCTCTGAAAGGAATTTGGAGGATTTGACGAAATTGTTCGAGAGTTAAGGTGATGAATTCATTTTGAATCATGAAGGAAATGGTGATGAAACCAAGATCATTGGTTTGGATGGTGACTTGGCTAAAGAAATCGACTATGAAATGAGGAATGATTGGTTCATTAATTTCATAAAGGCAATTGAGGTTGATGCTTGAAAACAAGCGATCAATGTAGTCGGATTGAGCAAAGGTTAGATCCACTACACGTCCCTCATGAACGTTTCTATCTTCAATTTCACGATATATACGTCCAATGGAAGGAGATGTAGTAGGGAGTTGGGAAACTTTGGGAATGTAGTTTTTAGTGTGGGAAAGATCTTCGGTAGGCGCTTTTGGCATTTTCACCTAAACACAACAACAATACAAAAGACCAAAATAAATATAAAGAAGAATAAAATTATATATATATATATATATATATATATATATTATATATATATATATATATATATATATATATATATATATGTATGTATATATATATATATATATATATATATATATATATATATATATATATATATATATATATATTGTTAAGACTTATGTTGGAACGTAAACATACTTCGACACTAATCCTAGGAAGTAGTTTACCATGTTCCTTAATATTGTTTTTAACTTGTTCTAGACATATTTTATGATGTTTAGTAAGTGGTTATGGACAAATCCAAACGCCCCTTTAAACATCTTAATATATCATGAAATTTACTAGATTTACATTGGGTTGTAAAACTAGCTATTTCTTACGAGTTTCTTATGCATGTGATTTGTTTTCGAAAAAGATGGTTTATATTTTGACTCAAAAATGTCATTTTTCATATTAAACCAAACGCTTCCATAACTAGTTACTTATACTACTAGTATGTCAATATATATATGAATTATATGTAACACCCCCAAAATCATCACGTCAGCGGAAGACTTAAGATGTCAGCAGAAGACTTTTTGGGTGTTACTTCGAGGATCTTTATCACAATCATAGAAAACGACACAAAAGTGACGCTTTAAAGTTTAATTCATTAAAAATACCAAATATTCGAGACATCAAGATGTTTCATAATTTAAACAACATGTTTATTTGAAATGTGTCAAAACGTTTATTTCAGCCCATGCCGGGTTACAAGCCTTCTCCGTGCCTTCAAGTTCCTTCTTGTTTAATTACCTGAGATAAACACATGCTAAAAGTGTCAACACAAAGGTTGGTGAGTTCATAGAGTTTATAGTTTAAATCGTTAATTAGAAAATGAGTGATTTCCTTGTCAATTCAATACAAATTAATCCGTTGGTTTGCCCTTCACCGGGACAACACCAAAATAGTAGTTCGTTTGCCAATTATTAATAGTTTTTCCTGCTATATAGTGAGCACAATCTCGTATTTTAATAAAACAGAGGGCTACAACATCGTACGCCCTTAACATCAGTCATTGTAGTGCTATATTATTACCGTTCTCTTGCCCTAAGCTCATGACACTCAACGATTAACAGGCATCAAAATTATCCATAATAATGATGTAAAACAGTGGCCCTCAAGATAGGTATTTACCAGTAACCTATGAAATCAAATAAAGTGCATTTGGTGGCTTTCCTCTAGCGACCAAATGGGGATTGTCAATCCCTAATAGATCTATCCACAATTATTTACGTTCACACTACAAGTGATTAAGGCGCATGATCGAGGGACTTTTGGTAATAGGTACTTAGGAAATAGAGAGCAAATATAGCATATCGTTGGAAAATCGCTTGTAATCATGTCTATAGCAGGTATTTCCTTATGAGATAATAAAGTGTGTAAACCAGTAAAGTTTATATGAAATACAGTCATGTATTTAGTTAATGAATACTTGTAAAAGTAAAACAGTAGTTAAGCATGTATCTCCCCCAAAAACGTTTATAAACCATTGTAAAACAAGTAAGAGTAGGGGCTATGACTCACCTGAGGATTATGATAGGTATAGATAACGTAATGTCAGAGTTGAAGATGGAATTGACTTCAAAGATAACCTGAATGATATGGAAGTCCGAGATAAGTTTGACTTATCGAGAATCGTGATTTGAATAGTGTTCGATGACAAAATGACTTGTGGCAGAGGTGGCTTGCGTGGCAAAACGCTTAATAGCTCAGGAGCAAGTTATATACAATATAACTTGTCTTTATGTATTAGTATCGTTTATTATTTTATATTCTTCGTCATGAATTTATGTTATGTATTGGTGAATGATAAATTATAGTAATTGCAAGTTTATGCCTGGTTAAGTGAACTGATGAGTTTTATTATAGGAATAATCATTACTTAATGTGTATTCAAGTTATCGATAATAACGTCAGGTTATATAATTCACGTTATATATTATATATATTCAGAAATATAAAGTTATTCATAATTATTACCTCATTATCATCTCAAAATGTAGGTCTCGGTATATGTTACCATGATATAGTCATAAAATATTAACTTGTAAAACGTAATTAAGTTTCTATGTAAACTTTTAAGTTATACGAACGTTACTCTTTTAAACCTAAATAGTTAAATGATTACATATTCAATCCAAAATAAACATATTTACAACCTTATAAAAGCTTTTGGATGGAAAATGTCAAAGTATCAAACTTGTAAGGGTGAAGTTGTAAAAATAATACAAGTTTCAAATCTTATAAAAAGGTTCTAAGAAAATGTGATAAGTGTTTTGAAAATGAGGGATCAAAACTGCCAAGAGCCTAAAGTTTCAAAAATATTAAAAACTGTCCTAAGCAGGAATCGAACCAAAGACCTCTCGCTCAGCAACCAAGTGCCCACCCAACTGAGCCAAAGGCTTTTTGATGTTTTAGTTTATTGTTTGATATTTTTATAGGGTTATGCTACTGTATTACATTTGCTAAAGTTGTACATATAGAAACTGTGATCGTGTATATGCATATGTATACTCTATTTTGTTTTGTTATTCTTGGTGTCTTAGCATTTTAATTAACCTTCGTCTTAGTGTATTTACAATACCTTCTAAGTGACTATCTAACGTGAGTATGCATGCACACAAGTCCTTGTTTCAGTGAGTTTGCAAGCAAATTAGCCACAAGGAGTAGTATGCATAGAGTTAGCATGTGTACAACGAGAGCCAAGCTTTGGTCTCGTAAGGTTTTCTTGTGTGCAAGTCGAACGTATATATATTGTCAATAGTTATGTATATTTTGTAACTTCATGCATAGCTAGCCATGCCAAGAACTTAGGTGGTATGGGTATATATATGTCGACTGTTATAATATATTAGCAACATTTTAGTTTGTTAAGCCATTTAACCATACAAGACTCTCATGGTACACTAAGTTGCGATAGTTAATTACAGAAAGAGTAGAAGCATGGTTTAAACTTATGAGCTTGTTATTTGTGGCTTTAAAACGGGTTATGAAAACTGGTTATCAGTAGTTCTATATATGTTTGGGTAATTTCATGCATAGCCACGCAAGGAGTTGTGATGCCACGTATATATTTGAAAACGATTACGTGAGTACATAAATTTAGAGTGCAAGCTAGAGTGGGTATGGATGAAAGGATGGTAATAAAAATAAATAACGTGACTTACTACACCATGGATTGGTGGGGAAAGCACACCATAGCGACTGATATGGTTCAAGAGAGATGTGTGATTCAATTCTTGGTACTTCAAGGATGTAGGAACGAGCAATAGCATGTTTTCAACTTGATTCTTCAACAGCGAAATCTTGGCAAAACCCTTCGACTCCAGAAAGTAGTTATGATTCAGAAATATTAAGTGTGATGTGTTGGTGTTGCGTTACCAACTGAGCTTATAGGTACGGGTTATATAGTGAGTTTTAGAAGGTGATAGAAGGCTGAGATCACGAGGGATGGAGTGATAGATAGAACGAATGCATGTCACCTCTCAAATCACCCAATCAAATTGTTACAAGGCAAGGAATGTGTCATATCATTCCTGACAGCTTCTGGCAGCTGACAATGGGTTCTAGGAATGTCAGAGATTTATTGGGAAGCATAGGTGGTCGAATAGGAAGTGTACATCAAATTTTACAATTTGTTCTAGGTGATTTTTGGGTTTTACTTTGGACAGAAAAGACATAGTAAACGAGAATGATATTGAACGAGCTTGGTCAGTATTGGATCCTTGTCAGGTAGTTAATGAGTAGGTGTAAAAATATCAATAGGTTGTGTGTCGAATTAGTGAGAAAAACGGGGTGTTTTGTGGCTGGTCGAGTGCTGGAAACAAGAAGTAAAGAAACTAAAATAAAAATTTTAACTATGATTCTGTTGGACTGGGTTTCGTGGGTTCGTTTCTGGGACAGTGAACGAGTGAGGGAGGTGGTTCTCTTGCTTTTTCCTAGTCGATCAAGAGAAAGGAACAAGCAAGAAAAGTGGCTTAGTTTTTGATGGCTCGTTGGTTTATTTGTTGCATTAGAATGTCCAGGTTGTTTTTGGTAATGTGACCAAAGGAATTTTAAGGGTACGCTTGGGTTTGGTTTTGGTACTACCAAGGTTCAAGTAACTCATATGTGTTAAGAAACAAAAGATAGACCGAGTGGTATTATTCTCCAAATGGTGTGGTTTGTAATATGCTAAAGTCCACATGACATATTTTACGTGACTAAATTAATAAGGGAGTCTTTGTTTGAGAGTTATAACTTATTTGGTACTCATACGGCTTATAGAAAATGTACGTCTGGAAAATGTGTTATGTACGTGGGATATCTAGGAGTATTTAGTCAAGTTGGCATGTCGTTTTGTTGATGAGAAAAAAGAAACAAAAGAAATATAGATAGATCGACTAGAAAGATGTCCAAGGGTTTGGTTTGATGACACATTATATGAATATTTCGAAATAAAGAATATGTTAAGCTCTTGCTCTTGATTAGTTTTCATCTTATGATTTTATAGGATCTAAGCTTTGTCATTCCTGAATCTTTATAGTGAGTTTAATTAGTTTTGGACTTATGTGGTAGAATGATATTGAACGTATCATGTAGAAAACATACACAAGTATATTAAGGAATGGTGAAAACGCGTCACGACACTTTGATTTGTAACATAGTCGGATAAAAGCAAAAATTTAGCCCGTAAAATGGATAGTTAAATGGTGACGATAGATTACTGTTATTAAAATTTTGAGGGGAAATTTACGGGATGTTATATTATATATCTTGACAAGTCCGATTAGCAATTTTTAGGTTTATAATCATAACAACGTTTTATAAAAATTATAATGACTAAGTTTCGATATTATTTGGACATGATCCAAACACCCCCTTATTGTGAACCAAAATATTTTTTCTTGGTCGAAAAATGTAATTTCAAGTTTTACAAGTTATAAAAGTATATTGTGATTAGTTTTAACAAGTTTTCAAAGCATTATTCAACAATGTGTATAAGAAAGAAAACACTTCGACTTTTGGCTAAATTTCGAAATTTTTTGTGTGATTGGGTTTTCGAAAAATCAAAATTTTCGAGAACACTGTGAAAATTTTCGAAAAATCAAAAATTTTTGAGATCACTCAATATTTTCGCAATCACAAGGATTTCGCAATCACCAAAGTTTCGCAATCACCTAAGTTTCGCAATCCCAAAGTTTCGCAAATCCAAAGTTTCGAGAATTTTGACAAAAGTGAGGTTTTTGACGATCAAACCTCAAATGGCCATAACTTTTGAACCGTAACTCCGTTTTCGACGAATCAGCTGTCAAAACGACCGTGAGACAGAGGAGAACGACACGCTGAATGATTTATCAATTCAGGCGAAGTTTTGAGACCTAAAAACGCTCCGAGAAGAAGTTATTGAGGTTTTAAGGTTTTAGGTCAAAATTTTCACCATAAAAAGTTGCATCAACTTACTCTAAACACTACTCCTATTTCGTTGGAACGATCCAAGAATCAACTTTATCCATCTACACTTCATCAATGGCAACTCAGCAAGACATTCATGCAGCCGGTGCGGAAAACCGACCTCCAATGCTTGAAAAAGGTGGATATCTCCCATGGACAAGCCGCATGCTTCGTTACATCAAAACAAAGGGTAACGGTCACCTTATGATCAAATCCATAGAAAATGGTCCATTTCAACCAAGACAAGTTCAAGTTCAAGGTAATCCAAATACAACACCTCCTACTGAACCACTCGTGCGTATACAAACAGAAGCAGATTACACTGATGAAGAAAAGACGCAGATCAAAGCTGATGATATGGCAATGCATTTAATCCAACTTGGATTACCACGGGAGATCTTTGCTGCGGTCGACAGCTGTGAAACTGCTTATGCTATATGGGAACGTATAAGAAGGATATGTCATGGAATAGAAATTGGACAACAAGACATTGAGAATAAACTTCTTACTGAATGGGAGAACTTTACATCCACTAAAGGTGAACAGATTGAATCATACTACACAAGGTTTTGCACGTTGATGAATGAGTTAATCAGAAACAAGTTGACACCTTGAACAATTGCAACAAACATCAAATTCGTCAACAACATTCCAAAAGAATGGGGTCGTTATGTTACAATTGTTAATCAGACAAAGGACTTACATCAGGTGAATTATGATCAACTCTATGACTTTCTGAAGCAAAACCAAGCTGAGGCTAATGAAGTTAGGAAAGAAAGATTGGCAAAGAAACATGATCCTCTCGCACTAATTGCTAATACACCAACACTATTACAAGTGAACACTCAACAACCATCATCATCCATTCATAACTACATGCAACCATCATGCATTCAACAACCAACACCGGTCTACCAACAACAATTCTACCCACAACAACAAGAAGTTATTCCACAACAGCAATACCCACAATTCCAAGAACCAGAATTCACTGACAATGATGAAGTTAATGCAGCATTGACTCAAGCGTTTGCTTTTCTGTCAAAAACATTCCAAGGACGATATTCTACACCAACAAACAACAACCAAAGGATATCATCGAACACTCGCAACAAGCAGATTGCTCAGCCGAGTTTCAATATGAGCAACAGAGGCCAAATGGTTGGAGTTTATTGGAATCCGCAGGCATATCAGAATATGCATAATGCAGGTCAGTATGCAGGAAATCAGAATGCAGGTCAGTTTGCAGGGAATCAGTATGGTCAGTATGCAGGGAATCAGTTGGGTCAGTTTGTTGGAAATCGGAGGGGTCAGAATGTTGGTAATCAGGCAATGGGTAATCAGAATAGAAATGTTGCAGCTCCAGTAGTTGGGAATTTGGGAAATGTGAATCAGGGTAATCCTGTTAAGTGTTTCAACTGCCAGGGTGTAGGTCATATGGCAAGGAACTGGCCTACCAAGCCGAACAAGAAAGATCTAGAGTACTTGCAGAAAGCAGTAATGTTGGCACAAAAGGCAAAGGCAGGGTTTCAGTTGAATGCAGAGGAGAATGATTTTATGGCTCTTATGGATGACATGGAAGATAGAGAGGATATCGATGCGAACTGCATATTCATGGCGAATCTTCAGGAAGCTAAGTATGACACGGATTTTGACACACTTCCTGTTTATGACACCAATGCACCATCTGAGGTATCAAATTTCAACACATGTCACAATAATTATATATTTGATATGTCTCCTCATGAGGAACAACATTTTGAGAAGTAAGCATCCACTTATGACACATTCCTGGACACGCCAAGTAGTAGCAATACTCCTTCAGCAACTCCAGATGTGAATCATAATGGAGGCTTCGTTTCACAGCATGCTGAGAATGATGAGGAAACACGAGCTTTGTTTGATTCATTATTGAATAATTGTCGCATTGAAATTGAGAATGTAAAAAAGGTCAATCGCGATGTTAAGGCCGCGAATGTTAAATTGACCGCTGAGCTTGAGAGTTACAAAGCAAACGTTAAAGCTTTTGAATTTCATAACAAAAGATTGTCTGAATTAGAAACTGGTTATCAAAATTCCGTTTCAAGGGAACAACAATTGCAACTCAAGTTTGATACATTTGATGTTAATTCTTTCAAAAAGATAAAATCTTTAAACGCGATAATTTTTGATTTACAAAACCAACTTTCTAAACAAAAAACAGCTTATACTAATCTTGAAAAAGAAAGGGATGAGTTGAAAAAGGACTTTGCAAAGAAAGAAGACAAACTTTTGGAAGAAATCGTAGAGTCAGAACACATGATTGCTCATTTAGAAGAATTAGTGGTTAAGTCAGGTCAGTCAAGTCAAACTATGAAAATGATTTCAAATCAAACTAATCTGATTTACCATACGAAACATAAAATGGCTCTTGGTAACAAAACTCCTTGTAATCTCAAGAAAGCTCAGCAAGAACATAATGTTTTGTATAATGGTAATGTGATTTACACCAAACATGATCCTCTCGTCGTACGGGATTCTGTGCTAACAATTGAACATGTCGAAGAGAGCATAAATAAAATGAAAGAAAAGGATTTGAAACCCATTGATTACAACAAATTGAACAAACTTTCGGGAATCACTTTTGTTCCATAAACAGAACCATCTGTGTTTTCCATAAAATGACCATTTGCGAAATTCTTGTCTAAAAAGAAAGTTGTTTCCAAATCTCTTTCAAAAATGGAACAAATGTCCTCTAACAACACTTTTAATACAAGTGAGGCTAGAGAAATTCTTGATGACGTTAAAAAGAGAATTCAAGAACTTCAAAATATTGTTGCATCAAAAACTACCACCAATATTAACAATTGGCATTCTAGTTTTCATATTGAACAGAAAAAGGTGTTTCAAAACGAAATTACTATCCCACTGAATAACATCAGTGCAAGGGTAATCCATTTTGAACAAGCTTTCTTAAAAGAAACGGCCGACTTTGTCAAGGATCACAAATCCCTAGTAAACGAAGCTAATGATACTTGTGAAAACATGAACGTTTTGGAAAACCTAAATGTTTCTCTCTTCGAAGCTGTTATGAACACTGACATTATGTCCACCATTTTACAAACATATTCTGTTCAAGACGATGAATGACTAAGAGCTGAGACATCCGCAATTGTTTCAATATATGAAAATGCTCTTATAAAGCTTGAAAAAGAAAATGTGTCATATTTTAAACAACTTGATCGAAAAAAGGAAGAATGCAAGTATGACAAATTGTCGTATGAGCGTGACTTAAAGAACATGAAAGAGCAAAATGATCTTTTGAGGGCTCAGCTTGAAAGTCAAAAAGGAAAGGGTGAGGAAACTAAGTTTGCAAAACCATTGACTTCGGAGAAACCAAATGTTTCAAACATGGTTCAAAAACCAAAAATGTCAATTTCACGGTTTGCTCCTAAAGTCGATGAGAAAAAGGATTTGACAAAACCAATCACTCCAACACCCTTGCTAAAGAAAAGTGAAAATGTTAAGATTGTTGATAAAGGAAAAACGGTTGTCGAAACACCAAAAGTGATAGCACCTGGCCTTTTTAGGATTAGTCCCACTAGTGCGTCTGCCTCAACATCTAAGACTAATGACACGTGCATAAAGGCTAATTCTAAAGAATCTAGGGATGCTAAAAAGGACAACAATATAAATCCTAATGTGTGTGCCTTACCTTCTACAGGATTTGAAAGCACCTCTAGGAGCAGCAGACTAAAGCCTAGAAGCAATACAAGGAACAATAGAGTCTCGCCTATTTCTAAGAGTAGTTGCAAGAATAAAGTTGAAGAAGTAGAAGAACACCATAGGAATTTATCGCTTTTTAATAAGAAACATGATTCATCTGAATGTAATGTCGAAATTATTGGTTCTAATGCATGTAATGACTCTGTTTGTTTAATATGCAAGAAATTTTTAATTAATGATGTTCATGATGCATGTGTTTCTAAGAATGTGAATGTTACACCTGAACAGAAGAATTTTCCAAAAAGACCTAGTGCTAGATCTAGATCTATAGAAATATTAGTTGCACGATTTAGGACTACCACTATTAGTCGAATGCCTAGGAACTACCTTAAGTTTTGTATGTGGATTCCAACGGGTAGAGAGTTCACTCTTAAGAACGGAAAATTAGAAATAACTCAAGCTAAACAAGTAGCAACTGTCTATGAGTGTGATTCTGATTTTACTCCTAACCCCATGGAACCAAATTCAAAACGGTTTCCAAATACAAACTCTTCTGTTCTTGGCAGGTTATCGAAATATGTCTTTGGATCGTCGACTCGGGTTGCTCCAAGCACATGACCGGGAATTTAAAGCTGTTGATCAATTTTGTCTGGAAATTCATGGGAACTGTACGATTTGGAAATGATCATGTAGCAGCTATTCAGGGTTATAGAGATCTTCGGTTTGAGAATTTTTTAATCACTCGAGTTTACTACGTCGAAGGGATGGGACACAACTTGTTTTCAGTTGGGCAGTTTTCGGATGCTGATTTAGAAGTTGCATTCAGGAGAAACACGGTTTTTATTAGAAATTTGGTTGGTGATGATCTCTTAACTGGTAATCGTGGTACAAACTTGTACGCTATCGACATCAACCAAATGGCTTCTACATCACCAATTTGTGTTATGACAAGGGCAACCGAAACTAAGTCCTGGCTGTGGCATAGACGTTTATCCCATCTCAATTTTGACACCATCAACAAGTTAGCCAAAGACAACATCGTCACCGGACTTCCTAAGTTCAAATACACCAAGGAACACCTATGTCCATCATGTGAACAAGGAAAAAGTAAAAGAGCATCATATAAACCCAAAACCGTACCTAGTTCGGAAGCAAGGTTACATATGTTGCACATGGACTTATGTGGCCCAATGAGAGTTGAAAGCATTAATGGGAAGAAGTATATTCTCGTTATTCTTGATGATTAATCAAGATATACTTGGGTAAAGTTTTTGAGATCAAAAGTCAAAGCACCAGGCATCATCATCACCTTTCTGAAGCGTATTCAAGTTCTACTTCAAGCTCCAGTAAGGATTATAAGAACAGACAATGGCACAGAATTTACAAACCAGGAGTTAAGAACTTACATTGAAGATGTTGGAATCACACATCAAACATCAGTTGTTAGAACTCCACAGTAGAATGGGGTAGTTGAAAGAAGAAATAAAACTCTTGTGGAAGCTGCTCGCACAATGCTGATTTTTTCTAGTGCACCACTATTCTTATGGGCTGATGCTGTAGCCACTGCTTGTTTTACTCAAAACCGATCCCTAGTCCATCCGAGATTCAATAAAACCCCATATGAGCTAGTGAACAACCGTAAACCTAACATCTCTTACCTTCACGTATTTGGCGCTTTGTGCTATCCGACGAATGATAGAGAAGATCTAGGAAAGTTAAAAGCTAAGGGTGATATTGGAATCTTCATTGGATATTTAGAAAACTCGAGGGCATTCAGGATGTATAATAGAAGAACGAAAAGGATAATGGAGACGATGAATGTGAAGTTTGACGAGATTTCACAAATGGCTTTTGAGAGATACGCTCTAGAACCCGCGCTTAATCCGATGGCTTCTAATCAAAATGGATTAGGACCCGCACCAAACCAACAGACTTCTGGACACATCAGTTCAGGACTCGTGCCTCAAGGAGCTCAGTCAACAAACACGGATAAACATTCAGAACAAGAACTGGAAAATTTCGTCGAGTTAATGTTTGATGAATATTACGGTGGAACTTCGACAAATGCATCTCAACAACATTTCGCTGCACCTGCTCAAAACCATCAACCACCACCATCACAAGATGCATTTACCACAATCGAAGCTGAAGCACCAACTACATCAACATCATCTACATCTACTCAAGCAACTCCAGTACTTGAAACTGTTCTACCAAGAGTTGATGAGCAAAACCAAAACACAAATTTTCAAGAAGAACCAACAAATAATTCAAACGATGTTACATTAGAAGAAGAAGAAGAAGTATTTGAAAACCCGTTTGCAACAGACTCTGCTGAATCTTCTTCAAGGTTACAAGAACCATCTAACACACATTCGTTACACCCAAGGTACCCTTCTACATTTCAATGGACAAAAGACCATCCAATAGAACATGTTATTGGTCAACCTTCAAAGCCAGTTCAGACAAGGAGACAACTTGCCATTGATCTTGAATTGTGCATCTACATTTGCTCAATTAGCCTCAAAGAACCAAAGAACATTCTGGAAGGAATGGCAGAAAACCCTTGGATTGAAGCGATGCAGGAGGAATTTCTTCAATACATGTTACATGATAGTTGGGAACTTGTTGAACGACCACTTGATAAACGTGTTCTTGATCTCAACTGGTTGTGGAAGAACAAACTGGATGAGGAAATGACTGTTATTCGCAACAAAGCTCGTCTCGTGGCTAAAGGTTATCCACAAGAAGAAGGGATAGATTTTGAAGAATCATTTGCGCCTGTAGCTAGACTTGAAGCAGTACGGATTTTCTTAGCCTATGCAGCTCACAAAAACATCACAGTCTATCAGATGGACATTAAGACTGCTTTATTAAATGGAACTCTGAAAGAAGAAGTGTATGTGAGTCAGCTAGAGGGATTCATCGACAAAGATCATCCAGACTACGTCTACAAGCTTAAGAAAGCAATTTATGGTTTATAACAAGCTCCAAGAGCGTGGTATGACGAACTATCATCTTTCTTGCTTAAAAACAATTTCACAAAAGGAACGGTTGATGACACCTTGTTTATCAAAAAATTCAAAGATGACATTTTGATCGTTCAAATTTACGTGGACGACATTATTTTTGGATCAACCAATCCTAACCATTTAAAACATTTTGAAAATCTCATGAAAAGCAAATTTGAAATGTCCATGATGGAGGAACTAAAATTCTTTCTTGGTTTACAAATACATCAATCCCCTCGTGGTATTTTTATCAATCAAGCTAAATATACAATAGAGATTTTGAAAAAACATGGAATGGAAAACTGTGATTCTGTTGGTACACCAATGGTTACTTCACCAAAAATAGGTGCTGATTTGTCTGGAAAACCCATCGATCCGAAAAAATATCGGAGCATGATGGGTTCTCTCATGTACCTAACTGCTAGTCGACCCGATATTCAATTTGCTGTCTGTTTATTAGCACGGTTTCAGGAAAAGCCTACCGAACTTCACCTCAAAGAGGTTAAACGGATCTTTCGATACCTACGAAGCACCATTAACATAGGACTTTGGTATCCGAAGGATTCGGGGTTTCATCTAACAGCATTTTCAGATGCAGACCATGCTGACGAATTGGCATGCGAAGCCTAACTCCTGAGAGAACGTCTTCTCGAATCTTCTTGAAAAATATTTTCAAAATCGCTTCGCTGTAAATATTTAAAAAAAAACAAAATACAAAATTTGAAAAACCAACAAAAACAAAATATAAAAATATAAAATTTTCAAAAAATACAAAAACAATATAAAATCAAAAAATCCAAAAATATTCTTCTCACGACATGTCTCTCGTATAAATCAATATTCTGTACGTTTCTAGAAATGTCATTCAACAATGATACGGACATGTACAGATGCTTGAACGGGAGTTCTTTAAAATGTTTTTCCAAAACATGTCGTTTCTCAAAAAATTTCTTCACAATGGCTTTCGTATACTTCAGTACGAAACCCGTACTTAAACGATGACTTCTGATTATTTTCAAATCAAGGACTCGTACGTTCAATGACGAACTCTTTTTCAAAAAGTTCGAGTCTAAACAAACGAAAAAGATTTCAAGCATAAACTCGTTTTCAAACAAAATTCTTGAGCACTTTTTCAAGATTGTTCAAAAGATTTTTTTTTAAATCTCTCAAAATTAGTGCTCAAGATAACTCCCTCATAACCCTTAAGTAATTTTAAATATGCTACATTAAGGGGGAGTACAAACACTAAAATGTTCCGATTTCATGCAAAATCAAATCTGTCTATCTCTCCAAAAAGCTTTTAATTAATCAGTTGATATAAAAAATATCACGCTATGCTATTTTTGAGGGGGAGAAGACATGATTAAAATGTGATCAAAGATGTTTAAAGATTATGGCAGAATCTCAAAAGAGCTCGACTCAGATATTACCAATGAATTGACGAAGCTTAAATGTCATTAATCGAAAAGACTTGTCCTGGACGGGTAATAATTTCAAGCTTGTCTAACTAGTGATGTAAGCGTGTCTCGAATAGGACTTGTCTGAGTAGAATGTACCGTATCGAGAAAATTTCTTTGGACTTGACCAGGACGGGTAATAATTTCAAGCTAGTCTAACTAGTGATGTAAGCATGTCTCGAATCGGTCATGTTCGCTGAAAGTGGATCAATTCAAAAGTGCAAACTCCTCTCGCATGTGCAAATTTCTTAAATATTCATGAGCACATGTGAAGGGGGAGTCTTTCAAATGAAATGCAAAACTCTCAAAGTGGTAACAAAATGTGTTTTATATTCATAAACACTTTGAGAGATTTTCACAAATGGTTTCTTGGCAATGATAGGATAGTCATGGAGTTATAAGGTGACTAAGGTTAGGAAAAACCGTCCTATGATCCGCCAGAGCCGGAGGGATCTACCCAAGGACAAATCCAATAGATTAGAATTAGAAGTCCTTAGGTATGATTGAAAAAAGGAGAAAATGAGAAAGGAGAAAGAAGGGGTTGAAGAATTAAAATGAAAAGTTATGTAAAAGGGTGAAAAGAAATAGCCCTCCAAATGTTCAACCTTAGGGTAGACACCGGGTACAATTCGTATGCTACTGGTTGTTACTAAGGTGACACCAGTATTGAAGACAAAGACGTCATGGACCCAGTGACGCACTGCACTAAACCTTCTTAACCTCTCAAGTTCTCTTAAAAGAGCTTGTTTCATTCTCACGGGGAACCGGTGTAATCTATCAACATGTCTCTTAGAGATGATTGATATTGAAGCAGGAGACCTCTCCCTAATCTCCGCATAGGAAACCAAATGTGCACTTATCGAGTCTAGAGCCTCGAGATTCATCAAAAGATCTCATAGGAACACATGGTATTTATACACTGGTTGTTCATCATTAAGGACGCCAGATGTAAACTTTAGAGTCCTACGCAGATCTTAGCAATCTGCCAGAACATTTATGAGAGGATTCACTTTTGTGATTCTCAATGATTGAATGGAAATTCCTGCCAGGGTCAACATCAAGCAGCCCTGACAGCAGGTCACTTCGGTAATTCTTTGTGGGTTACGCTTAGTATTCGCGGTGGTTTCAAAATGGTCTACAGTCGTGGAGTGATCCCCAGCGACTCACCCAGTCATTGAGCTACTTAGTAGGTCTTGTAAGCTCTCTCGAGAGTATCTGACATGGGAACGGCCTTGGTAATGGTTAGAAGGAGTCTTCACACTATGCTGTTGACGATCTCTAATTCTTATCTGTATGTACCGGTTGATTTATTGCTAACTGTTTACCTGCAGCTATACATCATCTCCATGGCGAAGGATTCCACATGCTCATACATGCATCTCGAAGTCAAAGGAAAGTTCTCGCAAAGATCAAAGCAAAGAAAGGTTCAAAGAAAGGTTCTACGCAATGTGAAAGAAGTTGTAGAAGTAAAGTGACAAAGATCGGTGTGAAAGAACGGGAATAACAAATGCATGTATCACTAAGACTAAACACGTATGGGCATGTTGGAATGGCGAACAACCACCACAGACGCAGAAGTGACGAAAGGCAGATTACTCCACATCACATAGGAACAAAGAACGATGAAAAATCAGTTATCAAAGATCACAAAGCATGAAGGAACAAAGACTAAAGACTATTCTACAACGACACACAAAGTTAAAGACAAAAAACACGGATGACCTAATCACGTGGAGCATCATTCGAATGACCACCCCTTAGGGGGAGATTGTTAGCATTAAAAATATATATATAGAAGTGATGGTCATTCTCATATTATAACTTTGTGTCATTTGTTAAGATTAGTAATAGTTTAGTCATTGAGCTTTGGACTTGGCAAGCTAATATGTTATGTGCTATGTTTCATAAGCCTTGTTATCTAATCATGTAACCAAGTCCAAGCCCAAGCCCAAGCCCATAGAAAGCCTTAGGGCATCTCATGTTAAGAACTATATACACTGCTCAAAGGCTCATTTGAGGAGTGTGCTCGTGTGTGTATTGTGTGTGTTTTTCTTGAATAAAAGCTCTCATTTCCATCTCTCTCTCTCTCTACTCCATACGAAATACATATACATATCAAGTCACCATCTTTCAATCTCTACTTCATCTTTGCTTCTATAATGGTGTGATAAAGTTGTGTTATTTAAGGTCCTACAACTTCCAAACTAAAGAAAGTCAATGTTAATTACCCATTGTCGATCAGCAATCATGTATTGGTCGATAACATATGTGACATGCCACTACAACCCAATATTAATGCACATGACCCGTTACCCATGTTAATTACCTAATGATCAACACTCATCAACACTCACGGATGTGACCAGTGATAACCTAATGCATATGACCCATATGATCAATGTCAAATACCCATTATTGAATGTGACCAGTGACAACAATGCCTATGACCCATGACCCATGTGAATTAGCCATTATCCCCGGTCATGCATGGGTTGCACCGGCTTGGTAGGTGTATAGTAGCTATATATAGTATGAATTGAATGTTATATGAATTGTATTTGAAGTTATTAAAGGCGGTCATGCATGGGTTACACCGGCTTGGTAGGTGTACCATTTGTCACAGAAAATAATAAGAAGCAAGTATGCAAGGACCTCCCGATCGATCATGTTATCAGGGATCGAGAAAGTTTGAACTCGGTTTAAGCTTGATCACTTGAAAAGCTCGGTTTATTTGTAAAGGTGTGTGTCTTACACAAATTAAAATTGAAATATAATCTAATAATCGAATTAGGTTCACCTTCGGCTCGAAAATCTCGATACCAAGGTTTTCAAGATCGGGATCATATCCTACTTAGGATCGATTTTGTCTTTGCAAGAACGAGATCTTAAGATTGGATCAGGATTTTAAGATCCAACCATAATGCATTTTTTAAGTATCTTTTGTAATATTATACAAATTTATAAATTATTATATACATAAACACAAAATTATATAAATGTTTCATTGAAATGTTGTCCTAAATTATAGTTATGAAATGTATAAGAAGATTATAACATGTTGTTTTTTCGTTTGCTAGTTCGAGAAAAGTAAGATCGGATCGGATTAGATCCTAAGATCCTATGGTCAGGATCGGGTTCTTATACGATCTTAAGCTTTCAAAGATCCTATTTTACATAAGATCCGGATCGTTTTTGCTTTGCAGTATCGTAAAATCATAAGATTAAGATCAGGATCGGGATCCTGACAACCATGCTTGATACATTTATAATTAATTATTTACACTTAGTATGCTTACATACAATATATATATATATATAAAAAAAAAAATATATATATATATATATATATATATATATATAGAAAAGTGAGAAAAAAAGTTGCAGGGTAGAATTTGATAACCATCGAAACTTTAGGGTAAAAATCTAAAAAAAAACAAACAAAATAGGGATATCAACAAACAGTCGTCATTTTCTTATCATTTGGACACCACATCTGTAAGATTAGAGAAACTTACCGTCACTACCAGCACCGTCGCCACCGTTGCCACCGTCTTCCATCGTGTAACCTTCACGTCAATCTTCATTATTCTCCCGTCATTTACAATGAAGAAGTAATCCCCACCAACGCCATTTATCGCCACGAACCACCGTTACAATCATTGTGGGCACCACCACCATCGAAAGCGCCACCAAAAGGTCAAATCACTGACATCAATTACCGGTCACCTCTGTTTGCTCTCACGAATAGTCCATCGCCGATGAAACCCGCCGGAAATAGATACAACAGTAAGTGCACAAATTTTTTTGATTGGTTAATCATTTTAGTGTTTTAATATGTTTATTAAAATTGCTCATAAGGTGTTTGATAAAATGTCTGAATAAGATATTTTATAACCGATGCACTAATTTGAAAAGTGAGATGCAATAGCGCATCAGTGTGCTGCAATTGCGCATCAGCTTTACCCATGAACACATTAGTCTTATTTTTTTCCATCCTAAAACAACATTGTTACAATAGGGCATCAATGTGTTATAATAGCGCATCAGTGGGTTATAATAGCGCATCAGTGTGTTGCAATAGCGCATCAACTTTGGCCAGACATGCTGGTAGGAGTTTGGCCATAAATGATGGGATGTCAGTGACTACGTGTAAGTTTGGCCATAAATGATAGGTGTCATATAGCTAGTAACTAGATTCTTCAGCTAGAGGAGGAACAATGGGCGTGTCAGTTTGGTTAAATAAGGGGTCTAAACAGTTTGGATCAAAACGGGTAATTCTTTAGCATATTTAAAACAGGTTGGGATCACCTGAAACATATTTGTCCAACATATGTTTTGCTGTGAAAAACGATATAAAAATTCATTTATGAATTGACTTTTTAAACTAATTATTGATTTACCTTTGTGACCCAGGGCATCAATGCATAACATTAGTGCATTGTTAGAAATATTAAGGCATCTACATGCATTTTTAGTGCATCGTATGTATGTTTAGTGAATCGATGCATCGTTGAACTTATTGAACAAGATTGGTTTTTCAATATATGAATCGACTCCTCGTGTAAACTTCAACTTTTTCTTTTGCTTTTTTATTAGCCTGAAACAACAAGACCATGATGAAATACTTGTTACAGTATGCTTTCCGCATATCAAAAACAACTAAACTAAATTATTCATGCTTATTTTCAGCAAGTGGACCGAAACATGTTCTATCTAGGATTGCTTATTCACTATGGGAGCTCTTTGCTAGGCATGTCTTTGCTAGAGGACGATGTCTTATGTAAGAGCCTGCTAGTTCTCAACCAAAAGCGAGTTGGAATGCAAAAGAAAGGTTTCCTTTCATATTTCACGAACTTGCATTTCACGTTATTTTGTGTATCTTTTCTCTCACGTTTCACTACTTGTTTCTGTCAATGCAGATTGTGGTTATTCCATTTGTCATCCTTATCATCAGCAGGAAAAGATGTTTCCAAGCTAATTGGTCTTAACATTGAGGTTATAACTAACACTTTCTCTCTAATTTGATTATCTGTAAATTATGTTTCCTATATATAGCATAATATTAGTATATTTTATCACTTGGAAATTGTGTATATGGAATCTATGTATGACACTTTTCTAGTTTGATTATATAATAGAATCACTTAGAGGGTGTTTGGAATTGCTTATTTTTCTATTGCGTTTAGGCTTAGTAATAATACTGAATGTAAGTTCTCTGCTTTTTGTCCAATATTTAACGTTGTGCATTCTGAATGATGCATATGTGTATGATACTAGTTATGTGATTCCTGTTATTGCATACCTACGTATACACTGATTATAGTGGTTTATTTTTACTGATGTAACTGGAATTGGGCTTTAGCTTTATGACTATATATCTGTGAGATTGTTGAACAGAGATCATTATCGGGTTTAGATTCTATCTATCAACAATTGCTTTATCTAATTTCCTTAAAGGTTTAGCATTATAGTTTTTTAGTTATATGTCAACGTCAAGCTCAAGGTGGTTTTGGTGCTTTTATAATCAGAGAAATGATCTCAGTTTCTCAGCTTCTCATTATTTAATGGTCGGGTCTACTCTTGATATGATTATATGCATGTGTGATATGATTAGTAACTTAAGGTGTTGTTTATATATATTCTTATAATTAACTAGCTGTAACGGGTACTGATAACATGTTTGTTTCATTCCTTTGTCTTGTTTAAGATACACCACAACCCAAATCGATCGCTCATAGCAAACGGGTTGAAAACGGACGGAAATGGCAATAGAAGATTAAATGGGAATTAGGGCATCTATGAGTATGATTAGTGCATCGAAAAAGGTAGATATTAGGGCTTCTATGAGTATATTTAGTGCATCGAAAAGGTAGATATTAGTGCATCTATTAATATATATTAGTGCATCAGTTATGTACATATTAATTCATCGAATTGTTATATATATATTAAACATCCAAAGAAAAGTTCAAGAACCTTTAAGATTACCGAGTATAGAAGATAATGAGATAAAATGAAAAGATGGTATGTTATGGCATGCTCATGTTTGTATCTTTGCTTCAGTTTTAGGAAAACTGAAGGATTTTTTAGGAATCATGGTTGACTCAAAAAGAAGTTACAGCAAGATGCAATAGGTGCAGCACAAGGGCTTTGCTATATGCATCATGATTGTTCTCCACCAATCGTCCATAAAGATGTGAAATCAAGCAATATATTGTTGGATTATGAGTTCAACGCTGATTTTGGACTTGCAAAGATTTTGGAAAAGTACAAGCCTGGTGGCGAGGAGGCTAACAATAGGTCTTCCGTAGCTGGCTCAATGGGATTCTTCGCTCCTGGTAACAACTCTTTTCATTTTTATACTTCTGACCATGTTTTTGGAATTCAGAAATTTGAACTGTGTTTTGAGGGCACTTTAGTGTATCCGTTTGAAGAACTCTAGTGCATCCGTATGAAGTACTCTAGTGCATCTGTTTGAGGCACTTAGTGCATCCGTTTTGAGTACAACGTATATAAGTTTTTTTTAAATGTTATTTAGAGTACAAGGTATATATGTTTTTTTGAATGAAGAATATGGATAAATTATGGTTTGCGGGTCAGCCCATCCTGAGGTGATCACTCTTGACCGGCGCTAAATTTACCTAGTTTAATTGGATATATAATCTGCCATTCATTATATTCTCTTCCTTCTAATTGCAGAATGATAATGATGAAGTGGCTTCCGTTGGATATACTGGAAGCATTAAAGGATTTGTGTGATAGAAAGATATTTAATACATCAGATATATACACAATTGATGGTGCTTAAGGTTGGACATGGGAAATGGAGATAAGAAATACCCCCCCTAGACGCTGGTCACAAGAATAGGAAGTAGAAATGGCTGTGAAGCTAATGCGAAAAATAAGCTTTCAGTTCTCCTGCTAGACGATTGGTCTATATCAAGTTTCTATAATGAATCTCCTTAGTACCTTGTAGTTTATAAATTTGAATCTACCACTAATTATTCTTATGGTTATTAGACAATGAAGTCCAACCTACTTGTGTCAATAAATAAGCAAATAAGCACATCAATGAGTATTGTGAACAATCCACCTATAAACTTTGGGTACCTAGTTGAATGCTTTATTAAGGCCTCTTTTTGCATGTTTAGTGCATCCATTTACAAGTTAGAGCATCTGTTAGGACATATTAGTGCATCCATTTCCATGTGTCTGATCAGGTTGTTGCTCTAATGCGTGAAACTTATGCACAGGCTTTAGGAGCAGTCCTCAAGTACATGCCTCCTTTGCAAGGTCATGAGACACTGAATTTTTGCTGCTAAATATCACGTCTGAACTTTTTTTTAAGTGTTATTGTTGAGCTTGGTGGTCCAATTGTTTAACGCTTGTTTTGTTATTTATGTTTTATCTTATTGGTTCATGGTGCTTATTTGTTTTGCTGATTCTTCTATTGTAGACCAGAATGGGAGATGTGTGTATGCGATGTATTTATGATTATGAATTGGGACAGTGGCATTAATATCCAATATATTTGGTCGTTCTATTTTGTAGTGTTTTACTCAGAAGCAACAAAGGATTTGAGTGTTTGGAATTTGAGAGCTGTTATGGCAAATGATCTTTTCACCTATGACAAGTTTGTGGTATGCTCTTTTTCTTTAAACAAATCTAATAGTTGAATTGAATATACAATAAGTAGTATCTTGTTAAGGTCTCATGGTATTGACTAGATAAATTTTAGTCACGCGGATATAGTAGTCTTACCAAAGAGTATGAATGCTAGTCTTGATTGGAAGTACGAACTTATGCAAATTAATCTCGGGCATTAAATTAACGTTCCTGATTGATTTAGTTTTTTCAGTTTTTGTAGCTTGCTATTCAGTTTATAAATGACATTTTGCATCGAAAAATAATCTATACTTAGACCAAATAATCTATACTTAAACCGTATGATGGTTTTTATATTGTTTAATTTGTTATGGGTTTATTTTTTTTAGGTGCATCTATGTTGTGCCAACATATCAGCGGGTTGGCCGCATTGTTTTAATTGGCCAGACGGGTTAAATACAACAGGCCAAAACAGACTTTAGTCGACAAGGTATATAACTATCTTAATCTAAACCCACTTTATGTTTGTCGACAAATTGCCACCCTTTCTTAAGGATTCAAATGTTTGTTTTTATGTTGCAGATGGGCATCTTGATCACCTATTTTAAATGAAAATCAGAGAGGTTTAATTAGCAGCTAGAAGCAAAAGAGTTCCAATTTTTGTAAGACAATACATAACAGACTAAGTTGTTCCTTTCATAATTTATCAATGTAAACAATTGACTATATATTGGGTATCTTTCAGTCTGTTTAACCTGTTTATACTTATCCAGGTTCTTAAATATGAGCTAAATATGTTTTCAATTGGAGATCTGATATTAAACATCTATTTAAACAATGGTTTGACCTGATATTAAACTTCTATTTGTAGCTTGTAAATAGGGTGCAGAAGCTAAGGAAGACATCTGGACTCGAACGCATGAATAGAGTGGAGGTGTACTTCAAGTAACTAGATGAAGATCCATCTGTTCCAGCCCTTATTTTAAATCCAGTTAAGTTTCCCTTGCTGACTACTCAACATATTTCTTGAGGAAACAAGCTGCCAATTCGGAAGTACGACCCAAAATCAAGTGTTCCCTTTTTTTAATGTGACTTGTAGGAATCAAACTTGGCCTTGGAATGATGAAAATCTTTTTTGTTCAGGTTCTTTTGCTTTATGAAGTAACTGTCGACTTGTGAAAAGGATTAAATGGGAGCTCGATGGCGCAAAAACCCGTTTAGTTATTTATGAGTGAAACTTATGTATCGTAGTTTAGAAATCTTGAAGTTTTGTTAGTTTTTCAACAGTTAAGCTTAGTTGTAACTCCAGTTTTGTTTTAGCCTTCTTATTGATTGAAACTCCATGTATCTTTTGTGTTTTGTCATACAACGATGGTCTGAGACACAAAAACAACCAAAGGAGGAAAAATTAGGCATTATGTTGAATTTATAAAAATGGCCCTTAAAAAAACAAAGAGCCCCTTGTAATTGAGAGGAAAAAAAGGAGGAAGGGAGAAACATAAACTATGATCGAATGGTTAAAAATAAAAAAATAAATAAAGAAACAAATAAAAAAAATAAAGGGAAGGAGGATGAATTTACAAAATTTACCTTAAAAAATAAAGAAAGTAACAAATAGGCCTCTTTAGTTGGGAAAAAAAGGGAAGGGGAAGGGGAGGGGGTGATTTGTACACTTTTCTCACTTTTCTATCAAAGTGGACTTTTTTCAAGAACCAACCTATATATATATATATATATATATATATATATATATATATATATATATATATATATATATATATATATATATATTAATTTACCGGGGAAATTCCCCTTTACCCAAAATATATATATATATATATATATATATATATATATTTATATATATATATATATATATGAATGTATATATATATATACATATATATATATATATATATATATATATACATATATATGTATATATATATATATATATATATATATATATATATAACATATGCTATATCATTTACAAGCTCGAAAACTCAACAATAACTCGAGTCGAACTTTTATAAGGTTGAGCTCAACTCATTAAATAATTACCACTTAATTTGATAGGCTTGACTCTTGAGCTTGAAAGTGCATTCACATCTAAAATTTTCCTTGAATTCATCCCAAATTTTAACTTTTCCCCAACCCGCTTAAAATTTTCCCCAAATTTAAATTGCCCTCCACCCAAATATTTCATTGACCCACCCATGTTTTTCAATACTCGTTCCCAATTAATATCCACAAAATCTAGATCTGGTCTTCTTCTATCTCCTCAACACTCTCCTCAGCAACGCCACCGCTCGCACCAACACCACACTCGAACCAAGACCACCGCTAAGGCCCGATCCAATGACTTGTTCGGCGGTCCAGTCCGGCTCGGTATTCAGCTCACTATGTTTGTCGGTCCATTCCGGCTCGGTATTCAGGTCACCGGTTTGGTTGATCCTAATTACTGGCGAGGAACACTCCAACTTTGCCCTGTTCTTGATTGGTACTTTGCTTTTACATGGTTATTGAGCTACGTGGTTCAAGCTCCTTGATTTTGATTTCACTAAAGCTATATGTAATGTGTGCAAATATTAAACCGGGTTGAGATGATGATGCTGTCAATGAAGCTTTGAAACAATCTTAAGGTTCGTATACCGCCTTGCTATCTTATAATGACAAGATTTTTTGTGAATACCTGATTACACACTTCTGATGCATTCAGGCATCTTTATCTGGTGCATATCTTAGTCCTTAATTTATTAATACATCATCAGGTTGCAAAACAACTCGAAATGTCTTTCATGACATGTTACCCAACCCGCCATTTTTATCTGGTATTATCTTTTATTATTTTTGAAAGTGCATTCACATCTGAAATGGTTTTTTATCCTTGAATTCATCTTTTAGATGTTTTTAAGCACCCATTATGCGGGGACTGATTTAAAAACTAGATTGACCATAACCAAACTGGCCAAAAGCAAATGCTACCTTGGAATCTTTACTTTTTTCTAGTTTGAAAAAAATAATCTGAAATGTATATAGCTTTGGAAGGTTGAATAAAAGTTACAAATAAAAGATGCAGAATCCATTGTAAGAAAGCCTAAAATCGGAAATAGACCAAGATCTGATTAACAAAAAATATAGCTGTTTCTAATCAAGTAGTCGTGATGGTCTATTTGATTTTTTCAGCTTATCTTTTCCATTTTTAATTGGGTGGTTGGGACAAAGTTACGTGTACCTTTTTAAACCATTCCTAGAGTTTAATCTATACCTTATTTTTAATTGGGTGGTTGGGACAAATTTACAAGATCTGATATGCGTTTTATTCCTATCGTGTTTGCGCAGATAGTTGAACCAGTGGCGCATCAAGCGACTCAAAACAACCAAAGCAGATAGTTGAATCAGTGGCGAGTCAAGCGACTCAAAACCACCAAAGTAGATAGTTAAATCAGTGGCGAATCAAGCGACTCAAAACCACAAAAACAGCAGATATTTGAACTAGTGGCGCCTAACAAACTAGATGCACCTGACAAAAGGCAAGGCAATAGTGTGTCTGTCAAATGTCAAGAAATAGATGCACCCGTCAACAATATATATATATAACCACATATTTTTACAGAGGAAGGTTTTCTAGCATCTAATCAAGAACTTTATTCCAGTATGCTCATCTAGTTCTGTTATGTTGTGAGCTTTGACATGTTCTAGTTCTACTCTAATCCTGATGTGGTTATTGTTGATACTCCCTCCGTCCCACATTAAGTGTCCACTTACATCATGCACAAAGTTTTAGAAAATTCCACTAACTACACTCTCCACCAATCAAATATAATTTTTACCCACTAAAGTCTCATCTCATTGGTTGAAATAGAATCTGGACACTTAATTTGGGACAATTCAAGATTCCATTGTGGACACTTAAAATGGGACGGAGGTAGTATGTAACAGCCTACGTTTTCAAGGCTTTTATATCCAGATGATGAGATTAGATCAGTGGGAGAAAAACTTGTAAGTTTAACTGCAAATTTTATTATTATGTTCATTGTTTTGGATTAAAAGTCTTCATGATGTTGTTTGAATTACTGCTGATCATGTTTGTGTTAATATTGCTTAGATGGATTTAGTTCTGCTCATGAACTTAAAAGAAGATGTGCAAAAGTAATTACTACTGCTAGTACAAAAGTTACTACTGCTAGTACAAAAGTTACGACTGCTAGTAAAAGTTGGTACTGCTCAGAGATTAAGACCGCTCGAAGTTGCTAGTTGCTTATAGAGAAGATTATAGATACTTAGGAAACTATTGTAAGCCGACTAGGACTCCTTGGTGTATAAAAGGATGTCCAATTTTATATTTGGTTCAGTTATATACATTCCAATTTTATTGTAATTGAATTTGTTTTGATATATATTTGAATTGTTTTGATATATATTGATTTTTTAAATGTGACTAAAAGATGCATATAGTCACACTTATTAACACTTTGGTCACTATTTGCTTAGTTCATTGTGTGACTAAATATTACAAAAGGCCACGCAAATATAAACTTCATGTGGTCATTGGATGATCAATTGTCACACAAAATACACATTTCTTCACTTTAAACAGCATATGGTCACACTTATTAACACTTTTGGCCACTGTTTGCTTAATGGTATGTGACTAAATACCCAAAACAAACATGCTTTGTGTAACTAAATATTACAAAAGGCCACACAAACATAAAATTCATGTGGCCATTGGATGATCAATAGTCACACAAAATACACATTTCTTCACTTTAAATAGCATATGGTCACACTTATTAACACTTTTGGCCACTGTTTGCTTAATGGTATGTGACTAAATACCCAAAACAAACATGCTGTGTGTGACTAAATATTACAAAAGGCCACACAAACATAAAATTCATGTGGCCATTGGATGATCAATAGTCACACAAAATACACATTTCTTCACTTTAAACAGCATATGGTCACACTTATTAATACTTTTGTTCACTGTTTGCTTAATGGTATGTGACTAAATACCCAAAACAAACATGCTTTGTGTGACTAAATATTACAAAAGGCCACGCAATCATAAACTTCATGTAGCCATTGGATGATCAATAGTCACACAAAATACACATTTCTTCACTTTAACCAGCATATGGTCACACTTATTCACACTTTTGGCCACTTTGTGTTAAATTGTATGTGACTAACTCCAAAAAAATAACACCTATTGTGTGACTAAATCATCACAAACATCACATTTATTGTATATTCATGTGGCCATTGGATTATCAATAGTAACACAAAATAAACAATTACTTGAATATATCATCTCAAATGTCACATATATTATATATTTATGTGGCCAAAGGACGAACAATTTTCACTCTCAAAAAATATTCGTGTGACTATAAGTTGTTTACGGTCACTGATAATGACTAATCCAACAAAACTTGTGCCTAATTTGTCACACATATTCGGGGTTTTGGTCGCTCTTTTTCGATGGAAAAGGCCACGAACTCAACAATGTGACCATATGCCACCTACGGTGGCGGAACTTTTAGTTACACACAACGAAAAAAACGTGTGTGAATATAGGCATATCGTCACACATTTTTGGCGTGACCAATACAACTTTTTGTAGCAGTGTTAGATATCGAGTAAGGAAAATTATTCCTTTTTCTATTTTTTTTTTCTTTTTCTTGATTTTTCTATATTATTTTTTTTTCGATTTTCCTTTTATTTTTTATTTTATTTCCTTTTATTTTTTATTTTTTTTTGCATACACTCTTACCCTACCATCCATAATAATACATCATAGGGAATGAATATATCCCTTACACATGAATCTTTATATACTTTACAATTAACTAAACTAATGACTCGAATTAAGAAAATCAAAACACTTGGAGCACTTTTAAGATTAACGTACATATGGGGGTAATATTATGATATTCTTCCCCATTACTCCATAAAATAAGTACTTACCCATGAGTCCCAATCGTCCCAAAACAATATGTACAAGGATATGACTCGACTTAGCAACCATGTAATCAATTAGATAGTTAACTTATGGTTTAACAAATAACAATAATGTACTAAAAATGAGCGCATACACGGAAGGCTAAGGCGATTTGGTTGTACATTTAAGTGGGATGTAACAAATTCTTCCTTTAAGTAAGATGCTTAAAGTTAGAAACTAAAAGATAGGCTCGGAGGGGTGTACTAGGGGTTTCGTGTACTAAAAATGAGTACAACGCTAAGGGTGTGGGAAAAATTCGTTGACTTAACTAGCCAAGTAATATGACTTAAATGGTCAAGTAATTATGATACGGGTTTAACACAAGGGTAATCCTAATGCCTCTTATCATGTAGTAAATCCTACCACACGAATGTAGTCTCACTAGCGGTCTCGGGATGCATCATTTACGCAAGTTCTAGAATCTAAATACTACCGGTACACTCATAAGCACTAATAGTAAATGCTTTTCCTATCAAATCTAAAGGCGAACCTCACATATTTGGGTGGAAAATTTTTCTGAAAGTACGGTTATGTGCTAGTCATACAATATCCTATCCATGAGACGCTTGGTATGGCTAAAGTTTCACTTCTAAATGTTGTAAAAAAATTTAAATTTGGCACTAAAATTGCACTAACAAGTATTTCTCATAGTTTTATTACACATCTACCATTAAACAAAACAAACTCAAGCGAAAGTGCATATGTAAGGTATCATCTTTTTACCCTCCCCTTACACTTAAGATGAACATTGTCCCCAATGTTCAAGTAAAGAATGTAAAAGTGAAAACGTAAAGAGAATGAAATCAAATACTCCCCTGATTCGCTCGGTATGGATAATAGGGTGGCCAGGTTAAATCTTCCTCTAAGAAAATGAACAATCAAAGCTTCCCTTCCAGAATATAAATCATCTTCTTGTCATACATAACCTGTAAAACATGATAAAATAGACAAGACAACCTCGCGTAAAATCGGCGGCATCCTATATAAGTTACTAAATCCTAGAAAACAAGATAAGATATAATGCTTGTGGAATGAAGTTTGCAGATCTCCTGGAGATTATAAAACTTAATAATTCACAAAAACCATAAGACTCCGTTAGAAAATCAAAACCGGTAAAATTTCCAGATTTTTACACCTGACGCCGTCAGGATTGACCTGCAGAAATTCTTATGTTAAGTTTCCGGAAAATTTCTGGAAAAACTTGGTCCTACTTCCTGGAAAATCCTGCAAAACTTCATTATGACTCAATACAAGCATTTGACTCTAACAAATACAAATACACATGTTCCTTTAATATTGTGGAGAATCATGATCGGTTTGTTTCTTAAAAACATATTTGGGGTTTCCCCTTACACTTATCTTTTGCAAAAATACTTTTAGGTGGAGTTAAGACTAAGCCAAAACAACAAAGTAAAGTATTTCCACTATTTAGTTTAGAAACATGATCAACCAACAATAAAAATTAAGCATGCATACGGAAGCAAATAACAAACAAACAAAATAAAATCACACAAAACCATGGGTTGCCTCCCAAGAAGCGTTTTTCTTTATGGGTTACTACGTCATGGGTTACTACGTGATCTCATCATTTGAAATGATATACCCCATGTAGTTGCGATCATTACTGTTATGGTGGTAGTGCCTTGATTGGCTCCAAACAGTCAACTTAATTGACCAAAGGATGGTCAACCAAGTCAAACTGCCTAGAATCAATCTCCGTTGAAGTACAGTGGTTTCCCCGGGTCGTTATGTCCCGACGAGGTGTGGATGGTTAACAAACGGTTTCGTGATCGGGTGAATTTGGACAGAAAAAGGATATAAGTGAGTTGTGATTGATTACACTAAGGAAATACGAGTGAGAATGATTTAAACAACCTATATTAACAATAACGTGAAACCTAGTTAACCTAAAACGTAAGCTACAAATTTGAAATCAAAAATTGCTTATACGTAAGCAGAAAAATAAGCCAAACGGCTTAAATAGAAGCTATCACTTTATTTATGTTTTTGGTTTTTCTTAATTTAACAAACTACTTTTAATAACGTAACCTAAATTTAAAAACGTAAAAGTTATTTAAATAAAACGCGAGTTCAAATTAAAATAAACGCGAGTGCGCGAAATAAAAAGTGAAATTTGAGCTACGCTAATCCTACGAACATGAAAAATATATTTTTACGATCCTAATGATAAAAGAAAATTTTAGAAAAAAGAAAATTAATTTTTACACTAATTAATTAATTACTATTAATTAATTACGATTTAATTACTAATTAACAATATTTAAATTACACTAATTATGAAATTAAGCTAGAAAAATGAAAATTTAATTCTAAAAATTCTAAAATAATATAAGAGTAATTTTAAAACTAAAAATGTATTTTTCCTACTATTTATCTATTTATTATTAATTAATAACTATTTATTAATTACTAAAACTACTTTTTATTTATTAAAAATACTAAAAAGGTAAAGAAAAATCTGAAATTTTTAGGAAAATTCTAAAATATAATTAGGAACTTAAGAAAAATAAAAATTACTGAAAAAGAAGTCAAAATAAGCAAAATAGGTAATAAGCTCTTACAAATAAGCACTTAAATATAAGCAAACAATGAAATTATTTACCAAAAGCTAGAGTACACTACAATTAACTTATATGAACTTAAATTAACTTAGAACAACCAAAGAAATGCTCAAATTAAGCCATAACAAGCTAATAAGCAAAAATCAAAAGTTTAAGATTAAACAGTCCACTGGGCTGAATTGGGGGCCAAAATAAGCTAAGGCAAAAGCTTCCAGACCCAATATAAGCCTGAAATCAACAAGCCAGCTATGTGGGCTTCTCAAAGAACCCACAAGCTCACAATGGGACCCACAAATGAGCTCTTAAGAAGCCAGTGAAGTGGGGTGATCAATGCTGATTCACTCAGCATTCAAGGTGAAATGGACAAAGTTCAAACACCTTGAAGCCTTATGAAATAAGCTGAAATGGGACAATAAGCTCTGAACCTAAGAGTTCAGCAGCTGAGCTTCAAAGAAAACTAGAAAACTTGAGGTGGGGTCCACTATAGAACACAGTGCAGGCTTATTAAGATGGGATCAAACAGACTCAATTAACTGCTGATGCAGTGGGCTGCAAAGTGGGGTAAATGTAAGTTTTGACCTTAAAAAGTCAACTGCCAGGGAGTAAGATTTTGCAAGCACCTAATGAGAGCTAGTGTGAACCAAAACTCAACAACCAAACAAGCATAAGCAATAGCCTATCCTAAGAACTAATAGAAATCAGTACAGATAAAAACAACTTGAAACCCACACTCAGATTCTAACAACCTTTATAAAACTACAAGAAATCAGTTTAGAATTACCTAATAGACCTAAATTAAGCTAAACCAAAAGTGAGTCAAAAGTGACAAGCTCAGAATAGGCTTAAATGAGCAACAGTAGTCAAAAGTGAATGAAAATCAATCAGACTAAACTGTTGAATTAGATACAAGCTCACATGGATTTGCAAACAATCTGAAAATCTACAAGCTTATAAATCTAATCCTACATACTCAATTCAAGCTGAAATAGCAAAATATCATGACAGGTAAGCAAATGGAAGAAGTTACAAGCAAATTCAAACAACTCCACCCTAAGAGGCTCAATGTGGCAGATATGCAAAACTAGAAGCTAATCTACAAAGGCATTAGACTATTCCTAAGGTGCAATAATCTGATATTAAGCTACCACTAATCCAACTAAGCCACAGTACCCCCAACAAATGAATCCTAAACCCACTGAGGAGCAGAAATCAAAAGTCATTAAGAAGCAAGTAAGCTAAACCCAAACGATCCAGAGGGGCTACCTTTAAGCAGGCCTGATCTAAAGCTTAACCAATAAGCTAAAAGCCAAATGGAACCTGGAAGTGACTAGCATGGCCAGAGGGCTACACAAATCAACAACAAGCTCAGGCTGAAGTTTACTAGACAACAACTACAAGCTTGTGCAAGTGCACTTGTAACCCTGGAGCAGGGCAACTATGCTGAAAAGCACTAAAAGAAAAGCAATAATTAAGCCGCTAAACAAGGTTAAGAAAATTAACTAAAAATACAATGATAAAAATAAGCAGTGAAATAATAATAATCTAAAAGAACTAGTCTTAACTCCTAATAATAAAGCATACAGAAAATTATCTATTTAATTCAAAAACTTACTAAACTGGATTTTGACTTTTAAGATTACACTAAAATTTTGACTAATATGAAGTTTGAATCTAATTTGCTCTCTGAAAATGAAATAACAAGCTATAATATAACTAAATTAAGCTATAACAACAACTGATTGACACACAATGATGATTTTGGAACCTTAAGCCTTGACAGTGAGCAATGGAATGAGATCAATTGTTCATATTGGCTTTTGTACAAATGCTGACTGATTTGGGGAATGAAATTAAGTGATATGGGCATGTGGTGACTTACATCAGACCAGATCAAAATCACAAACACCTTCTAACCTAGCTTAAACAGCAATACCAAACACCCCTTATGTTGCCTGTTTGGTGTTTACAATAGAGAAAACAGCCTTTATGCTGAAACTTGGAAATCAACTGACATGATATACTAAACTCAGAGTAACTAAGCTAAAATGGGCAATAAATAAGCTGTGATGATAAGTATTTCCTAATAAGCTTATGAAGGATAAGTGAGAACATTAACAACAAGAATTTGAACTAAAACTCATAAGCTAGCATACTAACACTTGCAAAGCATAATTAACATGTTCTAAGAGAAATTAAGCAGAAGATAAGCAATTTAAAAAGCAGAAACAGATAAGCAGTTGGTGAAAATAAAACTTGCATTAAACTTGAAAAGAAGAGTTTACAACTGAGATATTGAGATTAACAATACTTTTAAAATTAGATTAAAACTACTTTCTACACTACATTACATACTTAAAACCTAATTAACTACTAGAAATCTAAAAATCTAACTGCCTTCATCTCTGCTCCATTCTCTTCCTTTTATAGTGAGCCCCTAGGGTTTGTGAGAACCACTTGAGCAATCCCATCTCTAAAAATGACCATTGGATGAAAAACTCTTGATCATGGCCGTTCTTCAACTTTTGGCGGGAAAGGTGTGGTATTTGCACTTTGTCATTTAGCCTTTGGCAAGGTAGGGGTTTTGGTGTTTTGTGGTGGAAAGTATGTGTAGGGGTGGAGTGTTGGAGGGGAGAAGGAGTAGGGTGAATGATGATGTTGGGTAATGGTAGAGTAGCAGCAGGGCTAGGAGGGGGGAGGTGGATGAGTTTTGACTTTTGGGTTTGACTTAGGAGAAGTATTAACAAAAAACGGGGTAGGGTTTAATTTTTGGATGGGAGTGGGTTGAGATTGGTGTTGGGCTTGGGTGGTGCAGTTGGGCTGGGGTAAAAGGGTGAATTGGATTAGGTTTATTAGATTTAGGATTTGGATATTAAGGGTGTATGTTTGATCCGTTTTGTAGGTTAGTGAGCCCAAGGACCAAATGTGGCATTTCCTGAAACTTGAGGGTGAAAACCTGCCACTTTTCCAAAATTATACCAAAGGACTATTCATGCCATTTTTAAATTTCATAAGTCCTATTTTTAATATTTTTCCAATTTTAAAAACTCCGAGGACTAGTTTTGACATTTTCGAATTTTAGGGACCAAAGTTGTCATTTTTGATAAACCCAAGGACCATTGATGTAATTTTTCCGTTTTAGAACACCCGGGGACCAAATCTGACAAGTTTCAAAATCCGGGGACTAAACTTGCAAATTTCCAAAACTTTTCCAATTTTTCACCAAAGGACAAAATACGACAACTTATGATTTCAAAATGACCTTTGGGGATAATTTTCCATATTTTGAATGACCAGGGACTAATTTTGTAATTTTATGAAAGTTGGGGGACTGAAACTGCCAATTTTGCAAACTTTGTACGTTTTTCATCTGTTTTTGCTCATTTTGCATCTAAAACATATAAAACACAATTTTGAAATATTTTCAGTATTTTGATGCATTACTGAGTGTTTTTGTATGTTTTGCAGTTCAGATTAGACCAAAAATGATGAGTGTTTGAGCACTCATCATGCCTCAATCTGTCGATACTCGCAATCACCATTCCACCTAATTTACTTCTCAAGTTAGCTACCCCATCTTGGCTCAAACCTTCGATTGTGAATGGCCCATACCACCAAGGACTTGGTTTATCGGGTGGTATTGTTGTTTCCAAGTGTCTCAAGAGTACCAAGTTCCCTTCCTCAAATGGTATATGATTTTCTGCGGGTCGAGTATGTTCGAGTTCGACCTGAACCTTATTGCTTTTTCGTCTTTCATTTTTGGCTTTCTTATAGCTTTTGATTCTTGCCTCCCATGCAAGAATTTTATTCTGAACACGAATGGGTGTCGTGCCAATGTTGTTTTTGATCTTTCTCCAACTCAAATTCTCATGCCCGCTTCGCGGGGTCATGGGGAAGCTAATCTTTCTGTTTCCAGATTTAAGCTCAATCTTCCTACCTTCATACTTAATGACAGCCCTAGCGGTGGCGAGGAAGGGTGCCCCAAGGATTATTGGCATGCATCCATCCCCTTTATCATCGATGATCATAAAATCAACGGGGTACATTTATCATGCGACATTAACTAATACATCTTCTGCGATTCCTAGGGGGTATACGTACGAGTGTCCAACGAGAGATAACCTAACACGAGTAGGTGCTGGCATTTTTGACGTTAGTTGGATGTAAATAGTTAGGGGCATAAGATTTACTTCCGATCCTTGGTCGGCAAAAGCACTAAGATGTTTCAAGTCCCCGATGCTCGTTGGTATCTCAAAGTTCCCACATGCTATCTGCTTTGTAGCCACTTTTTGTACCAATAGCCTCTCGAATACTGATCCTTTAGGAAGCGTATCATACTCATCTTTCACTTCTTCCTCTTTCTCAGAAACCTGCCCGGAGGGTTGGTTACGCCCATCACCCTTAATCCAATTTGTTATGGTGTTTTTGTTTATATCATGTTTCAGGTAGTAACTCAAAGGTTGGGATTCTGGTGGTTTTTCTAAGGTCTGTTTAGCAGGAGTTTCTACCTTCTCGTTATCCTTTTGGACAATGGTGATGGAGTTAACAAATTGGGTGGTGGGAGCGGCGCTTTCTTTCCTTAGTAGTATTCTTTCGGGGGTTCTTTGGTTGGCATACTCCTCTAATAGACTCATCATCTCATTCATTTTCTCCTGCATCTCCTCTTTTTGCTTATAAACTGCTTCCTCGAATCTAGCAAGCCGATCTGAGTGAGTTGCCATATATTCTCTCATCCTAGCTTCAAACTCCGAGCTAAGCTCCTCGGGAGGGGAACAAGGTGGGGCATAGTTCTGAAAAGTCTCGACATTTTCTCTGGAAGGTGACTCAGATAATGGTGCCGAAGTTGGTTTTGAGACAGAATTGACAGTAGCCCGTCTAGGACTTAAAGGTCTCCTTTGCCTTTCCTCAAAATAGTCAACTTTTGCCTCGAGTTTGCATAAGAGTTCATCGGGGATTTCGGTGGTCCCTCCAGATGTCGAGACTGCATTGATGGCCGCTTTTATCGTATGATTAAATTCCCACATCTCATGATTATCAACAGCGAGCTCTTCGATAATTGCCCAAGACTCCTCGGCGTTCTTATCACGCAATTTACCTCCCGCGGCCCTGTCGATTGTGCGCTTAGTGTGATAGTCAACATGGTCGTAGAAAATCTGGACTAATAACCAAAGGTTTATACCATGATGAGGGACCTTGTGGAGGAGATCCTTAAAACGGGCCCAAGCCTCGTAGAAAGTTTCACCCTGCTATTGTTCAAACATCAAAATGTCCCTTCTAAGCATTGCAGTCTTTTCCGGCGGGAAGAATTGGGTAAGGAAGCGATTGGCGAGATTATCCCATGTGGTGATGGATCCCGCGGGTAAACGCTCAAGCCATTGACTAGCTTGATCCCGTAGAGAGAATTGGAATAGGCGTAATCGGGTTGTCTCTCTAGTTGCAACATCTAGGTCTATGGAATCTACGATTTTGAGGAAGTCCTTAAGATGTTGGTTTGGATCTTCGGAACGAAGTCCATGGAATGCACATCCGCTTTGCACCAACCGGATGGTGTCGGATCGCAAGGGGGTCACATTGGGTCCGGTGAGCTCAATGGTGTTTCGGTAGCCTTGGTGGCTAGGTCGGGAATACTCTCCTAAGGTTCGGGGCCTAAGGGGTTCTAATGGTGGATTTTGTTGTGGTGGGTTGACGGGTTCAAAGATGTTCCCGTTGTCCATGATGTCGGGTGGTTACGAACAAAGGCACAAAGAAATAGATAGACTAAAGAAACCTAAAAATAAAAATAAAATCTTACAAGAAAGGAATCTAGCAAGTAGACCTAATAAAGAGAAATTCTAACCTAGACAATAACTATTCCCCGGCAGCGGCGCCAAAAACTTGATGCGTGGGAATCGCAACAGGCTTTACCTCTCGAGGGATCTCGAGAAGCTTACAACCCCCACCAGAAATGAAAAGCAAGTAAATAATTATTATTTTTATGAAAGCAAGTAAATATCTCGGGTTTGAAGGATTTGGGCGGAATTAGTTGCTAGTCAACTAACCCAATACTAAAATGCAATCAAAATAAAATACAAGAAATGAAAATAAACTAATTATACTAAAGTTGTGAGCAGTAAATGGAGAAAATGTGTTTACTTAGATTTCACTACTCCCTAGATATCTTTTACACGTTAATTACTTGTTATAATTGCATGGATGACGGATCGTATTCCTTAATACCATTCATGGGGTGGCACACATAACTCCCCAATTCTATGAGCTCTTATCTCCTCCTACACCATGCCCAGCACAACTATAGGGATTGTAAACAGTGGCTCATGCATTAAATACAACCAATAAAGACCTAGTGCGCCTCAGTTCATGTTTCTTAAGACATTCAAGCATGTTACCAATTGGAGATCTGCCAGTTTTCTTAAGCCTAACATATAAATCATTCATCCAAGACAAGAATAAACAAGTAATCAACACATAATTAACATCTAGGTTTCATTAGATCTAAGCAAACACAAGATAGATCTAGCCTAGCATGATAGAATTAAGACAAGAATAAGATATAGACAACCAACACATAGACATATTGATTGAGTTAAAAGAACACTTATCTTAATTACAATGAAAGGTATCAAGGGTTTGGAACCCTTGAAAAACCTGTAAAAGTTGCACCAAAATCGTACTTAGGGTTTCTCCAAAACTTCTCTCTCTTTAATGTGAAAATTAGAAAACTATATATAAAAAAATAGGTCTGACGGCGTCAAGAATAAACTTGTGACGCCGTCACCTCGCCGCCAAAACTATTCTCGGACTGCCTTGATCTACATTTGACGCCGTCAAGACTTAATCATTTCCAGGCCGTCATGACTTTTTACTCTTGACGCCCTACCTTCGTGACACCGTCAAATCTGTACTGGGTCGTCATGGACTTCTGCTCTTGACGCCGTCAGAGAATTGCTCTTGACGCCGTCACCTACTGTTCCCAGCATGGAAAATTAAGACTTTGGCGTTTTCTTCACTTTTATGCTCCAAAAACGTCCGAATTGCTTCCTTTTCCAGATTTCTCTCCCAAAGTACCTAAAATCACAAAAGGAATGATTTAGGGCAATATTTGATCAAATAAATTCGAATTCGGGCTTAAATGACCCCCAAAAAATGGATCATTTTTCGCCTCATCATGAAGTAAGTGCTCATGCAGTCTGGGAAAGAGTCAAGAGGTTAATGTATGGAACAGACATCGGGAAACAGGAAATGGAAACACAATTGCTGAAGGAACTTTGCAAGTTTACTTTAGTTCCTGGTGAATCCATAGAGTCGTACTACCACAGGTTCTGTAAGATCATGAATGATTTATCGAGACACAACCTCAGTCAGACAAATATTGCTAACAACACCAATTTTCTGGAGTTACAACTAGAATGGGGAAGATACGTCACTATTGTTTATCAGATAAAGAATTTGCATGAAGTGACTTATGATCAGTTGTACGACTTATTGAAGCAAAATCAAGATGAAGCTAATGAAGTAAGGGCTGAATTGTTTGCTAAAAAGCATGATACTCTAGCATTAATGGCTAATACACCAACACCTTTACCAGTGAACACACAACAACCATCATCATCTTCCACTCACAACTACATGCAACCATCCTACATTCAACAACCAACACCTGCCTACCAACAACAATTCTACCCATAGCAATAACATGTTATTCTACAACAACAATACCCACAATTCTAAGAACCAGAATTCACCGACAATGATGAAGCTACTGCAGCCTTGACACAAGCATTTGCTTTTCTGACAAAGGCATTCCAAGGACGCTATTCTACACCAACTAACAACAACCAAAGGATTTCAACAAACACTCACAACAAGCAGATTGCTCAGCCGAGTTTCAATATGGGCAATGGAGGCCAAATGGTTGGAGTTATAGGGAATCAGCAGGATATGCTACTAAATTTCAAATGGGTAATCGGAATATGCAGAATCAGTTGGGTCAGTATGCATGGAATTAGTACGGTGAGTATGCAGGAAATCAGATAGGTCAGTTTGTTGGAAATCAGAGGGGTCAGAATGTTGGCAATCAGGCAATGGGTAATCAGTTTAGGAATGGGGCAGCTCCAGTTGTTGGGATTAATGAAAATGTGAATCAGGGTAATCCGGTAAAGTGTTTTAACTGCCAGGGTGTAGGTCATATGGCAAGGAACTGTCCTACTAAGCCGAACAAGAAAGATCTAGAGTATTTGCAGAAAGTAGTGCTGTTAGCACAAAAGGAAAAGGCAGGGTTTCAGTTGAATGCAGAGGAACTTGATTTTATGGCTTTTATGGATGACATGGAAGGCATAGAGGATATCGATGCGAACTGCATATCCATGACAAATCTTCAGGAAGCTAAGTATGACACGGATTCCGACACACTTCCTGTTTATGACACCAGTCCACCATCTGGGGTATCTAACATCAACAGATGTCATAATAATGATATATTTGACATGTCTCCTCATGAGGAACAACATTCTAAGAAACTAGCACCCACTTATGATACATATCTGGATACGCCAAGTAGTAGCAATACTCCTTCAGCAACTTCAGATGTAAATTATAATGGAGGCTTCATTTCACAGCATGCTGAGAATGATGAGGAAACACGTGCTTTATTTGAATCATTATTAAACAATCGTGCTATTGAGATTGAGAAAGTTAAAAAGGTCAATCGTGAAGTTAAGGCCGCGAATGAGAAATTGACCACTGAGCTTGAGAGATGCAAGGAAAATTCAAAAAAATTTTAAATTCACAAAGAACGCGAGTTAGAACTTGAGATTGGTTATAAGAAGTTACTTGTTAAAGATATGGAATGGAAAAACAAATTTGATACTCTTGAAATAAGCTCAACAAAAACCATTAACTCTTTAAAACAAGAAATTTCTAAGTTAACAAACCAACTTTCAAAACAAAAATCAGCTTATAAAATCTTGAAAAAGAACGTGATGAGTTGAAAAAGGACTTTGCAAAGAAAGAAGATAAACTTTTGGATGAAATCATAGAGTCTGAACACAAGATTGCACATCTAGAAGAATTAGTGGTTAAGTCGGGTCAGTCAAGTCAAACAATGAAAATGATTTCAAATCAAACTAATTCGATTTACCATATGAAGCACAAAATGGCTCTTGGTAACAACAATCCTTGTAATCTCAAGAAAGCTCAGGAAGAACATAATGTTTTGTATAATGGTAATGTTATTTACACCAAACATGATCCTCCCGTCGTTCGGGATTCTATGCCAACAATGGAACTTGTCGAAGAGAGCATAAATAAAATGAAACAAAAGGATTTGAAACCCATTGATTACAACAAATTGAACAAACTTTCGGGAATTACTTTTGTTCCACAAACAGAACCATCTGTGTTTTCCATAAAACAACCATTCCCGAAATTCTTTTCTAAAAAGATAGTTGTTTCCAAATCTCTTTAAAAAATGGAACAAATATCTTCTAACAACAATTTTAATACAAGTGAGGCTAGAGACATTCTTGATGACGTTAAAAAGAGAATTCAAGTACTTCAAAATATTGTTAAATCTAAAACTACTATCAGTATTAACGACTGGCATTCTAGTTTTCATATCGAATAGGAAAAGGTGTTTGAAAACGAAATTACTATCCCATTGAATAACATCAGTGCGAGGGTAATCCATTTTGAAAATGCTTTCTTAAAATAAATGGCCGACTTTGTCAAGGACCACAAATCCCTGGTAAAAGAAGCTAACGAAACTCGTGAAAACATGAATGTTTTGGAAAGGTTAAATGATTCTCTCTTCGAAGCCGTTGTGACTACTGATATAATGTCCATCATTTTACAAACATATTTGGTTGAGGACGATGAAAGACTGCGAGCTGAGACATCTGAAATTGCTTCAAAATATGAAAATGCTCTTGTAAAACTTGAAAAAGAAAACATGTCATTTTTCAAACAACTTGATCGAAAATCAGAGGAATGCAAGTATGACAAATTTTCGTATGAGTATGCCTACAAGGACATGAAAAAGCAAAATGATCTTTTGAGAGATCAACTTGTAAGTATAAAAGGGAAGGGTGTGGATTCTAAGTTTGCAAAACCATCGACTTCGAAGACACCAAATGTTTAAAATGTCAATTTCCCGGTTTGCTCCTAAAGTCGATGCGAAAAAGGATTTGACAAAACCAGTCACTCCACAACCCTTGCCCAAGGAAAAGGAAATTGAAAAGAGTATTTATAAACAAAAATTGGTTGTTGAAAGAAACACAAATGTGAGTGCACCTAGCCCTTCTAGGAATAGTACACCAAATGTGATTGCAAAAACTGTTAAAGAATCTGTTGGTTCTAATGACATTGTCCATAATCACCATCTAGAAGAAGCTAGGAAAAAGGCACAACTTTGATATGATGGAATTTTAGGTGCAAAACCTAGTGTGATGAATTCTACAAGATTCCAAAGCACTGCTAGTAGTAGTAAACCATTACCTAAGTACACTCAACAAAACACTAGGGAGTGGCTTGCGTCTAAGAGTAGTGGCACAAAAGAGAATGCTAGGAACGTAGAATGCAACACAAAGAATTCCCTTCCAAAAGACTGTAGTGACAAAGTTAAAGTTGCTGTGTTAAACAAGGATGTTGAATTTGTCTGTCCTACATGTCAAAAATGTGTTTTTTCAGCTAACCATGACGCATGTATTGCACAATTTATCAAGAAAAGAAAGTCATGTGTCAAGACACAATCAACTAAGACACCAAATCGAAACAAACCCGTTGATAACAAGCAAGAGGTTAAGAAACCTAATAGGTGGATACCGAAAGGATGTAGTTTTTCCAAGACTGAGACTTCTGCTGCATCTGATACGAAACCTACGTCTAGATCTTACCTTAGGTGGATTCCCATGGGAAATTTTTTTAAAATAGTTGGTCTTAAATGGATTCCCATAGGAAAGATTCTTGATTGTTGAACCAAGACAAATAAAAGTGAAAATCATCAGGATAAGGAAGTAGCAACCACCACAACCATTGTTAGTGAACACCCTCAACATGAGGAAACATGTACTTCTAACACTGTTATTTGTGGAAATTCTTCTTATGTGGATGTAGGTACTTGTGAAAGTGATGAGAGTTCATAAACCCAATGTGGTAAAGAACTTTACGCCAACATCACATGCGGAAATCCTATTCTTATTCCACTTTTAACTCCACTTTTACTTGTCCAAGCTTAATTTTTTTCTTTCTTCAATTCTTCTTTGTATATATTTTTGAAAAAACAAAATAAAAAATTTTGAAAAACCATCAAAAACAAAATACAAAAATATAAAAGTTTCAAAAATCCAAAAACATTATTAATCAAAAACTCCAAAAATATTCTTCTCACGCGCATGTCTCTTGTATAATCGATATTCTGTACGTTTCTAGAAATGTCATTCAACAATGATACGGATATGTACAGATGCTTGAGCGAGAGTTCTCTAAAATGTTTTTTTTCTAAGTACTTCAGCTTACAACCCGTGCTTCAGAGTGAAATCTTTTCAAAACTTAAGTCTGGGTATAACAACTCGAAAAGATTTCAAATAAGGACTTAATCGAATGGCTTCTGGACACATCAGTTCAGGACCCACGCTTCAAAGAAAGGAAAGTGCTTAATCAAAACAAAGATTTCAAATATTTTTTTTGAACACTTATCCTAAAACGAGAACCAAACACTTATCTTGCTTGAGGTTTTTTTAGAGAAACTTTCAAAATCTTTAAGCTCAAGACAATGATTGTTGATCTAATGATAAATTAGATTTTCTAAATTCTCTTACATTCTGAGCACCACCTTTTCATTATTTTTCAAAAAGATTTTCAAAATCTATCAAAATCGGTGCTCATCATCAAAATGACTTGTGTACACCTTACAGTGCACAACTCGAGTTTTCAAAGAAAGGAAAGTGCTACGTAAAATGATTTTCATCAAAGAAGTGCACTTATCCTAAAAATGGACACTGTTGTACGCCTCAGTGCGACATTCCTATTCAAACAAAGAGGGGTCTTTGTTTTTTAAAAAACCTTGATGCAAAATTCAACAAATCTGAAACTTCTTTCTCTTTCAGAATTTTGCTTCGAGAAGACTCCTTCCCTCTAAACTTTAAAAAGTTTAACATTCTCAAAAACATATGCTAGTTTTGAGGGGGAGTATTTCACAAAAACAAAAATGTTCCGATTTCATGCAAAATCAAATCTGTCTATCTCTCCAAAAGCTTTTTCTTAATCAATTGATATAAAAAATATCACGATATGCTATTTTTGAGGGGGAGAAGACATGATTAAAATGCGATCAAAGATGTTTAAAGATTGTGACTGAATCTCAAAAGAGCTCGACTCAGAAAGTACCAATGAATTGACGAAGATTAAAATGTCAGTAATCGAAAAGACTTGTCCTAGACGGGTAATAATTTCAAGCTAGTCTAACTAGTGATGTAAGCGTCTCTCGAATAGGACTTGTCTGAGTAGAATGTACCGTATCGAGAGACTTTCTTTGGACTTGACCAGGACGGGTAATAATTTCAAGCTAGTCTAACTAGTGATGTAAGCGTGTCTCGAATTGGTCATATTCACTGAAAGTGGATCAATTCAAAAGTGCAAACTTGTCCCGCATGTGCAAATTTCCTAAATGCACATGAGCACATGTGAAGGGGGAGTCCTTTAAATGAAACCAAAACTCTCATAGTGTCAACAAATATGTTTCATAATCATAAACACTTTGAGAGATTTTCAAATGAATGGTTTTATGACAACAATAGGATAGTCATGAAGATATAAGGTGACTAAGGTTAGGAAAAACCGTCCTATGATCCGCCAGAGCCGGAGGGATCTACCCAAGGACAAATCCAATAGATTAGAATTAGAAGTCCTTAGGTATGATTGAAAAAAGGAGAAAATGATAAAGGAGAAAGAAGGGGTTGAAGAATAAAAAGAAATGTTATGAAACAGGGTGAAAAGAAATAGCCCTCCATATGTTCAACCTTAGGGCAGACACCGAGTTCAATTCGTATGCTACTGGTTGTTGCTAAGGTGACACCGGTATTGAAGATAAAGACGTTATGGACCCAGTGACGCACTGCACTTAACCTTCTAGCCACTCAAGTTCTCTTAAAAGAGCCTGTTTCATTCTCACGGGGAATCGGTGTAATCTATCAACCTGTCTCTTAGAGATCGTTGATATTGAAGCAGGAGACCCCTCCCTAATCTCCGCATAGGAAACCAAATGTGCACTTATCGAGTCTAGAGCCCCGAGATTCATCAAAAGATCTCATAGGAACACATGATATTTCTACACTAGTTATTCATCATTAAGGATGCCAGATGTAAACTTTAGAGTCCTACGCAAATCTTAGCAATCTGCCAGAACATTTATGAGAGGATTCACATTCGTGATTCTCAATGATTGAATGGAAATTCCTGCTAGGGTCAACATCAAGCAGCCCTGACAGAAGGTTGTTGCGGTAATTCTTTATGGGTTACGCTTAGTGTTCGCGGTGGTTTCAAACCATCTACAGTCGTGGAGTGATCCCCAGCGACTCACCCAGTCGTTGATTTACTTAGGTTGATCTTGTAAGCCCTCTTGGAGGTATCCGATTTAGGAATGGCCTTGGTAAGGGTTAGAAGGAGTCTTCACACTATGCTGTTGACAATCTCTAATTCCTTTCCTGTAAGTACCAGTTGATTTATTGCTAACTGTTTACTTGCAGCATCATATCACTTCCATGACGATAGATTCCTCATTCTCATACATGCATCACGAAGTCAAATGAAAGTTCTCACAAAGATCAAAGAAAATAAAAGTTCAAAGAAAGATTCTACACATTGTGAAAGAATCTACAAAGTAAAGAGACAAAGATCAAAAGTGAAAGAAAGGGAACTGCTAATGTAAAGACGTATGAGCATGTTGGAATGGAGGACAACTACCACAGACACAGAAGTGACGAAAGGCAGATGACACCACATCACAATAGAACAAAGAACGAAGAAAAGTCAATTATCAAAGATCACAAAGCATGAAGGAACAAAGTATTAAAACTATTCTACAAAGACTCAAAATTCAAGACAACAAGCTTCATAGTTCAAAGATCAAGATCACAAAGAGAGATCACCCCTTGGGGGGAGATTGTTAGCAATAGAAGTGTTGATCATCAATGGAATCAAAGAGAGATCTCAATGATCGTCCCTTAGGGGGAGATTGTTAGAAATAGAAGTGACGATCATTTATTAAGTCATTTAGTCTTGTAATAATATTGTAATAGTCTTGTAGTTTAGTTAAGGGTAAACGGGCTTGGTTTAATCTAATATTGTATTAGTTTAGGTATTGTTCATTACAAAAGCCCAACCAGGCCCATCTTCTTATTTTACCTATAAATATCCCCAAATGCTCCCATTTGGAGGTGTTGCTTCTACGGTGCTTCTATGTGTGTTTCTCTCTCTTAATCTAATACATCCTCATTTCTTTCTCTAGAAGTTACCATCTCCCTCTCTCTCTACTTATCTCATCTTTAATCTTCATATAAACTTGTGTTAGATATTGTATTCAAGGGTCCTACAACTACTTCAACCTTAGAGACTCAGTTGAAGCCTTTCATCATAATACCTTGGAACCGCAAGCTGCTATTGCATTCAAACTGACAACTCTTAATGGACACCTCAACAAGTTCAATGTATCACTCAGCCAAATCACCAAGAGCGTTTCTACCATTCAAGAGTCTGTCAAAGATGACCCAGAACTCTATAGGAAGATACTTCAGGCTGCTCAGACCTACCAGCAGAACTCTACCCAATTCACTGAGCTGGTAGATATTCTGAAGTCTGCCAATCTTTAGGGTCTTCAATCTTCAGAGACCTCCATCTTTTCATCACTCAGTCTCATGGAGAAAAACTTGGCTGGTTGGGCTAAGTCTTCCAACTCCTTGGCCTAGAATCTGGGCCAAGGATGTCTGCCATTGAATCATCTCAGGCTTCCCTGGATGCCAAAGTATCTACCATTCAAAAGGATACTGCTGACATCAAGAACATGCTCTCTAAACTTTACCAGGCCTTCAAGGGTCCTTCAGTGGTGCCGCCAACTCTTGCTCTCACTGATGCTGCGGCAACAGTTGAGGGGGAGAGATCCACTGAAGATCCACCTACTGTAGTCCCTGACACTTCCAATAATCAACCTTCCTCTCAGGCTGAGGGGGAGCGCATAGTTGAAGCTACTCCAATCTCCTATTTTTAGTCTCCTGATACAAACACTCAACCAACAAACCAGATGGACAAGGGTAAAGGCATTCTTACTGTTATGTCTGAACCTACAACAACACTAGTACCCGCCTCTTCAGTCATCAGACCAGACCCTGATGTACCTGTCAGGGTTCCTTTTCAGATGAATGGTGTTACATATCTGATGACTGAGGATGAAATCCAAGCTCACATGGATAAAGTGGAAAGACTGAAGAAAGTAGCCTTGGAGGAACAAGCAAGCAAGGTTACTCTCATTGAGGTGGTTAATGAGGAAGCCACAACTATTGGGCTGAAGCCTCAGGAACTTGCACATAGAGAAGGTGGTATAAAGTTTAAACAGGCTCAAGATGCTGCTCTGATGGCTCTGAAAGAAAAGAGGGATGCTAGACTGAAGAAAGCTGCTGCAGTTAGGCAACAAAACATTGAATAGTACACCTGGATCATGACACAGAGACTGAACCCTGAAACTATCATTGATGTCATGATTCACCAGAACTCCAAAGCAGTTGTTATCAGTGTCTACAGAGGCCAAAACAAATGACACTTTGAAGTTCATGATCCTTTCAGATTTGCTGACTTTGGGATCACTGAGCTTGATGAGCTAGGTCCGATTATTGCAAAGAAGAACAATGTCGTTGTCAAGAACCTACTGAAATCCCTCAGAATCAGGTATGACCTACTAGCCAAAAAGCATGAGGAACTTGGCATTCCCTCACTGCTCCCAGCATTAGTACTTGCCATTCAAGCTCCTCCTGCACAGTCTTCTAAGAGGAAAAGGAAGAAGATAGAGACTGAACCTGAAATCAATGCTCTGGGCCTAAACTGCAATAGAGCCCTCCCTGAAGGAGTTACATTTGTGAACAACCTGGTCATTGAGCAACCTGAGAGAGGTCTCTTCTTCACAGATGAGTATGGAGATCCAGCTTTCCAAAGATGGGCTGATATTGATCTGTTAGGAATCAAGGCAATGACATGATACTTCTTTATGACCAATCCCATCAAGAATGAGGCTAATGCAAGGTTCTGTCATGACCTGAAGATCAAAATCAAAGAGCATCCTGACAAACACATACTGAGTTCAAAGAGAGCCAAACTTGAAGCCATGGGTCTAAAGTTCTGATGCCTGAGCATGTCACCAAGTAAGATCACTGAGTGAACAAAGACTGAAGATAAGAAGACTGAAGTAAAGGCGGGATAAGTTTGAATGGATAAGGGAAGTTCCTTATCATGCAAAGGTCAACTTTTCCTGAATGAGTATAATACCAAGACATGTGTCAACACTGAAGACCAGAAAGCATCCCTGACGTTTACTACTTATAGCCATTTGTAACAGGGACAAACCAATGTAGGATGATGTAATTTGTCTTGTAGTCTTTGTCCATTAGGTATGTGTTAAAATCTACTTGTGTATAAATAAAGAATAAGTGGGAGAGGTAAATATTACGTTTGTGCACTTCATGCTTAAACATTCACAAACCAAATCTTTACTCTCTCCAAAGAACAACACAATCCCTGAGATAGCTCAGCAGGATCTTAGTTGTCACTCAAACTTAGTTTGAGTTTAGTGAGGAGTATACCATACTTGTCATTTCATTCCCAAGTGTTGTTCCGCAAACACTTGGGTATAATTCTTTTGATTAATTTCTAATAAAGAATTAAACGTTGAAAACTTTGTGTCTTATCTTTAATATTTATTTACTTTTGATAATTAATCAATACTTCGCTACATCATGGAACTTCGTTAGATTAACTTTGTAGTTAACCATAACCAAGTAAAAGGGTCCAACAGAACCCTAGCTTGTTCCCTTATCTCATTAGGCTAAGCATCCGCGGATCTCATTACTTGAGATTTTAAATTTGCGGAGAACGAGAAATGATAGAAAAGTTAATTATGTGATTAGATGCTAAACGTGAAATAGTTGTATTTCTTTAGCGCTCATAACAATTATTTGTAGTTCCTTGCTCCCACAAGATTGAAAACCCAAAAATAAAATAATTAGAATTACGCGGTTCTCATAGTTATTTAAATTTCAACTCGATTACGTGTGGCATAAGCATTAAGCGGGCCTTAAATCCTTTATTCTGAAAGGCTTTTAGGTCATGGAACTCCCCGTTTTGTCTATGCCACATGAGGTTCATAAATAACACCATTAATAAATAATAAATGCCAAAAACAGCTACGGTTCGACAAGCGGATCCTTGCATCCTTTATTCTGAAAGGCGTTTAGTTTTGGGAGTTACACTGTGAAGCTCCGTATGCTTGAGGCAAGTAAAAGTGAATTAATAAATAAAAAGTGCCAAAAATAACTGCGGTTCGACAAGCGGATCCTTGCATCCTTTATTTTGAAAGGCGTTTAGGTCTCGGAGTTTCACCGTGAAGCTCCCTATGTTTGAGACACAAACAAACAAACATACATAAAGAAAAAAAAAATATGAAAATGCAATAAATGTGATATGACCTTTTGAGTCTTTTGAGTTAAAAGATAAATGATTTTTAAAACCGCCTAAATCTATCGGACTTTTGTAACACCCCAACCCGACAAGGGCTAAAATGTCAGATTCATGTTGTCAATCAGAACAAACACAAGCATAACCTTAAATAATACAAATGAATACAAAGGTTACAAAAGATTCTAAGGTAAAGGAAAAAGAATATCAGAACTAAAGTACAAATACTACTAATCTAAAGCCTTTTCAAAACCACTCTAGTCGATGGCTGCTATCAAAGCAAAGTTATAACATCCCGTAAAATTTACTTACGATTAACACATTATTACAACATATATTAACCATTTTTACCCATAACAATTTTTTTTTATATATACTTTGTCAATTACAACGTTATACACTCTTACCTTGAAACGACGTTTACACCTTAACTTTAATAACCTAGATACCATACATAACTTAAAACGTTAATACTTAATAATTATACGTTTCAATAATTACCAAATACAATTTATATAAATCCCGAGCCTACAAAATTCCCATGTGTACTCACTAATAATAACGGACCCTTTATTCTTGGCTCCCTTCCTTTGAACCTGATTTACTAACGAACTCACCAAGCTTCACAGCCCAAGCACACCTCTAGCTATTATTTTTACAAGTCACAAGTACATGTTTGCTTTAGCTCAGTTGATCATAACTTTTACACACGACGTATCTCTTTTATTTCACAACTCTAGTTTCCATGCTTCTAAGAACCATGAACGACAATTGTTATCAACTTTTAAATATAAATACTATACTAGAATATTGATCAAGTTAAGGCACCTTACACGTTTCATCTCAAATTAACACAAATAGTAATGACACTTCATATAAATTCTAATAAACCACCAACTTTCTGTAACGAATTTAAATCCTAATTTTAAGGCTCTTCTGGTCTGAACCAGGAAAAGTGTAAAACACGAAAGTTGTCCGAAATAATGTTTTACGTCTAGACTCTTGATATTTTGAACCAAAAATGCAATTCTTGGGTGTTATCTATAAAATACGACCTGGACTCAACTAGGGTACTACTACACGTACATTCCTACACATCACCCTCCCTCACTTGTTACTACCTCAAGTACAACCCAAGAAAACCCATGTGCAACTCTTACATGACCTCCTTTGCTCCCAATCAATGAGATACCTTATGAAAGATTGCTAAATTCAGCCGACACTTGTTCATCTAAGGAACATTCTCACGCCACCTCCAACAAACTCCAATCAAAGAACATGCACTCCAAATCCCACGTGATCTCTGCTCCATATCACAACTTGTTCATTTCACCAACTCGCATATATAAGGTTACATGCAATCGAACCAGATTCATGCACCAACATGATCACATTTCAAAATTTCACTAAGTGTTTCTAAGTAGCTAAGATCAAATAGGATTGGCAAGAGTTCAAGGGATTCAAGTTGAGCCTAGATTTTGAAACATAGAACCAGCCATGAACACCTAAAGCAACCCTTATTGTTTCTCTTACAATACACTACATGACTCTTCATGGTCAAGTCTGTACCATTCTTGTACGTTACCATCATGAGTCACCAACATTCCTACCATAACACTAACAAATCTCCCTTCGAGAACCTGGTATACATTCAGCTTTCACCCTCCTTCAGTATCGAGAATGAAGGATGATGGAGGAACACACAAACTAAACACAAAATCAAACCATGCTCTCCTTTTGTTATTGCTAAGCAAGGAGAGGGAAGAGAGCTAGAAACATTGGAATTACAAAGTCTTGGTCACAAGGAGTTCCTAGTATTTTTCATTTCTCGCTCGACACATACTCTATCTCGACTCACCCACTGTAAACTATCGATTCGTTTATTCTTCCTTGACTTAGCTTTAGCTAACTGATGATCATTTCACATTCTTTCAAGATATATATAACCACTGTCAACATATGCTTATACACGTTCATATGTACATGCATGCAATATGGCTAAGATGGGGATTAAACTTGTGTGGCAAACTTTACACCTAAAAGGAACTAGCATTCAAGATTGTTTCCAAATCAATACACACTTTCCATGTCAACCTTGTAAAATTTTCGAACCTATAATAACTAAACAAAAGCTTCTATACAAACAAGGGTAAGTTTTGGCTCATCGGACAAGTATCTATTCGTATAATATTTCTAATTCACAATAAGATATATCTAGCTTATCTCGTGAGTTAACTAACTTATGTATTAGTTTATCGTGCCTACTCATTAACTTGACAATAACATATATGTACATAAAACGTATAGTGAACAAATACTTTTATTTTTGGGTCAAGAAACTCTAATAAGGAAAAGCACATTAGTCTCAAAGTTGGTTAACCCAACTGCTTCTTTGAGGGTAAAGAGCTCAGTTTTGGTTTTGAAGATGAAACACGAACAATTTTATAAAACATATACAAACCAACGACTATATATATATATATATATATTTATATATACATATATATACATATATGTATATATATATATACATATATATATATATATATATATATATATATATATATATATATATATATATATATATATATATATATATATATATATACATATATATATATATATATATACATATATATATATATATATATATATATATATATATATATATATATATATATATATATATATATATACATACCAAGTGAAGTTTACTAGACCTTAAATATAGTTAAACGTAAAAGATAATCAAAATAAGCTCACCTAGCTCAGTTGGTTGGAACGCTAGGTAATAAAGGAGAGGTCTTGAGTTCGAATCATTCACACAGCAGTTTTATTTTTATTTAGCTATTTTACAACTTCCACATGTAAACAGCTTTAGCCCCTCTACTTTGCACCCTTACTATTTCCTTAAAAGACTTTTCTAAGTTTAACCCTAATAAATACTTTACACTCTCAACCTTTAAATTTAGAAACATATATCATTTTCTTAAAAAGCTTTTATATATATTTTGGACTAAATATGTAATCATTCAACTATTGGCGTTAAAAGAGTAACCTTGTATAACTTAAAGGTTTACACAGAAACTTAAATACGGTTTGGCAAGTTAACATTTTACAACTATACCAAAATCTACATTATGAGACTATAATGAAATAATGTTTCTAGATAACTTGAAGTATAAACATATGACTTGACGTTATTATCATTCTCTTGAAAACCTTATAAGTTGGTAAACATATTTAATTTGGACTAAATACGAAAATCATCTAACTACTAAAAGAGTAATGTGGGCATAGCTTAAAAGTTTACATAACAACTTAATTACACTTGACAAATTAACATTTCATGACTATATCATAGTAACATATAACGAGACCTATATTTGGAGGCGATAATAAAGTAATAATTATGAATAACTATATATTTCTGAATATATATAAATTATAACGTAAATTATATAACTAAACGTTATTATTGGTTAATTTGAACACATGTTAAGGAATGTTTATCCCTACAATAAAGCTCATCGATTCACTTAATCAGGTGAGAACTTGCAATTACTATAATTTATCATACATATTATAAATTCATGACGAGGAATATATAAACATTAAACAATACTTATACATAAAGACAAGTTATATTTTATATAACTTTGCTCTTGAACTATTAAGCGTTTTGCCACGCAAGCCACCTCTGCCACAAAAATCATTTTGTCATCGAACACTATTCAAATCACGATTCTCGATAAGTCGAACTTATCTCAGGACTTCCATATCATTCAGGTTATCTTTGAAGTCATTTCCATTCTACCTCTGACTTTACGTTATCTATGCCTATCATAACTCTCAGGTGAGTCATAGCCCCTACTCTTACTTGTTTTACAATGATTTATAAACGTTTTTGGGGGAGATACATGCTTAACTACTGTTTTTACTTTTACAAGTATTCATTAACTAAATACATGACTGTATTTCATATAAACTTTACTGATTTACACATTTTTATATCTCATAAGGAAATACCTGCTATAGACATGATTACAAGTGACTGTTCGACGATATGCTATACTTGATTTCTATTGCCTAAGTACCTATTACCAAAAGTCCCTCGTTCATGCAACTTAATCACCCAAAGGGTGAGCGTAAGTAGTTGTGAATAGATCTATTAGGGATTGACAATCCCCATTTGGTCGCTAGAGGAAAGCCACCAAATGCACGCTATTTGATTTCATAGGTTACTGGTAAATACCTATCCTGAGGGCCACTGTTTTACATTATTATTATGGATAATTTTGATGCCTATTAATCGTTGAGTGTCATGAGCTTAGAGCAATAGAACGGTAGTACTGTAGTCATGATACAGTACTACGATGACTGATGTTTGGGGCGTACAATGCTGTAGCCCACTGTTTAATCAAACCCCGAGATTGTGCTCACTATATAGTAGGAAAAACTACTAATAATTGGCAAACGAACAAACTATTTTGGTGTTGATCCGGTGAAGGGCAAACCAACGGACTATTTTTGAATTAATGAGGAAATCACTCATTTTCTGATTTTGATAAATCAACGATTTAAGCTATGAATATTATGGATTTACTCACACTTTAATTTGATAATCAACTATTATTATAACTTCTATGGAATCATAAACTCTTTGATTTTGGAAATCGATATTCGAAACTATAAACTCTATGAACTCACCAACCTTTGTGTTGACACTTTTAGCATGTGTTTATCTCAGGTCCATAATGAGCAAGGATGGCACGGAGGAGCACGGATACTTATAAAGGCTATAAATTTTTCTATCATTTGAAAACTGATTTAATAAACTTTGGGACAAATGGGGACCTATTTTAAAACTCTGGTGTTTATATTCGAATGATAGATCTTTAAAATGACTAAAATGACAAATCATTTTCTACTAATAAACCGTGCGTTATGAAGTAACACCCAATCTAATTTCCGCTACATGTTTTCAAAACTGGGGGTGTTACAAATTGGTATTCAGATCCTTGGTTATATCGAAACGGGTCTAAGTTAGATCCGAACTATAACCGGTTTTACAAACAAAACATTTTATAGCCTTACGCTCTCCGTGCTTTCCATCCGCCAGACGATTATGTAACTTTTAGATAGTTTATGCTACAGCAACACTCTAGTATATTGATATATATGTTCACCGACTATTCTGAGTACTATACCAATCCTCCTTAATTATCTCACTCTCATCAGTATAGATGCGTATGACATACTCTTTTCGTACTCTTGGAAAATCCGCGCATGAATTATTTTGTAGATCAGTATGGATGTTAAGTCAGAATCTTAAAATGATTTACATTGTCTTAATTTGAATGGATTGGGACGCCCTTTTATTCAAATCAAGAAGTTGTAAATCATTGAACCATAAGTTTATATTTCCTTAGTTACATAGTTTGTGATGCTTCTCTATGTAAATAATGAAATATAGATAAATAGGTTTAATTATTTCTGAAATAATAGGCATTGAAACCACGAACCCCTAAATTTCACTAGAAACCATGAATATTGATACACAACGATATGACTAGCATCGGTAATGCTATCATTACAAAGATCATTAAATAAACCTTGACATCACTAAACGATTGATCCATCAAGCTGATGAAGAATGCCACCACTCCTAAGAGTGCAAGAACCACGACTGGATGTAATACATCGAATACTCTATACGACAAAACCACACAATGAAACATTAGTGCTTAATGCTACAATACAAAATTCAAAAAAACACTCCTATTATAAACAATATCTTTTACCCCCATATTTCATCCACACTAATGACTAAAACCACGATTAACATGAGAAGTGCTATGATCCAACCCAAGGACCCCCGATCTTCTTTTGGGAAGAGAATTGCAAGAATATACACAATTACGAGAACAATATAGATGTAAGTCATTTTAAAATTTTGTTTGAAGAAAGAATGAACGATAAAGAAGAAAATCGGGGCGTATAAATAGGGAAGTAGCCATTAATCACTATTTTTGCCATGTGCATTCACTTTTTCCCAAACTAATTTCTATCCTCGAGAACTGATAATTCAAGAAATTTCTCTACCCTCTTCTCTTTGTAAAAATCTGTATCAACTAAACTCTTTTGTTTAACGGGTAGGTTACCCGCACAGATTTTTGTAATTGTAAATTATGAAGAAAATCTAAACACGACAGAATAAATAAATTCTCATCTAAATTATGATCACTAGGGATTTTGATTTAAGCATTCAAAACGACATATTATTAAAAAGAAACTTGACAAAGATACTTAAAACATTACAAACAATGCCGAATCAAAACATCACACTTTAGTGGTAATCCGGGTGATCCCAAGTCTGAGAATTGTTGGAGTCATATCCATCATCATAAAGATCGAAACTCGCCAACCTCTCTTCTTCTATTTGAGCCTCCAACCTACTTAGCTCCTGCTCCATGTCAGAAGTCCAACCACCATCGTCAACTGCCACATTTTCCTCAAAACTTGGCTGGAATTGATCCAGATGAGGCAATTGTTGTTGTTGCACAACCACTATTGGTGCAGAGGAACTTGATGCACCTTTTTATAGTAGTGGTTACTGTTGCGGTTGTTGTGGTGGTGGTGGTGGATTTTGTTGTTATTGTCGTTGTTGTTGTTGTTGTTGTTGTTGTTGTTGTTGTTGTTGTTCAACCCTAGCAGCTTCAACATTCTCTTCAAAACTCCAACGGATCTTGTTGGAACTCTGGTCCTCTATCTGATGAACACAAGCCCATAGCGATTCAATAATAGCCGCATCCTTACGATATCCGTCATACAAGAAAGTATCGATCACATGTTTCCGATCACCCGATATGTCTGTGTACTCTACATAACGTTCTCTAAGTCGTTGTTTCAATTGTTTCGCCACCTCAAACTCCAGGATGACCCTCACTATAGCATTTTTGTGATCTACATCACTATTTTCGGTTTCTGCTTTGATATATTGTTGAATTTGTTCAGCGGTATGTGGTAATTTGCAAGCCATTGATTCTTTTGTGTGTGTGTGTAAGGATAACACAAACGTACCAATGATATTTATAAGGGAATTGGAAAATATTTTTCAATTATTTTATTTTGAGAAATATAGCCGTTTATAGTCAAACGGTAAAATTTTCAAAAGTCTGTGTCTATTAAAACTAGCAAATAATTTTTGGGATACGTGGTGAAAAATTCTACCCTGGCTTTTACATTTTAAAACAAGTGGCAAGAACAGATCGCGTTAAACATGTAACACCATAACTAAATCATGAACGCGCCACATATGAATAATACACTCTCACACGATTTGACCCCTCAGCCTCTAAGAAATTATGAACTTATCAATAATCTTTACGAACTCTCCAACATTATACGAAATTTCAACGATCTCAGACCACCTCGTAACCTTATGTAACATGAAATGATAAAATACGTATCGATAAACACTTCATACTCGCTTAAACCAAATCTAATACACCCTCTTAACTTGGGCCTTAACCCACCGCTTCCATATGCCAACACACATTTGGGCCTCGAGATTTCAGTAACCCAACACACCATTGGACTTGATCACCAACTTGAGCCCGACATTGCTCAAGCCCAAAACCTAAATATTACTCCCAACCGACTCGTGCCCTACAGTTTCAAACCATTTCCATGACATTTTCCTTGCACCCTGTCAATATTTTTCTGCCTCTCAAATTATCATGTACGTAAGAATCAAGTGTGACGAATCTCTATAAATTAATCGATCATTTGATGGTCAAGTTATCATCAAAGCTTAACCCGAATTGTAACTCTTCCAAACTAGTCAACTATACCAAAAATCATATTTATCTAAGCATTCGAAGCCAAACAAACTTCCATATATAGTTTCGGTTATAATTCATTAAAACCCACCTTTGAAAACTTAACTACAATCAAACCAACCAATATTTTTGATACATAATGACCTTCTAAATACAAATCTAACGATTCATAAGCAATAAAAACAAGCGAAAAATCAACATAAACTAACGCATTAGAAAACGAATAAAATTTTATTCATACACTAGAAGTTACATGGAAACACAACGAACCTTATTTCAACATTCCAACCACTATACTACGATACTATTCCTCACTTCCAGAACTTGTCAATGATGATCGATAAAACTACGAGTGGTACAAGAAACATTAAGATTCCGGCTAACAGAGCACGATCTTCATTCGGAACATACACCAGATAAATAGCAGCAACGAGGACATACAAGATCGCAAGGATGGTGATGAAGTGCGGAATGTCGACAGCAAATAGGAAAAAGATTATTTTGGGTAAAAAGGGATTCACTAGTGGAGATTTTAAAAGGGAAAAAGAATTGGGTACTATACACCACTGTGGTAAAACACTGTTTACACCTTAAAACTACATTTAGAATTGCCACGTAAGATTTATAATTTGGACAAAAGTTCCCCAAGTTTTTCTTTAAAAACATATTAAAATCCGTCATCATCAAGGAAAAAGCTAATGTAGTAGTAGATACGTTAAGCTGGAAAGCACAATTAAAAAGAAGAAGCTAATGTAGTAGTAGTGTGACATTTCAAAATTTTCATGTCATTATTTTACTATTTACAATTACTAATTATCTTATTTTAAGTAAATTAGATTTACCGATAGAGTTTAACCGCGTACGTCGTGACACGCACCCGTAATTTTTATTTCCGGACTTATTTTATAATAAATTATAATCATTATTACTCATATTTCATTTCTAAACTTTTCTTCTGAACTCATTTGATTTGACAACGATAAATTATCTCGCAATAAGTAAAAAACTACACACAGCGCGTACTGACATGATAATAATTAATTTTATATTTAATTATCATAAATTAATTTAATAAACATATTAAAATAAGTTATTTATTATTTTATAAAAACGTTTTCTATAAATGCAAATTTTCGGGTTTCTTTTATATTTTTACGGACCAAGCATACCTGTGATACCGTGTATACACTTAAAAAGAAAACAAAATACCCTAACTCTTTTCTTGCTTGTATCGACACACCACCAACACCACTCACCTCCTTTATATCTGCTTCTCTTTCATATCAAACAGACAACACAAACAAAAGAAGGAGAGATAACTCTCCTCTTTCCCTGTCTGGTTTTACCAGCAATCGACACCACCACACCGACACCAGTGTCACCATCACCATCCATCCTTCATCAAGAATCAAGGAGGAGCAGAAGTTCAAAGAATCAAGGTCGGTCCAGGTTTCAATCGGGTTCGGGTCATACTCCACTCCAACCACGGCCATCATCACCTCCTCATTCTTGTGAGTATGCCGAAACACAAGCATAAATATATTTGTATTTTCATTTTGATTCGAGCATAAAACTGGAATTTGTATAAATAATTAAATGATTAGAATGGATTAACAAGTGTTTTTTTTATAAGAGTATCATCGTAAGAATCGTGGTTTGTGGTTATTATTGTTTACTCGATGTGCTTAATTTTTCGTGGCTGATTGATAAGCTTATATGATTTTTTTATTAAGTTAGTAGCTTATTTGGTGGTGTTTAGTCTTGGTACAAAACGGGACAGCAGGGGGTTCGTTTGGTTCAAAATTTTATTTTCAGCTTATTTTTGTATTTTGGCTTATTTGGTTTTGATTGAGTAAAGGTGGTTAGATGGCGAAGATAGGCTAGTATAGGTGCGTTGTGAAGTTTTGTTGAGATGAAGTTGGCGTTTGGATAAGTTTCGGTATATATATATTAATGCAGAAAATTAGAAGTACGTGTTTGGGGGTCGTAAATATGTTTTTATAAAGTTTATGCTTCAAATTATGTTAGTACTTGTCAAGTCGATCCTTTTGATATAAGGATCGCCCCGTAACTCTTAAAAACGAAGTTTTTATGGCGATTCAAAAATGGGAAAAATTCTTATATGAAAATTCTGGACTTTTGAAAATGGGTAATTTCTGGCAGAACTGAAATGGGTTGTTTCGGACACCTTCTGACCCGTTTCGGCCTTCGGCCAAAACACGAAAGTTGTCCGAAACGACGTTTTTAGTCTACCGCGTGGAATTGGGGTGTGAAAGTGCGCAAGTGAGGGTGATTTTGATTAAAATCAGTTCTACATGTTTCTTTTAAAAATGACAGCACTTGTTTTATAAAAGTGAGCTGATACAGTTTTTAAGCAAGGTTTTGAGCCTTTTCTGGTCCGAACCGGCCTTCCGTTAAAACATGAAAGTTGCTTAGTTTGATGTTTTACATAAAAACTCAAGAGATCTTGGTTTTAAAATGCTAGATGATAGGGTAAAAGTGAGGTCAAACTTGATGAAAATTATTTCTGAAAAGTCATAAAATACTTTGATTTTTGTTGTAAAATGAGTTTTTGAGCTTCTTTGAGTTCGTTTGAGCTCTCGAAACCTTAACGAATATTATTAGATGACTAATAAAATGTGAGGGTGCGTTAGGCGATGTCTTAAAATGGTAAGTTCGTGTTCAAGTCGTATATACACATATATTACTTATAAAGTGGAGTGTTTGGATAAAACCTTGGTAAGCTAGTGTTTTTGGAGAAATGATCACTACTATGTGTCGATATTAACATTCTACATTTCTAAACTTTCCAGAAATGGAAACTTTTAAAAATAGAAACCTTCTAAAAATAAAAACTTTCTAAAAATAGAAATTCTTCGAAAAAGTGTTGTAATTTAGAAATGAATATTATTTTCTTTTAAAGGCTTGTACATTAAATTACTTTGAACTTTCCATCAACTCATATTAATTTGATCCTTACGTGTTTATTTCGTTTCATACGTGTGCTATATGTTTTATACTTTGGTATGTGTACTCGAGTCTTAACATTCAGACCACCACACGAACGATGATACAAAACCTTTTACAAACAATGATACAAAAACATGATACAACATCTTTTAACTCATACGCATTACTTGAATTTCGCATGACATATTTATAAGATAAGTTATTATCTTCTAGGTTGTGCCCCGATTATGCTTTGCTTCTTGCTTCTATTTTACGATACTCACGCCACTACACTCTACGGTGAGTTCATAGCCTCGCCTTTACTTATTTAAATGTTTTAAAAACCTCGCGAGGGGGATACATGCTAGTTTTTGCAAATTGAATACAAGTAGCTTTTGGTATGCTAGACCCGATTGTATGATTTATGGACATCTGACATTGAGTATTCTTGCTTAAGTCCCCATCATGAACCGTTAATTTTGTGTGAACGCTAGTATTATAAATATGCATATTTGGCTTGACAAGCCTGTCCGGGTGAGTAGCGCTCATTTGGCAAGGTTACCCTTGGGCGGGGCATCATTTAGACATAGTCAAGGTTCGGTTTCGTGAGCTCAATGCTGTAAATCTTATTTCCCGACATGTATTTGTTATATGTCTATTGATAAATAATGCTTGTATTCAACTTATTACTTATTTAAACTCTATGGATTCACTCAACTTTATGTTGACTTTTTAGCACGTATTTTCTCAGGTATTATTTGGCTAGCTGAGCATTGGGAGCAATCGGAGTCGCGTGGATATCAAACATTGAAGGACTTGTTTTCTTCACATTCGATAATTATTTTCTTTAAATATGCAAATGAGTCATTTTTGAACTCTTGTAACTTAAGTTTTAAATATAAATTGTTGGGACCTTTGTACTCTGATTTATCAAATTGAATGTGACATTTTATTAAACGTCTCTTTTGAGGTCGTTTTATGTAACTTGTTTTTATGAACTATGAAGTGACACGCAAATTGGTATTCCGCTGCGTTGTAAATTTTGGGGGTGTCACAAGTAGATACGTTAAGCCGGAAAGAACAATTAAAACGAAGAAGCTAATGTAGTAGTAGAAACTGGAAAGAACAACTTAAAACCGCTCAGGGATTAGATCGTTAGGAATGACTATTTGTTCACCCCTTCCAATCACCTTTACAACTACCTTATCTTGGAATCCCGGGACGGGATTCAGTTTAACGGGTAGGTAATATAACATCCCGTAAAATTTTCCTACGATTAACACATTATTACAACATAAATTAACCATTTTTACCCATTACAATTTTTTTTTATATATACTTTGTCAATTACAACGTTATACACTCTTACCTTGAAACGACGTTTACACCTTAACTTTAATAACCTAGATACCATACATAACTTAAAACGTTAATACTTAATAATTATTCGTTTCAATAATTACCAAATACAATTTATATAAATCCCGAGCCTACAAAATTCCCATGCGTACTCACTAATAATAACGGACCCTTTATTCTTGGCTCCCTTCCTTTGAACCTGATTCACTAACGAACTCACCAAGCTTCGCAGCCCAAGCACACCTCTAGCTATTATTTTTACAAGTCACAAGTACATGTTTGCTTTAGCTCAGTTGATCATAACTTTTACACACGACGTATCTCTTTTATTTCACAACTCTAGTTTCCATGCTTCTAAGAACCATGAACGACAATTGTTATCAACTTTTAAATATAAATACTATACTAGAATATTGATCAAGTTAAGGCACCTTACACGTTTCATCTCAAATTAACACAAATAGTAATGACACTTCATATAAATTCTAATAAACCATCAACTTTCTATAACGAATTTAAATCCTAATTTTAAGGCTCTTCTGGTCCGAACCAGGAAAAGTGTAAAACACGAAAGTTGTCCGAAATAATGTTTTACGTCTAGATTAGTAAGATTTTGAAGCAAACATGCAATTCGTGGCTGTTATCTATAATATACTACCTGGACTCAACTAGGGTACTACTACATGTACATTCCTACACATCACCCTCCCTCACTTGTTACTACCTCACGTACAACCCAAGAAAACCCATGTGCAAACTCTTACATGACCTCCTTTGCTCCCAATCAATGAGATGCCTTATGAAAGATTGCTAAATTCAGCCGACACTTGTTCATCTAAGGAACATTCTCACGCCACCTCCAACAAACTCCAATCAAAGAACATGCACTCCAAATCCCACGTGATCTCTGCTCCATATCACCACTTTTTCATTTCACCAACTCGCATATATAAGGTTACATGCAATCGAACCAGATTCATGCACCAACATGATCACATTTCAAAATTTCACTTAGTGTTTCTAAGTAGCTAAGATCGAATAGGATTGGCAAGAGTTCAAGGGATTCAAGTTGAGCCTTGATCTTTGAAGCATAGAACCAGCCATGAACACCTAAAGCAACCCTCATTGTTTCTCTTACAATACACTATATGACTCTTCATGGTCAAGTCTATACCATTCTTGTACGTTACCATCATGAGTCACCAACATTCCTACCATAACACTTACAAATCACCCTTCGAGAACCTGGTATACATTCAGCTTTCACCCTCCTTCAGTATCGAGAATGAAGGATGATGGAGGAACACGCAAACTAAACACAAAAGCAAACCATGCTCTCCTTTTGTTATTGCTAAGCAAGGAGAGGGAAGAGAGCTAGAAACATTGGAATTACAAAGTCTTGGTCACAAGGAGTTCCTAGTCTTTTTCATTTCTCACTCGACACACACTCTATCTCGACTCACCCACTGTAAGCTATCGATTCGTTTATTCTTCCTTGAATTAGCTTTAGCTAACTGATGATCATTTCACGTTCTTTCAAGATATATGTAACCACTGTCAACATATGCTTATACACGTTCATATGTACATGAATGCAATATGGCTAAGATGGGGATTAAACTTGTGTGGCAAACTTTACACCTAAAAGGAACTAGCATTCAAGATTGTTTCCAAATCAATACACACTTTCCATGTCAACCTTGTTAAATTTTCGAACCTATAATAACTAAACAAAAGCTTATACACAAACAAGGGTAAGTTTTGGCTCATCAGACAAGTATCTATTCGTATAATATTTCTAATTCACAATAAGATATATCTAGCTTATCTCGTGAGTTAACTAACTTATGTATTAGTTTATCGTGCCTACTCATTAACTTGACAATAACATATATGTACATAAAATGTATAGTGAACAAATACTTTTATTTTTGGGTCAAGAAACTCTAATAAGGAAAAGCGCATTAGTCTCAAAGTTGGTTAACCCAACTGCTTCTTTGAGGGTAAAGAGCTCAGTTTTGGTTTTGAAGATGAAACACGAACGATTTTATAAAACATATACAAACCCACGACTATATATATATATATATATATATATATATATATATATATATATATATATATATATACACACATACCAAGTGAAGTTTACTAGACCTTAAATATAGTTAAACATAAAAGATAATCAAAATAAGCTCACCTAGCTCAGTTGGTTGGAACGCTAGGTAATAAAGGAGAGGTCTTGAGTTCGAATCATTCACACAACAGTTTTATTTTTATTTAGCTATTTTACAACTTCCACATGTAAACAGCTTTAGCCCCTCTACTTTGCACCCTTACTATTTCCTAAAAAGACTTTTATAAGTTTAACCCTAATAAATACTTTACACTCTCAACCTTTAAATTTAGAAACATATATCATTTTCTTAAAAAGGTTTTATATATATTTTGGACTAAATATGTAATCATTCAACTATTGGCCTTAAAAGAGTAACCTTGTATAACTTAAAGGTTTACACAGAAACTTAAGTACGGTTTGACAAGTTAACATTTTACAACTATACCGAAATCTACATTATGAGACTATAACGAAATAATGTTTCTAGATAACTTGAATTATAAACATATGACTTGACGTTATTATCATTCTCTTGAAAACCTTATAAGTTGGTAAACATATTTAATTTGGACTAAATACGAAAATCATCTAACTACTAAAAGAGTAATGTGGGCATAGCTTTAAAGTTTACATAACAACTTAATTACACTTGATAAATTAACATTTCATAACTATGTCATAGTAACATATAACGAGACCTACATTTGGAGGCGATAATAAAGTAATAATTATGAATAACTATATATTTCTGAATATATATAAATTATAACGTAAATTATATAACTAAACGTTATTATTGGTTAACTTGAACACATGTTAAGAAATGTTTATCCCTACAATAAAGCTCATCGATTCACTTAACCAGGTGAAAACTTGCAATTACTATAATTTATCATACATATTGTAAATTCATGACGAGGAATATATAAACATTAAACAATACTTATACATAAAGACAAGTTATATTGTATATAACTTTGCTCTTGAACTATAAGCGTTTTGCCACGCAAGCCACCTCTGCCACTGATGAGGCGAAAAATGAACCACTTTTAGGGGGTCATTTAAGCCCGGAATTGAATTTATTTGATTAAATATTGCCCTAAATCGTTCCTTTTGTGATTTTAGGTACTTTGGGAGTGAAATCTGGAAAAGAAGGCATTTTGGACGTTTTTGGAGCATAAAAGTGAAGAAAACGGCAAAGTCTCAATTTTGCAAGCTGGAAACAGTAGGTGACGGCGTCAAGAGTAAAATCCTGACGGCGTCAAGAGTGATTTGCATGACGGCCCTGTACAAACATGACGGAGTCACAAGTAGAGTGTCAAGAGTAAAATACGTGACGGCCTAAAAGACCATAACACATGACGGCGTCAGATGTAGATCAAGGCAGTCCGAGAAGTATTTTGGCGGCGAGGTGACGGCGTCACCTATTTGGTCTTGACGCCGTCAACCCCTATTTCCTATATATAGTTTTCTAATTTTTACACATTAAGAGAGGAAGTTTTGGAGAAACCCTAGGGCCGAACCTAATACGATTTTCACAGGTTTTTCAAGGGTTTTCAGCCCTTGAAACCTTACAAGTGTAATTGAGATAAGTATTCTTTTAATTCAATCAATATGTCTATGTGTTGGTTGTCTATATCTTGTTCTTGTCTTGATTCCACCATGCTAGGCTAGATCTATCTTGTGTTTGCTTAGATCTAATGAAACCTAGATGTTAATTATGTGTTGATTACTTGTTTATGGTTGTATTGGATGAATGATTTCGATGTTAGGCTTAAGAAAACTGGCAGATCTCCAAATGGTAACATGCTTGAACGTCTTAGGAAACATGAACCGATGTGCATTAGGTTTTATTGGTTGTATTTAATGCATGAGTAATTTCTAATGATCCCATGTTAGGAGTTTTTAACGGCTCGACATAGGAGTGAAGTAGGCACTCATAGGATTGGGGAAGTAAGTGCGTCACCCCATGAATGGTATTAAGGAATACAATCTGTCATCCACGCAACTATAACAAGTAATTAACGTGTAAAAGATGTCTAGGGAGTAGTGAAATCTAAGTAAACACATTTTCTCCACATATTGCTCACAACCTTAGTATAATTTAGTTTATTTTCATTTCTAGTATTTTATTTTAATTGCATCTTTAGTATTGGATTAGTTGACTGGAAACTAATTCCGCCCAAATCCTTTAAACCCGAGATTTTACTTTGCTTTATAAAAAATATAAAAATACAAAATGAATCATCCGTCATCTTTAGCACTAGTAATTAGGTTTTCTAATCCTAGCGACACTATTCCTAGCTGAACGATCAATCCCCCGGTACTTGTCACTATACTATACTACAACGATCAGGTACACTGCCTAGTGGGGGTTGTAAGCTTCTCAAGATCCATTGAGAGGTAAAGCCTGGTGCGATTCCCACGTATCAAGTTTTTGGTGCCGCATCCCGGGGAATAGTTATTGTCTAGGTTAGAATTTCTTTTTATTAGGTCTACTTGCTAGATTCCTTTCTAGTAAGATTTTATTTTTATTTTTAGGTTTCTTTAGTCTATCTTAATTCTTTGTGTCTTTGTTCGTAACTCTTCACCACCCGACATCATGGACAACGGGAACATGTTTGAACCCGTCATCCAACCACAACAAAACCCACCACTAGAACTCCTTAGGCCCCGAACCTTAGGAGAGTATTCCCGACCTAGCCACCAAGGCTACCGAAACACCATTGAGCTCACTGGAGCCAATGTGACCCCCTTGAGATCCGAAACCATCCGGTTGGTGCAAAGCGGATGTGCATTCCATGGACTTCGTTCCGAAGATCCAAATCAACATCTTAAGGACTTCCTTAAAATCGTAGACTCCATAGACCTAGATGTTGCAACTAGAGAGACTACCCGATTACGCCTATTCCAATTCTCTCTACGGGATCAAGCTAGTCAATGGCTTGAGCGTTTACCCGCAGGATCCATCACCACATGGGATGATCTCACCACTCGTTTCCTTGCTCAATTTTTCCCACCGGGGAGAACTACTAAGCTTAGAAATGACATCTTGATGTTCCAACAACGTCAAAATGAATCTCTTTATGAAGCATGGACTCGTTTCAAGGACTTACTCCAAAAAGTCCCTCATCATGGCATAGATCTTTGGCTCCAAGTCCAAATCATTTATGACCATTACGATCTCTCCACGAGGCGAGCCATTGACCAATCGGCTGGTGGTAAGCTACTTGATCTAAGTGCGGAACAATCATGGGAACTCATAGAAGATCTTGCTCTTTATGACAACGAAAGTTGGAATGATCCCCGTGATTTGAACAAAACGGTCAAGGCAATATCTTTGCCTTTGATCAACTCTAGCACTCCCGAACGTAGGATCATGGAACTTGAAGACCAAGTCAAGTTTCTCCTAAAATCTTACGAAGCTCGTAAGCCTTCAAGCAAAGTGAATAAAATCACTTCTTCATGCGAATTATGTAGTGGTCCCCATAACACTCGTGATTGTGTGGAACTCCCCGGAACAGCTTTTGCGGACTACGCATCCTCGCATACCGACGAAGCGGGAAATAAGTGGTACACTTTCAAGCCCGAGCCAAACCCTTACGGTGATTCATACAACCCCTCTTGGAAAAATCACCCAAACCTTAGGTGGAAGCAAAATCAACCCAATTCTTCCAATCCGCCTAATCGTTACCAACCAAACGGTCCACCCTCCAACCGTACTTTCAACAACAATCCTTCTAAAAACTATGGTAGTACCAACAATCTTGAAGGATTGATGTCCAAGTTCATGGCATCTCAAGCAGCTCGCATATCTAAGTTTGAAGCCGATTTCAAACAAAAGCAAAGCGAGATGACCACCAAAATTGACGCATTGTTGAAAGTTCTCAATGACCGAGATATGGGAGCACTCCCAAGCGACACGGTCAAGAATCCGAAACTAAACGTTAATTCCATATCTTCAGTTTCGTCACCCACTTCGTGTCCACAATACTACTCGGTTAAATCAACGAGCACGTGTTTCAAACAAAACCAAATTCTTCAAAAGGACCAACCAAATAAAACACCCAAAGTAGAACCGGTCAAAAGTATAATTGAAACACCTCCTACGCAAGACCTTGACGATGAATTCAAGGAACTTTACCTTGAACACCCCGTCATTGATGTCTTAGCCCATGCTCCCTACTATAGTGCCCTCCTAGAGAAATATGAGAAGTTTAAACTAGGTAAAAATGGGACCGCCTTCGTTCAAAACAAGTTCCTAAAAAGCTTGATGATCCGGGTATATTTGTTTTGCCTTGTAAGATAGGAAGATCCGAAGCTTTCGATACACTAGCCGATTTAGGGTCAAGCCTCAACTTGATTCCCTTACCCTTATTCACAACTCTTAAGCTAGGAAAGTTAGAGGAAACGGAGGTATTGATAGGTCTAGCGGATGGGAGTATTGCCCACCCGGTCGGGATGATTAAGGATGTAGTTGTTCACGTAGGTAAATTAACTATCTTAGCGGATTTTCACGTCCTAGACATGGTTAGTGACACTACATGCCCATTATTGGTAGGAAGAGGATTTTTAGCAACCGCTAGTGCCATGATAGATTGTAAGGAGTCTAAGATAGCGGTAGGTGAAGGTGATACTTGGTCGGTGTATGATGTTAAGAAACATAGTTATGATTGTGATGATGAGCCAACACTGCATTGGGTAGAGATGAATAGGAGACCATCTAGATATGGACCTTGGATAGAAAGGAACTTTATAGGACCTCAATGCCCATTCTATCTAGAAAAAGATTTTGTTGAGAAGACACATTCGGTGGAACAACTCATAGCTAGAGATGAGGAGCTAGACCCCTTTGAGGACCCCTTAGTCTTTAGGAAGATGATTGAGTTCTGAGCGTAATGCCTATTAATATAGAGATGAATAAGTGGAAAAGAGATGGAGATAAGTGTAAATGGAGGTAGGACAAGCCACCTAAAGAAGGAGACGGATCATGGCACATAAGGATGACTTTGTATGATCCGGATGGAGAGATGTTTGAAAGGTCATACCATACTAAGGAAACCGATAGAAAGTTAAAACCTAAGTTTGATCCCAAAGATGTCCTCAATGAGGAACTCACCCGTATAACGTAGTAACCCATGACCTTGAGTCTAGCTACAAGACTCGTAAATAAAGAAAAGCGCTTCTTGGGAGGCAACCCATGCTTTGTGTGATTTTAGTTTGTTTGTTTGATTATTTTCTTCCGTATGCATGCTTTATTTTTATTGTTGGTAGATCATGTTTCTCAATTAAAATGTGGAAATACTTTACTTTGTTGTTTTGGCCTAGTCTTAACTCCACCTAAAAGTATTTTTGCAAAAGATAAGTGTAAGGGGAAACCCCAAATGTGTTTTTAAGAAACAAGCTGATCATGATTCTCCACAATATTAAATGAACATGTGTATTCGTATTTGTTAGAGTCAAATGCTTGTATTGAGTCATAATGAAGTTTTGCAGGATTTTCCAGGAAGTAGGACCAAGTTTTTCCAGAAATTTTCCGGAAACTTAACATAAGAATTTTTGCAGGTCAATCCTGACGGCGTCACGAGTTTACTCTTGACGGCGTCACGGGTAAAAATCTGGAAATTTTACCAGTTTTGTTTTTCTAACGGAGTCTCAAAGTTTTTGTGAATTATTAAGTTTTATAATCTCCGGGAAGTCTGCAAACTTCATTCCACAAGCATTATATCTTACTTTGTTTTCTAGGATTTAGAAACTTATATAGGATGCCGCCGATTTTACGCGAGGTTGTCTTGTTTGTTTTCTCAGGATTTACAGGTTATGTATGACAAGAAGATGATTTATATTCTGGAAGGGAAGCTTTGATTGTTCATTTTCTTGGAGGAAGATTTAACCTGGCCACCTTATTATCCATACCGAGCAAATCAGGGGAGTATTTGATTTCATTCTTTTTACTTTTTTCACTTTTACATTATTTACTTGAACATTTGGGACAATGTTCATCTTAAGTGTAAGGGGAGGGTAAAATGATGATACCTTACATATGCACTTTCGCTTGAGTTTGCTTTGTTTAATGGTGGATGTGTAATAAAACTATGAGAAATACTTGTTAGTGCAATTTTAGCGCCAAATTTAAATTTTTTTACAACATTTAGGAGTGAAACTTTAGCCATAGCAAGCGTCTCAAGGATATGAGATTGTATGACTACCACATAACCGTATATTCAGAAAAATTTTCCACCCAAATATGTGAGGTTCGCCTTTAGATTTGATAGGAAAAGCATTCACTATTAGTGCTTATGAGTGTACCGGTAGCATTTAGATTCTAGAACTTGCGTTAGTGATGCATTCCGAGACCGCTAGTGAGACTACATTCGTGTAGTAGAATTTACTACATGATAAGAGGCATTAGGATCACCCTTGTGTTAAACCCATATCATAATTACTTTACCATTTAAGTCATATTACTTGACTACTTAAGTCAACTAATTTTTCCCACACCCTTAGCGTTGTACTCATTTTTAGTACACGAAACCCCTAGTACACCCCTCCGAGCCTATCTTTTCGTTTCTAACTTTAAGCATTTTACTTAAAGGAAGAATTTGTTACACCCCACTTAAATGTACACCCAAATCGCCTTAGCCTTCCGTGTATGCGCTCAGTTTTAGTGCATTATTGTTATTTGTTAAACCCTAAGTTAACTATCTAATTGATTACATGGTTGCTAAGTTGAGTCATATCCTTGGACATATTGTTTTGGGACGATTGGGACTCATAGGTAAAGTACTTATTTTGTGGAGTAATGGGGAAGAACATCATATTATTACCCCCATACGTACGTTAATCTTAAAAGTGCTCCAAGTGTTTTAATTTTCTTAATTCGAGTCATTAGATTAGTTTATTGTAAAGTATGTAAAGATTCAAGTGTAAGGGGAATGTTCATTCCCTATGATGTATTATTTTGGATGGTAGGGTAAGAGTGTATGTAAAAAAAAAAAAAAAAAAAAAAAAAAAAAAAAAAAAAAAAAAAATCGAAAAAAGAAAAGAAAAAGAAAAGAAAAAAAGAGAAAAAGAGAAAAAAGAAAAAAACATACGGACTACCATCCCTTTTTATTCTATGTTCATTTTATGTTTTTGTTATTTTTTATTTATTAGCTTAAGTCGAGTCTAGTCTTGGCTTAGCAACGTCATATTGTACATGTAATTAACCAAGATTGTTAACTCGCCACCAGTAAAAACTGCCTTTATCCAACAAAACCGTGTATTCCATATCCCTACACCTAACGTTATAACCCTTTAAAAGACCTCTTTGATAGTTTATCCTAGGTTCTTACGCCATGTGGTGGAGGTTTGATCCTTTCCCAAGCCTATGGTAATCTATTTTGCTATGACAGGTAGTGAGAGATATCTTCCGTTTCCATATTGTAATTTATACTTCATTACACCCGAGAGATGTGAGTATCTAAACACTATTTGTGAGGTGCTAGTATATGACCTTCGTGCTTGTCTATTGGTCTTTAGTGGAATGATTATTTATTGTAATTACTTTTGTATTAGTGTTAAATGACCCCTAACTTGTATTTTGAGTAGAATAAAAGCGCATTTGCTTGAGGACAAGCAAATCTCAAGTGTAAGGGTATATGATGAGGTGAAAAATGAACCACTTTTAGGGGGTCATTTATGCCCGGAAATGAATTTATTTGATTAAATATTGCCCTAAATCGTTCCTTTTGTGATTTTAGGTACTTTGGGAGTGAAATCTGGAAAAGAAGGCATTTTGGACGTTTTTGGAGCATAAAAGTGAAGAAAACGGCAAAGTCTCAATTTTCCAAGCTGGAAACAGTAGGTGACGGCGTCAAGAGTAAAATCCTGACGGCGTCAAGAGTGATTTGCATGACGGCCCAGTACAAACGTGACGGCGTCACAAGTAGAGCATCAAGAGTAAAAGACGTGACGGCCTAAAAGACCATAACACATGACGGCGTCAGATGTAGATCAAGGCAGTCCAAGAAGTATTTTGGCGGCGAGGTGACGGCGTCACCTATTTGGTCTTGACGCCGTCAGCCCCTATTTCCTATATATAGTTTTCTAATTTTTACACATGAAGAGAGGAAGTTTTGGAGAAACCCTAGGGCCGAACCTAATACGATTTTCACAGGTTTTTCAAGGGTTTTCAGCCCTTGAAACCTTACAAGTGTAATTGAGATAAGTATTCTTTTAATTCAATCAATATGTCTATGTGTTTGCTTAGATCTATCTTGTTCTTGTCTTGATTCCACCATGCTAGGCTAGATCTATCTTGTGTTTGCTTAGATCTAATGAAACCTAGATGTTAATTATGTGTTGATTACTTGTTTATGGTTGTATTGGATGAATGATTTCGATGTTAGGCTTAAGAAAACTGGCAGATCTCCAAATGGTAACATGCTTGAACGTCTTAGGAAACATGAACCGATGTGCACTTGGTTTTATTGGTTGTATTTAATGCATGAGTAATTTCTAATGATCCCATGTTAGGAGTTTTTAACGGCTCGACAAAGGAGTGATGTAGGCACTCATAGGATTGGGGAAGTAAGTGCGCCACCCCATGAATGGTATTAAGGAATACAATCCGTCATCCACGCAACTATAACAAGTAATTAACGTGTAAAAGATGTCTAGGGAGTAGTGAATTCTAAGTAAACACATTTTCTCCACATATTGCTCACAACCTTACTATAATTTAGTTTATTTTCATTTCTAGTATTTTATTTTAATTGCATCTTTAGTATTGGGTTAGTTGACTAGCAACTAATTCCGCCCAAATCCTTCAAACCCGAGATTTTACTTTGCTTTCTAAAAAATATAAAAATACAAAAAAAATCATCCGTCATCTTTAGCACTAGTAATTAGGTTTTCTAATCCTAGCGACACTATTCCTAGTTGAACGATCAATCCCCCGGTACTTGTCACTATACTATACTACAACGATCAGGTACACTGCCTGGTGGGGGTTGTAAGATTCTCAAGATCTCTTGAGAGGTAAATCCTGGTGCGATTCCTACGTATCAGCCACAAAAGTCATTTTGTCATCGAACACTATTCAAATCACGATTCTCGATAAGTCCCTCGTTCATCACCTTAAGTACCTATTACCAAAAGTCCTTCGTTCATGCACCTTAATCACCCAAAGGGTGAGCGTAAGTAGTTGTGAATAGATCTATTAGGGATTGACAATCCCTATTTGGTCGCTAGAGGAAAGCTACCAAATGCACGCTATTTGATTTCATAGGTTACTGGTAAATACCTATCCTGAGGGCCACTGTTTTACATCATTATTATGGATAATTTTGATGCCTGTTAATCGTTGAGTGTCATGAGTTTAGAGCAATAGAACGGTAGTACTGTAGTCATAATACAGTACTACAATGACTGATGTTTGGGGCGTTCAATGCTGTAGCCCACTGTTTAATCAAACCCCGAGATTGTGCTCACTATATAGCAGGAAAAACTACTAATAATTGGCAAACGAACAAACTATTTTGGTGTTGACCCGGTGAAGGGCAAACCAACGGACTATTTTTGAATTAATAAGGAAATCACTCATTTTCTGATTTTGATAAATCAACGATTTAAGCTATGAATATTATGGATTTACTCACACTTTAATTTGATAATCAACTGTTAATATAACTTCTATGGAATCATAAGCTCTTTGATTTTGGAAATCGATATTTGAAACTATAAACTCTATGAACTCACCAACCTTTGTGTTGACACTTGTAACACCCCAACCCGATAAGGGTAGAAGTATTACATTATAGTGACATATCAGAACAAACACAAGCATATAACGAAATTCTGGGTTACAAATGAAAATCTGAAACTACAAGGTTACAAAGAAATAAATACTATGTCTAATAAAGTGAAACTTCATCTAATCGTCTCTAGTCCAAAGCATAGTCTTCTAAGTCCAATCACACTCTCTTCCCATAACCCAGCTTCCTACTAAAACCTGCCGAAGGAAAAGGAATGCGGCTGAGCTTAAAAAGCCCAGTGAACAGATACATATACAAAGCAATGATAATGAAACAGAACTGAAACATAGTGCATTGGGGAAATAGAATAAGGAATAGATAAAAGAGTGATAGAATATAAAGAAGAAAGGATAGTCATCTACCACGAGCCCAGAAACTCAAAGTCATAAATCTCAAAGTCATAATCTCATAATCAGAGGGGATACCTCTCAGGCAACCAGATAATATGAGGGGTGTCCTCATATATCAAATGGGTGGAGTAGCTAGCTCCCAGAAATTGTGAAAGGCGTGTATTGCACACAGCACCAGTCACCTCAAAGTCAACTCAAAGTCATAATTAAATCCACTAAACAGAACAGATCTAGGATTGCAATCCATACGCCCCTTACTCAAAGTCAATCTCAAAGTCATATACTCAAAGTCATAATGGCCATAATAATAATCATAAAAAGGGACGGCGTGAGAAATCACTCACCCACACATGAGTCATGCCAGTGGTGCATCACAGACATGCCTATGGTACCTCCATAGGTAGGGAAAACAGAAATGGCTCGGGTATCAAACTAAGAGTCAGGTCTCAACGTCATACAAAAGGTCATATAGCAAAGGTTTATCTCAAAGTCATCTCAAAATCATATCAAAAATAATAGTCAAGGTCCATTCAGAGTTCATCAGGTCAAGGTTCATATTCAAAAATCAATTCATGGTTCAGTTCAAAAGTCCGTTTCAAAAGTTTCTATTAAAAGTCCAATTTAAATAATCTTTTAAAACAGTTTTCATAAAAATGGTCTTTCAAAATATAGGGTTCATAAAAGTTAAATAACCTTTCTTTTAAAAAGAAATTTAGCATCATTTATAAACATCTTTTCAAATCAGTTCTTCTCAAAACATTTCCATGGTATCATTAAGAAGGTTTTCATAGCATAGGTTCATAACGGAGGTCATATCAAGTGGGATCAACAGAGAAGGTTCAAGTAAAGGGGATCATAGCAATGGCATCAATTCGGGAACTAACGGATCAGAATATGAAAGAGATCATGAGAAACCTTTTGAGAAAGGTCAGAATATCTGTACCTTAAACCGCAAGTGCAAACATGACAGAAAACATAAAGGTCGGAAGCAAAACTCCTTCTTCAGCGAATCTACACGAATTAATGATCGACTTATTATTAATAACTTATTCAATTCAGATTTCTCATTTTAGTCGGCTTTCCAGTTTTAGTAACTTTCCATTTAAAGTGACTTTCACTTTTAACAGGTTTCCATAAATAGTAAGTTTCCACTTTTAGAATGTTTCCATAATTAGAAAGTTGAATCATTATTAATGGAATCAAAGTATCTTTTAACATATTTACACATTTGGTCCTTAGGGTTTCATAACTTTACATTTTAACCCTTTACTTTCCAAAATTACACTTTAAACCTTTTAGTATTCAAAGTTACACATTAAACCCTTAACTTATCCATTTTACATAATAATCCCTTATTTTATCATGTTATACTAATATACCTTCAAGTATTCACAATTTACACTTTAAGTCCTTCAAGTTATCAAAGTTACATATTTAACCCTTTAACTTACAATTTCAACTTTTAATTATCAATAATTACATATTAAGCCATTAAATTACCAAATTAGCACAAAACCCCCTGAATATATTTTATTACTCAAATCAGTCCCAAGTTTCCAGAAATTACACTTTTAGTCCCTCTACTTTAATTAATTACAAATCGCACCAATTAAATACAATTAACTCATTTCTTGTAATATTTACACTTAGAACCCTCAAGTTATATTTTTCCCATATTCCTACTGATATATATGATCTTACAAAAATATCCCAGATGTTTCAAAGTTGGCAAAACACACCCTTGTACTTTATTTTCCAATCGGATTTATTTTAAGTTACCAAAACCAAACCCTAATTTCATAAAATCATTATGCCATCATTATACAATCATTACTCAATCATTATTATGCATTAATTACCAGATCCAAACATAAAAACCCTAACCCTAATTCGATTTAGGGTTTCTTTTATTTTCTTCATTGTTTTCTTAATTAGCCGATTTATAAAATAAATCACAACACGAGATTTAAGCTTCTATAATTCAAACCCATATTTTTACGAGATCATAATTAATATATGAAGTTCATAAAAATTATCATTCATATCCAGAAAATTCATATACAATGATATAGAGTTTTGTTGCGTTTTTAGGGTTTAATTCACCAAAACGTTATAGAGCATGCATGGATCGATTAGAACATTTTATTTGAGACTTATATGATGTAAGAGACGTGAGAAAAATACCAGACCAGATCTGGAACAAATAGAATAGGCTGGACGAATTACACCTCTTGAATTGGATAATACGACACCAAAAATTCCCACGAGAACAAACGCGACCAACAAACCTTGTAATCATTTTTCGAATATCTTATATGATGTAAGGAACTCAGGAAAAATAGAAAATGAATTTATAAGAGGTCGTATGAAACATAACGAATTTACCTTTGTTTTAGGGCTCGACAAAAGAAAACGATTGCTACGATCGTGTAAGGCTTCAACAATTCGAATGGGATTTTTCTTGACTTCTTAGGATGTTGGTTTATCACATAAAAATACCCAGGAGTGCTGTGTGAGTCGAATGGGGGCTGTGAGAATTGTTTGTGTGTTTATTGAAATCGGCAATTAGGGTTTTTTTAAAAGAAAAGATATGGTTTTTGGTTTTTAAAAAGAATATGCCGTGTGATGAGGGGTTTATGGACCAGAAATTTCGTGATTTAGGTTAGCCCAATTATTCATGGTGATATACTTCCTTAATTATCCAATAGTTATCCTTTTTAAACCAATTTAAATCATAATAAAATCAAGTTTGGTTTATTCGGCCCTTGTGAGGGTATTTTGGTAATTTTACCACTTTTATGAATGTTAAATAAAGTTGTTAAAATTATTTTGGATCATAACTTGTTCATTGTTAGAAGTTTGGAATCATTTGGATACTTTATAAGCTTTTAAATAATTTTTAAACTTGTAGGGCAATTTGGTCTGAATGAAATCCTTTAATTGAGCAGACCTTTAATCGTCATTTAAAGTTGTATTAACAATGAGTTCAACTGCCTTCTTCCTAATCACTGGATCATTTGCAATCATGAACTCAATCTCTTTTCAGTAGGCACATAAGTAAACATTGGAGGTTTCTCATGTAGTATAGTTTGTGGAACAATAGAAATTGGTTCTTTAATCACTGTTTCCAATTTATCCAACCTCTGAGCCTCCATGAAACTTGCAATCTCTTCCTCCTCTTTTCTTTTCTTTAGCATTGCAATTTCATCTTCCACTAATTTCTTTGCCAATTCTGTATCATAATCTATCTGAGCTTGTTCTTTCTTTGAAATCTTCTTTGACTGTTGCTCAGATGATTCATTAACAATGTGAACTTTTCCTTTTTCCATTCTCTTTCTTTGAAATTTTGCATCAACAACATCCACTGTTTCTTCATGTGTTTCCACTGAGTCTTTATTAGTTTCAACTGCTTCAGCAACAATTTCTTAAGATCCCACTGCTTCATCTTCCTTCTCTTGAACATTATCAAAATCATCAAGTTCAACAAATTCTTGTTCAAAGTTAAGTCTCCTCCCCTTAAACTCTGCATCAGTTTTAATCCTCCCCTGTTTGGGAGAATTCCCCAAATCTTCACTAAAGTAAGCTGAGTCATCATCATGAGGTGAAGAGGAAGATGATAGCACAATGTTGGCAGATCTGTGCTTCTTTAGACTCTCAACTTCTTCCTTTAAACCCTTGATCTCTACTTTCATCTGGGTAAGCTCTGTGGCATGTTGTTGCTTAGTCTTTGCCAGTTCTTTCTCCAGAGCTTTAACCTGCTTGACTAAATTGGTACATAATTCCATCAATTCATTTGGTTGCATACTGCCCTCAACACTTCCAACTGTGTTACCTGTTGGGAGAGGTGAATCATAGGGCATTGATTCAGGCTCTTCTCTAGCTGGACTAGAATGAAGTCTAGAACCACCACTGCTTGTTCCTAAACCAAAAGGCTCAGCAACATGCAATGTTGTAATGGGAGGAGGTGGCTGTTTGTGCCTCCTCTCATATGTGTGAGTAACAGCAGGGGTGTGTTGAATAGGTGGAACAACAATAGAGGGTGTGTGATGGGATACAACTGGGATGGTTGCATCTTCACCTTGTACCTGAGAAATCTTTGAAAGCATTTCAGGAAAAAGTGGTTTAACCTCCCCATTCCAAAGTTCTGAAGCCTTACACATATTTTGAAAAACTTTTGGCTTAAGACATGGGGTTTGATAAACTCTTTTGTGTGTTTACAGTTGAAATTCATTTAGCACTGTCTGCACAAACCTTGGATACAACAAAAATTTATATGAACTCTTTACATTGCCCTTCATATTATTGAAAATAAACTTTGAAAAATTGAAAGTCCTATCAGTTGCTAAGCAAACCAAAGGCTAAGCCATAGTTGATGCAAATTGCTCATAAGAAGTTTCTTAGGACTTAGACAACGTAAAAGAGTATGTATGAAAAATCTCCAATGGGGACAGAAACATCCTTTTCTGAAAGTAACTTTTTAATCAGATGTATCATACCCCATGGAAGCAATATATTTGAAAATATCTGAATTAGGTAATGTGATGAGACCATTGAGATCATCCAATTGGAGAATTCTCCTCAAGGATGACTCAGTAACATCAATAGTTACCCCATCCGCTGTGGCTATAAGAGCTTCCACAGATTCTTGTGTGTCTTCCTATTCAATAGTTATGGACTCCACAGTGTTCCAGAACTTTTTAATATGAGAAACATAGATTGTGGGATTAACAGTTAAAGCATACCTTATATGGGTAGTATTGAGAAAATCCACAATCTGATGGAAAACAGGGCCACTCTTTTCGTTTGACTTTTGTAAATAGGCCACTTGGTTGTGCTCCTTAGCAAAGTTTAGAATCGCCATAATTTTGTGAGAGAAAGATAAAAGTGTTAGTCATCGAGAATAAGAATCAAGCCATATAATGATAAATATATACTAATAGGGTTTGGAGCAGAATGCGTAATGTGAATTTATCTTTAGAATGAATTTATATTTGGGAAAAGAATAAATTAAAATTGGTAAGTGGATAATTCACAAAAAGTTACCCTATTAATAAGGAAACACGGTTATTTACAACGGCTAGTGAAAAAATAAGATTACTGACACATCAGTTGTAACGGCTAGTTCACCAGTGGTAAAAATTACTCTTACAGTGGTAACTGTGAACTAGCAATGGTAAATTTTCACAAAATTTCAAAGAGCAGTGGTAAGTTTTTGACCAAAAGTAACCAATATAATTTAACCAAAAGTAACTTTTTGACCAAGTTACTATTCATAAAAATATCTCTCCAAAGTCAACCCGATAATGTTCAAATTTACTCCTCCAACCTATGAAAACAGATAAGAGTAAATTACCTTCATTAATTATCCTTCGACCTTGACTTTGCTTATAAAAGGGGGCTCAAAACACTTAAGTCTTTATCAAAACTAATCTTCACTTTCACAAACCCTAAACATCATCATGAGTTGGTTTCCATTAATGTATATCTCATCCGATGACACATCTGATGAGGAAATCAGCTATTGTTCTGATTCAGAAGAACTCTCATCTGGATGGAGTGGATATTTTCCTCCAAGTGCTGCAACAGCTACATCATCCAACATGACGCCTAACAAGAACGTCTCAGCTGCTCCTGCTCCATCTCTAGAATTTTACTCAAGCTCTTCTTCAGATGATGATGATCATACCTACACCCTGTCTAAGGAGCTTCCAAAAGCCCTCACTACAGCTCTGGAGTCAGCAATAGTCAACATGAAGTGGCCTGCACTTGAAAATCCTTCAAGACTTCCAAAGCCACCTAAACAAGTATTGGGACTTGCTTGTCAAAGAAAGCAACTTTCTTTTGATGACAAGAGAAAGAAAGCTTCTAAAAGTAAGCATGACTATGAGGGTAAAGGAAAGAAGCCCATGGAGTAGCTTGTCTGAAGGTTTGGGTGTTAGGTTGTGTAGCATTGTGTTTTGTGATGTGGTTTTTATGTTTGTCTCTTTGGTTGAATGTAGTCTGTACCCTTTGAATGAATGAATGAAAGTACTTTTAACTTTTTCTTTTACCACTATGAGAACAAATCTTTCCACTGTATGTACCATGATTTCCACTGTGCTTTAATTCCTTTGCATACAAGTTAGAAGAAAACCATAGAAACATATACAAACAATATTAGTACCTAAAAACTATCCTGCAACACTGAAAATTATTAGACATCAAAGATTTATGGGTTTAACATTCCAATACCTGTTACCAAGTACTGAAACCTACCCACATCAAGCCCTTTTGTTAACAAATCAGCATAGTTATCATCAGTATGAATTTTGACAACTTGAATAAGCTTTTTCTCAAAACAATCTCTAATAAAATGGTGTCTAATTTCAATATGTTTAGTTTTAGTGTGTTGCACAGGATTTTTAATAATGCATATGGTACTACTATTGTCTATATATATAATGGTGTTCATGAAATTGTACCCATAATCAAACAATTGATTCTAAAGCCATCAGATCTAAGCACAACAGCTAGCAGCAGCAACATATTCTGCTTCAGTGGTTGAAGTAGCCACCATTGTCTGTTTCTTGCACTGCCATGACACCAATCTACATCCAAGAAATTGACATTCTCCTGTAGTTGACCTTCTATCCAAACTTGCACCAGCATAATCACTATCTGAGTATGTAATCAACTCCATAGGGGATTCTCGTGGATATCACAATCCTAGATTAGGATATGTATTCAAATACCTAAAGATCTTCTCTACTACTGTCATATGAGATGTCTTTGGAATAACTTGAAATCTTGCACAAGCACATACAGCAAACATAATGTCTGTTCTTGCTGAAGTACGATACATTAGGGAACGAATCATAGATCTGTAAGTGTGCACATCAACATCTGCTCCACTAGCATTCTTCAACAATAGATGAGTAGTCTTATCAGCAGGGGTATTTGAAGGTTTTGCATCAGTAAAGTGAAACTTTCTTATAATCTCAGTCACATATTTGTCTTGACTGACAAAGATGCCATCTTTTCTGTAGGACCGAAAATATAGATGATTTATGTGGTTCGGGAGGTCTAGGTTGATGATTAAAGATGAACTCCATATTTAGTTTTAGAGAGAGAAAGTAGAGAGAGGGTGAAAAAATGGAATATATTAAGATGAATGAATACACAATTTCCCACACCCCTCATGGAGAGTCATGAGGGGTATTTATAGGCTCATCACAATATTACTTTGCCTAGTGTACGATAGTAGTCCCTGAAGTTACTACTAGCTACATATCTAGTCCATTTCACTTGTGTGATGTTATCTTAATAAAATAGCGAGGCTAACAATCTCCCTCCAAGATATCGTCACACGTGAATGGTTACAATAAGACCTATAAATACATTAACAATGTAAAATTACAACAATAGTAAACTTTGTTGACGTTGTTGAAGCATAGAGTCTCTGTAGTCTAGATACTGAGGCACACTTGAAGTTCTCTCTTCCGACGATCTCGGCGTATGATCTTTGACACTGACGGCAAAGGTCTTTGTAGCTCTGAACTTCAACTGTAATGGTCTAGTTAGGTTATTACTCTCTCCTAACTAGTGAGCCTTTATTCTTTTTCCTGCTCCCTCCTGAACCGACAACTCTCTTTTCATCACGCAGCGGATAAAGTAGATTCAAAAGTGTAGGCACATGGTTGTGGTTCAGGGAGTATCATGACAATATAACTCACATAGTATTGCACAGAAGGTTGGTAATACGCTCCGATGTACACATCATTGGTACTTCTTCGGTTTCAGTGTAAGCACAATTCCCTCGAACAACCAACGTACTAGAGATGAAACACTACTTCTTCTGGCATGTTCTTCTCCCTCTTGATTGTTGCGATTTATCGATATCATCATACTATTTTGTGTACATGCCATAATTACCCGTACTTTACACTTCTGATGCAATATAGATATGCAATATAGATAGACCGTGTAAGCATAATATGTGAGAATATGTCGCAAAAATATACTCTCAATGCATTTATCTCAAATCAACCTGTAATCGAACCTCCTTTGAATTCACTGGCTAATAGTAATGACCACATTTGGAGACAGCCCGATATGACCAACTTAAAAATGAAGTAAACATCCCATCTTGTGACTTAATCTTGTACGATGGTGTGACTAAGAACCTATACTGAGCACTACAACGTAACTCCTTTAAGCATAGGTTGATCCATATACTCAAACGAGTAAACAGTATATATGAAATCTCCGCCTCTTGAACTATCCACAACTGCGTGTGACACTGAGTACTACAATGTAACTCCTTAAAGTGATAGCTATAACCCGTGAGCACTACAATGTAACTCCTTACAGCGGGTATAACTAGATAATCCAAGTCTTAATCACTATCATTTCCCGTGAATGCACAAACAAGTACTTCGAAAGTCATGCATCCAACCACCCCTAGACTTTGAGATAAATAAGTACACATTTTGAAATGTCACTTCAAAGTCAAATCAATGATACCGTGTAGAAACTCCGTAGTCATTTTTGTTAAACATAGCAATTCTAGCAGTGAATTTATGTATCCCCGTGAAATTGTAATACCAAAATACCACTCTTTAAACCAAGATAAAAAATTGTATCCAAAATTTTGTTAATAAAATTCGGATGACAAATTTTATAATTCACAACCAAGAGTAATAATTGTAACCAACAGCCCATATGGTCAAAAGCTCAGCCCCGTTCGGTCAATAAGCCCAATTCTCTTATGCACGATGTACAGCCCATTGTAATGAAATGAGAAACTCAATCCAATAACAATAACTATACCCGATCCAACTCCTTTCATAAGCAGTAGAGTAAAGCGAGTTTATCACTTTTGACCTAAACCTAAAATTTACTCATAAATAAACATCCGCCCCCTTATCTTCAAACGTCTATCACCAAACCGATTAACAAAAATCATAATCTCAGTTCCCATGTATCATCAATCATATCCGATGTTCTTTATCTATCACAACCCACGAACACCTTCAAACCCACGGATGTCTTTCATAATCGATCGTACATGGCGTCGCTTCAAGGGAAACGGCTTCAAGATCATTTTAAAATGGTCTCGGGTAGGTTGTTGTGTTTATTGTTTTGTTTTTGATCTTTGAACGAAACTAAGAGGGGAAATAACATACTTGTTATCTTCCTAATCTTTGAGTTTCGGATATGTAATGAAGCTTTGCTTCAAAAGAATCTGTGATGATAATAGGTTCAACTAACTAAAAAAAAAACCTTTCAAGGATTAGATAAACAGTTGAGCATATTCTGAGATTTGATGCGCTTTCCGTTTTTAGATCGAGTGATGTGAGATGAGGAGTTGGCTGTTGGTTAGAGAAGATATAGATCTGTTAATTTTTCTTCTCATTATTCTTTTAAGTATATGTATTTGGTTCATGGACTGATGAAGGTAACGGAGGTTCAAGAGTTTTGGTATTTGGTTTTTGGTCTTGGTCTTACATCATCTCAAATTTTCAAAACTTTGCAAGACCAAAAAAAATTTCAAAAGTTTTCTCAACCAGAAAAAATTTCAAAATTTTTTGTAACTACTCGAAAACAATCAAGATATCGAGAATACTTTTTTTTATCGAGAAAGTGAGTTTTCGAAAACGTAAAAAATTTCGAAAATGAGTTTTCTCGAAAAAGAGTACATTTCGAAAACATAATCTCAAAAACAAGTACTTTTCAAAAATGTAATCTCGAAAAATAGTACATATCGAAAATTTCTTATACAAGAAATTCCGATCTGATTCCGGCGACCATTTACAGTTTCCGATGAGTTTTCCGACATAGTTGACCACTTTATTCACGGAAAAGGTACAAAAAGTCATAAAAGTGATATGTATACATAAAACAGTTAATTTGGACTAAGAAGAATCACAAAAGAGACTGTTTTATGAAACCGTGTAAGACCACATGACACCTTTTGACCATTTTGGATACAAGAAATCTTGTATAAACTGTTAACCACAAAAGTAGTGAAAAAAAATTTGCAGCTACAAAAAATGATATCAAAACAGCTTAAAACAAAGATATACGAACCACAAAAATCATCAAAAAACACCATGAGCTCCGATACCAATTGTAGGACCGAAAATATAGATGATTTATGTGGTTCGGGAGGTCTAGGTTGATGATTAAAGATGAACTCCATATTTAGTTTTAGAGAGAGAAAGTAGAGAGAGGGTGAAGAAAATAGAATATATTAAGATGAATGAATGAATACACAATTTTCCACACCCCTCATGGAGAGTCATGAGGGGTATTTATAGGCTCATCACAATATTACTTTGCCTAGTGTACGATAGTAGTCCCTGAAGTCACTACTAGCTACATATCTAGTCCATTTCACTTGTGTGACGTTATCTTAATAAAATAGCGAAGCTAACATTTTCTTTGTTGTAATTGCAGCCCCAAAAAGAAAGTAATTTCTCCCATAGAACTCATTTGGAATTCATCTTTCATCAACTTTTCAAACTCTTTGCACATCTCTTGTCTAGTAGATCCAAAGATGATATCATCAACATATACCTGAACAAGTAGAATATCACCCTTGTCTTTCTTAATGAACAAAGTTTGATCAATCTTTCCTCTATGAAACCCATTGTTCAACAGATAAGTAGCTAAGATTTCATACCACTTCCTTGGAGCTTGATGATTGCCATAAAGAGCCTTAACCACTTTATTAGGGTGTTAAGGATCTTCAAATCCTGGAGGTTGAGAGACATAGACCTCTTCATCAATCTTCCATACAGGAAGGCACTCTTTACATCCATCTGATAGACAGTAAAGCCCATAAATGATGCATAGGCTAAAAACAATCTAATAGCCTCAATCCGTGCAACAGGAGCAAAAACTTCTTCATAGTCAATACCCTCCTCTTGAGTATATCCTTGAGCAAGCAACCAATCTAGCTTTGTTCCTGATAACAATACCTCTTTCATCTTTATATTTCTGAAAACCCACTTAGTACCAATCACCTTCATTCTATCACGCAAATCACAAAGAACCCAAACCTTTTGAAGTTTGAACTGCAACAACTCCTCTTGCATTGCTTCAACCCAGCTAGATTCTTCTAAAGCCTTATAAACATTTTTTGGCTCCACTTATGATAGAAAACAGAAAAACAAACATTCATTCTTGTTTGTGTTCTTCTTGGACTCATAAACTTCACTAATGAACCCATGAACATCAGTCTTCTTTGTCTGCCTTCTTGTCTTCACACCTGATTGTAGCTCACCAATTACATTTTCATGTGGATATACTTTGTGAATTGAAGTCTGTGATGTGCTAGGAATATCATATGTTGTAGGCATGTTAGTGATCTCAACATCATCACTGGGTGATTCCTGAGTTGAACTTTCCACATTTGGACCATCAGTGGAAACTTCTATTGGAGCAGTGGGAATTGGATTACCAATGCTTGCAGGAATTTCTTTATTCAAAACATCAAAATTCACAACAATTGCATCACTTTCCTTTTCAGAATTCTTTGAAGGTTGTGAGTCTTCATTATTGTCAACAAAGTCCCAAAATGGCATAACAATTTGATCTTTATCATCTTCATCATCTTTGCAAGATTCATCTTCATCAATGAATTCTTCTGACTCTTCAAGATTATTGTCTCCTGTACCTGAGGTAATAGGTACATAATTCATTGTATTTGATAAAGTTTCAAGATCAAATAACCATTCTGGTCCTGAACCTGCCATGTTAGTTTTATTTTCAAGAAACTCAACATGCAAATTCTCTTCAATCTTCTTTCTTCTTAAGTTATAGACTCTGAAAGCCTTGCTAACCATAGAATATCCCACAAAGAAGCCTTCATATGACTTTTCTTCAAACTTTCCCAGGTGATCAATGGTACTGAGAATTGTGACATGACATCCAAATGGCCTCATAAAATCCAAAATTGGGGGTCTTCCTCTGAATAGCTCATAAGGTGTCTTGTTCTTTGTCTTCACCACTAAAACTCTGTTCTGAATGTAGCAAGCAGTGTTAACTGCTTCAGCCCAAAAAGTCACTGGTAGCTTGGAATTAGCTAACATGGTTCTAACAGCCTCAATTAGTGTTCTGTTTCTTCTTTCAGCAACTCCCTTTTGTTGAGGAGTTCTTGCAACACTAAATTCTCTTTTAATACCTTTGTCTCTACAGAAATCATCCATAACCTTATTCTTGAACTCTGTCCCATTGTTACACCTGATGATCTTGATCTTCTTATCAACTTGATTTTCAACTTCAGTAATGAAAGTCTTAAGGATGCCAGTGGTTTCATCCTTGGTTCTTAGAAAGAAAACCCATGTAAATCTACTAAAATCATCAGTTACAACAAGACGATACTTCTTCAAATTTATGCTGCTCACAGAAGTAGGACCAAACAAGTCCATATGCAGCATATAAAGTGGATGATCAATAGAATTATATTCCTTGGTCTTGCATGAAACTCTGTGTTGCTTGCCTTTAAGATAGGCAACACATGTTTGATGATTCTCAAATCTTTTCTCTGGTAGACCTCTGACTAGACCATCTTTCACAATCTTGTTAATGGTCTTGAAATTAACATGACCAAGTCGTCTGTCCCAAAGCATGGATTCATCCAAAGTGGCTTTTGCAAGCAAACAAGTAACGTCATCTTTAGCCACTATATTCTTCATGTCTATGCTATATAGATTGCCATTTCTAGGGATTTTAAGCAAAATATCACTTTCATCAGGTAGCTTATAATCCTTAGATAAGATATAGCATTCATCTTCTGAGAATAGAACTCTATGTTTCTTGTCACACATATGTGACACACTAAAGAGATTGTACTTGAGTTCTTTCACATAGTACACATTCTCAATGTCCAAGTTTCCAGCTTTGATAGTTCCTTTGCCAGAAACCTTTCCACCAATACCACCTCTAAAGCTGACAAATTGTCCATCATAAGGTTTGAAATCTGAAAGATAGGACTTATTGCCAGTCATGTGCCTGGAACATCCACTGTCTGAATATCCTTGATCTTCTTTAGGCTTTGAATGTCCCTGCACATAAAATAAAGGAATTAGTTCCTTTTGGGGACCCAAGCCACAAATGACTTGGATCTGCCTCGTGTATCAATATAATTATATTTGTCAATGGTCATTGATACACGATTTTGATTGTTTGAGGTGATAGTTCCTTTTGGTTTCCATTCCCAACGTGCTGAGGCCTTAACAGCATTTCCCACATTTACCCTTTTGTTGTTCACAGAACCATCAGTGGAGACTTTTAGCCTTGAAGTGGTAACTGCTGGCTTAGCAGTGGCAACTGCTAGTTTTGAAATTCTAGGTATCCACTTGTGGTTATTGTAAACTTTCTTTTCAAAATAGGTCTTTTTCCCTGTTTGTGCAGATTTAACAAAAGTTGTAATGGGTTTTGCACTCTTAACAGGGGACTTAGGGTAAACTCTATTTATATTTATGGCAGTGGCAACTGCCGGTTTAGCAGTGGAAAGAGATTTAATGCCAGAGTTAAGCAAAACAGACCTGGGAATTATCTTGCTTAGTGAATTTGGGTGAGTAAAATTATTAGCATTATTTCCGTTCACCCTGGTATTCCCAAACACTTCCCTTCTACCCATGTAATAGTTACAATTATAATGAAGATGTTCAAAACTACCACATGTGTAACAAGGTTTGTTGTTAAACACAAAGTCACTACCAAATTGTCTATATTCAACATGATTCCAACTCTTTTTGTTGCCCATAGGAGTTGTTTACCTTTTTCTGTACATCTCAGCATATCTAGTAGTGGGCCTAGTATTATTAGCTTGTGTTCTAGGCTTCTCTTTGACAACTTCAGGAATACTCTTTTTAACTTCCACTTGAACACTCTCAAGAACACTAGTTTTAGACTCAACATTCATACTTTCATCTTTAAGAGATGAGTCACTAGCACTATCAAATGTTTCAACCTCAACCTGAACCCTCTCAATAGCAACTTCTTTAACAAATTTTGGGCCATAGATCATGGTTGGTTCATGGAACTCTTCTAAACCTGTGTGTGCTAAGTCAATACCAGGAGGTGATGGAACACCTCTTAGGGGTGGTGGAACTGATTTATATCCTACTCCTGATTTGGCTTTATTTACAACTTGGGCCTCCCAAATTTTGTCAATGCACTTAGATTGATGATCTAGTGTATTACAAGTTATCTGTATATTCTCATTGGCCTTTTTAACCTTCTCTAACTCTTCCCTAAGAGCCTCATTCACAGCTATCTGATAATCTAAGTCTCTTTTTAAAACAGCAATATCATCATTGAACTTAGATTCATTGGCTCTATAATGCTCTAACTGTGCTTCTAAAACAGCAAGACATCTTTTATGATTTGCTAAGTTATAATTAGTTTGATTTAACTCTAGCAATTGTTCATCATATTGTTCTTTAAGTTTCTCATAATTTTTTAAAGCCTTACAAGTTTTAGAACAAGCATTATTAATTTGTACCTCAGAGTCAGAAAAAGCCATAAGTGCAAGCTCAGTAGTAATCATTGCATACTCTAAACCATCTTCTTCATCTTTAGCCATATAGCTCCAATCATAGCTCACTCCATCAATGGCCAAAAGCACCTTTGGTTCTTCAGTCGTAGGATCTTTCTTCTTGTCCTGCTTGTACCACGTTGACTTGTTATCAGGCTTCTTTAGTTTCCTGCATTCTCTGGCAAAGTGCCCCTTCTTGTGACAGTTGTAGCACTCCACCTTCTTCTTATCAAAACCTACAGTTTCATTGACATTAATGATGATCTTCCTACTAGTCTTCTTCCAGAACTTCTTTGCCTTTAAGCTTAGCAATGCAACTTGCCATTTAATGTCCATCTCTTCCATGTCATCCTCATCAATTTGATCCAAGTCTTTATGTGTCAGAATTGAACCATTCATTTGACTTGAAAGAAAGGCATAAAAAGTAGAATCTCCAAGACCAGCAACCTGCCTTTTTGAACTAGCAGTGGAAACACCAATGTTAGCATCATCATCATCACTATCACTCCCTTCATCTGAACTATCATCAACAGATGATGATATAAGTGCTAAGTTCCCTGATCCTGAACTTAGTTTGCCAGCCTTCTTCAACCTTTGTTCAATAACTTTAAAGTTATTGTACAAATCATTCAGCTTCATATTCTCCAGACTAAGAGGGTAAACTTCTTAAGAACTTTAAATTGAGGTCTTCCCTTTCCACCTCAATTCCAAACACTGTAAGTTGAGTGACAATCTTTTAAAACTTTGTGAAGAAGCTGCCAATTGATTCATTACCTGTTGAACCAAAGTTTTCATAAGTCTATTTCAACAAGGTCTTCTGTGTCTTCTTGGTGGAATCATTACCACCAAAAACATTGCAGATCTCCTCAAATAAGGTCTATGCAGTCTTGTACTTGCTGAATGCTATAATTTGATCTCTGGGAAGGGTCATCAACAGCAAGCCTCTGGCCTTCAGATCATTCTTCATCTGAAGTCTTTCATCATTTGTGACTGGTCCAGTGTTGATCTTTTGTACTACCTTGCCATCAATTGTTTGTGAGGTAGTACCAGGTTTAAAAGAACTACCAAACATTATGATCTCCCAAAGTGCATAGTCTTGCACCATAAAGAATTGTTCGATCATTAGCCTCCACATCTCATAGTCATTCAACTTAAGCTTAGGAAGCGTAGCAGCAATGTTGGACTGACTGGTCTCTGTCTCCATTGAATCTTCTGAGTGTACTTGGGGTCTTCTAAATCAAAGTATCAAAGCCTGTCGCTGTTACCACTTGATGGATCTAAACACCTTGATCTGTGTTAGAATGATACTCTGAGTTATACCACTAAGTATGCGGAATCTACTTAGTAACACTTAGAAGTTTGGTTGTGAGTAAAAGCAATTGTATATGAATGAGAATATTGTATGAATCAAACTGTTAGCTCCAATATTATTAATAATAATAATATGAGTGATCTTTGTATCACTAGGGTTACAACCTTGAAGCTCTAAGAAAAACGTATATCTAAACTTAACCTAGGACCTCCTTTTATAGCACAAGGAGTCCTCTTCTACAAGATACGTATAATGATAATAGAATAAGATATACACAAGATCTATTCTATATTTATCTATACAAGTTTCCTAATAGTTATCCTAACAGCAGTGGTAATAATATGTACTAGCAGTGGTAATGAGTTTCCACTGCTAGTGCATTCTTCAGCAGTTGTAATCTTCATACTGGTCGTGGTAAGTGTTAATGTAATTCGCAACAAGAATAAACCACAATCACCCCGCCTTAACCACGACCCAAGGTACCCTTTCGAATCAGGAGTATCACCATCGATCACCACCTTTCCACAGCCTCCTTGTGCTCGTTTCTCCAAGCTCAAGTCAACAGAAAACTAGGCGGCCGAATTTTTTGAGTAGCCAGGGTTTTGTAGGTGAAATATGTGTGTGTGTGTGTGTGTGTGTGTGTGTGTGTGTGTGTGTGTGTGTGTATGTGTGTGAATATTGGAATGAACCTTATTTTTTGTGAGATAAAAAAATGGAATAGGAGCGTATGATATTGAATGGGAATATACTAGTTGCCGAATTTGTGGGATTCTTTGACTAGTTTGTTACTTATCCTTCCAGGAAGTAATTTTGGGCCTAGTCTCTTTTAAATTTCGATTATACAAAGCCCAAATGTTATTTACATATGTTGTGACAAAATTCAATCCATATGGTACATGTAGGTGTGTGTTATGATCCTTGTAGTAGCTTATGTATTTTTAAGTTAGTTAAATTAAGATGTAAACTTGTAGAATTTTTATTAGTGAGTTAAGGATTTACATAACTTAGGTTTTAGCTTCATAATGCTTCTTATGTGTTCAAGGTTTGAGGGGTAATTTGGGATGTTCAAATGTTTTAACTTTTAGGGTTTTACAACTTTAAAACTATTGGAACGAAAATGAGAAATCATTTCCATAAAAAAGTCTAGATAAAATAATACTTAGCAGGAATTCACAAGTAGAATTTAAGAGTAGTGTTCGCATCTAATGACATTTTTGGCTATGATTTTGTTTTTACGCTTAGCTTGGAAACTTGTGAAAAATCAGGGACGATGAATTCTATCCGTATGGACACGTTTCTATGAATTGTGTTTCTTAATCTGTGACCCTAAACATTATTGAAAAGATAATGAAAGTCGACATCCCATCACATAAAAAATGGAAAAATACAAAAAATAGTAGCGTAGAGAATAAAGTTGGAAAACGGGGCGTTTTCAGGAATAAATGATTTTGTAATCCCTTTTGAACGTTTTGCTACATTTTCAGAGTTAGTAAAAAGAGTTGTGAAATTATTTATCTCTAAAGCGTGAAGTTATGAAATTGTGTGAGGACATGACAATACCTTAGTCTGAGGGATTTTGGTGAGTGCTTATTCACACACCTTTTTCTTACTAAATTAAGACCAAAACAACCAAAAACTAACCATGAATGCCAAAGATATTGTGTTTTTGTGTTTGTTATCGTGTAGGAATGGATATTTCAAAAACAGGCATAATTGAGGTCAAAAAGACAAAAACAAGCACGAGATTTGGAAAATTGTCAAAATTCGAAGCTTGGATGGGAAACAAAGCACAATGGAGCATTACCGGATCGACTCGACACAATTTTGTAGAAAAACAAACAAATGACAAAAAGTCAAAGTCAAGATCGGGAATGTGACATGGGGAGTGTGGAAAACCAAACCGAAACCTGTAATCACCTTTACCCTTAACCTAACCTCAAAATAAGCAAAATACCTCTCAAACCATCACCAATTTACCATTTTAACCCTCACATTTAACCAAATTCCCAAAATACCCCTAAACCCCGAACTTTAATGCAAAATCGTTTTCAAAAACAAAACTCAAAACCTTTTTCTGACACTACATCAAAAACCAAATTTCATTTTCAATTAAAATCACAAAATTATTTTTTGTCAAAATGTTTTTACTTTTGTTAAAACCTTTTAAGTTTACATTATTATTATTATTATTATTATTATTATTATTATTATTATTATTATTATTATTATTATTATTATTATTATTATTATTATGTTGCGTGAGGTTTGGCTTAATTTTCTGGCTATTTCACAATGGGTGGAATTCTGTTACTCTAGCCCCGCCAGATTATATTATGGTGAGCATACTCTTTGGTCTCATCAAGGTGTGCAACAAGGTGATCCGCTTGGGCCTCTTCTTTTTGCTTTAGTGTTACATCCCCTGGCATGTAAGATTAGAGACTCTTTTAACCTTTCTTTTCAAGCATGGTATCTGGATGATGGTACTATTATTGGAGATACTTTGGTTGTGGGCAAGGTTTTAGAGATGATTATGATGGATGGACCTAGTCGTGGCTTACACCTCAATGTTGATAAAACTGAGGTCTTTTGGCCGAAGGAAGACCCTAGAAGCAGATTTGCGGGTGTGTTCCCTCCCAATATTTCTCGCCCCTTACATGGGGATAAATTATTGGATGGGCCTGTTAGTGTTGATTTTGAGTTTGGTAGTAAGCTGGTTTTGAAAAGGGTGGCTAAAACCATTGATCTTATGGATGCTGTTGCTAAACTTAACGACCCTCAATGTGAGTTGTTGCTACTCCGTGCATGTGCAGGTATTTCCAAGTTGTATTTTTCTATGCGCACATGTTCCCCCAGGGTCTTTGAGTGTGCTCAGGTTTCTTTTGATGCGGCACTTCGTTCTTCATTGGAACGTATTGTCACTGCTTCTGGAACTGGTTTTGGTGATTGGCAGTGGAGACTTGCCACCCTTCCCTTTGACTTTGGGGGGCTTGGTGTTTATTCTGCAGGAGATGTCTTGAAATATGCTTTTCTTGCGTCTAGACTTCAATCTTCTAGCTTACAGAATAAGCTTCTCCATAGTTCTGGTATTGTAACAGTTGGTCCCTCCTTTGATGATGCTTTATGTACTTTTAAGATGGATATTGATTTTGACCTTTTGAGTAACCTAAGCGAGGTCGCTGCCCCCAAACTCATGAAGAAATTGGCAAATATATATTTCGATCGGGTTACCCAAACTGTTGAATCTACATTCCATCTTTCTCCTCGATAGATGGCGTTATGGAGCTCTCTAAAGGAGGATCATACTTCAGATTGGCTCAGGGTGGCTCCTATAACTGGATTGGGTCAAACTATGAATGCCCGGACATACCGTTGTGTGTTGTGTTATCGGCTGGGTGTTCCTCTTTTCACTGTTCAGGTACCGTGTTCAGCTTGTTCTCGTGTTTTTACTGGAGATATTTATGGGGATCACGCGGTTTCTTGTGCGGGTATTGTTGGCATTAAACATCGGCATAATATTGTGCGTGATGTTCTTGTTGATATATGCTCTCGGTCCGGTATTTCAGCTCGTAAGGAGGTGGATATTGGGCTTTATGGTGATAGGGATAGATCTTTGCGCCCAGCTGATATATTACTTTACTCTTGGGATGGTGGGCTTGATGTTTGTGTTGATCTTACGGGGTCATCACCTTTGACGCAATATGGTATGATTGATTTTATGCCAGGTCGTGCGGTTATTGAAGCTGCACAACGTAAACGTGTCAAGTATGAGGCCAAATGTGTGGATATCGGATATGGGTTCCTCCCCTTCTCTTTCTCCTCTTTAGGAGAACTTGAGAAAGATGCAGTAACTCTTCTAAAGCGTATTCGACGTTTCTCTACGACTCAAGACATTGGAGCGCGGGCTGCCGTTCATATTTTTAATAGGATTGGTTTTGCTATTGCTAGAGGTGTTGGGGCCCAGTTGGTTTCTCGGCTCCCCACCAATTTCTTGTAAAAATCCTATTTATTGTTAATAAAAATTATTATTATTATTATTATTATTATTATTATTATTATTATTATTATTATTATTATTATTATTATTATTATTACTTTAAAAAAAAAAAAAAAAAAAAAAAAAAAAAAAAAAGAAAAAAAAAACTACAAAATTCGTTTGTGATAAAACTGTTTTACCAAACAAAACCCAACTCCAAACACAACCCACACCTTCATCCCACTACATACCAACCCATCCCACTTCCCATACACAACATCACAATCCAAACCAACCCAATAATCCAACACTAATAAACCCTACACCCCCCCCCCCCCCCCCGTACTTGTTTTATTCGTTTGACCAAGCCAACCCAGTCAAACAACTCCATCTTCTTCCCCACCCTGCTCCCCTTTATCCACCAGACATTCCCCCTCCTCTACGCCTTAAGCCTGCTACACTCAACCTTCCACCTCAAAAGCATCCCTCTCACCTGCTCCAAGAAATCCCTCATATGTATCTACCTCCAGGTCATCAATCCACAACTATATTTGGGCGCAAAAAATCCATTTAAGGGCTGAGATGAATCCCATGGCTCACCAATGGCTAGGATTGACTCCAAAGAAGCAAAAAGATAAAACCAAGCTGTTTGCACTCACACAACAAGCACAGTTGCAACAAGACAAGAAGAGGCACGAGACTTGGAAACCCTAGCTCAAGTACTATAAATAGATTGCTATGTAAGCCTTTCAAAGATAGTAGGTTTTAGTATTATTCTTCTTAGTCTTTTTATGTTTTTAAACTCTGTCTTGTATACTTGTTTTAATTGCAATGAAAAATTCATTTTTAAGTTAAGTTCTTCTTGCACAATTTACATTACAGCTCTTGTTTACTAAATTAATTAAGCTCCTTTGGTTATTTTCTTTAAAAGCTTCTCTCAGTTTTCTTTTTCAAATCTTAAATAAATAAATAAATAAAATAAAATAAAAAAATAATAATAATTTCTTACTGTAGCAATAAGCAGCTCAACTGCTTATTGCAGCTGCTTATTTGAAGTCACAAACTGCTTATTTTTTTATTAACTTATGCTTGTTTAGTTTCCCTTTAACATAATACCTCACTTGCTTTCAAAATCAAGTTCAAAAAGTTGCACTTCATTTGAAAAATTTTCAACAGTCACCCTTTAAGGGGTATTTGGTATTGCTTAGCTTTTTAGTATAGAAACTGTTTTTACCAAAATCCTAGCTTAGTTCAGCTCTATTCACTTGTTAGTAGTAGCATTTGATCAAGTTTTCACACTTTCCAATAGGGGTGTGCGGTTCGGTTTGGGTCGGTTTTTGGCAAAAATCTAAACCGAAACCAAATGTTTGGTTTTTTGCATAACCATAACCGAAATGTTCGGTTCTCCTCGGTTCGGTTTTCGGTTATTTGGTTAACCGTTTGTACTTGGGGATGAACAACAATGACATGAAGGCCCGGCTCCAAAGTTTCACCACTGTTAAATGGCAATGAAGGTTGTAAGTTTAATCAAATGATGCTTCTTATTTGATAAAAGCACAAAACAGTAGATGAAAAAAACATAAACTTACCATAGTATTGAAAGCTTGAAGTGATTAAAGTTTCACCACTGTTAAATGGCGGTGAAGGTTGAAAGTCTTGCTGAAGAATGGGTGTGCACAGTTTTTAGAAGATGGATACATAAAGCATCTTAAAAGAGAGTATACATATTGCCTGTAATGCAACTAATTTCAAAATCATGTATTGAAAACAATTACGTATAGTTTTCCCCTTATTTTAAAGCATCTTAAAAGTTACTGTATAATAATCTTGACGTTTGGTTTTCCCCTTATTTTAGAAATTTTTATCATTCCCTGGGAGGCCCAACAGTATCAATATAAATATATATTATAATTAATGAAATTGGTTCGGTTCGGTTTGGTTCGGTTCGGTTTTATGGTTCGGTTTTTATGTCAAAACTGAAACCGAACCAAAAGTTCGGTTATTGGAAAAATAATAAACCAAACCATCAATTTTTGTTCGGTTTGGTTATTTTGGTTCGGTTTTTTTGATTTTCGGTTCGGTTTTGGGTTTTTCGGTTTTTTCTTGCTCATCCCTACTTTCCAAATGGTTTCATAGCAGTTGAGGTGTTTTTCCAATTTTCTTTTATTAAAGCTGTTTTAGAGTAACTAGGGTAAGAATTGATATTAAGCCTTCTTAGTTGTTTTTGATGTTCCATTTTAGCTTTAGGAAAGTTATTGCATAGTTACATACCTGAAGTTGACCTTTCACAGGTCAATAATATTGCATCTTTACCCATTTTTGCTTACTGCTGCTTCTGTCCATAAAATGCTCAAGTGTTTTTGTTAATTAGCTTCCTTAGATTCTAGTTTGTGGCACCTTAGCTGTTGTTATTGATTAACTTTAGGTTATTATTGGTTTCCTAGTCAAAACAACCCACTTTAACCCATTTCCATCACTGTTGCTGCAACAGTTGCCCTTTGCCTAAACCTACTTTGACTTTTACTTTTAATTTGCTTATTCTTAGGAGTTATGATCTTAAAATTAGTTTACAAACAGTTTCCCAGCTTATCTTCATGCATATATTTTTTTCTTATTTTTAGAATTTTTTTTTATAGCTAATTAAGCCCCTAAAATCACCCCTAGGCTGTCTTGCAAATCAGCAGCCCTTAGGAAGAAGTTAGTTTGTTTAGTGCTTATTTGCTTTACCTACCTGCTTATTTTGCTCCCTTTTAGATTATTAGGTATCCCCATATTAGCCTTAGATTATTTTACCATAGTGATGCGTGGGAATTGCACCAGGCTTTACCTCTCGAGGGATCTCGAGAAGCTTACAACCCCTACCAGGCAGTGTACCTGATCGTTGTAGTATAGTATAGTGACAAGTACCAGGGGATTGATCGTTCAACTCAGGAATAGTGTCGCTAGGATTAGAAAGCCTAAAAACTAGGTCTAGAGGTGAGGGATGATTCTTTTTGTATTTTTATATTTTATGAAAAGCAAGTAAAATCTCGGGTTTTTGAAAAGTGGGCGGAATTAGTTGCTAATCAACTAACCCAATAACTAAAGATGCAATCAAAATAAAATAACAAAAATGTAAATAAAGCAAATTAAACTAATATGGTGTGAACGGTAATTGGGAAAATTGTGTTTACTTAGATTTCACTACTCCCTAGATATCTTTTACAGGTTAATTGTTTGTTACAGTTGCGTGGATGACGGGTTATATTCCTTAATACCAATCGTGGGGTGGCGTACGTACTTCCCCAACTCTATAAGCTCCTACTTCACTCCAATGTCGAGCCGGCTAAGAAGCTCCTAACATGGGATCACTAGAATTCGCTCATGCATTAAATACAACCATGAAAACCTAGTATGCATTGGTTCATGTTTCTTAAGACGTTCAAGCAAGTTACACAATGGAGATCTGCCAGTTTTCTTAAGCCTAACATTGAAATCATTCATCCATTACAACTATAAACAAGCAATCAACCTATAATCAACATCTAGGTTTCATTACATCTAAGCAAACACAAAAAAGATCTAGCCTAGCATGCTAAAATCAAGACAAGCGTAAGATATATTCAAACAACATATAGACATATTGAATGAATTGAAAGGATACTTATCTCAATTGAACATGAAGGGTTTCAAGGGGTGAAAACCCTTGAAAATACTGTTACAAACGAGCTAGGGTTTATTAAGTTCGACCCTAAAATTCTACTCTCAAGTTCCACACCTAATGAATGAAAATTAGAAAAGTATATATAGATTTCATGAGGTAACGGCGTCAAGAAGAAAGTTCTGACGCTGTCATCTCGCCGCCAATAAAATTCTCGGACTGCCTAGATCCAGATCTGACGCCGTCATGTGTATTTCTATTCTGGGTCGTCACCACTTTTACTCTTGACGGCCTTGCTTTGACGCCGTCACGTTTTCTCTGGGCCGTCATCATTTTTGCTCCTGACGCCGTCACAAAATTGCTCTTGACGCCGTCAAGTACTGTTTCCAGCAAGGAAAATTAAGACTTTGCCGTTTTCTTCACTTTTATGCTCCAAAAACGTCCAAAATGCTTCCTTTTCCAGAATTCACTCCAAAAGTACCTAAAATCACAAAATGAACGATTTAGGGTAATAATTGATCAAATAAATTCCAATTCCACCTTAAATGACCCCCTAAAAACAGATCATTTTTCGCCTCATCATATACCCTTACACTTGAGATTTGCTTGTCCTCAAGCAAATGCGCTTTTATTCTAGTCAAAATACAAGTTAGGGGTCATTTAACACTAATATAAAAGTAATTACAACAAATAATCGTTCCACTAAAGACCAAAGACAAGCACGGAGGTCATACACTAGCACCTAACAAATAGTGTTTAGATACTCACATCTCTCGGGTGTAATAAAGTATATATCACAATATGGAAATGGAAAACATCTCTCACTACCTATCATAGCAAAATAGATTACCATAGGCTTCGAAAAGGATCAAACCTCCACCACATTGCGTAAGCACCTAGGATAAACTATCAAAGAGGTCTTTTAAAGGGTTATAACGTTAGCACCACATGGCGTAAGCACGGAGGTCATACACTAGCACCTAACAAAGAGGCCTTTGAATGTCCCTTCCAGAATATAAATCATCTTCTTGTCATACATAACCTGTTAAACCTGAGAAAACAAACAAGGCAGCCTCGGGTAAAATCGGCGGCAATCTATATATGCTAACAAATCCTAGAAAAATAACATATATATCTTAAATTGCTTTCTAGGAATTAAAGGGATAGAATGCTTGTGAAATGAATGTTTGCAGATTTCCTGGAGATTATAAAACTAAATATTCAACCAAAACTTCAAGACTCCGTTAGAAAAACAAAACTAGCAAAATTTCCAGATTTTTACACATGACGCTGTCAGGAATTTCTTCCTGATGCCGTCAGAAGTGACCTGCAGAAATCTTTATGTTAAGTTTCCGGAAAATTTCTGGAAAAACTTTGTCCTACTTCCTGGAGAATCCTGTAAAACATCATTATGACTCGATACAAGCATTTGACTCTAACAAATACGAATATACATGTCCATTTAATATTGTGGAGAATCATGATCGGTTTTGTTTCTTAAAAACATATTTGGGGTTTCCCCTTACACTTAGCTTTTTGCAAAATACCTTTATATGAAGTTAAGACGAAGTTAAACAACAAAATAAAGCATTTTAACAATTTTATTTTGAAACATGATCTACCAACAATAAAAATAAAGCATGCATACGGAAGCAAATAACAATTGATGAGTGTGTAAATACTCGTCATTTTTATCGTATTTTAACTGCCAAAACACGTGAAAATACTCAAGAATGCATCAAAATAATGAAAATATCCCAAAGATCGTGTTTTCTATGTTTCAGATGCAAAATGATTAAAAAAAACGAAAAACGAATAAAGCTGGCATAATTGGCAGTTTTAGTCCCCCAACTTTCAAAAGTTGTCAAAACTAGTCCCTGAGCGTTTATTTTGAAAGAAAAGTCAAACCAAGTCTTTAAAAATCAAAAGTTACCAAAAATGATCTTTGGGTGAAAAGCTTTCAAAAATGAACAATTTTAGTCCCTGGAATTTGGAATTTGGCGATTTTGGTCCTCGGGTACTTAATGTTGGAAATTAAATATCAATGGTCCTTTGGAAATTCAAACTTGGCAAAAATCAACCCTTGGTAATAGTTTGAAAATATGGCAGATTCAGTCCCCAGAAAATTCAGATTTAACATGAATGGTCCTTGTGGTAATTTCTATCATAACCAAACGGACCTTTGATATTCAAAGATGCAATGCCAATACACCCTAAACTAACCCAAACTCAATCAAACCCCCCCCCCCCCCACTCAAATTCATGTGAATCAAAACAAAACAAAAAGAATCAGAAAAGAAAAGAAAAACAGGAAATACTAGGAAAATCACAAGAAAAATTATAAAAATATAAAGAAGAAAGAAGAAGAAGAAGCAGTTGCAGAAGCATGAAAGGATTGTGGTTTAGTGCTCAGGGGAGCATAGGATAAGGTTCTTGGTCTTGGTTCTTCTTGGTTCTAGGCATTGGCTAAATTGTAAGATTTTCATATTCTTGTTAGCTTAGTTTGTTACATCTAGGATTTGTGATCACTGCTCTGTTGGTTTATGTTTAATTAAGTTAATTGTGGTTAAAGGTTAATTGGTCTTTGTCTTTGGTTCTTATCTGATTTGGATCACAATTGCATACCCACTGTTTCATTTAGCTTACATTGCCCATATAACATTGCTTGTTGTTTATTGCTGTTTCCTGAGCCAATTTGATTTCTTTAACTTTGTTAGAATTTATTAGAAGCATAATGTTCAATTTTTAAGTATAATACCATGTCTTGCATTGAAAATTAGTCTAAGACAGTTTTAGAAGGGGTGTTTGGATTCACTTGTTTAGCTGTGAACCTATGAGTTTCAGTGGATAAATGTGGTGTAGTTATCATTCATAGGTATATTATAGATATAATATCACTAGGCTATTAGTTGGAAAGTCAAAATAGTTCCCTTAGTTTAATTAGTAATGCACTGTTAGGGGTTTGGAGTGGAAATCCCACCATTTCAACTCATAATCAGACATTGGAGCCTAATATACCTTACTTGTAGCTTAATATAACATAAACAATCAGTAGATTAGGATTAAAGTTCACTTAAGTCAAAATTTGCAAGTTCTTTTAAAAGTCAAATTTCAGTTTTAGTAATTTTTGAATAAACTTGGGAATTTCATGTAGGTTTTAATATTAGCTTGTAAGACTAGTGCTTTTAGGTGATCAGTATTTGGTTGCTTGTCTTGTTGATAGTATTTTTTGTAATTTTTAGTTAACTTTGTAAACTGCTTATTTACTGCCTTTCTTTTAGCACTTTCTAATAAATTTACCTTGTACCACAGTTTGATCCCGTTTTCATTAGGCCTCAACTTGCTTATTTCTTGAGCTTATGACCTGCTCTTTGGTGCTTTGTGATGCTTGCTAGGTTGACTTGTTAGATCCATAAGTTATTTGGTCTAATTTGCTTGTTCACTTGCTTTATTTAGCCTCCCAAAGTCCCATTTTGCTACTATTGCTGCTGAAAATCAGCAGCCTTGAAGCTTGTTTGATCTCTGGTTAAGGCTTGATTTTTGTTGTTGAATTGTTGTTGTGAATTGAGTTATGATTGCTTGTGATGGTGCTTATGAGTTTTTACCTTGGTTCCAACTTATTTGCTTAATTGGTTAGCATTTACCTTGTTCAAAATTCACTCACATCCATCAAACATACTCAATCAAAACTAAGCATGTTTGATCTTGTTCACTATTTGATTCTAGTTGTTGAATTGTCGATGTTATGTTGTTTGTTTATGTTTAAGCTTATGTTTGTTGGCTTGTACCATGTTTCTAACTTATATGCTCATTTAAGTTAGCTTGAAGCTTTTTCAAATTTCACGTAAATTTCACAACACACCCAACTGTGGGAGTTTTAAGCTTGTATAAGCTTCTTTCAAGTTTCTCAGCAAAAGCTTCTTCACAAATCTTGTTCCTTTTGTTGGTGGGATTCGAAACACTGACCTCCTGCACTCTAAGCCTCACCACACACAACACAAAACCAACTCTGCCCTTGGGACTTTTTCGTTTATATTCTACCACCCTCTCCTTTTAACCTACTTTTTTCCTTTTTAGCTTATTGTAGCTTATTGCTTAATTTCTATTTATCCAGTAGCTTTTTCCCCCACCTCTTAAATTTCCTACTTTCCTGTTATTGTATATCACGTATATTAATTTTTCCAGATTTTCTATTTTTTATTTACCATTTATAATAATTAGTTTTAGTTTTATTAGTTTTAATAAAAAAATCCAAAAAGAAATCTTTGTACTGCTTATTTAAAAGCACTTAGGCTTTATATATATATATATATATATATATATATATATATATATATATATATATATATATATATATATATATATATTTTATAAATTAGTTTAGTATTTATTATAATTGAATTAGTTTAAATAGTTTAATTAAGTTTAAATAGTTTTTAATTAATAAATAATTAAATAAAAAGTCAAAAAAATATTTTCTTTTTCTATTAATTTTCTTATATCATTAGGATTGTAAAAATATAATTTTCATATTCATAGGACTTTATTTGCTCACGTTTCACGTTTTATTTCGCGCACTCACGTTTTATTTAAGTTAACTTTTACGTTTTTAAACCTAGCTTACGTTTTAAGGTTCCCATATTCCTTATTATGTTTCCCGTAGTATCTTAGGTAGTTTTTAAGGGTTAATTTTCATTTCCATTGTAAATTCACATTTAGGTTACGTTTTCGTTCGTTAATTCGTAATTTCCGCAATTTTAACGTACCACAAAACCAAATAATCTTTCTCAACCAAACATACAAGATTTTAATCTCAATCTCACTCGAAGCTTTTCATTCACACCTCGTTGGGGTACGACCCGGGAAATCACTTCCCGGTCTCACAATCTTAATATCACTTTCACGAGTTTTGCGAGGTAATGTTTTTCCTAAAAGGTTTACTCGTATTTCTCCACGTCTTGTTGTATCACGATAACATAGACTACACGTTTGTTGATATATTGATAAATTATTTTTGCACACACCAAAACACAACGAATCAAATGGCGCCGCTGCCGGGGAGGCTGTGTCAAAAGTCTCGATAAGGTTTAGACGATTAGTCTTGTAGAACCTTCGCAAGAAGTTACGCTTTTATAAAATTTATAAAAAACCAAAAATATTTTTCTTTTGTTTCTATATATGTATTTTATCTATATAAGATAAGAAAAACACAAAAAGATTTTCCCGTTTCTTTGTTTAATAATAACAACATTAAAATCCCACCGCAAACCAAGGCAGAACACCTACCAACTGGGGGTGTGACCATAATAAGTTCCCAAACCAAAGATCAAAACTTGCCTTTGTATCACTTGCATATTGGAAAACTTTTAAACGAGAAACAAACTTTAAGAGGAGTCGAAACGGTATGCGGCGATCCAACGAACTTCGCCCAGTGAGAGATCCATACTTCTCTCCCGCTCCTTTGTGCGTTTTTCCTTAAAGGTTAACCTTACGTTCTTGATTATTGGTTTAAGTTCCCTTGTCGTTAAAGTGGTATTGTTTTAAATGAGATTTTTTTGTGGTGCATGCGCACTCGTTCGTCTACGTCAACAAGTCCTTTGCAATCGCTTAACAACATTCCAAGAATAAGGCGTAATCGACGACGTACCAATCCAATAGTCGAACCCGAGATTCGTACTATTCCTATCATGCCGGCTGAGCCCACTATGAATGAGCTTCTCCAAGCACCCATCGAGGGATACGGAGATGCTATCGTTGTTCCAGCCATCATGGCTGACAACTTTGAGCTCAAGACTGGGTTAATCAACCTAGTCACTTCACGTCAATTCTATGGTTTCGAAAGGGACGATCCTCAAGATCACATTCGATGGTTTAACAAAATCACGCCCACCATCAAATGAAAAAATGTCCCTGAGGAAGCAATCAAACTTCTTCTCTTCCCGTTTTCCCTCGATGGGGCTGCCAAGAATTGGCTTGATAAACAACCCCCTCAATCGATTGAAACATGGGAAGATTTAGTTAAGAAGTTTGTGAACGAATTCTTTCCTCCTTCCAAAACCACGGCCCTCAAGAATGAGATCATGAAATTCACACAGAAATTCGATGAATCATTCGGAGAGGCATGGGACCGTTATAAGGATATGCTTCGTAAATGTCCTCATCATGGTTTTTCCGAGTTAATGCAACTCGACACTTTCTATAATGGTGTGAGCCAAATTGATCAAGACTCTCTTAATGCCTCCGTGGGAGGTAATTTCTTGAATCAAACCACAAGAGATGCTTTTGTGATCATCGAGAATAAGTCTAAAGTCCGCATTCCACGAAGCAAGCCAGTTGTTTCCCAAGTTAATGTTGGTCCTTCTACCTCATCACCTGTGGCTCAATCTAGCACCGATGCTAGGCTTGACAAGCTCACGGAAGCTATTCATGCTTTGGTTCTCACCAAAAACAAGAAAGTTCCTTCTCAACCTGCCGAAGTAAAAAAGGTTGAAGTTTGTGTTACTTGTGGTGGTCCACACGCATATTACAATTGTACTGCCACCGATGGCAATCCATTTGAAGTTAATGCAATAGTCGGTAATTCAAATCAAGGAGGTAACCAATACCGTCCTCAAGTTGACCCGAACTATCGTGCTAGCAACCAAGGTGGTCCACCCGGTTTTTCTCAACCCAATAATCCAAATCGATTCAATCAAAATCAACAAAGAAATCAAAATGTTCAAAATCAATTTCATACCCCTAATAATCAATTTTCAAATCAAGGGGGTAACTTCAATCAAGGTTTTCAAGCTCATAATCACCAAGCTCCTAATGTTGCTTCAAATGAACTTGCTAATTACATTAAGGCAAATGAAGCTAGCATGAGGAATATGCAAAACAAAATCAACACTTTGAAGAATGATTTTCAATCTTCAATGTCGAGACAAGGTCATGAGCTTAAAAATGAACTTCGTAACACTAACCACAAGATTGAACAATCTCAAAGTAAGATAGAGAACATGTTTGCAAGTCTTATGAGTCAAATGAATCAAGCTTCTACTTCGGGTACTCTTCCGGGAAACACCATTCCCAACCCGAAGGGTGAATTGAAAGCTATTACCACTCGTAGTGGTAAAGCTATTGATGGACCCTCGACTCCTATTCCTCCACCAATTAAGGAAATGGAACGAGAACCGGAGGTTACTAAGGACAAGGTGCAACCCTCAAGCTCACGAAGTACCGCATGCATCCAACCTTCGGTCGATCAAACATCAATTCCCGAATTTGCTTTTCCAAAGAGCATTTCTAAGCCTTCGATCCCATATCCTTCAAGGCTTAATGATCAAAAACTCCGTGACCAAACTAATGATCAAATGAAGAAGTTTCTTGAGATATTTCAAAAGTTACACTTCGACATTAGTTTCGCGGATGCTCTTCTCTATATGCCCAAGTTTGCTTCCACCTTCAAGAGTCTTTTAAGTAACAAAGAGAAATTGTTTGAACTCACTAAAACTCGTTTGAATGAAAATTGTTCGGCGCTGCTTCTAAAGAAACTTCCTGAAAAATTAGGAGACCCTGGGAAATTTCTCATTCCTTGTGATTTCCAAAATCTAGAAGAGTACTTCGCCTTGGCTGATCTTGGCGCTAGCATAAATCTCATGCCTTTCTCTATTTGTCAAAAGCTTTCACTTCCCGAGCTTACACCAACATGAATGACTCTAGAATTAGTAACCCGAACAGTTACGGTTCCGAAGGGTATTGCTGAAGATGTCTTTGTGAAGGTTGGCAAGTTCCATTTCCCTTCCGGCTTCGTAGTCGTTGATTTCGATGCCGACCCTCGTGTTCCCCTTATTTTGGGAAGACCATTCTTGAAAACAGCTCGTGCATTAATCGACGTCTTCGAAGGTGAAATGACTCTTAGATTTGGCGATGAAAAGTTGGTCATTAACATTGAAAACACTTCAAAAGATCTTCTCAACCTTGAACGAGAAGCAATTAACCAAATTGATGTCATCGATGTTACATGCGATGAATATTTTGAAGAAGTGTTAAATGTGCAAGGATCAATTAATTCTACCATCGGTGCCTCTTCCCCCTCTCTCACTCCATTTGAGGGAGGTGATTTCATTTTGGAAGAGATTGAAGCTTGTTTATCATGTGATTCTCATGTTGATCATGATTCTATCAATCTCAAGGAAGACATACTTCTCCTTGAGAAGTTGCTTAATGATGATCCATCATCTCTTCCTCCAAAAGAACTTCATAACGAGGAGGTCAAAAATGTGAAAAAAACTGATGACTTTCCCGAGGTCCAACTCAAGGACCTACCACCTCACCTCGAGTATGCATTTTTGGAGGGAGACGATAAGTTTCCCGTCATAATTACCAAAGACTTGAATGAGGAAAATAAAACCGCTCTCCTCAAGGTTTTAAAGTCACACAAGCGAGCCATTGCTTGGAGACATTCCGACATCAAGGGTATTAACCCAGAATTTTGTATGCACAAGATTTTGATGGAGGATGACTTTAAACCGGCGGTTCAACAACAAAGAAGGGTAAATCCTAAAATTCATGAGGTTATCAAGCAAGAAGTCATAAAACTTCTTGATGCCGGTTTAATTTACCCTATATTGGATAGTCCTTGGGTTAGTCCGATTCATTGTGTGCCCAAGAAGGGTGGTATTACGCTTGTTAAAAATGATGATAATGAGTTAATTCCTACTCGATTGGTAACGGGTTGGCGTGTTTGCATTGACTATCAAAAGTTGAATGACGCCACCCGCAAAGACCACTTTCCTCTACCTTTCATGGATCAAATGCTCGAAAGATTGGCGGGAAATGAATACTATTGTTTCCTTGACGGTTTTTCGGGCTATTTCCAAATTCCCATCGACCCTCAAGATCAAGAGAAAACAACTTTTACGTGTCCATATGGAACATTTGCTTATCGACGCATGCCTTTTAGCTTGTGCAATGCTCTGGGCACGTTTCAAAGATGCATGATGGCCATTTTTCACGACATGATCGAGAAAACAATGGAGGTCTTCATGGATGATTTTTCGGTCGTTGGGAATTCATTTGAATCGTGTCTCACCAATTTAGACAAAATGCTTCAAAGGTGTGAAGACACTAATCTTAGTCTAAATTGGGAGAAAAGTCATTTCATGGTCAAGGAAGGAATTGTCCTTGGCCATAAGATTTCTAAGAGCGGGATTGAGGTTGACAAGGCTAAAATCGATGTCATTGCTAAACTTCCTCCTCCCACAACTGGTAAGGGTGTTCGGAGTTTTCTGGGTCATGTCGGCTTCTATCGTAGATTCATTCAAGATTTCTCGAAGATAGCTAGGCCTATGACCCGACTTCTTGAAAAAGAAACTCCGTTTGTCTTTTCTGCTGAGTGCATCGAAGCTTTTCAAAATCTCAAGAGAAAGCTTACCGAGGCACCAATTCTAGTTGCCCCCGATTGGGACCTACCTTTCAAACTCATGTGTGATGCAAGTGATTTTGCGATAGGTTCGGTCTTGGGGCAACGAAAAACCAAGCATTTTCAGCCGATTCATTATGCAAGCAAAACCTTGACCGAAGCTCAAGCTCACTACACCACAACAGAAAAAGAATTACTAACCGTGGTGTATGCGTTTGAGAAGTTTCGGCCGTACTTGATCTTGACTAAATGCATAGTGTACACGGATCACTCGGCTCTCAAGTATCTCTTTGCTAAGCAAGATGCAAAGCCGAGATTGCTCCGTTAGGTTCTCCTCCTACAAGAATTTGATATCATCATTTGTGATAAAAAAGGAGCCGAGAACCTCGCTGCTGACCATCTTTCCAGATTGGAAAATCCTCATCAAGGTGTTCTTGTGAAAAAGGAAATAAATGAAATGTTTCCTCTCGAGACACTTAATGTGATTTCTCATCGTGGTGACTCTAGTACCCCATGGTTTGCCGACTTTGCAAACTATCATGCGGGGAATTTCGTTGTGAAAGGGATGTCGTCCCACCAAAAGAGCAAATTTTTCAAAGATGTGAATCATTACTTTTGGGACGATCCCTATTTATTCAAAATTTGTGCGGATCAGGTTATTCGTAGGTGTGTTCATGGCCAAGAAGCCATGGAAATTCTTAGGGCTTGTCATAATGGACCCACCGGGGGACATCATGGCCCGAACTACACCGCTCAAAAAGTATTTGATTCGGGTTTTTATTGGCCCACCATTTACAAAGACGCCCATGACTTAGTCAAATCTTGTGACTCATGTCAACGTCAAGGAAAGATAACACAACGGGATGAAATGCCACAAAATGTCATCCAAGTTTCTGAAATATTCGATTTTGGGGCATAGACTTTATGGGGCCATTTCCATCTTCACGAGGGAACAAGTACATACTCGTGGCCATTGACTATTTGTCAAAATGGGTCGAAGCAAAAGCTCTCCCAACAAACGATGCCCGAGTAGTGGTAAAATTTTTTAAATCTCTCTTTGCGAGGTTTGGAACTCCCCGCGCTATCATTAGTGATCGCTGATGAGGCGAAAAATGAGCCACTTTTAGGGGGTCATTTAAGCCCAGAATTGAATTTATTTGATCAAATATTACCCTAAATCGTCCCTTTAGTGATTTTAGGTACTTTGGGAGTGAAATCTGGAAAAGGAAGCAATTCGGACATTTTTGGAGCATAAAAGTGAAGAAAATGCCAAAGACTTAATTTTCCATGCTGGGAACAGTGTTTGACGGCGTCAAGAGGAAGTATTTGACGGCGTCAAGAGTAAAAACCATGACGACCCAGTACAAACATGAAGGTGTCACAAGTAGAGCGTCAAGAGTTAAATGTGTGACGGCCTGCAAAAGAGGACTACAAGACGGCGTCAGATGTAGATCTAGGCAGTTCGAGGATTTATTTGGCGGCGAGATGACGGCGTCACAAGTTTGTTCTTGACGCCGTCACCTCCTAATATCTATATATAGTTTTCTAATTTTCATTCATTAGAGAGGGACTTGTATGGAGAAACGCTAGGGCCGAACCTTGTATGAATTTTACAGCTTTTCAAGGGTTTTCAACCCTTGAATCCTTACATGTGCTATTGAGATAAGTCTTCTCTTAATTCAATCAATATGTCTATGTGTTGGTTGTCTATATCTTGTGCTTGTCTTGATTTCAACATGCTAGGCTAGATTTATCTTGTGTTTTCTTAGATCTGGTGAAACCTAGATGTTAATTATGTGTTGATTACTTGTTTATGGTTGTATTGGATGAATGATTTCAATGTTAGGCTTAAGAAAACTGGCAGATCTCCATTGTGTAACATGCTTGAACGTCTTAGGAAACATGAACCGATGTGTACTAGGTTTTATTGGTTGTATTTAATGCATGAGTAAATTCTAATGATCTAATGTTAGGAGCTTCTTGCAGGCTCGACATAGGAGTGAAGTAGGCACTCATAGGATTGGGGAAGTAAGTACGCCACCCCATGAATGGTATTAAGGAATACAATCCGTCATCCACGCAACTATAACAAGTAATTAACGTGTAAAAGATATCTAGGGAGTAGTGAAATCTAAGTAAACACATTTCTCCCACATATTGCTCACAACCTTAGTTTAATATAGTTTTATATTCATTTTAGTATTTTATTTTGATTGCATCTTAGTATTGGGTTAGTTGACTAGCAACTAATTCCACCCAAATCATTCAAACCCGAGATTTTAATTTGCTTTCTAAAAAATATAAAAATACAAAAAGAATCATCCCTCATCTCTAGATCTAGTATTTAGGTTTTCTAATCCTAGCGACACTATTCCTAGCTGAACGATCAATCCCCCGGTACTTGTCATTATACTATACTACATCGATCAGGTACACTGCCTGGTGGGGGTTGTAAGCTTCTCAAGATCCCTTGAGAGGTAAAGCCTGGTGCAATCCCTACGCATCAAGTTTTTGGCGCCGCAGCCCGGGGAATAGTTATTGTCTAGGTTAGAATCTCTTTTTATTAGGTCTACTTGCTAGATTCCTTTCTAGTAAGATTTTATTTTTATTTTTAGGTTCTCTTTAGTCTATCTTATTTCTTTGTTTCCTTTGTTCATAAACTATTTCGATGGATAACAATAACATTGATCGTTTGATTCCTGTTATTCATGTTTTTTGTCGTAGGATTTTCCAAATGCCCGCCCTAATCCCTTTAGTGGAGAATGAGAACCCACCTAACCTCTCGCCCAACCACCACTTTGACAATAATTATGAGTTAGAGGAGTCTGATCATGATAATGACCGTAGGGCTAGTCCTTTTTACTATTCAGACTCCGATGAGGATCTTGATGATGGTGATGTGATTAATGAGGATAGGATGGAAGAGGAAGTGAACCCTCTTAGGTATGTCGACCCTAGAACAAAGATTGAGAGTGATAGCTCATTCAACATGCAATTTCCTTGTAAGATCGGATTTAGGAGCTTTAACGCCTATCTTAACTCATCTCTCCCAATGAACATAATCTCGCGTAATGAATATAATAAAATCATGGTAGATGAATTAGAGTACAAAGAAGAAAACATTATTGCTAGGACAATACCATTGCATGTGTTTATAGGAAGCTTGGTTTATCTTGTTGAGTTCATGGTTATGGAGAATCTAGGAGATTTTGTTGATAGTAAGTTGACCCAAGTTGTGTTTGGAAGACCTTTCAAATGGTTTACCAACCTCGATGAAAAACTTATAGAAGGGTTAATTACATTCTCGGATGGGGATGAAGATTTTGTCTAGCAAATTCCCCGCACACACCCTAGGTTCAAGGATTTTTCCATGGAGAAGTGTAGTAGGTACCCGCCCATAGAAATGCTAAGTGAGAATGATAAGAGAAAAGGGCTTAAATATACTCATGAAAAGAATAAAAGATACTATCGCGGATGTTTAGAGTTAGGAGATGATTATAAGAAAGATGAGGCGACTATTAGATGGCTCACGCTTGGTTATGTGAGCATAAGCGATACACGGTAACCCATGACCTTGAGTCTAGCTACAAGACTCGTAAATAAAGAAAAGCGCTTCTTGGGAGGCAACCCATGCTTTGTGTGATTTTATTTTGTTTGTTTGTTATTTGCTTCCGTATGCATGCTTTATTTTTATTGTTGGTAGATCATGTTTCTAAACTAAATAGTGGAAATACTTTACTTTGTTGTTTGGCCTAGTCTTAACTTCACCCGAAGGTATTTTTGCAAAAAGATAAGTGTAAGGGGAAACCCCAAATATGTTTTTAAGAAACAAACCGATCATGATTCTCCACAATATTAAGTGAACATGTATATTCGTATTGGTTAGAGTCAAATGCTTGTATCAAGTCATAATGAAGTTTTGCAGGATTTTCCTGGAAGTAGGACCAAGTTTTTCCAGAAATTTTCTAGAAACTTAACACGAGAATTTATGCGGGTCACTTCTGACGGCGTCATGAGTTCACTCTTGATGGCGTCACGTGTAAAAATCTGGAAATTTTACCAGTTTTGTTTTTTAACAGAGTCTTAAAGTTTTTGTTGAATTATTAAGTTTTATAATCTCCAGGAAATCTGCAAACTTCATTCCACAAGCATTATATCTTATCTTGTTTTCTAGGATTTAGTAAATTATGTAGATTGCCGCCGATTTTATGCGAGGTTGCCTTGTCTATTTTCTCAGGATTTACAGGTTATGTATGACAAGAAGATGATTATTATTCTGGAAGGGAAGCTTTGATTGGAGGAAGATTTAACCTGGCCACCTTATTATCCATACCGAGCGAATAAGGGGAGTATTTGATTTCATTCTTTTTACTTTTTCACTTTTCCATTCTTTACTTGAACATTGGGGACAATGTTCATCCTAAGTGTAAGGGAAGGGTAAAATGATGATACCTTACAAATACACTTTCGCTTGAGTTTGTTTGTTTGATAGTAGATGTGTAATAAAACTATGAGAAATACTTGTTAGTGAAATTTTAGCGCCAGATTTAAATTTTTTTACAACATTTAGGAGTAAAACTTTAGCCATAGCAAGCGTCTCATGGATATGAGATTGTATGACTAGCACAAAACCGTACTATTCAGAAAAATTTTCCACCCAAATATGTGAGGTTCGCCTTTAGATTTGATAGGAAAAGCATTTACTATTAGTGCTTATGAGTGTACCGGTAGCATTTAGATTCTAGAACTTGCGTTAGTGATGCATCCCGAGACCGATAGTGAGACTACATTCGTGTAGTAGGATTTACTACATGATAAGAGGCATTAGGATCACCCTTGTGTTAAACCCGTATCATAATTACTTGACCATTTAAGTCATATTACTTAGCTAGTTAAGTCAACTAATTTTTCCCACCCCTTAGCATTGTACTCATTTTTAGTACACGAAACCCCTAGTACACCCCTCCGAGCCTATCTTTTCGTTTCTAACTTTATGCATTTTACTTAAAGGAAGAATTTGTTACACCCCACTTAAATGTACACCCAAATCGCCTTAGCCTTCCGTGTATGCACTCATCTTTAGTGCATTATTGTTATTTGTTAAACCCTAAGTTAATTATCTAATTGATTACATGGTTGCTAAGTCGAGTCATATCCTTGTACATATTGTTTTGGGACGATTGAGACTCATGCGTAAAGTACTTATTTTATGGAGTAATGGGGAAGAACATAATATTATTACCCCCATATGTAAGTTAATTTTAAAAGTACTCCAAGTGTTTTGATTATCTTGATTCGAGTCATTAGATTAGTTTATTGTATAGTATGTAAAAATTCAAGTGTAAGGGGAATTTCCATTCCCTATGATGTATTATTTTTTATGGTAGGGTAAGAGTGTATGCAAAAAAAAAAAAAAAAAAAAAAAAAAAAAAAAAAAAAAGAAAAAAAAATCGAGAAAACAAGAAAAAGAAAAGAAAAAATAGAAAAAGATAAAAAAACATACGGACTACCATCCCTTTTTATTCTATGTTCATTTTATGTTTTGGTTATTTTTTATTTATTAGCTTAAGTCGAGTCTAGTCTTGGCTTAGCAACGCCATATTGTACATGTAATTAACCAAGATTGTTAACTCGCCACCAGTAAAGACTGCATATATCCAACAAAACCGTGTATTTCATATCCCTACACCTAACGTTACAACCCTTTAAAAGACCTCTTTGATAGTTTATCCTAGGTGCTTACGCCATGTGGTGGAGGTTTGATCCTTTCCCAAGCCTATGGTAATCTATTTTGCTATGACAGGTAGTGAGAGATATCTTCCGTTTCCATATTGTAATTTATACTTTATTACACCCGAGAGATGTGAGTATCTAAACACTATTTGTGAGGTGCTAGTGTATGACCTCCGTGCTTGTCTTTGGTCTTTAGTGGAACGATTATTTGTTGTAATTACTTTTATATTAGTGTTAAATGACCCCTAAATTGTATTTTGAGTAGAATAAAAGCGCATTTGCTTGAGGACAAGCAAATCTCAAGTGTAAGGGTATATGATGAGGCGAAAAATGAACCACTTTTAGGGGGTCATTTAAGCCCGGAATTAATTTATTTGATCAAATATTACCCTAAATCGTTCCTTTTGTGATTTTAGGTACTTTGGGAGTGAAATCTGGAAAAGGAAGCAATTCGGACGTTTTTGGAGCATAAAAGTGAAGAAAATACCAAAGACTTAATTTTCCATGCTGGGAACAGTGTTTGACGGCGTCAAGAGGAAGTATTTGACGGCGTCAAGAGTAAAAACCATGACGACCCAGTACAAACATGAAGGCGTCACAAGTAGAGCGTCAAGAGTTAAATGTGTGACGGCCTGCAAAAGAGGACTACATGACGGCGTCAGATGTAGATCTAGGCAGTTCGAGGATTTATTTGGCGGGGAGATGACGGCGTCACAAGTTTGTTCTTGACGCCGTCACCTCCTAATATCTATATATAGTTTTCTAATTTTCATTCATTAGAGAGGGACTTGTGTGGAGAAACCCTAGGGCCGAACCTTGTACAAATTTTACAGCTTTTCAAGGGTTTTCAACCCTTGAATCCTTACATGTGCTATTGAGATAAGTCTTCTCTTAATTCAATCAATATGTCTATGTGTTGGTTGTCTATATCTTGTGCTTGTCTTGATTTCAACATGCTAGGCTAGATTTATCTTGTGTTTTCTTAGATCTAATGAAACCTAGATGTTAATTATGTGTTGATTACTTGTTTATGGTTGTATTGGATGAATGATTTCAACGTTAGGCTTAAGAAAACTAGCAGATCTCCATTGTGTAACATGCTTGAACGTCTTAGGAAACATGAACCGATGTGTACTAGGTTTTATTGGTTGTATTTAATGCATGAGTAAATTCTAATGATCCAATGTTAGGAGCTTCTTGCAGGCTCGACATAGGAGTGAAGTAGGCACTCATAGGATTGGGGAAGTAAGTACGCCACCCCATGAATGGTATTAAGGAATACAATCCGCCATCCACGCAACTATAACAAGTAATTAACGTGTAAAAGATATCTAGAGAGTAGTGAAATCTAAGTAAACACATTTCTCCCACATATTGCTCACAACCTTAGTTTAATATAGTTTTATTTTCATTTTAGTATTTTATTTTGATTGCAGCTTAGTATTGGGTTAGTTGACTAGCAACTAATTCCGCCCAAATCCTTCAAACCTGAGATTTTAATTTGCTTTCTAAAAAATATAAAAATACAAAAAGAATTATCCATCATCACTAGATCTAGTATTTAGGTTTTCTAATCCTAGCGACACTATTCCTAGCTGAACGATCAATCCCCCGGTACTTGTCATTATACTATACTACATCGATCAGGTACACTGCCTGGTGGGGGTTGTAAGCTTCTCAAGATCCCTTGAGAGGTAAAGCCTGGTGCAATCCCTACGCATCAATCGCGGTACTCACTTTTGCAACGACCAATTTGAAAAAGTCATGCTCAAGTATGGTGTCACTCACCGACTTGCTACCGCTTATCACCCATAAACGAGTGGGCAAGTGGAGGTTTCAAACCGCGGTTTGAAAAGAATTCTTGAAAGGACCGTAGGCGAAAACCCTGCCTCTTGGTCGGACAAGTTAGATGACGCTCTATGGGCTTTTCGCACGGCTTATAAAACACCCATCGGGTGTACTCCTTATAAGCTTGTGTATGGAAAAGCATGTCATCTACCGATTGAGCTCGAGCACAAAGCTTATTGGGCTCTTAAGAATGCCAACTTCGATCTTAAGTCCGCGGGTGATCATAGGAAAGTTCAACTCAATGAACTAAATGAACTTCGTGATCAAGGTTATGAAAACTCTCTAATCTATAAAGAGAAAACAAAGAAGATCCACGACTCCAAAATCAAGAACCGCGTTTTTAACGTTGGTGACCGAGTCCTTCTTTTTAACTCTAGATTGAAGATATTTTCGGGTAAGCTTAAAACCCGTTGGACTGGACCTTACACCGTTGCCAAAGTTTTTCCATATGGTACCGTCGAGTTATCTTAAAATGACGGTCCAAATTTCAAAGTGAATGGGCATCGGTTGAAGCATTATTTTGGAGGGGACATACCACCCATGGTTGTCCCGGACCTCCAAACTTACCCCATGGACCAATGCATTCGGGGATCGAGTCAAGCTAGCAACTCGATAAACAAAAACAGTAGCACAACATGGGTTTTCACCCATGTCTCTAACTTCTTTCTACTTTCTAACACCCTAGTGTGGGGGAGTGGTTGTCCCCTGCAGCTGTTTGCAATGTATATATCTTCAAAAAAAAAATGTGTTGTATGTATAAATAAAGTTAAAAATGAAAAATGACGTTCCCATAATTAGCTTCTAATATTATCTTCTTACGTTCAAAGATACGGCATAATAGTCGGGACTTTGAATATTGAGGACAATATTCAATTCTAAGTATGGGGGAGGGGTAAATACTAGCGAATTTTATCAAATTACACCGTCTAGTACCCCTGTTTTTGGTCTAAAATTTAAAAAAAAAATCACTTTATTTCAAAATTTTTGTGGTTATCGGTCCGGCATGTCTAACCGACAGAAAGATTGGCTAATCCAGGAGCAAACGGCTCTTGGTAAAGATAACTCAAATCCGTTGACGGCTTACAATTTTCACAAAATTGTATGGTATCTCAACTCGCCATATCCTAAAAAGTGAAAGAGTTGGATAGCCCTCAAGGTTATGGCTTGTGGTAAAGGCAGTGGAAAACCATAATTGGTAATCAACTCACCAAGATGTTGACTGTGTCCATCAAGAGTTGGCTAGTCCAGAAGCAAACGGCTTCTGGTAAAGACAAATCAAAACCGTTGGAAGCTTATGGTTTGCTCAAAATCATATGGTTATCGGTGGACCATAGTTCTTACTTGAACCGAAACACTTGGCTACTCGAGAAGTAATGGCTTTTCGTAAAGAGACTTCAAATCCATTAAATTTTCACAAAAGATTGCTAGGGACTAGCAATAGTTTAGTGTGGGGGATTGATGAGTGTGTAAATACTCATCATTTTTATCGTATTTTAACTGCCAAAACACGTGAAAATACTCAAGAATGCATCAAAATAATGAAAATATCCCAAAGATCGTGTTTTATATGTTTCAGATGCAAAATGATTAAAAACAAACGAAAAACGAACAAAGTTTGCATAATTGGCAGTTTCAGTCCCCCAACTTTCAAAAGTTGTCAAAACTAGTCCCTGAGCATTTATTTTGAAAGCAAAGTCAAACCAAGTCTTTAAAAATCAAAAGTTACCAAAAATGATCTTTGGGTGAAAAGCTTTCAAAAATGAACAATTTTAGTCCCTGGAATTTGGAATTTGGCGATTTTGGTCCTCGGGTACTTAATGTTGAAAATTAAATATCAATGTTCCTTTGGAAATTCAAACTTGGCAAAAATAAACCCATGGTAATAGTTTGAAAATATGGCAGATTCAGTCCCTAGAAAATTTAGATTTAACATGAATGGTCCTTGTGGTAATTTCTATCATAACCAAACGGACCTTTGATATTCAAAGATGCAATGCCAATACACCCTAAACTAACCCAAACTCAATCAAACCCCCCCCCCCCACTCCAATCCAGTCCACTAATAACCTTATACCCTTTCGCCCAAATCTCCCCTAGCCCAAAACCTAACCCTAAACGTTTCTAATAAAATACGCCCCTCCCCCCCCCCTTGGTCAAAGCACCAGTCAAACACAAACATGCCTGTCTTCAAACTCAGGCCTTTACCCAGAGTACAAACCACCACCACCACCCCTGCTACACGCCATGTTCCTGCAATACTCCACCCACCTCAAAAGCTACCCACTTCTTCACGGGTTGCCATGCCCCATCACCTATCCACCTCCTTTTAGGCACCAAATATGTGATCAACGGTTGTGGTAAATTGAGAATCCTCCAATGGCTGGAATTGAGCACAAGAAACACAAGATGGTATCCAAGGCTTCCCACTCAGAAGAAACACAAAGAGGAGAAGGAAGCCCTAGTTTTTTTTAGTATAAATAGGATACATTGTAAGCCTTCAGGGGCATCTCTTTTTCTTAGTAATTTCTGTATTTCAATTTAGTTTTATCTTTGTATTTCCAAAATTTAAGTTCAATGAAAATTTCAAGTTAGTTTATGCAAATTCGTACTTTTATTCAAATTCTCAAGTTCTCAGTTACTTTACTTAAATGTTGTTTGATTAAATCTCAGAAGATTATCTTAGTCTTATTTAACTCATGTGAATATTTAACTCATGTGAATCAAAACAAAGCAAAAAGAATCAGAAAAGAAAAGAAAAACAGGAAATACAAGGAAAATCACAAGAAAAATTATAAAAATATAAAGAAGAGAGAAGAAGAAGCAGTTGCAGAAGCATGAAAGGATTGTGGTTTAGTGCTCAGGGGAGCATAGGATAAGGTTCTTGGTCTTGGTTCTTCTTGGTTCTAGGCATTGGCTAAATTGTAAGATTTTCATATTCTTGTTAGCTTAGTTTGTTACATCTAGGATTTGTGATCACTGCTCTGTTGGTTTATGTTTAATTAAGTTAATTGTGGTTAAAGGTTAATTGGTCTTTGTCTTTGGTTCTTATCTGATTTGGATCACAATTGCATACCCACTGTTTCATTTAGCTCACATTGCCCATATAACATTGCTTGTTGTTTATTGTTGTTTCCTGAGCCAATTTGATTTCTTTAACTTTGTTAGAATTTATCAGAAGCATAATGTTCAGTTTTTAAGTATAAAACCATGTCTTGCTTGGAAAATTAGTCTAAGACAGTTTTAGAAGGGGTGTTTGGATTCACTTGTTTAGCTGTGAACCTGTGAGTTTCAGTGGATAAATGTGGTGTAGTTATCATTCTTAGGTATATTATAGATATAATATCAGTAGGCTATTAGTTGGAAAGTCAAAATAGTTCCCTTAGTTTAATTAGTAATGCACTGTTAGGGGTTTGGAGTGGAAATCCCACCATTTCAACTCATAATCAGACATTGGAGCCTAATATACCTTACTTGTAGCTTAATATAACATAAACAATCAGTATATTAGGATTAAAGTTCACTTAAGTCAAAATTTGCAAGTTCTTTTAAAAGTCAAATTTCAGTTTTAGTAATTTTTGAATAAACTTGGGAATTTCGTGTAGGTTTTAATATTAGCTTGTAAGACTAGTGCTTTTAGGTGATCAATATTTCGTTGCTTGTCTTGTTGATAGTATTTTTTGTAATTTTTAGTTAACTTTGTAAACTGCTTATTTACTGCCTTTCTTTTAGCACTTTTTAGTAAATTTACCCTGTACCACAAATTGATCCCGTTTTCATTAGGCCTCAACTTTGCTCATTTCTTGAGCTTATGACCTGCTCTTTGGTGCTTTGTGATGCTTGCTAGGTTGACTTGTTAGATCCATAAGTTATTTGGTCTAATTTGCTTGTTCACTTGCTTATTTCATACTCCCAAAGTCCCATTTTGCCACTGTTGCTGCTGAAAATCAACAGCCTTGAAGCTTGTTTGATCTCTGGTTAAGGCTTGATTTTTGTTGTTGAATTGTTGTTGTGAATTGAGTTATGATTGCTTGTGATGGTGCTTATGAGTTTTTACCTTGGTTCCAACTTATTTGCTTAATTGGTTAGCATTTACCTTGTTCAAAATTCACTCACATCCATCAAACATACTCAGTCACAACTGAGCATGTTTGATCTTGTTCACTATTTGATTCTAGTTGTTGAATTGTTGATGTTATGTTGTTTGTTTGTGTTTAAGCTTATGTTTGTTGGCTTGTACCATGTTTCTAGCTTATATGCTCATTTAAGTTAGCTTGAAGCTTTTTCAAATTTCACTTAAACTTCACAACACACCCAACTGTAGGAGTTTTAAGCTTGTATAAGCTTCTTTCAAGCTTCTCAGCAAAAGCTTCTTCACAAATCTTGTTCCTTTTGTTGGTTAAAGTATTTTGCAAAAAGAAAAAGTAAAAAAAGAAAAAGTTTTGCAAAAAGTGCAAGAGGTGGGATTCGAACCCCTGACCTCCTGCACTCAAAGCCTCACCACACACAACACATAACCAACTCTGCCCTTGGGACTTTTTCGTTTATACTCTACCACCCTCTCCTTTTAACCTACTTTTTTCCTTTTTAACTTATTGTAGCTTATTGCTTAATTTCTGCTTATCCAGTAGCTTTTTCCCACTCCTCTTAAATTTCCAACTTTCCTGTTATTGTATATCACGTATTTTAATTTTTCTAGATTTTCTATTTTTTATTTACCATTTATAATAATTAGTTTTAGTTTTATTAGTTTTAGTAAAAAAAATCCAAAAAGAAATCTTTGTACTGCTTATTTAAAAGCACTTAGGCTTTATATATATATATATATATATATATATATATATATATATATATATATATATATATATATATATATATATATATATATATATATATATACTCTTTTTTAAGTTTCTGTTACTATAAGGTATTTATAGAAAAAGTTTTATAATTTTATAAATTAGTTTAGTATTTATTATAATTGAATTAGTTTAAATAGTTTAATTAAGTTTAAATAGTTTTTAATTAATAAATAATTAAATAAAAAGTCAAAAAAATATTTTCTTTTTCTAATAATTTTCTTATATCATTAGGATTGTAAAAATATAATTTTCATATTCGTAGGACTTTATTTGCTCACGTTTCACGTTTTATTTCGCGCACTCGCGTTTTATTTAAGTTAACTTTTACGTTTTTAAACCTAGCTTACGTTTTAAGGTTCCCAAATTCCTTATTATGTTTCCCGTAGTATCTTAGGTAGTTTTTAAGGGTTAATTTTCATTTCCATTGTAAATTCACATTTAGGTTACGTTTTCGTTCGTTAATTCGTAATTTCCGCAATTTTAACGTACCACAAAACCAAATAATCTTTCTCAACCAAACATACAAGATTTTAATCTCAATCTCACTTGAAGCTTTCCATTCACACCTTGTTGGGGTACGACCCGGGAAATCACTTCCCGGTCTCACAATTTTAATATCACTTTCACAGGTTTTGCGAGGTAATCTTTTTCCTAAAAGGTTTACTCGTATTTCTCCACGTCTTGTTGTCTCACGATAACATAGACTACACGTTTGTTGATATATTGATAAATTGTTTTCGCACACACCAAAACACAACGAATCAACAATCAAACAAACAAAAATCACACAAAACATGGGTTGCCTCCCAAGAAGCGCTTGTTTTTGTTTGAGTCACGAGCCTGACTCTACCCTTATTTAATGGAAATAGGAGCGGTTTTCCCTACACTTAGGATTAAATGTGGGTGGAAGTAGCGATACACACCCTTAGGGTTGGAATATGCCACATGAGGTGAAGGGGGTGAGTGAATGGCTTCCTTCATCCTAAAACTACCCGGATAATATTGGTTGATGGGTGGGTCGGTTCCTCTTTTGTCTCCTAGAAATATATCTAAGGATGGAAAGGTGTGTAAAGATTGAGGTTACGGTTCATCAACACTAGGAAATTCCCTAGAACTAGGAGTAAGGCTATCACTACAAGTATTCAAACCTATATCCTCAAGTGGTGCCTGGTCCAAAGGTTCTACCTCCATCGGGATTCCTAAAGTTTCTTCTACTTCTTCCGGGTAAGTCACAGGCGGTGTGTGTGCCTCAAATGATGGTAGGACTTGTGGGGTACTTAGTGGGCTTGGATTTTCTACTACCTCTTCCATCACATCAACATCACCTATGTGTTCATCTTGTATTATTGTAGTGCCTACCCATGACATGCAACTAGGTGGCTTAACACTAACCATCTCATAATCTTGGTTTGATTCTAAGTTCAAGTTCTTAGAAACTAGGTCATCTCGCTCATACGAATCCACCAATTCGTTGAACTTATGGGTCATGGTTAGGAAGCTTTTCTCAAAATTCATCCAACGGTTCAGACTAAAAGGAATTTTTCCAGTTAATGATCGTCTAATATAAATATCACATGCATAGAATTCATTAAACCCATCTAAGCTTACCCCCAACTCCATTTGGATATCACAAAGATCACGAAAAAATTCATAAGAATGATAAGAAACAAATCTCTTTTTGAAATATAATTGTTCCTCTATTGTCAGTGATCTAAATGGAATTTCATCCGCCATAGTGACAAATGAAAATGATTTTACAAACAAAGGGCACAAAGAAAAAGATAGACTACAAGAAAGCTAATAAAAAGAAAATAAAAATCTTACTAAAAAGGAATCTAATGAGTAGACCTAATCAAAATAAATTCCAACCTAAACAATAACTATTCCCCAAGCTGCGGCGCCAAAAACTTGATGCGTGGGAATTGCACCAGGCTTTACCTCTCGAGGGATCTCGAGAAGCTTACAACCCCCACAAGGCAGTGTACCTGATCATTGTAGTATAGTATAGTGACAAGTACCGGAGGATTGATCGTTTAACTCAGGAATAGTGTCGCTAGGATTAGAAAGCCTAAAAACTAGGTCTAGAGGTGAGGGATGATTCTTTTTGTATTTTTATATTTTTATAAAAGCAATTAAAATCTTGGGTTTTGGAGGAGTGGGCGGAATTTGTTTCTAATCAACTAACCCAATAACTAAAGATGCAATTAAAATAAAATAACAAAAATGAAAATAAAGCTAATTAAACTAGTGGTGTGAACAATAATGGGAAAATTGTGTTTACTTAGATTTCATTACTCCCTAGATATCTTTTATAGGTTGATAGTTTGTTACAATTGCGTGGATGACAGGTTATATTCCTTAATACCATTCGTGGGGTGGCGTACGTACTTCCCCAACTCTATAAGCTCCTACTTCACTCCTATGTCGAGCCTGCAAGAAGCTCCTAACATGGGATCATTAGAATTAGCTCATGCATTAAATACAACCATAAAAATCTAGTACGCATTGGTTCATGTTTCTTAAGACGTTCAAGAAAGTTACCCTATGGAAGTCTGCCAGTTTTCTTAAGCCTAACATCAAAATTATTCATCCGTAACAACTATAAACAAGCAATCAAACCATAATCAATATCTAGGTTTCACTACATCTAAGCAAACACACAAGAGATCTAGCCTAGCATGTTAAAATCAAGAAAAGCGTAAGATATATTCAAACAACACATAGACACATTGAATGAATTGAAGTAATACTTATCTTAATTGAACATGAAAGGTTTCAAAGGGTAAAAACCCTTGAAAGAACAGTAAAAATCGTGCTAGGGTTTCTCCAAGTTATCCCTCTAATTGTCCTCTCTTAATGAATGAAAATTGAAAAACTGATGCGTGGGAATTGCACCAGGCTTTACCTCTCAAGGGATCCTGAGAAGCTTACAACCCCCACCAGGCAGTGTACCTGATCGTTGTAGTATAGTATAGGGACAAGTATCGGGGGATTGATCGTTCAACTCAGGAATATTGTCGCTAGGATTAGAAAGTCTCCTAAACTAAGTCTAGAGGTGAGGGATGATTTTTTTTGTATTTTTATATTTTATAAAAGCAATTAAAATCTCGGGTTTTGGAAGACCTAATAAAAAGAAATCCTAACCTAGACAATAACTATTCCCCGGGCTGCGGCGCCAAAAACTTGATGCGTGGGAATTGCACCAGGCTTTACCTCACAAGGGATCTTGAGAAGCTTACAACCCCCACCAGGAAGTGTACCTGATCGTTGTAGTATAGTATAGTGACAAGTACCGGGGGATTGATCGTTCAGCTTAGGAATAGTGTCGCTAGGATTAGAAAGCCTAAATACTAGTTCTAAAGGTGAGGGATGATTATTTTTGTATTTTTATATTTTTTTAGAAAGCAAGTAAATATCTCGGGTTTGAAGGATTTGGGCGGAATTAGTTGCTAATCAACTAACCCAATACTAAAGATGCAATCAAAATAAAATACTAGAAATGAAAATAAACTAAATTATACTAAAGTTGTGAGCAAATAGTGGAGAAAATGTGTTTACATAGATTTCACTACTCCCTAGACATCTTTTACACGTTAATTACTTGTTATAATTGCATGGATGACGGATCGTATTCCTTAATGCCATTCATGGGGTGGCACACATAACTCCCCAATTCTATGAGCTCTTATCTCCTCCTACACCATGCCCAGCACAACTATAGGGATTGTAAACAGTGGCTCATGCATTAAATACAACCAATAAAGACCTAGTGCGCGTCGGTTCATGTTTCTTAAGACGTTCAAGCATGTTACCAAGTGGAGATCTGCCAGGTTTCTTAAGCCTAACATATAAATCATTCATCCAAGACAAGAATAAACAAGTAATCAACACATAATTAACATCTAGGTTTCATTAGATCTAAGCAAACACAAGATAGATCTAGCCTAGCATGATGGAATTAAGATATGAACAAGATATAGACAACCAACACATAGACATATTGATTGAATTAAAAGAACACTTATCTCAATTACAATGAAAGGTATCAAGGGTTTGGAACCCTTGAAAAACCTGTAAAAGTTGCACCAAAATCGTACTTAGGGTTTCTCTAAAACTTCTCACTTTTTAATGTGAAAATTAGAAAACTATATATAGAAAAATGGGTCTGACGGCGTCAAGACCAATATTGTGACGCCGTCACCTCGCCGCCAAAACTATTATCGGACTGCCTTGATCTACATTTGACGCCGTCAAGACTTAATCATTTCCAGGACGTCATGACTTTTTACTCTTGACGCCCTACCTTCGTGACGCCGTCAAATCTGTACTGGGTCGTCATGGAATTCTGCTCTTGACGCCGTCAGCGAATTACTTTTGACGCCGTCACCTACTGTTCCCAGCATGGAAAATTAAGACTTTGGCGTTTTCTTCACTTTTATGCTCCAAAAACGTCCGAATTGCTTCCTTTTCCAGATTTCTCTCCCAAAGTAACTAAAATCACAAAAGGAACGATTTAGGGCAATATTTGATCAAATAAATTCGAATACGGGCTTAAATGACCCCCTAAAAACGGATCATTTTTCGCCTCATCATATACCCTTACACTTGAGATTTGCTTGTCCTCAAGCAAATACGCTTTTATTCTACTCAAAAGACAAGTTAGGGGTCATTTAACACTAATATAAAAGTAATTACAACAAATAATCGTTCCACTAAAGACCAATAGACAAGCACGGAGGTCATATACTAGCACCTCACAAATAGTGTTTAGATACTCACATCTCTCGGGTGTAATAAAGTGTAAATTACAATATGGAAACGGAAGATATCTCTCACTACCTGTCATAGCAAAATAGATTACCATAGGCTTGGGAAAGGATCAAACCTCCACCACATGGCGTAAGCACCTAGGATAAACTATCAAAGAGGTCTTTTAAAGGGTTGTAACGTTAGGTATAGGGATATGAAATACACGGTTTTGTTGGATAAAGGAAGTTTTACTGGTGGTGAGTTAACAATCTTGGTTAATTACATGTACAAGATGGCGTTGCTAAGCCAAGACTAGACTCGACTTAAGCTAATAAATGAAAAATAACAAAAATATAAAATGAACATAGAATAAAAAGGGATGGTAGTCCGTATGTTTTTTTCTCTTTTTCTTTTTCTATTTTTTTTTTTTTCTTTTTTTTTTTTTTTTTGCATACACTCTTACCCTACCATCAAAAATAATACATCATAGGGGATGAACATTCCCCTTACACTTGAATCTCTACATACTTTACATTTAACTAAACTAATGACTCGAATTAAGAAAATCAAAACACTTAGAGCACTTTTAAGATTAACGTACATATGGGGGTAATAAATGATGTTCTTCCCCATTACTCCATAAAATAAGTACTTACCCATGAGTCGCAATCGTCCCAAAACAATATGTACAAGGATATGACTCGACTTAGCAACCATGTAATCAATTAGATAGTTAACTTAGGGTTTAACAAATAACAATAATGCACTAAAAATGAGCGCATACACGGAAGGCTAAGGCGACTTGGTTGTACATTTAAGTGGGGTGTAACAAATTCTTCCTTTAAGTAAAATGCTTAAAGTTAGAAACGAAAAGATAGGCTCGGAGGGGTGTACTAGGGGTTTCGTGTACTAAAAATGAGTACAACGCTAAGGGTGTGGGAAAAATTAGTTGACTTAACTAGCCAAGTAATATGACTTAAATGGTCAAGTAATTATGATACGGGTTTAACACAAGGGTGATCCTAATGCCTCTTATCATGTAGTAAATCCTACTACACGAATGTAGTCTCACTAGCGGTCTCGGGATGCATCACTAACGCAAGTTCTAGAATCTAAATGCTACCGGTACACTCATAAGCACTAATAGTAAATGCTTTTCCTATCAAATCTAAAGGCGAACCTCACATATTTGGGTGGAAAATTTTTCTGAATATACGGTTATGTGCTAGTCATACAATCTCCTATCCATGAGACGCTTGCTATGGCTAAAGTTTCACTCCTAAATGTTGTAAAAAAGTTTAAATTTGGCGCTAAAATTGCACTAATGAGTATTTCTCATAGTTTTATTACACATCTACCATTAAACAAAACAAACTCAAGCGAAAGTGCATATGTAAGGTATCATCTTTTTACCCTCCCCTTACACTTAAGATGAACATTGTCCCCAATGTTCAAGTAAAGAATGTAAAAGTGAAAAAGTAAAAAAGAATGAAATCAAATACTCCCCTGATTCGCTCGGTATGGATAATAAGGTGGCCAGGTTAAATCTTCTTCCAAGAAAATGAACAATCAAAGCTTCCCTTCCAGAATATAAATCATCTTCTTGTCATACATAACCTGTAAAACCTGATAAAATAGACAAGACAACCTCGCGTAAAATCGGCGGCATCCTATATAAGTTACTAAATCCTAGAAAACAAGATAAGATATAATGCTTGTGGAATGAAGTTTGCAGATCTCCTGGAGATTATACAACTTAATAATTCACAAAAACCATAAGACTCCGTTAGAAAAACAAAACCGGTAAAATTTCCAGATTTTTACACTTGACGCCGTCAAGAGTAAACTCATGACGCCGTCAGAAGTGACCCGCAGAAATCCTTATGTTAAGTTTCCGGAAAATTTCTGGAAAAACTTGGTCCTACTTCCTGGAAAATCCTGCAAAACTTCATTATGACTCAATACAAGCATTTGACTCTAACAAATACGAATACACATGTTCATTTAATATTGTGGAGAATCATTATCGGTTTGTTTCTTAAAAACATATTTGGGGTTTCCCCTTACACTTATCTTTTGCAAAAATACCTTTAGGTGGAGTTAAGACTAGGCCAAAACAACAAAGTAAAGTATTTCCACTATTTAGTTTAGAAACATGATCTACCAACAATAAAAATTAAGCATGCATACGGAAGCAAATAACAAACAAACAAATAAAAATCACACAAAACATGGGTTGCCTCCCAAGAAGCGCTTGTTTTTGTTCGAGTCACGAGCCTGACTCTACCCTTATTTAACGGAAATAGGGGAGGCTTTCCCTACACTTAGGATTAAGTTCGGGTGAAAGTAGCGATACACACCCTTAGGGTGAAAATATGCCATATGATGTAAGAGTGGTGGATGAATTATATGCTCAAAGGGGTGTGCTCCTATCATCATAACCTTAACAAATTCAATCGGGTTAATGGGTGGATTAAGATTTTCTCCTAGAAAGGGATCATTTTCTATCAACTTCAAGAGACTACTAGTTGGGGATCCATCTTGACCTAATAAACCCGGTTTAAACCCATAATGCTTCTTGTGATCAATCATAAATGGGTGATGTAAGCATGTAAGGTCGTGTTCCACTCCTATGTCAGCTTCCTCTCTACAAGGCTTAGAGTCTACTACCTTTGTCCTAAGACTACCCGAACTATATGGTTTGATGGGTGGATCGGAACCTATTTCAATTCCTAAATTTTCATCAAAGGATGGAAGATTAGGTAACAGTTTTGGTTGAGGCTCCGGTTCGTCAAAACTAGGAACTTCCCTAGAACTAAGAGTAAGGTTATCATTATAAGTATTCAAACCTATATCCTCTAGTTGTGTTTGGTTCAAGGGCTCTACCTCTATTGGAGTTCCTATAGTCTCTTCTACTTCTTCCGGGTAGGTCACGGGTGGTGTGTATTACTCAAGTGATGGTGGGAGTTGTGGGGTACTTTGTAGGTTTGTGTTATTTACCTCATCCTTCCTTTTCTCAACGTCACCTATATCCTCATCACGTGTTTTAGTAGAATCTAACCGAAACAGGTTCCTAATTATCTCAAATCCTTCTCTAGCCATTTCAAGTTCTAAGCCTGATTCATAAGAACCTTCCTCAATAACTTGATTACAATGTTCAATTTGCCTAAAGGATTCATCTTTTTGCTCAATATGATCATGTTCGGCTAAATCCTCCTTAATTGTTTCCTCAAGTTGTGATGTATACAAACCCATCAATTCAATGAACTCATGGTTCACAGTTAGGAGGCTTTCCTCAAAATTTTTCCAAAGGGTCTTACTAAAAGGAATTGATCCTAACAATGATTGTTTAATATAAGCCACACATGCGCATAACTCATCAAACCTATCAAACTTTACACCCATCTCCTCTTGTAAATATCTAAGATCACTTAAAAATTCTTTGGAGCAACAGGAAGCAAATCTATCCGAGTAAACTAATTGTTCCTCATTTGTTAATGATCTAAATGGAATTTCATCCGCCATGAAGACAATTGAAAATGGTTTTACAAACAAAGGGCACAAAGAAAAAGATAGACTAAAGAAAACCTAAAAATAAAAATAAAATCTTACTAGAAAGGAATCTAGCAAGTAGACCTAATAAAAAGAAATCCTAACCTAGACAATAACTATTCCCCGGGCTGCGGCGCCAAAAACTTGATGCGTGGGAATTGCACCAGGCTTTACCTCTCAAGGGATCTTGAGAAGCTTACAACCCCCACCAGGCAGTGTACCTGATCGTTGTAGTATAGTATAGTGACAAGTACCGGGGGATTGATCGTTCAGCTTAGGAATAGTGTCGCTAGGATTAGAAAGCCTAAATACTAGTTCTAAAGGTGAGGGATGATTATTTTTGTATTTTTATATTTTTTAGAAAGCAAGTAAATATCTCGGGTTTGAAGGATTTGGGCAGAATTAGTTGCTAATCAACTAACCCAATACTAAAGATGCAATCAAAATAAAATACTAGAAATGAAAATAAACTAAATTATACTAAAGTTGTGAGCAAATAGTGGAGAAAATGTGTTTACATAGATTTCACTACTCCCTAGACATCTTTTACACGTTAATTACTTGTTATAATTGCATATGGATGACGGATCGTATTCCTTAATACCATTCATGGGGTGGCACACATAACTCCCCAATTCTATGAGCTCTTATCTCCTCCTACACCATGCCCAGCACAACTATAGGGATTGTAAACAGTGGCTCATGCATTAAATACAACCAATAAAGACCTAGTGCGCGTCGGTTCATGTTTCTTAAGACGTTCAAGCATGTTACCAAGTGGAGATCTGCCAGGTTTCTTAAGCCTAACATATAAATCATTCATCCAAGACAAGAATAAACAAGTAATCAACACATAATTAACGTCTAGGTTTCATTAGATCTAAGCAAACACAAGATAGATCTAGCCTAGCATGATGGAATTAAGATATGAACAAGATATAGACAACCAACACATAGACATATTGATTGAATTAAAAGAACACTTATCTCAATTACAATGAAAGGTATCAAGGGTTTGGAACCCTTGAAAAACCTGTAAAAGTTGCACCAAAATCGTACTTAGGGTTTCTCCAAAACTTCTCTCTTTTTAATGTGAAAATTAGAAAACTATATATAGAAAAATGGGTCTGACGGCGTCAAGACCAACATTGTGACGCCATCACCTCGCCGCCAAAACTATTCTAGGACTGCCTTGATCTACATTTGACGCCGTCAAGACTTAATCATTTCCAGGCCGTCATGACTTTTTACTCTTGACGCCCTACCTTCGTGACGCCGTCAAATCTGTACTGGGTCGTCATGGAATTCTGCTCTTGACGCCGTCAGGGAATTACTCTTGACGCCGTCACCTACTGTTCCCAGCATGGAAAATTAAGACTTTGGCGTTTTCTTCACTTTTATGCTCCAAAAACGTCCGAATTGCTTCCTTTTCCAGATTTCTCTCCCAAAGTACCTAAAATCACAAAAGGAACGATTTAGGGCAATATTTGATCAAATAAATTCGAATACGGGCTTAAATGACCCCCTAAAAACGGATCATTTTTCGCCTCATCAAAAACTATATATAGATTTTCAATCGTGCCGGCATCAAGAAGAAATGTCTGACGCCGTCAACTCACCGCCCATAGTAATATCGGATTGCCTAGATCCAGATCTGACGCCGTCAAGTGCAAAGTTACTCTGGGCCGTCACATGTAATGGGACCATGACGGCCTATGGTGACGCCGTCATACCCTTAGTGTAAAACTCTCTAGACTGTCCCGGACTCTATCTACTTCACCTCTTATTTTACTCTTGACGCCATCATGTAGAAGCTTGTGACGTCGTCAGGTACTGTTCCAGCAAGGAAAATTAAGACTTTGCCGTTTTCTTCACTTTTATGCTCCAAAAACGTCCAAAATGCTTCTTTTTCCAGAATTCACTCCAAAAGTACCTAAAATCACAAAAGGAACGATTTAGGGCAATATTTGATCAAATAAATTCAATTCTGGGCTTAAATGACCCCCTAAAATCGGATCATTTTGTGCCTCATCACTCTCCCATGTTATATCTCCTCCAGAGTATGATCATTTCTATTTTGATCTTGAGTTTGACCTGAGGGAGATATACTCTATCGTGAGAGTTTGTTTAATGATGATTTGAATTTGAGGGGTACCTCCAAATTTGAATTTAAGGGGTAGCTCGTATGTTTCTTGTTCTTCATAAAAGTCTATTGAATTTTGGGTTTTGAGTGTCTTGTGTCGATTAAGGATAAAGCTTTTATTTTTCGTGTTCGACGATCCGGGTTTGTTGAAGACGAGATCCAACAAGTGGTACCAAGAGATATAGTGCTTGCAGTTTCTGGATAATCAAGTTAAGAAGGATTTAGGGCTTATATCAGTCGAGTTTTTAGGGAATGCTCATCGAAGAAGACGAAGAAGATAACGAATAAGAATGTATGTTGTTGCATTGGAATATTAATACAAAGCTAATAAGGGTATTTTTGTCTTTGGTGTGTACTAAAAGTCAAAACATTTGTTTTATATTTGACCTAATCCTTTTGAAAGCCTTTTGTTGTATATTAACCTTTCGATAGGAATGGGTTCTTTGCTTGCGTTTTTATTTCTTGTGTGACAAGTTTTTTTAAATCAATTCATTTGAAATTTATTTTTTCTATAGAAAGATGTTGATTACGGTTTATAACACATGGCTTGTAAGACTTGTTGGTAAAAGTGGTCAAGAAATATATTGGCAAACTTTTTAGCATGGTCAAGTAAGAATGGTTGTTTCCGTAACTAGGCTAGACATCGAGAAATTTGGTAGGAAAATTGACTCCAGGTTATGGAAAATAAAGATGCATGCTTTAATCATATAACAAGGATGTGATGTTGCATTAGATACATTACGCGCAAATATGGAAGCATGAAAAATAGCTACTTTAATGAAGAAGGCATACAATACCTTGATTTCATGCTTGGGAGACCATGTTTTATGGGAAGTTACCAAGTAAAGAACTGGTGTAGAAATTTGGCTAAATTTCACTAGCATGTTTATGACTAAGTCCTTAGAAACAGACTCTATGTGAAGAAGAAGTTGTACACGTACTATATGAGTCCAGGAAATATATAAACGGGCGTAATAAGTTTATACTTGATTGACGAATATAGATATCGAGATTGAGGATGAGGATCAAGCACTTATGTTACTTATGTAATTGCCGTCGTCTTACGAAACCGTTGTGAGACATTATCGTATGGGAGGGAATCCTTGAAAATGGAGGATGTTCTGGTGACTTTGAATTAAAGAGAGTTGAAGAAAATAACTGAACGCACAAATGAAGAAACTAGTGATGGATTATACATAAGGGAAAGGTCGGATCTTTCAAGTAAAGCTCATTATGGAAGAAGTTCACGGTTTAAGTCAAGGGGTGGAACTAGTAAATTCAAGAGCTTCATATGTCATTAGACAGTCATCTGAAGATAAAGTGTCCAATTAATAAGTCAAGTAGGTATGTCTTGAAGGGTAAGGGTGTTCATGATTTTGATTCTTCAGAGGATGAGATTAACACCTACTTTGCAGAAGACTTGGTGGTAGTCGAGAATGATGAGATGGTTGAATTGGTAATGGATTTAGTTAGGTCTTATCATATGTCACCTAGGAGGGAGTTCTTGTATGACTTCAAGGTTAGGTGATAACTGGACTTGCACTATGTAAGGGACAAGGATGGTGAATATACACTTGCATGATGTTCAAGCTTTATACTACAAGATGTCACATATATTTCAAGGTTAAGAAGAATCTTGATTTCATTGGGTGATCTTGAAAAGAGGGTTACACTATGAAGATGCAGATGGGTAGAGTCAAGGTGCTCAAAGGTTGAGGTTTTGATGACTGTGATCATGTGAAAAAATTGTATGTATATCTAGAAGAAAAAGTGAATACTTACGGTGTACAAAAACATAGAGGTTCAAAAGTGAAGAATTTTGGTGTACAAAAGGATATAGGTTCAAAACATGTTGGATTCAAGAAATTTGGTTCCAAACAAGTTGGGTTCAAGAAACTTGATCATATACAAGTTGGATTCAAACAACTTGGCTAAAAACATGTTTGGTTTGAGGTAGAATTACAAGGAGCTTAGGAAAATTGTAAAGCTAAGGTTGTTCTGGATAATGAATAGTAACTATGGTGTTACAGTGGCTCAAAGACAGTTGGAGGTTAAACACGTCGAAGAAAAGAAAAACACGGAATGCTTGGTGATAGAGTAGTAAAAGGCACACATTGGTATAAAGGTAGGGATGACAAAAGCACCTGAAACTGAAGATGAAAACCGAAACCCGAACCGGTTTGGTCGGGTTCGGAGACGGGTTGGCGAGTTTGGATACGGGTTTGGGTATTAATAATTCTTTTTGGCTAGGTAAGGATTCGGTGACGGGTTCTAGTAATACTCGCCCGATTACCCATGCTCGTACCATATATGTTTACGCAAAATCCGTACCCACTTTAATTTTTATATAACTTCTTCCATTATATTTTTTATACAAGTATCTCTATTATCTAACATATTTGCATTTTGAAAATATTATTCAAAACGTTAAATCGTTTCATACTAGCTATATTCATTTTCTTTAACTTTCAAAATTTGAATATATAGAGTGTTTTACTTTGTCTTTTTGGTGGGGTTTTGATGCAGGTTTTACCGACCAGGTTTTAATATTTATAAAGTGTCTCATTTACCTAAGTTCTACCTAATGCACTATCGGGCAGTGTACCCGGTCATGTGAGGTATATCTAGATGGTAAAGCCGAGGTCGTCCCAAGAGCTATGTGTGTGGAGTTTATCTAAGTTTAGTGTCACGTGTAAAAGGGGTTTTATGATTGAAAAGATTGATTAACTAGGAAATGTAAATGACAAAGCAAATAAGTAAATAGAAGGAAGTCAATAAAGAGAGATAGTGCTAACCTAATTACTACTCTTGTTATTATTATGATTAGTTTTCTACAAGTGCATCCTATCATATCGTCTGGGGGGTTATATTCATTCAGGATCAGAGGGTTAAATCACCTAAATCTATCTTACACCTTGTCCTATCCCCGACTATTGTAAAGCCGAAGGTTCATCGGCCGGCGTGAACGTACGAAGATGTAAGAGTCATTAAGTACCTCTAATAACATTGACAAATCTAGCGGGATGCGGCATGGTCAAATCTTACACCCCCTCTAACTCCTTTAAGCGTATCGCATCGGTAGGTGGTCCTAGGGTTAATTCGCACATGTATGGTGATATTGCTATCACCAAGTCACATCCATATCGGCTTCGTTCCTAGGGTTAATTCCCCAAGCCTCTAAGGAACTACCAATGCTCAACACTACCAGAACTAGAGTGTCCTAAGACTCGCCATGAAAGTATACAAACAATAGACAATAGATGCGTAGAAAACTAAATTATAACAACAACAATTTCATAACTAGGCTAACACCAAGAGGTGTTTAGCCACTCATATTCATAATTGCAGTAAAACAATGTTGAATTAATACAAATGTAAACATGAATCGAATACAAGACAAAGGAAATGATAAACTTATGATTAGCGTGTGAATCCTCCCTTGGAAATGACTTCTATGTGGCTAGAACTTCGTTCCTCCTGTTCCCTGAGTTTCTGCCAACTTCTGTGTGGTGAAAAGTGAATGAAAAAACTCAGAATTGGGGCTGGTATTTATAGGCCCGACTTTGCTATGGCGTAGCTGATTGAGTTGCTACGCCGTAGCCTTTGTAAATCTGGACTACGTCGTAGCTTGATCAAGTGCTACGGGCGTAGTTTCTTCATTGGATGCTTCTACGGCGTAGTTGCTAGGGTAACTACTCCGTAACTTCTTCTTTGGCCTCGTGAGTTCTTTGCTGCCTCAAATTAGGGTCTACGCCGTAGGTGGAGAGTTGCTACTCTCTAGTGCCCTTTAGCAAATCTCTACGCCGTAGTCATGGAGTGAGCTACGCCGTAATCTTCATAAATCTTTGCTACGGCGTAGGTAGATGAACCTCTACGCCGTAGTTACTGAAGAATCCACATTTTTCATGTATTTTCACTTAAGTCCTTCCATTTCCGCGTTTCTTCGTTCTTTTGCTCATCTTTGCCCTGAAACCAGAATATAAAGAAATAAGAGTATATATCCTACATATGAATAGAAAAGATGAGCAATTAAGGAAGAAATTAACATTTAAATCATGGGTAAATTTGACGTTATCAGGTTTAGTCTTAGTTAGTTTCGATACTTGCCATTTTATCCATATAGTATTCAATAGGGGATAACCGATACCCGTGGGAAAACGCGAAAAACCGATGGATAATACTAACCGGGTACCCAACGGATAATGGGGAGGGTACAGATGTGGTTATTATAAATGGGTGGCAGACACTATGGTAACCAGAGTACATGGTCAAGAGGGTGCATGTGTTAATTTTCTTAAATAGAAGAAAGTGAAGGAGACTAAGAATTTTAATCTGTAAAAACAATGAAGTAGAGTAGTTAGTCGACAAGGTGACCTCGAACAAGGTGGTCTCAAGTTCGAGGTTCCAACACAGGAAAATATGTTGAGTATCGGTTATGTATAAATGTTACTCCCCAGGTCGAAATTGTGGTATATTAGGAGCATCATTTAACATAGTTAGGGGTTTAAGTGTACGTTGTAATGAAGATGACGTATTAGACTATAACTAGGTGATATTGACTTGCCTTGTAAGGCAATGAAGGCCTTATGGCCAGTTCATGTGTTAGAGTCGGTTGAGAATCCTTAACCGACTACTACACGGTTTCTCTACCTGTCATCTCTATGAATAGAGATGAAGGGGAACGTTAGTCATTTACATTCTTCTTCCTCAATTTGTATTATAGGCGATTAATAAAGGGGTGTGAGGGGTATCTCGTGTGCTTCTTGTTCTTCACAAAAGTCTATTGACTTTTGGGTTTTGGGTGTCTCGTGTCGATTGCAGCTAAAGCTTCTCGTTTCCGTATTCAACGATACAGGTTTGTTGAAGACGAGATTCAGATAAAATCATTATTGAAATTATTTCTGGAGGAATATAACATTACTTAAAAGGTGAGAGTTCACGAAGAACTACATTCACCTTTCACCCATTGACGTCATTAGACCAGGTAATGCCAAAGCTATAATCTGAAATCCCCGAAGGATTCTTCCCAGTCTAGGTGACTTGAGATTCTATTGCAAAACACTATAAGCTCAAGTACATATAAAACCGATTGTAATATTACACATTTTTTACAAGTAATTACGTGCAGACTTAATTAGTCTTCAACGTCTGTATCCGTGTCTGCCGATGCCTCTTTTGACATTCGTTCCTTCGCCTGAATTGCCTGAAAAGGTGGTGTTCTACTAATTAAATCATTACACGAGAAACAAATAACAAACAAATCAGTGTGACCAAAAAATCATACTCTTTTTCCCCAATCAGTGCATCCTGTTATTACCAATAGACCAATCGACAGAATTACAGATCCAATCACAATCCCAATCCAAAATCCTTTAGCTCTAAGATGTAAAGGGAAACCTAATACAACTGCTGCTGGGATCCCAAACAGATAAAATGCACCAAGGTTCACATAAGCTCCTATATGTTGCCACCCACTTCCCTTAGCGATTCCTAAAAAAAAAAAAAAAAAAAAAAAAAAAAAAAAAAAAAGTTTTAGCAGCGATTACTTAAGTTCAAAATAAATGTATAAAAAAATGATCACCAACCAGAAATTACTGCTTGTAGGCTTTCTGTGATGATTGAGAGGGATATAAAAGGAGCCATTGATGCAACATAACTCACAACTGGCTTTTCATTGCTGTAAACTTTTCCAAGAAATTGGCGACAAATGAAAACCATCATGCTAATAATTATGCCTTCCGTGATGGCTAGCAAAATTGACACGCATGCGGCTAGCCAAGCTCTTTGGGGATTCCCAGCTCCTAATTCATTTGAAACTCGAGTGCTATGTAATGAAATTTCTAAATAAGATTTCTTTTAATGGAATAAAACTGATGGATTGGTGTGCGGTTACATATAATTCTGGAAATTTACCTTGCGGCGGCTCCAACTCCATATGATATGGTGAAGTGCAATGTGGAGATTGTTAGGCTGGTTAAAAAACATTTTGGTAGATCAGATCATTGTTGCTAATTAATGATAATATGATATGAATAACTGGAGTAAGGAAATTATACCATATTGAAAGAACTGAGGTTTCGAGCTCTGGATTTGGTAATAAGCCCGAAATCAAGATAAGTACTTCAAGTGCCCACCATTTGAGACTAAAACGCATATGCATTGCCGTTAGAAGTAAAAGAGAAAAACGGTAGATATAATAATTATTAAGGACGGTCATGTATTTGAGATCAAATTATGTTAATTTCATGTTATACTTGGTTGGGTCCTCGCGACTCTCTACATAACTTTAAGGGAGGTGATTTGCACACTTTTTATTTTCTTTGGGACACTCAACTATAAACATTGTACAACTATGTAATTCACATAATAGAGTGTCCTAATAAAAAATATGAGTGTGCAAATTAATACTCTAACTTCAAGTTTATCAATTTCAAGCTATATCCTTTGTACGGATATCACTTCTAGTAGTTATAAAAAATTATAGAGCTTACCAGATCATTACGGCTGAGGGGACAGCAAACCGGAAGAACTCTTTGATGCCAACAAACGCATCCATGGAGATAGTCACATGGGTGTTCTCACCAAGGGGTGAGAATTTAACATAGAGCACGACTAGTATCAGATAAAGCCAATTTGACAAACTAAATGCCACAGCAGCACCAACGATTCCTAACTTTAACTTGAACGCCAAAGCCCAACAAACAGGGACATGGAAACATAAAACAAGGGTACAGCTCACAAGCAGTGGAATAGTCAAGCTCTGCGATTGAAGTGATCTCATGATGGGCTTAACGATTGCACCTCCAAACAAGGCAGGAATAAGGTAGATCGAATATTTTCGGGCTTCTTGCGAGATCAAGGGGTCTTGGCCAATTAAAGTTAGGAATTTGTCTAGGAAAATCCATGAGATGGAGACTGGGATGCAAACTAGTAGCAATGAGATAATAGCACTGCAGGTGTATATTCCAATTTTGTTGTATTCTTTGGCTCCATAAGCTTGACCACAAAGGGTCTCTAGTCCTCCCACAAGTCCTGACTATTCGTTAAGCAAATATTGATATAATTTAAGTGAACGAAGAAGAAAATAGAACGTATATTAGAGTTTGACACTTAACTTGAATAACCAATTAATTAATAACATCACACTATACTGTAGAGGATCCATCTGTCATTATATATTTCGCAGAAAACTGTATTAGTTATACTAAACTAAAGGCTTGGTAAAATGTTAAATCTCTTTTTGTGGGACAAGTCACGCGTAAAAACATCACTACCAGAAGAAACACAGTTATTACCAATAATTTTGTACCAAAAATTTGGATAGCATCCACTATGATAAATATATATTCAAATCTATAACCTTTTTGTTTTATAAACCTATCTCCACTATTTATAACCATTTTAAAGAATTATAAACATCTTTAATAATCCAAATGCGTTAAATTAACAAAAAGTTCAACATTTTAGACATTTTCATATCACACAAACTTTAAATGGTTGCTAACTATAGTTTACTAGTTTTTGAACTTCATCTTTTTATAAAACTCTTCATAAACAACAAAATAAATGCCTTTGGTCAACTTCTCAATAATGTTAAGAACGTGAGTTACTAATATTGTTTTTCTCGGTTTGCAAAAAATTATGAGTTGCTTCATTATTGCTTATATGATACAATATAAACATTTTAAACTCAGTTTGTAGATGCAAATAGAATATACACGGATGAGGTTTTTCTTTGTTAGGTAATCTGAGGAGGACGAGTCTTTAACTCAGATATACGTGGCCTTGAAATAGTAGTAGATTATTTCTATTACTATTACAGTTGTCACTGGTAGAAATGGAAAATAACTGCTTTGATTAGAATCTGATTACACATCTTAAAGGGATTTGGCCAAAATGATTTTGACACTCAAATTCATATTGTTGTCTTCAAACAGATTAAGCCATATAGGTGTTACACTAGAGCTCATATAAAGCATCATTCAAACATTACTTTGTAAGCCTGGCTTATAGGGTTGTCTCATGCATTTCCAGGGCCCTCTTTAATAATCGAAGTGGACCCCTAATAGCATTGCTCGCTTGTTTGCTTAGATTTTGAGGCCATGGGACTACGTTTATAAGGTATGGATCACGAACATGAAAGATGTAATGTTAAAAATATTGTTATAGATATTTAAACTGAATTAAAAGTGTTAAAAAAAATTATCAAAGCAACGGAGCCTAAACTCGATAATTAACACACCAACATCACTGAACGATCATTTAAATAAGTTTTCAAACTAGGGCAGAAACTGTTATGTATTAGAAACTATTTTGGACTTATTTAAGAATAAGGCTGTCAATGATGCAGATTGTCGTTCAAAAAAAAATGATGCAGATTGGATCGAATCATGACCCGACCCATTAATAATCCACGTAAATGGATCATAATTAACCACGTGATCCAACTTGATAGATCGTGATAGGTTGTTCATCGGTTCGGTTATCGGGTTATTTGGTTTATTCAGTTCAGTTAGTTGGGTTAATTTTTTTCCCTAGGTTAAACCGAAAACCTAGCCGAACATAATTCAAAATTGAATCAACCGAACCGAATAACCGAAAATCGAACCCTATAACCGAAACCGAACCAAATAACCCGAATTACATAATTTTAATTAATTTTTCATTTAATTATATATATATATTCGGTTTTCATTGCGAAACCCATATCCAAACCGATAACCGAATATTTAGTTCGGTTCGATTCGGTTTTGACCAATTCGGTTTGGTTATTTTCGGTTTTCGGTTTCTGTATTACCCGATCCGTGAACACCCGTGGATCGTGATCCGACCCACTATTCAACTAACTTAAATAGATGATCATGATCTAGATCGACCCATTTAAGTTAAAGTTTAAATTTTTCATTTTATAAATTATATATGCTTGGGAACAAGTTAGAAAAGTAACATGCTCTATCAGTCTATCACATTCAAAACTTAAATACGTGATTGATTTTCATCTTGAGCCTGTTGTGCATACATAACGTTGTTGTTTTTTCATAACTACTTTTAAAACATGTTGAAACACAGTATGCAATAGATGTTTAAAACCAACGCTAGAAACCCAATATGCAGATCTCTTTACGTTAACTGTTAATCATTTTGCTGTCCATAAGAGCTATATTTGATCTTATGAATACGCATACAAGACACAACAATCCCATTCACAACAACATATATGGCTAGCAAATCCTACTCCCGCAACACCAATTCATTTAATTTCTGACTAGACATTGACGAGGATGAATGGGTTAAAAGCATACATAAATTTGTCGCAAGATAAAGAACTCCACTCACAACAGTTGAACAAAAATTAACAAGTTTGGCTATTTATTTGTGCTTAGACATGAAAGGTAACAAGAAATTATCATTTATATATTCCGTAAGAACCAACACTAAAACTAATGGAACGAAAAAACCAAAGAAAAGTAAAATTTACAATAGAATTTTTTGATGTGTCGACCCGGGCGGGTCATGGGCAGATCCAAGTAATGATCCATCTAAATAGATCGAGTCGTCGGGTCATATAAATGGGGCAGGTCGGGTCGGATCGAGATCAAGATCCGACCGATTGATGGCCTATTTAAGAAAATAGCTATATGATTATGACGAAATTGTAACAACTCGGGAGGTGGAAAGTGAGCATGAGTGGAACTCATCTTCTTCCTCCTCCTCCGTCGTTGGTTCCTACACTGTTTTTACTCATTCTTTCAAAACACTTCTTTTTAGGGGAAAATTCCATATATACCAAGAAAAATATAATAATTCTATATTTCCTCAAAATATAAGTTTTTAGTGCATATGTGTAATGCCTCTAAAGCATGTGTTCGGTAAATATGGAATTATAATGTTTCTTTTGGGTATATATGAAAATACCCTATTTCAATATAGTTGAAACTAGTTAACTAATCTGAGTACGAATCAATTGTCTTCCGTTATGGTGGAGAATCAAATAAAAAGTTGAATCCTCCGTGAAAGCTCACCACAGAATGGCACCTGTCTTTTACTATTTGTTTTTGGCGGAGTATTGATGAACATAAATTCGAACTAATGAACATTCGAAGTGATGAATATACATTCGAATTTATGAACACTTGTGTTTTTAATGAACATACATTCGTATCGATGAACACTTCTTTTTATGAACACTGAGACTATAACTGATGAACATACATTCAAACCGAGGAACATTTGAACCGAGTAACATACATTCGAACTTATGAAAGTAAGTAATAAACAATCGCACATTCAAAGTTTTATACATCACGTGCTCATCATTCTTAAGAACGTTATTGGTCAATTAATTTGATTTTTTATCAAATATTAAAGGGTCTTTATATTTTAATGAATGCCTTCAAACTATAAATTCACAAAAGTACTTCATTAAGATATTTCATAGAACACCTATGGGCGCTTACAAGAACATTTGACTTGTTTCAAAATTTTAAATGAAAATTTTTGCAAAAACATTATAAAAAAAGATGAAAAACAAATTATGTTACCTAATTTTAATTTATGTCAATCAATAATCACCACAATAATTTCATTCAGGATCAAATTGAACGAATCCATAATTTTTTTATAAATGAGTGAACTTCGAATTTCATGAAAAATTTGTAATTTAAAGTAATTGATCGAATATATTATGAAATTGAAGATAAATTGAAAACAAAAACCTAATTTTGCGATTGTCAGTATTTTAAAACTAAAAGTAGGGTGAAGATTTGGGGAAGTTCGCAAAAAGGAAGAAGAAGAAGGAAAAAGAGAGGATGTGAAATTGGGGGAAGAAAGATAGAGGACACATGTTATAATTAGAAAGCATTTTTGGACATTTTAAGAGCATGCGCAATCATAACACGGTTTAAAGTTTAACAAAGTGTCACGCCCGTGCCACATCAGATTTAACATTTTCACCTTAACTCACAAAAAAAACACCCACAATCATAACTCAATCTTAACTCAACAACAATATACCCCTTCATTTAGGGGGGAAAGTGATTTTTTTTTAACAAACACCACCTTAACTCAACGTTAAGGGGTTAACACGCCGTGTTAACACAGCATTAACACAGACCCTCGCAATGGTTAACTCAGATTTAACACAAGATTTTAAGCCCTTAACGCAGACATCACGTTACCATTGTGCATGCTCTAAGAAGTGAGCTTTTCACCCCACTTGCTACAGAATCACGGCTCCTTATGTTATACGGAGTAACAGACTAAATAACTATTTTCAAGCTAAACACTGGCTGGTGCCATTTATCATAAACGCATAATTTTTTTCTTCAACTATACTTACCAGGTGTAAACAAGTATACAATTATTGAAAAAGCACACACCAGCCTCTTCTGTTTTTTTTTTTTTTTTTTTTTTTTTTTTTTTTTTTTTAACAAGTCATGATAAGTAAAGTTTTCAAAATATGCAAATTTTAAAAAATGATCAATTCCTTATTTCCCCAACTAAAACATTTAAATTATTCTACATTTTCCAAGCACGTGCTTCAAAGGCATTGTACTTGTGTTTTTTTGAATAAATATGAAATTTTGATGCCTTAGCCGGGTAATTATAGATTTTTTCCTATAAAAACGCGTTTATAAAAGGTAGTTTTATTCTTGACAGAGTTCTAATAGCAAATGAGACAATAAAATTTTTGAAGAAAAAGAAAGAACGTTGATTGATTTTCAAAGTGGATTTTGAGAAGTCCTACTACAGTATTAATTGGAGATTTCTATTAGACATGATGAAAAGAATGGGGTTCGGAGAAAAATGTTGTAAATTGGTAGATGCTTGTCTTCGGTCATCATCTATGTCCATCTTGGTTAACGGGTCTCAATCAGAGGAATTTTGTCCCGAAAGGGGTGTTAGACTAGGTGACCTGTTATCACCTTTCTATTTATTTTGGCGGCCGTGAGGCTCAACGCCATTATTACCGAGGCAGTGGAAAAGGGTATTTTTAAAGGAGTTGTAGTTTGAGAAAATAGAGTCACAGTTTCACACTTAATATACGTGGATAGTACAATATTTTTTGGAAAATGCAATAAGGAGAATGCTAAATCTCTTATGTGCATTCTCAAATGTTTGGAAGAGGTAACCGGCTTAAAGGTAAATTATAACAAGAGTAAAATTTGTGGTATTGGAGTTAACGAGATATGGCAGATATGGCGAGATGAATGGAGCGTGGCATTGGGGAATTTCGTTTACATATTTAAGGTTTCCAATTGGTTAGAACATGAGGCGGGTAAATTCATGGGGACCCGTGGTGGATAAGTTCAAAAATAATTAGTGGACTGGAAAGCTAAAACGATGTCTTTTGGGGGTCGTCTAACATTGGTTAAATCGGTTCTTAGTAGCTGGTCATTGTATTATTTTTTAATGTTTTGCGTACCTTTTAGTGTGTTAAAAAAATCTTAAGAGAATGATGAAAAAATTCTTTTGGGGTGGGGTCAGGGAGGGTAAAAAACTTTCATGGATTAAATGGAATTCGGTTCTTGCATCATATAGGGTGGGGCCCTTAATATTAGGTCTTCAAGGGCAAAATTTTTGGCCTTATTGGGAAAGTGGTGGTGGAGGTTTAGGAAGGATGGCAGGAGCTTATGGGTTACGGTGATTAAAAACGTCCATGGGAATAGTGGGGGTTGGGTGAGGTTAGGAGGTGGGGCGGGTTTAGGGGTGGTTTTTGGAATGATATTGTGCGGATTGGTAGGGAAATTGATGGAACGGGGATTGATTTTTCTTCATCTTAGGTGTTGGGGAACGGGAGGGATATTAGGTGTTTAGTACTCCCTCCGTCCTAAAATTATTGTCCACTTTGAATTTTCAAAGTCAAACTGGTTCAACTTTGACTATAAATATATATTTTTTATTATATAATAGTTGATGAAAAATTATACCATTGAAAAGTACACTTAAAATCCAATCCATTTATATATTTTGCATCAAATATTATATAACACTAACAAAAAAATTTAAGGTCAAAGTGGAAGAAGAAATACTAAAAAAGTCAATAGTGGACAATAAATTTGAGACGGAGGTAGTAGATAGGTGGGTTGATAATTAGAGGTTATGTGATAGATTTCCTAGTTTATATAATTTAGATAGGAGAAAGGAGGGGTGTGTGTGGGATAAGGGGTCGTGGGTTAATGATGTGTGGAGTTGGGAATGGGATTGGGTTAGAAGTATTAGAGGTAGAGCAAAATAGGGAGTTCGTAGAGCTTTTAGAGGTTGTACAAAATATCGTTGTTAATTCTAATTGTAGGGATAAATGGAGGTGAGAGCTAGATGAAGATGGTGAGTTCACCGTTAAAGAGCTAGTAAGATTGGTAGATGAGAAGACTTTACAAGTGGAGAGTGGAAGCCAAGAGACGATATGGAATAAATTGTGCCTAAGAAAGTAAACATCTTCATGTGGAGGGCGCTAAAAGAAAGACTACCTATTCGTGTTGAGCTAGATATAAGAGGCATCGATTTAGACTCGGTTCTTTGTCCTTGTTGTAACAACATCGCGAAAACACATGCTTATAGCTTGGTCTCTTGTGACTTAGCGATGAGTGTGGGAAAAAGTATTCAAATGGTGGAAGGTTGGGATCGTTAATGCTTTCATTCTCGATGAATTCTTTTCATCTAATGGATGTGTAAATGTTCCAAATGTTCTATCTCGTGTTTGGCAAGTGCTTATTTGGACTTCTGATTACTTCATTTGGAAAGAAAGAAATGCACGTGCGTTCGGTAAAAAAGTTTCAAATACTAATAAGATTGTTCAAGATATCTACTTAAAAGCTTCAAATGGATAGTGAGAAGATCAAACAAATATAAATAGTTAGATTGGCAACAATGGTTATGGGAACCACTCAAGATTCGACTACAGTAAGGTCTGGAATATGTTTATTCGAGTTACAGTATCTGCTGCAATTAATTCAGTGAGCTCAGTTTACTTTTTGGTTCAGTTAATCTTCTGTTATAGTATCCAGTGTCAATCTTGTTTTGACCCATTATGTTTTTCCATCTGGTTTTATTAAAAAGATGGTGGGACATGTGTAAGTGAGTTGGTGAGTTTTGTTTTGCCTATAATACGTGGTACTTGACCAATTGTTTTGGTTTCTTATACTTAGGCTAAAAGGAGTAGAGGGTGACCCCTCCCTCGTGAGGTGCCTTCTCACTCGTCACCCCATTCCACAAACATTGCTCGCGCGTAAGGATTTGGGAAAAAAAAAAAAGGAGGTGAGAGGTAACTGAGTCACCTCTCGATTTTTTTGTTATTGTATCATTTAAAAAAAAGTGTGTGTGTGAGGTATTTAGTGGTATATATTTATACAAGTGAGTATTTTAATAAAGGGAGGTGACTTGTACACCATTTTTATTTGTCATCAACTACTAAATTATGCATAGCGGTATTGTACTGTGTGCATTATTGGTGTGATTTAGTAGTGTATAGGCAAAAAAAATGATGCACAAATCATCTCCCTTTAATAAAATGTGATGGGTGGTGTGACCACTACGAGTGAAAGGTAAAAAAAAAAATGAGACGAGAGAGAAAATGAGATTGCGCTTATGTGAAAGTTGGGAGGAATGTGACCAAAAGTAACCACTACCTTTAGTCATAGTTTTTGTGTATCCTTTAAAGTTCTAATGGTTTAGTTGTAGGCACCGTATGTGGTGTATTTTATTTTGTTGGGTCACTTCCTCTTCAATGGCTTTGTTGAGGAGGTAGGATTTGGGGTGGTAATTTTTGATCCGATATGAAACTTGACTTGAAAACGATTTGAAAATTAACATGATTGGGTTGAATGTAAATAGATTTTGGGTCGGGTTTGGGTCGACCCATCTAACCCATTTATTAAACATGTCAGGTTCGGATTGGGAATAAATTAAACGGGTTAACCCGCTAACCCGTTTAAGATTTTTTTTTTAAATTAAAATTTATTTATATTTTATTATACGGGTTAAATAGTTTAAATGGGTCGACCCACAAACCCATTTAATACATTTAAGGTGCTAACTTTAGTCTATAAACGGTTACATGAATCAACCCGAAACCCGTTTAACCTATTAAACCCGTGTAACTTATTTAACGTGCCAACCCAAGTATATATAAAGGTTAAATGGGTTAGGTTCGGGTTATATGTAAACAGGTTAGAGTTGACATAGTTGACACGATTATATAAATGGTTCAGGCTGAGGTTTTCTGACCCGTCAACCTGTCAATCCGAACCTGACCCGAATTGCCACCCTAAGGTAGGATGCAATTTTTTTATATAAATAAATATATATTTTTTTCCCTTTTATATATATATATTATATATGTTGGCTTTTTTAATTAAAAATAATAATAATAATGATAAAAAAATATATAAAAAAGTTTGCTCTGCTAGAATTATTACGAGTAAGTCGGTTATATAGGAAGATATAAAATACCTTATATTGCAAAATATTAATTTTGCATAGTAAATTGAGGAAAAAATTGATAGCCTAAAGCTATATTGCCCTGCAGCTTTACTCCGTATTATTTTATTTGCAATTTGCCTTTTCAAATGTATTTACCAAGGTTTTCAAGATCGGGATCCTACTCAGGATCGTTTTTGTCTTTGCAAGATCGTGATTGTAAGATCGGATCGAGATCGTAAGATCCTGCTCTAATGTCATTTTCTTAATAGTTTTTATAATATTATACAAATTTACAAAGTATTATATATCATAAACATAAAATTATATGAGTGTTTCATCGAAATGTTGTCCTAAATTATGATTATAAAATTTTTAATAAGATTAACATGTTGTTTATTAAATTTTACAAAAAATAATCCAGAAAATTGCAATTTTTTAGTTTGTTATTCGAGAAAAGTAGGATCGGATCGGATTATATCTTAAGATCCTATGCTCAATATCGGGATCCTATAAGATCTTAAGCTTTCAAAGATCCTATGTAAGATCCGGATCGTTTTTGCTTTGCAGTATCGTAAAATCGTAAAATCCTAAGATCAGGATCGGGATCCTGACAACTATGGTATTTACACTATACTTTATAATTTCTTCTTATCGAGTACTTATTTAATAATTACCAAATTATCTATATATAACAATTTGCTACGGATCAAGTTCCAACAAATATAATATAATACTCTATCTAACCTTTTTTTATTTAAACAATCTGCTAAGGACTAACTTGCAACAAATATAATATAATACTATTAGTATATATATAGTCTGTGTAATTTCCTTCTTCCAGAAGCAAGTCAACAACTTCCAGATCCGGGTTGCTTTGACACCGTCTTTTGTAGATACCACTTTTCTGGATGTTTGCTTACATTCTTGGAATCCTGCGTGTGTTTTCTATTCGTTACCTATATGGCAAATGAAGGAGAAGGTAAAATCTTTCCTACTTCCGTAACGTCTGCGCTTGAGAATCTTGGTTGTGTAGGAGATGCTTCGGCACCTAATTTGAGCAGTACTATTGTTCACACATTGTGTGTCCAGCCGGCGGCTCTCGAACCACCTCGGGAGGCCCTATGTATGTCACTGGGGTTTATACTTGGACAAACCAATAAAGGTCAAAGTTTACTTGTAATCTAAATTATCCAAGACATGATGCATAGTATGTACAGTAACCTTAACTAGATGGTGACAACACCCACTGGCCGGTGTATGCACAGGCTGTTACAACCGCAGGCTAAGAGCTATCGTGGATAACTGCATGATTTTGTACTGAACAGCTATATAATGCTGTCACAAATACAGGGATACATGTATAGTTTTGTGTAACCACTTCGGCGTATAATATAACGACCGGTTTTAACAAATTTCATGGGTTCACGTTTGTAAAAAAAACACGGCACCGCGTTAAGAAAACGGCTGTTATCCCGCCGCAACGCGGCGGCCGGCGGGTACATCCATCTCGTTCTTAACGTTTTCTATAGGATAGTTTTAAAATATTTTTTTTACAAGCTTTGTTTTTATTTTCTCTTTTTTTAATCCATTTGAATTATTTATGTTTTTGTATAAGATTCCTTTTTCTTTTTACATTATTATTTTCAATGCTTCTTATTATAAAATATTATTGCTCGTCTGATCATGCCTCGTGATTTCAGAGTAGATTTTCTGAATATTTCGTGATTCCTAATCGAGCAATCACGACGAGTTTGATCGACTCCATGAATGGGACTCATTATATAAACAATATTAATTAAAAAGAGGAATACTATAAATTAATACAGTTATGATTGTAGTGTATAGTACGAAGGGTGAAGCTAAACATATGTAAGCATATTAAAAAAAAAAAAAAAAAAAAATGATACGTAACCAACTTTATCTATTACCATAATTGCTAAAATACTTTTAAATACTTATCAATATCGCTAACATGACCGGTTTAACATGTAATCTTCAAATGATTTGACTAAAATATGTTTGCCTTCAACCTACCATCTTTATGATTTGGGTGTTTGTGTTAACAAATGTGGTTCATAGATTTACTTATCACAATAATGGCCTCGTTAGATTATTCCTTAATGTGTTATCGAATCTTTTAACCAAATAAACGTACAATAGCAGTACTTTGTGTTAGAACAATAAATTTTAGATATGCTTGTTACACAAGAGGCCGTTAATACACTTGTAAAGCAAGCAAACATGATCAAGAAATTAAGGATTGATTTTATATAAACACTCGACAACAAGTCACGACTCAAGTTGTTACAAAGACCAACAACCAGTCATTAACTCATGACTAAATTATAGTTGCTATCGTTTATGGCGTTCAACTTGATCTCAAGACACAAGTCTCGCTTTACGACAACTGATACTTGTCTCGCTATGTTATTCCTTAATAGTCTAAAACATGCAACACATGTGGCCGAAACCCAGTGGTGGATGGTCGGAATTGGTGGAGGAGGTTGTGGTGGATGGTCGGAATCTGGAAAGATTGTAAATTATGTTTTAAAAAATAAATGTAAATTCAAGATATCATTCAAAGAGGAAGAACACAAGGGTATTTTAGTCAATTCACCCACAAAGTTAGCGATAGTATTCAAAATTTGAAAGTATTTTATCGATTTTGATAATAGATAAAGTTGATTATGTATTTCAGTCTTTTTCAAAGATTATGTTACATATCTTTAGCTTTCTTAATGGCACAACAAATCTATTAACAAAAACGGATTAAATTACGACAAAAATTGCTAAAAATGTTAAACCGTTAACTCAATAAACAGTTAGAAGTTAAACATTTATTTTTACTCAACAAAGAATGAAACATCTTTCAAGCATAAGGGATCAAATAGGTAGCAGTTGAGCCACTAAAAGTTTGTAATATAAATCCGCAGAAATGCATTGAGGATAAACATGGCCAAAACAAGTCATTGGTTAAACCATAAGCATAATGAACGTTCGACAACTACCGTTATTAACATTTTAAATATATCCATTTGTTTATAACCATTAAAAGCTTAACGATTTAACTTTGATATTTGACTGATATGTGTTTCCTCAATCAATTATAAAAATATTTTACCAACACTAATATGAGGATAAATGAGAGATGAGCTTATTCAACGTGTATACTACTCGTTATTAGCTGTGGCTCGCTGGTGAAACAAACATTTCAAAAAATATGTTTTAGAGAAGAAAGAACTTACGAGAAGGCTGAAACCAGTGACATTGGTAAGGGATGTGGCAATGGCGACACTAGCTAGAGATAGTTGATCAATATGCCCAACCATCACTATTGTCACCATTTGCACCATATATTGTAACACTGCCACTACCACCATTGGTCCAGCGAGTGCAATCACCTTCTTTATCTCGTCACCGAAGTTCGTCCATCTTTCTGCCTCACGCCTTCTTTCCCCGCCCACTTCCATCTCTCTCTCTCTCTCTCTCTCTCTCTCACACACACTTAGAAAGCAGCAAGTAAGCGTATGCGTGTGTATATATATATATATATATATATATATATATATATATATATATATATATATATATATATATATATATATATATATATATATACATTCCTTAAGATATTAATCCATGTGAATATCAATTGTTTAACTCTTGACTTAGAAGCAAACCAGATATTTTTTTTAATATAAATTTTGTTAATACAAATAAACACATAAAAAGACGTTATTTCAATTTAACGATTCCTATTGCGTAACACTTTAAGTAAATATGTTTTAGACATAATTATCCTTTGGTGTAAATCACGTGATGTATGAACGTGAATCTCTAGAACTTGCTTGATGATCAAAGATAGTTTTATCATACATAATGCATCAAACTCTAGCATCATTTTATAAAACCTTCCATGATTTTATAAACATTCATATCATTTTAGTTAACTTCATTTAAAAAAAATGTTTTATAAAAATCTTTTTTGCCAACTAGCAAATATCTTCCCATTTGGGGATTAATTCAAATCTCACATTTCATTGAAATATAGATTAACCATTTTATAATTATTCAAAACTAAAGAGGAAAGCATCAACCGTGTTTTTCCATAAAGTTTATAAAATACTTTGTGGAATATTCCACTTTGGCTAGATGTTGTGCACAGGTCCTCTAGATGAAAAGTCATCTAGCTAATTATGAAATCTATTATGACAAGGTGTCTATCTTCTGTAACAACACCGGTGCCATAGCCATCTCCAACAACTCTGTTATGAACTCAAGGACTAAGCACATTGACATTAGGTATCACTTTATCAAAGATCACATCAAAATAGGTTATACTGAACTACATTTCATACCAACTAACTGTCATCTCGCTGACATTTTTAGAAAACCTCTATTTGAGCCTAGTTTTACGAGACTAGTAGCTGAGCTTGGTATGTTATACATTGATCAAGTGGTCTCTGATAGACCAAAACCCTCTCAAACCATCTGAAAATATTTTTAATATTAGATGATTAATTAAATGAATAAAACATAGTTACTATTGAATAGATATTCCATATTAAAAAGGAACCTTTTCTAAAACGTTTACCAACATTTTTAGGATGTGTATACAACTATATGAATGAATGGTCATGGGACCTCACATAAGCAAAAAAGTTGCCTCTTGGCATTTAATGCGGATTTAAAATGTAAAATATTGTCAAAAATAAAACCGCATTGAATCCCACAAGTGGGCTAAACTGTTCACCTACTTTTCACTAAACCCGAAAAACCATTTTCACATATCACCTTTTCATACTACATTTACAAGTAGGGTTGGATCAGTTGGAAAACCCCTTGCCTCTTAACCTAGAGGTCAAGGGTTCGATCCTCACTCCCTACAAAAGGCCGGAGGTCCTTTTCTACCTTAGGTAGAACCGGAAGCAGCCTCTCTACCTTAGGTAGGGGTATGGTTGTCTACGTCTCAACCTCCCCCATACACCGTGGAATACGGTATTGGGACCCATAACCCGTGGAAGACGGTGTTGAGAGTTACTTTTTTTTACCTTTTCATACTACATTTAAACCAAAAAAATGAACCAAGAATCTAAACTGGTATATCTTCAAAGATATCAAGGGACTGTTGAATTAGTTTATAACGAATCCTTTTAATATCCCACGTAACTTACTGGTGTGTTCTTGACAAGTTTAAAGTTAAACTGCAAGATTTTGAATGGCTTCTTCACCATCGTCTCCTCCCAAAACTGTTTTAAAGAAAGCTAAAAACATTGATTTTGCACTTGAAGCAATGCACTTGAAGCAAGTTAAATCCAGGCAAACGATTATATTGCAAGGCTGGATAATACTCGTGATTTTTATCAATCAATTATTCAGTTTATGAAAAAATGTTGCATATCTACTGCTTTTACAAAAATCCATCAAATACCTTATGGAATTCTAGTATACAGCTGAGGCCGATAAGGAACACGAGGTCATATCTTTTTCAGTTTTTGAGGGATCAAAACCTTTAACCTTCAGTCTAAGTGACTTTGTAGAAGTCACCGGATTAAAGTATGATGGTCCCTATGTTTCTAAAAATCCATCTTTGGAAACTATGAAAGATCACCTACAACTCTTGGACTAGCCGACACGGACGAGTATACCATTTCTCTGACTTAATTAGGTCGTCCCTAGTAATAATCAGATACTTGTAAATGACTTGGAAGGTTCTGATGGCTCATATCGTCAGATGTTTGGGTGGGAAGCATTGATCACATGATCAACTAAACAACACCTACGAGCTAATTGCATATGGGCTCATCTAGGGAATAAAACTTGATTATGCCAAATTGATCTTCGAAGATCTTGTCGAAAATCTTTGTGATAAAAAAAACAAGGTGAAAATATTTGGTATACAAGGTATATTACCCTGATGATAGAACACATACTCAAACAAGATTTTAAAAATTCCAACTACACTCCTTTTGTTGGCTATTAGATTGGCAACTAGACATATGATTACAAAAAAAATAATAAATAAATAAATAAATAAATAAATAAAAAATAAACGTGTTGATGAGGTGCCTCTGACTCATCACATGTGTGAACTTGATGGGGTTCTAGATGATTATCAAACCAAATTTTTTGAGCAAGAAACCTCTGTTAAAAATTCAAAATCCAAGTAAAAGGGCAAGAAAAAGAAAACACCCTCTGAGTCTGACCCAGCCCTTCCAAGTCATCCAAAAACATAAAGAAAAAATCTAAGAAACAATCACCTCCAAAATCCGAACCAATTGTCTCTGACTAGTATTTAAACGTAAAATAGCCTAATTCACCTTCTGAAGATCAGTGAGTATCAAGTCTCTGATAACGATCAGAGAGAATGTCACTTCATAACTATCAATGTAAACCTGGTAGTTATCATAAGTGAGATACTCCCTAATATGTTATCAGAGAATATGTATCTCAGATTATTATTTAGAAGTCTGTATGGTTTTAAGGACGTCGAAGACCAACTAAAGAAAACATTTCACAAACTGATGTGGTGTCAGGGAGTGATTTAAAAGGAGCTAAAGGCATCATCAATGTCACTAAGATCTGACAAATATCTCTATGACTCTGAAAACTTGATTCTAGATTACAACCACAATTTCTGAATGCATGGGCGGGAAACTTTTTTAAGAAAATAAGTTCAAGTACTTATCGGTATACGAGAAACATGCATTGGAACTATAAGTTGTCAAATTGAGAAAGTCGAAAGTACGCTTCAGACTAGCCTACTATGCACATGTGATGAGGCGAAAAATGAACCACTTTTAGGGGTCATTTAAGCCCGGAATTGAATTTATTTGATCAAATATTGCCCTAAATCGTTCCTTTTGTGATTTTAGGTACTTTGGGAGTGAAATCTGGAAAAGGAAGCAATTCAGACATTTTTGGAGCATTAAAGTGAAGAAAATGCCAAAGACTTAATTTTCCATACTGGGAACAGTGTGTGACGGCGTCAAGAGTAACAAGTTGACGGCGTCAAGAGTAAATATCATGACGACCCAATACAGAAATGAAGGCGTCACAAAGAAGAGCGTCAAGAGTTAAATGCGTGACGTCCTGGAAAAATGGGATACATGACGGCGTCAGATGTAGATCAAGGCAGTCCGAGGAGTATTTTGGCGGCGAGATGACGACGTCACAAGATTGTTCTTGACGCCGTCAGCCTCTATTTTCTATATATAGTTTTCTAATTTTCATTCATTAAGAGGAACAAGTTTGGAGAAACCCTAAGGCCGAACCATATACGTATTTTACAGGTTTTTCAAGGGTTTTCAGCCCTTGAACCCTTACATGTGTTATTGAGATAAGTATTCTTTTAATTCAATCAATATGTCTATGTGTTGGTTGTCTATATCTTGTGCTTGTCTTGATTCCACCATGCTAGGCTAGATTTATCTTGTGTTTGCTTAGATCTAATGAAACCTAGATGTTAATTATGTGTTGATTACCTGTTTATGGTTGTATTAGATGAATGATTTTAATGTTAGGCTTAAGAAAACTGGCAGATCTCCAAATGGTAACATGCTTGAACGTCTTAGGAAACATTGTACTAGGTTTTATTGGTTGTATTTAATGCATGAGTAAATTCTAATGATCCCATGTTAGGAGCTTCTTAGCCGGCTAGACATAGGAGTGAAGTAGGCACTCATAGGATTGGGGAGTTAAGTACGCCACCCCATGAATGGTATTAAGGAATACAATCCATCATCCACGCAACTATAACAAGTAATTAACGTGTAAAAGATATCTAGGGAGTAGTGAAATCTAAGTAAACACATTTCTCCACTTATTGCTCACAACCTTAGTTTAATATAGTTTATTTTCATTTATAGCATTTTATTTTGATTGCATCTTAGTATTGGGTTAGTTGACTAGCAACTAATTCCGCCCATATCCTTCAAAACCCGAGATTTTAATTTGCTTTCCAAAAAATATAAAAATACAAAAAGAATCATCTCTCATCTCTAGAACTAGTAATTAGGTTTTCTAATCCTAGCGACACTATTCATAGCTGAACGATCAATCCCCCGGTACTTGTCACTATACTATACTACAACGATCAGGTACATTGCCTGGTGGGGGTTGTAAGCTTCTCGAGATCCCTCGAGAGGTAAAGCCTGGTGCAATCCCTACGCTACCAAGTTTTTGGTGCCGCTGCCGGGGAATAGTTATTGTCTAGGTTAGAATCTCTTTCTTATTAGGTCTACTTGCTAGATTCCTTTCTAGTAAGATTTTATTTTTATTTTTAGGTTCTCTTTAGTCTATCTTATTTCTTTGTGTTTTTGTTCGTAAATTTTCACCACCCGACATCATGGACGATGGGAACATCTTTGAACCCGTCATCCCACAACAACAAAACCCACCACTAGAATCACTTAGGCCCCGAAGCTTAGGAGCGTATTCCCGACCTAGCCACCAAGGCTACCAAAACACCATTTAGCTCACCGGATCCAATGTTACCCCCTTGCGATCCGACACCATCCGGTTGGTGCAAAGCGGATGTGCATTCCATGGACTTCGTTCCGAAGATCCAAATCGACATCTTAAGGACTTCCTAAAAATCGTAGACTCCATAGACCTAGATGTTGCAACTAGAGAGACAACCCGATTACGCCTATTCCAATTCTCTCTACGGGATCAAGCTAGTCAATGGCTTGATTGTTTACCCGCGGGACCCATCACCACATGGGATGATCTCACCACTCGTTTCCAAGCTCAATTTTTCCCACCGGGGAGAACTACTAAGCTTAGAAATGACATCTTGATGTTCCAACAATGTCAAAATGAAACTCTTTATGAAGCATGGACTTGATTCAAGGACTTACTCCAAAAAGTCCCTCATCATGGCATAGATCTTTGGCTCCAAGTCCAAATCTTTTATGACCATATCGATCTCTCAACGAGGCGAGCCATTGACCAATCGGCCGGTGGTAAGCTACGTGATCTAAGTGTGGAACAATCATGGGAACTCATAGAAGATCTTGCTCTCTATGACAACGAAAGTTGGAATGATCCCCGTGACTTGAACAAAACGGTCAAGGCAATATCCTTTCCTTTGAACAACTCTAGCACTCCCGACCGTAGGATCATGGAACTTGAGGACCAAGTCAAGTTTCTCATTAAATCCTACGAAGCTCCTAAGCCTTCAAGCCAAGTGAACAAAATCACTTTTTCATGCGAATTATGTAGTGGTCCCCATGACACTCGTGATTGTGTGGAACTCCCCGGAACAGCTTTTGCGGACTACGCATCCTCGCGTACCGACGAAGCGGGAGATAAGTGGGACACTTTCAAGCCCGAGCCAAACCCTTACGGTGATTCCTACAACCCCTCTTGGAAAAATCACCCAAACCTTAGGTGGAAACAAAATCAAGCCAATTCTTCCAATCCGCCTAATCGTTACCAACCAAACGGTCCACCCTCCAACCGTACTTTCAACAACAATCCTTATAACAACTATGGTAGTACCAACAATCTTGAAGGGTTGATGTCTAAATTCATGGCATCTCAAGAAGCTCGCATATCTAAGTTTGAAGCCGATTTCAAACAAAAGCAAAGCGAGATGACCACCAAAATTGACGCATTGTTGAAAGTTCTCAATGACCGAGAAATGGGAGCACTCCCAAGCGACACGGTCAAGAATCCGAAACTAAACGTTAATTCCATATCTTCAGTTTCGTCACCCACTTCGTGTCCACAATACTACTCGGTTAAATCAATGAGCACGTGCTTCAAACAAAACCAAATTCTTCAAAAGGACCAATCAAGTAAAACACTCGATATTAAACCGGTCAAAAGTATAGTTGAAACACCTCCTACGCAAGACCTTGACGATGAATTCAAGGAACTTCACCTTGAACGCCTCGTCATTGATGTCTTAGCCCGTGCTCCCTACTATAGTGCCCTCCTGGAAAAATATTTGAATTTTAAACTAGGTAAAAATGGGACCGCCTTCGTTCAAAACAAGTTGCCTAAAAAGCTTGATGATCCGGGTATATTTGTTTTGCCTTATAAGATAGGAAGATCCGAAGCTTTCGACACACTAGCCGATTTAGGGTCAAGCCTCAACTTGATTCCCTTATCCCTATTCACCACTCTTAAGCTAGGAAAGTTAGAGGAAACGGAGGTATTGATAGGTCTAGCGGATGGGAGTATTGCCCACCCGGTTGGAATGATTAAGGATGTAGTTGTTCACGTAGGAAAGTTAACTATCTTATTTTCACGTCCTAGACATGGTTAGTGACACTACATGCCCATTATTGGTAGGAAGATGATTTTTAGCAACCGCTAGCGCCATGATAGATTGTAAGGAGTCTAAGATAGCGTTAGGTGAAGGCGATACTTGGTCGGTGTACGATGTTAAGAAGCATAGTTATGATTGTGATGATGAACCGACACCACATTGGGTAGAGATGAATAGGAAACCCTCTAGATATGGACCTTGGATAGAAAGGAACTTTATAGGACCTCAATGCTCATTCTATCTAGAAAAAGATTTCATTGAAAAGACACATTCGGTGGAACAACTCATAGCTAGAGATGAAGAGCTAGATCCCTTTGAGGACCCCTTAGTCTTTAGGAAGATGATTGAGTTCTTGAGCGTAATGCCTATTAATATAGAGATGAATAAGTGGAAAAGAGAGGGAGACAAATGTAAATGGAGGTGGGACAAGCCACCTAAAGAAGGTGACGGATCATGGCATATGAGGATGACTTTGTATGATCCGGATGGAGAAAAGTTTGAAAGGTCATACCGTACTAAGAAAACCGATAGGAAGTTGAAACCTAAGTTTGATCCCAAAGATGTCCTCAATGAGGAACTCACCCGTGTCACGTAGTAACCCATGACCTTGAGTCTAGCTACAAGACTTGTAAATAAAGAAAAGCGCTTCTTGGGAGGCAACCCATGCTTTGTGTGATTTTATTTTGTTTGTTTGTTATTTGCTTCCGTATGCATGCTTTATTTTTATTGTTGGTGGATCATGTATCTAAACTAAAAAGTGGAAATACTTTACTTTGTTGTTTGGCCTAGTCTTAACCCCACCAAAAGGTATTTTTGCAAAAGATAAGTGTAAGGGGAAACCCCAAATATGTTTTTAAGAAACAAACCGATCATGATTCTCCACAATATTAAGTGAACATGTATATTCGTATTTGTTAGAGTCAAATGCTTGTATTAAGTCATAATGAAGTTTTGCTGGATTTTCCAGGAAGTAGGACCAAGTTTTTCCAGAAATTTTCCGGAAACTTAACATAAGAATTTCTGCAGGTCACTTCTGACGGCGTCACGAGTTTACTCTTGACGGCGTCACGTGTAAAAATCTGGAAATTTTACCAGTTTTGTTTTTCTAACGGAGTCTTAAAGTTTTTGCTGCATTATTAAGTTTTATAATCTCCAGGAAATCTGCAAACTTCATTCCACAAGCATTATATCTTATTTTGTTTTCTAGGATTTAGTAACTTATGTAGATTGCCGCCGATTTTATGCGAGGTTGTCTTGTTTGTTTTCTCAGGATTTACAGGTTATGAATGACAAGAAGATGATTATTATTCTGGAAGGGAAGCTTTGATCGTTCATTTTCTTGGAGGAAGATCTAACCTGGCCACCTTTTTATCCATACCGAGCGAATCAGGGGAGTATTTGATTTCATTTGTTTTACTTATTTCACTTTTACATTCTTTACTTGAACATTGGGGACAATGTTCATCCTAAGTGTAAGGGGAGGGTAAAATGATGATACCTTACAGATACACTTTAGCTTGAGTTTGTTTGTTTAATAGTAGATGTGTAATAAAACTATGAGAAATACTTGTTAGTGCAATTTTAGGGCCAAATTTAAATTTTTTTACAACATTTAGGAGTGAAACTTTAGCCATAGCAAGCGTCTCATGGATAGGAGATTGTATGACTAGCACACAACCGTACTTTCAGAAAAATTTTCCACCCAAATATGTGAGGTTCGCCTTTAGATTTGATAGGAAAAGCATTTACTATTAGTGCTTATGAGTGTACCGGTAGCATTTAGATTCTAGAACTTGCGTTAGTGATGCATCCCGAGACCGCTAGTGAGACTACATTCGTGTAGTAGGATTTACTACATGATAAGAGGCATTAGGATCATCCTTGTGTTAAACCCGTATCATAATTACTTGACCATTTAAGTCATATTACTTGGCTAGTTAAGTCAACTAATTTTTCCCACACCTTAGCTTTGTACTCATTTTTAGTACACGAAACCCCTAGTACACCCCTCCGAGCCTATCTTTTCGTTTCTAACTTTAAGCATTTTACTTAAAGGAAGAATTTGTTACACCCCACTTAAATGTACAACCAAATCGCCTTAGCCTTCCGTGTATGCGCTCATTTTTAGTGCATTATTGTTATTTTTTAAACCCTAAGTTAACTATCTAATTGATTACATGGTTGCTAAGTCGAGTCATATCCTTGTACATATTGTTTTCGGACGATTGAGACTCATGGGTAAAGTACTTATTTTATGGAGTAATGGGGAAGAACATCATATTATTACCCCCGTATGTGCGTTAATCTTAAAAGTACTCCAAGTGTTTTGATTATCTTAATTCGAGTCATTAGATTAGTTTATTGTAAATTATGTAAAAATTCAAGTGTAAGGGGAATGTTCATTCCCTATGATGTATTATTTTGGATGGTAGGGTAAGAGTGTATGCAAAAAAAATAAAAATAAATAAATAATAAAAAAAAATCAAAAAAATAAAAAAAAAAAGAAAAGAAAAAAAAATAGAAAAAAGAAAAGAGAAAAAACATACGGACTACCATCCCTTTTTATTCTATGTTCATTTTATGTTTTTGTTATTTTTCACTTATTAGCTTAAGTCGAGTCTAGTCTTGGCTTAGCAACGCCATATTGTACATGTAATTAACCAAGATTGTTACCTCGCCACCAGTAAAGACTGCCTATATCCAACAAAACCGTGTATTCCATATCCCTACACCTAACGTTACAACCCTTTAAAAGACCTCTTTGATAGTTTATCCTAGGTGCTTACGCCATGTGGTGGAGGTTTGATCCTTTCCCAAGCCTATGGTAATCTATTTTGCTATGACAGGTAGTGAGAGATATCTTCCGTTTCCATATTGTAATTTATACTTTATTACACCCGAGAGATGTGAGTATCTAAACACTATTTGTGAGGTGCTAGTATATGACCTCCGTGCTTGTCTTTGGTCTTTAGTGGAACGATTATTTGTTGTAATTACTTTTATATTAGTGTTAAATGACCCCTAACTTGTATTTTGACTAGAATAAAATCGCATTTGCTTGAGGACAAGCAAATCTCAAGTGTAAGGGTATATGATGAAGCGAAAAATGAACCACGTTTAGGGGGTCATTTAAGCCCAGAATTGAATTTATTTGATCAAATATTGCCCTAAATTGTTCCTTTTGTGATTTTAGGTACTTTGGGAGTGAAATCTGGAAAAGGAAGAAATTCGGACGTTTTTGGAGCATTAAAGTGAAGAAGACGCCAAAGACTTAATTTTCCTTGCTGGGAACAGTGTGTGACGGTGTCAAGAGTAACAAGTTGACGGCGTCAAGAATAAATATCATGACGACCCAGTACAGAAATGAAGGCGTCACAAAGAAGAGCGTCAAGAGTTAAATGCGTGACAGCCTGGAAAAATGGGATACATGACGGCGTCAGATGTAGATCAAGGCAGTCCGAGGAGTATTTTGGCGGCGAGATGACGGCGTCACAAGATTGTTCTTGACGCCATCAGCCTCTATTTTCTATATATAGTTTTCTAATTTTCATTCATTAAGAGGAACAAGTTTGGAGAAACCCTAAGGCCGAACCATATACGTATTTTACAGGTTTTTCAAGGGTTTTCATCCCTTGAACCCTTACATGTGTTATTGAGATAAGTATTCTTTTAATTCAATCAATATGTCTATGTGTTGGTTGTCTATATCTTGTGCTTGTCTTGATTCCACCATGCTAGGCTAGATTTATCTTGTGTTTGCTTAGATCTAATGAAACCTAGATGTTAATTATGTGTTGATTACTTGTTTATGGTTGTATTGGATGAATGATTTCAATGTTAGGCTTAAGAAAACTGGCAGATCTCCAAATGATAACATGCTTGAACGTCTTAGGAAACATTGTACTAGGTTTTATTGGTTGTATTTAATGCATGAGTAAATTCTAATGATCCCATGTTAAGAGCTTCTTAGCCGGCTTGACATAGGAGTGAAGTAGGCACTCATAGGATTGGGGAGTTAAGTACGCTACCCCATGAATGGTATTAAGGAATACAATCCGTCATCCACGCAACTGTAACAAGTAATTAACGTGTAAAAGATATCTAGGGAGTAGTGAAATCTAAGTAAACACATTTCTCCACTTATTGCTCACAACCTTAGTTTAATATAGCTTATTTTCATTTCTAGTATTTTATTTTGATTGCATCTTAGTATTGGGTTAGTTGACTAGCAACTAATTCCGCCCATATCCTTCAAAACCCGAGATTTTAATTTGCTTTCCAAAAAATATAAAAATACAAAAAGAATCATCTCTCATCTCTAGAACTAGTAATTAGGTTTTCTAATCCTAGCGACACTATTCCTAACTGAACGATCAATCCCCCGGTACTTGTCACTATACTATACTACAACGATCAGGTACACTGCCTGGTGGTGGTTGTAAGCTTCTCGAGATCCCTCGAGAGGTAAAGCCTGGTGCAATCCCTACGCTACCAACATGCCTATCTATAGCAAGTGGACAACTTACTATGCAAACCACATGCAACCATTGTTTCCCCTCCTATATAAACACCTAGTTGTAACCAAGTTAAGTAGAGATTCAAACAAAGAAAATAGCACAAGGTATTATGGTTAGGATCCTCCTATCCTAGAAACAACAAAGCAGCTAACGGTCTTTTGTTGTTTCATTTTGGAGAGTTGAATATGTCAACTCCGGGGTAATTTTCCGTATGCTACTCCTTGTAAATCTTTTATTCATTTATAATAAGATTTAGAAAAGTTGAAAAAATACAAATGGTGTTGTTAGCATGTATGTGTTGTTCTTAAGCAACCCCAACCTAATCCATTGATACGTGGGAATCGCACCAGGCTTTACCTCTCAAGGGATCTTGAGAAGCTTACAACCCTCACCAGGCAGTGTACCTGATCGTTGTAATATAGTATAGTGACAAGTACCGGGGGATTGATCGTTCAGCAAGGAATAGTGTCGCTAGGATTAGAAAACCTAAATACTAGTTCTAGAGATGAGGGATGTTTCTTTTTGTATGTTTTATATTTTTTAGAAAGCAAGTAAAAATCTCGGGTTTTAAGGATTTGGGCGGAATTAGTTGCTAGTCAACTAACCCAATACTAAAAATGCTATCAAAATAAAATACTAGAAATGAAAATAAAACTAAATTAACTAAGGTTGTGAGCAATAAGTGGAGAAATTGTGTTTACTTAGATTTCACTACTCCCTAGATATCTTTTACACGTTAATTACTTGTTATAGTTGTGTGGATGACGGATTGTATTCCTTAATACCATTCATGGGGTGGCACACTTAATTCCCCAATCCTATGAGTGCCTACTTCACTCCTATGTCGAGCCGGCTAAGAAGCTCCTAACATGGGATCATTAGAATTTACTCATGCATTAAATACAACCAATAAAACCTAGTGCACGTTAGTTCATGTTTCCTAAGACGTTCAAGCATGTTACCATTTGGAGATCTGCCAGTTTTCTTAAGCCTAACATCGAAATCATTCATCTAATACAACCATTTACAAGTAATCAACACATAATCAACATCTAGGTTTCATTAGATCTAAGCAAACACAAGATAGATCTAGCCTAGCATGATGGAATTAAGACAAGAACAAGATATAGACAACCAACACATAGACATATTGATTGAATTAAAAGAATACTTATCTCAATTACACATGAAAGGGTTCAAGGGCTGAAAACCCTTGAAAAACCTGTAAAATTCGTAATAGGTTTGGCCCTAGGGTTTCTCCAAAACTTCTCTTCTTTTAATGAATGAAAATTAGAAAACTATATATAGAAAACTGAGGCTGACGGCGTCAAGACCAAATAGGTGACGCCGTCATCTCGCCGCCAAAATACTTCTCGGACTGCCTTAATCTTCATCTGACGCCGTCATGTGTTATGGTCTTCCAGGCCGTCACGTCTTTCACTCTTGATGCTCTACTTGTGACGCCTTCACGTTTGTACTGGGCCGTCATGCAAATTTACTCTTGACGCCGTCAGGATGTTGCTCTTGACGCCGTCACCTACTGTTCTCAGCAAGGAAAATTAAGACTTTGGCGTTTTCTTCACTTTTATGCTCCAAAAATGTCCGAATTGCTTCCTTTTCCAGATTTCACTCCCAAAGTACCTAAAATCACAAAAGGAACGATTTAGGGCAATATTTGATCAAATAAATTCAATTCCGGGCTTAAATGACCCGCTAAAAGTGGTTCATTTTTCGCCTCATCATCCATGTTGATGTTCATTAGTTTTCCTCACTTGCTAAAACTGTTGTTCATATCTTCCATGGTTTGCATGAACGCGTATGCGTAAGCGGGCCTAACAAGTGGTATCAGAGCGGGTGGAATTTTCTTAATGCATATCCGTTCTTGATTGACTGCTAATAATATATAGCCGTTCTTGAATGACGGCTAATAACACTTACCTGTCAGGCATCTGCCAAACCCCACCAAAATCTACCATTCCCAAGAATCATCATGCTTCATTTTTGTATGATCTTGTCTTATCACAATTATCTTGTAAGAATAATGAAGCACACCAGTAGCTTCTAGTTCAGCCCTCTTTAACACACTCTTCTAATCATTACATTCTGAGATGTCACAATGTTCAAAAATAAAGATATGTGATACTTAAAATATCCTGAAATTTTTGTTTCAAAACATCCCAAGAATGAATAAGTATAATAGTTTTTTTTTGGGTAAAAGGGTTCCAATACCCCGGTAAAATATATTATCCAAAAAAAACGTTGAAGTACAAAGGACGAGGGTGACTTCCCTCGACTCAGTCCCTTAGGACACTTACAGACACGAATATAAGAATGACACAATATTCCTATAACTTATAATAAAGTGAAGATACAAATAATGACAAAGTGCATAAAAATTACAATACTACTCAAGAGAAGTACTTGAGCCTTTTATATCACCATTGTGGTCCACTTTAACTTCCATGAAGAATCCACATATGAGCATCCAAGCATTCTTCAACATATCATGACGAAAATAGGGTTTGCCGACCCTAACTTACATCAAATAGAGCACCATCGATCACATGAGCAAATAATAACCTGATAGAATTAATGTCAAGTCTAAGAACGATGATAATAAGGGTTTTGAATACGACCCTTCAACTTAACTTCCATCACACACAATTGCACCCAAACGAAACCACTGATGACACATTCCCAGAAGGCATTCAAATCATACAGCAGCAAAATTGAGAGCACAATACTAAACCCAATACATTAGCGAACCAGCACCAGGGTATAACCAATAACAGCACCACGCAATACCCCATAGCATGCATCACAAATGTAAACCGTGACTAGGGTCTTGAGAAAACCCTAACTTCCAGCCATAGCACTAACATGAACTAATCAACCCAGATCAGTTGCAATCGACAAAACATAATAGCAGTTAAAGAGAAATCAAAACCCTAACAAAGGTTTTGTACCAACACGTTATGAACTGCTAAATCCAAGAATAGGGTTTTACCAAACCCTAACTTACAATATAACATCCATCTCGATCCCCACAGCATAGAAAGCGCAAGATCCAGACACGAAGCATCCAAAGAACATACCAGCATCAAAAACTTGTATCCCACAAAACCCTAAACGGGTTACTTGCAATTAGAACGACCATATTCACCATCACCAACCATTAAGAAAATCAAAACCCTAAAACAGGGTTTCATAAGCATGATCGAACATTAACACAACCAACCTATGGATCGACCAGAAATAAGAATCATGCATAACATATCAATCCAATCATCAGCACCAGATCGTATATATATAGAACCATGTAAAGCCACACGATCAACAGAAATAAAAAACGATAAACCCTAAAAATGATTACAAGTAATCGTTTAGGGTAATTAGGGATCGATTAAAATAAACCCTAAGAAAGAAAACGATTAGACAAGAAACGTTTAGGATTTACTTTAAATAAACTACCAAGATCGAAACCCTAATAACCCAAAAACGATCAGAATCAGATCGCAATAAGCAATAAGGAATCGACTCTTAATAAACATGGAGAAATCAGAATATATACCAAGAAAGATTACAGCCGCCATCCCCTGAAAAGAATAAAAACCATCCCTTGAAAAGAATAAGTATAATAGTTAAAAGCCATAAAGAGTGATCTTGAAAGACATGAAAAATGGTTGCCTAAGAAGTAACCAAGATGAGTAAAAAAGCTTATGGAGTTTAAGGAAGAGGTAGAAGATATGACTTAGTGGGAATACCTGGGGAAGGATGGTATTGTCTTCAGACTATGTTAACAATGACATCAGGAAATACTCAACCAATGGAGTATTCCCTATGAAAATTGACTGAAGACAAAAGCAACAAAGTATCAAGCCTTATTTATTTCTTTAATACTTGGATGTATATGAGTTTGTAAGCAGGAGCCGTTATGCTGACTTACAAACTTTACAAGTTAGGATATTCATATACTTAAATGCTAGGAGACTGTTAGGAAGGAAATGTTAACCCTACAGTCTATGATTTACTTAGAATGTCCTAATTTTATTAAAATGTTGAACCACAATGGACCCAAGATATTAGAAAGCTCAAAAATTAAGGGTCTGTGGGATATTCAACAACAATGAGGACTCAAAATATAATTAAATTGCTATTTCTCCTTATTGTAAACATCAGAAGTATCAACTCTATATTGTAATATCTTTTATATTTTCTAATGTAAAATCAGTAAGTAAGAAGAAGTCATTATGCTCACTTACGACTGATAAGTAGTCTATTTGTATATTTAAATAGGGGGAGATTGTTGGGTCTGAAAAACCGATCCAATTGTCTTTGACAAGTTTTTGAACATAAAATAGCCTAATTCACCTTCTGAAGGTCAGTGAGCATCAAGTCTCTGATAACGATCAGAGAGAATGTCAATTTATAACTATCAATATGAACCTGATAGTTATCAGAAGTGAGATACTCCCTAATATGTTATCAGAGAACATGTCTCTCAGATTATTATTCAGAAGACGACTCGCTGATAAAGAAATCAGTGAGTTTAATATAAAGCTCAAATGTCTGTACGACTTCAGGGACGTCGAAGATCAACTAAACAAAATATTTCACAAACAGATGCGGTGTCAGGGAGTAGATTAAAAGGAGCTAAAGGCAACACCAGTGTCACTAAGATCTAACAAATGTATCTGAAGACTTGATTCTGGATTACGACTACAACATCTGAATGCATAGGCGGGAAACTTCTTTAGGAAGATAAGTTCAAGTATTTATCAATATACGAGAAACAGGCATTGGAACTGTAAGTTGTGATGTGCGGGATTACGCCCTCACAAAAGGTTTTACCTCTCAAGGGATCTTGAGAAACTTGCAATCCCTGTCAGGCAGTGTATCTGATCGTTTTAGTATAGTATAGTGACAAGTACCAGGGGATTGATCGTTCAACTCAGGAATAGTGTTCGCTAGGATTAAAAAGTCTACTAAACTAGGTCTAAAGGTGAGGGATGATTCTTTTTGTATTTTTATATTTTTTAGAAAGCAAGTAAAAATCTCAGTTTTGAAGGAGTGGGCGGAATTAGTTGCTAGCCAACTAACCCAATTAAGTAAAGATGTAATCAAAATAAAATAAAATGAACTTAAACTAATTTGTGGTGGAAACAATAATAAGAGAAAATGTGTTTCTTAGATTTCACTACTCCCTAGATATCTTTTACTGGTTGATTAGCTTGTTACTATCTCATGGATGACGGGTTATATTCCTTAATACTAGTCGTAGGGCCGTGTACGATATTCCCTAACTCTAGAGGCTTCTACTTCATTCTAGGCCGAGCCGACTACTAGCTCCTAACGTAGTATCAGTAGCAGTTGCCTACGCATTAAATACAACCAATAAATCGTAGTACACCTCCGATCATGTTTCTTAAGACGTTCAAGCAAGTTACCAATTGGAAGTCTGCCAGTTTTCTTAAGCCTAACATCGAATTCAATCATCCACAACAATTATAAACAAACCATCAACCAATAATCAACATCTAGGTTTCATTACATCTAAGCAAACACAAGAAAAACCTAGCCTAGCATGTTAAAAAGAAGACAAGCATAAGATAAAATCAAACAACACATGGACATATTGAATGATTATTGGAAAACTTATCTTCAATTGAACATGGATGGAACAAGGGTTAAAACCGTTTTTGTTACAGAAAATTCGTCTAGGGTTTGCACAAAAAAGTTCTCCAAAAGTTCCACCCCTAATGAAGGAAAATTACAAAACTATATATAGATTTTACACCTTGACGGCGTCACGTTGTAGCTTGTGACACCGTCAACTCGCCGCCAAATTAAAGGTCATATTGCCTAGATCCAATCTTGACACTGTCATGTTGAGAATAAGCTCTGGGCCGTCATGTATATGTTGATCCTGACGGCCTTGGTGACGCCGTCAGGCATTTTTGCCTTGAAACAGTTCTGGGCCGTCATGTGTATTTTCCACATCCACCTCTTTTGCCAAGCTTGACGCCGTCACTTGTATGGCCTTGACGCCGTCAGGTACTGTTCCCAGCAAGGATTTTGAGATTTTGTCGTTTTCTTCACTTAATTGCTCCAAAAACATCTAAAATGCTTCCTTTTCCATATTTATTCTCAAAAGTACCTAAAATGACAAAATGAACGATTTAGGGCAATAATTGATCAAATAATCACGAATTCGGGCTTAAATGACCCCCTAAAAGCGGTACACTCTTCGCCTTATCAAATACCCTTACACTTGAGATTTTCTTGTCCTCAAGCAAATGCGTTTTTATTCTAATCAAAATACAAGCTAGGGGTCATTTAACACTAATATAAAAGTAATTACAACAAATAATCATTCCACTTAAAACCAAAAACAAGCACGGAGGTTACACACTAGCACCTCATAAATAGTGTTTAGATACTCACATCTCTCGGGTGTAATAAAGTATATATATCACAATATGGAAATGGAAAACATCTCTCATTACATGTCATAGCAAATAGATTACCAAAGGCTTGAGAAAGGATCAAAGCTCCACCACTTGGCGTAAGCACCTAGGATAAACTATCAAAGAAGTCTTTTAAAGGGTTATAACGTAAGGTGTAGGGATATGATAAACACGGTTTTGTTGGATAAAGGCAATATTTACTGGTGGCGAGTTAATCATCTTGGTTAATTACATGTATAGCATGGCATTGCTAAGCCAAGACTCGACTCGAATTAAGCTAATCATAAACTAATAAAAACATAAAATAAACATAAAAGGAAACGGGATGGTAGTTCGTATATTTTTTTCTCTTTTTCTTTTTCTATTTTTTTTTTCTTATTACTTGATTTTTCGAATTTTTTTTCTTTTGCATACACTTTTGCCCTACCATTCAAAATAATACATCGTAGGGAATTTACGTCCCCCTTACACTTAAACTTTTACATACTTTACAATCAACTATTCTAATGACTCGAATCAAGATAATCAAAACACTTGGAGTACTTTTAAAATTAACGCACATATGGGGGTAATAATTGACGTCATCCCCATTACTCCATAACATTAGTACTTTACCCATGAGTCCCAATCGTCCCAAAACAATATGTACAGGATACGACTCGACTTAGCAACCATGTAATAAATTAGATAATTAACTAAGGGTTTAAACAAATAATAATAATAATGCACTAAAGATGAGTGCATACAAGGAAGGCTAAGGCGATTTGGTTGCACATTTGGGGTGGATTCTAACAAATTCTTCCTTGAAGTAAAATGCTTAAAGTTAGAAACAAAAAAGATAGGCTCTGAGGGGTGTACTAGGGGTATCGTGTACTAAAAATGAGTACATCGCAAAGGTGTGGGAGAAATTAATTGACTTTATAGTCAAGTAATTTGACTTTATTGGTCAAGTAATTATGATACGGGTTTAACACAAGGGTGATACTAATGCCTCTTATCATGAAGTAAATCCTAACTACACGGATGTAGTCTCACTAGCGGTCTCGAGATGCATCACTAACGCAAGTTCTGGAATCTAAATACTACCGGTACACTCATAAGCACTAATAATGAATGCTTTTCCTAACAAATCTAAAGGCGAACCTCACATATTTGGGTGGAAATTTTTTTTGAGTGGTACGGTTTTTGTGCTAGTCATACAACTCCTATCCATGAGACACTCATTAAGGCTAAAGCTTCACTCCTAAACGTTGTAAAAATTCTTAAATTTGGTGCTAAAATTGAGCTAACAAGTATTTTTCTCAGTTTTATTACACACCTACTATCAAACAAACAAACTCAAGTGCAATTGTACTCTTTAAGGTATCATTATTTACCCTCCTCTTACACTTAGGCTGAACATTGTCCCCAATGTTCAATGAAAAGGATGTAAAAGTAATGACGGTAAAAGAATGAAAACAAATACTCTCCTAATTCGTTCGGTGTGGATAGTGTGTCAACAAGGTTAGATCTTCTTCCAAGAAAATGAACTTTGAAAGCTTCCATCCAGAAATATAAATCATCCTCTTGTCCAATGTAACCTGTTAAACCTGAGAAAATAATCAAGGCAAACCTCGCGTAAAATCGGCGGCAATCTATATATACTAAAAATCCTAATAAAGCAAACTAAGATATAATGCTTGTGAAATGAATTTACAGATTTCATGGAGTTTATAAAACTAAAGAATCAACAAAAACTTTAAGACTCCGGTATAAACAAAACTCGTAAAATTTTTCAGAATTTATGTACCTGACGCCGTCAGGTTATAACCCCTGACACCGTCAGAATGTTCCTCTAAAAATCTCATGTTAAGTTTCCGGAAAATTTCTGGAAAAACTTATGCCTTACTTCCTGGAAAATCCTGCAAAAGATCATTATGACTCGATACAAGCATTTGACTCAAACAATTACTAATACACATGTTCATTTAATATTGTTGTGGTTCATGCTCAATTTCGTTCTTATAAACAAATTTGGGTCGCCCTTACACTTAGCTTTTGAAAAATACCTTTATATGTAATTAAGACGAAGTTAAAAACAAAATAAAGCATTTTCACAATTTACTTTGAACCATGATCGACAAACAATAAAAATAAAGCACGCATACGGAAACAAATAAAATCAAACAAACAAAACAAATAAAACTTGGGTTGCCTCCCAAGAAGCGCTTTTCTTTATTAACGAGTCTTGTAGCTAGACTCAAGGTCACGGGCTATCACGTGACCTCGTCATTGGTCACGGTCTCTAGGTCATCCTCAATCTTAGTTTTGTACTCCGGACCTAGTTGCAAGCATTCCTTATAGAAACCAAATATTCTACTCATAACATAGTCTACTCCTCTACGTCTATCCTCGTCATTCCTATAGTAGACCGCTTGCTTGTGTTCCTTTTCAATGTTTGACAAGAGCTGGAATTGTTCAATCTTATATGGCATTTGGTAAGCTATCTCATCGCTCTCATCTTTAAACCTAACTATCCCTAGAGACGGGTCATAATTCATCTTAAAGGCCTCAACAAATGGCTTTCTGAACACTACTTGACTTAAACAACCATCTATTACCAGACGAATATCTTCTACGATCACAAAGTCGGTAATGTATGTAAAGTTTCCTACAAAAACGTGCAATCCTTTTACTCTTCCCACAAAGTTTCCTACAAAGTCGGTAATCTATGATCACAAGTTGCTTTTTCATCACCCAATTGTAATGGATTCTAGTCATAATATTTATGGGAGATCTAAAATCGATGTAGGCTTTCCACACATGCATATGCCCAATGTTGCATGGTATGTTGATGTTAGAGGGGATCACCCGTTTTAATGATTAGTGAACCAAGGATGTAAGGGGTCTCGGGGTCATCAAATAGATTCTTGTGATATTCCCGTTCTTCCTTGGTGGGTAACCTATTGAAATAATCCCCTACATCTTCTAATTTCTCTTCCTTTTTAACCTCAACTTCCTCAATTTCATCCTTAGGTGCAATTTCTATTCTAACTTCATCGCTATCACTTCCTTCAATATTTTTATCGATTGGCTTAATAGTGACAACATTGACAAAGTAGACATGTTTGGATGATGAGGGGCCCTTAGTTTGGGTCCCGCTACTAGTGTCTCTAGTGTCCTTCCTAGGTGTAGTTAGCACTTGGTTGTTGAGGGCTTTCAACAAGTTGTCAATTTTATTGGTCATCTCCGTTTGTTGTTGATTGAATTCGGATTCAAACTTAGCTATGCGAGCTTCTTGAGATGCCATAAACTTTGACATCAATCCTTCAAGATCATTGATACTACCATAGTTATTGGAAGGATTGTTGTTAAAAGTACGGTTAGAGGTTGGACCTTTTGGTTGGTAACGATTAGGTGGATTGGAAGAATTGTTTTGGGGCATGCTTTAGTTTTGCTTCCACCTAAGGTTCGGGTGATTTTTCCAAGAGGGATTGTATGAATCATCGCAGGGGTTTGGATCGGGTTTGAAAGTGTACCACTTATCTCCCGCTCTGTCGGTATGCGAGGATGTGTAATCCGCAAAAGCTTGTTCGCGGAGTTCCATGCAATCACGAGTGTCGTAAGGACCACTACATAATTCAAATGAAGAAGTGACTTTGTTCACTTGGCTTGAAGGCTTAGGAGCTTCGTAGGATTTTATGAAAACTTGACTTGGTCTTCAAGTTCCATGATCCTACGGTCGGAAGTGCTTGAATTGTTCGAAGGCAAAGATATTGCCTTGACTGTTTCGTTCAAATCACGGGGATTATTCCAACTTTCGTTGTCATAGAGAGCAAGATCTTCTATGAGTTCCCATGATTCTTCCGCACTTAGATCACGTAGCTTGCCACCGGCCGATTAGTCAATGGTTCGCCTTGTGGAGAGATCGATATGGCATAGAAAATTTTGACTTGGAGCCAAAGATCTATGCCATGACGAGGGACTTTTTGGAGTAAGTCCTTGAAATGAGTCCATGCTTCATAGAGAGTTTCACCTTGACGTTGTTGGAACATCAAAATGTCATTTCTAAGCTTAGTATTTCTCCCCGGTGGGAAAAATTGAGCAAGGAAACGAGTGGTGAGATCATCCCAAGAGGTGATGGATCCCATGGGTAAACACTCAAGCCATTGACTAGCTTGGTCACGTAAAGAGAATTGGAATAGACGCAATCGGGTCGTCTCTATAGTTTCAACATCAAGGTCTATGGAGTCAACGATTTTAAGGAAATCCTTGAGATGTTGATTAGGATCTTCAGAACGAAGTCCATGGAATGCACATCCGCTTTGCACCAACAGGATGGTGTCGGATCGCAAGGGAGACACATTGGCTCCTTGAGTGAGCTCAATGTTGTCCGATATCCTTGTTGGCTAGGACGGAAATACTCTCCTAAAGTTCGGGGTCTAGGAGGTTGGTTTGTTTGTGGTGGGTTTTGTGGATGGTGTTGTTGTGGTGGGTTGATAGGTGATGAGTGCTCAAACACTCATCATTTTTTGTAAAATCTGAGCTGTAAAACATTTAAAAACACTAAAAAATGCATCAAAATACTGAAAATATCACAGGGATTGTGTTTTTTAGGTTTCAGATGCAAAATGAGTAAAAACAAATGAAAAACGAACAAAGTTTGCACAATTGGCAGTTTCAGTCCCCCAACTTTCAAAGCTGTCAAATTTAGTCCCTAGGCATTTGTTTTGTAAGAAAAGTCACCAAAGGTCCTTTTGAAATCATAAGTTGTCATATTTAGTCCTTTGGTGAAAGTTTTGAAGAAATTACACATTTGGCCCCTGAAGTTTCAAATTGGCAAATATGGTCCCTGGGAAATTTTGTTTTTGGAAATATCATGTATGGTCCCTGGATTTTTGGAACATGGTAGAAAGGTCCTTGAAGTAACTTTGGAATGATGGCATGAATGGTCCCTGAATTTTCAGCATGTGCAAAAGTGGTCCTTGGGCTTAATAATATTACAAACCAAACGGACCACCCTTTATATAATCCCAAAAATCCAAATCCACTCTAAATACAAAAACACCAGCCCATCTCCTCTTGGCCCAATCCACAACCTCTTTTTAATATTAACAGGGTCAAACTGGCCCTTTGACCACCCCTAATACCACTTCCCTCCTTCACCAATACCACATACCACCCCCTGCTATACCACTATCACGTGTTCCCCCCCCCCCCTCTTCATCACCCTACACACTGCCAAGCCCCCAAACAGTCACCTAAACCCCAAATTTATCACCCCTAAACAATTTATCAGAAGCATGCGCCATAATACTAATTTTGGGCGCCAAAATCAAAGGAAGGGTCAAGATTAAATTTCCTTCATCCTGTGGTCCATATTTCTGCTGGGAAAAGACAGAGAGGGCACCAAAACCCTAATTAGAGGCTATAAAAGGACCAAGGATGCTGAAAAGACAGAGAGGGCACCAAAACCCTAATGTTATTTTTAGTATTAAAGTTGTAATCTGAGCTTTCTTAGTGTAATTCAAAGTTCTTATAATAAAAGTTTCAAGGTTCTCAGTTTATATCCAAGTTTGCAATTTTTAAGTAAATTTCTCACCTTGGTTAAAAAGGTGTGAAAGTGTTATTTCCAAGTTCATTGAGGCTTATTTAGGCAAGTTATAAGTTTTCAGAAGCCCAGAAATCATCTACATAGATTTTCATTCAAAAATAACCAAAAATACAAAAAATAATTAGTAAAAAAAAAATCAAGAAGAATGAAGAGATGGCTGGAGCATAGTGTATAAGGGATGGCTGTGGTTTAGGGCTTCTTGGGAAGCATTAGGATTGGTGGTTTGGTTTCTTGTTCATTTGATTTGGCAGGAAAGCTCTTTCTAAGAAATTCTCTTGATTTCTCCTAATCACTATTTCTTGCTTATGATTTGTCCATTCATGCTTGTTTATGTTTATTGGTGTTATTTAAGTCAAATTATAGTTTGTTAAGTAATACTTGTTCACTTAAATCTTTTGCAATCCAAATCCTTGAATTAACTGTTATTTAGAGTAAGGTAGCATAAATAGTAGTGGTGGTATAAACCTTTGTTTCTGGGCTCATATAAGCTTCATACTTCATAAAAAACTTCTTTGGAAAAAGTCTCATCAGCCATTGTTACTTTTTGTTTCAAAAATCACCAAGACAATCATTTAAAGGGGTGTTTGGATCAGAGTAATTCAGAGTGTTCTAGTGGTTTGTTGTTATGGTTTGTTGTTGAAACCTGTTAGGGAAGGTCACATTAGCACAGAGCAATCATAAAAACTAGTGTTAGTTCATATAAAAGTCAACTCTTGTTTTAATTTCCATTCTTACTTCACTGTGAGGATTTTAAGTTCTAGATTTCATAATATCATTGTATAATTGTTAGATATAGCTTAATTAGTTGCATTATAGCTTATAACAACATATTAAGTCAGCAATAATCAGAAAAAGTTCATAAAGGTCAACTTAGTGTTCTTAACAAAAAAGTCAAATTGCATACTTGGGCTCTTTTTGCAAAAGTTGTGGGATTTTCATGATTTAGTTTTTGATCCATTGGATCTGAATCTTTGGAATAATAATATTTAGAAGCTCATCTGTGTTGGACTATTTTTATAATATTTTTTAGATTTTTCTTTAACTGCTTATTTGGTCCTTTTTGTTGCCTGATTTCATGAATATTCCCCTGCCACATGGTTCTGGCCAAACAGTGGGTTTCACAAGCCCATTTTGAGCTTGTTATTTGAGCTTATGACTTGAATTTTGGTTTCCTGAGTAACCACAGTACTGGCTTTTTGATTTTGCTCTTTGTTTGACCTGGTTTGCTTATCTTCTAGCTTATTTTGCCTCTCAAAGTGCCCCATTTTAGACCCCCAGCTGCTGATTCACATCAGTATACATGGGAACTTGCTTGATTCTTGTTGTTAATTGTTGTTAGTGGTTGTATTGATTGCTTGAGATTTGAGTTTGCTTGTACTTACCTTGGCTTTTGCTCATAAGCTAGAGTTGGTTAGTTGCTACACTTCAAAATCTCACTTGCACTCATAACTCATAACTGTTAAGGCCATAAGTATGCACAAGGCTTATTTGATTATTGGTTCTGTTTGATTTAAGTTTGTGTAGTTGTTGTAACCAGTTTGTTTGTGTCAAAGTGGATGTGTATGAGCTTGAGTTTGTCTTAGAATTGGGTTGTGTGACCTTTTGTTCAAACTACTTATTTCAAAATCTCACCTTTGTACTTAGCCTGACCACTCAGTATGATTCCCAAGCCCACTGTGAGTTGATTACTTGGTCTTGTGATATGGAATTTGGTTTCTTGTGAAGCTAGTAGTACTATCTTTCAAATTCCAGGATCATCTTGGGCTTAAGAGCTTAGGCCCGTTACTTATCTTTGCCTTGCAAAAAAGCCATTAAGGCCTGTTTAGGTTATTTTGATTTGGACCTGCTTATTTCCTGTTCTTAGCTTTCCCAATGTGTTATTTCAGTAGTTTAAGCTTATTTTGAGTCCACTCAACTTGTTGCAAGCTTGTCTCACCTCTGGTTCTCATTGTGTAGCTCTTTAAATAGCTTTTCAGATCAATCTAAGCTCAAAAAGCTCACTATTGAGCTTATTAGTTTGCACAAAGCTCATTTTTGAGTTCTAGGAAGTTTGTTTTGGCAAAAGTCTTTTATTTTTAGTGTTAAAATAGTGTGGTATAAGAAAAATAAAAAAATCATCACTTTTAAGAAAGTGATAGCTTCTATTTAAGCCCTTTTGACTTATTTTTCTACTTATTTATAAGCAAACTTTAATTTTAAATTTTTCTTAGGCTTCTTATAACCTGTAGGATTTTTAGTAATTTTTTCAGATTTTTCTTTTGTCATTTAGTATTTTTTATAATTCAATTTAGTTTAAATTAATTAAATAATTAGTTTTTAATTAGTAATAATTAATCAAAAAGTAGAAAAAATATATTTTCTGTTTTAAAATTAGTTTTATAATATTTTAGATTTTTCTAAATTTAATTTTCATTTTTCTAGTTAAAAATCATAATTAGTTGTAATTTAGTATAATTTAAATAATTAAAAAGTAATTAATAATTAGTAATTAATTAATAGTAATTAATTAAATAGCGTAAAAAATTATTTTTCTTTTTATAAAAATTTTCTTTTATCATTAGGATTGTAAAAATATAATTTTCATAACCGTAGGCCTTTTATTTCTTAAAACTCGCGTTTTATTTCGTACGTTTACGTAAATTTAAATCAAATGTACACGTTTTTAGTGTATCTGATCATCAGTGATTGCTCTTATAGTGTTTTTAAGTTATTCTCAATCATAATCTCTTAGTGTGATCATAATAATCAAAATCCTGGTCTTGCTGTTAAATCACCCGATCACTTAAAACGTTCACGAATACAATTGCACACCTTGTCGGGACATAACGACCCGGGGATACGCTATACTCCTTAGTTAGTTGGTCTTACCGTTTGACCTTGTTGACCATTTGCCTTGGTTAATATTGTCTGACTGTTCAGGACCAACCAAAATTTGGCGCCGCTGCCGGGGAGGCTGCTGCGTATCTGAAAACGTTTTTTAGAGATTAGTGGTTTTTCATTCGTCATTGTATAAACCCCATCACCTTTTGTAAATTTTAATCATAATACAAAAAGTCATTAACACTTTTCCTAAAGTGTTGAAACACCAAAAAAAAAATCAAAAACAAACAAAACAAATCGTTACGTTTTCTATATCCGATTTCGTTTTAGGTGATTCTTAAAGAAATATGATTTTGGTTAATGGGACGATACCAAAAATATTTTCCAAAAGTTTTTTCATCTACACAAAAGCCCAAAAACATTCTTCTCTTTCTTGTGAATAATAATTACATAAAAATAAACCGTCGCAAACCAAGACAGAACACCTACCAACTAGGGGTGTGAACATTAATAAGTTCCCAAACAAAAGATTAAAACTTGCCATTGTATCCTTGTGAGTGGTGTACCTTTTCTAAAGAAGCCATTCATTTGTGATTATTGGTTTAAGTTCACTGTGGTTTTGCCTCAATTTTGTTTTGATTGGTTTTGTTCCTAGTGCATGCGCACTCGTTCTTCTAGGTCTACTATCCCATTACGTGAGCTTGTAAGAATTCCTAGAAGACATCGTAGACGTTCAGCACCAACAGTTGGATCTGAGATCCGTACTATTTCCACTTCAGCTGTCACCATGGCAGAAGACCGCCCCATGTGTGAGCTTCTCCAAGCCCCCATTGAGGGTTATGGAGATGCTATTGTAGTTCCAGCCATCGTGGCTGACAATTTTGAGCTCAAAACCGGGTTACTTAATCTTGTAACCTCAAGTCAGTTCTACGGTTTTGAGAGGGACGACCCTCATGCTCACATTCGATGGTTCAACAAAATAACGTCAACCATCAAGTACAAGAATGTCCCTTCAGAAGCAATCAAGTTTCTTCTCTTCCCATTCTTCCTCGAGGGTCAAGCCTGGATTTGGCTTGAGAAACAACCCCCCCCCCTCGCTCAATTGAGACATGGGAAGATTTGATCAAGAAATTTGTGAATGAATCCTTCCCACCTTCTAAGACAACGAGTCTTAAGAACGAAATCACCAAATTCACTAAAAAATATGATGAATCATTTGGTGAAGCGTGGGATCGTTTCAAAGAATTACTTCGCAAGTGTCCTCATCATGGTTTCTCCGAGTTGATGCAACTCGATACTTTCTACAATGGTGTGAGCCAATCCGATCAGGATTCTCTCAATACCTCCGCGGGAGGTAATTTCTTGAGTAGAACCACAAAAGAGGCTTTAGCAATCATCGAAAACAAGTCCAAGGTCCGCTCTACACGAAGCAAACCTGTTGTTTCCCAAATTAGTGCGGGTCCTTCTACTTCATCTTCTATGAGTCAGTCTAGCACCGATGCTAAGATTGACAAGCTCACTGAAGCTATTCAATCTTTGGTTTTGTCACAACAAAAGAAAGTCTCTTTTCCACATACACCTCCACTTGCTGAGGTTAATAAAGTGGAAGTTTGTGTGACTTGTGGTGGGCCGCATGCCTACTACAATTGCACAACTACTGATGGTTCCCCGTATGAAGCTCATGCTATAGTCGGGTCTTCCAATCAAGGGGCAACCAATACCGTCCTCCTATGGACCCGAACTATCGTCCTAATCACTACCCTGGACCACCTGGTTTTAATCAAAACCAAAATGTCCAAAATCGTAACCAAAATCAAAATAGAGTGAACCAAGGTTTTCAAAACCATGGAAAATACAATCAAGGTCACGGTTTTCAAAATCAAAACTAGGTTTCCAAAATCAAGGTTTCCAACATCAAGGAAACTTTAATCGAAACCAAGGTCAGGGTAGCTTCAACCAAGGGTATTTCCATGGAAATAACAACCAAAATCAAAGGAATTTCCAACACCAGAATCAAGGAAATTTCCACAACCAAGGTCCCAACAAAAACAATCGTGCTCAAATATTTCATAACCAACCTCAAGCCATTGTTCCAACTGGGCCTTCATCTGACGAATTGTTAAAGCAATTCATGAAATCCCAAGAAGAAATGAACAAGTTGTTGGTCAGCCAGATTTCTGAGATCAACACTAGTACAAAAAGTTCTATTGGTCACGCATGGTCGATTTTGAAATGTCACACTGTAACATTTATACGTGACTAAATGTACCAGAATAAAATAAACAACCACACTTGATCTGACTTGTGTGACCATTTCGGAATTCTATTGTCACACATTTGAATATTTATGTGACTAGAGGTAACTGGAAAAAAAATTGGATTGTTTTATCACTTTTAATTCGGGACGTGCGACAGATACAAATGAGTTTGAGACATTAGTCACACTATATATATACACGTATGTGACAAATATATGTCACACAATTGAAAAGTGTGACCAAAATAGATATATGGTCACATGAGGTAATTGTGTATGTGGCTAAATTATATAGTCAAGTTTGTCACACATTATTTAAACGTGACTACTATTCTTTGCTGAATATTTAGCCACATAGCGTTTGAAATGTGTGACAACGGAAAAGTAAGTTTGAAGCGTTAGTCACGATATGCATTTAATAGTGACAAATATATGTCACACACTTGACGAGTGTGACCAAATGTCATATATAGTCACACTAAACCATAGAAACATGATTAAGTGTAACGAAAATTTGATACATATGGTCACGTAAGTTAATATGTGTGTCTAAAGTTTAGTGTGTGTTTGCTTGCCAAATCCTAATATGTATAGTCACACTTAATTGAAGCACGATCATGTGACTATAGGCTTTACAATAGTCACACAATATGACAAATGTGTATCTAAATGATGTTTATGGCCACATTATAAGGGTATTATATGTGACCAATACATTCAAAATAGTCACATTGTGAAATATTCATGTGACTATTATTTATAGCAAAGTGTGAAGTCATGAGTTATCATTAACCTTGATATTAGTCACATTGAGTTTTTGTGTAACTAAATCATAGTCATATTTTGTCACACATTAGTTAAGCGTAGTCACAATTCGATAAATATGGTCACACATTTCTGATAAATTATGTAATTTGATATTCACTTAATTGAGTTCAGTCTATTAGTCATGACTGCACATTGACTACTTTTTCAACCACTGTTTTTTCAACAAATTGTGCCTGAAATTGAGAATCTTTCATACCAAAAACTGTTTTTTTTTAACTCTGCACTATATAAAGGCATAACCACATACATGAAAACTGCATATACAAGACAACTGTAACAAAAATATGCAGGGTGTTTACTACTGCTAGTACATAGTTAATACTGCTATTACACAGTTTATGCTGCCAGAAGTTATAGTTTTGTATAATCTGGAATCCTTTAAAAGAGTATTCGCAAGTACGAACTAAACAATTAACACAACAACAACAACATAAATCCTTTAAAAGAGTATTTGCAGCAAAAATAAAGCTTAAATAGGTTCTGCAGACAAAAATAAATCCCTAAACAGAGTGTTACAGCTTGAGAATGACACGTGCTTCACTTTGATTTTCGTATAACAATACCTTCGCAGTCGGTTCGATAGTAGGCATCTTTTGCTTGTGGATTTATTCGCGGCAATATGTTATCATTTTGCTCGTGAATGACTGTACTAAATTCCTCATCGACATCGTCATACGTATCTTTGAAATTCTTGGTAGGTGTTTTAAAGACAATAGACAATTTTTTATCTGCCTGGTCTTTCACATAAAACACTTGTCGTGCTTGTGAGGCTAATACAAACGGATCATTTTTGTGGCCTAAATTATTCAAGTCTACCAATGTGTAACCAAGAGTATCGCGTTTGACCCCACCATGTTTTGAATTAACCCAATCACATTTGAAAAGAGGAATTTTCCTGAAACGGTAATCTAGTACCCATATTTCTTGTAAAATCCCATAATAAAATGCTTTTCTTGTGGTTGCAACTTCTTTGGATATGTGAAGATATGCGGCCTCAACACTAACCCCACTGTTCTGGTAAACTATGCCATCATTACTTTTCGTACGAAATGTATACCCATTGATGTTATATGCCTCGTATTTCACTACGTTGGCGCGTGGTCCAAATGATATCCACCTCATAGTTTCTGATACACTATCTTTGGATAACGCTAACTCTCTCTCAACCTGAATTTCATTACAAGTATATATCACCTTTAAATTGCAGGAACAACTCACTTATATTTATCAACAAACAAACAAGTAGTATAAACAACATACGAGTAATTACCTCTTCGTGTAACCGCTTAGCAAAAGATTTAGTGTGCTCATTCTCCAGCAATGCCATTTTTCAACCCGGGTATTTTGTTTTCAAAAATAGCTTGTGTCAGCTGAAACAAAACAATGTATTTGATTATTATATTTGATACAACATTTTAAGCAACGAAATAGACATGTGTTAGTAATACTTACTCAATATACGACACAATTTCATCTGTATTATGTATTACATACAAATGTGCTTTCTGAAAGACATCTCTGGTAAGTACATTTGTTTTGCCGGCCGACAATGGCTTTCCATCCTCATTTTCATTGGTTACATGTTTATCGGGTGGGATACCAATAGTTTTCATGGTTTTATGATACTCGCTAAAAAACTCTATTGTTTCTTCCGCGATAGTCTCCTCAGCAATGCATCCCTCTGGTCTATTTTTGTTTCGCACATGTCCTTTAATAACCTTCATACATCTTTCGAAAGGATACATCCACCGAAAGCATACGAGACCACATAATTTTACCTCCCTAGTTAGGTGCACTGTCAAGTGTATCATAATATCAAAAAATGGGGGAGGAAAGAACTTCTTGAGAAGGCACAATGTCACAACAAGTTCTTGTTGCATCTTATCTAGTTCTTGCAAGATGATTTCTTTCCTACATATAGCTTTAAAGAAAAAGCAAAACCTGATAATAGAAAATCGTGTGGGTGGGTGCATGATTGAACGTATAGCAATGAGCAAAAACTCTTGCATTAGCATGTGATAGTCATGCGATTTAAGGCCAATGAGCTTCTTATCATTTTGGCTGAACAAACTAGAGAAATTTGAACAATAGCCTTGTGGTACCCTGATGTTGCTTAACGTTTCACAAAAGATGTCTTTTTCAGCATTCGTTAATGTGTAACCTGCTGGAGGTAGTGTTGTTTTGTCTGCTTCTTTCCTAGCAAACAACTCTTTTTTTAACCCCAACTCTTCCAGATCAAATCGAGCATTCATTCCATCTTTTGTCTTTCCAGGAACATTCAGCAAAGTTCCGACTAGACTCTCAGCAACATTCTTTTCTACATGCATGAAGTCAATACAATGTGGAACAGCATTATGCCTCCAATACCTTAGCTTTCGATACCAAATGTTGAATTTTTTCCAATATGGTTCATTTACTTGGCTTGCACTACCCTCTGCTTTTGTTTTTTTCCTTTTCTGCGTTGTAATCTTCCCACAACTGCTTCTCATATCTTCTTGGTTATTCGAGGTGTTATTGTTTGTTCGTTTTCCTTTTCCCCACTTATTTTCAATTAGTTATACCTCGTTGTATATTTGTTCCCCAGTCAATGGAGTTGGAGCACGCTGAAAATCTTCTTTTCCATTAAACGCCGCCGTTTGCTTTTTGAACAAATGGTTGTATGGTAGATATCGTCTGTGTCCAGCATAACTTTGCTTGGGTAAGGCGGAAAGTCAAACACAATGTGTATCTTTCCTACATACTACACACCCTTTGAATCCACTGTATGGGCACGCAGTTTAAACATTTCTTTTGTACAAGCATCATATGTATCAACCCCATCCTCGAATAAGGTATGCAGATCATTAACCAACGGTTCTAAAAATACATCGATATCATTTCCCGGGTATCCCCATATCAATACCGAAAGCATGATAAACTTTCTTTTCATACACAACCATGGAGGAAGGTTGTATATGATAGATAAAACTGGCCATACACTGTGATGCCTAGTTCCTGAGTTGACGTCAACCCCATCAGCCAATATTCCTAGCCGTAGATTTCTCGGATCTTCAGCAAAGTTGGGGAATTGTTCATCTATGGTACGCCATGCCTGTGAATCTGCAGGGTGACGTAAAACACCATATGTTACCCTCCTTGTGGCGTGCCATCTTAGATCTTCTGAAATACTCTCTAACTTAAAGAGTCGTTACAGTCTTGGTATAATTGGAAAGTACCACATGACCTTTGCCGGAATGTTTTCATACACTTTACATGTGTTGGGATATAAAAGATCAAGGTACTTTTGTATGTCAAAGTACTGCTGTATGAAGAGTAAAGTCAAAGTACTGCTGAAGATAAAAGTCAAAGTACTGTTGTTTATTGAAGAATGTTCAAGGTACTTCGAAGGATACAAGGACTTAAGTGCAATATTAGTTAAATGATTAATGTGTAATATTGAACGAATATTCTAGAATTAGTTTGGGATAATGACTTATCGTTCAAGTTATATGTTGTAAACTGACTTAAGGTTATCTATATAAGGAGCCTTAAGAGGTATTAGTCGATATATGTTTTAGAGTTGTTCAAAGTCGATAATAGTTAGGGATTGTTAGTGAATCTGTGTAACAAAGCAGGTTCAAGTTTGGTTTAATATAAAAAGTTCTTCTTAAGCTTTGTGTTAATAGATTCCGCATACTTTACAAGGTCAAACAGTGTTTCAATATTAATAGTGTTGAGTTACTTAATATTATTAAACCCTTACAAGCTACAAAGTAGTTTGGTCAGAGTATATCGATCCAACAAGTGGTATCAGAGCTTGTGTTGGAAACTCTGATTAAGAAGAAAAACCTTTAAACCGATTCTACAACAAAACCTTCAAGATGTCGACAGAGGCTGCACCTGCTCCATCGTTCACTGCTGTTAGAATTCCTATTGTTAAGAAGGGAGAATATGACTTATGGTTCATGAAGATGAGGCAGTACATTGCCATCACAGACCATGAACTATGGGATGTGATTGTCAATGGTAATATGTAAATTGATGAACCAGTAGAGGTCCCTGGACAACCAACACCACCTAAACCAACCATACCAGCTGCTACCAAAAGAAATCAAGACAAGGCTCTCAACATACTGCTCTCTGCCATTCATGATGGGTACTTATTGAAGTTTCATGATGCCAAGGATGCAAAACAACTATGGGCTGCAATTAAGAAGAAATTTGGAGGTAATGATGCTTCCAAGAAGAAGCACAGGAATTTGCTGAAGCAACAATTTGAAACTTTTACTGTTGGTAAAAGAGAAGGCCTTGATTCTCCTTATGAAAGATTCCAAAATCTTCTAAGTATGCTCGAACTATATGATGCTGAAGCATCAGTTGAAGATGCTAATTTGAAGTTCTTGAGAAGTTTGCCATCAGCATGGCATGTAGTTGCTACTATGATCAGAGGACAACCAGGGTTGGACACAATGTACTTTGATGATCTCTACAACAATCTGAAGGTGTATGAGCATGAGATGAATGGTACTATAGGTTCAAGCACACATCAGAAACCCCAAAACATTGCTTTTGTATCTTCTGAAAACAGAAGCAGTACTTCCAATAAAGGTACTGCTTATCCTGTCCAAAGTACTGTGACTGAAACTCAGGTTCCATGTACAACTATGGTCACTACCACTTCATCACCATCAATCACCCCCACCTCAGATGATGTTCTATGTTCATTCTTTGCTCAACAAGCATCTCTACCTGTAACCTATCAAGAGGATATCTTGCAAATAGATGATGATGCTTTGGAATAAATTGATATCAGATGGCAAGTTGCCATGCTCACTGCAAGGATCAAGAAGTATGTGAATCAGACAGGAAAAGGCATCAATTTCAGAGCTAAACAGGGAATAACATTTGATAAGTCCAAGATTGAGTGCTTCAATTGTCAAAGGACTGGTCACTTTGCAAGGGAATGCAAATTTGCAAAGTATCAAGCAAACAAGATGATTGAACCACCCAACCCTGAAAGAAAAGAGATTCCTATTACTGAACCAAAACCAAAAGCTTTGGTTGCTCAACAGAATCTATCAGAGATTGATTGGTCCAATGAGTTTGATGATGAACCTGTAACCTATTCAATGGTTGCATTGGAAGACTGGAGCACAATATTTGATGAAGAGCCTGGATATGCTGCTTTGGAGTCAAGAGATGGTCTAGGAAGCTTTGATTGGAGCATGGAGTTTGAAGAAGATCCTGTTCAGCTTGCTATGGTAGCTACTTCACCAAGTTCATCCACTAGCTCTGAGGTATGCTCTAAATGTAATGATATGTATCAAAAGTTACTTAGTGAATATGTAGCTAAAAGTGATAAATTTCAAAAGGCTAGAGCTGAGATAGCTGGCTACCAGTTAACTTTAGAGTCAATATAGGCCAAAATAATTACACATGAAAACAATGAAGTAGCATGGGCTGAAACATATAAGCAACAAGAGTACCAAGTAAAGTTAAGTGAATGGAAAGTAGGATGTAAGGTGTATGAACTAGAGAAAGTTACTGCTGAGAGAGATAAGTTGTTAGAAAAACTTGCTGTTTGGAATGAATCAGGTCTATCACATGTTCAATTTGTTGCAAAGCAAAGAACATCAAACATTAAAACTGGCCTAGGTTATGATAATGATAGCACTGAAGGTATTCCATTTAAGAGTAAGGATCTAAATTTTACAGTAGATACCTCCACTAGTGATGAAGAATTCATAAGTTTAGATGAAAACACTTCTAGTGATGAGGAATACCCTAGTCCAACACCTCCTGAATTTAAGAAAGACAAGGGATACAATGCAGTTCCTAATCCCCCAGGTAGCTTTCAACCACCTAGAAAAGATGTTTCTTGTTATGGGGTAGATAATCTAGAGTTTAGGAAAAAGCTTAAAAGTCAATCTAATCCTGAAACTTTAGAAAAATCTGTTGAAGCACCTAAGGTTGATGAGAAAAAGTTTTCAAAACAAGCAGTACCATCAAACACTTTTCAAAGTACTGCTGATCACTCAGCAGTACCTCCAAGAAAATACTTTCAAAATACTGCTAATTTTAGAAAATCTCTTGGAAAGGGATTTGGGGATATTGGTCCAAAGGTCTGTTATGTATGTTATAGTCCTCACCACTTGATTAAGGACTGTGATTATCACTCATAATACTTAAGCAAATATCCAAGGACCAGGTCTGCAAATCAAAGTCACAGGGAGAATAAGCCAAGGGACAACAAACCAGTTTGGAATTACACAAATAGGGTTAACCATAGGAATTTCTCAAAAGACTATAGGTACCCTCATCAGAAAAGATCATACTCCAAACCCTCAGTACCTTCACAAAGTACTGATAGAAAGTTCCCTAACCAAGGTGTTGCTAGCAGACACTCAAGTGTAAGACCTAGGAAATTCAATTACTACAACCCTAGAAGGTCTTACAACACAAGAAAAGATGCTAGAACACAGACCCGAACTCCAAAAGTTACAACTAAATGGGTTAAGAAAGAAAGTACTGTTGGGGAAGAACCAGTACCTTCAGAGGTTAATGGTGAAAAAGGGAAAATTGATCATGATAAACCAACAATTTTGGAAACAAAAACCTTAATTCTTGATCATGTTTTCAAAGACAGTGGTGATTACATACTCAAAGAATTTGAGTATGTCACTCCACAAGGGGAACACAAGTCAGTAATGGCTTGGATTCCTAAAAGAAACTAACCTTTTTCATGTATATGCAGGGCAACCCAGAAGAGGAGCTTAAAGATCATCTTATTGTTGATAGTGGTTGCTCTGGAAGTATGACAGGAGAAAAGGAGCTCTTGTCAGATTTTAAAGCTTATTTTGGAGGAAAAGTTGCATTTGGGAATGATCCTGATGGAGGAAGAATCACTGGCAAAGGAACTATCAAGGCAGGAAACATTGATTTTGAGAATGTTAGATATGTGAAGGAGCTGAAATTCAACCTTTTGTCAGTCTCTCAAATTTGTGATAAGAAGTATCCTGTGTTATTCTTTAACACAGAATGTCTCATACTTTCTCCTGATTTTAAGTTAGAAGATAGAAACTTGGTGATGCTGATAGCACCAAGAACTAATGATGTGTACAGCATAGACTTGAAGAATCTCAATTCTGTTGAAAGAGCAACATGCTTGATTGCAAGAGCAACAATGGAAGAAGCACATCAATGGCATAGAAGATTAGGGCATGTAAATTTTAAGAACATCAATAAGCTGGTCAAAGGAAATTTAGTTAGAGGTTTACCTTCTAAAACATTCAAGAATGATCACTCATGTCTTGCTTGTAAAAAGGTTTACCTTCTAAAACAATGGGAGAATTAACATTCTTCTTAGTGCTTCAAGTGCAACAGTCCAGCAGTGGAATCTATATTTGTCAAGATAAGTATGTTGCAGACATTCTTAAGAGATTCAATTTCACAATTGTCAAGCCTACATCTACACCAGTGGATACTAACAAACCTTTGGGAAAAGATGAAGAAGGAGAAGATGTTGATGTCACATTATACAGGTCTATGATTGGATGTCTTATGTATTTAACTGCATCTAGACCTGATATTACTTTTGCTGTGGGTTTATGTGCAAGACATCAAGTTCATCCCAAGGTCTCACACTTGAATGCTGTCAAAAGGATTTTTAGGTACCTTAGGCAACAACCTAAGCTTCGTTTATGGTATCCTAGGGACTCACCTTTCCATCTACAAGCCTTTTCAGATAGTGATTATGCTGGAGATAATTATGACAGAAGATCCACAACTGGAGGATGCCAGTACCTTGGAAGTAGATTAGTCTCATGGCAATGCAAGAAGCAAACAATTGCAGCAACATCTTCCACAGAAGCAGAGTATGTAGCTGCTGCAAGTTGTTGTGCACAAGTACTTAGGTTGCAAAATCAGCTTTTGGATTATGGGTTCAACTTCAAGAATACTCCTATCAACATTGATAATGAGAGTACTATCTGTATTGTAAAGAATCCAGTTTATCACTCCAAGACAAAGCACATTCAGATTAGGCATCATTTTATTAGAGATTGCTATGAGCATAGGCTTATGAATGTGGTTAAAGTCCATACTGATGATAATGTAGCAGACCTACTCACAAAAGGCTTTGATGTCTCAAGATTTACCTTTTTAGTTGTGAGTATTGGCATGATTAATAATTAAGCTATTTTTTAGAGGAGGCATTAGTCGTTACTAGTTAGTCATTATTTGAGGGGAGGCTACATGTATCATTCATAAAGAAGAAATTTTATTCATCATTCTAAGAGGAGTTACATCAAACCATTCTACATCATGACACAGATACAGACAAGAAAAACAAACAACTCCCACAACCTACTACCAAGCTTCACACAACCTACTCCATAAGCCTTTTTCCCTTGCCCTCATAGCTCTACTTTCCCTTTTGAGCAGTCTTTCTTTTGTCATCAAAAGAAGCTTGCTTCCTTGGGCAAGCCAGGCCAAGCACTTGCTTAGGTGGTTTCTCTTTTCTTAGAGCAGGCCACTTCTTGTTTTGTATTGCTGATTCAAGGGCTTGAGTTAATGCATGTGGAAGCTCATTAGCCAGAGATGAACCAGGGACATACTTTTTCTTCTTGGGCTTAGGGTTGGTAGTACTTGCTGCATCAGTTATGGTAGAGTTTGCTACACTCTTTGATGAGGATGATACCATTGGAGGAAAGTAATCCATCCATCCTGGATCTTCAAACTCAGAGTTAGAGTAGTAGCTTATTTCTGTGTCTGTGGAGCCATCAGAGTCTGAGGAGATGTACACAAGAGGAAAGTGACTCATTGTTAGGGTTTTTGTGTTCTGATAATGCAAGATGAGATGAATGAAGTATGTTATTGGTAAAGTTGCTTTTATAGCAAAGTAAAGGTATAAAGGTAATTAATGAAGTTCATTGATGTTTACTTACCTTGGTAGCTTTGGGAATTAATTTGGGGAGATAGTAATTACTCAGGGTTGACTTTCAAAGATATTTTGGTCAAACAGTCAGCTTTCAAGATCTTTTGTTTGAGAAGTACTTTGGTCAAAATACTGTTTGGGTTAATAACTGAAAGTACTGCTCCATCATCTATGGAACGTATTGCTTGGTGATATAAAGGGTACGCTGACGTGTCAGATACTGTTCCAACGGTCAGATTTGCGGCTAACAAACTTTCGAAAGATATGGGGATAATCACTTCCAAAAATAACGGTAAAATTATTTATTAACTGTGATTTTTTGTATATTATCCTTATATAACTCATATCTTTTTATTATTTATTCGATCGTACCCATCCACCATTCCTGTTCATCAAACCCACTCATATCATTAACCGATTACACCTCTTCTCTCCAAACTCTTCTCACAATGGCACATCGACCAACCAACACCAAACACAACATGATAGCAAATCTTGAGAAAACGCAAAGTAACCTTCATTTTCATGGGATTATTGGTTTTCTCACTGGAACCCACATCTGTTACTCACTTTTAGTCAATCCAGTGATTATTGGCCCTTGGATACAGGAGTTTTGGGCTACGGCACGGTCTGAGGTTGAAGATGGAGAGGATATTATACATGCTACAGTTGCTGGGAGAGCTATTCGTATTACAGAAGCAACAATCAGAGAGGCTCTGTTGTTTGAAGATGAAGGAGGCTCTGTTTTGCTTGCTAAACAAGAGATATGGAATGCACTAAGAGACATTGGGTATGAAGGGCCTTTGGATAAGCTTACTTTTCAGAAAGCAATGGTAAGTCCTCATTAGAAGTTCCTTATTCATGTTTTACTCCATTGCTTAAGTCCAAAGAGTACTTCTTGGGATCAATTTAGCCATTCTATAGCTTCTGCATTTGTTGGCCTGATTACCAATCAGCCCTTCAATTTTTCATACATGATCCTTGATGGTATGCTCACACATATTAAGGTTGGATCCCCTTTTCTGATGTATCCTAGATTTGTTCAACTTCTCTTAGAGAATCCATTAGATGGGATACCAAAACCTCAGAATTATATACCTACAATTAGGATGCCACCAAAAGTGTTCACCTTTATGTCTCACAAGGGAGTCAATTTTTCGGGTAGAAACACACCTCTCAATGCTTACATGTTAGAGGTAGCACAGGCTGTTACGGATGATATTGAAAATAGTGGTTCTACAAATTCTGATGATGCTGATCAACCTGCTTCTTCTTAGCATTCTGCATCAGCACATACATCTACACCACCTATTGTTTCACCTCAGCATAATGATTTAAGTAAGAGAACTCCCTCAGTGTCAGCTTCCTTGGAAAAACTTGTTTCTGCGGAAGGTACTTCTCCACAAAGTACTTCTTCTCAACATACTGCTTCCAAGCATACGCCAGTACCTTCTCCCAATGATTATACTTCCACAGGTGGGATTCAAACACCTGGAGGAGATGAGGGAGTTGAAGGTGCTATGAGTAATTATGCTTTGACTAAAGAATTGGAGAAGATGAAGAAAACTATGGATGATCAAGCTGCAGAAATCAAAAAGTTAAGAAAGAAGTTCAGAAGGTTGAAGAAGTTTGTCTCGCCTCTTGTTCAAAATTTTAGGCTTTATGTGAAGGAAAAGAAAAAGTCTCAAAAGCAAAAGTCCAAATCTTTCAAGCAGACTTCTAAATCCTAGAGGAGGCATAGAAAGTCATCATCTATCAAATTGGGGAGGAATCAAGATGATAATTTGGATAGAGATGATGATGAGATTCAATTTTCAGAAGATGCTCACCTTTGGCAATATCCATAAAGTCCAAAGATTTTTGTGCTAGAGAAACAAGATGAAGATGATGTGAATATTGCACAACAAGAAGTTGTTGAACAAGAAGTTGTTGAGCAAGATGCTGATGCACAGAATATTCAAAGTACTGGTGTTCAAGGTACTATTGCTAAACACACAGGTCTGCAAGGTACTGCTACTATGAATATTGATGAAAGTGGAACTACTGCAGCTGGACCTTCTACAATACATTTTGAAGATGAAGCTGGTCCTTCTACTTTTACACAGCAAGAAGAAGCTAAGGTGCATACTGCAAGTGATGATGAAACAATTGCTCAGATTATGATGAATTTGAATAGATCTGCTGGAGGAATACATATTTCTGAGCCTGCACAACAAGTTTCTGAAAGCACTTCTGAATCTGAAGAGTTAGATTCTAAAGACAAAGGGAAAGGGATCATGAAGCAGAAAGATATTAAGAAGAAAAAGAAGAAATTTACTCTTGCACAGATCAGAGAACTAAAGATTTCAGAGGGTGCAGAGGTTGCTAGAAAGCAACAGGCTGAGTATGATGCAGAGTATTTGGCAGAAGTTAGTAGGCCAATTACAAAGAAGCCAATGACTATTGCTCATGAAAGAAATTGGATGATAAGTTTCTTGAAAAGAAGAGGATACAAGAATTTACACAAAATGAGGTATCCAGAAGTTAAAGCTCTATGGGAAAAAAGTACAAGAGGATATCAGGAAAGAAGTATAAAATTTTGTACCCATGGATGTTGATAGAAAGAAGAAGTTAGAAGATATTAGAGAAGAACAGGCTGAGCAAAGAAAATTGAAAAGAAAGAAAGCAGTTCAAGATGATCAACTGTCAAAAAGACTGAAGATGATTCATGAAGATACAGTTGATGAACTTAGAAACTATTTCAGAGTAGTAGATTTTGAGAATAAGAAGACTAAAGATTATGGAAAGAAGTCCAAGATAATCTCATTCTCTATGATTGAATCAAAAGAAGGAAACTATCTTATGTTCAACAGAGAAGATGAAAGCTTCACAGTATTCAATATGTTATGGGATGTTTTGCATTTTATCACAAGAGAAGATCTCTATGACTTATATATGCAAGTGCAGACATATTATGCAGAGATTGAAACATCAGGAGTGGGATTAATTTTTCTTGGAGACTTAATTACCATCTGGGAAACTGAAGAAACAAGTGATGATCCTCTGTGGAATGATCAAGAGAATTGGCAAATCACAAGATGGAGATTCTTTGAGTCATCAGGAGTTCATGCACTTGAGATGGAATATGGTACCATGATTCACATGCTTGCTGAGAGAAGATATCCATTGATTAGAGAAATTATGCTCAGAATGCTGGATCATGGAATGGAACTTGAAGATGAATCTGAGGTAGCTTTGGATGTTATCAAGCTATTTATCAGATGGACTAAGTCTGAAGAATGATATTGCAAAAATACTGGTATGATTTGTTTTGTATAATAAGTATTTTTTAAAGTACTGCAAAGACAAACATTACTTTATCAAAGTACTGCTTGCTGCATTAAACTAGTATAAGTCCTTTGTAAAATAAAATAAAGAGTTTTTGATGTTTAAAAGTGAAGTCAATAAAAGGATTTGAAAAGAAACACATGGTGTTAGTATTTATACTACACAACAAATGGTAATTAACTCACCATGTTTAACAGACAAGAAAGAGTTTGACTCATAATGAGGGTACGGCTCTGATGTGATAATCAAATCCGTTTTTAGTTGACAATTTACTAAAAATTGTATGATTTCAACTCACCATATCTGTAAAAGTGAAGAGTTGGCTAGCCCACAAGGAAAAATGGCTTGTGGTAAAGGCTGTGGAAAATCCATTTTTGGTAATTAGTTCACCATGGTTGAAATCAAAGAACTAACTAGTCCAAAAGCAAACGGCTATTGGTAAAGACTACTCAAATTCGTTGATAGCTGATGATTTGCTAAAAGTCATGTGGTTATCAATGTACCATGGTTGTTATAACCTAAAACATTGGCTACTCCAGAGTTAATGGCTTTGGTAAAGAGACATCAAAATCCATTAATTTTCAATGATTCACCTCTCACAGGAGTTTACACACCTGGAAGTGATGAGAATAGTATGAAACTTCAAAAGATTTGATGACTATTGTACCAAAATGTTGCTGAGTAGCTGAGAAGATTTATTGTAAAGAAGATGCTGATAAAGAGTACTTTGACACATGACAGATAAAAGATAAAGAGATAAAGAAACAATCTTTCTGAATGATTAAAGATTTTGAAGATCAAAGATAACAAAGAAACTTGAAATCAAGCAAGTGGAGTTCAAGTTAGGGGAGGATTGTTGGGATATAAAAGATCAAGGTACTTCTATATGTCAAAGTAATGCTGCATGAAGAGTAAAGTCAAAGTATTGTTGCAGATAAAAGTCAAAGTATTGCTGTTTATTGAAGAATGTTCAAGGTACTTCGAAGGATACAAGGACTTAAGTACAATATTAGTTAATGGATTAATGTGTAATATTGAACAAATATTCTAGAATTAGTTTGGGATAATGACTTATCGTTCAAGTTATATGTTGTAAACCGACTTAAGGTTATCTATATAAGGAGCCTTAAGAGGTATTAGTCGATATATATTTTAGAGTTGTTCAAAGTCGATAATAGTTAGGGATTGTTAGTGAATCTGTGTAACAAAGCAGGTTCAAGTTTGGTTTAATATAAAAAGTTCTTCCTAAGCTTTGTGTTAGTAGATTCCGCATACTTTACAAGGTCAAACAGTGTTTCAATATTAATAGTGTTGAGTTTACTTAATATTATTAAACCCTTACAAGCTACAAAGTAGTTTGGTCAGAGTATATCGATCCAACAACGTGTCTTATTATCCACCTTCCATCTTGATATCCCACAAGTTGGACAAACAGTCAACTCCTTGTTAGTCTTCCAGTAAAGAATGCAGTTGTTAATACATGTATCTTTTCGTATTCTGATCCCATCATTCTCATTAGTTTTTTGGCCTGATAAGTTTTTTCAACCATTTCGTTACCAGCAGGTAGCATTTTTTTTATCAATCCTAGTAATTCAGTAAAGAACTTATCAGAAGCTCCATACTTACCCTTCAAGTTGAGTAGTTGAACTATTGCGGACAACTTTGTGAAGTCAGGACATCCTTTATAAAGTGGCTTCTCCACGTCTAATAATAGTTTTTGAAACTTGGCAAGGTCATCCTCATCAAAATTTTCTTTTGTAGCATTAACCATTTCTACTGTTGCTGGGCCATCTGTTGGAATTTATGAATGTGACTCCATGTCGAAATCCGTGTCATCAACAAACTCTGTTTCTGCATTATCAGGTATTTGGGCTGTTGTTGCTTGCTCATCCTTTTCTCCATGTTTATCCCATTTTCTGTATCTAAGATTAATCCCGTGGTAAAATAAATGGTACTCCACGTCATCCACTATTTGCTCTATTTTGTTTAAACATGTGGTACACGGACATGGCATCTTAAGCTGTCGTATATTAACTCGTGGGTCGATGTTCTTCATCTTCTGAAAGTTTTGTAGTGCATACTTAATAAACGCTGCTACTCCATCAATATATTGTTTGTTGGTCCTACAAGTTGTCATCCAAGACTTGTCCATGCTATTATTGTTGAGGTCAAATGATAACGTATATATCCTACAAGTTACAAGTTAAACCAATATAAGCATATATGAAGATTTAGATTGATGAAGTTCTAATCTCAAGTCACAAGTGTCTAGCTAATTAATAAGCTAGGTTTACAATAAGAATTGCAACAACACAATGGAATGAACGTATTGGGCATCAATCTAATTAAGCTTCAAATGTCAAATATGAAAACGTGTATTAAGAAAAATGTGTAAATTACAACATGTTATCTTTATTTTGTTTTTGGTTAATTAAATGATTCGGCCAAAACACGATAAGTTAACATTACCAAAGAAACAAGAAACCAACAAATCCATAACAAATAAAATATACAATGAAAATGAATAATAAGTTAAAATTCCAACATAATGAATTCCTAATTCAAAAAAGTACCTAATTTATATCTAAATGAACCTCCCTCCGTTGTTGATGGCCAGACCGACAAGTCATATGATGGATGGTGACTGGTGAATGGTGGCTGTGATGTGACTGGTGATTGGTGATTGGTGATTGGTGGCTGTGAGTGGTGATTGGTGAGAAATGTGAGAAACGTGGGTGGAGATGGAAATGGGTGGAGGGAGAATTCGAAATTTTGTGAAAAAAAATAGAGGGCTTTTCAAAAATTTTGGGGAGGACATACCAAAAAAGGGAGCCACAGGTATTTTATATTCCTCTTATAGACTATTTTTATATTCCTCTTATAGACTATTTTTTCATTTTGTTACAAAATCTAAAGAACTAAACTATAGAAACTGACTAGGATGGAATTAGGAAGGGTGTTTGTTTAGTGGAAATGTAGCCAATAAGGGATATTTCTCCATGGTTGCCTAGATGTTAGCATGTAGTTGCTAAGTCTAGCAGAATGGTGGATATTGAATTAGCTAGTTTCGTGATTCATGAATGATTGTGTAGAATGTATCTGTTATATTGTATCAGTCAAATGAGTGTGTTCAATTTGACTGCTTGTATAATCTTTGTAAGTTGCTGGTTCCTTAATTAATAAAATTTACTATTTCATGAAGGAAAAAAAGTGTAGAAATTGATACGGGCATTCCCAAGATCAGATACAAAGAAGAACATACAATCCAAACCTCTACAACAGTTGTAATCTCACAAAAGGTGAATTATATTACTTACCAAAAGTTTTTTTTACAACATTAACAATTGCTAATATGGGCATTCCCAAGATCATATACAAAGAATAACATACAATCCAAACCTCTATAGCAGTAGAAACTTGATCTTGTTGTACCACCTTAGCCATTTCTTCAACATTACTAGTAGCATCAGCTTCTCCCAAAAGTGGGGTGAAAGTTTTATATGCAGACTGGCTTGAACCTTCGCAACATCTTCTGGCCAATCATGATCCATTGGAACGAGCATTTTCCAGGGATGAATGATTATAATTATTGACAGAACTATAAATACATTAGTCGCCAACGAAGACTAGCCACAATGGAACATGATTGACCTAAAGAAATCTACAAAATTTCGTAGTACAGTTGTGCAAGGTTATCATAACCAGAGTACTAACTAAACAAACTACTTAAACACAAATAATCTAATTAACTTGCAAACATATCCATACATCAATTTCAAGCAACCCTTAATAATCCATTCGAACCCTTAATAATCCATCCCAAACACTCTATAACATCTATAGCAGACAATAAGAATCAAGCAACCCTTAATAATCCATCCGAACCACACAAAAAATCATAACCTAATCAACTTAAAAATCTTATTAGCATACAATTAAAAAACTAATACATGAATGACTTGATAAACACCCAAATGGATGCCTGTATTGATGATAAAACAATCAAGCTCTTATATAGAGCGTTTATTTTGATTATTTATTGCTTGATTTCATTTTTGTTACTTCATTTTGAAACCCCTAAATTCGCTGAAGATACCTATTTCACGAATATGTGTTTCTTATGTGTGTAATATTTCAGAGTGTGAGATATAAGGTAACTCAACTGCTTATAAATAAAGTATATTTAAAATAAAAACACAAGATTATGACATAATTAAAAACCTAAATCATATTTATTACTATTAAAGATTAAGGAGGGTGATTACATGTACCAGTTCCTTCAAAACAACAACCAAAAAACATAACAAGCTAAGGAACTACGAAACCCAACCAAAAAGACCCTACTTAAACAACCATTCAACTGGAGCTCTGATCATAATAATCCATATCGTCAATGGCTTCCTCCTTCTTGGATACCAGAGCACGAAGGTCAACCAAAATGGCCGAAAGGGACTCCAGCAAACGGTGCTCCATCACTTGAACCTCCTCAAGGGACTCATAACCATCAGCTGCAGCTTCTTCTTCATCAAAGTAAAGATCTAAAACCTCAGCCATTCTCTCGGTGCGCTTATCAACACTTATCCGCAGCTCATCACGCTTCTCACCCAAACACTAGATCATTACTTCATTTAGAGGAATTTCTTGACTGAAGAGGAACTTGAGACATTTTTGAAGTTTATAAGACCCACACAAATCTTTTAGTTCATCGAGATTAGGAGATCCAGACATGTTTTTAGATGGTGATTTGATAATGGTTAAGTAAGAAATTGTGTTTTTTGATGATGATTTATGTGGCTAGGGATGAAACTAGATACAGTAATTAATTAATAATCTACTCTCCAAACATATATATGTGGCTGTGTAAACTAAATCATTGCAAAAAGTAATTACAGAGTACTAATTCAAAGTATTGAGTCTTTCCATGCAGTCTGTTCATGTTCTCATGCAAATCAATCAAATCACTATTTAAGTTTTTAATATGTAAGTGTTAATTAATGTATAATTTAGTCCAAATTATGACACTCTAGTAATTAAAGGTAATTTGTGCTTTATTTGATACAACATACAAATTCAAAATATATATAACATGTTAAAAAGATTTTGATATATGAATAACTATATTTTAAATGATCACTACATTTAATACTTATGATAAAGATGACTAAAAGAAAGATGGTGGTGGTGGTTGCTGGTGGTGGTGGTTGCTGCTGGTGGTGGTGGTGGTGGCTGGTGCTGGTAGTGGTGGTGGGTGGTGGTGGTGGTGGTTGCTGGTGGCGGTGGTGGTGGTGGTGATGGTGGTGGTGGCTGGTGGTGGTGGTGGTGGCTAGTGGTGGTAGTGGTGGTGGCTGGTGGTGGTGGTGGTGGCTGGTGATGGTAGTGGCTAATGGTGGTGGTGGTGGCTGGTGGTGTCTAGTGGTGGTAGTAGTGGTGGCTGGTGGTGGTGGTGGTGGTGATGGTGGTGGTGGCTAGTGGTGGTAGTGGTAGTGGTGGTGGTGGCTGGTGGTGGTAGTGGCTGATGGTGGTGGTGGTGGTGGTTGCTGGTGGTGGGTGGTGGTGGCTGGTGGTAGTAGTGGTGGTGGCTGGTGGTGGTAGTGGTGGTGGTGGTGGCTGGTGGTGGTATTGGCTGATGGTGGTGGTGGTGGTTGATGGTGGTGGTGGTGGTGGCTGGTGGTGGTTGTTGCTGGTTGTGGTGGTTGTGGTGGTGGTGGTGGTGGCTGGTTCTGGCGGTGGTGGTAGTGGTTGCTGCTGGTAGTGGTGGCTGGTTGTGGTTGTGGTGGTGGTGGTGGTTTTGGCTAGTGGTGGTTGCTGCTGGTGGCGCTGGTTGGTGGTTGTGGTGGTGGTGGTGGTGTTGGTGATGCTGGTGGTGGTGCTGGTTGGTGATGCTGGTGGTGGTGGTTGGTTGTGATTGTGGTGGTGGTGGTGGTGGTTGTGGCTGGTGGTGGTAGTGGCTAGTGGTGGTGGTGGTGGCTGGTGGTGGTTGCTGGTTGTGGTTGTAGTGGTGGTGTTGGTTTTGGCTGGTAGTGGTAGTAGCTGATGGTGGTAGTGGTGGCTGGTGGTGGTTGCTGCTGGTGGCGGTGGCTGGTAGTTGTGGTGGTGGTGGTGGTGTTGGTGATGCTGGTGGTTGGTGATGCTGGTGGTGGTAGTTGGTTGTGATTGTGGTGGTGGTGGTTGTGGCTGGTGGTGTTAGTGGCTAATGGTGGTGGTGGTGGCTGGTGGTGGCTGGTGGTGGTTGCTACTGGTGGGGGTGGCTGATTGTGGTGGTGGTGGTGGTGGTGGTGGTGGTGGCTAGTTATGGTTGTGGTGGTGTCTGGTGTGGTGGTGGTTGTGGCTGGTGGTGGTAGTGGCTAATGGTGGTGGTGGTGGTTGGTGGTGGTTGCTGCTGGTGGTGGTGCCTGGTGGTTGTGGTGGTGGTGGTGGTGGTTGCTGCTGGTGGTGGCTAGTTGTGGTTGTGGTGGTGTCTGGTGTGGTGGTGGTGGTTGTGGCTAGTGGTGGTAGTGGTTTATGGTGGTTGTGGTGGCTGGTGGTGATTGCTGCTGGTGGTGGTGGCTGGGGGTTGTGGTGGTGGTGGTGGTGGCTGGTGGTTGAGTCCGTTTTCATCGGTTTCCATTCATTTTTACCCATTTTTGTTTGTTTTTACACGTTTTTTATGTGTTATGACCCGAATAAAAATATAACCGATTTAATGAAACCGAACTAATCCAACAACACGGTTTACACGTTTAGTCCCTTTTCATCAGTTTCCATCCGTTTTTACCCAATTTTGTTTGTTTTTTACACGTTTTTGTGTTTAATTAATCACCCGAATAAAAATATATCCGATTTAATAAAACTGAACTAATCCAATAACACGATTTACACGTTTAGTCCTGTTTTAGTCCGTTTTCATCCGTTTTTACCCATTTTTGGTTGTTTTTACACGTTTTTTATGTGTTATGACCTAATAAAAATATAACCGGTTTAATGAAACCGAACTAATCAACAACACGGTTTAGACGTTTAGTCCCTTTTCATCAGTTTCCATCCATTTTTACCCAATTTTGTTTGTTTTTTACACGTTTTTGTGTTTAATTAATCACCCGAATAAAAATATATCCGATTTAATGAAACTGAGCTAATCCAACAACACGATTTACACATTTAGTCCGTTTCCATCCGTTTTTACATATTTTTTTTTGTTTTTACACGTTTTTTATGTGTTATTACCCGGATAAAAATATAACCGATTTAATGAAACCGAACTAATCCAACAACACGGTTTACGCGTTTAGTCCCTTTTCATCGGTTTCCATCCGTTTTTACCCATTTTTGTTTGTTTTTACACGTTTTTGTGTTTAATTAATCACCCGAATAAAAATATATCCGATTTAATGAAATTGAACTAATCCAACAACACGATTTACACGTTTAGTCCGTTTTCATACGTTTTTACCATTTTTGTTTGTTTTTACACGTTTTTTATGTGTTATGATCCGAATAAAAATATAACCGATTTAATGAAACCGAACTAATCTAACAACACGATTTACACGTTTAGTCCCTTTTCATCCGTTTCCATACGTTTTTACCCATTTTTGTTTATTTTTACACGTTTTTTATGTGTTATGACCGGAATAAAAATATAACCGATTTAATGAAACCAAACTAATCCAACAACACGATTTACACGTTTAGTCCCTTTCCATCCGTTTTTACCAATTTTTGTTTGTTTTTACACGTTTTTTATGTGTTATGACCCGAATAAAAATATAACCGATTTGTTAGAAACTTTTTAAGTCTTTCTTTTATAACTTTGACCTTAGATATTTTTATTTGTGTTGTATAGTATTTGGTGAAAATTATACTAATGAAAATACATTTAAATTAAAACACAATCCATCCATCTAAAAGTATTATATAACACAAGATAGAAAACTTATGGTGAAAGTTCTAAAAGAAAGACTTAAAGGGTAAAACAACAACAATATTGGGACTTAGTATTTATCATCATCTATGATTACTGTTTTAACTTTTAATTACTCTCCTCGGTTCTCTGAAGAAGCCGCCTGACTCAATAGTACTCATGATCTTGGAGAAAAGAAAAGTAGTTTGTGTTCATAAGCAAAATTTTTTTAAAATAATTTAGAAGAATTTGGAGCCAAAATTTTGATCCAAAATTTTTAAATCACCTAATTAAATGGCATTCAACATAAATAAGAGCCCATATTCATGAAAATACCCTGTTTTGTCTCCTAATTAAACTAAACACTGCAACCAAAACACAAAAATCAAATCTTCAATCACCATTACTCTCCAAGCCAGAATCATTTTCTTGTACACATTGTTGCTCAAGAGTCGTAATGGAAATGATTGAAAACATTGATACTGATATTTTGCTTCCAGATAATGAAGCTGGTGTTAACACAATACAATATGAGGACGAAACATATTCTTCATCTGATGAAGAAAATGACAACCAATTAAATCGAAAACTATCTAATAGGGGCATAACCAGGCTAGCTAAGTTTCGCCTTCAATATGGCCATCCTAGTCAAGTAAAGCACAAGGTAACCATCGATGCGTTGAATAGGGTTACAGGGTTAAACAGAGCACTGTTTGCGAGTTTTTTAGGAGATGTAGTTCGTGAGCACATAGGTTTTAAGGTTCTATCCTGGAAGAAGGTGGATAAAGAATCAAGACTAAAATTATGGGATGAAATCACGGTACATATACGTTGGGAATAAAATGCACAAAGTAAAGAGTCTGCCAGAAGAGCCTGCTAGTTGATAGTTAAGCCTGCCTCTTCAGTTTTGCTATGTTGAAGATATACTAACAGTACCTTCTGGGTAAGAAGGTACTGCTAGTTAAAGAAGGTCCTGCCAGTATTCACGACAAGTTGTTATATTTTATTTAGAGATATTTAGTTGTATTATTAGTCTTTGTACAAAGTTATACGTTTAGTAGAAGTAGTACAGAAGACTCAGTAGATATAATGGAGTGTTTTACCTTGAAAGGTGTAATATTAGGATAAGATAAGCCTCTATTATATTATATTTAGCAACTTGACCACTTGTAATAAGGGCTCCTTATGCTATAAAAGGAACCCTTAAGACACCTTCTTAGACACATCTTTCCTCACAACTTTCATAGCTTTCCCATGCATAACTTCCATCTTTAACCTTTTCACGTATCAAAGATTCAAGGTTACACTTGTAATCCTGGTGATAGTTTAGATCACCCGTATTATTTCATCAATAATATTGAATCGTTTTGTGTTATTCATGTTGTGTTTATTCTCATTTACTTACTCACCACCTTTGTTCCTTTAGTGTGTTTTAGTAAATTCCGCGTGCTAAATCACATTCATTCATAAATATCCCAAACACATTACTAAGATTAACTTCCCAAGTGTTTGAACGAATCCTTCCCACAAGTGGTATCAGAGCGAGGCTGATATTTACGATATAAAAGAACAAAGCAAAAATGGATGTTGAGCACATTCAAACCAATGTGGCTGCAAAACTTCCATTACTCAAACAGAATGAGTTTGAGATGTGGAGACTGAGGGTTGAACAATACTTCCAAGTGCAAGACTATGCACTTTGGGAGATTATTGAAGAAGGAAACTCATTTAAACCAGTAACCACCACCTCCACAGTAAATGATGCACTTGTCACAACTGTGCAAGTAAACCCAATAACCGCTGAAGAAAGAATTCAAAAGAGAAATGATATTAAATCCAGGAGTATGCTTCTCATGTCTATTCCAAATGACCAGCTTTTAATCTTCAACAAGTACAAGTGTGCTAAAACCCTTTTTCAAGCTATTGTCGCTAGATTTGGTGGTAATGATGCCACCAAGAAAACCCAGAAAACACTTTTAAAACAACAATTTGAAAACTTTTCAGCCACACCAAATGAGTCTTTGGACAGCATGTTCAATAGACTACAAAAGCTTTCTAGTCAGTTAGCCATTCATGAAGTGATAATATCTCCAGAAGACTTAAACTCCAAATTCCTTAGAAGTCTACCCTCTGAATGGGCCATGCATGTCATTGTTTGGAAAAACAAACCAGATATTGATTCCATGAGTCTCAATGATCTTTACAGCAACTTCAAAATAGTAGAGCATGAACTAAAGAAGTCTACTAGTTCAAGCTCAGGAAATATGGCATTTATGTCATCTCATGGTCCTTCCAAGAAAGTTGATGAAGAAGATGGTAGAGAAGAAGGTACCGCCAACACAAATTTTGGTACTGCCAGTACTTCCAGCATTACCAAAACCATTTTAGATGAAACAGTTGGTTGTGCTTTTCTAACATCACAACACAATGGTTCCACATTGACCTTTGAAGATCTTCAAAAGATCAGTGATGATGATCTTGAAGAAATGGACATAAAATGGCAGCTCTCACTTCTTAGCATGAGGGCTAAGAAATATTTGATGAGGACTGGAAAGAAGATTGTCATCAATGGCAATGAACCTGCTGGGTATGACAAGTCTAAAGTGGAGTGCTACAACTGCCACATAAAGGGTCACTACTCAAGAGAATGTAGAAGACCAAAGAAGCAGGGTGATAAGGGAAGAGGTTTTGAGAACAAGAACAGGGGAAACAATGAGAACAAGAGCAAAGAAGTGGACACCACTGAAACAAAAGCTATGGTAGCTATTGATGGGCTGGGTTTTGATTGGAGCTTTATGGGTGAAGAAGAGTCATCCTCAAATGAAATGGCTTTAATGGCTCTCTCCAATCCTGAGGTACAAATTACTAAATGTTCTACTACTTGTGAAGCTTTTAAAGAATTAGAAATCTTAAGAAAGCTTTATGATGAACTGAAAATAGAAGAGAGAAAAACCCATCAAGATCTAGTTAATCATAAGTGTGGTATGTCCAAACTTGAAAAATAGATAATTCACTTTAGAGAAAATGAACTCACCTTTTCTGACACAAAAGCTATTCTTAATAGAGACATATTTCTTAAAGATGCTGAAATAAACCTGTTAAGAACTGAGTTTGCTAAAGTGAAACAAGCAAAAGATAATATTCAACTAACTGTTACAACATTAGAAAATGCTTCTGCATGTACTAAAACTATAGTTGAAAATCAAATGAACAAGAAAATCAAATCTGGGATTGGATACAATACATGTACACCTCCTTACAGAGGAATTCCTTGTCCCCCAGGTTTAGATCTTGCTGAATCAGGTTTACATGAACTCACAAATAAACCACTAGAAAAAGTAAAACCTGTAGAAAATAGTGACCCTTTTGAGAGCACAAGTGATACTTCACTCTCCAAAGAAAAGGTGCTCACTGATAAGAGCTCAGATGTTACATCTATTGAAGGTTGTACATCTGATGAAAATGGAAAAGAGACTGTTTCTAAGAAAGGAAACAAAGTAGGTCCAAGCAGTCCTAAAAGTGTAGAAAGTATCACAAAGACTAAAGTTGTTCTAAAAACAGTTGATTGTTGTGCTAAATGTAATAGCAAACCTAGAGGTAGTTAGAGAAATTGGAACAATCTTAAGTCACATCAACTTGGTGATAACTTTGTTTTGTACAATAAGGCATGCTATTACTGTGGTAGTTTTAATCATACTCATGCTTATTGTAACAATTGGGTTTCTAGGAGTACATCAAAGTCTAAAACAAATAAAACAAACCCCAGAAAAGGTTCTGTGAAGTCTAACACACCAAAAGTCAATCATACTGTTAGACCAAATGAGCCTGTTTTCCCAAAATTCACTACTAAGGGTGCAAGAAATACATTCAAACATGCACTAAAAGTTGTGAAAAGTCATATTGAAAGGAATTTTGTGGACAAAACACATAACTGGAGACCAAAACCAAAAGGTCCTGCTAGACCATATGGTCCTGCTAGACCAAATGGTACTGCCAAATTTGGTACTGTTAGACCAAAAACCACAAAATGTGTCAAAAATGAAAATGTTGTTAAGTCCTCAGCATGTTGGATTTGGAGACCACTCCAATCAAATAGTGCATCAACAGTCCTAAAAAGGTTTGATTACATTGATGCACGAGGCAAACCCAAGTCAGTCATGGCTTGGGTACCCCAAGAAAACTAATATATGTATACATGTGTAGGAACATTCAAATGATATTGCAGATCAAGGATATGTAGATAGTGGATGTTCAAGGCACATGACAGGCAACATGTCTTACCTCACAGACTTCAAATCATTTGATGGAGGATATGTTACCTTTGGGGGAGGAATCAAAGGAAAAAATACTGGTAAAGGTACAATTAAAACCAGTAAATTAGATTTTGAAAATGTGTACTTTGTGAAAGAACTATAGTTTAATCTCTTTAGTGTCTCACAAATGTGTGACACAAAGAACAATGTTCTTTTTACTGACACTGAATGCATTGTACTTTCTCCTGATTTTAAAATTCCTGATGAAAGTCAGATTCTTCTTAAAATCCCTAGAAAGAACAATATGTACATTGTTGATTTAAAGAACATTGTTCCTAAAGAGAGTTTAACCTGTCTAGTAGCAAAAGCCTCATTGGATGAATCTATGCTTTGGCATAGAAGACTTGGTCATGTAAACTTTAAAACAATCAATACAATTGCAAAATATGATTTGGTTAGAGGTTTACCCAAAAAGATTTTTCAAAATGACCAAACCTGTGTTGATTGTCTAAAAGGCAAACAACATAGAGCTTCTTGTAAGCCCAAGACCCATAACTCAATTTCTCAAGCTTTATACATGCTTCATATGGACCTCTTTGGTCCTACTTCTATGAATAGCTTGAATGGTAAAAGATATTGTCTTGTAGTCACTGATGATTACAGCAGATTCTCTTGGGTTTTCTTTTTAAAAACTAAGGATGAAACAAGTGAGATCCTTAAGTCCTACATTACAGGGATATAAAACCTAATTCATAAGAAAGTAAAAGTAATTAGATGTGACAATGGGACAAAATTCAAGAATAGAGTTATGGATGACTTTTGCAAAGAAAAAGGAATAAAAAGAGAATATAGTGTAGCTAGAACCCCACAGCAAAATGGAGTAGCAGAAAGGAAAAATAGAACACTTATAGAGGCTGCTAGAACAATGCTAGTAGATTCTAAGTTGCCTGTTTCATTTTGGGCTGAAGCAGTAGGTACTGCTTGTTATGTACAGAATAAGGTTCTTGTGATTAAACCTCATAGAAAGACTCCTTATGAACTTTTGTTTGGTAGAACACCATCTCTAAGTTTTATGAGACCTTTTGGATGTCATGTCACTATTCTCAATACCAAAGATCATCTAGGAAAGTTTGAAGGAAAAGCTGATGAAGGCTACATGATAGGGTATTCTTTGCAAAGTAAGACCTATAGGGTGTACAATAAATGCACTAGGCTAGTGGAAGAAAACCTGCACATAGAGTTTCAAGAGAAACTACCAAATGTTGCAGGCATTGGACCAGATTGGTGTTTTGACATTGATAAGCTTTCAGCATCTATGAATTATGTGCCTGTCACAGGTACAAATACTAATGATAATGCACGTTTTGAAGACAATGATGAAACAACTAAGGATCAAGATTACATCTTGATGCCAATTTGGACAGGATTGGATTCATCTTCAAGTCATGGAGAGCCTTCAAATACTACAAATGAAGGTATTGAAGATGATCATGGAACTCAAGATCAAGGGAATCAACAAAATTCTGAAAATGAAAATGGTACTGCCAATTCACAAGATGGTACTGCCAGTTCAACAGATGGTACTGCCAGTTCACAAATTGGTCCTGCTGAACCATTAAATGTTCTATCAGATGATTCTTTACCAGAAGATGTAGGAATTGGAAACCTTCCAATTTCCTATGATGTTCCTACAACACACAACCCAAGAATTCTCAAAGATCACTCCATTGATAATGTGATTGGCAGCATTGATTCTGGTGTTAAAACAAGAACTCAAGTCTGATCTTCAGACAAAGATGGGTTTGTCCTAGCTGTGTATGAAGAAAAGAACCATGAAGTTGCCCACATATGCCTGTTTTCATGCTTTCTCTCTCAAGTAGAACCCAAAAACATTACAAAAGCCTTAGATGACTCAAGCTGGGTTGAAGCAATGCAAGAAGAGCTACTTCAATTCAAACTGCACAAGGTTTGGGTACTGGTTGATTTGCCCAAAGGTTACAGGGCAATTGGAACCAAATGGGTTTTCAGAAATAAGAAAGATGAAAGGGGAATACTGATAAAAAACAAAGCCAGATTGGTGGCCCAAGGGTATACACAAGAAGAAGGAGTGGATTATGAAGAAGTTTTTGCTCCAGTTGCAAGAATTGAAGCAATTAGGCTATTCTTGGCCTATGCTTCTTTCATAGGTTTCACTGTCTACCAAATGGATGTCAAAAGTACCTTTTTATATGGTACTATTGAAGAAGAGGTGTATGTTTCTCAACCTCCAGGCTTCATTGATGCAGAATATCCAGACAAGGTGTACAAGGTTACCAAAACTCTTTATGGTCTACACCAAGCTCCTAGAGCATGGTATGAAACATTGGCTTTCTATTTATTGGAAAATGGATTTCAAAGAGGCAAGATTGATCCAACTTTGTTCATCAAAATAACCAGGAAAGACATCTTGCTGGTGCAGATTTATGTTGATGACATTATCTTTGGATCCACAAATCAGGAATTGTGTGTAGAATTTGAAAAACTTATGCATAGTAAGTTTGAAATGAGTTCCATGGGGGAACTTTCTTTCTTTCTGGGTCTCCAAGTGAAACAATCAAAAGAAGGCATATTTATCAGCCAAGATAAGTATGTAGCAAAGATCCTAAGGAAATTTGGGTTTGCAGATTCAAAGGTTGCAAGTACACCAATGGATCCAGAAAAGGGGTTACACAAAGATGCTGAGGGTGAAGATGTTGATGTGCACAACTACAGATCAATGATTGGGTCCCTAATGTACCTTACATCATCAAGACCAGATATCATGTTCTCAGTATGTGTATGTGCAAGGTTTCAAGTCAATCCAAAAGTTTCTCATCTCACAGCAGTCAAAAGAATCTTCAGATACCTCAAGGGCCAGCCAAAGTTGGGTCTATGGTATCCAAGGGAATCATCTTTTGACTTGGTAGCTTATTCAGATAGTGACTATGCTGGTGCAACCCTAGACAGAAAATCCACAACTGGTGGATGTCAATTTCTTGGCTGCAGACTCATATCATGGCAATGCAAGAAGCAAACAATGGTGGCCAACTCTACAACTGAAGCAGAATATGTTGCAAGTGCAAGTTGTTGTAGCCAAGTTCTTTGGATCCAGAATCAATTGCTTGACTATGGGTACAATTTTCTTAACACCATTATTTACATTGACAACAGCAGTACTATTTGTATCATTAAAAATCCAGTTCAACATTCAAAAACAAAACACATTGAAATCAGACACCATTTCATAAGAGATTGCAATGAGAAAAGGTTAATACAAGTTGTCAAAATTGATTCTGAAAATAATTTTGCAGACCTTCTCACCAAAGCTTTTGATTTAGGTAGGTTTAAATACCTTGTAGCAGGTATTGGTATGATAAATCTTTGAAAAACATGTGTTTTGTGTATAAATAAGCAAGTTTTGGCTTCTAAACATGGTACTGCTAGTTAGTCAAAGGTACTGTCAGTACATAATTGGTACTGTTAGTTCAAAGTTTGCTCTGTTTTTGCTCATCTTGATGATTAAATGTTAACAATGCTATAAAATAAGTGCTTTGCACTCTGTTTCTTTTGGTTTACAACTAACCATTTCAGGTTACTCAAGCTTGCTAACACAATTAGGATATGGAAATGGTAATCAGTTCACCAAGTTTTTCAAATCCGTTGATAGCTGATAGTTTGCAAAAAACTTCTCAAATCCGTTGATAGCTGATAGTTTCCTAAAAACTATAAGGTAATCAGTTCACCCAGTTTCAAAAACTTAAACGAACTGACTAGTCCAAAGCAAACGGCTCTTGGTAAACACTTATCAAATCCGTTGATAGCTGATAGTTTGCTAAAAACTATAAGGGATATTTTCTAAAATTTCAAAGAGACTGCCAAGTTTTATTTCAAAACAAGGTACTGGTAGTTCAAATTTTAGTACTGGTAGAGTAAAATGGTACTGCTACATAGCCGTTGAGTCTGTCCGTTTAAAATATAGCCGTTGTTTTTAAAGGGTATTTTTGTGAATTAATCATGTTTTCCTCGAATTAAGGATATAGTTATTATAATAAAAGATCTTTTTGACCGCCTCTTCAATTACTTATCCATATCTTTTATAGTCGGTCAAAAGTCATTTTTCTCATAATCAATCCTTATCACAATTCACACTTACCTTTCATCTTCTACCAGTACAACAATAAAATCCCACCATCAAAATCAAAATTTTCATCAAACCTTTCACCATGGCTCGTCTAAGTTTTGTCAAACGTCACAACCAATTAGCATTTCTGGAAAAGTCTGATGACAATGAAACTTTTCATCAAGCAGTGGATTTTCTAAACAATTCTTATGTCAGGTTTGCTTTACTCGTGAATCCCACTATTTTCGAATCTCAAATTTCACAATTTTGGCAAACTGCTAAAGTTAATACTCTTAGGGATGGGATTAAGGAGTTAATGGTCAAAGTGGATGGTAGAACCTTGACTTTTACCGAATCATCCATTAGAAGACACCTTCGTTTGGATGATTCAGATGGCATTAGTCAACTACCTGATACTAAAATTTGACAAAAATGGGGTTTAATGTAACTTCTACAAAGCTTACATTTCTTAAAAAGCATTTTACCCCTCAATGGAGATTTTTGATTCATACCATCCTTCATTGTTTAAGCCAAAAGAAAACCTCATGGGAGCAATTTAGTGGTAACATGGCTGCAGCTCTCATTTGCCTGGCAACAAACAAGAAATTCAACTTTTCAAAATATATTTTTGAAGGAATGGTTAAAAATGTGGACAATGAAACAAAGTTTTTAATGTACCCAAGGTTCATTCAGTGCCTCATCAATAAATCCAAACATGTATTACTTTCCCCAAACAAACCTTTTAAAATGCCCAAACTTACACACAAGGTGTTTTCAAACATGAAAATTGGTTTTCAAGGAGAAGAAGTACCACTTTTTGAGGAAATGTTACTACAACATTCTGAAGAACCATCCACATCATCTGATCATTCATCACCACATCCATCTCCAGTACCATCAGTCACACCACCATCACCAGTACCATTACCATCTCATCAACAAACACAAACACCATCTGCAACATCACCATCATTATCACATCATAACTCACCACCACAATCTCCTCCACAACAAAGTGTAGATGCTCAGACTGTCAGGGAATTAAAGGAGAAGTGCAGCACTTGCAAACTACTCTTGAAAGTCAAAACAAACATTTTACAGAGATCAACACCGGGTTAGTTAAGAGAGTTGAGAAATTAGAGTTGAAGGTGAAATTGTTGAAGGGTAAAGGAACCTCTCAGTTGGTTGTTTCTAGTTCCTCAAGTTCAGATGCAGAGGGTTTGGGTCTCTCTTCCAAAAAGGGGAGGATGGGTAGTTCTAAAAATGAAGATGAGATTCAATTTCAGTTTCATGAAGGAACACAAGTGATTGATAAAGAGCCTGCTATTCAAGAAACAGAGCCTGCTTCTCAAGAAAAAGAGCCTGTTAGCTTGAAAGATACTGCTGAAGCAAAGCAAGATTCTGCTGAAGCAGAGCAAGAGCCTGCTGGGATTTAGAGGTTATTAGCTATGAATTTAAAAGGTTCTGATCAAGTGTCCTACAAAAGAAAGAGAGGAGCACAGCCTCAGGGGAGGTTTCTTGTTTCTAATGAACAATCAGCTGCTCCAAGTCCAGTATCATCACCAAAAGACAAGGGCAAGAAAATCTTGATTGAAGATGAACCAAAGGCTAAAAAGTTGAAGAAGAAAGAGCAAGCACAATTGGCTGTAGATGAAGAATTGTCCAAACAACTTCATGAAGAAGAAGTCATAGGGGCTGAGGAAGAATCAAGAATGCTGCAAGAAAAGTTTGATGCTCAGCTACAGTACATCATTTCCATTGATCCAATTGTAAGAGGTGAAGCTTACACTCTGGTATGTGATGAATCTCTTAGCTCAGATGAAATGACAATCAAGCTCAATGATTTCATCACCAAGAAATACAATCAAGAGGCATTGGATGATGTCTATCAGCAGATTCAGAAGAATCAGAAGAAAGGATTTAAAATGCCACATTCTGAAGCAGATCAGAAGAAGTTCTTCAAGATTTATCTGAAAAGAGAAGTGAACATGAAAGATCATCAACTCAAAGGTAAATCTTTTGCTGAATTGAAGCTTCTGTACTTAGAGGCTTACAAAAGAAACAAAACCAGTTTTCTCATGGATACTCAAAAGCCTTCCAAAGGAAGAAAAGATGATCAGAAGGAACAAAAAGAGAAAGCAGAATTGCCTCCTGTTCAATCAACAGAAATGGTTGTCCATGGTTCACAAATTGTTTTTGCTGAACCTTTACATGCAAGGCATCCAGTCATAGATTGGGAAATCTACAATGACAAGTTTGGCAAAGCATGGAAGATAACAAGAGTTGGAAACAAGGTTGAGATTTTCAAGAACTTTGAAAATCTACTCAGAGCATGTAGCAGAATGGATTTAGATGAATTATGGGTATTAGTTCAAGAGAAGCTGAAAACCAAGTACAAGCCAGATGCAAAGGAGCAAGAGCTATGGGTTGAGTTCAGCAGATTGTATGATCCAAATCCTACTGATACTCATTGGAAATTTCCTTACTATGATTTATCTGTTACATGGGAATAGTTCAGCATGAGTCATGTTCATCATCTTTCCACTCAGAGTGGAATAGAGATCTTTATGCTAGGTGAGAAGGAGTATCCTTTAAGCTATGAAGTATTATCAGTTTTGATCTCCAATAAGCTTTTATGTGAAGAAGAAACTGATGCAGTCAAAAGATTGAAGGAGAGCATTCTTGATCAGTATGAAAGCCTAAGGAGAAAGAAATAAGGTTTTTGGAAGAGTTCCCTTAAATCCTCAAGGTATGAATTTTATTCACAAAGAAACTTGGTTATTTTAATTGGGAATAACAAGTTTAGTGGAGGATTGTTGGGAATAAAATGCACAAAGTAAAGAGTTTGCCAGAAGAGCCTGCTAGTTGATAGTTAAGCCTGCCTCTTCAGTTTTGCTATGTTGAAGATATACTAACAGTACCTTCTGGGTAAGAAGGTACTGCTAGTTAAAGAAGGTCCTGCCAGTATTCATGACAAGTTGTTATATTTTATTTAGAGATATTTAGTTGTATTATTAGTCTTTGTACAAAGTTATACGTTTAGTAGAAGTAGTACAGAAGACTCAGTAGATATAATGGAGTGTTTTACCTTGAAAGGTGTAATATTAGGATAAGATAAGCCTCTATTATATTATATTTAGCAACTTGACCACTTGTAATAAGGGCTCCTTATGCTATAAAAGGAACCCTTAAGACACCTTCTTAGACACATCTTTCCTCACAGCTTTCATAGCTTTCCCATGCATAACTTCCATCTTTAACCTTTTCACGTATCAAAGATTCAAGGTTACACTTGTAATCCTGGTGATAGTTTAGATCACCCGTATTATTTCATCAATAATATTGAATCGTTTTGTGTTATTCATGTTGTGTTCATTCTCATTTACTTACTCACCACCTTTGTTCCTTTAGTGTGTTTTAGTAAATTCCGCGTGCTAAATCACATTCATTCATAAATATCCTAAACACATTACTAAGATTAACTTCCCAAGTGTTTGAACGAATCCTTCCCACATTACTAAGATTAAATATCTCAAACACATTACTAAGATTAAATATCCCAAACACATTACAGGGTTAAACAGAGCACTGTTTGCGAGTTTTTTAGGAGATGTAGTTCGTGAGCACATAGGTTTTAAGGTTCTATCCTGGAAGAAGGTGGATAAAGAATCAAGAATAAAATTATGGGATGAAATCACGGTACATATATACTAATTTTTAACCCAGTATATAAGTTTAATTTATCAATTATCTACAACTAATTAAAAACATTGTGTTAATCTTTGTAGCGATATTTTGATGTTGACGTGACATTCAAAAAGGTGGTAATGAATCGTCTTGGTCAACTGCTAAGGAATTACATAATGAAACTCAGGGAAAAATACATATTGTCCAACCTAGATACACCTGAGAAAATGAATGAAAGGCCGGAAAAGTATAGCACAATTATGACACAAGAACAATGGGTTGAGTTTGTAACCTACACGACCACCAATGAATACAAGATTTTAATTAGTAATCTTTATTTAAGTTTATATGTCATTTCATAATTTTTTGTTTGCAGCATTACCACATATCTAAATGCCTTATGATTTTGTGTTTTTAGGAGAAATCAGATAAAGCTAAACTGTCGCGTTCCAAAAATATTTATCAGCATAAAATGGGACAAGGTGGATATGTTTATGTTAAAGAGAAAATGGTAAGGTTATACATACTGTTTGTTTTACTAATTGATCAGACTCGTTTATCTTGGTTTAACTTTACATATATGTGTATGCACTTGATGTCCATTAGATCGAAAAAAAAGAAATTGAAGCAGATGTTGAACCGCCGCGTAGTGTATTGTGGGTCAAAGGAAGGAAAAACAAATACGGAGAATCTCCAGATGCTGAGATTAGTTCGGTGGCAGATAAACTTGTAAATTTGACTGCAAATTATATTATTATGCTTATATACCAGCAGCATTAACTTTGTACTAGCCGTACTAACTTGTATACTAGCAGTACTAAGTTTTAATACCAACAATTCCCATTTTTTTTGTAGAAAGAAGATGATGAAAAGATCAAGGAAGGAACCTTGGATGTTGATGGTGGCACTGATGCCATGACAGTTGTGTTTGGTAAGGAAAAGGGAGGTTATACAAGAGGAGTGGGAAATGTAGTTACATATAAGAAGTATTTTAATCTTCCTCGAACCAGAAAAGAAACTAATGAAAGAATTGAGTTACTTCAAACTCAACTTGATAATGAGAGAAGCGAGCGTAAAAAAAAAAAAAAGATCTACTGCTCAAGAAACTGTCCACCGAGATGACAGAAAAAGATGACTAGGTCAAGAAATTGTCCGCTGAGATGGCATATACAAAAGGAATGGTTTCTAAAATGCTGAGTCTTTTTAGTTCACAAGGGATTCAGTTGGATATGGCATCTCAATGTCCATTAGACTCAGATGTAAGACATTTTTTATGTTGTTAACAATTTCATTTTCTAATGCTAACACCAATGTATTTCTTAATTTAATTTAATTATATTGCAGGTGACGACTCCAATGGCCATTAATAATATAGATATCAGCGCTAATGATTATCAGGTGGTCGACGGAAATCAGTCCAGTGTTGGTGTACATGCACGTGATAAAGATGTGATAATTCAGAGGAAGCCTACTGGGATTGAAACTTTGGAACCGGTAATGGAAACAATGGTAAGGAGTAAAACATTATCCCCCTTTGATTTTTTAATTTTACCTACACGACTAAAGTACCGTTTTTTATATATACATATAGGAACGTGTTAAAAATGTTAAGAAAACACCAAAGACACGACAAAACGAGTCTGCAGATTCCCAATTGCAAGGAGATGCATCTCCAACAAAAGAACTACCAAAAGTATGTATTTCAACATCTTTCTTGTTATTATTTTTTTTTAAAATAATGTACCGTGTTTTATATATACGTATAGGAACTTGTTATAAATTTCGTACCTAAGAAAACAGGTATGTCACGACGAAACGGGTCTCCAGCTTCCCTATCGCAGGATAATGTGTCTCCAACAACACAAGCACAAGTATATATTTCAACATGTTTCTTCTTCTTATTCTTAATTTTGTTTAAATAATTTTTTATATATATGTATGCAAAAAAAATTTTTTTTAGACAATCAATTGCAAACAGTGGCACATAAAGAAATCAAATATTGTTGCTTTAGGTCGCATACACAACATTCTAGGAAAACAAATGCTACATAACCAACCACTCCCAAATGATTGCTACAGAGTCTCAATTGATAAATCGTTAGTGGATGCAGCATGCATATCGGACGTAGGGAATAATGGGTTAAAAACAGTTAGGGAAGGCGTAGGTTGTTTCTTTGCATGGCCAAAGGATCAAGTTATTCTTGCTGATCATGAGGAGGTACATACATGTGTTTTTTCAACCTATATATATATATATATATATATATATATATATATATATATATATATATATATATATAATTCTTCATATTAAATTCAATGTTTGATACAACCGTCTTTTGTTTACTACAGGTTACACCACCAACTACGAAACCAAAAGTTAGTGAAAAAATTCCTGGACCAAAACTACAACCGAAGCGCAGAAATTATGGCTCTAGCGCAGAAGTGCAAAAGCAAGCTAGGGGTCCGGGGAAGATTCAAAAGGTTTTAACTTATAGTAGTTGAGAATTTCATTATATGCGACATTAAAATTCTATATATATTTTGTTCATTTATATACATTCTAGTTTTATGGAATTTGAAATTGCTTTTTGTTTTTAATTCTATTTTATTTATATACTAGCAGTAGTAACTCTGATCCAGCAGTACTAACTTAGTACTAGCAATACTAACATCATTGGTCACTCTTTTCTTTAATTCGATGTGTGACTAAATATTACCAAATGCCACACAAATTAACAATTCATGTGACCATTGGATTAACATTAGTCACACAGAACACACATGTCTGCATTTTAAATAGCATATGGTCACACTTATTAACACTTTTGGCCACTGTTTGCTTAATTGTATGTGACTAAATACCTCAAAAAAACATGCGTTGTGTGACTAAATATTACAAAAGGCCACACAAACATAAAATTCATGTGGCCATTGGATTATCAATAGACACACAAAATACACATTTCTTCATTTTAAACAGCTTATGGCCACACTTATTAACGATTTTGGCCACTGTTTGCTTAATTGTATGTGACTAAATACCCAAAACAAACATGGTTTGTGTGACTAAATATTACAAAAGGCCACGCAAACATAAACTTCATGTGGCCATTGGATGATCAACAGTCACACAAAATACACATTTCTTAATTTTAAACAGCATATGGTCACACTTATTAATGCTTTTGGCCACTGTTTGCTTAATTGTATATGACTAAGTACCCAAAAAAACATGCTTTATGTGACTAAATATTACAAAAGGCCACACAAACATAAACTTGTGGCCATTGGATGATCAATAGTCACACAAAATACACATTTCTTCACTTTAAACAGCATATGGTTACACTTATTAACACTTTTGGCCACTGTTTGCTTAATGGTATGTGACTAAATACCCAAAACAAACATGCTTTGTGTGACTAAATATTACAAAAGGCCACGCAAACATAAACTTCATGTGGCCATTGGATGATCAATAGTCACACAAAATACACATTTCTTCACTTTAAACAGCATATGGTCACACTTATTCACACTTTTGGCCACTGCTT